>CP136056.1:332137693-333387693 GCA_032464435.1 Aegilops umbellulata | reverse complement strand
AAAAGCATAGATAGCTAGAGGAGGTTCTTAGGCATTCTTGTCCATCCACTTGGCAAAAGAAAAGATAAAGCCAAACAATCAAAACAACAAGTGAATGTCCTCGAATGAGTAAAATATGCATCCAGCATGCTCACACAATAAAATGGCAATAGAAATATGTGACAAAGCATGCACAACCAATTCTAGCATCTATCAAGCAATTGGCAATGACTAGGTCATCTATATATGAGCATATTGACTTAGGAGTCAAATGAGAACATTTGACCATAAGTCATACTCATCGTTTAAGCTCAAGTGGGGTTACCACTTTTACATAAAGCATTGTTGTGTTCACATCATTAGAGTTGCTTTAGCTCAAGTCTTAGAGTAAAGATCCCCCTAGATGTGATATCCCCCCTAAGAGGGATGAACTAACCTTGGGTTTTGTCGATGATGACTTCATGTAGATGTTGAAGATGTGGATGCTCAATGTTGATGTAGATCACTTGGAGCTATCCTTTTGAGTGAATTGCACTTTCAATACCTACATGGGTTAGTCCCACAAGGAACAAGCAAGTATATCCATAGACATAGAGTGATGCACATACAAGATGATGTCTATGAAAGCTTTTAGGTTACCTTGTCCCTTAACTTATAAAAGAGGGTTTGTGACTCCTTGAACTAGTGCAAGATGTGGAAGTTGATTGCACTTGTTCTTGCCAAAATGATAAGAGTGAAGTATGTTGGCGGAGTCACCCTCAAGAACTCTCTAGTTCTTCTTCTTTTGGATCCACACCATCTTGATGGGAATCCTTGGAGTTGTAGTCGTACTCGATGAAGTGGAACTTGAAGTAGTCTTGGGAATCCACTTGACTAAGGTCTTAGGAGCTTCTTCAAATGCATCTATTTCCTCTTGAAGCTTGTCCTTGCCTTTTTGCTTGTAGTCTTGAGGTGGAAGATCATCTTGAGTTTGTGTCCCCTTGAAAGAAGTAGGATCATACTTCTCTTGTTGAGGAACAAACTTTGTCTTGGGGTATTGATCTTCTTCCCACTCAACTCCATTGGCATTGAACTTTCGTTCAAAACCAACACGTTGATTCTTCCGGTGCCTTCCTTGCTTGCGTACAATTTCCTCGAATTGCTTACTTCCGGCAAGGCTTTTGTACACTCCTTTCTCTATGATTTCCTTCAATATGCTATTTTCTTGCTCAAGTGTAACTTGGCTAAGAGAATCATTAGTGGAATCAAGAGAACTACTAGAAGCAACAATATTGGATTTAACATGATCATTTTTACTACTAGAGGAAGAATCTTGATTGCCTTTAAAAGCTCACGCTCTTGCTCAAGATTGAGCTTTTCAAAGCGTAACTTCTCATGAGCCCTTAAAAGTTCTCGATGATCTTCGAAGATAGTTTCATGAGCTAACTTAAGAGTGTTTAGTTCTTTAGTTAGAGCCTCAATTTTCTCCTTATCATTGTCATTCGTTTTAGCATGATTAATTGACGTTTCATCATAGGAATCATCACTAGAGTTGTCAACAAGTAAATCATCATCGCCTAACAAGTCATCTTCATCACTATTAAAATCAACATACTCAAGGTGAGTTACCTTAGGACCTTTGGCCATGAAGCATCTTCCAATTCCTTCATTAGGTTAATCAAATATGTCGTAGGAGTTGGTTGACACGAGTGCTAGTCCGGCAACACCTTCATCTTGAGTATATTCGGGATCAGAGTGATAACTTCTCTCGGAGTGGTTGTCGGAGTCGGAGCCGGATACCCATTCACCAACATGAGCTTGATGTCTTCGTTTTGTGCAGCTCCTTGATGATTTTTCCTTTGTTTCCGAATCCTTGCTTCTCCGTGAGTGTCTTCGTTCATAACGATCATCTCTACACCTTCTCTCTCGTGATGGTGATTCCTCTCTTTTGCTTCTTCTTTTTGGAGAATCTTCTCTTCTTTTGTAGGGAGCCGTACACGCATTGGAATAGTGTCCAGGTCTTCCACAATTGTAGCAGTTTCGTTCTCGACTAGAAGATCTTTTGTCATTGTAGGACCTTGACTTGGAGCTTCTATCTTTGCTTCTACTCTTGTAGAACTTGTTGAAGTTCTTGACCATTACGCTCAATTCTTCATTGAAGTTTTGTTTCTCACTTGATGATGTGGGGGCTTCACATGAGGCTTTGTAGGCACCACTTGATTTATTGTGAAGTTCCTCTTTGTCCTTGACCGACATCTCATGAGCAACAATTCTTCCAATGGCTTCCGTTGGCTTGAGATTTTTGTAATTGGGCATCATTTGGATCAATGTACACACGGTATCATATTTTCCATCCAAGGCTCTTAGGATCTTCTTGATGATGAATCTGTTGGTCATCTCTTCACTCCCTAAGCCGGCAATCTCATTTGTGATGAGAGCAAGCCTAGAGTACATTTCAGCGACGCCTTCACCATCCTTCATTTTGAACTTGTCAAGTTGACTTTGAAGCACATCCAATTTGGATTCCTTGACGGAGTCGGTACCTTCGTGCATATCAATCAAAGTATCCCAAATTTCCTTTGCATTCTCAAGACGGCTGATTTTGTTGAATTCTTCGGGGCACAATCCGTTGAAGAGAATATCACAAGCTTGAGCGTTGTATTGTAGCATCTTCAACTCATCCGCGGTAGCTTCACGGTTTGGTTCTTTCCCTTCGAAGAAGTCACCTTGCAAACCAACACACACAATAGCCCAAACGGCAGGGTTATGTCCAAGAATATGCATTTTCATTTTATGCTTCCAACTAGCAAAGTTAGTACCATCTAAATAAGGACCTCTACGGTGATAATTTCCCTCACTAGACGCCATACTCTCCTAGGTTGTGAAACCAAGGCTATGACCACCAAAAGCTATGGGAATCAAAGCAAATGGAGACCAAAGCTCTGATACCACTTGTAGGATCGGAAGTATGTCTAGAGGGAGGGGGTGATTAGACTACTTGACCAAATAAAAACTTAACCTTTTCCCAATTTTAGTTCTTGGCATATTTTAGCAATGTTAGGACAAGTCAAGCAATCATCACACAATTCAAGCAAGCATGCAAAGAGTATATAGGCAGCGGAAAGTAAAGCATGCAACTTGCAAGAATGTAAAGGGAAGGGTTTGGAGAATTCAAACGCTATTGGAGACACGGATGTTTTTCCCGTGGTTCGGATAGGTGGTGCTACCCTACATCCACGTTAGTGGAGACTTCAACCCACGAAGGATAACGGTTGCGCAAGTCCACGGAGGGCTCCACCCACGAAGGGTCCACGAAGAAGCAACCTTGTCTATCCCACCATGGCCATCGCCCACGAAGGACTTGCCTCACTAGCGGTAGATCTTCACGAAGTAGGCGATCTCCTTGCCCTTACAAACTCCTAGGTTCAACTCCACAATCTTGTCGGAGGCTCCCAAGTGACACCTAGCCAATCTAGGAGACACCACTCTCCAAGAAATAACAAATGGTGTGTTGATGACGAACTCCTTGCTCTTGTGCTTCAAATGATAGTCTCCCCAACACTCAACTCTCTCTCACAGGATTTAGATTTGGTGGAAAGAAGATTTGAGTGGAAAGCAACTTGGGGAAGGCTAGATATCAAGATTCATATGGTAGGAATGGAATATATTGGTCTCAACACATGAGTAGGTGGTTCTCTCTCAGAACATATGAGTTGGAAGTGTAGGTGTGTTCTGATGGCTCTCTCCACGAATGAAGAGGAGGTGGAGGGGTATATATAGCCTCCACTTAAAATCCAACCGTTACACACAATCCACCAATCTCGGTGGGACCGAATCAACAAACTCGGTCGGACCAAAAAGGTAAACCTAGTGACCGTTAGAGATTTTCGGTGGGACTGACATGCAACTCGATAGGACCGATATGGTTAGGGTTTGGGCATAACGTAATCTCGGTGAGACCGATTACACAAACTCGGCGAGACCGATTTGGTAATAAGCTAACAAGAGAGTTGGTCAGGCAAACTCGGTGGGACCGATTTGCTCTTTCGGTGAGACCGAAAAGTTACAAAAGGGAAACAGAGAGTTTGCATTGCAATCTCGGTGGGACCGATCCGCTCTTTCGGTGAGACCGAAAAGTTACGAAAAGGAAACAAAGAGGTTGCAATCCCATCTCGGTGAGACCGAGATCCCTATCGGTAGAACCAATTTGCTAGGGTTTTGGCAGTGACTTATGACATATGAAACTCGGTGGCGCCGGATAGAAAGAATCGGTATGACCGAATTTGGCTTAGGGTTTAGGTCATATGTGGATATGGGAAAGTAGTTGAGGATTTTGGAGCATATCATTAAGCACATAAGGCAAAGAGCTCATTAAGCAACACCTCATCCCTCCTTGATAGTATTGGCTTTTCCTATGGACTCAATGTGATCTTGGATCACTAAAATATAAAATGAAGAGTCTTGAGCTTGAGCTTGAGCCAAACCTTTGTCCTTAGCATTTTGAGGGTTCCACTTTCACCATCCATGCCATGCCAATCATTGAGCTTTCCTGAAATAGTTGTCTTGGAATAGCATTAGCTCAATGAGCTATATGTTGTTATGAATTACCAAAACCACCTAGGGATAGTTGCACTTTCAGAAACCATGAAGCTCACCATGGAATCAGAAGAGGAAACAAGTGGCCAGGATAAGAAAAAGAAGAGAGTCAGAACTACCACAGCCAGAGTTCTTGGCAAACCCTCTATGAGGAGAGACTCTGAAGAAGATGAAGAAGAAGAGGTTGCTGCACCAGCACCTAAGGCACCAAAGCTTATGGGTGATGCTATAAAATCAGGGGCTACTGCATCCAAGCCCAAAGAAGCACCCAAAGCTGCCTCCAAGGCCAAGTCAGCTCCAAAGAGAAATACAAGGAGCATACCAGCTACTGAGAAGAACAAGGCCCCAGTGCCTGAAGCTGTTAGAGAAGATGAAGAAGGACAAGTTCTGAGAAAGCTCAAGCCCAATATTCCAGACCACAATGATGCTCATCCTGTGGCTGAGAACATGAAAATCAGAAGAGACTCAGGGTTCAGAAAGTGGAGAGAAGCAGAGCCATATGCTTCAAGGAGAAGAACTGATGTTGATTACAGGTTCCACACAAAGGAACATCAGGACTTCAATGAGACAGTTTTGTTGGATAAGAAGCCTATCGTTTGTGACATGAGGTGGGTCGACTGGACCTACATCAAGGAGAATGAGCAGCACTATCCTGGAGTGCAAGACAGCTTCAGTGCTTGTGGAGTTGCTGACTTTGTTGGGCAAAAGCTCACAAAGTGGAACGAGGAGCTCATTATGCAATTCTACTCCACAGCACACTTCTACCCAGATGGAAGGATAACATGGATGTCTGAAGGTACAAGGTACCAATCAACTGTTGAGGAATGGGCAAAGTTGATCAATGCCCCAGAGGAAAATGAAGATGACTTGGATGTCTATGCCAAGAAAAAGATGGATCATAACTCAATGGCAAATATGTACAAGGAGATTCCAGTAGATGATCTTGACACTCACCAGCTTGGGTCCGTAAAACACTTGTTGTCAGGACTGCCTACGATCAACTGGATCCTTTGGCACACACTCTTGCCCAAGTCTGGAGATCACAGAATGATCAGAGGGCACGCCATTAACTTGCTACATATATTGGACGTGCCTCAGAAATTCAAGGTCATGAGCCTCATAGTAGAGACTATCAAGAGGACTGCAGCAGATCAGAAGAGGAGCTGTGGTTATGCCCCTCAGATCCAAGAGTTGATTAACTCAAAAATGGGCACATGCACATACTTGTTGGACAAGGAACACTTGCCTATTCATCCAGATTTCGAGGACAATCAAGTTGTGATGAATGAGAATGACCATCATCAGCTCAAGCTCAAGCAAAGAAGGAGAAGGCAAGGGAGGAGAAAGCTGCCAAGATGCCAACTCAAGAGGAGGCATCTGAGTATTTCTTGAAAACCAAGCAGGAGCAGCTTAGTTACTTGATTGCATCTACACTGAGGATTGAGAAAGGACTGGCCACCCTCACTCAGAATCAGGAGAGCTTAGAGAGAATCGTGGAAGAAAAGTTCTATGACTTGGATGTAAAAGTAACAGAGATTCAGTCTGCAGTGGAGCAACTTCAAGATGACATGCAGGAGAGGAAGGGGAAGACTACAACTGATGCATTTGCCAGAGTGCCACGAGCTCAGAGGTCAACTGCAGTGCCAGTTCCTGACACCAGAGCCACCACATCAGCTCCATCTCCAACCACTTCTACAGAAGCCTTCGTCCTTGAAGTGATCCAGACTCCACCACCACCAGAAGATCAAGCCTGAGAGTCGATCTAGCACTATGCATTTTCTAGGAACTTTTTGGTAACTTGTTGCCAAAGGGGGAGAAAAATGTATAGATCATAGGCTTCGAGAGAGAGAGTGTTGCCTTTATTCTCTCTTGCTTTATTTGGTGGTTTTTCAAACTTTGTTTGCTTTTGGTTGAGATACTATGATATGCTTGTGAGACATTGATGATCATGTGTTTGATCATAAGCTACACTTATGCATGCTTGATATTATCCTATCTATCTTATGTGATCATTCACTTTTCTTGGTGATGAGTGCATATATTCAATTCTTATCATTTTGAGCGCTCCACAAGATGTATGTGACATGGAAGAGTAACCTATGATTCTAACTCTTTGTGCATTTGCAGTCCAAAGCAAATTTTAAAAGATGCACAAATTTAGGGGGAGCTCTTGCTTTTCACATACTTCTCAAAGCGACGATGTTCTAAAATCTTATTATCATTTATCGAAGCTTTGATCTATATGTTGTCATCAATTACCAAAAAGAGGGAGATTGAAAGTGCAACTATCCCTAGGTGATTTTGGTAATTCATAACAACATATAGCTCATTGAGCTAATGCTATTCCAAGATGATTATTTCAGGAAAGCTCAATGATTGGCATGGCATGGATGATGAAAGTGGATCCCTCAAAATGCTAAGGACAAAGGATTGGCTCAAGCTCAAAAGCTCAAGACTCTTCATTTTATATTTTAGTGATCCAAGATCACATTGACTCTTTAGGAAAAGCCAGTACTATCAAGGAGGGATGAGGTGTTGCTTAATGAGCCTCTTGCTTCATGTGCTTAGTGATATGCTCCAAAACCCTCAGCTACTTTCCTATATGCACACTTGACCTAAACCTAGAGTCAAACTCAGCCCTACCGATTCTTTCTATCCGGCGCCACCGAGTTTCACATGTCATAGCCACTGCCAAACCCTAAGCAAATCGGTTCTACCGATAGGGATCTCGGTCTCACCGAGATGGGATTTTAATCTCTCTGTGTATGTCCATTACCAAAATCGGTCTCACCGAGTTTAGGCAATCGGTAGTACCGAGATTACAATGCAAAATCTCTGGTTAACTTATTACCAAAATCGGTCCAACCGAGTTTAGTAATCGGTCCCACCGAGTTTACCTGACCAACTCTCTTGTTAGCTTATTACCAAATCGGTCTCACCGAGTTTGTGTAATCGGTCTCACCGAGATTACGTTATGCCCTAACCCTAACCATATCGGTCCTACCGAGTTGCATGTCAGTCCCACCGAAAATCACTAACGGTCACTAGGTTTACTAAATCGGTCCGAACGAGTTTGTTGATTCGGTCCCACCGAGATTGGTAAATTGTGTGTAACGGTTAGATTTTGTGTGGAGGCTATTGAGGGAGTCCTGGATTAGGGGGTGTTTGGATAGCCGGACTATACCTTCAGCCGGACTCCAGGACTATGAAGATACAAGATTGAAGACTTCGTCCCGTGTCCGGAAGGATCTTTTCTTGGCGTGGAAGGCAAGCTAGGCGTGCAGATATTCAAGATCTCCTACCATTGTAACCGACTCTGTGTAACCCTAACCCTATCCGGTGTCTATATAAACCGGAGGGTTGTAGTCCGTAGGACAACCATCATCATACACAATCATACCATAGGCTAGCTTCTAGGGTTTAGCCTCCTTGATCTCGTGGTAGATCTACTCTTGTACTACACGTATCATCAATATTAATCTAGCAGGAGTAGGGTTTTACCTCCATCGAGAGGGCCCGAACCTGGGTAAAATAAAGTGTCCCTTGTCTCCTGTTACCATCCGACCTTGACGCACAGTTCGGGACCCCCTACCCGAGATCCGCCGGTTTTGACACCGACATTGGTGCTTTCATTGAGAGTTCCTCTGTGTTGTCGCTTTTAGGCCCGATGCCTCCTTTTATCATCAACAACGATGAAGTCCAGGGTGAGACTTTCCTCCCCGGACAAATCTTCGTCTTCGGCGGCTTCGCTCTGCGGGCCAATTCGCTTGGTCGTCTGGAGCAGATCGAAAGCTACTCCCCTGGCCATCAAGTCAGGTTTGGAAGCTTAAACTACACGGCAGATATCCGCGGAGACTTGATCTTTGACGGATTTGAGCCACAACCAAGCGCGCCGCACTACCTCGAGGGGCATGATATAGCTCTGCCTCCGAATAGTGCTCTGGAGGCCGCACACGCACCGGCCCCGATCCTCAACTCGGAGCCCGCTGCGTTCTTTGAGGACGAATAGTTGGACGTCACCTCGGGGGCTGCGATCTTGATGGCGACCGAGCCGAACGCCAGCCCTGCACTCCGCATGGCCCATGACTCCAAGGAGTCGGATTCTTCTCCGAACTCCGGGTCTCTCGTGCCCCTGCCGATCGAATCCGATTGGGCGCCTATAATGGAGTTCACCGCCGCGAACATCTTTCAGTACTCACCTTTCGGTGATATCCTGAATTCTTTCAAGTCTCTCTCTCTATCAGGAGAGCCCAGGCCGGACTATGGTCTGCGAGGTTGTGATTCGGACGACGAAGAAATTCAAAGCCCACCCACCACCCACTTAATAGCCACTGTCGATGATTTAACCGACATACTTGACTTCGGATCCGACGACTTCGACGGTATGGACGACGAAGATGGAGACGAACAGGAACCAGCACCTATAGGGCGCTGGACCGCCACCCCACCTAACGATGTATTCATGGTGGATACCCCTAAAGGAAACGACAACGAGGAAAAAGGGGATGAAAAAAGGGATAAACCCTCGGAAAAGCAATCAAAGCGGCGACGAAAACGCCGAGCCAAGCCCCGCCTCGATCAAGACCTAGCCATAGAGCAGGATGAGCCGGTAGACGACGAGCATGCCTCAGAGCAACCGTCCGAACAGGGCAACGCGGATAGAGAGGACATACAGCCCTCCCCCGGCCATAACAGAACTCCGGACGATCTCACGCCGGATAAAACCACGGAGCAGAAGAATCTCCACGAAAGGCTCGTCGCCACAGCGCGCAGCCTGAAAAAGCAGAAGCGGAAGCTAAAGGCGGCAGAAGATGCACTCAGAATAAGATGGAGCAAGGTAATCAAGACCGCAGACAAATACGGCGGCAGCCGCCGCACTAAAAGCTATCCGAAGAGAAAACTACTGCCCGAATTCGACCAGGAGGCCCTAGAGCCCTCGCATTCAAAAAATCAAAAAGCCACACGGTCGGATAGACGACCCCACGGCCACCATAGAACGGCAAGCGGCGCCGCACTCAATGCGGCATGCGACCCAATTAAAGACTCGCATCATGGCCCAGCCAGGTCCATTTACGGGCCAAGAAAGCAAGCTCTCACAAGCAATGCAAAAAAGCAATCATCAGAATCTGGCACACCCAAATACAGGGGCGCCGCACACCCCCTATGTTTCACCGATGAGGTCCTGGAATATGAATTTCCAGAGGGATTCAAACCCGTCAACATAGAGGCGTATGATGGAACAACAGACCCCGGAGTCTGGATCGAGGATTATATCCTCCACATACATATGGCTAGAGGAGATGATCTCCACGCCATCAAATATTTACCCCTTAAGCTTAAAGGGCCAGCCCGGCACTGGCTTAAAAGCCTTCCCGAAAAAACAATTGGAAGTTGGGAAGAGCTCGAGGATGCTTTCCGAGCAAATTTTCAAGGGACCTATGTCCGCCCCCCGGACGCAGACAATCTCAGTCACATAACTCAATAGCCCAGAGAATCAGCTCGGCAGTTCTGGAACAGATTCCTTACTAAAAAGAATTAGATAGTGGATTGTCCGGACGTCGAAGCCTTAGCAGCTTTCAGGCATAATGTCCGAGACGAATGGCTCGCCAGACACCTCAGCCAGGAAAAGCCAAGAACAATGGCCGCACTCACAAGCCTCATGACCCGCTTTTGCGCAAGAGAGGACAGCTGGTTGGCACGATGCAGCCCCAGCGAACCAAGTACATCCGAAATCAGGGATGGAAACGGAAAACCGTGATGAAACAAGGACCGTCGCGGAACCAAAGAAAAAAGTCCGAAGAGCACGGCAGTCAATGCCGGATTCAAAAGCTCACGGCAAAATCAGACAAAACCACCCCTTCAGGATAATAGGGACGATCCTTCCAGCTTAAACAGAATCCTGGATAGAATATGTCAGATACACGGTACTCCTGGGAAGCCTGCCAATCACACCCACAGAGACTGTTGGGTTTTTAAACAATCCGGAAGGCTTAACGCCGAACACAAGGGGCTCAATACACCAAGCGAAGACGAGGACGAACCCTAGAATCAGAACACCAGGAAACAAAAGAACTTCCCACAACAAGTTAAAACAGTGAACTTACTTCACATAACAAAACGTGTGGCACCCATAAAGGTACGCACAATAAAACCTATCCCTCATGGGTCCCGCCACTGGTTATTAAAACCAATCATTTTTTATCAGCTAGATTATTCTATAAATATCAAAAACGCAGGCCGGACTGCCCTGATACTCGATCCAATAATTGACGGATTCCAGTTTACTAATGTCCTTATGGACGGCGGCAGTGGACTAAACCTGATATATCAGGATACAATCCACCGCATGGGCATAAACCCAACAAGAATCCGCCACAACAAAACCTCCTTTCAAGGGGTAGCACCGGGCCCGGACACCCATTGTATGGGTTTTCTCCGTCTTCCAGTCATATTTGGCTCTGCCAATAACTTCCATCGCGAAAAGCTGACCTTCCATATCGTCCCGTTTTCAAGTCGCTATCAAGCACTAATGGGACGCGGAGCTTTTGCTCGTTTTAACGCAATACCGCACTATGCATCTCTCACGCTTAAGATGCCCGGTCCACGAGGCATCATCTCTTTAAAGGGAGCGCACTAAAATACGCCCCCTCCAAACGGAGGATTGCGTGGCCGCTTAAAAAGCCGCACAATAAAATGGCCTCGCCAGCCAAAAGACTTTTTCGATATAAGTCATTAAAGGCCACGGACCCGGACTAAATGAGTTCGGCACAAGTCCATCATCAACGCAGGCTTAAAACGCCATATACCCCCGTACCAGGGGCTATACGCAGAGACAATAAAGCTCAACTTTATATATTTTTTACTCTATATTTTGTTTATTATCTTTTTGTTCCGCACGACCCATTTTCAATTCAGTTCTTCTCTTTTACAGATGAACGTCATGCGGCGCCCGTCCAGGACACGGCACAGCGGAGACACAGACGCATACGTGCAGTAGGGACCCGTCCTAAGGATTCTTTTTAGATTAAGACCCTGCGTAAACCTTTTTTACTGTCTCTTGCTGCTATACATCCCCTGGTTTTTTCTGCTATAACCAAGGAGGAGGCTGGCGTTTTGGCATGTGGCCACGCCAGAATTTTTGCTCGTACCTGGACACTAGGGGCTCTTTTTTTTAAGGGTGTTTTTTCACCCGCACTCATAAAGACCGAATACCTTAGGGAGTGTTCGGCGTCGCGAGTTTTGGCACTATATGCATCAGCTCCGAATCATGTGTTTGGTCAAAGGTTGGGTTGCCCGGCTCCTGAGTTCGGCTACCTTATGTTCCGCTCTATCGGCTAAGGTAGCACCAGGAGAACTACTGCGATTGTGCCCCGGTTCGGCCGGGTGAGCACCTCAGTAGAGAAAGCCGAAAACCGACTGTCATGATGTAGCGCGAGACTGGTCGCCACTCGATGACTTATAGGAATTTATCGAATTCCTCCACTTTGACGAAGGGCCGTTTCCCGGTCAGGCACGTATGCGCCCCGAATTCGGGCAAACGCAGTCGCCACTAAGGGGCTACCTAAAGAGTCCCACTGTCAAGCTCCTATGGCTAAGTGAAAGTGTTAAAGCATTATAGTCTGGTTGCCTAGCCCGCTGCGCTATCACCTCCTTTGTAGGACCAAGACGTTGGGTTAAGTGTGAAAATGCGTCTTCTACGCGCACCCCCGCACTATGTGCGTGGGGGTTGAAGTCAACGACTGCAATCTTTCAGAATTTATATATTAAAACGGCCGCACAGGAGGTGTTCTTAATACTTGAAGGCACAAGTCTAAAAAATGCCACTACAAAATACTGTTTTATGATTACATATGCTATCATAATATAGCATCCTTCGAGCACTGCGTCTCTATTACGCGAGCGCCTTCGAGGACTTCCTTAAAATAGTGCTCGGAAGGTATTCGGCTTTCATCTGAATCCCGGGACGCAACAACGATGGGCTCCATATCTGCCCAATATGTCTTGACACGGGCAAGAGCCAGCCGAGCGCCCTCTATGCACGCTGACCTCTTCATAGCATCGATACGTGGCACCACGTCTAGAAATTGCTGCACCAAGCTGAAATAACTCTTCGGCTTCGATCTCCCCGGACACAGATGATCCATGACGTACTTCGTGGCGAGTCTGGACAACCTATTCAGTTCAGCCCATTGGGCCAGGCGATCGTCCACTGCCAGTGGACGCTCTGGATTGATGAATTGCGACCAAAAGAGCTTCTCCACTTCATGACCCTTTTTATCTCGAAAGTTTTCGGTCGCATCAGCAGCACTAGCCGCCAAATCCATATAGGTGTCCTCTGCACTCCACGTCCGGTCTAACGGGGCAAACTTCGGATCACAAAATTTTCTCCGCGGCAAGAAGGGCTTTCCATCCACAATTTGTCCGGCTTGACGCAGCTCTTCCCTTGCCGCTCTCATTATAGAGCGGGCGTCCTTGGCGTCAGCAACATCCTTCTCTAAGCTCGTTTGCCTCGCCCGACCCTCTTCTTCAAGAAGCTTGCAACGGTCAGTAGCATTATTTAACTTTACGGCCATATCAGCCATCTCCTCCTTGCTTCGGCAATGGGCAGCCTGTTCGGCTTTCAGCTCTTCAAGGGCTTTCACGGCAGCCGCATCGCTTTTCCTGGCTTGTTCCTTCGCTCGGGCGAGTTCGGCCCTAAGACCTTCCACGGCGGCCGCACCATCTGTATCAAGCATACACACGGTAAGATATTGACATAAAGCTCCTCTTACTAACAATTGCCCCATGATTTCAATACCTTGAGCATCATCAAGCCGCTTGTTAACAAGCACGATGTCGGCTTCTGCCTCATCAAGTTGTCGCTTCAGTTCGGCAAATTCACGAGTCCGGCTTGACTCCGGACAATCCGCCACCTACATATAAAGGTGCCACTTAAAGGACCTGGGATTAAGATCCTCTGCACGCCGTCAATTTTAACGACGCACAGAGTCTCAGGGGCTACTATCTACACAGGGCGCACTTTATTTATGCGCAACTAACACAAGTGTACATTATTTAAAACGTACCTCAAGGCCTGCCAGTAAACTTTTGACGGCCTCGTGTAATCCGCTTTCTGCGGATGAAACCTTTTCAATCACCGTGTTTATCAATGCACGATGCTCCTCTGAGACAGAGGCTCGCCCCAGCAGAATCTTTAGCTCCTCCGGCCGAACACCATATGGTGCCGGACTCGTCCCATGGCCTCCCTCAAAGGCTGGGCGCGGAGAACCTCGTGGGGCCACATGGCCACCTTCCGCCCCTGTCGGATCCGGAGAAATCCTCCGCGACGACACTTCAACGTCGCCCGCCTTGCTAGGCGATACAGAAGGAGGAGGCGTTCCGCTCTCCATCATCTCCGGAAGAAGATCCCCCGAGGACGAGTTCTGCTGAGAAGGGCTGAGGTCCGAACTACAAAGTAAGGTTTCGGTTAAAACTTCTCAGATATAAATCATGGATTTCTCTTAAAAGAAAAACTCTTCTTCTATTTACGGCTCGCTGGAGAGATGGTCCCTTTGAGGGTTTAGTTCGGCCGAGGGGCTCCCCGGCGTCGGGCCCTCTGACAAGGATTCTTTCCCCCGCTACGAGGCTACGGTCTCCGGGTCGTCAGAGGCGGCCCTTTTCTTTCCCTTAGGAGAGGAATTATCGACTCCCCCCTTCAGAATGGCCTCTTTCGAGGAGGCCATGGTTTCCATGTCCTCCCCCTTATTTCCCTCCAAAGGCACTACCTCCAGCATCCTGACTAGCACGGGATCTGGCCTGGTTTCGGGAAGGGGAGCCGGACACCTGATCAGCTTCGCCTTCGGTATCCACTCCTGCTTAAAAGGAGAAATGCTGTTAAGAGCAAGTCAATTATGCGGATAGAAGGTTCGGGCACAAGGTCCCTTACTTGAGTATCCGGGCGATTGCGGCTTAAACCCACATCCTCGGTCAAATCCGGACTCACTTCTTGTGATCCGAAGAACAGTTTATACATCTCCGCAGGCGTCACGCCCTTAAAATCCCGGAGAACTCGCGGTCCCTCTGGATTGAACTCCCACAGGCGAAGGGGGCGACGTTGGCCGGGCAGTGTCCGGCGAATCAGCATGACTTGTGTCACCTTGACCAGGTTGAGGTCTCCTTCCAAGAGATCCTTAATGCGGCCCTGCAGCAGAGGTACGTCTTTGGGCAAGCCCCGATCTAACCCTGCGTTGATCCACGATGCTAACCGCGGTGGGGGACCCGAGCGAAAGGCAGGAGGCGCCACCCATGCGGTGGCCCGAGGAGCGGTGATATAGAACCACTCCTGTTGCCATAAGCCAAGCTCCTCTTGAAAAACGCCCTCGGGCCATGGAGCATCGGCATTTCTTTTTATAACAGCGCCTCCGCACTCTGCGTGGCGCCCCTCGATCATCTTCGGTTCTACTTTAAAGTTCTTGCGCCATAATCCGAAGTGAGGGGTAACACGGAGGAACGCTTCGCACACAACAACGAACGAGGAGATATGGAGGATGGACTCCGGAGCTAAGTCGTGGAATTCCAGCCCATAATAAAACATCAGCCCCCTTACAAAGGGATCCATTGGGAAGCCTAATCCCAAAGGAAGTGGGATATGAATACTACACTCTCACCGGGCTGAGGGCTAGGGATCACCTGTCCTTGAACGGGCAACCTGTGTGAAATCTCGCCGGTCAGGAATCTAGCTTCCCTCAACATTAATACGTCCTTCTCCATAACGGAGGAGGGCATCCATCGGCCTTGGAGGTCGGAGCTGGACATTGTCGAAGGTCTGGTGCGCCTGGAATCTGGAAGCCTAGGGTGTTGGAACTCGAGGCGACGGGCGAGCTCGTTTTGAGAATAGAAGAGGGGAGTAGGGTCTTGGTCTCTTTATAAGAGGAAGAATACCAAGAGCCCTCCCCGTAACCGTCTTGGACTAGACTTTAATTAAGGCAAAACATGCTAACGGGCACGACTGGGTTACCCACGTCTGTATTAATGAGAACCCCGTTAAAAGGGGGACACGATCTCTGCTTTGACAAGACGTGCCAAGGAAACCGCCTCGCTAAACACGCTGAGGTGGAACAATGAAAACAATTTATATAAAGAGCTTGGCCGCGGTGTTATGACGCACTGTGGAACACGTCAGCAGATTTGATTTGTCTGAATATTATTCTCTAGATGGCAATATGTGGAAACTTATTTTGCAGAGCCGAACACAATTTTTTGTGTTTGTAATCTTCTTGAAGAACTTGGAGGAGGAATCCGCCTTGCAATGCCGAAGACAATCTGCGCGCCGGACTCGTCGTCATTGAAGCCTGGTTCAGGGGCTACTGAGGGAGTCCTGGATTAGGGGGTGTTTGGATAGCCGGACTATACCTTCAGCCGGACTCCAGGACTATGAAGATACAAGATTGAAGACTTCGTCTCGTGTCCGGAAGGATCTTTTCTTGGCATGGAAGGCAAGCTAGGCGTGCGGATATTCAAGATCTCCTACCATTGTAACCGACTCTGTGTAACCCTAACCCTATCCGGTGTCTATATAAACCGGAGGGTTGTAGTCCGTAGGACAATCATCATCATACACAATCATACCATAGGCTAGCTTCTAGGGCTTAGCCTCCTTGATCTCGTGGTAGATCTACTCTTGTACTACCCATATCATCAATATTAATCTAGCAGGAGTAGGGTTTTACCTCCATCGAGAGGGCCCGAACCTGGGTAAAATAAAGTGTCCCTTGTCTCCTGTTACCATCCGACCTTGACGCACAGTTCGGGACCCCCTACCCGAGATCCGCCGATTTTGACACCGACAGCTATATACACCCCTCCACCTCCTCTTCACTCGTGGAGAGAGCCATCAGAACACATCTACACTTACAACTCACATGTTCTGAGAGAGAACCACCTACCCTTGTGTTGAGCTCAAGATATTCCATTCCTACCATATGAATCTTGATCTCTAGCCTTCCCCAAGTCGCTTTCCACTCAAATCTTCTTTCCACCAGATCCAAATCCTATGAGAGAGAGTTGAGTGTTGGGGAGACTATCATTTGAAGCACAAGATAAAGGAGTTCATCATCAACACACCATTTGTTACTTCTTGGAGAGTGGTGTCTCCTAGATTGGCTAGGTGTCACTTGGGAGCCTCCGACAAGATTGTGGAGTTGAACCAAGGAGTTTGTAAGGGCAAGGAGATCGCCTACTTCGTGAAGATCTACCGCTAGTGAGGCAAGTCCTTCGTGGGCGACGGCCATGGCGGGATAGACAAGGTTGCTTCTTCGTGGACCCTTCGTGGCTGGAGCCCTCCGTGGACTCGCGCAACCGTTACCCTTCGTGGGATGAAGTCTCCATCAACGTGGATGTAGGATAGCACCACCTATCCGAACCATGCCAAAAACATCCGTGTCTCCAATTGCGTTTGAATTCTCCAAACCCTTCCCTTTACATTCTTGCAAGTTGCATGCTTTACTTTCCGCTGCCTATATACTCTTTGCATGCTTGCTTGAATTGTGTGATGATTGCTTGACTTGTCCTAAAGTAGCTAAAATCTGCCAAACTATAAAATTGGGAAAAGGTTAAGTTTTTATTGGTCAAGTAGTCTAATCACCCCCCCTCTAGACATACTTCAAGGTCCTACAAGTGGTATCAGAGCTTTGGTATCCATTTTCTTTGATTTCCATAGCTTTTGGTGGTCATAGCCTTGGTTTCACAACCTAGGAGAGTATGGCGTCTAGCGAGGGAAATTATCACCGTAGAGGTCCTTACTTTGATGGTACTAATTTTGCTAGTTGGAAGCATAAGATGAAAATGCATATTCTCGGACATAACCCCACCGTTTGGGCTATTGTGTGTGTTGGTTTGCAAGGTTACTTCTTTGATGGGAAAGAACCAAACCGTGAAGCTACCGCGGAAGAGTTGAAGATGCTGCAATATAATGCTCAAGCTTGTGATATTCTCTTCAACGGATTGTGCCCCGAAGAATTCAACAAAATCAGCCGTCTTGAGAATGCAAAGGAAATTTGGGATACTTTGATTGATATGCACGAAGGTACCGACTCCGTCAAGGAATCCAAATTGGATGTGCTTCAAAGTCAACTTGAGAAGTTCAAAATGAAGGATGGTGAAGGTGTCACTGAAATGTACGCTAGGCTTGCTCTCATCACAAATGAGATTGCCGGCTTAGGGAGTGAAGAGATGACCGATAGATTCATCATCAAGAAGATCCTAAGAGCCTTGGATGGAAAATATGATACCGTGTGCACATTGATCCAAATGATGCCCAATTACAAAGATCTCAAACCAACGGAGGTCATTGGAAGAATTGTTGCTCATGAGATGTCGCTCAAGGATAAAGAGGAACTTCACAACAAATCAAGTGGAGCTTACAAAGCCTCATGTGAAGCCCCCACATCATCAAGTGAGAAACAAACCTTCAATGAAGAATTGAGCTTAATGGTGAAGAACTTCAACAAGTTCTACAAGAGTAGAAGCAAAAATAGAAGATCCAAGTCAAGGTCCTACAATGACAAAAGATCTTCTAGTCGAGAGCGAAACTGCTACAATTGTGGAAGACCCGGACACTATTCCAATGAGTGTACGGCTCCCTACAAGAGAAGAGAAGACTCTCCCAAAAGAAGAAGCAAAAGAGAAGAATCACCACCAAGAGAGAGAAGGAGTAGAGATGATCGTTATGAACGAAGATACTCACGGAGAAGCAAGGATTCAGAAAGAAAGGAAAAGTCATCAAGGAGCTACACAAAACGAAGACATCAAGCTCATGTTGGTGAATGGGTATCCGGCTCCGACTACGACAACCACTCCGAGAGAAGTTATCACTCCGATCCCGAATATACTCAAGATGAAGGTGTTGCCGGTCTAGCACTTGTGTTAACCAACTCCTACGACATATTTGAGTCACCAAATGAAGGAATTGGAATATGCTTCATGGCCAAAGGTCCTAAGGTAACACACCCCGAGTATGTTGATTTCAATAGTGATGAAGATGACTTGCTAGGTGATGATGATTTACTTGTTGATAACTCCAGTGATGAATACTATGATGAAACGTCAATTAATCATGCTAATCAAGATAAAACAAATGACAATGATAAGGAGAAGATTGAGGCTCTAACTAAAGAACTAAACACTCTTAAGTTAGCTCATGAAACTATCTTCGAAGATCATCGAGAACTTTTAAGAGCTCATGAGAAGTTACGCTTTGAAAAGCTCAATCTTGAGCAAGATCATGAGTTTTTAAAGGCAATCAATGGTGATCTCTGCAAGAAATGTTCTTCTTACATTGCCAAGCGTTTACTCTTATCCACTTACATGCCTCAAGTCAAATCTAGTAACAATAACAAGAAATATTCTTCCTCTAGTAGTAACAATGATCATACTAAATCCAATATTGTTGCTTCTAGTAGTTCTCTTGATTCCACTAATGATTCTCTTAGCCAAGTTACACTTGAGCAAGAAAATAGCTTATTGAAGGGAATTATAGAGAAAGGAGTCTACAAGAGCCTTGCCGGAAGTAAGCAATTCAAGGAAATTGTACGCAAGCAAGAAAGGCACCGGAAGAATCAAGGTGTTGGTTTTGAACGAAAGTTCAACGCCAATGGAGTTGAGTGGGAAGAAGATCAATACCCCAAGACGAAGTTTGTTCCTCAACAAGATAAGTATGATCCTACTTCCTTCAAGGGGACACAAACTCAAGATGGTCTTCCACCACAAGACTACAAGCAAAAAGGCAAGGACAAGCTTCAAGAGGAAGCATTTGGCGAAGCTCCTAAGACCTTAGTCAAGTGGATTCCCAAGACTACTTCAAGTTCCACTTCATCAAGTACGACTACAACTCCAAGGATTCCCATCAAGATGGTGTGCATCCAAAAGAAGAAGAACTAAAGAGTTCTTGAGGGTGACTCCGCCAACATACTTCACTCTTATCATTTTGGCAAGAACAAGTGCAATCAACTTCCACATTTTGCACTAGTTCAAGGAGTCACAAACCCTCTTGTTGGTAAGTCAAGGGACAAGGTAACCTAAAAGCTTTCATGGACATCATCTTGTGTGTGAATCACTCTATGTCTATGGATATTCTTGTTTGTTCCTTGTGGGACTAACCCATGTAGGTATTGAAAGGGCAATTCACTCCAATGGATAGCTCCAATTGTTCTACATCAACATTGAGCATTCACATCTTCAACATCTACATGAAGTCATCATCGACAAAACCCAAGGTTAGTTCATCCCTCTTAGGGGGGATATCACATCTAGGGGGAGCTTTACTCTAAGACTTGAGCTAAAGCAACTCTAATGATGTGAACACAACAATGCTTTATGTAAAAGTGGTAACCCCACTTGTGCTTAAACGATGAGTATGACCTATGATCAAATGTTCTCATTTGACTCCTATGTCAATATACTCATATATAGATGACCTAGTCATCGCAAATTGCTTGATAGATGCTAGAATTGGTTGTGCATGCTTTGCCACATATTTCAATTGCCATTTTATTGTGTGAGCATGCTGGTTGCATATTTTACACATTCAAGGACATCCACTTGTTGTTTTGATTGATTGGTTTTCTTTTCTCTTGCCAAGTGGATGGACAAGAATGCCTAAGAACCTCCTCTAGCTATCTATGCTTTTCTCGTCTCAAACTCTATTCATGCTACATCACAAAATTTGATCAAGTCAAATTCGAACCACTCTGTGTGAGGAGAACTCGGAGTCCCCGATTTGTCATAGACTTAAACTTCCAAAACTTCTTTGTGATTCTCGGTCTGACCGATATCTTCTTTTTGGTCTTACCGAGATCATCAAGTCGATCTATGTTTTCGATCTCGGTGCAACCGATTTGAACCATTCGGTCACATCGAGTTGCAATAACTGTATACAGTCTTGCATCTCGGTGCCACCGAGTTGTTCCACTCGGTCACACCGACAGGGTCGGGCTATATATAGACACGGGCAAAAATTTGGAAATTTCTCCGAACTCCTTCGCCCGCGCGATAGCTCGCTCTGCCTACGTGGTCTCCGGATCGTCTTCTCGCCGCCAGCCGCCTCCAGTCGCTGGTCTCCATCGCTGTCAACGGAATTCAACCCCGCCGTTGCTGCCGTAGCGAGTCTCCGCCGAACTAGGGTATGGACTCGATCTTTGTGCTATTCCCCATCTGATTCCTAGCACATTGTGATCTTATTGATTCTAGCCACGATTGGAACACTCCTACCCAGTCAATGCAATTCGTAGAATAGGTTTGATTCAAAATTTTTAGGGTTAGGTTTCCGCCGATACCATCTCGGACCCACGGAGTTGAAAAACTCGGTCCCACCGATTTGGCTCATGCCATTGCACAAGTGAGACTCGGTCTGACCGAGAATTACTAATCGGTGTGACCGATTTTGGAACTTTGTGAAACCCTAACAGTCTCGGTGCCACCGAACTGTGACTCGGTCTGACCGAGTTCACTAGTTTAGGTTCCAAAACTTCTTCGTATCACCGGGTTTAAAAATCGGTAGATCCGAAATGATTTCTGTGGGAAACTAAAACTAAGATTTTGAATCAGTCTTTTGCAAAAATCTCTGCATTTTGTGATGCTCATCTACTCTACCTCATCTATAAACTCTTCACAGGGTCAGCAGTCAGCTTTAAAATCATGTCTGATCAGAGTGACAGCCAGAACATGTCAGAAGAGCAAGTGCACATGAGTGAGGGCACTAGTCCCTCCAGTTCTTTAGATGAAGGCAGTAGGAGCACCCCTAGCAATTTGCCAAAAGCTGCCACCAGACAAAGGAAGAAGAGAACCTCAGACTCAGAGGATGAGGATTATGTGGCAGAGGAAGAGGAAGCTACTTCCAAGAAAGTAGTGCTCAAGAAGGAGTATGGCTCAACACAGAGCACAAAGCCAGGTATGCAGAAGAAGGCACCTGCAAGAAGAGTTCCTACTCCCAAGCCTAGGAAGGCTGTACCTGAAGAAACCATGAAGCTCACCATGGAATCAGAAGAGGAAACAAGTGGACAGGATAAGAAAAAGAAGAGAGTCAGAACTACCACAACTAGAGTTCTTGGCAAACCCTCTATGAGGAGAGACTCTGAAGAAGATGAAGAAGAAGAGGTTGCTGCACCAGCACCTAAGGCACCAAAGCTTATGGGTGATGCTATAAAATCAGGGGCTACTGCATCCAAGCCCAAAGAAGCACCCAAAGCTGCCTCCAAGGCCAAGTCAGCTCCAAAGAGAAATACAAGGAGCATACCAGCTGCTGAGAAGAACAAGGCCCCAGTGCCTGAAGCTGTTAGAGAAGATGAAGAAGGACAAGTTCTGAGGAAGCTCAAGCCCAAGATTCCAGACCACAATGATGCTCATCCTGTGGCTGAGAACATGAAAATCAGAAGAGACTCAGGGTTAAGAAAGTGGAGAGAAGCAGACCCATATGCTTCAAGGAGAAGAACTGCTGTTGACTACAGGTTCCACACAAAGGAACAACAGGACTTCTATGAGACAGTTTTGTTGGATAAGAAGCCTATCGTTTGTGACATGAGGTGGTCGACTGGACCTACATCAAGGAGAATGAGCAGCACTATCCTGGAGTGCAAGACAGCTTCAGTGCTTGTGGAGTTGCTGACTTTGTTGGGCAGAAGCTCACAAAGTGGAACGAGGAGCTCATTGTGCAATTCTACTCCACAGCACACTTCTACCCAGATGGAAGGATAACATGGATGTCTGAAGGTACAAGGTACCAATCAACTGTTGAGGAATGGGCAAAGTTGATCAATGCCCCAGAGGAAAATGAAGATGACTTGGATGTCTATGCCAAGAAAAAGATGGATCATAACTCAATGGAAAATATGTACAAGGAGATTCCAGTAGATGATCTTGACACTCACCAGCTTGGGTCCGTAAAACACTTGTTGTCAGGACTGCCTACGATCAACTGGATCCTTAGGCACACACTCTTGCCCAAGTCTGGAGATCACAGAACGATCAGAGATCACGCCATTAACTTGATACATATATTTGATGTGCCTCAGAAATTCAAGGTCATGAGCCTCATAGTAGAGACTATCAAGAGGACTACAACAGATCAGAAGAGGAGCTGTGGTTATGCCCCTCAGATCCTAGAGTTGATTAACTCAAAAATGGGCACAGGCACATACTTGTTGGACAAGGAACACTTGCCTATTCATCCAGATTTCGAGGACAATCAAGTTGTTATGAATGAGAATGACCATCATCAGCTCAAGCTCAAGCAAAGAAGGAGAAGGCAAGGGAGGAGAAAGCTGCCAAGATGCCAACTCAAGAGGAGGCATCTGAGTATTTCTTGGAAACCAGGCAGGAGCAGCTTAGTTACTTGATTGCATCTACACTGAGGATTGAGAAAGGACTGGCCACCCTCACTCAGAATCAGGAGAGCTTAGAGAGAATCATGGAAAAAAAGTTCTATGACTTGGATGTAAAAGTAACAGAGATTCAGTCTGTAGTGGAGCAACTTCAAGATGACATGCAGGAGAGGAAGGGGAAGACTACAACTGATGCATTTGCCAGAGTGCCACGAGCTCAGAGGTCAACTGCAGTGCCAGTTCCTGACACCAGAGCCACCACATCAGCTCCAGCTCCAACCACTTCTACAGAAGCCTTCGTCCTTGAAGTGATCCATACTCCACCACCACCAGAAGATCAGGCCTGAGAGTCGATCTAACATTATGCATTTTCTAGGAACTTTTTGGCAACTTGTTGCCAAAGGGGGATAAAAATGTATAAATCATATGCTTCGAGAGAGAGAGAGTGTTGCCTTTATTCTCTCTTGCTTTATTTGGTGGTTTTTCAAACTTTTTTTGCTTTTGGTTGAGATACTATGATATGCTTGTGAGACATTGATGATCATGTGTTTGATCATAAGCTACACTTATGCATGCTTGATATTATCCTATCTATCTTATGTGATCATTCACTTTTCTTGGTGATGAGTGCATATATTCAATTCTTATCATTTTGAGCGCTCCACCAAGATGTATGTGACATGGAAGAGTAACCTATGATTCTAACTCTTTGTGCATTTGCAGTCCAAAGCAAATTTCAAAATATGCACAAATTTAGGGGGAGCTCTTGCTTTTCACATACTTCTCAAAGCGACGATGTTCTAAAATCTTATTATCATTTATCGAAGCTTTGATCTATATGTTGTCATCAATTACCAAAAAGGGGGAGATTGAAAGTGCAACTATCCCTAGGTGGTTTTGGTAATTCATAACAACATATAGCTCATTGAGCTAATGCTATTCCAAGATGATTATTTCAGGAAAGCTCAATGATTGGCATGGCATGGATGATGAAAGTGGATCCCTCAAAATGCTAAGGACAATGGATTGGCTCAAGCTCAAAAGCTCAAGACTCTTCATTTTATATTTTAGTGATCCAAGATCACATTGAGTCTTTAGGAAAAGCCAATACTATCAAGGAGGGATGAGGTGTTGCTTAATGAGCCTCTTGCTTCATGTGCTTAGTGATATGCTCCAAAACCCTCAGCTGCTTTCCTATATCCACACTTGACCTAAACCTAAAGTCAAACTCGGCCCTACCGATTCTTTCTATCCGGCGCCACCGAGTCTCACATGTCATAGCCACTGCCAAACCCTAAGCAAATCGGTTCTACCGATAGGGATCTCGGTCTCACCGAGATGGGATTGTAATCTCTCTGTGTATGTCCATTACCAAAATCGGTCTTACCGAGTTTAGGCAATCGGTACTACCGAGATTACAATGCAAACTCTCTGGTTAACTTATTACCAAAATCGGTCCAACCGAGTTTAGTAATCGGTCCCACCGAGTTTACCTGACCAACTCTCTGGTTAGCTTATTACCAAATCGGTCTCACCGAGTTTGTGTAATCAGTCTCACCGAGATTACGTTATGCCCTAACCCTAACCATATCGGTCCTACCGAGTTGCATGTCAGTCCCACCGAAAATCACTAACGGTCACTAGGTTTACTAAATCGGTCCGACCGAGTTTGTTGATTCGGTCCCACCGAGATTGGTAAATTGTGTGTAACGGTTAGATTTTGTGTGGAGGCTATATATACCCCTCCACCTCCTCTTCACTCGTGGAGAGATCCATCAGAACACATCTACACTTCCAACTCACATGGTCTGAGAGAGAACCACCTACCCTTGTGTTGAGCTCAAGATATTCCGTTCCTACCATATGAATCTTGATCTCTAGCCTTCCCCAAGTCGCTTTCCACTCAAATCTTCTCTCCACCAGATCCAAATGCTATGAGAGAGAGTTGAGTGTTGGGGAGACTATCATTTGAAGCACAAGAGCAAGGAGTTCATCATCAACACACCATTTGTTACTTCTTGGAGAGTGGTGTCTCCTAGATTGGCTAGGTGTCACTTGGGAGCCTCCGACAAGATTGTGGAGTTGAACCAAGGAGTTTGTAAGGGCAAGGAGATCGCCTACTTCGTGAAGATCTACCGCTAGTGAGGCAAGTCCTTCATGGGCGACGGCCAAGGTGGGATAGACAAGGTTGCTTCTTCGTGGACCCTTCGTGGGTGGAGCCCTCCGTGGACTCGCGCAGCCGTTACCCTTCGTGGGTTGAAGTCTCCATCAACGCGGATGTAGGATAGCACCACCTATCCGAACCACGCCAAAAACATCCATGTCTCCAATTGCGTTTGAATTCTCCAAACCCTTCCCTTTACATTTTTGCAAGTTGCATGCTTTACTTTCCGCTGCCTATATACTCTTTGCATGCTTGCTTGAATTGTGTGATGATTGCTTGACTTGTCCTAAAGTAGCTAAAATCTACCAAATTATAAAATTGGGAAAAGGTTAAGTTTTTATTGGTCAAGTAGTCTAATCACCCCCCTCTAGACATACTTCAAGGTCCTACAGGTCCCGATTATTGTCACTTCGGGGTTGCCGGATCATAACACATAGTAGGTGACTATAGACTTGCAAGATAGGATCTAGAACTCACATATATTCATGAAAACATAATAGGTTCAGATCTGAAATCATGGCACTCGGGCCCTAGTGACAAGCATTAAGCATAGCAAAGTCATAGCAACATCAATCTCAGAACATAGTGGATACTAGGGATCAAACCCTAACAAAACTAACTCGATTACATGATAAATCTCATCCAACCCATCACCGTCCAGCAAGCCTATGATGCAATTACTCACGCACGGCGGTGAGCATCATGAAATTGGTGATGGAGGATGGTTGATGATGACGACGGCAATGAATCCCCCTCTCCGGAGCCCCGAACGGACTCCAGATCAGCCCTCCCGAGAGAGATTAGGGCTTGGCGGCGGCTCCATATCGTAAAACGCGATGAAACTTTCTCTGTGATTTTTTTCTCCCCGAAAGCCAATATATAGAGTTGGAGTTGGCGTCGGAGGTCATCCAGGGGGCCCACGAGGTAGGGGGGCACGCCCAGGGGGGAGGGGCACGCCCCCCACCCTCGTGGACAGGGTGTGGGCCCCCTGGTCTTCATCTTTGGCGAGGATTTTTTATTATTTATTCTAAGATATTCCATGGAGTTTTAGGTCATTCCGAGAACTTTTGTTTTCTGCACATAAAACAGCACCATGGCAATTCTGCTGAAAACAACGTCAGTCCGGGTTAGTTCCATTCAAATCATACAAGTTAGAGTCCAAAACAAGGGCAAAAGTGTTTGGAAAAGTAGATACGACGGAGACGTATCATGGCACTGCCGTTTAGGTCATATTGGTGTAAAGCGCATGAAGAAAATCCATGCTAATGGGCTTTTGGAATCACTTGATTATGAATCAGTTGATGCTTGCGAACCATGCCTCACAGGCAAGATGACTAAGACTCCGTTCTTCGGAACAATGGAGCGAGATATAGACTTGTTGGAAATAATACATACTGATGCATGCAGTCCGATGAGTGTTGAGGATCGCGGCAAGTATCGTTATTTTCTGACCTTCACAGATGATTTGAGCAGATATGGGTATACATATGAAACATAAATCTGAAACATTTGAAAAGTTCAAATAATTTCAGAGTGAAGTGGAAAATCATTGTAACAAGAAAATAAAGTTTCTACGATCTGATCGTGGAGGAGAATATTTGAGTTACGAGTTTGGTCTTCATTTGAAACAATGCGGAATAGTTTCGCAACTCACGCCACCCGGAACACCACAGCGTAATGGTGTGTCCGAACATCGTAACCGTACTTTATTAGATATGGTTTAATCTATGATGTCTCTTACCGATTTACCACTATCATTTTGGGGTTATGCATTAGAGACAGCTGCATTCACGTTAAATAGGGCACCATCTAAATCCGTTGAGACGACACCATATGAACTGTGGTTTGGCAAGAAACCAAAGTTGTCATTTCTTAAAGTTCGGGGTTGCGATGCTTATGTGAAAAAGTTTCATCCTGATAAGCTCAAACCCAAATCGGAGAAATGTGTCTTCATAGGATACCCAAAGGAGACAGTTGGGTACACCTTCTATCACAAATCCGAAGGCAAGACATTCGTTGCTAAGAATGGATCCTTTCTAGAGAAGAAGTTTCTCTCGAAATAAGAGTGGGAGGAAAGTAGAACTTGATGAGGTAACCGTACCTGCTCCCTTATTGGAAAGTAGTTCATCACAGAAATCTGTTCCTGTGATTCCTACACCAATTAGTGAGGAAGCTAATGATGATGATCATGTAACTTCAGATCAAGTTACTACCGAACCTCGTAGGTCAACCAGAGTGATATCCACACCAGAGTGGTATGGTAATCTTGTTCTGGAGGTCATGTTACTTGACCATGACGAACCTACGAACTTTGAGGAAGCGATGATGAGCCTAGATTCCGCGAAATGGCTTGAGGCCATAAAATCTGAGATGGGATCCATGTATGAGAACAAAGTGTGGACTTTGGTTGACTTGCCCAATGATCGGCAAGCCATAGAAAATAATGGATCTTCAAGAGGAAGATGGACGCTGATTGTAGTGTTACTATATACAAAGCTAGACTTGTCGAAAAAGGTTTTTGATAAAGTTCAAGGTGTTGACTACGATGAGATTTTCTCACTCGTAGCGATGCTTAAGTTTGTCCGAATCATGTGAGCAAATTGCCACATTTTATGAAATCTGGCAAATGGATGTCAAAACTACATTCCTTAATGGATTTCTTAAAGAAGAGTTGTATATGATGCAACCAGAAGGTTTTGTTGATCCTAAAGGTGCTAACAAAATGTGCAAGCTCTAGCAATCCATCTATGGACTGGTGCAAGCATCTCAGAGTTGGAATATACGCTTTGATGAGTTGATCAAAGCGTATAGTTTTATACAGACTTGTGGTGAAGCCTGTATTTACAAGAAAGTGAGTGGGAGCACTACAACATTTCTGATAAGTATATGTGTATGACATATTGTTGATCGGAAATGATGTAGAATTTTTCTGGAAAGCATAAAGGGGTGTTTGAAAGGAGTTTTTCAAAGAAAGACCTCGGTGAAGCTGCTTACATATTGAGCATCAAGATCTATAGAGATAGATCAAGACGCTTGATAAGTTTTTTCAATGAATACATACCTTGACAAGATTTTGAAGTATTTTTCCCTTTGAAGTTATCTTATCGGATTGAGTCTTTAAGGATTTGATAACACTTGATGTATGTCTTGCATGTGCTTATTTGTGGTGACAATGGGATATTCATGTAATCTACTTGACGTATGTTTTGGTGATCAACTTGCGGGTTCAGTGACCTTGTGAACTTATGCATAGGGGTTGGCACACGTTTTCGTCTTGACTCTCCGGTAGAAACTTTGGGGCACTCTTTGAAGTTCTTTGTGTTGGTTGAATAGATGAATCTGTGATTGTGTGATGCATATCATATAATAATACCCACGGATACTTGAGGTGACATTGGAGTATCTAGGTGACATTAGGGTTTTGGTTGATTTGTGTCTTAAGGTGTTATTCTAGTACGAACTCTATGATAGATCGAACGGAAAGAATAGCTTCATGTTATTTTACTACGGACTCTTGAATAGATCGATCAAAAAGGATAACTTTGAGGTGGTTTCGTACCCTACCATAATCTCTTCGTTTGTTCTCCACTATTAGTGACTTTGGAGTGACTCTTTGTTGCATGTTGAGGGATAGTTATATGATCCAATTATGTTATTATTGTTGAGAGAACTTGCACTAGTGAAAGTATGAACCCTAGGCCTTGTTTCCTAGCATTGCAATACCGTTTGTGCTCACTTTTATCATTAGTTACCTTGCTGTTTTTATATTTTCAGATTACAAATAACCATATCTACCATCCATATTGCACTTGTATCACCATCTCTTCGCCGAACTAGTGCACCTATACAATTTACCATTGTATTGGGTGTGTTGGGGACACAAGAGACTCTTTGTTATTTAGTTGCAGGGTTGTTTGAGAGAGACCTTGTTCAACCTACCCCTCGCATGGATTGATAAACCTTAGGTCATCCACTTGAGGGAAATTTGCTACCGTCCTACAAACCTCTGCACTTGAAGGCCCAACAACGTCTACAAGAAGAAGGTTGTGTAGTAGACATCAGGCCTCAAGGGTGGCCGCGCCCCTTCCCAATGGACTGGTCTGAATTGGACTAGGGAAAGGGGGATCCCCCTTCCTTCCTTCTCCTTCTCCTTTCCCTTTTTCCTATTCCATGTGGGAGGTGGAATCCTACTAGGACTAGTCCTAGTAGGACTCCACACTTTGGGCGCGCCCTATGAGGGCTGGCCTCCTCCTCCCTCCATTCTTTATATACGTGGCCAGGGGGCACCCCATAAACACACAAGTTGATCGTTGATCTCTTAGCTGTGTGCGTTGCCCCCTCCACCATAATCCACCTCGATTATATCGTCGTAGTGCTTAGGCGAAGCCCTGCACCGGTAGCTTCATCATCACCGTCATCACGGCGTCGTGCTGACGAAGCTCTCCCTCGAAGCTCTGCTGGATCGTGAGTTCGTGGGACGTCACCGAGCTGAACGTGTGCAGATCACGGAGGTGTCGTACCTTCGGTGCTAGGATCGGTCGATCGTGAAGACGTACGACTACATCAACTGCATTGTCATAACGCTTCCGCTTACGGTCTACGAGGGTACGTAGACAACACTCTCCCCTCTCATTGCTATGCATCACCATGATCTTGCGTGTGCGTAGGATTTTTTTGAAATTACTACGTTCCCCATCAAAACTAACCTAAGAACTTTCTACACTTTGGTGTCATCGACTGAAACCATTTTGAAACACTGGTTGAATTTCAGTTGACAACAGAAGTTTGGCAAGTGCTCTTTGGTGGGACCGAAGGGTCAACTCAGTGAGACCGAGACACTAGGGTTTAGGCAGTATGTCAATTGTATCTTCGTGAGTGTGGCTGAATGTGTTTTGGTGGGACAAAGAAGGACTTTAGGTTTTGGACATAGTGGAATATATGAGAGTGTGGGTGAGGGTTTTGGGGCATTATCTCTAAGCACTTGAGTAGTTAGACCATCATCAAAACCTCACCCCCTTTTAATAGTATTGACTTCCCTAAGGACTCAATGTGATCTTAGATAGCTTAACAATAAGTGTAAAGTCTTGATGTTTTACCTGTTGGGAAACGTAGCATGCAATTTCAGAAAAAATCCTACGCTCACGCAAGATCTATCTAGGAGATGCATAGCAATGAGAGGGCGAGAGTGTGTACACGTACCCTCGTAGACCGAAACTGGAAGCGTTTGACAACGCGGTTGATGTAGTCGAACTTCTTCTCATTCTGACTGATCAAGCACCGAACGTATGGCACCTCCGAGTTCTGCACACGTTCAGCTCGATGACATCCCTCGAACTCTTGATCCAGTGAAGTGTTGAGGGAGAGTTCTGTCAGCACGACAGCATGGTGACAGTGATAGTGAAGTGATCCGCGCAACGCTTTGAAGGAAATATGCTCTAGAGGCAATAATAAAGTTGTTATTTATATGTCCTTATATCATGATAAATGTTTATTATTCATGCTAGAATTGTATTAACCGGAAACTTGATACATGTGTGAATACATAGACAAAACAAAGTGTCCCTAGTATGCCTCTACTTGACTAGCTCGTTAATCAAAGATGGTTAAGTTTCCTGACCATAGACATGTGTTGTCATTTGATGAGGGATCACATCATTAGGAGAATGATGTGATGGACAAGACCCATCCATTAGCATAATGATCGTTAAGTTTTATTGCTATTGCTTTCTTCATGACTTATACATGTTCCTATGACTATCAGATTATGCAACTCCCGACTACCGGAGGAACACCTTGTGTGCTATCAAACGTCACCACATAGTTGGGTGATTGTAAAGATGCTGTACAGGTGTCTTCGATGGTGTTTGTTGAGTTGGCATAGATCAAGATTAGGATTTGTCACTCCGTGTATCGGAGAGTTATCTCTGGGCCCTCTCGGTAGTGATCATCACTATAAGCCTTGCAAGCAATGTGACTAATGAGTTAGTTACGGGATGATGCATTATGGAACAAGTAAAGAGACTTGTCGGTAACGAGATTGAACTAGGTATGATGATACCGACGATCGAATCTCGGGCAAGTAACATACCGATGACAAAGGGAATGACGTATGTTGTTATGGGTTTGACCGATAAAGATCTTTGTAGAATATGTAGGAGCCAATATGAGCATCTAGGTTCCGCTATTGGTTATTGACCGGAGATGAGTCTCGGTCATGTCTACACAGTTGTCGAACCCGTAGGGTCCGCACGATTAACGTTCGATGACGATTTGTATTATGAGTTATGTGATTTGATGACTGAAGTTTGTTCGGAGTCCCGGATGAGATCACAGATATGACGAGGAGTCTCAAAATGTTCGATAGGTAAAGATCGATATATTGCAAGGTTATATTCGGACACCGGAATGGTTTTGAAGTGTTTCGGGTATTTTCCGGAGTACCGGGAGGTTACCGGAACCCCCCGGGGAAAGATATGGGCCTTATGGGCCATAGGAGGGAGGCTAACCAGCCCACAAGGGGCTGGGGCACCCCCCACAATGGAGGAGGCCTAATTGGACTTGGGAAGGGGGGCACCACCCCCTTTCCTTCTCCTACTCCCTCTCCTTCCCTTTTCCCCCTCCGGTAGAAGGAAAAAAAGGGTGGGGCCGAATCCTACTAGGACTAGAGTCCTAGTAGGACTCCATGTTGGGGAACTTAGTATTTCAGAAAATTTACCTACGATCATGCAAGATCTATCTAGGAGAAGCATAGCAACGAGCTGGGAGAGTGTGTCCATGTACCCTCGTAGACCGAAAGCGGAAGCGTTTAGTAATGCGGATGATGTAGTCGAACATCTTTGCAATCCAACCGATCCAAGTACCGAACGTACGACACCTCCACGATCTGCACACGTTCAGCTCAGTGACGTCCCTCGAACTCTTGATCCAGTTGAGGCCGAGGGAGAGTTCCGTTAGCACGACGGCGTGGTGACGGTGATGATGAAGTTACAGGCGCAGGGCTTCGCCTAAGCACTACGACGATATGACCGAGGTGTGTAACTGTCGAGGGGGGCACCGCACACGGCTAAGAGATTGTCTGTTGTGCTATTGGGGTGCCCCCTGGCCACGTTTATGAAGGAGGGAGGAATAAGAGGGCGGCCTAGGAGGGGCGCGCCTATAGGGGGAGTCCAACTAGGATTCCCAATCCTAGTTGGAGTCCCCTTCATTTTCCAAGAGGGGAGAAATGGAAGGAGTAGGAGAGGGAGAAGGAAAGAGAGGGGGGCGCTGCCCCCTCCATAGTCCAATTCGGACTTGCCATGGGGGGCGCGTGGCCACCCCTTGAGGCCCTTCTCTCCTTTCCCGTATGGCCCACTCCTTCGCAATAAAACTAAACGATCATTTATGCTAAGCTAACGGGTGGCCGAATTAAGGATCGATATCCATAGTAAAATCACAAATTATGTGTAATGACTCTATGTATCCAAGGACTTTACGTCATTAATGCTCGGATCCGCATTGTACAAAACTTTGTTGACCGACCATCGGCTTCCACCTCCTCGGCCAGTAGCCGAGGAGTGTTTGTCCTACTTTATAAATCCTTTATGAGGGCAAAGATTTACGACAAACAAGGCAATCTGGCCACACGGTTTTATAAACAAAGGTACGCAGAGAGATATGTTATATTACTGTTTAACAGAAGAAATGTCTTCCAAAGAAAATAGTCCCGCTATTGGTTCCTTTCTTTGGGTTGTCATGCTAAGCATGATCATGAAACCTCAGCTCCAATGTAAGAGCAAAATATCAAGGATTTAGTTTGGGAGGCTAGTTAATACCCCCCGGTAGTGTTCGGCGATAGTCGAGGTCAAGCCGTATACACTTCGGCCATTGTTATGAGTGGCCCATTTTTTAACACAGTCATCGGATCGCTGACCAGTTTACGCTTATTGTGACAGTCAGTTTTCGGCTTTCTCCACTGAGGTGCTTAACCGTGTGAGCTCGAAGCACGATCGCAGTGGTTCTCGCTTTGCACGCCTAGCCGAACAAAGCGGAACGTAGGAAGCAAGTGCAGGAGCCGGGCAACCCAACTATTGACCGAAGACACAATTCGAAACCAATGCATATATAGCAATATCCGAGAATATTTTTGCCGAATCTATAAAGGTGTCCGGCATTGCACTGCGAGACTTGTGCTGAAAACACACAAATAGTTTAAAAGTGCCATAAGCTTGGAAAACCAAAAAACGTCAGTAAAAACTTGACGTCCGAACAGGATCAAGTGTTCGGTGCCAGTCTGAAAATTGGTCTTAGAAAAAATGCTTCTGTCGTGTTTTAACATTACACATCCGATCTCAAGACTTCAAGCGGGTCAGCCTACGGCAGCAGCCTCCTATCCCGAAGGCGCAGTGCTTCTCGTTAGACCAGTTTAGCGAACTAAACTCGAGCGATCACTAGAGAGAAAATGGGTTATCTGGCTATTGACCACACACTCACGTCGAAAAAGGAGCGATAGAAAAAGACTTTGCAACGACCAAGAAGAAAACACATTTACTATAAAATAACTCATATAAATTTTAAGAGCCCCCAAGTGACTTGGGTAAAAGATTTTATGTATAATGACTGTATGTACCGAAGTACTTATATCATATCTTTGTTCAACCGAACTTTAAACGCGTCTTAACCGACGGTCGACTTCTCCCTCTTCGGTCAAGGACCGAAAAGTGTTATGTACTCCACTTGTCGAGAATATCGACAGTGTTTCCGATAACCAGGCAACCGGTCCATAAGGCTGTAACAGACAAAGCGCGCTCAGGGAACTTATGCTATATTACAAACGAAGTGTAAGAAGCATCTTCGAAGAAAATAGTCCCCCCACCGATACCTTTCTTCGGTGCTCATTGTTATTATGAGACTTGTGCAATAGATTTTTTGTACTCATGAGTTCCGTTGTGTGCCGACCATCATTGAAAACTGTAAGAGCGCTAGCTTTCGGCTTCACCCAGTCTGAGGTCTGGCTCGGGTGACCCGATCGTGACAACCGCAGAGGTGCTCCCTTTACTCCCTAGCCGAACAATCGGGAACGTAGGGGTAAACACAGGAGCGAGGCAACCCAGCTTGCAAATCGCTTAAGTCAATATGGTGCATATTGTGGCGTAATACACGAACAAGGAACGAAGCCGTACAAGTATAATCATATGCAAGAGGAAAAGCTTCATGAAGGAAGCCCCCAAATGAATTGGGTATTTGAATTTATGCGTCACAAACAAAGTTTGGACAAGGAAATTTTTTACAAGCAACTTTTTTCCAAAAAAGTATAATGCTTGGTCGAACTGAACACAAGTTAGAAATTAAAGCTTTGAGCATGAAAGCGACTTGGCTGGTTAATGTGTTCGGTATTGATGACGCGGTCCGAGCTTGATGCGGGGCAAGGTTCCATCCCCCAAGCTGGTCCCGAGGTGGCGGCGCAGAGAGCTCGACATGCCGAAGTGGTGACATAGCATGGTCAATGCAGACCGGCAGAGTGACGTCGAAGTCCCCGGATCATTTTCCTGTGCATAAAAAATAGTGCAAACCGGAGATAGTAGTAATAATGATAATAAAAAATCGTTGCATAATAAGTAAGTTATGCAAAGTGAGTAATAAAAGAAATATGGCCTGGCGCCGAAGTCAATGTCGATGCAGGGCGTCGGCGTGATGCGGTAAAGGCGTGGCAAAGCCTGAATTCACAGGTCGGTCCGAGTTCCGGATGCGGCGTCCGCCGAACTATGTACGAAAATTGACCGAACCACCACGCGACCGTCGTTAGTGCGACCATCATTTGCCAGACCTGTGTACAGATGATGGACAAACCAGAGTAATAATTCCTTGGGAAAAAGAAACCCAAACAAACAAAAAATAATAGGATTATTAGCACCTGGTTTATTTGTTGTAGCAATCCGAAGAAAGGTGATTCCCACAATTGGGACTCGATCCGCACACCCATTGCCTGAATGGCAATAAAGCGACGGTATGGCGATGCTGGCAAAGGTTGGCTCGCCGAGGCAAAGCCCTCGGTCCAGCTAATATAACAGAGCTGGTCGGCTAGTGACGCCGAAGTCTCCGGAGTAGGTTGATAAAGAGATGGCGAAGCCCCCGATCCAGCCGAGATGTCGAAGCCTCGATGTCAGCCGATGAGTCGAAGTAGGTCGGCGTGATGGACACCAGCTTGAAGAAGCAATAGTGCGGCCCTGCCGATGCAGGTCGTGACGTGATCGATGCCGGCTTGATGAAGTGACCGTGCGGCGATGCCGGTATGTCCGCTTCGTGTAATCCGTGGGGCGGCGATGTTGGTGATGATTTATCCTTCGCGATGCCGGACACTTGTTCGGCTTGCCGAGATGATGATCGAAGGAATTGAGTTCGGCTCAATAAAGCGGCGACGTGTGTAGCGCAGGTCGGCATCCGTGGAGCAATACCGCCGGACTGGTTTGACGCCAGCGTGATGGTGAAGATTACCTCGAAGGAGGCTTAAAATTTTATGGGTACGTGTTTAAAAACAACGCACAATACCATAGAAGATAATTTCTTAAAAAAGGTTGTCCAATATCACGTTCATAAAGAAACATGAATTCGGGTCGGATCCGTATTCGCGCAGAAAACAGATCCGAAAATTGGTCCACTCATCGGAAGTTTCCCGGAGTTTGAACCGTTGGATCGAGGTGAAATTTGGAGGGGTGGTAGATATGGGATTTCTGCAGAAGATGAACGGTTGGATCTTCCAAAGGACCTCCGAGCTGGGCTCTGGATACCACGCCCTACACTCGTCCATATTCCCGTCCAGATTTGACAGGGCTCCGGTATATTGTAGATTGTCGGAGATTCCTCCATCGGAACTCGACGAAATTTTCCAGGGTTGTTGTAGACTCAATTCCGCACAATTCCACCAAAGGGATCGTCAAAGCGATGCTTTAAGAGGTGGTGGCAGCGGATACAACTTTGCTATTCGGAAAAACAGCACGGTCTCCCGAGGGCAATGTTGACGTTGAGCCCCCGAGCTCCATGGATGATTCCTCCATGATCTTGATAGAGATCGAAGTTGATGTCGATGAAGGCCCTCGTCCGAACATGACGATCGGATATGGAGCATGGTCCTTGGTCGAGCCAAGGTGACCAGTCGAGCCGGTGACGAAGATGCCGACATCGTGGTTGACCTGCACACGAGCCATGGATCCTTTTGCCGATCACACAGCGGAACTCTCAATGAAAGCACCAATGTCGGTGTCAAAACCGGCGGATCTCGGGTAGGGGGTCCCGAACTGTGCATCTAGGACCGATGGTAACAGGAGACAAGGGACACAATGTTTTACCCAGGTTCGGGCCCTCTTGATGGAGGTAAAACGCTACGTCCTGCTTGATTAATATTGATAATATGGGTAGTACAAGAGTTGATCTACCATGAGATCGTAGAGGCCTAAAACCCTAGAAGCTAGCCTATGATATGATTGTTGTATGTTTCTATCGACTAGCCTCGCCTCGGTTTATATGATGCACCAGAGGCCTAGGATAACAAGAGTCCTAGACGAATACGCTGGTGGGGTGGAGTCCTTGTCTTGATTGCCAAGTCTTGTGGAATCTTCCTTGTATGCGGTAGCTGTCCGAACTGGCCCATGAGTATACGGCCATGGGGGTCCTCGGCCCAATCTAACAGATCGGGAGACGACGTGGTGAGTACCCCCTAGTCCAGGACACCGTCACCATTCATCAAATGACAACACATGTCTATGGTCAGGAAACTTAACCATCTTTGATTAACGAGCTAGTCTAGTAGAGGTATACTAGGGACACTTTGTTTTGTCTATGTATTCACACATGTATCAAGTTTCTGGTTAATACAATTCTAGCATGAATAATAAACATTTATCATGATATAAGGAAATATAAATAACAACTTATTATTTCCTCTAGGGCATATTGTTCGTAGGTTCATCATGGTCTAGTAACATGACTTCCAGAACAGGATTACCGTACGACTCTAGTGCGGATCATACTCTGGTTGACCTACGAGGTTTGGTAGTGACTTGATCTGAAGTTTCATGGTCATCATCATTAGCTTCCTCACTAATTGGTGTAGGCATCACTAGAACTGATTTCAGTGATGAGCTACTTTCCAATTCGAGAGAAGGTACCATTACCTCATCAAGTTCTACTTTTCTCCCACTCACTTCTTTTGAGAGAAACTCCTTCTCTAGAAAGGATCCATTCTTAGCAAAGAATATCTTGCCTTTGGATCTGTGATAGAAGGTGTACCCAACACTCTCCTTTGGGTATCCTATGAAGACGCATTTCTCCGATTTGGGTTTGAGCTTATCAGGTTGAAACTTTTTCACAGAAGCATCGCAACCCCAAACTTTAAGAAACGATATCTTAGGTTTCATGCTGAACCATAGTTCATACTGTATCGTCTCAACGGATTTAATCGGTGCCCTATTTAACGTGAATGCAACTGTCTCTAATGCATAACCCTAAAACGACAGTGTTAAATCGGTAAGAGACATCATAGATCGCACCTACCTAATAAAGTACGGTTACGACGTTCGGACACACCATTATGTGTGGTGTTCTAGGTGGCATGAGTTTGTGAAACTATTCCACATTGTTTTAATTGAAGACCAAACTCGTAACTCAAATATTCGTCTCTGCGATCAGATCGTAGAAACTTTATTTTCTTGTTACGATGATTTTCCACTTCACTCTGAAATTCTTGAAACTTTTCAAATGTTTCAGACTTATGTTTCATCAAGTAGATATACCCATATCTTGTCAAATCATCTATGAAGGTCAGAAAATAACGATACCTGCCGCGAGCCTCAACACTTATCGGACCGCATACATTAGTATGTATTATTTCCAATAAGTCAGTTGCTCGCTCCATTGTTCTGGAGAACGGAGTCTTAGTCATCTTACCCATGGTTCGCAAGCACCAAGTGATTGATAATCAAGTGATTCCAAAAAGGCCATCACCATGGAGTTTCTTCATGCGCTTTACACCAATATGACTTAAACGGCAGTGCCACAAATAAGTTGCACTATCATTATTAACTTTGCATCTTTTGGCTTCAATATGATGAATATGTGTATCATTACGATCGAGATTCAATAAACCATTTACATTGGATGTATGACATAGAAGGTTTTATTCATGTAAACAGAACAACAATTATTCTTTGGCTTAAATGAATAACCGTATCGCAATAAACATGATAAAATCATATTAATGCTCGATGCAAATACCAAATAACATTTATTTAGGTCCAACATGAATCCCGAAAGTATAGGGAGTGTGCGATGGTGATCTTATCAACCTTGGAATCACTTCCAACACACATCGTCACCTCGCCCCTAACTAGTCTCTGTTCATTTTGTAACTCCTGTTTCAAGTTACCATTCTTAGCAACAAAACCAATATCAAATACTGAGGGGTTGCTATAAACACTAGTAGAGTACACATCAATAACGTGTATATCAAATATACTTTTGTTCACTTTGCCATCCTTCTTATCTGCCAATTATTTGGGGTAGTTCCGCTTCCAGTGATTAATCCATTGCAGTAGAAGCACTTAGTTTCAGGCTTAAGTCTAGCTTTGGGTTTTTTCACGGGAGTGACAATGTGCTTGTCATTCTTCTTGAAGTTCCCTTTCTATCCCTTTGCCCTTTTCTTGAAACTAGTGGTCTTGTTAACCATCAACACTTGATGCTCTTTCTTGATTTCTACCTTCGCTTATTTTAGCATTGCGAAGAGCTCGGGAATTTCTTTCATCATCCCTTGCATATTATAGTTCATCACGAAGTTCTAGTAACTTGGTGATAGTGACTACAGAACTTTACCAATTACTATCTTATCTGGAAGATTAACTCCCACTTGATTCAAGCAATTGTAGTACCCAGACAATTTGAGCACATGCTCACTGGTTGAGCTATTCTCCTCCATCTTGTAGGCAAAGTACTGTTAGAGGTCTCATACCTATTGACACGGGCATGAGTATGAAATACTAATTTCAACTCTTGGAACATCTTATATGCTCCGTGGCATTCAAAACATTTTTGAAGTCCCGGTTCTAAGTCGTAAAGCATGGCGCACTAAACTATCAAGTAGTTATCATACCTAGCTTGCCAAACTCATAACGTCTGCATCTGCGCCTGCAATAGGTCCGTCACCTAGCGGTGCATCAAGGACATAATTCTTCTGTCCAGTAATGAGGATAATCCTCAGACCATGGACCTAGTCTGCATCATTGCTACTCTCATCTTTCAACTTATTTTTCTCTAGGAACATATCAAAAATAAACGGGGAAGCTATACACGAGCTTATTGATCTACAACATAGATATGCAAATACTAATATGACTAAGTTCATGATTAATCAAAGTTCTTTTAATCATATTACTTAAGGACTCCCACTTAGATAAACATCCCTCTAATCATCTAAGTGATCATGTGATCCATATCAACTAAACCATGTCCGATCATCACGTGAGATGGAGTAGTTCTCAATGGTGAACATCACTATGTTGATCATATCTACCATATGATTCACGCTCGACCTTTCGGTCTCAGTGTTCCGAGGCCATATCTGCATATGCTAGGCTCGTCAAGTTTAACCCGAGTATTCTGCGTGTGCAAAAATGGCTTGCACCCATTGTATGTGAAAGTAGAGCTTATCATGCCCAATCATCACGTGGTGTCTCGGCACGACGAACTATCACAACGGTGCATACTCATGGAGAACACTTATACCTTGAAATTTAGTGAGAGATCATCTTATAATGCTACCACCGTACTAACCAAAATAAGATGCATAAAAGGATAAACATCACATGCAATCAAATAAGTGATATGATATGGCCATCATCATCTTGTGCCTTTGATCTCCATCTCCAAGGCACCGTCGTGATCACCATCGTCACCAGCTTGATACCTTGATCTCCATCGAAGCATCATTGTCGTCGTGCCAACTATTGCTTCTATGACTATCGCTACCGCTTAGTGATAAAGTAAAGCAATTACATGGAGATTGCATTTCATACAATAAAGTGACAACCATATGGCTCCTGCCAGTTGCCGATAACTGTTACAAAACATGATCATCTCATACAACAATTTATATATCATTACATCTGGACCATATCACATCACAACAAGCCCTGCAAAAACAAGTTAGACGTCCTCTACTTTGTTGCTGCAAGTTTTACGTGGCTGCTACGGGCTTCTAGCAAGAACCGTTCTTACCTACGCATCAAAGCCACAATGATTTTTCGTCAAGTGTGTTGTTTTAACCTTCAACAAGGACCGGGCGTAGTCACACTCAATTCAACAAATGTTGGAGAAACAGACACCCACTAGCCACATGTGTGCGAAACACGGCGGTAGAACTAGTCTCATGAACACGGTCATGTAATGTCGGTCTGGACCGCTTCATCCAACAATACCGCCGAATCAAAATATGACATGCTGGTAAGAAGTATGACTATTATCGCCCACAACTCTTTGTGTTCTACTCGTGCATATAACATCTATGCATAGACCTGGCTCGGATGCCACTGTTGGGGAACGTAGTATTTCATATTTTTGTTACCTACGATCATGCAAGATCTATCTAGGAGAAGCATAGCAACGAGCGGGGAGAGTGTGTCCACGTACTGATGCGACCCCGTCTTCGGAGAAGAGGGAGTACAAGGGAAGGTCCGATCTTCATGGCGTAGGATCGATAAATGGATGGGGATAACTAGCTGCAAGCAGTAGAAAAATGGAAAATAAGATATTATGACCCGACGAGGAGGATGCTTACCGAAGCTTGCAACCCGAACATTCGCCGATCCACAACCCTCAAGACTACCCCACACAACCACGCTCAAGTCGTGGAGCACGGGATAGGTGCAATTCGCAAGGGAAACCACAAACTCTAACCCACAGAACACGATCTAGTCGTGCGTCATGAATTAGGAGCAATTTCTCAAGGAATCACGAGAATAAAGGTAACAAGAGCTCTCCAATCTCAGGAGGAGTCTACATCTTTGGTCTTTGATAGAAATTGCAAAAATCCCAACGAAGGGAAGAGCTAGCCTATTTATAATCGGGACACCCCCCTGGATAGGTGTGAAAGAGAACTAGCTTCTGGAACCAGCTTAGGTGTGAAAGGGGACTAGCTTTGTTTGACTAAATGGCTTCAAGACTTAATGAGGTAGCTTCTGGAATACTCTCGTTGGAGGTGGTTGGCAGTTCCCGACCAAACATTGTTCATTGGAGTCGAACAATGTTACCTTCAGTAGAAAACTCGAGTTCTGGGAACCTTTCGCAAGTTGGAATATGCAAACTCGTACAAAACATTGTTTCGTCAGAATCGGAACAATGTTTCTTCAACAGACAACTCATTCTTCATGAATTCCTAACTTTGTTCCTTCATCATAAAACATTGTTTTGCATGGACTGAAATGTGTTTGGCCTTCTTCGATATCGCACCTGAGTTCAACCAACAACAAAGGAGGTGAAGGCACAACCATGTTTTCAAGGTCAAATGATATACTTAAGTTAGCGTTCACCTGATCATGTATTTGCATTGCGCGGCTTCTTGTGACTGGACCGTTGATGATTGGTGGTGTGTTGCCCATGGTTGGGATGTCCTCATCACGTACCCTCGTAGACTGAAAGCGGAAGCATTTAGTAACGCGGTTGATGTAGTCGAACGTCTTTGCGATCCAACCGATCCAAGTACCGAACGTACGGCACCTCCGCGATCTGCACACATTCAGCTCGGTGACGTCCCTCGAACTCTTGATCCAGTTGAGGCCGAGGGAGAGTTCCATCAGCACGACGGCATGGTGACGTTGATGATGAAGTTACCGGCACAGGGCTTCGCCTAAGCACTACAACGATATGACCGAGGTGTGTAACTGTGGAGGTGGGCACCACACGTGGCTAAGAGATTGTCTGTTGTGCTATTGGGGTGCCCCCTGGCCATGTATATAGAGGGAGGAAGAGGAGGTCGGCATAGGAGGGGCGCGCCTATAGGGGGAGTCCAACTAGGATTCCCAATCCTAGTTGGAGTCCCCTTCCTTTTCCAAGAGGGGAGAGATGGAAGGAGTAGGAGAGGGAGAAGGAAAGAGAGGGGGCGCCGCCCCCTCCCTAGTCTAATTCGGACTTGCCATGGGGGGGTGCGACCACCCCTTGAGGCCCTTCTCTCATTTCCCGTATGGCAAATTAAGGCCCACTACTTCTCCCGACGAATTCCGGTAACTCTCCGGTTTTCTGAAAAATACCCGAATCACTCGGAACCTTTCCGATGCCCGAATATAGCCTTCCAATATGTTGATCTTTACGTCTCGACCATTTCGAGACTCCTCGTCATGTCCGTGATCTCATCCGGGACTCCAAACAACCTTCGGTACATAATATCACATAACTCTTAATACAAATCGTCATCGAACTTTAAGCGTGCGGACCCTACGGGTTCGAGAACTATGTAGACATGACCGAGACACATCTCCGGTCAATAACCAATAGCGGAACCTGGATGCTCATTCTTGCTCGAACATATTCTACGAAGGTCTTTATCGGTCAGACCGCATAAAAACATACGTTGTTCCCTTTGTCATCGGTATGTGATATGTCTCCAACGTATCGATAATTTATGAAGTATTCATGCCATGTTTACTATTGTTTTATATGATTTTGGTATGATTTGATTAGAACTAACCCGGACTGACGCTGTTTTCAGCAGAACTACCGTGGTGTTGTTTTTGTGCAGAAATAAAAGTTCTTGGAATGTGTTGAAAATAAACGGAGAATTTTTCTTGAAAATATAAAAATACTGGAACAAAAATCTACCGGAGGGGAGTCCCGTGGGCCCCATGAGGGTGGGGGGCGTGCCCACCCCCCTTGGGCGCGCCCCTGTGCCTCGTGGACTACCCGTGGGGCCCCCTCACTTGTTCTCGACACCAACCTCTCCTATAAATACCCAAACCTCCAGAAATTAACCTAGATCGGAAGTTCCGCCGCCGCAAGCCTCTGTAGCCACAAGAAATCAATCTAGGCCCTCTCTGGCACCCTGCCGGAGAGGGCCATCATCATCGGAGGCCATGGAGGAGGATCCCGGAGGGGCCATCATCGCCATGAAGGCCAAGGACCAGAGGGTGAACCTCTCCCCATCCAGGGGGAGGCCATGGAGGAGGAAGCACAAGGGGGAGGACCTCTCCTCCTCTCTCTCGGTGGCGCCGGAGTGCCATCGGGAGGGGAATCATCGCCGCGGTGATCGTCTTCATCAACATCACCATGATCATCACCATCCCCATCTCTTTTACGCGGTCCACTCTCCCGCACCCGGCTGTAATCCCTACTTGAACATGGTGCTTTATGCAACATATTATGATCCAATGATGTGTGGCCATCCTATGATGTTTTGAGTAGATATCCTTTGTCTTTGGGTTGATTGATGATCTAGATTGGTATGAGTTGTATGTTTTATTTTGGTGCTGTCCTATGGTGCCCTCCGTGTCACGCAAGCGTGAGGGATTCCTGCTGTAGGGTGTTGCAATACGTTCATGGTTCGCTTATAGTGGGTTGCTTGAGTGACAGAAGCATAAATCCGAGTAAGGGGGTTGTTGCCTATGTGATAAAGGGGACTTGATGCTTTAATGCTATGGTTGGGTTTCAACTTAATGATCTTTAGTAATTGTGGATGCTTGCTAGAGTTCCAATCATAAGTGCATATGATCCAAGAAGAGAAAGTATGTTAGCTTATGCCTCTCCCTCATATAAAATTGCAATAGTGATTACTGGTCTTGCTAACAATTTCCTAGGACAATCCCGCACACCAACCCATCATTATTCCACACTCTCTATTTATAATATTTAGTAATATATTCTAACTTTATGATAAAAGCACCTACTTTTATATTTTAGCTCTCCGATATCATGCAAAGTTATCCTCTTCATATCCACAACATAGTTTTATTTCTCGTTTCTAGTTGGAAGCAAACGCTCAGTGTACGTAGAGTCGTATCAGTGGCACATAGGACTTGAGAGAATACTGATCTTACCTTTAGTTCCTTGTGGGTTCGACACTCCATACTTACCACTTCCACCATTGAGAATTTCTACGATGATTCCCTGCACTTGAGGATTATCAAGCTCTTTTCTGGCGCTGTTGCCGGGGAGCAATAGCGTGGGGTTGATATCTTCGTGTATGCTTGTTTGCTTTATTCACTAAGTAGTTTTTGTTTTCCCCTTTTTAGTTTTGCTTAGTTGTGGGTGAAACATACAAAAAAATTTAAAAGAATGAAAATAAAAAAATAATAATTTACTTGCCTCTCTTGGCTAAAAAGTTTTTCAAAAAGAGAAGTGATTGGAAAGTTATGCATTGAAGAAGTGAGGGTCGACCTTGAGCACTTGTGTTCATGCTCATGGAAACAATGTAGAATTTTTCATGGAATTTTCTCTGTAAATAATTATCCCCTTGTATATATCCATTGTATTATAAAAATAATGTGCCAAGCTTTGGTTTTAGGATGATTAGATTGCTTGTTTACTATGTGCAGAACAAAAATAGAAACTTTGGTTGTAGCGCGTGATTTTAATTTTTTTACTGGAAGATCAAATGGGTCTGAAACATATTGCACATTACTTCTGTACAAATGTTTCAAATTCTCAAATTTATTTCATAATTTTTGGAGTTACAGAAGTTTACTAAACTTCCAGATTACTACAGACTGTCTTGTTTTCCACAGATTCTGTTTTCTATGTATTGATCGCCTATTTGATGAATCTATGGGTAGTATCGGGGGGTATGAACCATGGTGAACTTGGAATACAGTAGATATAGTTCTAATATGAAATTGGAATAAGTTTTCAACAGTACCTAAAGGTAGTGATTTGCTTTATTATACTAACGGATCTCACAAAGTTTTTGTTAAAGTTTTGTGTGGATGGAGTGTTCGAAGATCGAGGAGCTATCAATATGAGAAGAATAAAGAGAGGCAAGAGTTCAAGCTTGGGGATGCCCAAGGCACCCCAAGTAAATATTTCATGGATAATCAAGCATCTAAGCTTGGGGATGCCCCAGTTGGCATCCCATCTTTCTTCTTCAATAATTATCGGTATACCTCGGTTTTTGTTTTGTTCACATGATTTGTGTTCCTTGTGTTTTTATTTTTTTCTTTAAGAACCATGCTAGTATGAGATATCCCTTCATACATTTATAGAATGATCCATGTGCTTCACTTATACTCCCTCCGTCCGGAAAAGCTTGTCCCAAGCTTGTCTTTCAAATGGATGTATCTAGCACTAAGTTGGTGCTAGATACATCCATTTGAGGGACAAGCTTTTTCGGACGGAGGGAGTATGTTTTGAGTATGACCTTATAGAATGCTCTTTGCGCTTCACTTAAATCTTTTGAGTATGGTTTTATAGAATGTTTCGTGTGCTTCACTTATATATTTTGATCTTGGATATTGGTTAGACTATATTAATTGTAGAATGATCCATGAAATTCACTTATATCTTTTGGAGTATGAATAATACTATCATCTAAAGCGGGTTTGGAAGAGTGTCAACTTTAGGAATTAGTGACCCCACTATTCCGAATGAGAAGAATTTTGCTTATGTGGAGAGTAGAAAATTCTCTATGCTTGTAGATCATGAAAAGAATGTTTTTTATATTGATGAATTAATTCATGATGCTACTGAAAAATATTATGAGGGATGCATATATGCTTGTAGGAGTTGCAATAATATCAAGTTTCCTCTCTATGTGCTTAAAGTTTTGAAGTTATACTTGTTTTGCCTTCCTATGCTAGTTGATTCTTGTTCCTATAAATTATGTGCTCACAAAATCCCTAGGCATAGGAAGTGGGTTAGATTTAAAGGTGCTAGTCATATTATTCATGATGCTCTCTTTATGTTTCAATTCTTTTCTTTTATGTGAGCATCATTGAAATCATCATGCCTAGCTAAAAGGCACTAAAGAAAAGCGCTTGTTGGGAGACAACCAATTATTTACCCTTACTGTTTTTGTGTGTTTACATGATTAAGCTACTGTAGTAATCATGTTTTACAACTTTTTTTAATAAATTGCCAAGTAAGACCTTTGGGAAGACTTGGGTGAAAGTTAATGTGATCTGGCTGTAAAAAATAGAAACTTTGCGCTCACGAGATTAGCTGCCATTTTTTTACAGAAGAGTGATTTTGAGTTGATTCTTTTTGCAGAAGATTAATAGACAAATTCCTCACATCCACAAATTTATTTCATAATTTTTGGAATAGCAGAAGTATGGTTGCTGTTCAGATCATTACAGACTGTTCTATTTCTGACAGATTCTGTTTTCATTGCATAGTTTGCTTGTTTTCTAGTTTCTATGGATTGCATTTCTCAATATAAATTGTAGAAATGATATGGTACAGTAGGCATTCTGTGATAACAATTATTAACCTTGTCTTTGACAGTACCAAAGTGAATGGTTTACTCTTTATCATAATAACCTATCTCACGAAGTTTCGTTAAGTTTTGTATGATTGAAGTTTTCAAGCTTTGGGTGAGATATCGATATGAGGAGAATAAGGAGCGGAAAGACCCTAAGCTTGGGGATGCCCAAGGCACCCCAAGGTAATATTCAAGGAAGACTCAAGCGCCTAAGCTTGGGGATGCCCCAGAAGGCATCCCCTCTTTCATCTTCGAAACTATCGGTATACCTTACTCAAAGCTATATTTTTATTCATCACATATGTGTTCTGCTTGGAGCGTATTTTCGATTTTACTTGCTGTTTGAATAAAATCATTGGATCTGAAATCTTGAATGAAAAAGAATCCTCCCATGGCTAGTTAATTATTTGACTACTCGGTGTTCTTCACTTATATCTTTTTGGAGTAGTTTGTGATTTACTCATGTGCTTCACGTATATCCTATGAGTAAATGGTTGAATGAATTGAATATCATAAATCTAAATTTATATATGTTTCATATGCTTATATCATGGGGAGTAATGACTTCACACAAAATAAGTATAGGTAGTAAACTTATTGAAAGTTAGCAAACGCAGAATTGGTCACTTGAACAATTCATGAAAGAATATTGAAGGAAAAGAGATTTCACATATAAATATACTATCTTGGACATCTTTTATAATTGTGAGCACTCACTAAAATATAACATGCTAAAAGGTTGATGTTGGACAAGGAAGACAACTTAATGGGTTATGTTTTCCTATATCCGAAACGTTATATTGTCTTGGATCATCCAACATGTTTAGCTTGCCTTTCCCTCTCATGCTAGCCAAATTCTTTGCACCAAGTAGAAATAATACTTGTGCTTCCAAACATCCCTTAAACCAGTTTTGCCATGAGAGTCCACCTTACCTACCTATGGATTGAGTAAGATCCTTCAAGTAAGTTGTCATCGGTGCATGCAATAAAAATTGCTCTATAAATATGTATGGTCTATTAGTGCGAAGAAAATAAGCTTTATACGAACTTGTGATAGAGAAGAAATAAAAGGGACGAATTGCATAATAAAGGTCTCTATCACAAGAGGCAATATAAAATGACGTTCTTTTGTATTAAGATTTTGTGCATCCAACCTTAAAATCGCATGACAACCTCTGCTTCCCTCTGCGAAGGGCCTATCTTTTACTTTTATCTTCTACCCTTATACAAGAGTCATGGTGATCATCACCTTCCCTTTTTACACTTTTTCCTTTTGCAAGCACTTTGTGTTGGAGCGATCCAGATATATATATATATATATATATATATATATATATATATATATATATATATATATATATATATATATATATCACTTGGATGTAGGTTCTCATAAATTATTATTGTTGACATTACCCTTGAGGTAAAAGGTTGGGAGGTGAAACTATAAGCCCCTATCTTTCTCTATGTCCGATTAAAACTTTGAACCCGTAAATATCACATGAGTGTCAGCAATTGTGAAAGATTAAATGATAGTTGAGTATGTGGAGTTTGCTGAATCAAAGCTCTTACATAGACCCTTCCCGAAAATAAGATGGATTGCAATTGTTTGATGACTAAGAGCACGGTTTGTTAGATTTCAAGGAAATTTATGATCTATACTTTAACATGTGAATAGCTTGTTACTTGATCATGAGAAGTTGTATGAGTTGAGCTACTGTTATGATATATAATGATGCTAGAAAAACCGATTGGAACTATATCGATCAAAACTATTTACTTGCTAGCATTCACACTTCATAAATCATTTCTTTTATCATTTACCTACTCAAGGACGAGCAGGAATTAAGATTGGGGATGCTGATACGTCTCCAATGTATCGATAATTTATGAAGTATTCATGCCATGTTTACTATTGTTTTATCTGATTTTGGTATGATTTGATTAGAACTAACCCGGACTGACACTGTTTTTAGAAAAACTATCGTGGTGTTGTTTTTGTGCAGAAATAAAACTTCTCGGAATGCGCTGAAAATCAACGGAGAATTTTTCTTGAAAATATAAAAAATACCGAAACAAAAATCTACCGAAGGGGAGTCCCTTGGGCCCCACGAGGGTGGGGGCGCACCCACCCCCTGGGCACGCCCCTGTGCCTTGTGGACTACCCATGGGGCCCCCTAACTTGTTCTCGACGCCAACCTCTCCTATAAATACCCAAACCTCCAGAAATTAACCTAGATCGGAAGTTCCGCCGCCACAAGCCTCTGTAGCCACGAGAAATCAATCAAGGCCCTCTCTAGCACCCTGCCGGAGAGGGACATCATCACCGGAGGCCATGGAGGGGGATCCCGGAGGGCCATGAAGGCCAAGGACCAGAGGGAGAACCTCTCCCCATCCAGGGGGAGGCCATCGAGGAGGAAGCACAAGGTGGAGGACCTCTCCTCTCTCTCGATGGCACCGGAGTGCCATCGGGAGGGGAATCATCGCCGCGGTGATCGTCTTCATCAACATCACCATCATCATCACCATCCCCATATCTTTTACGCGGTCCACTCTCCCGCACCCCGGTATAATCCCTACTTGAACAAGGTGCTTTATGCCACATATTATGATCCAATGATGTGTTGCCATCATGTGATGTTTTGAGTCGATATCCTTTGTCTTTGGGTTGATTGATGATCTAGATTAGTATGAGTTGTATGTTTTATTTTGGTGCTGTCCTATGGTGCCCTCCGTGTCACGCAAGCGTGAGGGATTCCTGCTGTAGGGTGTTGCAATACTTTCATGATTCGCTTATAGTGGGTTGCTTGAGTGACAGAAGCATAAACCCGAGTGAGGGGGTTGTTGCATATGGGCTAAAGGGGACTTGATGCTTTAATGCTATGGTTGGGTTTTACCTTAATGATCTTTAGTAGTTGCGGATGCTTGCTAGAGTTCCAATCATAAGTGCATATGATCCAAGAAGAGAAAGTATGTTAGCTTATGCCTCTCCCTCATATGAAATTGCAATAGTGATTACCGGTCTTGCTGACAATTGCCTAGGACAATCCGCACACCGACCCATCATTATTCCACACTCGCTATTTATAATATTTAGTAATATATTATAAATTTATGATAACAACAACTACTTTTATATTTTAGCTCTTCGATATCATGCAAAGTTATCCTCTTCATATCCACAACGTAGTTTTATTTCTCGTTTCTAGTTGGAAGCAAACGCTCGGTGTATGTTGAGTAGTATCAGTGGCAGATAGGACTTGAGAGAATATTGATCTCACCTTTAGCTCCTAGTGGGTTCGACACTCCATACTTATCACTTCCACCATTGGGAATTGCTACGATGATTCCCTCCACTTGGGGATTATCAGTATGTTACTTGCCTGAGATTCGATCGTCGGTATCTCAATACCTAGTTCAATCTCGTTACCGGCAAGTCTCTTTACTTGTTCCGTAATGCATCATCCCGTAACTAACTCATTATTCACATTGCTTGCAAGGCTTATAGTGATGTGCATTACCGAGAGGGCCCAGAGATAACTCTCCGGCAATCGGAGTGACAAAACCTAATCTCGATCTATGCCAACTCAACAAACACCATCGGAGACACCTGTAGAGCATCTTTATAATCACCCAGTTACGTTGTGACGTTTGATAGCACACTAAGTGTTCCTCCGGTATTCGGGAGTTGCATAATCTCATAGTCATAGGAACATGTATAAGTTATGAAGAAAGAAATAGCAATAAACTAAACGATCATAGTGCTAAGCTAACGGATGGATCTTGTCCATCACATCATTCTCTAATGATGTGATCCCATTCATCAAATGACAACACATGTCTATGGTCAGGAAACATAACCTTCTTTGATTAACGAGCTAGTCAAGTAGAGGCATACTAGGGACACTCTGTTTTGTCTATGTATTCACACATGTACTAAGTTTCCGGTTCATACAATTCTAGCATGAATAATAAGCATTTATCATGATATAAGGAAATATAAATAACAACTTACTATTGCCTCTAGGGCATATTTCCTTCACTCCCCTCTTCTTGGCGCGCACCTGGTGGCCGGCCTCCTCCCCTCCTCCTTTATATACGGGGGCAGGGGGCACCCCAAAGCACAACAGACAATCTCTTAGCCATGTGCGGTGCCCCCCTCCATAGTTTACCACCTCGGTCATATCGTCGTAGTGCTTAGGCGAAGCCCTGCGCCGGTAACTTCATCATCACCATCGCCACGCCGTCGTGCTCATAGAACTCTCCCTCGTCCTCAACTGTATCAAGAGCTCGAGGGACGTCATCGTGCTGAACGTGTGCTGAACACGGAGGTGCCGTACGTTCGGTACTTGGATCGGTTGGATCGCGAAAAAGTTCGACCACATCACCCACGTTACTAAACGCTTCCGCTTTCGGTCTGCGAGGGTACGTGGACACACTCTCCCCTCTTGTTGCTATGCATCTCCTAGATAGATCTTGTCTGATCGTAGGAATTTTTTTGAAATTACTGTGTTCCCCAACAGTGGCATCCGAGCCAGGTCTATGCGTAGATGTTATATGCACGAGTAGAACACAAAGAGTTGTGGGCGATAATAGTCATACTGCTTACCAGGAACGTCTTACTTTGATTCGGCGGTATTGTTGGATGAAGCGGCCCGGACCGACATTACATGAGCGCGTTCATGAGACTGGTTCTACCGGCGTGCTTTGCACACAGGTGGCTGGCGAGTGTCTGTTTCTCCAACTTTATTTGAATCGAGTTCTACTACGCCCGGTCCTTGTTGAAGGTTAAAACAGCACACTTGACAAAAAATCGTTGTGGTTTTGATGCGTAGGTAAGAACGGTTCTTGCTAGAAGCCCATAGCAGCCATGTAAACTTGCAACAACAAAGTAGAGGACGTCTAACTTGTTTTTGCAGGGCATGTTGTGATGTGATATGGTCAAGACGTGATGAGATATAAATTGTTATATGAGATTATCATGTTTTGTTAGAGTTATCGGCAACTGGCAGGAGCCTTATGGTTGTCTTTTTATTGCATAAGATGCAAGCCCCATATAATTGCTTTACTTTATCGCTATGCGATAGCAATAGTTGCAAAAGCAATAGTTGGCGAGACGACCATGTGACGACACGTTGATAGAGATCAAGATGATGGAGATCATGGTGTCATGCCAGTGACGATGGAGATCATGAAAGTACTTTGGAGATGGAGATCAAGGGCACAAGATGATGATGGCCATATCATGTCACATATTTTGATTGCATATGATGTTTATCTTTTATGCATCTTATTTTGCTTAGTAGGACGGTAGCATTATGAGATGATCCCTTACTAAAATTTCAAGGTATAAGTGTTCTCCCAGAGTATGCACCGTTGCAACAGTTAGAATACTCGGGTTAAACTTGACGAGCCTAGCATATGCAGATATGGCCTTGGAACACTGAGACCGAAAGGTCGAACGTGAATCATATAGTAGATGTCAGATTTCGGGTTCCGGCAGACCCTTGAGGTTCGAACACTGGGGTGCGCGCGGAGATCTCTCCCATACCGATCTACGTTCGATCTCCTCGTGCGAACTAAGCTGGAAATGATGAACAACACGAGGGACACGAGGTTTATACTGGTTCAGGCCACCATTATAGTGTAATACCCTACTCCAGTGTGTGGTGTGGTGGATTGCCTCAGGGGCTGATGATGAACAGTACAAGGGAAGAACAGACTCTCGAGAGCCTCTCTCTGTGTTCTTATCCCGTTATCCCATGCCTCTACTATGTGGTGGCTAGCTCTATTTATAGAGGCCCTGGGCCTCTTCCCCGAAATAATGAGTGGGAAGGGCGCCAACAATTGGCCATTTTGAAGGGGAACATCTAGTACAAGTTATCCTGACCAAAGGTGGTCTTCGGCTGCCAAAAGCACTGGTGGTGATGCCGTCTTGGGCTGCATGGTGACCTCCATCCTGCCGTCCGGCTGGTCTTGGTCTCGTTGCACCGGAATGGTAACCTTTGCTTGATGCCTTGGCCTGTGCTTGCCCCCTTTGCACCGAAAGGGAAACAAGGACACAGCGCAGGCTGGCGCCCGCCTGGTCTTGATTCGTCATGGCTTACGTCATGGGCTCCTCGCGAGGTAGTCTTGCATTGATCTCTCCGCCTCCTCGCGAGTGTGCCTGATGAGGCCGCTCCTGAGGAAGCTTCCTGTCGTCCGCCCCGCGAGGGTTGGCCCTTCGCGAGGGTCTTGAGCTTGAGTTGATGAAGATGGGCCGCGCTGGGCCCCCACTTGAGCCACGCCGCAGGCCGCAGGCAGGCAAGTCTCGGGACCCCCGTTCCCAGAATGCCGACAGTAGCCCCCGGGCCCAAGGCGCGGGCGGGCTTGGATTAGCAGAGAAGCGAAGGGGCAAGCGCGAAGCGCCGTGGGCCCCCAAAGCCTGTGGCCTTGGGTGCCGCGTGGCGGTTGATTGGACGTGGGCGCATGCGCTTCCCCATGATGCCTCGATGACCACACGACTTGACAGGTCCCTGCATGCAGAGATATGGGTCATGATTACCTGCAATCGTGGTGCTCGGCGGTTGGCCTTCTCCAGCTATAAGTACGGGGCCGCGTGAGCCCCGTCACTCCACCGCTTTCTGCTACTCCTTCTCTTCCTCTTGGCTGTCCGCCTTTCCCATGGCTTTGAAGAGATTCTCGGCCGCAGAGTAAGGAAAGGCCCGCCAGGCGGGGCCTGACTCCCCCCCGGCTAAGCGCGGCCGGGGTCATCCTCGCAAGCATCCCGCCGTCCCTGTAGTGGCTTCCTATGACCACGGAGGTGGTTCCTTGCACGGTGGTGAGCGCTCGGCTGCCGGGGGGTGGTATGTCGTGACCGCGCGGCCCCCCAGGCCGCGCTTTCGCTCGGTGGAGGTGCTGCCGAAGTTCGTCGTCTGGTCAGCGGACCCGACCAACACCTGGCTCCAGCTCCCCCGTTTCTTCATAGGCGAACTGCCGGCCAGCGCCCGGTGCGGCTTCTGGCTCCAAGCAGATGGTTGCTGCAGCAGGGCCTCCTGGTCTTCGCTGGGGTCTCCGCCTCTGGGAATGGGGCCCTGACTCGCGCCTGGCAAACATTTGCCCGTGCGCGCGGCCTGGGCCGGCAATGCACCCTGCACTTCAAGTTTGATGGCGACGCCACCCTCTACGTGAGGGTGTTTGGGGAAGATGGTCGCCGCACTGGGTGCTGCCCCGAAGACAACGATCGCGGCCGCCTGCCCAGCCCCGGTACTGACCAGGATGAAGACGACGACAGGCGCACGGGCGGCGGTGCTCGAGGTTCGCCAAGCTTCAGGGTCTCCCCCTCAGGCTGAAGCTCTTCCAGCAATGGCCGCGACCAGCACCCGCACCGTCGCGCCCGCCTGGGTGAAGGTAGCGGGTCAGCCCACCGTCGCGCCCCGGTGAAGAGAGAGGAGGGATCCGCCTGAGCCCCAGGAACAGCTCGAGCCTTCGCCACCAGCTGGTGCCGGACAAGTCGCGTCCATTTTGCTTTTCTTCCCTTCCTGCACAGAGAAAGAATGTAGTACAGGGCCCTGCGAGGGCGTGTTAGAATCGTTGCTGTTAATTATAGCGCTGCTTTCGCCATTTCTGCGCTATGTTTCCGTGCCGTGTATCTATGTACGTGGATTATTTAAGCTTGATGGAGCTCGACGCGGCCCTCGCCTCCCGAGGCCGAGGCCTCACCGTGCGCTCCATGCCCTGCAAGGATTAGTTAGAGGGGCAACCTTTGGTCCCGGCAGCGGGGGCGATCAGCCCAGGTCCTGCGTTCATGTCGCGATGCCCGTGAGGCACGGACTGGGAGGGGTGCTCCCGCAGAGGACTCAGATAGGAAAGCTCCAGATGATCGGGGCAGAAGGTGCTCGCGAGGGCGCCCACGAACCTCCCTCGCGAGACTCGTGCGAGAGAAAACGGGGCAAGTGGGTGAAAAAGACACAAAGTCACAAGCCAGGAACGCCAACAACTCCAATAAGACTTCAAATGGGAATAAACACGCCAACTGCAGAAAGCAAATGAAAAGGCCGCGTCCGGTACCTATTCTAGTCTTCGGCGTCTTCTCACCAGCGCGGAGCTAAGTGCTGCCACTGGGCGTGGGCGGGAGCCCCCGAGGCCCAATGGCTGCACTCCGGAGACTCAGGGGCGTGTACAGCCCCACTCATTATTACGTGAGAGTGTTACGGGCGGCGAGCTTCACAGGCATTGGCCTTCTTCACAGGCACCGAACCTTTTCCAAAACGCGACATCTTCACAGGCATTTGCCTTCTTCACATGCACCGGGCCTTTTCCAAAACGCGACATCTTCACATGCATTTGCCTTCTTCACAGGCACCGGGCCTTTTCCAAAACGCGACATCTTCACAGGCATTTGCCTTCTTCATAGGCACCGGGCCTTTTCCAAAACACGACATCTTCATAGGCATTGGCCTTCTTCACAGGCACCGGGCCTTTTCCCAGGCACTAGGCCTCGCTCAGGGGTAGAACCTCCGGAGATGTTGAATGTTCCATGCGTTCTGGACAGGTGCCCCCTCCTGGGTCTCCAAGCGCGCGGAGCCGGGCCTGGAGACATGAACAACCTTGAATGGGCCCTCCCACATGGGAGAGAGCTTGAGCAGCCCTTCCTTGGAGAGGACCCGTCTAAGCACTAGGTCTCCTACCTCAAGAGTCCTGTGGCAGATATGGCGGCAGTGGTATCGTCGCAGCACCTGTTGGTACCTTGCCGCTTGCAGCGCGGCTTCCCGACGGCAATCCTCCCCTAACACGAGGTCCATCCCCTGCATGGCGTCCTGCTGCGCCTCGTCGAACGCCAGGACCCGCGCGGAACGACGCCTGACCTCGTGAGGGAGAATGGGCTCTGCTCCGTAGACGAGGAAGAACGGGGTCCCGCCAGTTGGCTTGGTCGCAGTCGTGCGGATTGACCATAGCACGGACTGGAGCTCGTCGTACCAGCCCTTGCCGCAGGCTTCCAGCTTCTTCTTGAAGGTCCTGGCTTTGAGGCCCCTCAGGACCTCCGCGTTGGCTCACTTGGCCTGGCCGTTGCTCCGGGGGTGTGCTACCGAAGTGTAGCATATCTGCGTTCCAAGGTTAGCACAGTACGTTTTGAAGAGATTACTGGTGAATTGCGAACCGTTGTCAGTGATGATGCGGTTGGGCACCCCAAATCGGCTCACGAGGCCCTTGATGAACTTGACCGCGGAGCCTGCCGGGATTGTGCGGACGGCTTCCACCTCAGCCCACTTGGTGAATTTTTCCACTAAGACGTAGAGGTAGCGATAGCCCCCTGGCGCCCGAGGAAACGGCCCAGAATGTCAATCCCCCAAACCGCGAATGGCCATGAGAGGGGTATAGTCTACAGACCCCCCGCAGGCTGGTGGATCTGCTTGGCGTGAAACTGGCAGGCCTCGCAAGCCTTCACCAGCTCAACGGCGTCGTTGAGTGTTGTGGGCCAGTAGAACCCGCTGCGGAATGCCTTGCCGATGAGGGTTCACGACGACGAGTGGTGCCCACAGTTCTCGCCGTGTATGTCCGCCAGTAACTCCTTCCCTTGCTCTCTGGGGATGCAATGTAGGGACACGTCATTTGGCCGCTTCCTGTAGAGCTCTCCATCTTGGATGCAATAAGCCGTGGCCTGCCGCGCCACACGCTCCGCCTCCTCTTCGTTCTCCGGCAGGGTCCCTTCTATCAGGTAGTCCTTGAGCTCCGGGATCCAACACCCTTCCCGAGGCTCCAGCGCCAGGAGCAGGCGTGCCCCTGAGGCCGCGCCGCAGACCGGAGCTCCTGAGGTAGGCGGCTGAGGGAGCTCCTCCCTTGGTTGCGCCGTGCTTGACAGTGACAGCACCGCTAAAGGTTTGAAGAGTCGCTCCTTGAAGACACCAGGCTCCTGAGGTAGCCGGCTTGATGCCCTCTTGGCAATGTCAGCGACCTCCTGATTGGTGCCGCGAGGCACATGCTGCAGCTCCAGCCCCCAGAACTGTTTCTCCATCTTGCGGACCTCAGCGAGGTAGGCTTCCATGTGCTCGTCCTTGGGCTCGTATACCTTGTTGGAGAAGTTGACGAGGAACTGTGAATCGCCCTTGATGATGAGGCGCTTGACCCCTAAGGCAATGGCGGCTTTCAAGCTTGCTATCAGGCCTTCGTACTCTGCTATGTTGTTGGAGACCTTCTCTCCGTGCTGGCAGCAGAGTTGCACGGCGTAGTAGAGTTTGTCCTGAGTAGGGGATATGAGCACCGCGCCAATTCCCGCGCCATGTCGGGAGAACGCCCCATCGAAGTACAAGACCCAGCCGTCTGGTGCTTCACTCCCCGGGAAAGTGATCGGTCTTCGCCTGCCTCGAGAACTGGTGCCTCTGTCCATTCTGCCACGAAATCTGCGAGTGCGGCTCCCTTGATGACTCCGGTCGTACTGAATTCTAGCTGAAATGCTTGCAGTTCAATGTTCCATTCAGTGACCCTTCCAGCTGAGTTGGGGCTCCTGAGTACCCTTTCCAAGGGGTATGCTGAGACAACCTTGATGGGATGGCCTTGGAAGTAATGCCGCAGCTTGCGTGAGGCCACCAATAACGCGAGGATGAGCTTTTGAGGCATGGGGTATCGTGCCCTCGCGTCCCATAGCACCGTGCTGACAAAGTACATGGGATGCTCGACGAGGTTGAGGGTGCTGGCGCAGCTTGCGTTCTCCTGGGGTCGAGGCGTCTCCTGAGGCAATGGGGCTCCCAGCTCTTGGTCGCTCGAAGGGGCCTCTCCTGCTTCGGTGCGCCCTCTTGCCGCAGGTGCCCCTCTCCGGCCATGGTCGTGGTCCTCGCGAGGCCCTCCTGGCCTCGCTCTGCTTCAGCCTGGGCAGTCGATGCGGCCTTGGCTCGGTGCTCCTCCCTGACTGCCACCAAAGCTACGCTAGAGGAGTAGGGTGTGGCCGCCAGGTACAGCACCAGGGGCTCCTGATGGCGAGGGGCCACCATCACCAGTGGGCTGGTGAGGTACCTCTTGAGATCTTGGAATGCCTTGTCGGCCTCTTCAGTCCATTCGAAGGGGCCTTTCTTCTTCATAAGCTTGAAGAAGGGCAGTGCTCGCTCCCCTAGCTTGGAGATGAAGCGCCCCAGCGCGGTCACGCGCCCGGTGAGCTTCTGCATCTCTCTGAGGGTCTTTGGCGGACTCATGTCCTCGACCGCCTTGACCTTCTCCGGCTTGGCCTCAATGCCTCTATGGGACACTAGGAAGCCCAGGATCTTGCCCGAGGGGACTCCAAACACACACTTCTCCGGGTTGAGTCATAGATCCACTTCATTGAGGCTCGCGAAGGTTTCCTCCAGGTCCTGTATCAGGGTTTTCGCCTCCCGAGACTTCACCATGATATCATCGACGTAAGCCTCAGTGTTCCTCCCGAGCTGCCGGCCTAGGGCGATGTGCATCAGCCGCTGAAAGGTTGCGCCAGCGTTGCGCAACCCAAATGGCATGCACGTATAGCAGTATACCCCACACGGGGTTAGGAAGGCCGTCTTCTCCAGGTCTTCTACCGCCATCTTGATCTGATGATAGCCCAAGAAGGCGTCCAGGAAGCACAACAGGTCACACTCTGCAGTGGAGTCGACTATCTGGTCAATGCGGGGGAGCGGAAATGGGTCCTGCGGGCACGCTTTGTTGAGGTTGGTGAAGTCGACACACATGCGCTCCTCCCCCCCTTTTTTGGCACAATGACAGGATTAGCCAGCCAATCAGGGTATCGGACCTCACGGATAACCCCTGCCGCTTCCAGCTTCCGGGTCTCTTGAACGATGAAAGCTTGTGTGGACTGTCGCCTCGCCTTCTGCTTCACGGGGCGCACATTGGGGCACATGTTGAGGTGATGCTCAATCACACCCCTCGGGACCCCTGCTAACTGGTCAGGTTCCCACGCGAACACCTTCTTGTTTGCGCGCAGGAACCGGATCAGGGCCTTCTCCTGCTCGGGCTCGAGGTTTGCCCCTATGGTGAAGGTGGCGCCAGTGGACCCGCCCTTGTCGACCGGTAGTTGCTTGGTTTCCGCCTTGTCCTGGGTGAACAGTTGCTTCTTTTTAGCCGGTGCAGCCCCCTTGGGCTCAAGGGCGCGGTGCTGTCGGGCTGCGCCACCGCGGCCGCCTTGAAGGAGAGCGGGAGCACCTGCAGCGCATCCCTCGTGTCTCCTGACACGGTAAGGACGCCACTGCTCCTGGGCATCTTCATGATGTTGTACGCCGGGTGAGTCGCTGCCATGAATCGGGCCAAGGCCGGGTAGCCGAGGATGGCGTTGTAGGGGAGGCCGATGGGGGCAATGTCGAAGTCGATCAGCTCTGTGCGGAAGTTGTCGTAGGTGCCGAAGGTCACTGGGAGGCGGGTCTGTCCCAAGGAGGTGGTGGAGCCGGCTCCGACGCCCGAGAAAGGCTTGCTGGGCTGGAGCCGCTCCAGTGGGACGTGGAGGAGGCTGAAGGCCTCCACAGAGAGCATGTTGAGGCCGACACCACCGTCGATGAGGGTCCTGGTGAAAGCCACTTGGCAGATGGTGGGGGTGCACAGAATCGGGAGCGCGCCCGAACCGGAGGGGTTGATTGGGTGATAATCTGAGTCGAAAGTCAGATCGGCCTCGGGCGCCGCCCAGACCGGAGGGGCTTCTTGATGCTTGGAGGCGGCGCTGATCTAGCGGGTGAACGGCTTGACGTGGTGGCTCGAGGGTGGTGCTTGGGAGCCTCCCAGGAGGGCCGCGGCGACGGGCGGCGCTGGCGCGGCGAAACGGGCGAGGAAAAGGTCGCGTAGCTCCTCCCAAGAGGTCACAGAAGCCGTCGGTAGGTGGAGGAGCCACATGCGCGGGACGCCGGTGAGGGCCATGGGCAACCAGTTGGCCATCACCCGGTCGTCACCTCCGGCTCTGAGGACGGCCTCCTCGTACGTCAGCAGGAAAACTAACGGGTCCGCCGCGCCGTTGTAGCGTGGCGGCATCTCGGGCTTGAACTTGCGCGGCCACTGCACCTGTCATAAGGTGGGGACCAAGGCCTGGAGCCCCCTGGCCGCGGCACCGGTGTCGGATGCCAGAGCGAGCGGCGCGTTGTTCGCCATGAGGACGGAACGCGGTGTTGGTGGAGAGCGGGTCGCCGGTAGGAAGAACTCCGACGCCCCCCTACCTGGCGCGCCAAATGTCGGATTTCGGGTTCTGGCAGACCCTTGAGGTTCGAACACTAGGGTGTGCACGGAGATCTCTCCCCTACCGATCTACGTTCGATCTCCTCGTGTGATCTAAGCTGCAAACGATGAACAACACAAGGGACATGAGGTTTATACTGGTTCAGGCCACCATTATGGTGTAATACCCTACTCCAGTGTGTGGTGTGGTGGATTGCCTCAGGGGCTGATGATGAACAGTTCAAGGGAAGAATAGCCTCGTGAGAGGTGTTCTTGAGCTGGTGCGATGAACTGCTGGGTGAGTTCGATCGCCTCTCTCTGTGTTCTTATCCCGTTATCCCATGCCTCTACTCTGTGGTGGCTAGCTCTGTTTATAGAGGCCCTGGGCCTCTCCCCCGAAATAATGAGCGGGAAGGGCGCCAACAATTGACCATTTTGAAGGGGAACATCTAGTACAAGTTATCCTGACCAAAGGTGGTCTTCGGCTGCCAAAAGCACTCGTGGTGACACCGTCTTGGGCTCCATGGTGACCTCCATCCTGCCGTTCGGCTGGTCTTGGTCTCGTTGCACCAAAATGGTAACGTTTGCTTGATGCCTTGGCCTGTGCTTGCCCCCTTTGCACCGAAAGGGAAACAAGGACACAGCGCAGGCTAGCGCCCGCCTGGTCTTGATTCGTCATGGCTTACGTCATGGGCTCCTCGCGAGGTAGTCTTGCATTGATCTCTCCACCTCCTCGCGAGTGTGCCTGATGAGGCCGCTCCTGAGGAAGCTTCCTGTCGTCCGCCCCACGAGGCTTGGCCCCTCGCGAGGGTCTTGAGCTTGAGTTGATGAAGATGGGCCGCGCTGGGCCCCCACTTGAGCCACGCCGCAGGCCGCAAGCAGGCAAGTCTGGGGACCCCCATTCCCAGAACGCCGACAGTAGATATGATCAACATAGCGATGTTCACCATTGAAAACTACTCCATCTCACGTGATGATCGGACATGGTTTAGTTGATTTGGACCACGTGATCATTTAGATGACTAGATGGATGTCTATCTAAGTGGGAGTTCTTAAGTAATATGATTAATTGAACTTTAATTTATCATGAACTTAGTCCTGATAGTATTCGCATATCTATGTTGAAGATCGATAGCTTGCAATGTAGCTCCCCGTTTATTTTTTGATATGTTCCTGGGTCTGTGATCTGAGGACTATCCTCATTGCTGCACAGAAGAATTATGTCCTTGATGCACCGCTAGGTGACGGACCTATTGCAGAAGTAGATGCAGACGTTATGACCGTTTGGCAAGCTCGATATGATGACTACTTGATAGTTTAGTGTGCCATGCTTTGCGGCTTAAACCGGGACTTCAAAAACGTTTTGAATGCCAAGGAGCATATAAGATGTTCCAAGAGGCGAAATTGGTATTTCAGACTCATACCCGAGTCGAGAGGTATGAGACCTCTGACAAGTACTTTGCCTACAAGATGGAGTTGAATAGCTCAACCAGTGAGCATGTGCTCAGAATGTGTGAGTACTACAATCGCTTGAATCAAGTGGGAGTTAATCTTCCAGATAAGATAGTGATTGATAGAGTTCTCTAGTCGCTATCACCAAGTTATTGGAACTTCGTGATGAACTATAATATGCAAGGGATGGATAAGACAATTCCCGAGCTCCTCGTGATGCTAAAAGCTGCGGAGGTAGAAATCAAGAAGGAGAATCAAGTGTTGATGGTTAACAAGACCACTAGTTTCAAGAAAAAGGGCAAAGGGAAGAAGGGGAACTTCAAGAAGAATGGCAAGCAAGTTGCTGCTCCCGTGAAGAAACCCAAAACCAGACCTAAGCCTGAAACTGAGTGCTTCTACAGCAAAGGGAATGGTCACTGGCAAAGTCAACAAAATTATATATGATATACATGTTATTGATGTGTACTTTACTAGTGTTCATAGTAGCCCCTGGGTATTTGATACTGGTTCAGTTGCTATGATTAGTAACTTGAAACAGGAGTTACAAAATGAACAAAAGACTAGTTGAGGGCGAGGTGACGATGTGTGTTGGAAATGATTCCAAGGTTGATAAGATCACCATCGCATACTCCCTCTACCTTCGTGATTAGTATTGGAACTAAGTAAATGTTATTTGGTGTTTGCGTTGAGCATAAATATGATTAGATCATGTTTATTACGATACGTTTATTCATTTAAAGTCAGAGAATAATTGTTGTTCTGTTTACATGAATAAAACTGAGGGAGTCCTGGATTAGGGCATATCCGGATAGCCGTACTATAACCTTTGGCCGGACTGTTGGACTATGAAGATACAAGATTGAAGACTTCGTCCCGTGTCCGGATGGGACTCTCCTTGGCGTGGAAGGCAAGCTTGGCAATACGGATATGTAGATCTCCTTCCTTGTAACCGACTCTGTGTAACCCTAGCCCCCTCCGGTGTCTATATAAACCGGAGGGTTTAGTCCGTAGAACGGACAACTATCATACCATAGGATAGCTTCTAGGGTTTAGCCTCTCTGATCTCGTGGTCGATCAACTCTTGTAATACCCATATCATCAATATTAATCAAGCAGGAGTAGGGTTTACCTCCATCGAGAGGGCCCGAACCTGGGTAAAAACATCGTGTCCCTTGTCTCCTGTTACCATCCGCCTAGACGCACAGTTCGGGACCCCTTACCTGAGATCCACCGGTTCTGACACCGACATTGGTGCTTTCATTGAGTGTTCCTCTGTGTCGTCATCATTAGTCTTGATGGCTCCTTCAATCATCGTTAGCGATGCAGTCCAGGGTGAGACTTTTCTCCCCGGACAGATTTTCGTATGCGGCGGCTTTGCACTGCGGGCCAATTCGCTTGGCCACCTAGAGTAGATTGAAAGTCACGCCCCTGGCCATCAGGTCGGGTTTGGAAGCTTAAACTACACGATCGATATCCGCGGAGACTTGATCTTCACCGGATTCGAGCCCCTGCCAAGTGCGCCGCACTGTCACGATGGGCATGATTTAGCTCCGCCGCCAGACAATGTTCAGGAGATCGCACCTGCAACCGCTCCGACCTTCAGTTCGGAGCCAATTGCGCCATCCGTGGACGGGTGGTTGGACCCCGCCATGGAGGCCGCAGCCTCAACAGTGATTGAGCCGAATATCAGCCTTACCCTTCGCGAGGCCCGTGACTCCAAATTGCCGGACTCTCCTCCAGACTCCGAACCACCTGCGCCCCGGCCAATCGAATCCGATTGGGCGCCGATCATGGAGTTCACTGCCGCGGATATCTTTCAACACTCGCCCTTTGGCGACATACTAAACTCACTAGGGTCTCTCTCCTTGTCAGGAGAGTCCTTGCCAAACTACGTCCGACAGGATTGGGACACGGATGGCGAAGAAATGGGCCGCCCACCCACCACCCACTTAGTAGCCACTGTCGATGATTTGACCGACATGCTCGACTTCGACTCCGAAGACATCGACGGTATGGACGACGATGCAGGAGACGAACAGGTACCACTGCCCACAGGGCACTGGACAGCCACCTCATCCCATGACGTATACATGGTGGACACAGCCAAAGAAAACGATGACGAGGAACGGAAGGACGCAGCGAAGGATCGTTCTCGCGAAAAGTAGTGAAAGCGGCGGTGTAAGCGCCGCTCCAAACCCCGCCTCGACAGAAACAACGGGCATACAGGCCCAGCAATAGAGCAGGGTGAGCCCGCGAACAACGAAAATGGCATTGAACAACCGTCCGACGATGGCAACACGGAGAATCAAACCGAACAACCCGTCTCCGGCAAAGATAACAGTCCGGAAGACATCACGCCGGATAAGCTCCTGGAGCAGAAGAACCTCCATAAAAGGCTCGTGCCACTGCGCGGAGCTTGAAAAAGCAGAAGCGGAAGCTCAAGACTGCGGAAGATGCACTCCGAATCAGATGGAATAAAGTACTCAACACCGCAGACAAGTACGACGGCAGTCGCCACACAAAGAGCTACCCGAAGCGAAAGCTACTACCTGAATTCGATGAGGAGGCCTTAGAGCCCCCGCAATCAAAAAACAAAACTGCCACCCGGTCGGATAGGCGACCTCATGGCCAACATAGAGCGGTAAACGACGCCACACACAAGCCAGTACGCGATCCAGGCGAGAAATCACACCAAAAGGATGGCCCAACCAGATCCATCTACGGGCCAAGAAAGCGCGCTCAAGCACGCAATGCAATACAACAAAATTCCGAACACCACGGCACACCCAAGTACAGGGGCGCCGCACACCCCCTATGTTTCACCGATGAGGTGCTGGACCATGAATTCCCAGAGGGATTCAAACCCGTAAACATAGAGGCATACGACGGAACGACAGACCCTGGGGTCTGGATTGACGACTATATCCTCCATATCCACATGGCTAGAGGCGACGACCTCCACGCCATCAAGTACTTACCCCTCAAGCTCAAAGGGCCAGCCCGGCATTGTCTTAAAGGCCTTCCCGAAAACACCATCGGAAGTTGGGAAGAGCTCGAGGACGCTTTTCGGGCAAATTTTCAAGGGACTTATGTCCGACCACCGGATGCAGACAATTTGAGTCATATAACTCAATAGCCCAGAGAGTCAACCCGAAAGCTTTGGAACATGTTTCTTACTAAAAAGAATCAAATAATAGACTGTCCGGACGCTAAAGCCTTAGCAGCTTTCAAACAGAGCGTTCGAGACGAATGGCTCGCCAGACACCTCGGCCAAGAAAAGCCGAGAACAATGGCTGCGTTAATAAGCCTCATGACCCGCTTTTGCACGGGCGAGGACAGCTGGTTGGCCCGATGTAGCACCTGCGACCCAAGTACATCCGAAGTCAGGGATGGAAGCGGGAAGCCACGACGCAGCACAAACAAGCGCTAGAGTAAAGAAGACAGCCCGAAGAGCACGGCGGTAAACGCCGGATTCAAAAGCTCTCGGCGGGGTCAGCAAAAGCTGTCTCTCAAAGGCAACAGGGACGAACTGTCCAGCCTAAACAAGATTCTGGACAAGATATGTCAAATCCACAGCACCCCTGATAAACCTGCAAATCATACCCATAGAGAATGTTGGGTCTTCAAGCAATCCGGCAAACTCAACGCCAAACACAAGGGGATGGACACACCAAACGAAGACGATGACGAACCCCGTAAACAAAGCACTGGGGAACAGAAGAAGTTCCCACCAGAAGTCAAAACAGTAAACGTGTTACACGTGACAAAGGGGAGAAACAAAGTGGCGCCCACAGAGATATGTGCCCCAGGGCCTATCACAACGGAGTTCCGCCACTGGTCATCCAAACCGATCACCTTCGACCATCGGGATTACTCTGCAAGTATCTGCAGACAGGATGGGCTGCCTTGGTGTTAGACCCGATAATTGATGGATACCACTTTACACGAGTCCTGATGGACGGCGGCAGTAGTTTAAACCTGATATATCAGGACACAGTCCGCAAAATGGGGATGGACCCAACAAAAATTAGCCATAGCAATACTTCCTTTAATGGAGTAACGCCAGGCCTAGAAGCCCATTGCACGGGCTCCCTCCTACTAGAGGTTATATTCGGCTTCCCCGACAACTTCCGTAGTGAAAAGCTAACCTTCCACATCGCTCCGTTCAAAAGTGGTTATCAAGCCCTACTGGACGCGAAACTTTCACTCGCTTTAACGCAATACCGCATTATGCGTCTCTCATGCTTAAGATGCCCGGTCCACGTGGCATCATTTCAGTAAAGGGAAATACTGAGCGCTCCTTGCGCGCGGAAGACTGTGCGGCTGCCTTCGCAGCTACACACTAACCGGCCTAACCAACCAGAGCATCTAACAGGTCGTTAAGACCACGGACACGGCTAGACGAGTCCGGCATAACAATATAATTGATAAAGGTTTGATGGCTATACAAGGGGCTCCGCGCATGTAAACAAGTGACAATAAGGCTCAACTTTACCCATCTTGAATTATACTTTGTTCATTTAGTATAACACACATTTTGCACGACTACTTTTTCAACTAAGTTCCTCTCTTTTACAGATGACCATCGTGGTACACCCGTCCAGGATACGACACAACGGAGACACAGGCGCAGACGTGCAGCAGGGACCCGTTCCAAGGATTCTTCTTAGATTAAGACCCTGCGTAAACCTTTTTCACTATCCCTTGTTGATACACATCCCTCGGATTCTCAGCACAACTGAGAAGGAGGCTGGCGTCTTGGCATGTGGCCACGTCAGAATATTGCACGTACCTGGACACTAGGGGCTTATTACAAAGGGCACTGTTCAGCCCGTTTAAAATCACAGAGACCGAATACCTTAGGGAGTGTTCGGCGTCGCGAGTTTGGCCTTATATGCATCAGCTCCGAATCATGTCTTTGGTCAAATGTTGGGTTTGCCCGGCTCCTGTGTTTTGCTGCCTTACGTTCCGCTCTATCGGCTAAGGAGGCACCAGGAGAACTACTGCGATTGTGCCCCGGTTCGGCCAGGCGAGCACCTCAGTAGAGAAAGCCAAAAACTGACTGTCATGATATAGCATGAGACTGGTCAACCACTCGATGACCTAGCGGAATCTTCGGGATTCCTCCGCCTTAACAAAGGGCCGTTTCCCGGCCAGGCATATACGCGCCCCGAATTCGGATGAGAGCGGAGCCACCAGGGGCTATATAGTAGCCGCACTGTCAAACTCCTATGGCTAAGTGAAAGTGATAAAGCATTATAGTCCGATTGCCTAGTCCGCTACGCTATCACCTCCTTAATGGACCAAGACGTTGGATCAAATGTGAATATCTGTCTTCTGCGAACACCCACGCATTATATGCGTGGGGGCTGAAGCCGACGACTTCCATCTTTCAGGTTATATACATATATACATAAACGGCCGCACAGGAGGTTTTATAATTCTTGCAGGCACAAGCATAAAATAGCCTTTACATTTCAGAAAAACATTGTTTTCAACGGGAATACATGTCATTAGAACATAATATTCTTGAAGCACTGCGCCTCTATTGAACGAGCGCCCTCAAGAACTTCCTGAAAGTAGTGCTCGGCAGGTACTCGGCTTTCGTCCGAATCTTGGGCTGCAGCGACGGTGGCCTCCATCTCGGCCCAGTATGTCTTCACACGGGCAAGGGCCTTCCGCGCACCCTCTACGCACGCCGACCTCTTCATCGCGTTGATATGCGGTACTGCACCAAGGAACTGCTGCACCAAACTAAAATAACTGTTCGGTTTTGGCCTTTCCGACCACAGATGATCCACGACATACTTCATGGTGAGTCCGGACAATCTATTCAGCTCGGCCCATTCGGCCAGCCGATCAGTCAATGGAAGCGGACGCTCTGGACCATTAAATTGTGGCTAGAACAGCCTTTCCACTTTGCTATCTTTCTGATCTCAGAAGTGTTCGGCCGCATCAGCAGCACTCGCCGCTAAATCCAGATATGCGTCCGCAGAACTCCAAAGCCGGTCCAAAGGAGCATATTTAGGATCTTCGAACTTCATTCGCAGCATAAAGGACTTCCAAGCCGCGATATCTCCGGCTTGATGCTGCTCCTTACATCGCTCTCATCACAGAGCGGATATCCTTGGCCGCCATCGTGGCCTTCTCCAGGTCTGCCCTCTTCGCTTGATCTTCCTTTTCAAGAAGCTTGCAACAGTCAGCAGCGTTCTTCAATTCCACATCCATCTTGGCCATTTCCTCCTTGCTTTGGCAGTGAGCAGCCTGTTCGGCTTTCAGCTCCTCGATTGCCTTTAGGGCAGCCGCATCGCTTTTTCTGGCTTGTTCCTTGGCTTGGGCAAGTTCTGCCCGCAGGTTCTCCATGGCCGCAGCTCCATCTGCATTAAACACACATGTTATAGATACTGGCATCATGCTCCTCTTACCATGTGTCTTCGGAGAAACCACATACCTCGTGCCTCGTCAAGCCGCTTGTTGACAAGCACGATGTCGACATCTGCCACGTCAAGTTGCCGCTTTAACTCGGCAAATTCAGCAGTCCGGCTGGCCACCGGACAGTTCGCCACCTGCATATGAAGGTGCCAAAATTATACCTGGGACTATGATCCTCTGCGTACTGTCGTCTAAGACAACACTCAGAGTCTCAAGGGCTACTATCTATATAGGGCGCATCTTAAAAATATGTGGTACCGTCAAAAAGGTGCATCACTTTACGTACCTCAAAACCTATCAGTAGACTCATGACAGCTTTATGCAACCCGCTTTCCGCAGATGAAATCCTTTCAACCACCGTACCCATCAACGTGGGGTGCTCCTCCGAGATAACTGCTCGCTCTAGCAGATCCCTCAGTACGTCCGACCGCACACCAGGCGGTGCTGGACTCTTTTGATTGCTTTCTTCAAAGGCCGGATACTGAGGGCTTCGGGTGGCCACATGACTACCTTCTGGGCTCGCCGGATCAGGAGAAACCCTCCGCGACGACACTTCGGGGTCACCCGCCCCATGAGGCGGCATGGCAGGGGGAGGCGTTCCGCTCTCCATCATCTCCGGAAGAAGAGCCCCCAAAGACGAGCTCTGTTGTGAAGGGCTAAGATCCGAACTGCAAAGATAAAGGCCTCGGTTATTTTCCTCAGAGGTAAAGCAAGGTTCTTCCTCATTATTAAGTACCCTTTTTACTTATAGCTCGGTAGAGGGCTGATCCCCTTGAGGGCATGGTGCGGCCGGGGTATCCCCCGGTGCAGGACCCTCTGGTGAAGATTTCTTTCCCCGTTTTGAGACCATTATCTCCAGGTCCTCAGAGGCTGTCCTCTTCTTTCCCTGTGGAGAGGAAGTTTCGATTCCTCCCTTCCGGTTAACCTCCTCCCCGGAGGCAGTAGCTTCCTTGTTTCCCCCTTTATCTTCTCCCGAAAGCGCTGGATAAGGCGTGATCTCCAGCATCCTAGTTAACACAGGGTCTGGCGAGGTCTCAGGGAGGGGGGCCGGACACCTGATGAACTTTGCCTTCGCTATCCACTCCTGGTTAAAGAGCGGCCTTTTCAAGGGCGATCTTGCGATAAATAAGCAGATGGAATGTTCGGATGCGGGGTTACTTACTTGGGTATCCGGACGATTGCAGCTCAGACCTGCATCCTCAGTGGAATCCGGACACATTGCTTGTGGTCCGAAGAACAGTTTGTACATCTCCACGGGCGTCATACCAAGGAAATGTTGAAGAGCTCGCGGTCACTCCGGGTTAAACTCCCAGAGGCGGAGGGGACGACGTTTGCAAGGCAGGACTCGGCGAATTAACATGACTTGTGTCACCGCGACCAGACTGACATCTCTCTCTAGGAGATCTCGGATGCGGCTCTGCAATACGGGCACATCCTTTACTGGCCCCCAGTCTAGCCCCTTGTTGACCCATGAAGTTAGTCGTGGCAGGGGACCCAAGCGGAAGACAGGTGGAGCCACCCACTTTGTACCCCTGGGAGCCGTGATATAAAACCACTCTTGTTGCCATAGGCTGGGCTCCTCTTGGAAAGAGCCCTCGGGCCATGGGGCATCAGCATTTTTGCTTATTACAGCGCCTCCGCACTCTGCGTGCTGCCCCTCGATCATCTTCGGCTCCACTTTGAAGGTCTTGAGCCACAGTCCGAAGTGAGGGGTAATGCGGAGGAAAGCTTCGCACACGACGATGAACGATGAGATGTGGAGGATAGACTCCAGAGCTAGGTCATGGAAGTCCAGCCCATAATAGAACATGAGCCCCCTCACGAAGGGATCCGGCGTGAAGCCTAGCCCTCGGAGGAAGTGAGATACAAACACGACGCTCTCACCGGGCTTAGGAGTGGGAATAACCTGCCCGGGGGTAGGCAGCCTATGCGAGATTTCGCTGGTCAAGTACCTGGCCTCCCTTAGCTTTATTATGTCTTCCTCCGTGACGGAGGAAGGCATCCATCGACCTTGAAGGTTGGATTCGGACATAACCGAAAGTCCGAAGTGCCTGAATATGAAGCTTCGGGTGTTGGAACTCGAGGCGGGAGGCGGATTCGATTGAGATTGAAAGAAAAGAGTAAAGCCTTCGTCTCTTTATAAAGAGGTTGAGTACCGAGAGCCCTCCTTGTGACCGTTTGGGACTCACCTTCGATTGAGGGGACATACCAACGGGCGCGATTGGGTTACCTACGTCCGCGTTGATGAGAATCCCGTAAATAAAGGGGACACGATCTCTGCTTTGACAAGACGTGCCAAGGAAACCGCCTCGCGAAACGCGCTAAGGTGGGGTGTGAAAAAACGATTCGAATAAAGGCTTGGCTGTGGTGTGATGTCACGCTACGGAATACGTCAGCAGATTTGATTTGTGAAAATATTATTCTCTCTACGGTGGTATGTGGAACTCGTTTTGCAGAGCAGGACACGATCCTCGTGTTCAAGATCTTCTATGAAGTATTCGGAGGAGGAACCCACCTTGCAATGCCGAAGACAATCTGCGCGCCGGACTCATCGTCATTGAAGCCTGGTTCAGGGGCTACTGAGGGAGTCCTGGATTAGGGGGTATTCGGACAGCCGGACTATAACCTTTGGCTGGACTGTTGGACTATGAAGATACAAGATTGAAGACATCGTCCCGTGTCCGGATGGGACTCTCCTTGGCGTGGAAGGCAAGCTTGGCAATACGGATATGTAGATCTCCTTCCTTGTAACCAACTCTGTGTAACCCTAGCCCCCTCCGGTGTCTATATAAACTGAAGGGTTTAGTCTGTAGGACGGACAACAATCATACCATAGGCTAGCTTCTAGGGTTTAGCCTCTCTCATCTCGTGGTAGGTCAACTCTTGTAATACCCATATCATCAATATTAATCAAGCAGGAGTAGGGTTTTACCTCCATCGAGAGGGCCCAAACCTGGGTAAAAACATCGTGTCCCTTGTCTCCTGTTACCATCCGCCTAGACGCACAGTTCGGGAACCCCTACCCGAGATCCGCCGGTTTTGACACCGACAAACACCTTCTATGGTCTCACATCAAATGTAAATAGTTTACTGAATCTCGATCACAGTGATACACATAATGTATGCAGTCCGATGAGTGTTGAAGCTCGCAGCGGGTATCATTATTTTCCGACCTTCAGAGATGATTTAAGCAGATATGTGTATATCTACTTAATGAAACACAAGTCTGAAACATTTGAAAAGTTCAAAGAAATTTAGAGTGAAGTGGAGAATCATCGTAGCAAGAAAATAAAGTTTCTACGATCTGGTCGCGGAGGCGAATATTTGAGTTACGAGTTTGGCCTTCAATTAAAACAATGTGGAATAGTTTCACAAAATCATGCCACCTAGAACACCATAGCATAATGGTGTGTCCGAACGTCGTAACCATACTTTATTAGATATGGTGCGATTTATGATGTCTCTTACCGATTTACCACTATTGTTTTGGGGTTGTGCATTAGAGACAGCTGCATTCACGTTAAATAGGGCACCGTCTAAAAATCTGTTGAGACGATGATACATCTCCAACATATCGATAATTTTTTATTGCTCCATGCTATATTATCTACTGTTTTGGACATTATTGGGCTTTATTATCCACTTTTATATTATTTTTGGGACGAACCTATTAACCGAAGGCCCAACCCAGAATTGTTGTTTTTTGCCTATTTCAGAGTTCCGCACAAAAGGAATATCAAACGGAGTCTAAAGGGAATGAAACCTTCGAGAATGTGATTTTCTCGCCGAATATGATCCAGGAGACTTGGACCCTACGTCAAGAAAGAAAGGAGGAAGGCACGAGGTAGGGGGGCGCGCCCTCCACCCTCGTGCCCCCCTGTTGCTCCACTGACGTACTCCTTCCTCCTATATATACCTACGTACCCCCAAACGATCATATACGGAGCCAAAAACCTAATTCCACCGCCGCAACCTTCTGTACCCACGAGATCCCATCTTGGGGCCTGTTCTGGAGCTCCACCGGAGGAGGAACGCATCACGGAGGGCTTCTACATCAACACCATAGCCTCTCCGATGAAGTGTGAGTAGTTTACCTCAGACCTTCGGGTCCATAGTTAGTAGCTAGATGGATTCTTCTCTCTTTTTGGATCTCAATACAATGTTCTCCCCCTCTCTCGTGGAGATCTATTCGATGTACTCTTCTTTTTGCGGTGTGTTTGTTGAGACTGATGAATTGTGGGTTTATGATCAAGATTATCTATGAACAATATTTGAATCTTCTCTGAATTCTTTTATGTATGATTGGTTATCTTTGCAAGTCTCTTCGAATTATCAGTTTGGTTTGGCCTACTAGATTGATCTTTATTGCAATGGGAGAAGTGCTTATCTTTGGGTTCAATCTTGCGGTGTCCTTTCCCAGTGACAGTAGGGGCAGCAAGGCACGTATTGTATTGTTGCCATCGAGGATAACAAGATGGGGTTTTTATCATATTGCATGAATTTATCCCTCTACATCATGTCATCTTGCTTAAGGCGTTACTCTGTTTCCATGAACTTAATGCTCTAGATGCATGCTGGATAGCGGTCGATGAGTGGACTAATAGTAGTAGATGCAGGCAGGAGTCGGTCTACTTGTCTCGGTAATTCGTTCACCCACCATAAAATACTTATGTTCATGAGAGAAGCCACTAGTGAAATCTATGGCCCCCGGGTCTATCTTTATCATATTAATCTTCCAATACTTCGTAATTTCTTTTGCTTTTATTTTACTTTGCATCTTTACCACAAAAATACCAAAAATATTATCCTATCATATCTATCAGATCTCACTCTCGTAAATGACCGTGAAGGGATTGACAACCGCTTATCGCGTTGGTTGTGAGGAGTTATTTGTATTGTGCAGGTGCGAGGGACTCGCGCGTAGCCTCCTACTGGATTGATACCTTGGTTCTCAAAAACTGAGGGAAATACTTACGCTACTGTGCTGCATCATCCTTTCCTCTTCAAGGAAATCCAACGCAGTGCTCAAGAGGTAGCAGACGACACCGTATGAACTGTGGTTTAGCAAGAAACCTAAGCTGCCGTTTCTTAAAGTTTGGGGTTGCGATGCTTATGTGAAAAAAGCTTCAACCTATAAGCTCGAACCCAAATCGGAGAAGTGCGTCTTCATAGGATACCCAAAAGAATCTGTTGGGTACTGCTACCTCTTGAGCACTGCGTTGGTATTCCCTTGAAGAGGAAAGGGTGATGTAGTAAAGTAGCATAAGTATTTCCCTCAGTTTTTGAGAACCAAGGTATCAATCCAGTAGGAGACCACGCTCAAGTCCCACGCACCTACACAAACAAATAAGAACCTTGCAACCAACGCGATAAAGGGGTTGTCAATCCCTTCACGGCCACTTGCAAAAATGAGATCTGATAGAGATGATAATATAATATTTTTGGTATTTTTCTGATAAAGACTAAAAGTAAAGAAAGCAAAATAAACGACGCAAGAAATAGCTTGTTGACGAGAGATTAATATGATGGAAAATAGACCCGGGGGCCTTAGGTTTCACTAGTGGCTTCTCTCAAGATAGCATAAGTATTACGGTGAGTGAACAAATTACTGTCGAGCAATAGATAGAACTGAGCTTAGTTACGAGAATATCTAGGTGATCATGTATATAGGCGTCACGTCCGTGACAAGTAGACCGACTCCTGCCTGAATCTACTACTATTACTCCACACATCAACCGCTATCCAGCATGCATCTAGAGTATTAAGTTCATAAGAACAGAGTAATGCTTTAAGCAAGATGACATGATGTAGAGGGATAAACTCAAGCAATATGATATAAACCCCATCTTTTTATCCTCGATGGCAACAATACAATACGTGTCATTTCCCCTACTGTCACTGGGATCGAGCACCGCAAGATTGAACCCAAAGCTAAGCACTTCTCCCATTGCAAGAGACTTGCAAAGATAACTAATCACACATAAAAGAATTCAGAGGAGATTCAAATATTGTTCATAGATAATCTTGACCATAAACCCACAATTCATCGGATCTCAACAAACACACCGCAAAAGAAGATTACATCGAATAGATCTCCAAGAGAATCGAGGAGAACTTTGTATTGAGATCCAAAGAGAAAGAAGAAGCCATCTAGCTAATAACTATGGACCCGAAGGTCTGAGGTAAACTACTCACACATCATTGGAGAGGCTATGGTGTTGATGTAGAAGGCCTCCGTGATCGATGCCCCCTTCGGCGGAGTGCCGGAAAAGGCCCCAAGATGGGATCTCACGGGTACAGAAGGTTGCGGTGGTGGAAATAGGGTTTTGGCTCCGTATATGATGTTTCCAGGGTATATGAGTATATATAGGCGAAAGAGGTCAGTCAGGAGAGCTATGAGGGGCCCACGAGGGTGGGGGGCGCGCCCAGGGGTGCAGGCGCGCCTCCCTGCCTCGTGGCCTCCTTGTTGATTGCTTGACGTCCACTCCAAGTCCTCTGGATCATGTTTGTTCCGAAAATCACGTTCCCGAAGGTTTCATTCCGTTTCGTCTCCGTTTGATGTTCCTTTCCTTCAAAACACTGAAATAGGAAAAAAAACAACAATTTGGGCTGGGCCTCCGGTTAATAGGTTAGTCCCAAAAATAATATAAAAGTGTATAATAAAGCCCATTAAACATCCAACAGAATATATAATAGCCTGGAACAATAAAAAATTATAGATACGTTGGAGACGAATCAGGTACACCTTCTATCACAGATCCGAGGGCAAGATCTTTGTTGCTAAGAGTGGATCCTTTCTAGAGAAGGAGTTTCTCTCGAAAGAAGTGAGTGGGAGGAAAGTAGAATTTGATGAGGTAATTGTACCTTCTCTCGAATTGGAAAGTAGCTCATCACAGAAATCAGTTCCAGTGATGCCTACACCAATTAGTGAGGAAGTTAATGATGATGATCATGAAACTTCAGATCAAGTTACTACCGAACCTCGTAGGTCAACCAGAGTACGATGCGCACCAGAGTGGTACGGTAATCCTGTTCTGGAAGTCATGTTACTAGACCATGATGAACCTACGAACTATGAGGAAGCGGTAATGAGCCCAGATTCCGACAGATGGCTTGAGGCCATGAAATCTAAGATAGAATCCATGTATGAGATCGAAGTGTGGACTTTGGTGGAGTTGCCTGATGATCGGCAAGCCATTGAGAATAAATGGATCTTCAAGAGGAAGACGCCGTTCATGGTAGTGTTACTATCTACAAAGCTCGACTTGTCGAAAAGGGTTTTTGACAAGTTCAAGATGTTGACTATGATGAGATTTTCTCACTCGTTCTGTCCGAATCATGTTAGAAATTGCCACATCTTATGAAATCTGACAAATGGATATCAAAACTGCATTCCTTAATGGATTTATTAAAGAAGAGTTGTATATGATACAACCAGAAGGTTTTTTCAATCCTAAAGGTGCTAACAAAATGTGCAAGCTCTAGCGATCCATCTATGGACTGGTGCAAGCATCTCGGAGTTGGAATATACGCTTTGATGAGTTGATCAAAGCATATAGTTTTATACAGACTTGCGGTGAAGCCTGTATTTACGAGAAAGTGAGTGGGAGCACTACGACCTTTCTGATAAGTAGATGTGAATGCCATATTGTTGATCGGGAACGATGTAGAATTTTCTGGAAAGCATAAAGGGGAGTTTGAAAGGAGTTTTCAAAGAAAGACCTCGATGAAGCTGCTTACATATTGGGCATCAAGATCTATGGAGATAGATCAAGACGCTTGATAAGATTTTTCAATGAGTACACACATTGACAAGATTTTTGAAGTAGTTCAAAATGGAACAGTCAAAGAAGGAGTTCTTGCCTGTAATGCAAGGTGTAAAGTTGAGTAAGACTCAAAACACGACCACGGCAGAAAATAGAAAGAGAATGAAAGTCATTCCCTACGCCTCGGCCATAGGTTCTATAAAGTATGCTATGCTATGTACCAAACCTATTGTGTACCTTGCCATGAGTTTGGCAAGGGGGTGCGATATTGATCCAGGAGTGGATCACTTGACAGCTAGCGGTCAAATTATCCTTAGAAGACTAAGGAAATATTTCTCGGTTATGGAGGTGACAAAAAGTTCATCGTAAAAGGTTACGTCGATGCAAGCTTTGACATAGATCTGGATGACTCTAAGTCTCAATCTGGATACATATTGAAAGTGAGAGCGACTAGCTAAAGTAGCTCCTGCAGAGCATTGTAGACATAGAAAATTTGCAAATTATATACGGCTTTGATGTGGCAGAACCGCTAACTATATTTCTCTCACAAGCAAAACATGATCACTTTTTGGGTGTTAATCACATAGCGATGTGAACTAGATTATTGACTCTAGTAAAACCCTTTGGGTATTAGTCACATGGCGATGTGAACTAGTCACATAAAGATGTGAACTATTGGTGTAAAATCACATGACGATGTGAACTAGATTATTGACTCTAGTGCAAGTGGGAGACTGAAGGAAATATGCCCTAGAGGCAATAATAAAGTTGTTATTTATACTTCCTTATATCATGATAAATGTTTATTATTCATGCTCGAATTGTATTAACCGGAAACTTGATACATGTGTGAATACATAGACAAAACAAAGTGTCCCTAGTATGCCTCTACTAGACTAGCTCGTTAATCAAAGATGGTTAAGTTTCCTGATCATAGACATGTGTTGTCATTTGATGAACGGGATCACATCATTAGGAGAATGATGTGATGGACAAGACCCATCCGTTAGCTTAGCATAAATGATCGTTTAGTTTTATTACTATTGCTTTCATCATGACTTATACACGTTCCTCTGACTATGAGATTATGCAACTCCCGAATACCGGATGAATACCTTGTGTGCTATCAAACGTCACAATGTAACTGGGTGATTATAAAGATGCTCTACAGGTATCTCCGATGGTGTTTGTTGAGTTGGCATAGATCGAGATTATGATTTTTCACTCCGTGTATCGGAGAGGTATCTCTGGGCCCTCTCGGTAATGATAATCACTATAAGCCTTGCAAGCAATGTGACTAATGAGTTAGTTACGGGATGATGCATTACGGAACGAGTAAAGAGACTTGCCGGTAACGAGATTGAACTAGGTATGATGATACTGACGATCGAATCTCGGGCAAGTAACTTACCGATGAAAAGGGAACGGCATATGTTGTTATGCGGTTTGACCGATAAAGATCTTCGTAGAATATGTAGGAGCCAATATGAGCATCCAGGTTACGCTATTGGTTATTGACCGGAGATGTGTCTCGGTCATGTCTACATAGTTCTTGAACCCGTAGGGTCCGCACGCTTAACATTCGATGATGATTTGTATTATGAGTTATGTGATTTGATGATTGAAGTTTGTTTGGAGTTTCGGATGAGATCACGGACATGACGAGGAGTCTCGAAATGGTCGGAGGTTACCGAAACCCCCCGGGAAAAGATATCGGCCTTATGGGCCATAGGAGGGAGGCTAACCAGCCCACAAGGGGCTGGTGCGCCCCCCACAAGGGAGGAGGATGAATTGGACTTCGGAAGGGAGGCGCCACCCCCCTTTCCTTCTCCTACTCCCTCTTCTTCCCTTTTCCCCCCTTCGGTAGAAGGAAAAAAAGGTGAGGCCGAATCCTACTAGGACCGGAGTCCTAGTAGGACTCCCGTCTTCTTGGCGCGCCCCTGGTGGTCGGCCTCCTCCCCTCCTCCTTTCTATACGGGGGCAGGGGGCACCCCAAAGCACAACAGACAATCTCTTAGCCGTGTGCAGTGCCCCCCTCCATAGTTTACCACCTCGGTCATATTGTCGTAGTGCTTAGGCAAAACTCTGCGCCGGTAACTTCACCATCACTGTCACCACGCCATCGTGCTGACGGAACTCTCTCTCATCCTCAACTAGATGAAGAGCTCAAGGGATGTCATCGTGCTGAACGTGAGCTGAACACGGAGGTGCCGTACATTCGGTACTTGGATCGTGAAGACATTCGACTACGTCAACCGCGTTACTAAACGCATCAGCTTTTGGTCTACAAGGGTATGTAGACACACTCTCCCCCTCTCGTTGCTATGCATCTCCTAGATAGATCTTGCGTGAACGTAGAATTTTTTTTGAAATACTATGTTCCCCAACACGCTTCACCTAAGCACTACGAAGATTATACCGGAGGCCTAAACTATGGAGGGAGGCGCCGCACATGGCTAACAATTGTTGGTGTGTGTTCTAGGCGCCCCCTTCCCATGTATATATATGTGGGAGAGGGAGGTGAGCAGCAAGGGGGCACCCTAAGTAGGAGGAATCCTACTTGGGCGCCTCCCCAATTCGGCCTCCCCCTTCCATAAGTTCCGGAGGGGGAAGGAGGGAGGAGGGAAGGAAGGGGGAGGCCGAATCCCTCCCCTTCCTTCTCTCATCCCCTCTTTCCTTCTCCTCTGGTTCGGCCTATATAGGGGGGGGGGGGGCGCAACAGCTCCTACTGGCTGCTGTGTTTCCCCTCTTGGACCATTAGGCCCATATCTTTTGCCGGGGGTTCCCGGAACCCCTTTCGGTAACCCGATATGTACCCGGTACCCTCCGGACCACTTCCGGTGTCCGAATACTATTGTACTATATATAAATCTTTATCTCTCGACCATTTCGAGACTCCTTGTCATGTCTGTGATCTCATTCGGGACTCTGAACAACATTCGGTCACCAAGTCACATAACTCATATAATACAAAATCAGCATCGAACGTTAAGCGTGCAGACCCTACGGGTTCGAGAACTATGTAGACATGACCGAGACACCTCTCCGCTCAATAACCAATAGTGGAACCTGGACGCTCATATTGGTTCCCACATATTCTACGAAGATCTTTATCGGTCGAACCGTTATGACAACATACGTTATTCCCTTTGTCATCGGTATGTTACTTGCCCGAGATTCGATCGTCCGTATCTTCATACCTAGTTCAATCTTGTTACCGGCAAGTTTGTTTAGTCGTCCCGTAATACATCATCTCGCAACTAACTCATTAGTCACTTTGCTTGCAAGGCTTCTTATGATGTGTATACCGAGAGGGCCCAGAGATACCTATCCGATACTCGGAGTGACAAATCCTAATCTCGATCTATGCCAACCCAACAAACACCTTAGGAGATACCTGTAGAGCATCTTTATAATCAACCAGTTATGTTGTGACGTTTGATAGCACATAAGGCATTCCTCCGGTATCCAGGAGTTGCATAATCTCATAGTCGAAGGAATATGTATATGACATGAAGAAAACAATAGCAATAAAACTGAACGATCAATATACTATGCTAATGGATGGGTCTTGTCCATCACATCATTCTCCTAATGATGTGATCCCGTTCATCAAATGACAACACAAGTCTATGGTTAGGAAACTTAACCATCTTTGATTAACGAGATAGCCTAGTATAGGCTTACTACGGACACGGTGTTTTGTCTATGTATCCACACATGTATGAAGTTTCCGGTTAATACAATTCTAGCATGAATAATAAACATTTATCCTGATATAAGGAAATATAAAATAACAACTTTATTATTGCCTCTAGGGCATATTTCCTTCAGTCTCCCACTTGCACTAGAGTCAATAATCTAGTTCACATCGCCATGTGATTTAACACCAATAGTTCACATCTTTATGTGATTAACACCCATAGTTCACATCGCCATGTGACCAACACCCAAAGGGTTTACTAGAGTCAATAATCTAGTTCACATTGCTATGTGATTAACACCCAAAGAGTACTAAGGTGTGGTCATGTTTTGCTTGTGAGAGAAGTTTAATCAACGGGTCTGACACATTCATGTACGTATGTATTTTGCAAATTTCTATGTCTACAATACTCTTCATGGAGCTACTCTAGATAATTACTCCCACTTTCAATACGTAACCAGATTGAGACTCAGAGTCATCTGGATCGGTGTAAAAGCTTACATCAACGTAACTCTTTACGACGAACTCTTTATCACCTCCATAACCGAGAAATATTTCCTTAGTCCTATAAGGATAATTTTGATAACTTTGACCGCTGTCCAATGATACACTCCTTGATCACTATCGTACCCCCTTGCCAAACTCATGGCAAGGTACACAATAGGTATAGTACACAGCATAGTATACTTTATAGAACCTATGGCTGAGGCATAGGGAATGCCTTTCATTCTCTTTCTATTTTCTGCCGTGGTCGGGTTTTGAGTCTTACTCAAGTTCACATCTTGCAACACAGGCAAGAAACCTTTCTTTGACTGGTCCATTTTGAACTTCTTCAAAACTTTATCAAGGTATGTGCTTTGTGAAAGTCCTATTAAGCGTCTTGATCTATCTCTATAGATCTTGATGCCTAATATATAAGCAGTTTCACCGAGGTCTTTCATTGAATTTTTTTATTCAAGTATCCTTTTATGTGCTACCTCTTGAGCTTGTGTTAATTTTTTCCTTGAAGAGGAAAGGATGATGCAGCAATGGAGCGTAAGTATTTCCCTCAGTTTTGAGAACCAAGGTATCAATCCAGTAGGAGACTAGGCAACAAGCCATCGAATACCTGCACAAACAAACACCTACTTGCAACCAATGCGATAAAGGGGTTGTCAATCCCTTCACGGTTATTCGCAAAGTGACATCTAATAGAGATCGGTAAATGGTAAAGTAATACTTTTGGTATTTTTGGTTTATGGAATGGAAAGTAAAGATTGCATAAGAAAGTTAATAGGAAACTATAATTTAGATCAGAAACTTATATGATGGAAACTAGACCTCAGGGCCATAGGTTTCACTAGAGGCTTCTCTCAACATAGAAATTATTATGGTGGGTGAACAAATTACTGCCGAGCAGTTGATAGAAAAGCACAAAGTTATGACGGTATCTATGGCAATGATCATGAATATAGGCATCACGCCCGTGTCAAGTAGACCGAAACGATTCTGCATCTACTACTATTACTCGACACATCGACTGACTCCTGTGTGCATGTATAGTATTAAGTTCATAAGAACAGAGTAATGCATTTGTCGGATTTCGGGTTCCGGCAGACCCTTGAGGTTCGAACACTGGGGTGCGCACGGAGATTACGCCTTCTACCTACCTGCGCCCCTCCGCCTCGCAAAGATCTAAGCTATCGAAAGAACAACACAGGAGACACAGGGTTTATACTGGTTCGGGCCACCGTTGTGGTGTAATACCCTACTCCAGTGTGTGGTGTGGTGAATTTTCCTCTTGGGATGATGATGATGAGCAATACAAGGAAGAACAACCTCGCGAGGGTCTGTTCTTGACTGGGGCGATGAACTGCTAGGAGGAGTTCAGTCACCCTTCTCTTTCTCTCTCTCTGTCTGGTTCCTGGTCGATTCCAATTCCCCTCTACCCTGGGGGTGGCTAGTCTTATTTATAGGCAAAGGCCCTGGGCCTCTTCCCAAATATTGAGCGGGAAGGGCGCCAACAATTGGCCATTTTGAAGGGGAACATCGGGTACACTTATCCTGACTAAAGTTGGTCCTTGCCTGCCAAAGGCTCTGGTGGTGATGCTGGCTTGGGCTCCACAATGACTTCCTCCTTGCCGTTGGACTGGTCTGGGTCTCGTTGCACTGAAACGGGTGCCTTTGCTTGATGCTCTCGCCTGCGCTTGCTCCCTTTGCACCAAAGAGGAAAGGAGGACACTGCGCGGGCTGGCGCCCGCCTGGCGCCCTTGGTCGTCATGGCTTGCATCACGGGCACCTCGTGAGGTACCCCGCCTTGATCTCTCCGCCTCCTCGCGAGCCAGCTTGACGAGGCCGTGCCTGAGGAAGCTCCATGTCGTCCGCCCCGCGAGGCTTGGCCCCTCGCGAGGGTCTTGGGTCTTGTGTTGATGAAGATGGTCCATGCTGGGCCCCCCTTTGAGCCACGCCGCAGGCCGCCGGCAGGCAAGTCTGGGGACCCCCATTCCCAGAATGCCGACAGTAGCCCCCGGGCCCAAGGCGCGCCCGGACTTGGCGGTGCGGAGAGGCGAAAGGGCAAGGGCGAAGCGCCACGTGCCCTAACAGCCCGCGGCCTTGGGCGTCGCGTGGCGGTTGATTGGATGTGGGCGTCTCCACTTCCCCACGACGCCTCGGCAACTGCGCGGATTAGACAAGTCCCTGCATGCAAAGCGGGTCATGATTACCTGCAATCGTGGAGGTCGACGGTTGGCCTTCGCCGGCTATAAGTACGGAATGGCATGCTCCCTTCCAGTCCATCCCTTCTTGCTTCTCCTCCTTCCCGGTCCTTGCTCAGTCTTGCTGCGATGGCTCCGATCCGCCGGTTCTCGGCGGCAGAGAAGGGAAGGGCTCCTCAAGAGGAACCAGACCCGCTCCCGCCGAAGAAACGGCTCGCCCTCTGCCGTCGGGACGAGGGGGCCCATCAGGTGGTGTCGAGGCCCTGGGGCGAGCGGCCACCGTCGGGGTTCCCGCTTCCCTTGTACGCCCACATCGAGGGTTCTGAAGGAGTCGATGCCAATCGCCACGGGCGGCGCCGCCGTCGGCGCCGACGGGTCACGAAGGTGTTGGTCGTCCCCCCTGGGGTCCACATCAAGGGCTCCTCCCGAGAGTTCGTGCTCCACGCCGCCATGCCTCCTCAGTCTTGGCTTCGCCTTCCTCCCTTCTTCGCCTCCATCATCCTGCAGGGAGAACTCCTGGAGCTTTGGCTGCAGCACGCCGGCTGCAGCACCCTCGCGACCGAGGCAGAGGTCGCGGTCGTTGCCCCGGGCGAGGTCTTCATGACTCGAGGCTGGGGCGAAATCGCCCGGGTTTGCAGGACAAGGGGCGCCCTCGTGATCTACTTGGAGTACGACGGTGCTTCGGTGATGTTCTTCAAGGTCTTTGATGCGAACGGGCGCCGGCTGGAGTGCTGCCCCGGGAGAGGTGGTTGACGTCCGTGGTCGCTGCAAGGCGCTGGAGGATGAGCTGCAAGGTCTGCGGGACCAGCTCGCGAAAGAGGTCTGCCTTCGCCAAGAGCAGGAAGAAGGCGTGAAGGCTCGCTAGGCGGCCGTCGAGGGCCGGGAGGCCAAGCTCAGGAAGCGCCGTAACCGCCTAAGCGCGCTGGAGCAGGAGTTGGGGGCGTGGAAGGTCGAGCTGGACGACAAGGCCCGGGTTCTTGCCGAGGACCACGTGGCCTTCGCGGACATGGAGGCGAAGGCTCGCTCCTCGCTGAAGACGCTTTACGACAGCGGCCAGGAGAGCCCGCTGGCTGGCGCCGAGGATGGCCCCGCCAAGCTCCTTCTCTTCCTGGTTCGTGCTCTTGAAGATGTCGCCCTTGGCCTTGGCCCCACGGCCGAGGCCGAGGCGCGTGTCCTGTCTTCTGCAGCGCTGACGTGGGTCTTCACCCACATCTACCTTCGCGACCCTAGCATTGACCTTGACAGCCTGCTGGAGCCAGTAAGCGGTGAGCGTGTCGCTGCCAAGGCCGTGAAGGGCCGCGCGGAGGCTCTCCTAGGGAAGTTCCGGGCCTTCAGTACCTAGCCGAAGCGAGGCGCTACCGACCCTGCTGCTCCATGAGCTCTTGACACTCGTTGGTGTTGTGGGTGTGGAGGTCGTGGTACACACAGTACCGGCTGCCCTTGGAAGATTCGGGCTGATCTCTGCCCCGCTTGGTGTCTGGTTCTGCCGCGAGCACGGCAGCCCCCTTGCGCTTCACGTCCTTGGCCTTGGGCTTCTTCTTGTCTGGGTCTGCGGCAGGCAGCTCGAGGAGGGAGAGACGCCCTTCCTCAGCCCTGGCGCACTTGGTCGCCAAGTTGAACAGCTCCAAGCAAGTGCACAGGTCTTCATGCATCGCCAGCTCCTCCTTCATCTTGATGTCGCGCACGCCGTCAGACAAGGCTGAGATGATGGCCTCCTCAGACACCTTGGGAATCTTGAGGTGTGCATTGTTGAAGCGCTGAATGTACTTCTGCAGGGTCTCTCCGGGTTGTTTCTTGATGCGGCGCATGTCGCTCACGGCGGGTGGCCGGTCGCGAGTACCTTGGAAGTTGGCGATGAAGCGGGTGCACATCTCGTCCCAGGAGGAGATCGTGCCTGGAGCCAGGTTGAGGAGCCAGGTGTGGGCCCCGTCCTTGAGCGCCATGGGAAACCAGTTCGCCATGACCTTCTCGTCTCCGTTGGCAGCTTCGATGCCTAGCTCATAGAGCTAGAGGAACTCCGCAGGGTCGGTCATGCCGTCATAATGAGGAGGCAGGTCTGGCTTGAACTTGCCGGGCCACGCGACGCTGCGCAGCTCGGTGGTGAAGGCACGACAGCCTGCTATGGCCACGGGAGGCCTTGGGTGACGGAGAGCTTGGTCTTGCGGGTCCCCATGCGCTGCAGCTGGGAGCAGCGCGGGGTCTTGACGTGCGGGAGCGGGAGCATGGTCGCGATGTGCTAGAGCAGGGAGCGCCCGGGCAGCTTCTTGCGGGCGAGGAACTTCTTGGCAGCTCTGCTCTTGCCGCGCTGGCACCTGACGGAGCGGGTTCCGCCCAGGGGCCACACGCCTTGGAGCCAAGGCGCCTTCTTGAGAAGGAGGCGGCTGGGGCGCCCCCGGATCTTCGTCGCCCGCGCGGGGTGGGGCGCGGTGCAGCGGAACGGACGGCGCAGGAGAGGCCCCTGCGGCGCGGACGAGCTCGGCGACGTGGTCGAGCCATTCTTCGTAGACGTCGTCGACAGGACGGTAGCGCAGGAGCTCGTTTGCTGCGATGAGCGCAGCTCGAGCCTCCATGGGTGCGCGGAGCGCACGGGACGAAGAACCAGCTGGGGTGAGCGAGGGAGTAGCGGTGCGGCCATCTTGCCGCACGGACGGATGCTGATACGACGCTTGATGCTCGTTCCCCGCCGGGCCGGTGGCGGCGTTGACGGCAGGTAACGGGGAACGGCGAGGACGCTCGCCGATGGGAGCCGTCTAGGCGACGCGGGAAGCGAGAGCGGCTCGGCGCTCGGCGCGGGCCCGACGAGCGTCAGACATGGACGCGACGGTCGGAGGAGAACGGGGCGGTGGAAGACGAATTCCGGCGCACCCCTACCTGGTGCGCCAAATGTCGGATTTCGGGTTCCGGCAGACCCTTGAGGTTCGAACACTGGGGTGCGCGCGGAGATTACGCCTTCTACCTACCTGCGCCCCTCCGCCTCGCAAAGATCTAAGCTATCGAAAGAACAACACAAGAGACACAGGGTTTATACTGGTTCGGGCCACCGTTGTGGTGTAATACCCTACTCCAGTGTGTGGTGTGGTGGATTTGCCTCTTGGGCTGATGATGATGAGCAATACAAGGAAGAACAGCCTCGCGAGGGTCTGTTCTTGACTGGGGCGATGAACTGTTGGAGGAGTTCAGTCACCCTTCTCTTTCTCTCTCTCTCTGGTTCCTGGTCGATTCCAATTACCCTCTTTCCTAGGGGTGGCTAGTCCTATTTATAGGCAAAGGCCCTGGGCCTCTTCCCAAATATTGAGCGGGAAGGGCGCCAACAATTGGCCATTTTGAAGGGGAACATCTGGTACACTTATCCTGACTAAAGTTGGTCCTCCCCTGCCAAAGGCTCTGGTGGTGACGCTGGCTTGGGCTCCACAATGACTTCCTCCTTGCCGTTGGACTGGTCTTGGTCTTGTTGCACCAAAACGGGTGCCTTTGCTTGATGCTCTCGCCTGCGCTTGCTCCCTTTGCACCAAATAGGAAAGGAGGACACTGCGCGGGCTGGCGCCCGCCTGGCGCCCTTGGTCGTCATGGCTTGCGTCATGGGCACCTAGTGAGGTACCCCGCCTTGATCTCTCCGCCTCCTCGCGAGCCAGCCTGATGAGGCCGTGCCCGAGGGCCTGAGGCCAGCACCCCTGAGACTCCGGGGCATGTACAACCCCACTCATTATTACGTGAGAGTGTCACGGGGCGGCGAGCTTCACAGGCACTGGGCCTTCTTCACAGGTACCGGCCTTGCTTCATATCGCCAGACAAGGGCCCCGCCTTGCGCCACACTCTAGTGCCATCAACGCGACCGGAAACCAGGACACCGCCGATGAGGTAGAGCGGTCGCCAGCGGTTCCCCCAACGACCACGGGTCCTCCGCCAGGGGCAGGCCCTGAGGCACCTCCCCAGCAGAGGGCCTACCTCCTGAGAACGCCTTGCTCCGAATGCCGCGGTGGTGATGTCGGATCTCTGCCCCTCTCCTGCAGCCCCCTTCGCCCTCCTCCCGAGGGGTAGGAGACCGTGAGAGCGGGGCAGCTGCTTGCTGTGGCGACCTGCACCTCCTTCGATCCATAATTAGCGTATGCTTGCTCCTGAGGAAGTAGCAGTACCCGATAATTGTTGCCTCCAGCGTGGCCGGTGGGACCATCCCTGGGCTCCTGGAAGGGCTCAGCTTCTGGTGCCTCGTCCCCCCAGCCTGGGCTGAGGAGCGAGCCTTGTTCGCCCTCGTGAGGGGCCCTTTGTCCATCATGTGGGGCACGTATTCTTCTGGCGCCGTCATCCCGAAGGCCACGCCGTAGTGCTCCGCGTGCCATGCAACTCTGCTTGACGCGCCCGCCGTGGGGTGGTAGCGCGGCTATCCACCGGGACCGTGGGTCGCGTCGAGTCCTTCTTCTTCATGGACCGGGGGCGAGGGTAGCGCCGCCGCTGGTCCGGTGCCGACAGCCTCGCTGGCGTTGGAGTAGCCTTGGAGCCCGCGGGCGCTCGCGGGGCCCCCACGTGGGCCGCCCTGGGCATGAGGCGGGAGCTGGGTGCAGAAGGGGTGAGCCCTCGAGGCGGCAAAGCCCAGGAGCTCGGCGACCCGCTCTAGTAGCACGTCGCGGCCGCCTTCCAGCAGCCTGCACTGTAGCATCTCTCGGGCCACCATGAGCGCGGCCCTCGAGTTTGCCTGCTCCCGGCGGGTGTATGGTGTCGTGGTCGCGGCATGGCTGGAGGCCCTTGCCGCCGACCGCGCTTGCCGCGGTGTGAGAGCTGTCGAAGCCTGTCCGCGTCGCCCGCGGCCCGCAGTACCCTGCGGACCGTGAGCTGCCTGGGGCACGGAGTCGCCCCGAGGCGAGCGGCTCTGCACGCGCGGGCCACACCGCCCATGGATCTGGGTTGCCCGCCTGGTCACCGGACATGGTGATGACGACGCGACGGGGCACGAAGTGGTAGAAGGGTGGATTCCGGCTCACCCCTACCTGGCGCGCCAAATGTCGGATTTCGGGTTCCGCCAGACCCTCGAGGTTGGAACTCTGGGGTGCGCACGGAGATTACGCCTCCTACCTACTCGGACCTCTCTGCCTCGCAAGGATCTAAGCTATCGAAAGAACAGCACAAAAGACACAAGGTTTATACTGGTTCGGGCCACCGATGTGGTGTAATATCCTACTCTAGTGTGGTGTGGTGGATTGCCTCTTGGGCCGATGATGATGAACAATACAAGGAAGAACAGCCTCGCGAGGGTCTGTTCTTGGCTGGGGGGATGAACTGCTAGGAGGAGTTCAGTCGCCCTTCTCTCTCTCTCTCTGTTGCCTATGCCTTTCTAACTGATTGCCGGGTGTCTAGATGTCCCTACCCTGGGGGTGGCTAGTCCTATTTATAGGCAAAGGCCCTGGGCCTCTTCCCAAATATTGAGCGGGAAGGGCGCTAACAATTGGCCATTTTGAAGGGGAACATCTGGTACACTTATCCTGACTAAAGTTGGTCCTCGCCTGCCAAAGGCTCTGGTGGTGACGCTAGCTTGGGCTCCACAATGACCTCCTCCCCGCCTTTGGACTGGTCTTGGTCTTGTTGCACCGAAACGGGTGCCTTTGCTTGATGCTCTCGTCTGCGCTTGCTCCCTTTGCACCAAAGAGGAAAGGAGGACACTGCGCGGGCCGGCGCCCGCCTGGCGCCCTTGGTCGTCATGGCTTGCGTCATGGGCACCTCGTGAGGTACCCCGCCTTGATCTCTCTGCCTCCTCGTGAGCCAGCCTGATAAGGCCGTGCCCAAGGAAGCTCCGCGTCGTCCGCCCCGCGAGGCTTGGCCCCTCGCGAGGGTCTTGGGTCTTGTGTTGATGAAGATGGGCCGTGCTGGGCCCCCTTTGAGCCACGCCGCGGGCCGCAGGTAGGCAAGTCTGGGGACCCCCGTTCCCAGAACACCGACAGTAGCCCCTGGGCCCAAGGCGCGACCGGACTTGACCGTGCAGGGAGGCGGAAGGGCAAGGGCGAAGCGCCGCAGGCCCTAACAGCCTGTGGCCTTGGGCGCCGCGTGGCGGTTGATTGGACGTGGGCGGCACTGTTCCCCCATGCCCCCTTATTTTGAGCCCTGCTAGGCGGACTCGTAGTCGTACACAGCTGCTCCCCTTTCTGTTGCTCGAGCCTCCTCTGTCCTTCCTCCTCTCGAACTCCAGCTCCTCCTTCCGATCCAATCTCGAATCTTCCCCCCTCCTTCCCATCGCCATGGCTCCGACGAAGAAGGAAAGAGGGAAGAAACCCATGCCTCCGCCTTGCTCGCCGCCGTTGGCGGCTCCCGCCGAGAGCTTGGGCAAGGTCAGCTCGGCCCTGGCCACCATCTTCAACGAATGCGGGAGGACGACGGCTTGGCCGGCGTCCCACTTTCCATCGGTAGGAAAGCCACCGAGGTCCAGTATTTTGTCGATGCCCTGTGGGCGGGTCTGGTTCCCCCCTTTTCTGATTTCTTCAATGCCGTGCTTTCCCACTATCAGATCCATATGATGCATCTGAGTCCTGAATCCATCACCCTTCTTTCGGTCTTCACTTTTGTTTGCGAGGCAATGGTGGGCATCCTTCCTTCGGTTGCCTTGCTGCGCCACTTCTTCTCCCTGCACCTTGTCGATCCTACCCAATGCTCGGCGTGCGTGAGCTTCGTCGCCGCGTCTGAGACAGTGGCCTCAGGGATTGACTTCAGGCTCCCTCCGTCCGCAGCTGGGTTCCGCGAGCAGTGGCTGTATGTGGATGCAGGGGTGCCCAGCCCCTGCTGTCGGAGACGACTTCGCTTGCCGTCCCCAATTCGGGCTGGGGCCAGGAGACGCTTGAGAGCCCCCTGCTCGTCTTCGTCTGGCACCGCTTCGCGTTCTTCAGGGCACTTGGCGTGACAGCGCCCAAGGTGGTGAAGGAGTTCCTGCTATGCCGCATTGCTCCGCTCCAACGCCACTCTCACCGGATGTGGGCCCTCAGCGGGCGCGACGATCGTATGAGGCTCCAAGAAGAGGACCTGACGCCTGAAGTGCTGAGGACAGCGCTCTTGATCCTGACTAGGGACCCCAACCCTGGCAGCATCCAGCAGGGAGGGGCCTTGCTGTACCTCTGCCAGAACAGGAGCGACCTGGTGAACCAGATGCATATCTTCGATGAGTGGGGGTTGCACCCCGCCGGCCTCCAGGGGCCTCGCGAGAACCCAGTGGTGCTGACTGCCCTTCCCGTCGGCCAAGGCGACTCTTCCTCAAGTGGCGGAGCAGGGAGGCATGAGGCGTCAGAGGCCGAGGGGGCTCCCGGTGGGGTGACAGCGCCGGGTGATGCTCATGAAGGAGCAGCTCCCAGGGCCCGTGCCGCTGAGGCTGAGGGTGGCGAGCAGCCGCCCCCAGTGCCCGGGGCTGAGGCCCCTGAGGCGCCAGTTGTGCCTTCTGGCAAGGCAATTGGCAGCATGCGTCAGGCAGGCGCCCCTGACGCGGATCGCCTCGTCGCTCCGTCTTCGTCGCAGGTTGATCCCTGCGCTCTTCTCTTGGGCCGCTACCGCGTGGACTTTGAGGACCTCCGTAGGAAAAGGGAGGCCCTGGGTGACGATTACCCTTGTCGCCTGCTGAAGCGTAGGAAGTACTTTGCCACTGATGAGTAAGCCTTCTCCTTTTCCAGCTGCCGATCCTCCTATTGCTTTTACTGATCCTTGCTCTGCAGGCCTCTTCCGGCCGAGTTCGCGGAGGAGGCTGAGGTGCCGTCCCCCTTGGCTTCGCCCCCTCCAACGTTCTCAGGTGCTCCGAGTAGCACAACCCTCGTGGTGAGGGCGATCGGCGGGGCGAATCGTCCCGAGGTGCGTCGAGGTCCTGCGTACCCCGCGATCTTCCTTCGTGGGCCTTCTCGTGGCATAGCCAGCCTGCTGTGGGCTTCTCGTCTGGTCGTGAACTGTGACTGGCTGAGGCGCTCCCTGCGCCCTTCATCCGGAGACGGGCTGGCTCCAGGTCGGGCTTCTGGCGTGGCGCGCCCGGCCGTCGTGAGGGTGCCATCCCCCAGCCCCCTGCCCGGGGGGGGGGGGGGGCGAGCGCTGATTTGTGGTCCTTGGCGCTTGCTTGGGGTAGATGATGGTGTGGAAGACGTGCTCGAGCGCGCCCGGGAGCGTCGCGCTTGTCGCCAAGGATTCCTTCGAAGGGCGGCTGACGCAGTGAGTCTGCTTGGGGAGGAGCTTGCTGATGAAGATGTGCGCCTCGAGGCCGAGGGCCTGCGCCTAGCTGCAGAGAGGCGCACGCTGGAGGGCGCCATTGCCCTTGCACGCCATCAGCGCGATCTTGACGATGAAGAGGCGAAGGCGTCGCTGGAGGCCTCTCGGGAGGCCCGATCTCAGGCCGCTGAGGAGGCCCGGGAAGCCGACCGACGGCGAGAGGCGGCAGAGGAGCGGGCTTGGGAGCTCCTGGCCTGGTGCCACTCACTGGAGGAGCAGGCGGAGCTGCGCGAGGCAGCTCTCGCGTCGATGAAGGTGGCCTCTGGCGACGCAGCGGAGCTCCAGAAGCGTGAGGAGGCGTTGACGCTGGAAGCCACCGAACGCACCCGCGAGTACGAGCAGCTGGAGACGAGGGAGCGCTTGGTGACGCAGGCGGAGGATGATGTCGCTGCACGGGAAGCCCGTGTCCTGGAGGAGGTTGGACGTCGGGTGGCGATGGCGCGCCAAGACCTCGAGCGCGAGTTCGAGGGGAGGCTGGGGTTGATCCGGGTCGAGGCTGAAGGTAGGACCGCATCCTTGAGGACCAAGCTGGAGGAAGCGACCCGTCAGGCCGATGCTCTTCGGGCCGCGCTTGAGGTAGCGCAAGGGGAGTCAACCACCTCCCGGGTCGAGGTGCTCCGTCTTCGCCAGCGGGTGGAGGAGGCTGAGGCCGTCGCGCGCCAGAATGCGGATGAGATACGTCAGCGGCAGGTCCTGGAGCATGAGCACGGCCCCATGCTCTCCACGCTCCGGGAGAGAGCCAACACAGCCTTGGGCAACATCTGCGAGGCGGCTGTTGGCCAGCCGCACGCAATCAACTACGCCGGCAACCTTCAGTTCTTCACCGCCGTGGTGACGCAGCTGGAGGCGCGGTCGGTCAGGGCCGACAGGTTGGTGGAGGAGAGGAGCCGCGCCCTGCTCGGGCGCGCCTTTTCCCGTGTCTTCAGCCATCTCCGGAACATGGATCCCCACTTCGACTTCGACGCCGCCATCGCCCCAGTCCCCTAGGCCGTCCGAGACGACCTGGCGCACTGGGTGGAAGACAATGTGGATGCTCTTGTCAGGGCCTTCGCTTCGGACAACGACGACGTGATCGTGGCTGCTGACGAGGGCGGTGTGGTGAACGGCCCCGACGCCGCTGGCAGGGACGCAGACAGTGATGGCGAGTCTAGCGACGCCAGCTACGGTTCGGGAGGTGCTCCTAAGGACGCATTGGGGGATTTATCCGACTGATTATGCATTGTCCCTGTTTCCTTACCCTGCATGAATAGAACTCAGGTTTTGGCCTGATGATTGTGAGAGCATTTTGGGAGGGGGAGCCCCTCATGTAAAACTTGTGTTCATCATATTAGTAGATGTTACATTGCCCGTGCGTCCGCGCCTGGTGGTTGCCTAGTTTACCTTTGTTTCGTGCGGGCCCCGAGGTAGCCTGCGGGAGGCTGTGGCGTCTCGAGTGTTCTCTAATCGAATCCGTAGGATGTGAGAGTGTCGCGGGCGGTGAGCTTCACAGGCGTTGGCCTTCTTCATAGGCTCCGGGCCTTTTCCAAAAAAGGATAATCTTCACAGGCATTCGCCTTCCTCACAGGCTCCGGGCCTTTTCCCAAAGGATAATCTTCACAGGCATTTGCCTTCTTTACAGGCTCTGGGCCTTTTCCAAAAAGGAATAATCTTCATAGGCATTTTCCTTCTTCACAGGCTCTGGGCTTTTTCCAAAAAGGGATAATCTTCACAGGCATTCGCCTTCCTCACAGGCTCTGGGCCTTTTCCAAAAGGATAATCTTCATAGGCATTTGCCTTCTTCACAGGCTCTGGGCCTTTTCCAAAAAGGGATAATCTTCGCAGGCATTTGAAATCCTCCCGTAAGGACGCGCCGGCGGCAGTCTGGGCTGCGCGCAAGCTAGGCCTGACCTGGCTCGTGAGGGGCTCGCGAGGGAAGGCAGCTCAGGCGAAGTGGTAACCGAAACGCGAGAAATGGCTCGAACGAGACTAAGCACCCCTTCCCCGAACACACGCAAATTTCAAATTCGAATCCAACTTAAATCCAGCGGGGGAAAAATTACAATCAAGGGGAAAAGCAATGAAAGCAGACAAAAGGCCGCGTCCGACACCTAATCTAGTCTTGGACGTCTTCTCACCAGCGCGGAGCTAAGTGCTGCCACTGGGCGTGGGAGGGAGGCCCAGGGCCTGAGGCGGGCACCCCTGAGACTCCGGGGCGTGTACAGCCCCACTCATTATTATGTGAGAGTGTCACGGGGCGGCGAGCTTCACAGGCACTGGGCCTTCTTCATAGGCACCGGCCTTGCTTCATATCCCCAGACGAGGGCCCCGCCTTGTGCCACACTCTAGTGCCATCAACGCGACCGGAAACCAGGACGCCGCCGATGGGGTAGAGCGGTCGCCAGCGGTTCCCCCGACGACCACGGGTCCTCCACCAGGGGCAAGCCCTGAGGCACCTCCCCAGCAGAGGGCCTACCTCCTGAGAATGCCTTGCTCCGAATGCCGCGGTGGTGATGTCGGATCTCTGCCCCTCTCCTGCAGCCCCCTGCGCCCTCCTCCCGAGGGGTAGGAGACCGTGAGAGCGGGGCAGCTGCTTGCTGTGGCGACCTGCACCTCCTGCGATCCATGATTAGCATATGCTTGCTCGTGAGGAAGTAGCAGTACCCGATAATTGTTGCCTCTAGCGTGGCTGGTGGGACCTCTCCTTTCCCCTTTCCATCTCCAAGAGAAGGAAGGAGGGCCGACTTGGACTAGCAGTCCTAGTCGGTTTTCCCCAACCATGGCGCGCCGCCTAGGGCCGGCGGCCTCCTCCCCTCCTCCTTTATATACGAGGGCAGGGGCGCCCCAAAGCAGATCAATTGTTCTCTTAGCCGTGTGCGGTGCCCTCCTCCACAGTTTACTCCTCCGGTCATAGCATCGTAGTGCTTAGGCGAAGCCCTGCGCGGATCACATCACCATCACCGTCACCACGCCGTCGTGCTGATGAAACTCTCCCTCGACACTTTGCTGGATCAAGAGTTTGAGGGACGTCATAAGGCTGAACGTGTGCTGAACTCGGAGGTGCCGTACGTTCGGTACTGGATCGGTTGGATCGCGAAGACGTTCGACTACATCAACCGCATTAAACTAACGCTTCCGCTTTCGGTCTACGAGGGTACATGGACACACTCTTCCCCTCTCTTTGCTATGCATCTCTAGATAGATCTTGCGTGATCGTAGGAATTTTTTTGAAATTGCATGCTATGTTCCCCAACAGTGGCATCTGAGCCAGGTCTATGCGTAGATGATCATGTTGTATCAGATGGTCATGTTTTCTAAAAGTTATCGGCAACTGGCAGGAGCCTTATGGTTGTCGCTTTATTGTATGAAATGCAATCGCCATGTAATTGCTTTACTTTATCACCATGTGGTAGCGATAGTTGTAGAAGCAATAGTTGGCGAGACGACAACGACGCTACAATGGAGATCAAGGTGTCAAGCCGGTGACGATGGAGATCATGACGGTGCTTTGGAGATGGAGATCAAAGGCACAAGATGATTATGGCCATATCATGTCACATATTTTGATTGCACGTGATGTTTATCTATTATGCATATTATTTTTCTTATTAGTACGGCGGTAGCATTATAAGATGATGCCTCACTAAATTTCAAGGTATAAGTTCTCTCCCTGAGTATGCATTATTGCGACAGTTCTTCGTGCCGAGACACCACATGATGATTGGGTGTGATAAGCTCTACGTTCACATACAACGGGTGTAAGACAGTTTTGCACGTGCAGAATACTCGAGTTAAACTTGACGAGCCTAGCATGTAAAGACATGGCCTCGGAACACTGAGACCGAAAGGTCGAATATGAATCATATAGTAGATATGATCAACATAGGGATGTTCACCATTGAAAACTACTCCGTCTCACGTGATGATCGGACATGGTTTAGTTGATATGGATCGCCTGATCATTTAGATGACTCGAGGGATGTCTATCTAAGTGGGAGTTCTTTAGTAATATGATTAATTGAACTTAAATTTATCATGAACTTAGTCCTGATAGTTGTTGCATATCTATGTTGTAGATCAATGGCCTGTGCTACCATTCCCTTGAATTTGCGTTCCTAGAGAAAGCTAAGTTGAAAGATGATGGTAGAAACTACACAGATCGGGTCCGTAACTTGAGGATTATCCTCATTGCTGCAAAGAAGAATTACATCCTTGAAGCACCACTAGGTGCAAGGCCTGCTGCAAGAGCAACTCCGGACGTTATGAACGTCTGGCAAGCTAAATCTAAGGACTACTCGATAGTTCAGTGTGCCATGCTTTACGGTTTAGAATCGGGACTTCAAAGACGTTTTGAACATCATGGAGCATATGAGATGTTTCAGGAGTTGAAGTTAATATTTTAGGCAAATGCCCGAGTTGAGAGATATGAAGTCTCCAACTAGTTCTATAGCTGCAAGATGGAGGAGAAAAGTTCTGTCAGTGAACATATACTCAAAATGTCTGGGTACCATAACCACTTGACTCAGCTGGGAGTTAATCTTCCGGATGATAGTGTCATTGATAGAGTTCTTCAATCACTGCCACCAAGCTATAAAGGCTTCGTGATGAAATATAGTATGCAAGGGATGGAAAAGACAATTCCCGAGCTCTTCGCAATGCTTAAGGCTGCAGAGATAGAAATCAAGAATGAGCATCAAGTGTTGATGGTTAACAAGACCACTAGTTTTAAGAAAAAGGGCAAAGGTAAGAAGGGGAACTTCAAGAAGAATAGAAAGCAAGTTGCTGCTCCCGGGAAGAAGCCCAAGTCTGGACCTAAGCCTGAAACTGAGTGTTTCTACTGCAAAGGGAGTGGTCACTGGAAGCGGAACTGCCCCAAGTATTTGGCGGATAAGAAGGATGGCAAAGTGGAAGGTATATTTGATATACATGTTATTGATGTGTACCTTACTAATGCTCATAGTAGCGCCTGCGTATTTGATACTAGTTCTGTTGCTCATATTTGCAACTCGAAACAGGGGCTACGGATTAAACGAAGCTTGGCTAAGAACGAGGTGACGATGCGGGCGGAAATGGTTCCCAGGTCGATGTGATCGCCGTCGGCACGCTATCTCTACACCTACCTCCGGGATTAGTTTTAGACCTAAATAATTGTTATTTGGTGCCAACATTGAGCATGAACATGATATCTGTATCTTGTTTGATGCGAGACGGTTATTCATTTAAATAAGAGAATAATGGTTGTTCTATTTATATGAGTAATATCTTTTATGGTCATGCACCCTTGATGAGTGGTCTATTTTTGTTGAATATAGATCGTGGTGATACACATATTCGTAATATTGATGCCAAAAGATGCAAAGTTCATAATGATAGTGCAACATATTTTTGGCACTGCAGTTTAGGTCATATTGGTGTAAAGCACATGAACAAACTCCATGCTGACGGGCTTTTGGAATCACTTGATTTTGAATTACTTGATGCTTGCGAACCATGCCTCATGGGCAAGATGACTAAGACTCTGTTCTCTGGAACAATGGAGCGAGCCACTGAACTATTGGAAATAATACATACTGTTGTATGCGGTCCAATGAGTGTTGAGGCTCGCGGCGGGTATCATTATTTTCTGACCTTTACACATGATTTGAGCAGATATGGGTATATCTACTTAATGAAACACAAGTCTGAAACGTTTGAAAAGTTCAAAGTATTTCAGAGTGAAGTAGAAAATCATCGTAACAAGAAAATAAAGTTTCTACGACCTGATCGCGGAGGCGAATATTTGAGTTACGAGTTTGGTCTTCATTTGAAACAACGTGGAATAGTTTCGCAACTCACGCCACCTGGAACACCACAGCGTAATGGTGTGTCCAAACGTCGTAACCGTTTTATTAGATATTGTGCGATATATGATGTCTCTTACCGACTTACCACTATTGTTTTGGGGTAATGATTTAGAGACGGCTGCATTCACGTTAAATAGGGCACCATCTAAATCCGTTGAGACGACACCATATGAACTTTGGTTTGGAAAGAAACCTAAGTTGTCATTTCTTAAAGTTTGGGGTTGTGATGCCTATGCGAAAAAGCTACATCCTGATAAGCTCAAACCCAAATCAGAGAAGTGCGTCTTCATAGGATACCCAAAAGAAACTGTTGGGTACACCTTCTATCACATATCCGAAGGCAAGCTATTTCTTGCTAAGAATGGATCCTTTCTAGACAAGGAATTTCTCTCAAAAGAAGTGAGTGGGAGGAAAGTAGAACTTGATGAGGTAGTTGTACCTTCTCTTGAATTGAAAATTGGTTCATCACAGAAATCGGTTCCAGTGATGCCTACACCAATTAGTGAGGAAGCTAATGATAATGATCGTGAAACTTCAGATCAAGTTACTACCAAACCTCGTACGTCAACCAGAGTATGTTCCGCACCTGAGTGGTATGGTAATCCTGTTCTGGAAGTCATGTTACTAGACCATGACAAACCTACGAACTATGAGGAAGCGATGATGAGCCCAGATTCCGCGAAATAGCTTGAGGCCAAGAAATCTGAGCTGGGATCCATGTATGAGAACAAAGTAAGGACTTTGGTTGACTTGCCCGATGATCGGCAAGCCATAGAAAATAAATGGATCTTCAATAAGAAGACTGACTCTGATGGTAATTTTATTGTCTATAAAGCTCGACTTGTTGCGAAAGATTTTCGACAAGTTCAAGGAGTTGACTACGATGAGACCTTCTCACCCATAGCGATGCTTAAGTCTGTCCGAATCATGTTAGCAATTGTCGCATTTTATGATTATGAAATTTGGCAAATAGATGTCAAAACTGCATTCCTTAATGGATTTCTTAAAGAAGAGTGGTATATGATGCAACCATAAGGTTTTGTCGATCCTAAAGGTGCTAACAAAGTGTGCAAGCTCCAACGATCCATTTGTGGACTGGTGCAAGCCTCTCGGAGTTGGAATATACGCTTTGATAGTGTGATCAAAGCATATGGTTTTATACATACTTTTGGAGAAGCATGTATTTACAAGAAAGTGAGTGGGAGCTCTGTAGCTTTTCTAATATTATATGTGGATGACATATTGTTGATTGGAAATGATATAGAATTTCTGGATAGCATAAAAGGATACTTGAATAAGATTTTTTCAATGAAAGACCTCGGTGAAGCTGCTTATATATTAGGCATCAAGATCTATAGAAATAGATCAAGGCGCTTAATTGGACTTTCACAAAGCACATACCTTGATAAAGTTTTGAACAAGTTCGAAATCGATCAGTAAAAGAAAGGGTTCTTGCCTATGTTACAAGGTATGAAGTTGGGTTAGACTCAATGCCCGACCACTGCAGAAGGTAGAGAGAAAATGAAAAGTCATTCCCTATGCCTCAGCCATAGGTTCTATCATGTATGCAATGCTGTGTACCAGACCTGATGTGTGCCTTGCTATAAGTTTAGCAGGGAGGTACCAAAGTAATCCAGGAGTGGAGGACAACGGTCAAGAAAATCCTGAAATACCTGAAAAGGACTAAGGATATGTTTCTCGTTTATGGAGGCGAAAAAGAGCCTGTCGTAAATGGTTACATCGATGCTAGCTTTGACACTGATCCGGATGACTATAAGTCGAAACCAGATACGTATTTACGTTGAATGGTGGAGCTGTCAGTTGGTGCAGTTCCATGCAGAGCGTCGTGGCGGGATCTACGTGTGAAGCGGAGTACATAGCTGATTCGGAAGCAGCAAATGAAGGAGTTTGGATGAAGGAGTTCATATTCGATCTAGGTGTAATACCTAGTGCATCGGGTCCAATGAAAATCTTTTGTGATAATACTGGAACAATTGCCTTAGTGAAGGAATCCAGATTTCACAAAAGAACCAAACACATCAAGAGACGCTTCAAATCCATCCGCGATCAAGTCAAGGAGGGAGACATAGAGATTTGCAAAATACATACGGATCTGAATGTTGCAGACCCGTTGACTAAGCCTCTTCCATGAGCAAAACATGATCAGCACCAAGACTCCATGGGTGTTAGAATCATTACAATGTAATCTAGATTATTGACTCTAGTGCAAGTGGGAGACTGAAGGAAATATGCCCTAGAGGCAATAATAAAGTTGTTATTTATATTTCCTTATATCATGATAAATGTTTAGTATTCATGATAGAATTGTATTCACCAGAAACTTGATACATGTGCGAATACATAGACAAAACAAAGTGTCACTAGTATGCCTCTACTTGACTAGCTCGTTAATCAAAGATGGTTAAGTTTCCCGACCATAGACATGTGTTGCCATTTGATGAACGGGATCACATCATTAGAAGAATGATGTGATGGACAAGACCCATCCGTTAGCTTAGCATAATGATCGTTAAGTTTTATTGCTATTGCTTTCTTCATGGCTTATACATATTTCTTTGACTATGATATTATGCAACTCTGGAATACCGAAGGAACACTTTGTGTGCTATCAAACATCACAACATAACTGGGTGATTACAAAGATGCTCTGTAGGTGTCTCCGAAGGTGTTTATTGGGTTGGCATAGATCGAGATTAGGATTTGTCTCTCCGAGTATCGGAGCGGTATCTCCGGGCCCTCTTGGTATTGCGCATCATGATAAGCCTTGTAAGCAATATAACTAATGAGTTAGTTACGGAATGATGCATTACAGAACGAGTAAAGAGACTTGCCGGTAACGAGATTGAACTAGGTATGAGGATACCAACGATCGAATCTTGGGCAAGTAACATACCGATAACAAAGGGAATGACGTATGTTGTCATTGCGGTTTGACCGATAAAGATCTTCATAGAATATGTAGGAACCAATATGAGCATCCAGGTTCCGCTGTTGGTTGTAGATCGGAGATGTGTCTCGGTCATGTCTACATAGTTCTCGAACCCGTAGGGTCCGCACGCTTAACGTTCGATGACGATTTTTATTATGAGTTATGTGCTTTGGTGAACGAAGATTGTTTGGAGTCCCGGATGAGATCACACACATGAATAAGAGTCTCAAAGTGGTCGGGAGGTAAAGATTAATATATTGGACGATAGTAATTGGACACCGGAATGGTTTCGGGACATTTCGGATATTTATCGGAGTGCCGAGGGGTTACCGGAGCCCCCCGGGGAAAGTAATGGGCCACTATGGGCCATAGGGGAGACAGAGGGAAGTCCACAAGGGGTGGCGCCCCCCTGGGCTGTCCGAATTGGACAAGGGGAAGGGGGTGTGGCCCCCCTTTCCTTTCCCCCTCTCCCTCTCCTTTCCCCTTTCCACCTCAAAGAGAAGGAGTCCTAGTTGGTCCCCCCCCCATGGCGCACCCCCTAGGGCCGGCAGCCTCCTCCCCTCCTCCTTTATATACGGGGGCATGCAGGGGGCACCCCTAAGCACATCAATTGTCACTACAAAAAAAATACACTTCCGTGATGATACGTGTTTGTCACAGTAGGTCACGTTTTCTGTCATGCATGTACATCCATGATGAATTTATGACATAATCAAGATAGTCATACCTGTGCTATCGTAGAAGTGTTCCATGACATTACCAAAATTAACATCACAGAAGTGTTCACTTCCATGATGATAAATGCCGCGTCATGAAAGTGCTTTCGTCAAGGGTGACCGACACGTGGCATCCACCGTAACGGATCGTCGTTAAGCTATCGGGTCCGGTTCTGGATCCGATAACCCGCTAACAGGCACGACCAATGCCGATTTTCCACGTGTAAAATTCTCATTGGCCGACGGAACCACGTGTCAGCTCCGCGTTGGCACAGGTGTCACTCATCCAATGGGCGAGATGCGCCTATGATATGTTGACACGTGGACCGGCCCAAAAGTGGCCCATAAAGATTAAATGGGCTGGCCCAACTAAAGGCCCACAAGATTTTGCGGACCATAATGGGTCAGCCCAGCTAAAGGTGCACGAGATTTTGCCGACCATAATGGGCCGTCCCTACTATAGGCTCACAAGATATTGAGGACACAAGTGGGCCGGACCGTTAATAGGCTGCCATGTTTTGGGCCAAATGCCGGCCCATATTTGATCTGGTCCATTAACAACCTGCCACGTTCCGGGCCTAATAAAGGCCCATATGAGATCCGGCCCGTTAAAAGCCTACCTCGTTCTGGGCCAAATTACGGCCCAGATCAGATCCGGCCCTTTAAGAGGCTTTGGGCTAAATTATGGCCCATATCAGATTCGGTCCGTCATCTGGACGCTATGCTTTTGGGCCTACTTGCTAAAGGTCCATTTAGTAATTCGGCCTGATATTAGTTTCGGCCTGTTAAAGGCCCGCTTAATATTTCGGCCCCATATTTATTGGGATTTTTACATCTGTGCCCCTGGTTCCTTAGCTCTACTCATCCATCCCCACGCTCTTAACTTTTGCTTAGTTTTCCCCACTCCCTTGCCTGAAACCCTCAGAAGAAGTCACAACGGATGTCGCCGTTGGGTCAGTGCTTTAACCGTTAACTCTGACGAGTGGGGCCGCGTTGGGGTTATAGTTGTTCGACCGTTGGGCCGTCCCTTGCATTAAACGCCTGCGCGCGCCGCCACGACAGAAGCCTGCTATGCATGCACCCAATGAACCTGCCTGCTTGCGTCGATGCGCCGACCGAGCCTGCATGCGCTGATGCGTGCCGCCACGATGCACTGACCGAGCCGCTTTCGTGCACGCCAGCCGCCATGGATGCATCGATAGTCGTTGCCACTGGTTCCTCTCTTCTCGAACACTTGTCTCCTTGATTTAGACCATCGTTTTTTAGATCAGTTGCAGCCTTTTCGATCCACTCGCATCTGCACCCGTTTTGCTATGACAAATAAATTGAACAAATATGTTATGGTTGTATGCACTAGCTAGGTGGCTACATATTTGTGGCCTGTGTAAGAAAAGAAGGGTTCGTTGTGGCTGCATGCACTAGGTGGTTACTAACAAAGCGAGCTCTCTAAGAAAACAATCAACATACATGTAGATAGGGCCATCAAGCCCATAGCCCGATCACATAGTTGAAACTAGGAGGAACATCATAACAGAACAGATAGAAAACTTAATAATAGAACTTGATAAAAGGGCCAACAAGCCCATAGCATCTCTCACATAGTTCATTGGGATTACAACTTAACATAACATAGACTCAAAAAAAATAGATAGAGGGTTTAGAACCCTAGAGGCCGCCTTATCCACCTCGCTCCTCCTTCGGGCGCCCTTCACTACTCCTCCGGGGCGTTGTCGATGGGGTACGGAAGAGTGTGCATGCGGGACGCAGTGGGGAAGATGTTGGTGTACTCCGTGAACATGTTGTGGGTGGTGAAAGCGATGAACTCGCAGCCACACCAAAACACCCGACCGAGGAGGTAGAAGGCGTCGAATGTGTTGGTGAAGTGGGCAAGGAGAGCAACGACCACCCCGTTTTGGATGACCTCCTCGACACGGAACATCCTTGGAGATCCCCGCGGGAGGTGCTGGTAGCCGGACGCGAGGAAGAACTCGGTGAAGTTCCTTGCAGTCCTCCACCTTGATATTTCCCACACATGTAGTGTGCGCTCAACATACACGCCAGGAGGGTAGAGCCTCTCCGACACGGTGGGTGGGAAGTGTTAGGTTGGTCCGGTGTACTGCATGGCTGAGGATGTGCTAGAAGAAGGAGAAGTGGTCGAAGAGCAAGAAGGGCAGATGGCAGAGAGGATGGGAGATGGATGAGGGATGGCAGAGGCAGAGGGTGGCTTAAATAGCCGTAGTGCTACGTGTTATTTGGCCATGGCAATAACGGGGTCAAATGTGAAGTAACCCATTTTCAAACCCACTGCAACATCGGGAGTGTACACGTGTGGGAAACGGTGGTTTGAAAAAGAAGAAGAAAAAGAAGCTAATTGCACGCGTGGAATCCGTGGTCATATATATTATATGAACAAAAAGAGACAATTTTTGAATAGTTTGTGGCCATTTTGCATGATAAAAATAAATTTGGCCCTTAAAAATTGGTCATTTGCTACGCAATGTCAATGATTTCAAACGATGCAAAAATACAGAGCCAACACGTTCACAAAAAGCAGAGCAAGCGATGCAAAACTACTGAGCCAGCACGTTCACAAAAAACAGAGCAAACGATGAAAAAAAACGACGCAATTCGACGGCCCAACCGGAGCTTGGTTTCCTTTTGGGCCCAATAACAACGTTTTTTTTCACGGAGTCAGTGGTGGGCGAGCAGCCGAGCACAACCAATAGGATCGCTTCTCGCGGATCGCCCCACGATCCAACAATGCGGAGCCGTCCTTGTGATCAAACGGTGCGGAGCCTGCACACAGCCAGCCCACCTAGTTCCTTCTAGAAGGCCAGATCTGAGGGCTGTCGCTTGGCGCGAGGGTATGATCGGACGGCTGACGTTGGGAGCTAGGGTTAGGCGAAACCCCACGGGGTTTAGAGGGGTTATGAGCTGGTCAACGGGGTTTCGAAGGCTTTGACTGAGGATAACTAATTTTAAAAAAAATCAAAAAAATATGAAACCTTCTCCGTTCATTGTTTTATAAGACAAACTAAAAATACTAAACTTGGTCTATGGTCATTTTCATGAAAAAACCCTAGCTGGCACGATCGAGGTCAAATGAGCATTATTAATTTCAAAAAAATCAAAAAATATATAAAACCTGCGCACACTATTGTCTTATGTGACATGTTACCAACCAAAAATCATAAACTTGGTCTATGGTCATTTTCATTAGAAAACCTTCACACATATGAGCTATCATGTACATGATTTCATAGAGTTCAAGGAGAGGAGGTGGTGTTATCTTTTGTTTTTGAAAAATATAAAAAAAATCAAAAAAATCACTAAAGCTTTATTTTAAAGTGAATAAGAAGGATCTGAAGTTAGTTTTCCATTTTCATATTTCAAAACTTGTTTTTAATAGCTTTTGTATTAAAACATATGTTTTCAAAAGAAAATGTAAAAATATGAAGATTAATTCAAAAAATAGTGAGACTTCGAATCTACACTATGGAAAGTGAATATGTGTTAATAAAAAACATTTGGCTCATTTAGAGTAGGTTCAAAAAAACTTGATTACAAATGGGCTGTTTACCCTAGCCTAGGAGCTCACTTGGAGCACATTTTCTCAAATTCAAATTTATTTGACCTCCTCTAAATCACTTCAAATTTTGCACACATGATCTCCTACACAAACATAGATAGTATGCCAAGGTTTTACTTGTTTTTGCATTTTCTTGAATTTGTACTGTCCAGGTTTGCCAAGGTTTACATGATCTCATTTGGAGCATGCATTTGATTTCCTACACAACATGTGTGATCATCGTAGCACCTAAGATCATAGTTCACAAAATCTAAACATAACTAACCATAGATTCAGGATAGACAAATATACCATAGGCAAATTTAAGGACACACAAATATAGATAGCAACCAGATTACTAGCATAACCAACGAGAGATTCAGTTCAACAAACCATAACCAACGAGATTCAGTTCAACAAACCAAAAGTAGCCCAACAGTTCAACAAACCAAGCCAAAAGTAACACACCATCACATCATAGATCACATCACGCCGGAGTCAGGGCCTTCGCGAGGGCGGCATGCTGCCCCCTAATCATGTAGTCCTCCCCGCGAATCGCCACATCCTTAGCATGAGACAGAAGGTGATCGAAGCGGCCATCCCTTGGCTTTGTCTTGGTGGTGCAGTGGGGGCAGTGCCACTTCTTGAACTTGCGGTTGTAGAAGGAAGCAACTCCCTTGGCCTTGATCTTCTCCACCTCCTTGGTTGTGAAGGATGCGACGTTGCCCTTGTACACATCATCTCCAGAATCATACTGCACACATGAATGAATTGCATTAATACATTATAGATTCATATACACCATGTCAAAGGAACTAAATGAACAAGGGATATGCTCACCTCATATTTAGAATCTTCACTAAACGCCCCCTCGTATGGGTCGTAGTCGGCCAGATTCCTATTTCTCCCCCCCCCCAACCATCATCCTCCTGAATATACAATTACATCCATCACTAGTAGCCAATTGAAAATTTAGATATGCACACATGACACATTGATCATAGGGCTAATATACTGCCAATATCAGAAATGTTTTAGAAGTGGGGTTCTTTATTTCTGTGCACCTTAGCTCTATGCATTCAAAAACCACATCCATCACTAGTATATCAATGTATTAGATTTGTACACACATTGATCAAAAACCCCGATATGACATTCAAATAACACATTGATCATTGGTAATGCACACACATTGAAGAACAGAGCTAATATAACTAAATATTGTGGAAAAAATTTATATACTAATGAAGAAAATAACTTCTTAATCAATGGATTCCATTTGGGCGTATGACATTCAAAACCCCAGTCTGAGTAGCATTCAAAAACAAATCTAACAGGGACCCAATCTAAGGCAACGAATCTGAGTAGCATTAAAAACCCCAATCTATGAGCACTAAAAACAAATCTAATAAGCATCATAGCATTAAAAACCCCAATACGTTCACAACATCTAGCATTTTTGCAATGAATTTATCCAAATCTAAAAACCCCAATCATTGCAGCACCTAAAATCATAGTTCACAACATCTAGCTAGCATTTTTGCAACGAATTTATCCAACAAACCCTAGTCCAAAAACCCCCATCCCCCCAACCCATACAAAAAAACCCGGCCCATCCGTCAAACCAACTACTCTAACCATCTGAACTACTGTATGAATCACAATCTAACCAATGCAACTAGGGAGCAACTAACTGCACAAGCTAAGCAAGTGCAAATACCCGCTCCTCCACGGCAGGCGGCACAAGGGGGCATCGGGATGGACTGCGCCGCTCGGCGTCATCACCTTCTGCAGCGATGAGGCGGAGCCCACCACATCCACAACGGTTGCGAGTTTCCCCGCACCGCCGTGGATGCCGCCGACATCCGCGGTCACCGTGCCCTGACCCAGCAGCTCCACCACATCTCCGGCCGCTATGTCGGCGTCGCCACGAGCGTCGTCCATCTGACAGATGGAGGCGATGAAGGTGAGGAAGAGGATGCGGTGGGGGAGAGTGAGACGGTGTGGTGGAGGCAATGGAGGAGAGCAAGATGACGCTGGTGGGGGAGAGGAAGACGATGCGGCAGCGAGGGATTTGGGGGAAAATTGTAGGGGCGATGGAGGTGTTTGCCCTCTTTATATGATGGGACGTTTCGGGCATGTCCATGGACACGTGCTACCCCACGACCGCGGTCTTGCTTGCTCCCACGTATACACGGCCCCACTCGTCAGCTAACGGTCAAAGGCATTGACCCGACAACAACGTCCGTTATAACCTATTCTGAGGGTTACGGGCAAGGGAGTGGGGAAAAGTGAGCAAAAGTTAACAGAGTGGGGATGAATGAGTACACCTAAAGAACCAGGGGCACAGAAATAAAAATCCCATATTTATTTCGGCCTGTTAAAAGCCCGTCATATAGTTGGGCCTAACTACGGCCCGGTTTGCATCCGGCCTGCTCACAACCAATAATCTGATTGGGCCAAACAAGGACTGAGACAATTTTAGCTTGTTAATGGCCTGTGATGTGATTGGCACATTCATGGGCCAGGGTCTATTTCGGCCTGCTGCCGGCCCGTGAGTTGTTCGGCACGTTTCAGGCCCAGCCTACTTTTCAGCCTCCTAAAAGCCCATTGAGTTTTCTTGCGAAAATAGGGTCGTGGTTTACTCGGCCTATTAAAGGCCCGAATCTACTAGTGGGCCAGTTTACATTTAGGCCTGTTAACGGACGAAGATGACTGGGCCCATGATGCGGATCATACATAGTGATATGCATGACGGCCCGATTATATATCATAATTTTACGGTTTGTCCGGTTTACTGTGAAGAGAGGATATATATATAGTAAAATAACTACAACATCATGAATAAGAAAAAACCTAGACTATATGTCGGTGTCAAAATCGGCGGATCTCGGGTAAGGGGTCCCAAACTGTGCGTCTAGGCGGATGGTAACAGGAGACGAGAGACACGATGTTTTTACCCAGGTTCGGGCCCTCTCGATGGAGGTAAAACCCTACTCCTGCTTGATTAATATTGATGATATGGGTAGTACAAGAGTAGATCTACCACGAGATCAGAGAGGCTAAACCCTAGAAGCTAGCCTATGGTATGATTGTTGTCCGTCCTACGGACTAAAACCCTCCGGTTTATATAGACATCGAAGAGGGCTATGGTTACACAGAGTCGGTTACAATGGGAGGATATCTACATAACCGTATTGCCAAGCTTGCCTTCCACACCAAGGAAAGTCCCATCCGGACATGGGACAAAGTCTTCAATCTTGTATCTTCATAGTCCAAGAGTCCGACCAAAGGTTATAGTCCGGCTATCCGGACACCCCCTAATCCAGGACTCCCTCAGTAGCCCCCGAACCAGTCTTCAATGACGACGAGTCCGGCGCACACATTGTCTTCGGCATTGCAAGGCGGATTCTTCTCCAAATTCCGTGTACCTATTGAATAGTGTCCGGCTTCTCATGAATATTACGCTCCTTGGCTTCCACGCCCAATAATGGCCATCTTCCATGTGTCAAACGAATGCTAAAAGCCAGGGTGTTTTCACATTTACCCTCCTAGCTGCGTAAATGAGCTGCCTATTAAAGAGACGAGGATTTAGATCCAAATTACACCATCTTCCCCCCGCGAGCATTCATCGGAGCACATCCGACAGAGATCCATTCCATCATGGCCGATCGTCGCAGCTCCTCCTCTCACCCTCCCAGCCCTCAGCCTGGAGATTGGGAGAGATGTTCCATCCTGCACAGCGAGCTAGTGACGCTCCAAACCAAGGGATTTCTCCCCCCAGCCTACATGGTCTCGGTCCGAGCCGGGCTTGCCACCTATAACGGCGGAGAGAAAGCGGAGAGCGTCCCCAATCCCTCCAAAGGAGAGCGGGTATGCCTTGTCCCTTATTTGATAAGAGGGCTCGCATTTCCAATTCATCCGTTTCTCCGGGGGCTCCTGGAGTTCTACGGCCTCCAGTTGCACAACCTTACGCCTGCCTCCATATTGCATATCACGGGCTTCATAGCCCTTTGCGAGCTGTTTTTGGGCTGCGAGGCTCATTTCACGCTGTGGAAGAAGCTGTTCTGCCTTGTGCCCCGTTCTCAGAAGGGGTCAGTATATCAAGTGGGCGGAGCCGAAGTATGGCGCATCGCCGGGACCGGATATCTATCAGGGACCCCAAAGAAGGCGTCCGAAGACTGGCCTTCAGAATGGTTTTATATAGAAGACGTCCCCCTGCTGGATCCTATTCGGATCGGCCTCCCTGAGTTCGACAATGCTCCCTTGAAGAAGCGCCTAAGCTGGCGTCCTCGGAGCCCTCAGAAGGAAAATGACAAGGACGTTCTTTACCTGACGAGCCGGATAAGGTTGTTAGCTCATTTCGGACTGACCATGATCGAGGTCATGGCCACATGCATTATGCGAGTGGTGCAGCCGCTTCAATATAGAGGCCACCCCATGTGGGATTTCAACGGGGAGGATGACGCCACCCGCTGCGGCCATAAGGAGCCGGAATCGGTTGTCGCTCTAATGAAGATCTTGTCCGCTTTGTATAAGGGAGAAGAGGAGGAATTCCTCTGCGTCAATCCACTGGGCGGATTTTCTATGTACAATCCTCCAAGCTAGGTAAGCGGACACTTCTTCTTGCCCATCCGTTCCATATTCCCATAGTTAAGTATCTTATTTTGCGATTTTGACGCAGGAACTGCGTCAGGCCGTAAAGGAGATAAACAGCCCTCCTCCATAACCCGAGGATCCGAAACGGTCCCTCGACCTGGCCTCCCAAGAGGATCCGGACATATCTGTGGAGCTGATTGATGGGGTATTTTACCAACTGAGCAGTGATAACGCCTTGGTGGCCATTACGGCCGATTACCCAGGGCTACTCCCAGTCTCATAGGTAACTGAGACCGAAGTCCCAGCACTTTAAGAAGGGATCCATCCTCGCGTGTTTTTGATTACCGTATAACAACCATGTTTTGCAGGGGAGGTCCTTGAGGCGGAAGGCCGAGCCTGCGGCGACTAGCCAGGAAGGGGTCGCAAGGCCCCGCAGGCTGAAAAGAAGTGCGGTCCGGATTGAGACGCCGGCACAACGGTATGGCGCGCCATCTTATTCCAAGATATTATTCTTAGAGGCGTGCTAACGCCCGTGCTCTCTTTAGGAAAAAGAGTACTCGCCGGACTATATCCGGAGAGGTTGCCAATCGTGCCTCCACCAGCCAGGCTCCAAGGCCAGGTCTGGAAACGGAGGCGAACACGAGGCATGCACCGGATGCTCCTTCGACAGAGGATGCGGATAGGCTGTCTGCCACCAATTCCGAGGTGGAGAGTGCCATGAACCACAGGCGTCGCCGGACAGTTCTTCGCGACACTTGTCTATCCCAGGAGGCGTTGGAGGCCTTTAACTCAGGAGATGCGTATCTCCGTGCTGCTCAAGATGGTCTAACCAGAGCCACGGAGCAGTATGTAAAGGACATACGGGTAAGAAAATTTGGTGATTATATATACCAGTAGCCCCCGAGACTTGAAACAGTTAGAATAACTGATTTAAGGATCATTTGTTATGCAGGTTCTTACAGAAAAGAGTACCCAACTGTCCTAGGAGCTGGAAGAGTGCAGACCCAACTTGAGGCCGCACTAGCCGCTACATGGGAGCCCAAAGAGACCCCCTCTGGTAATACATCCTTCAAATGATAAGTATCATATAAAGTGCGGCGTGTAGGCAAGTCTGACAATAAAATTGTAGATGGCGCCGGATTAAATCCGGATAAGCAACAACTCCTACGCCAGCTAAAGGCAGGTGAGAGCGTGCTGACAAAGGTGAGGCGGGAGAAGAACGATCTCCAGGATGCCAACACCAAGCTGGGCATGGAACTAAAGGATGTTCGTGCCCAGCTGTCAGACTCCGTTAAGGAGAATCAGCGGCTTCGACGCGGCATATTTAGTAAGTGCTTGAACGAACTTTTGAAAAAGAGTTCGGCGAGGAAGCTGGCTGACAGAGTTATGTCTGTAGGCATGCTAACAGGTCGTCCGGCAGAGGAAATGCCCAGTTCTATGGGTGACCTTCTTCCCAAGCTCTCACAACTGCACGAACGAGTTCGGCAGGTGATGCAAGGCGTCGCTCAGGCCTTGTGGCCATCCATCTCCATGCCCGAAGGCCTTGGAGAGCTTGCAGAGAAGCTGAAGGGAGCGCGGCGACGCTTCCGATTATTGAAGATATCGGCCTGCTGTCAAGGCGCCAGGGAGGCCTGGGCCATGGTGAAGACGCGGTACACGAAGGCTGACCCAAACCACATGGCCGAGGTCGGACCTGTGGGGCCCGATGGAAGGAGATCCCTGTGAGCTTAGTGTACGGCCAAGTAGAATTGGCCGCAAAGTATTCCCAACAGGACTGTAAACTAGATAGCCTATTGGATGGTATTGAAGAGGAATACAATCAGTCAAATTGACTATGTAATTTTAAGTGACATGTATAATGCCTTCTAGCCGGATTGTAGATCGTTTGTCATGGCGGACCTTTTCGCTTCAACCTCGGGACCTGACGGTCCGGAGTGTGTACGAATACCCTCGCGGTTACATAAGAACCGGGGTATGCATGGAGACCAGGCGTAGGGGTCATTAGTGCTTGAACAGACAAGTGCCCAACTAGTTATGTTATATTACATGGTTAGTAAGAAACATCTTCCAAGGAGAATAGTTCCGTTAGGGGTTCCTTTCCCTGGGAGGCATGCCCTAAAGTGCATGTCTGGACTGCGAAAAGAGATGCAGGAAAAACATCTGGGGGCGCATAAATAAATAAGTGAGAAATCATCTTTAGTTCACCGGCCGAATATTCCCTTAAGAATGCTAGCTTTCGGCTTCACCCAGTCTGAGGTACACATCCGGCTGACCCGGCAGTAACAATCGCAGAGGTGCTCCCTTTACCACCTAGCCGAACAATCGGGAACGTAGGGGTAAGCACAGGAGCCAGGCAACCCAGCTTGGCCAAAACTTAAGTCATATCGATGCATATAATGGTGAATAAAAGGTACATGCGGAAGTGTGACACATGTGTTGGTCATGAAGCCCGTATAAATAAGCTTCTGTTAAAGAAGCCCCCAGGTATAATGAGCGCGGATGGCGCGTCAGTTGTGTGCGAACAAGGCACAAATGAGCCCTTAAAGGCTATAAGAGTAAAGGAGGGGAGAAGGAGAAAATATAAGACAGATAGTGTATTAAAACTGGACAGAGGAAGGAGACGAACACAGAGTCCGGCGCTAGGCGTAGAATCTTCGGAGACGGGCTGCGTTCCATGGGTTTGGCTCGAGTCGGTTATCCGATGCATCTCGCAGACGGTACGCTCCACCAGTCAGGACTTGGTCAATAATGAAGGGACCTTCCCATTTGGGCTTGAGTTTGTCCTTTTTCTTATCCGGCAGGCGTAGAACTAATTCGCCAACATTGTAAGTTTTGGCCCGTACTTCTCTGCTTTGGTATCCGCGAGCCTGCTGTTGATAGAATGCGGAACGGGCTTTTGCCACGTCATGCTCCTCCTCCAAGGCGTCCAGACTGTCCTGCCGATCGATCTCGGCTTCTCTTTCTTCATACATGCGCACTCGAGGTGAGTCATGAATTATGTCGCAGGGCAAAACCGCCTCTGCGCCGTATACCATGAAGAATGGTGTGTATCCGGTGGTATGATTCGGCGTGGTCTGCAGCCCCCAGAGTACGGAGTCAAGCTCCTCTACCCAGTCGTGTTAGATTCCTTAAGGGACCGCACTAATATAGGTTTGATGCCGCTCATGATAAGACCATTTGCTCGCTCGACCTGGCCGTTAGTTTGTGGGTGATAGACGGAAGCATAATGGAGCTTGATGCCCATGTTCTTGCACCAGAGTTTTACCTCGTCGGCCGTAAAGTTCGTGCCGTTATCAGTGATGATGCTGTGAGGGACGCCGTAACGGTGTACGACCCTGGATATGAAGTCTATCACCGATCCGGATTCGGCCGTCTTAACAGGCTTGGCTTCTATCCATTTGGTGAACTTATCCACCATGACCAGCAAGTATTTTTTCTTGTGGGTTCCTCCTTGAAGGGGTCCAACCATGTCAAGCCCCCAGACCGCGAAGGGCCAAGTGATGGGGATAGTTTGGAGGGCGGTGGGTGGCATATGGCTTTGGTTTGCAAAAAGCTGGCAACCAACGCATCGTTGGACTAAGTCCTGAGCGTCTGCCCGGGCCGTCGGCCAATAAAAGCCTATACGGAAGGCCTTGCTTACAAGGGCCCGAGCTACAGCGTGATGACCGCCGAGTCCGGCATGCATTTCAGCCAGAAGGTTCCGCCCTTCCTCTTCGGAGATGCACCTTTGAAGGACTCCGGTGGTGCTTTTCTTATAAAGCTCTCCCTCATGGACTTTATAGGCTTTAGATCGCCGCACTATGCAACTTGCCTCGTTTTGGTCCTCGGGAAGTTCCTGCCTCATAAGGTAGGCTAGGAATGGTTCTGTCCACGGGGCGATGACGGCCATTATTACGTGGGCTGAAGATGTTATTTCGTTGGCAGAGCCTCCACTTATGTCAGAGTGTTCAGTGTTGGGCAGTGCGGTTGGGTCCGGGCTGTTATCGCCGGGTTCCCCTTCCCATACTACGGATGGCTTGAACAGCCTCTCCAAGAAGATGTTGGGGGGGACTACATCGCGTTTTGCGCCGATGCGTGCCAGGACATCTGCCGCCTGATTATTTTCCCGGGCTATATGGTGAAATTCGAGCCCCTCAAACCGAGCTGACATTTTTAGGACGGCCTTGCGGTAAGCAGCCATTTTCGGATCCTTGGCATCAAAGTCTCCATTTATTTGGGATATCACGAGGTTCGAATCCCCGTGCACCTCTAGGCGTTGAATGCCCATGGATACTGCCATCCGGAGACCATGTAGAAGGGCCTCATATTCGGCTGCGTTGTTGGAGTCTGTATACATTATTTGGAGTACGTATTGAACTGTATCTCCTGTGGGGGACATTAAAACGACGCCAGCCCCCAGACCGGCCAGCATTTTGGAGCCGTCGAAGTGCATGATCTAGTTGGAATATGTGCCGTACTCTTTAGGGAGTTCGGCTTCCGTCCATTCGGCGACGAAGTCGGCCAAAACTTGCGACTTAATAGCTCATCGTGGCTTGTAAGTTATGTCGAACGGGAGGAGCTCAATGGCCCATTTTGCAATCCGGCCCGTCGCGTCGCGGTTGTTTATAATGTCGTTAAGTGGTACCTCCGAGGCTACCGTTATCAAACACTCTTGAAAGTAGTGTCGCGGTTTCCGGGATGCCATAAACACCGCGTACGCTATCTTTTGATAATGCGGGTACCGTGACTTGCATGGAGTAAGGACAGTCGACACATAGTAAACCACCTTTTGAAGGGGGAATTTGTGTCCGTCCGTTTCTCGTTCGACGACGAGCACTGCGCTTACAACTTGATGAGTTGCCGCAATGTATAATAGCATTGGTTCGCCAATGTTTGGCGCGGCCAGGACTGGGTTTGTCGCCAATATGGCTTTTATTTCATCGAGTCCGGTCGTGGCGGCATCCGTCCACTCGAAGTGTTCGGTGCGCCGAAGGAGGCGATAAAGGGGTAATGCCTTTTCTCCCAAGCGGGAGATAAAGCGGCTTAGAGCTGCCACACATCCGGTTAGTTTTTGTATTTGTTTGAGGTCCTTTGGGATATCCAATTGTGACATAGCTCGGATCTTGCCTGGATTTGCTTCAATTCCTCTAGCAGATACAATGAAGCCCAAGAGCTTTCCGGCTGGTACGCCGAAAACGCATTTTTCTGGGTTGAGCTTTGATGTCGTATGTTCGGAGGTTATCGAATGTGAGCCTCAAGTCGTCTACTAGAGATTTGACATGCTTGGTTTTGACGACCATGTCATCTATGTATGCCTCCACTGTTTTGCCGATCTGGTTTGCCAGACATGTCTGAATCATGCGCTGATATGTTGCGCCGGTGTTTTTGAGCCCGGAGGGCATTGTGTTGAAACAGAATGGGCCGTATGGTGTGATGAATGCTGTTGCAGCTTGGTCTGGCTCTGCCATCTTAATTTGATGGAAGCCGGAGTATGCGCCGAGGAAACACAATGAATCGTGTCCCGCGGTAGCATTGATAATTTGATCGATGCGGGGGAGGGGGAAGGGATCATTTGGGCTAACCTTGTTGAGGTCCTTAAAATCGACGCACATGCGCCAGGATTTGTCCTTCTTTCATACCATCACCAGGTCTGCTAGCCAGTCCGGATGTTTTATGTCTCTGATGAATCCGGCCTCCAATAGCTTGGCTAGTTCCTCTCCCATGGCTTGTCCCTTAGGTTCGGAGAAACGCCGAAGAGCCTGCTTGACTGGCTTGAATCCTTTTAGGATATTTAAGTTGTGCTCGGCCAGCCTGTGTGGGATTCCTGGCATGTATGAAGGGTGCCAGGCAAAAATGTCCCAGTTCTCATGTAGGAACTCTCGCAGTGCGGCGTCTACATCAGGGTTTAACTGTGCCTCGATGGAAGCTGTTTTCGTAGGGTCCGTTGGATGGACTTGGAATTTGACTATTTCGTCCGCCGGTTTAAAGGAGGTGGACTTGGATCTTTTGTCGAGTATCACATCGTCCCTATTCACTATGGAGCGCAGCGCAGTCAGTTCCTCAGCCGCTAGGGCTTCGGATAGTGCCTCGAGGGTCAGTGCGGCTGTCTAGTTTTCGGCGCGGAGTGCTATGTCCGGATCACTAGCAAGAGTGATGATTCCATTGGGCCCGGGAACTTTGAGCTTCATGTACCCGTAATGGGGTATAGCTTGGAAGATTGTAAACGCCTCCCGCCCTAGCAGAGCGTGGTATCCGCTACTGAATGGGGCTACTGGAACATGACCTCCTCGGACCTATAATTATCCTGCGTGCCGAACACCACATCTAGTGTGATTTTTCCTGTATAACGTGCTTCCCGACTGGGGATTATTCCTCTAAAGGTTGTGCTGCTTCGCTCAATGCGGTTCTAGTCTATTTCCATTTTTTGAAGGGTTTCCTCATAAATGAGGTTCAATCCGCTGCCACCGTCCATGAGTACCTTGGTAAGGCGAAAGTCGTCCACTATTGGACTGAGGACCAATGCGGCTGGTGCTCGGGCTGTTCGGAATTTAGGTGCATCACTGGCATTAAAAGTAATAGCCGTGTCGCTCCATGGGTTTATTGTTGCTACTCGGTAGACTTCGGCAAGGCTGCGGAGTGTTCGTTTCCGCATATTATTTGACGCGAAAGTCTCGAAGACTGTTAATACCGTACTGGTATCTCTGGGATGGTTTTCTGTGGCTTCTGGAATTAGAAGATCTTCGCCGCTTTTGGCCACCTGCCGGAGTATCCAACATGCTCTAAGGCTATGAGTTGGTATGGCGCCCTCTGTACTGTGAATTTTACAGGGTCCATTGAGCCATCCCTCCAGTACGGTTCCGTGCCCTATAGAGGGTTTTTGCTTTTTGGTGTTTAACCCGGGTGTCTGGCGATAATGCACCCTTTTATTTCGGACTGGGTTTGTATTCAGGGCCGGATTGTCCCAAAATTTTGTTTCGGTTCTCCACGCGCTTTCCATCGCACAGTACTTTCGTACTATGGACGCGAAGTCAGCGAAGCATGTAATTTCATGGCGACTTATGGCGTTGAGGATTCCCTTGTCCGTGCAATTATTGCAGAAGAATGAAATTGCGTCTTCCTCGCGGCAGTCCTTTATCCTATTCATAACTAGGAGGAATCTGGCCCAGTAATGATGTACTGTTTCTTCGGGCTCTTGCCTGATTTGGGATAGATCGCTTATGTTCGGGCGGGTGGAATTGAATCCGAAACCTCACCCAATCTGAGACTCAGGGGCCAAGGAGTTTCAGAACTCGAAAGTTTGGATTATTGGATGTTGTCCAATGAATCTAGCCCGTTGCCTGACTCTAGGTTCAGGTCTTGAGTGACGTCTTTCCCTCCGCGGGTATCCGGCTTGGAGGGATCGGGAATCCGGACATAGCTAGTCCTTAAGATAGATGAAGGGTCGCCGCATTGTTCCTCCTCCACTGCAACGTGATGGGTGACCTGGGGAGAGTTAATCTCTCTCGGATCGGGTTTAGGCCCAATCCGGTCATAGTCTGTAACGACACCCAGGGCGGCGATGCGATCCAAGAGCTCATTTAGGGAAGAGAGCTCCATTGGATCTAACTGCTTGACGAGTTCCGAGTCAACGTGAAGATTGCTTTTGATGATCCGAGAAGTCATCATTGGCACAGCGGCCGAACAGGCGGTCATAAGGAAACCGCCTAGCCGGAGAGTTTGGCCGACAGCCAAAGCTCCCTTAGCAACGGTGCCATCTTTAAAGATGGGACGAGGCATCCTTCCTAATGGCGACGGCACAGAGGAACTCTCAATGAAAGCACCAATGTCGGTGTCAAAACAGGCAGATCTCGGGTAGGGGGTCCCGAACTATGCGTCTAGGCGGATGGTAACAGGAGACGAGGGACACGATGTTTTTACCCAGGTACGGGCCCTCTCAATGGAGGTAAAACCCTACTCCTGCTTGATTAATATTGATGATATGGGTAGTACAAGAGTAGATCTACCATGAGATCAGAGAGGCTAAACCCTAGAAGCTAGCCTATGGTATGATTGTTGTCCGTCCTACGGACTAAAACCCTCCGGTTTATATAGACATCGGACATGGCTAGGGTAACATAGAGTCGGTTACAATGGGAGGAGATCTACATATCTGTATCGCCAAGCTTGCCTTCCACGCCAAGGAAAGTCCCATCCGGACACAGGAAGAAGTCTTCAATCTTGTATCTTCATAGTCCAAGAGTCCGGTCAAAGGTTATGGTCCGGCTATCCGGACACCCCCTAATCCAGGACTCCCTCACTATACAATAAAGAAATTACGGCATATTACATTCACTAGGCATCAAAGTTTGCCACTATGATAATAAAGCACAGGCAGATAGCAGATTATATACACTAGGCATCAAAGATTGCCACCGGTGCAAATAAACACACCGACAAAATAATAGACAAAACCGACAGCACTTCAATAGAGTTTAAGAAAGGTTAGCCCTGCTCGGGAGCTGCAGCGCGAGCAGCTGAGCAAGCTGATGAGACTGCGCTTGTTTGGCACTTATATCCTCCTGACTCTAAAAGATTAACAAGCAAACATATGACAGGTTTTGCACATATAAGTATCAGTGCTGACAATTCATCACATTTCTTACTGACGAATAAAGTGACACAGTTTAAAATAGCATTAACACAATATGGTATTGTTCAGGTTAAGATATGGCAGGAAATGACATTGTGAAGGAGTTGGCAGCTTCACGACACCACTGGATTACATATCAAGAACTCATAAGTATCAATGGTTAGTGTGATGTCAATTTATCCCATTTCAGATTGGCAAATAAAGAGACGGTTTAAATAACAGTAGAATGATATGACATTGCTCATAGTTAAGACATTGCAGGATATGACATTGTGCTGTAGTGGGTAGGTTCACCACAACACTGGATTACGGATCAAGAACAGAAGCATACATGCAGTGCAAAAGAAGATCACTTGCTCTGTATAGTTTAATTTACATGGTATGAAGAAGGAACTTGGTTGTACAACTGAAAACTTAAATTGAGAAGGACAAACTTTTTTTATGAACTACATAATAAACTGTAAGCATGCAATTTGATGCAAACACCAAAAATAAACAGCTGTTGCAGTCATGCCTAACCAAATATACACAACAAAGTTTGAAGGATTGAGAAGGAAAAACTTACATTATTGGTGAAGACAGGCTCTATAAAGCCCTTGTCCATGCTGATGGGGGGGGGGGCAATTCAAGAAGTTTACCACAAAATCTTCTTCATAAGCATTGCCTTTATTCTACATTTTTTAAGAGTAAATATAGATGTGATAATATAAGAAAAAAATGGAGAATATTTAAGATAAGATGAAGAGTGATGCTACATAACCAAGTTGCTATAAATGTAAGTACAACGATACAGGCAAAAGGTACAGCCAAGAGCAATGCAGAGCTAAACTTCTTTAGCACCGTTGGTGTTATCCAACCTTATGGTAAGAGTAAATATAGATCTGATGTGTAGAAAATGGAGGGCAAAGGAAAATAAGCTGCAGAATAATGGTACATGAACAACTACCTATCAATATAGGTACACTGATAAAGGATAGCAGGTACCTACAAGAACAATGCAGAGCTAAAAAATTCATTGGCATTGTATATATTCTACACTAATGTAACCATTCATATAGATCAGATAATTTGGAGCGAACAATTGATAAGCAAGCTATCATGCATACTGCTGTCACATAATGAACCAGGTATGAATGCAAGTACAGTGATACAGGACAACATGTACTAACAAGAGCAAGTAGTGGGCAGCATATTTGCGATATCTTGTCGTTCTTTTCAAACCGGAATTCTTCTTCGAGCAGATTTCCTGCAAAAAAGATCCGTAAGGCACATGCAGGAAAGTAGAAGTTCAAATTGTCATGTGATATCATAGACAATACCTCATCCTGGGAACGAGACCAGTGCATAACAAGGTTTTTCCATTCAATGTCTCCTAAATTTAGCACAGGCGACTTCACTAGAAGTTCGTTTATAGACTTGCCATCAAACTGTGATTTCCTCAGGTAACACCGATACTGCTGCAATGCTTCCTTAAAAAGCGCAAGCAAGCTTTGCTCATCATGACTATCCTGATTGACCCTCGCCTACTTACAACAATGTAATGTAAATCATTGATGTGTTCAATCAGCAGAAAACAGGAAAATAATCACCATGAATAATAACACTTACACGTAAGTGGGACAGGAAGATGTGAAAATGGTGTTTGTCTTCACTATGATCTTCCCATGATGAATATATGCACGTAGTCCCTAACAACATTGAAAGCATTGTCATTTAAACTAGGAATTACTGGAATGGGATTCCAATCTGCAGGAATTGGCCGTCTCTGCAGTTGGGATAGGTCTTCGGCCGGTGGACTTGCTGTACATTTTGCTGGAGTGGGATTTTTCTGTGGTACGGCTGGTGCCATGGCAACTGAAATCAGCATACCTTTTGCTGGACTGCAGGTCCTGTGTAGTGAGGCTAGTGGTGTGGCCAGTGAAGTATGGGTACAGTCTGCTGGAGTCGGTCCTATGCTACCTCTTGAGCACTGCGTTGGTTTTCCCTTGAAGAGGAAAGAGTGATGCAGCAAAGTAGCGTAAGTATTTCCCTCAGTTTTTGAGAACCAAGGTATCAATCCAGTAGGAGACTACACGCGAGTCGCCTCGTACCTACAAAAACAAATAAGAACGTTGCAACCAACGCGATAAAGGGTTTATCAATCCATTCACGGCCACTTACAAAAGTGAGATCTCATAGAGATAGTAAGATAAATATTTTTGGTATTTTTTATGATAAAGATTGAAAGTAAAAATTGCAAAGTAAAATTGATTAGAAACTTATATGATAGAGAATAGACCCCGGGGCCATAGGTTTCACTAGTGGCTTCTCTCAAGATAGCATAAGTATTATGGTGGGTGAACAAATTACTGTCGAGCAATTGATAGAAAAGTGCATAGTTATGAGAATATCTAGGCATGGTCATGTATATAGGCATCACGTCCGCGACAAGTAGACTGAAACGATTCTTCATCTACTACTATTACTCCACACATCGACCGTTATCCAGCATGCATCTAGAGTATTAAGTTCATAAGAACATAGTAATGCATTAGGCAAGATGACATGATGTAGAGGGATAAACTCAAGCAATGTGATATAAACCCCATCTTTTATCCTTTATGGCAACAATACAATACGTGTTGTTTCCCCTGGTGTCACTGGGATCGAGCAACGCAAGATTGAACCCAAAGCTAAGCACTTCTCCCATTGCAAGAAAGATCAATCTAGTAGGCCAAACCAAACTGATAATTCGAAGAGACTTGCAAAGATATTAAATCATACATAAAAGAATTCAGAGGAGATTCAAATATTGTTCATAGATAATCTTTATCATAAACCCACAATTCATCGGATCTCGACAAACACACCGCATAAAGAGTTACATCGAACAGATCTCCAAGAGAATCGAGGTGAACTTTGTATTGAGATCCAGAGAGAGAGAGGAGAAGCCACCTAGCTAATAACTATGGACCCGAAAGTCTGTGGTAAACTACTCACACATCATCGGAGAGGCTATGGTGTTGATGTAGAAGCCCTCCATGATCGATTTCCCCTCCGGCGGAGCGCCGGAAAAGGCCCCGAGATGGGATCTCATGGGTACAGAAGGTTGCGGCGGTGGAAATAGGGTTTCGTGGTGCTCCTGGATGTTTTCGGGGTATATGGATATATATAGGAGGAAGAAGTAGGTCGGTGGAGCTGTGAGGGCCCCACAAGGGTGGGGGGTGCGCCTCCCTGCCTCGTGGCCTCCTCGCTTCTTTCTTGACGTCCACTCCAAGTCCTCTGGATCACGTTTGTTCCAAAATTATCTCTCCCGAAGGTTTCATTCCGTTTGGACTCCGTTTGGTATTCCTTTTCTGCGAAACACTGAAATAGGCAAAAAAAATAGCAATTTGCACTAGGCCTTCGGTTAATAGGTTAGTCCCAAAAATAATATAATAGTGTATAATAAAGCCCATTAAACATCCAAAACAGATAATATAATAGCATGGAATAATAAAAAAATATAGATACATTGGAGACGTATCAAGCATCCCCAAGCTTAATTCCTGCTCGTCCTCGAGTAGGTAAATGATAAAAATAGAATTTTTGATGTGGAATGCTACCTAGCATAATTTTCAATGTAATTTTCTTTATTGTTGCATGAATGTTCAGATCCGAAAGATTCAAGACAAAAGTTTAATATTGACATAAAAATAATAATACTTCAAGCATACTAACAAAGCAATCATGTCTTCTCAAAATAACATGGCCAAAGAAAGTTATCCCTACAAAATCATATAGTCTGGCTATGCTCTATCTTCATCACACAAAATATTTAAATCATGCACAACCCCGATGACAAGCCAAGCAATTGTTTCATACTCTTGATGTTCTCAAACTTTTTCAATCTTCACACAATATATGAGCGTGAACCATGGACATAGCACTATGGATATATATACGGAAGGTTGCGGCGATGGAAATAGGGTTTTGTGTTGCTCCGGGATGTTTTCGGGGTATATGGATATATATAGGAGGAAGAAGTAGGTCGGTGGAGCTGCAAGGGGCCCACGAGGGTGGGGGCGCGCCCGGGGGGTGCAGGCGCGCCTCCCGGCCTCGTGGCCTCCTTGCTTCTTTCTTGACGTCCACTCGAAGTCCTCTGGATCACGTTTGTTCCAAAAATAACTCTCCCGAAGGTTTCATTCCATTTGGTATTCCTATTCTGCGAAACACTGAAATAGGCAAAAAAACAACAATTTGCACTGGGGCTTCGGTTAATAGGTTAGTCCCAAAAATAATATAAAATTGTATAATAAAGCCCATTAAACATCCAAAATAGATAATATAATAGCATGGAACAATCAAAAATTATAGATACATTGGAGAAGTATCAAGCATCGTAAGGATAGTTGGCAGATGTTAGGTTCATAATATATTGTATAGAGAGTTTATTGCCAAACCATGATAACAAGGGCACACAGCAACTAAGAAGATCGTAGTGTACATAAAAGGGGTACACCATAACCACGATATATAAATCGGGAAAGTGGAACTGGCTGGAAAATACGGTGTTGTATTGCCGCTACTAATTGAAAGCCTATCGATCACGTACAGGCCAACTCTATCAGCTGTTGACTACAGATGTCCCTGCTCCCCTTCCTGACAAGGAACATATTGTATGTACTAAATACAGAATAACAAAAGAGGAACATGTTAAAGAACAGAAGAGGAAGCATATTCTTGAGGTTCCGCTTCATTGCATACAATGTTGGTTGCCCACTCATGATGAATCACAGCGCCCAAAGAAATGCAATTCCATGTTGTCTCTCTATATGTGACCACATGCATTTGGAAAATCAAGTGGGAGCATTACCTGACCAATTAAATGTGTGTCTGTTAACTAATATCAGTATCATATCACAATTAGTATTTGAAGAAGTAAGCTTTGGACTTATGATTGGTGTGCTGTTTAGCTTCACGAGTGGACTGATGCTAGTGCGACACGAATCAGCTACACGGATCATAGTGTAGGTATAACGGGAAAACTGTAAGCATCAGGAGTAAAATCAGCAAAGTGGAACTTGCTGGAATATATGTGCTACTATTGCCGGTACGGCTAGAAAGGCTTCGGATACCAGCTCTCTTCAACTGAAGGTGCGGTACTTTTAATATCATTGTAACTCTCGAAGGCGACACAGCTCCCCCCATTTCCTTGCTAATCTTATAGGATTCAAGTGGGCAGGCCACTACAAATCCTATTCCTATGTTTGCAAAATCATATGAATCAAAGAGGCTCGAAGAGTTCAAAGTGTCCATCACAGTAGACCGTATAGACCTCTACACAGCAAATGTCCCTGCTCATCTTCACTACAAGGAACATATTGTACTACTATCACACTCCCTCCGTTCCAAAATATAAGTCTTTGTAGAGATTCCACTATGGATCACATACCGATGTATACAGATACATTTTAGAGTGTAGATTCACTCATTTTGCTCCATATGTAGTCCATGGTGGAATCTATACAAAGACTTGCATTTAGGAACGGAGAGAGTACTTATTAAAGAAGAACGGAAGAGGAACATGCTAAAGAAGAGCAAGAAGATTTTGGATAATAAAATGTTCATTGCGTAGTGCCGACACATGATGAACCAGAGCGCATTAAGAATGCAACTCCATGTTGTCTCTCTGTATGTGGTGCACGTGCTTTTCGAAAGTAAAGTAGGAACATTAGCTAACCAATTAAACGTTATCTATTTTAGTAATATCAGCATCATATGAGATTCGTATTTGAGCAAAAAGTTTGGAATTATGAGTGGCACGTTGTTTAGCTTGATGGATTCAGGAGCAGTGCTAAGCAGCTACGATGATGGTGCTGAATATAAAGGCATGTCTGCATGCAAGTCGCGTGACTTGTCATTTGGGTCAGTCGACCATTTCAGGCGGTTGGATGAAGATCCTACGTCTCCTAACCCTTCTTCTTCCTTGTCTCTGATTCTTCCCATACAGAACACCGCACGGGCCGCTGGCCGAACCACCGGCCCCGACCCCCCCCCCCCCCCCGCCCTCCCCTGAACCTCCCCCCACCGCATGTGTTCCTCCGCCACCACCACCCCCACCCCGCTCCCACCCGCATCGAGTTTTCTTCATTCGGCGAGGCCCCACCACCACCCCCCACAACCACCGTCCCCACCCGAGCCCCTTCCTTCGCACCGGCGAACTCCGGTGAGCTCTCAAAAATCGACTGACCCAATTTTGAAATTTAGTCTACTGTCATTTAACTAGTGTGGAGTATAAAAGGGGAAAACCATAAGCATTGCGAGTATAGTGTTGAGCATGCCATGGCGGATCTAAAGGTGCAAACCGAACAAAGGCAACTTTGCAACCAATGTTTGCTTTCAACTAACAAATAAGTGATGGACAAGAAATCAGAGTAAAGCAGCGGCGATATATTTTCTTGCTGCGATAAATAAGTTGAGCAGATACGAAAGAGTACCGCCTCTGGTGAGGCACCGTGTATGCATCTGCTGAGAATTTGATGGTGCTGCGGTAGCAATGGCTGTCAGCGGCGTGGAAGCAGATCTAGGAGGGTAGACGGTGGTGGCGGGGCGTGGTGGACGAGACGGTCGTAGGAGCGGCGTCGGCAAGGTGGATGACAGCGGGGATGAAGCGAGAGGACGGGATACAAGGATCCTGGTCCGAAGCTATGGATGAGAGAGGTCCATCTCTTGTAATGGACGACGGTGTCAGGGTATCAGCTCCGGCATGGTGGAGGAGGACGGCGGTGGATGGGGTGGCGGACGGAGGAGGCTAGGGTGGAGAGGGTCACTACAAAAAGAAGACACATCCGTGCCATTTTGGGCCGAACAAAATTTTTTCTGTCATACTTATGACACTTCTATGACAGTAATTGTGACAAAACACGGTATAATCATAGATGTGGTGGGGTCCTACTTCTATGACAAAAAATCATGACAGAAAATGGGCTTTTCGTCCTGGGCGGGCCGGAGACGCAGCTGCATGACATTCTTTGAGCCGTCCATGACGGAAAAAACCGTGGTAGAAGCGAGGGCGAGGAAAATATCGGGGTGTCCCGGTTATGGTGGGTGGTCAGGGCCGAGGGATGCGCGTTTCTCTCGTACACACACACGCGTGGGCGTGAGGCGTTGGGCTCTAACTGAACCCGAGCGAGGCGTTGGGATCTAACTGAACCCGAGCGATTGCACTGCAGTCTACGCATTACTAAACCCGAGCGACCGATCGATGGCTGTTAACTGAACCCAATCGTGCGATTTGTTCGCTACTGCTGCTAACTGAAGCCGATCGATACCGCCTTTGGATGAACAATGAGCGTTGCTGGGGAGTTTGGATGAACAGTTCCCGGTGGGGGTGGATGAACAGGACCATGTGGCGTTGCCTCTAGATGAACAGTGGGTGTTGCTGGGGGTTTGGATGAACAGTTCCCGGTGGGGGAGGATGAACAGGACCCCAAACGTTCGAGCCGGTTGGGGCTGGATGAACAGGACCCCGTGGAGGGCAGGATGAACAGGACCACCCCGTGGAGGGTAGGATGAACAGTAGACGGTGGAGTTCTGGATGAACAGTAGCCCGTGGAGGGGTGGTTGAACAGGAGCCCGTGGAGAGGGCTGGTTGAACAGTAGACGGTGGAGTAGCGCGCGGTGGAGGCTCGATGAACAGGAGCCCGTGGATGAACAGTCATAGGTGGAGGCTGGAGGAGGTCAACGGTGGATGAACAGTAGCCCGTGGAGGCTGGAGGGGGTCGACGGTGGAGATGAACAGTACCCGTGGAGTCCTGATTTGCGGTACGCCACACCCCTCCCGATGAACAGGGCCCCCGTTTCGACCGTAGCGCTCCAAAACAAGTCCGTTTCCTCTATTTTGCGGTACGCCACACCCCTCCCGATCAACAGGACCCCCGTTTCGACCATAGGAGGTCTGTTTCCTCCGTTTTGCGGTACGCTAGACCCCTCCCGATGAACAGAAACTCGTTTCGAAAGTGGCCGGTCGAACACAAGGCCGTTTCTTCCGTTCTGCGGTACGCCAAGCCTCGTTTCCATAGGGTGTTCCATCCAAGCTCTCCCGATGAAAATGACGATGCATTCCGTTCCGACCCAGCCGGTTGGCTCCCCATGAACACGATGATGACGCAATTTCTCCATTCCGACCCAGCCATGTACACGAGCCCTGGCTGTACGTGTGCGCGAGTAGGCGTTCGAGACCCTACCCATATGTATGTATGTGGCCGTATTTTCTTTCTTGCACACTGGCCGCTGTACGTACGTGTACACGCTACATGCGCGCCTCTACTATGACACGTGCGCGCCTCTACATCGACCAGTATGTACGTACACGTTCGCGACCAGAATGACAATGCTACGTACACTTTGACCAGGTGGGTCCCAACTGTCACGCACTTCCTTGCCTGCGAAGATGTAGTTGGTGGGTCCTAGCAGTCAGGGGGCGAATCGTTTTTTGCCCGGACGCACTTCCTTGCGTGCGAAGATGTAGCTGGTGGGTCCCAGCAGTCAGGGGGAAATGTTATTTTCGCAAAATACGGTGGCCCGTCCGGTGGGTCCCCACTGTCAGGTGGAGGAATAATTATTTTGCGCGTAATAAGGAGGCACTTCCTTGCTGCGGCCGTGGACCCAGCTGTCAGCCTCTCCACGTAAAGTCCACGTCCCATGGAAGTCGTTCCTTGACCACGTTGACCACACCGCCCCGAGAGCACCAGGGCGGTGGACGACAGCGAGGCCTAGGAAGGGGACGACACGGAGCCGGGGAAGATGCGGCAGTGGATACCCACGCGTAGAGGAGTACGAGGGTTCACTGGTTCGCTGCGGTGTGAGGTTGCCGTCACCGCAGAATAACAGGGGGTGTGGGTGAGTAGAGGGATGGCCTGGCCAGCGGTGGGAATAGTAGGGGCGGTGAGGCCTCCGCGGAAGCACAGCCGGCCACAGGAGGCAGGAGCATGCGGCACGACCAGCGCTGCTTTGGGCGGCTGGAGCAACAAGACCAAAGGTTGAAGAAGCACTATAGCCGTTGGATTGACATCGTACGGTCACTGGAGCTAGGATCGTTCATATTGACTAAGTTGACAAAGCACTCCGTCCCCGTCAACTTTGTAGGCCCACAAGTCAGCCTCCCACCAAGGTGGGTCCCAACTAGCAAGGGGTATTCATTTTTTTTGTGCGTATAAGGAGGCACTTTCTTGCGTGCGAAGATATAGCTGGTGGGTCCGACCTGTCAGCGGTGGGAACGTTTTTTTCATGAAATACAGAGGCCCTTTCGGTGGGTCCCATATGTCAGGTCGAGGAATCATTATTTTGCGCATAATAAGGAGGAATTTCCTTGCGTGCGGCCGTGGACCCAGCTGTCAGCCTCTCCACGTACAGTCCACTTTAGATGCATGTCGTTCGTTGACCAGGCTGCGCCGAGAGCACCAGGGCGGTGGACGACGGCGAGGCCTAAGAAGGGAACGACACGGAGCTAGGGAAGACTCGGCAGTTGTTTACCACGCGGAGCAGAGTATGACTGTATGAGGGTTTACTGATTCGTCTACCATCGCCGGAGAATAACAGCATGTGTGGGTGAGTAGAGGGATGGGTAGGACAGCGATGGGAGTATGGTGGGCCGGTGAGGCCTGCGCGGCAGCACATCCGGTCGCGGGGAGGAGGGAGTAGGCAGTCCCGCCGGCGCTTGTTTGAGCAGCTGGAGCAGGAAGAGCAGAGATTGAAGAAGCACGACCACCATTGGATGGACATCCAACAGTCACTACTTGTGCGTCAACCTTTTTTTTAGGAAAGCCTCAAATCTATGGAAAATATCATACAGCCCATCTGCCATTATTTCTAATAATTTACATCCCACTTGCTAATTCTTAAGGTTTTTTTCGAGCCCATAGCATTAGAGCCCATATTGTGGCCACAGTTAAAAAATTATACGAAATTTTGCATATTTCGGTGCGGCCGAACTGTTTTTAATCCCGAAATTTCGAGTCACATTCAAATTGATTTTAAAAAATGTATATCAATATAAAATCCAAAAAATTGTCCATGCATAAAAATCAATGCAATTTAAAATCTCTAAATGAAAAAAAGAAATTTGAAACTAATTGTCGGTTTGATGTTTTTTAAAAATGTACAACCCATTTCTCATTACTGATAGGACATTTTCTCGGCCAGGCGAATGAAGCTCTCCTCGTCTTAAAAGATTTGCAGCCCAACAGGCCTGACAAAGCGACTTACTTGGCAAATCACAAAAAAACTAGGTTGTGGCCATGGACCCACTTGTCAGCCTCTCCACATACAGTACTCTTCCGATGGAAGTCGATCATTGACCACATTGATAACGCCGCGCCGAGAGCACCAAGGCGGTGGACGACGGCGAGGCCTAGGAAGGGGACGACACGGAGCTGGGGAAGACGCGGTAGTGGATGCCCATGCGTAGAGGAGTGTGAGGGTTCACTCGTTCGGCTGCGGTGTGAGGCTGGCGTCGCCGCAGAATAACAGGGGGTGTGGGTGAGTGGAGGGATGGCCTGGCCAGCGGTGGGAGTGGTATGGGGGCGGTGAGTCCTCTGCAGCAGCACAGCCGGCCACATGAGGCAGGAGCAGGCGACACGACCGGCGCTGCTTTGGGCGGCTAGAGCAAGAAGACCAGAGGTTGAAGAAGCACTATGGTCGTTGGATGGACATCGTGCGGTCACTGGAGCTAGAATCGTTCATATTGACTAAGTTGACAAAGTCCTCTGTCCCCGTCAACTTAGTAGCCCCACAAGTCAACCACCCACCATGGTGGGTCCCAGCTAGCAGGGGATATTCATTTTTTTGTGCGTCATAAGGAGGCACTTCCTTGCGTGCGAAGATATAGCTGGTGGGTCTGACCTGTCAGCGGGGGGAATGTTTTTTTCGCGAAATACAGAAGCCCTTCCCATGGGTCCTAGCTGTCAAGTGGAGGAATCATTATTTTGCGCGTAATAAGGAGGCATTTCCTTGCGTGTGGCCGTGGAACCAGCTGTCAGCATATCCATGTACAGTCCACTTCCGATGGATGTCGTTCATTGACCATGTTGACCAGGCCGCACCGAGAGCACCAGGGCGATGGACGATGGCGAGGCCTAAGAAGGGAATGACACGGAGCCAGGGAAGACTCGGAAGTTGTTTCCCATGCGGAGGAGTATGAGGGTTTACTGGTTCGTCTACCGTCCCTGGAGAATAACAGCAGGTGTGGGTGAGTAGAGGGATGGCTAGGCCAGCGATGGGAGTACGGTGGGGCGGTGAGGCCTGCGCGGTAGCATAGCCGGCCGCGGGAGGAGGGAGCAGGCAGTCCCGCCGGCGCTTGTTTCAGCGCCTGGAGCAGGAAAAGCAGAGATTGAAGAAGCACGACAGCCGTTGGATGGACATCCAACTGTCACTGCTCTCGTGTGCATTATTTCTAATAATGTACAGCCCATTTGCTAATTCTTAAGAATTTTTTTGGATCCCATTTTCTTTTTGTTAGCATTACACCCCATATTGTGGCCACGGTTAAAAAGTATACGACTTTTTTTGCATATTTCGGTGCGGTCAACTGTTTTTAATCCCGAAATATCGATTCACATTCAAACTATTTTGAAAAATAATTTATATAAATATAAAATCCAAATAATTGTCCACGCATAAAAATCAATGGAATTTAAAATCTTGTAATGAAAAAAAAATTGAGACTATTTCCCGGTTTGGTGTGTTTTAAAAATGTACAACCCATTTCTGGGCAAACCAAATGAAACTCTCCTCGTCTTGAAAGATTAGCAGCCCAGCAGGGCTGATAAAGCAAGTAGGCCTCGTTTGGGTATTTCTTAAAAAAATAGAACTGGGCTAGCCATTTTCAGCAAGAAAAAAACACAACTGGGCTCATGATGTGGTAAACATAAATAAAACCCTGGCTAGACGGGCCACAGCCCCCGCACAGCCCCGTTATTATCCTGATTCATCGCTAAAACTAGTATAAATAACTGGTTGGGATTTGTTAGTTGTTACAATATTTCACTCTAAATTAAACGACTGGCAAGCCATTGCCTTGCTTCAAAGAAAATATGACAGTCACAACCGAGTTGAAAAGGGCAAGAACATCTAACTCTAGCTTACAAACAGTACAAAAGCACGAGGGTTAATTGTTCATCAGGTTTACAAAAAAACCCAGGTTGAAAAGGGCAACAACATCTAACTCTAACACTGTTTTTGGCAGTCACAGTCAAATGGATCGGTCAGATCCATAGAATGAACATCCTGGGTCGTAAAAATTACTGGATTATGACCACAATGTGTTGTAAATAGAAGCCTGGCACGTTCAGAAGCTCTTTTGCCCACCTGAAACTCCTTTTTTTGCTTTTCCACATACCCATCCGTCAAAACCATGCTGCTGATTAACTTAAGCCTGATGGACAATAGAAACGTCGCATTCAGCAGGAAGAATGTGACAAATCTAGTGTTTGCACGGTTGGCTACATATCGTTCTAGCGTTATTCTCTTCAATTGAATCTCATGAGAAGTGAGAAAATCCAGATGCTTACGAATCCACCGATGGGTTATAACTTTCTTACCCCATCATGTTGCCTAAATAGACATGAAGATTGAAAATAGTTAAGGTCTAAAAAAAGAGTGTCGAAAGAGCAATAGTTGAATGGTTAATTCTAGTACACTATATGCGGGCTTCCAATGTGCGTGAAATTATCACCTTTATATACAACTTCTCCAGACATGGAAACCATTTCAGCAAGCCAATAATCTTGTTCAGATCAAAACTATTCATTTGGATATATAAGATCTTGACAGAATCCAGCACCATTGATAGGCCATCCATGGAGAAACTCTTAATTGAGCATAGAACATAATATTAGTACAAAATGTGTACTCCAAGATGACATATAACTTATGCGCAGAAATTTAAAATACAGCTTATGGTTACAAGTGTAGATGATAATGTAAAGTACCTGAAGAACTGTGGAGCCAAACACCATATTGAAATGAGCACAGAGATCATGTATTACACCCAAGGTCTCCAGTTTAGGCGCAGAGAGGACGGTTATTTGCAACGGTGAATAACTAGAATCAAGGATCAACCTTTGAAGTGAAGGGGCATCTTGGATGATGAGCTGCCTTCCGTCAAAACAAATTCCAATTCTTACAAGGTTAGGCGATTTTATTTGGAGACAACCGATTCTAACTGCGAAAATAAGCACAAAGCACTCCAGGGCAGGGCAACTGGAGTGGATGATGCTGTGCAATGAGGCCTCCGATATACGAACCCGCACAAGTGAAAGTTTCTTGAGAAATGGGAGTTGAAGGTTTAGTACCAGATTGTCTGCTAGGTCGCACATCGCAAAGGTGGTAGTGTGGAGAGAGGAGGAAAACCGCGAGATGGACATCGGTGCTGAGGGCACAGGTAGATGGCGTTCGGTATCTGGTAGGTGATTTCCAGGGGAATAGTAGAACTCAAGCAGGTGTAGTTCTGTGCATTCAGGGGATTTCAGCCAGGCGTCCACCGTGCAGGGCATGGTATGCTTGATCAGGTAGCATGACGGATGCAGAGGCTTCGAACGGAGCCCTGGCGGGAGGAGATGATGGATCTGGGTATTTCAAAATCATTGAAGAGAGATAGCTGACGACAGTCGAGATTAAGGGGCACGGCGCGCCATAGAGGGCGCCACCGAATTGAGAGGACTTGGGTGCGGCAGCAATCCTGGGTGGGGAGAAGCGAGATGATCTCCCCAAGGACGGCGTCCGGGAGATTGCTGATGCGGTCCACCCAAGATTCTACGGGTTCCTGGGATCCGGTGGGGGCGGGGGCGCCGCTTCTCCCCGCGCTGCCGGGTGCGGGATCTACATCAGGCGTCACCGCTAGCGGGAGCCTCATCTTCTTGGCGCTGGGGTCAGCGGACTCCATTTTCCTCGAGGGCGTCGCGTCGCGCTCACGGATTTGAGCAGAGTAACGAATGATGTGCCTAGTTGTAGTGCGCGTGAACAAGATGGGGAGCTGGGGTTTTTCTGTAGTAGTGAGGAAGAAGGGGAGCTGGGGTTTTCTGTAGGAGTGAGGTGAGCAATTTGGGGATACGAGTGGAGCGAGCTAACGTGAGGTGGGTGGGAGTGAGGAGGAAGAAGAACACCCTAGTTTTTTTGGGTGGGGGGGCGGTGTGCTGGGTGTGGGTAGCGCCTCTGATTCAGTAAATATATGGACTTTTGAATTGATTTTACTATTTACTAGGTTGGATGGGCTGTTTTGTCTTAGGCCCAGAGAAACAATTACTACTAGTACAGTGGAGACACTCTACAGCTACCCAGAAAAACAATTACTACTAGTACAGTGGATACAATACCGCTTCTGGCTTCTCCTAGGTCATCGAAACGTCTCCCTTTACTGAATGTCGTTATACTTTTGTTCACCAACATGAGGGCCATGCAGCGCGCGGGCCCAAATGCCATCCACCAAATTAGAAGGCAGTATGCAGGCGGAGAGTCACCCCGGTCGTAGCGCGGCAATAACGAGCCGTCGTATCACAAAACCCCACCTCCCCGCTGTCTAAGTTTGACAGACGAAGCAACCATCATTTCACTCTTCGTTGAATCCCCTTCTCCCTCACCGTCTTCAAGAAATGCAACACTCGCATCTGCCACTGTTCTCCTCTCCCAATGAAGGGAGGGTAAGTGGATCCGTGATGTTAGTATATTTTTGTTCAGAGAAAAAAAAGAACTTTTGCAAAGCAGTAACCGATCCTCACTCTCTTTTTTATTTCATTGTCATTGCGATTGTGTTTTCCTTTCAGTGGTCTCCTAGTATTCGTCAGTTTCATGATAGACCAAGGAGAACCAGGCAAAGATCTGCCGATATCGGAGCAGACACGGGAGGCTGATCCCCATGAGACAGAGAGCTCCAAGAAGATGGAGGCAGCCACCGAGCCGACCCTAGATACGCTCACGGCCACTACTGAGATGGTCAACGCCCCGTTTGAGGTTACAGCCCCCGTGGCACTACAGGAGCAGTTTTCCCCCTTCGAGGATGTGTCCCCCCCCCCCCCCCCGCTGAGCTGCCCAAGGTGATTTTCTTCTTTGCCGATCTCGATTGTGGTTTTTCATCTAAGTATGTGGTGATGAATAATGCAAAATTTTATTAGCTTCGATGCCATGCTATACATAATGGTTTAAATAACTTGTGTTTCTTATGTTGGAAAGTAATTCAGAATTTGTTTCTGTTTCAATTAGAGCCCTGATGCAGACAAGGATTGTGTGGTTGTACATGTCACTCGCTATGAGGCGGCTGACCTGAATATACGCACTGGGAAAACAGAGTTTTTAGGCTATTGGATCCTGGAAGCCATTTACGCTTATACCAATGAAGAGTTGTATTCCAGCCTCACTGTTGTCAGGCGTGTTGTCCAGGGTGTACTGAAGCACAAGAAGTTCAAAGCTACTCCTTCGTTTGTGAGGCATATTGTTCTTGTCCAGCTTACGCAGGAAGATGACGTGGCATGCCTCCACAAACAAGTTTATGAGTGGCAAGGCCACAAGGTTGTCTTCATGAAGGTTCACAGGATTGAGCTACTGCCGGATGTCGTCGATGATGTTCATGGCAAGGTCCGTCTTGTGTCCAGCCCAAATTAGATCGAGGCATGAAATACTTGCCCCAGCTAGTGTTTAATAGTAGTTTGGATTCTGTCTAATTATCCAAACATTGCCTGTTATCGAGCCCTCTCGGGCTAGTACTCTGTTTGAATCCGTCTATGGGAACTGCTACTACTTTTGTGTGCGCGTGAATCATCGTAATTGTTGCCGAAACAGATGCGTCCTCACTAGTTTTATCATACGAGCAGTGTGTGTTTTGATGAAATAGAGTACTCGTTCGAGAACTGTGCACCGACGTATACATTAGTACTTGTAAACACTGTTGGTGCTACCCCACTTGTAAGCAGTTGTGAAAAACACGGCACATTGGCTCAGCTCGCTTCAACACTAGGCTATCGACCAGCTAACAATCAACAATCTGATGTCTGACATATAAGCAACTATGTATCTTGTTACACCGGTTCATGTAGTTAACTGAGGCCACAATGTAAATTCCAAACATTCACACGCTAGTCCAGCGTTCATGTGGAACACTCACATTAAACTCGGCTTCATAAAAAGCTTGAAAAGCATAAGTTAAGCAATTTTATACATCTCAATGATCCATAGAACATAACAAATATAGACTAGTTAATAGCAAAAGACAAAGTTGTGAGAAGGTTTCCAAATCAGGAAAAAACAAGCAAGGCTTCTGTGAGCAAAGGGCCTCCCGGCAGGCTTAAATTTCCTGGAGTTCACTCTGGTTTTTTCTTGTTGCCACCATCCAGGGTTAGGTTCTGTCATTCCAGAATAACCAATTATAATTGTGTTCTCAGCTGGAATGCTGAACTGAACCATGCAGTGTACTGACCAGCTGAAATTCTTGTGCATTCCACTAAATTTAAGCGCTGCTATTTGCAGAAATAAGGAGACCACAATGCCTCTTGTCCGCACCTGTCCCAAAAACCTCCGTGCAGCCGTGCCAGCTTGTCCTCGGTCCATGGATGAACTGGAGGAAAGTGCATTCCGTACTAGGATTTTAGATGGGGGCAAAGTTTGTAACTTTCCCCAAATTTCAAACAAGCGCGTCCCAAACCGAAACATTGTCCCCCCTTAGTTGCCCGCCTCCCTCCGTTTCCCCATTCATACTCCATGGGCGCCAAAACGCCCTCTCCACCAGCCGCGCAACCCCAGCCTCCTCCGTCCTCCACCCCATAGCGCCCAATCCACGCCTCCCTCCTCCATCACGCCGGAGCCGGTACCCCGACGTCGTCGTCCAACACAACCGCAACCGCAACGCCCTCAAGGACTTAGCAGCTGAAGCCGATGTAGAGCTGCCTCCACGACGCCGACGTGCGCCGTACCAGAACTACTCCGACCACGCCGTCATGCGCCTAAGTGCTGCCGCTCCACTGTCGCAACCGTCCACCGCACCGGAGTTGTTCCCGCTACACCGTCATTCGCCGCCTCGGATCTTCTTCCCCGCTGCCGACAGACGGCCACCGCACCACACTCAACAACTTGGCCATGGGTTCGTCCAAGGCTGCACCATCCTCCACAACTTCTCGTTTCCAGCGAACCACAAGAAGATCTTTGAAACAACAGAAGGAGGACACAACACTGCTAGCAGAAAGAGGTACTCCTCTTCCCTTATTCATGCAAACTTTACGTCTCTGCTCACGCCGTATTCATCCCATGAAAGAAACTAGTTGAGCGCTTCTTACTGCATCTTCTTCGTGATACTAAATGCACAAGGTTTCCTCCCTTTACTATTTCACCTTTGCTAGAGGTCAGTAGCCCGCCTGGATTTCAATTCAGGGTTAGTCGAACTGCAATTAAAAGAAGCAGCACCTGCTTAGGCGCGCGGAGCACCTAGTCCACATGTTCGCCAGGGAAGCGGCGCATCGGTGTCTATCATAGGGGTGTGGGGTGCACGAGCTGCTTGCGCCCGATCTGGAGGTCGGCGGTGCTTGAATGGATTGCCGGGGGGCGGTGCCAAGCACGGCGGTGCAGTGAGGTCGAGGGGAGGGCGTAGGCAGGGGACTGGGCCGGTTGTCGCTGCCGTTTCGAGGGGTGGGTTACTGTGAGACGCCATACTCGTTTAAAGAGTGCAGTGTCATCCTCCCCACATGATTCTCAAGAAACAGCAAGGCGAAATGAAGATAGTCAACGTAGCTCTCTAGTTGATGACCGCAATTCCCCCACACCACCATCACAGGTGCTTGCTCTAACTTCGCAGTGTGATATGTGGTTGCATGTTGCATACGGTATCTAGCTTGTAATGCTTCTAATTAGGGTAAAATGCATCTGCTTAGTTTACACATTATACCTATGAATATGACATGCCTTCCTATTTTTGGTACACACTACATCTATGTGTCAACTTGTTCTTACATGAAACTACCTCTCTTCTGTATCCTGCATCAATCACTTACGATGAGTCACCTTTATTCGTTGCATATTGCATATTATTTCTAGCATGATGCCACGTATTGATTCTAATTTGGTCAAATACATTTGGTAGGGCACCCTTTTAATTTGGTAGAGTGATATTGGTTTCATCTTTCATATGGTTTCTAGCTTGCATTGATTCTAACAAGTTCAAGCACCTTGTGCTTAGTTTACACTTTATACATCATACATGTCAATATGTCACGCCGTCCTATTTTTCATACATATTCCATCCTCCTATCATGCGGCTGCCTTACATGAAAGTAGTGTTCGTTAGTATCATGCATCAATGAGTTCTGAAGAGCAAATTTTATTCCTTTTTCTTGTGGGTTTGACTTGACAAGGCAAACTCAAGAAAGAGGAAGGAAAAGAGTAAGGAAGGCGATGATGGTGGTCCTCTGTAGCAAAGTAAACGGATCATCTGTACCGATTCTCCTTGTACTGATAGTGCATTACAAGGTCCAAGTCTCCGCTCCCCTAATCCACCATCCAAGGTGCTTGCTCTAACTTGGCAGTGTCATATCTGGTTGCACGTTGCATATGGTGTCTAGCTTGTATTGCTCCTAATTAGTGTAAACTGCATCTGCTTAGCTTACACATGATATGTGTGAATATGACACGCTTTCCTGTTTTTGGTGCATACTATATCTGTCTATCACACCATGTTCTTACATGAAACTACTCTTCTTGTGTATCCTGCATCAGTCACTTATGATGGAACACCTTTAAGTTGGCAGTGTGATATTGGTTTGCGTCTTGAATATGATTTGTAGCATGTATTGCTTCTAGTTTGATGAACGCCACCTATGACGAGACAGTTTTAACTTGGCATAGTGATATTGATTGCACCTTTCATATGGTGTCTAGCTTGAAGTGCTTCTAATTTGTTGAAGTGCCTTCTGCTTAGTTACCACATCATAGGTGTGAATATGTCAAGCCGTCCATTTTTTCGTACATATTCCATCCTCGTATCATGACTTTGCCTTTCATCAGAGCAGTGTTCGTCAGTATCATGCATGAATGAGTTCTGAAGAGCAAATTATATTCCTTTTTCTTGTCGGTTTGACCTCACAATGCAAAATCAATAAAGCTGAAGGAAATTGGCGAGGCATTGGATGATGGTGGTCCTTCTGAGCAACTGAAATGGAGGTTCTCTACAGATTCTACTCCGCCATCCTCCCAACAAGATTTGCAAGACAACACAAGGCTAGACAGTCAACGTAGCTGTGTAGATGATGAGCACATCTACCCTACTCCACCATCACAGGTGCTTGCTCTAACTTGGCACTATCATATGTGGTTGCATGTTGCGTATGATGTCTAGCTTGTATTGCTTCTAAATTTGTTGAATTGTATCTGCTTACTTTGCACATAATGCCTGTGAATAGGACATGTGTTCCTGTTTCTAGAACATACGTGTACATGATGAGCACATCTCCCCTACTCCACCATCACAGGTGTTTGCTCTAACTTGGAACTGTTATATGTGGTTGCATTTTCCGTATGATGTCCAGTTTGTATTGCTTCTGATTATGTTGAATTGCATCTGCGTAGATTACAACGTATACCTGCAACAATCACTTACCCATAAGACACATTTAACTTGGGACTGTGATGTAGGTTACATCTTGCATTGTCTTCTAGCTTGTACTGATTCTAATTTCTTCAAATGGCACTTACGACGAGACACTTTTTACCTGATAGAGTGATATTGGTTGCATGTTCATATGGTGCCTAGCTTTCATTTCTTCTAATTTTGTTGAAATGCCTTCCGCTTACTGTTTTTTCCTACATATTCCAGCCTCGTATCGTATGTGTGAATATGAAACGCTGTCTTTTTGTATATATTCCATCCTCCTATCCTGCGCTTGCCTTACACAAAGTAGTGTTCGTCTGTATCATGCATCAACCAGTTATGCAGAGCTAATTTTATTCATCTTCTTGAGGTTTTGACTTCATAAGGCAATATCAGAAAATAGGAAGGAAAAGAGTAAGTTAGGGGATGTTGGTGGTCCTCCGCACCGACGTAAACAGAGACTCTCTAGATATGCCACCGCTACTGCTAATGAAGTTGAAGCCCCAAGTGTACATGATGAGTTCATCTCCCGTATTCCAGCATCGCAGGTGCTTGCTCTAAGTTGACAGTGTGATAATTGGTTTATGTTGCATATGTTGTCTAGCCTGTATTTCTTCTATTTAGATTAAATTGCACCTGCTGAGTTCATACGTTATACATGTGCATATGACATGGCGTTCTGTGTCTAGAATACACTGCATCTATCTATCATACCATGTTCTTACATCAAAGTACTGTTGTTGTGTATCCCGCATCAGTCACTCATGATTGGACACTTTTAACATGGCAGTTTGATAGTGCTTGCATCTTGCATTAATTTCTACGTTGTACTGCTTCTAATTTTTCGAATTGCCACTTATGACAAGACACTTTTAACTTGGCAGAGTAATATTGGTTGCATCTTTCATATGGTGTCTAGCTTGCATCACTTCTATTTTCTTGAAAATCGTTCTGCTTAGTTTACACATCGTAGTCGTGAATATGTCATGTCGTCCTGTTTTTCTTACATATTCCATCCTCATACGGTTGTCTTACATCAAAGTATTGCTTGTCTGTATCATGCATCAGTGAGTTCTGAAGAGCGATTTTATTCTTTTGTGTTGTGGGTACGGCTTGACAAGGCAAAGTCAAAAAAGAGCAAGGAAAATAATATAGTAGGGAGTGGTGTTACTCGTCGGGTGAAACGGAAAAGGATCGGCCATCCAGATTATGCTGGTACTTATAGTGCAGTAGAAGGTCCAAGTCCACCGGCTAAATCTACAAACACAGTATCACCTGCTCCACCAGCTGCAGCATTCGCTTCAACTTTACCAGCATATCAACGAGTTACTCGTTCGTTTGCTCTGGAACTGGCCAGTTCCCAAGCTGCCTTCACACCTAACACTACTTCCGAAGCACTACTGACACAACAGGACTTGGCAAGATCAGATGAACCTCATGAGCATCAACACCAAGCTGGTACCTGATCGAGTCAAGTTGTAGTTGCATGCTCCTTTATATGTACTCTCACAGTTTGATGTACACTAACACTTTCCATATTCGTTGTTGAACTAGCACCACAACGCAAGCGGAAACAGACATCAGGGATAATGCTTGATAGATTAACAATATCTAAAGGAGGAAGAATGGAGATCCATTTTGAGGCAGGTTTAAAAAGGCCACGTGATGCTACAGAGTCAGCCAAGTTAGTATCAGAGGCAGCCGTTGCCGTTAGGTATCATGCACGTATCCTCCCAACATGGATCCAGTACAGGAATGAGAAAGACAATACCCAGTTTAACACCTTCCTTGACCATTTATCCGTAAGTAATGTTATTCATCGCAATTAGTAATATTGTCTTGTTGTGTCCCATACTTTCTAGCTTCCTCCTAATAAGACTCACATTATTTTTTCAACATATGAGGTTCAAGTTGGATCCAAAAGATGATGCAACTAAACAAGCATGCACTCATGTTTTTCAGCCTGCTCTGCGACAGTATCGGTACCACCTTAGAAAATCTCACTTTGAAGGCAAGGCTAACAATGAAATCGCCCAAACATCTCCAGTGGAATATATTACAGATGAAGACTGGACAGCCCTCGTTAAACACTGGTCTAATCCAAAGTATCAGGTAGGCTATATGTATTTGAGCAGACCACATATTGAACTTGTATTTATGTATGTGCCTTACAAGTGTATCTTCTTCTAGGCTAACTGTTTGAAGAACAAGACCAACCGTTCTAAAGTGAAATTCCAACAGACAACAGGATCTCGTAGCTATATTGCACACTGCGAGGCTCTTGTAAATAGCTGCTACTTCCTTCTTTTTTCTGTACCATATTATCGTATCTATATTGACTTGTTCCAAATATAGAGGAAAGCCTATGCAAACCAAAAAGAACCTGAACCGAATGCAGTGCAAATATTCAAGGATTGCCACACCAGCAAGATGAAGGGCATGAGCACACCAGTTCAAGCCACTATTGTAAGTCCTTACTCCTCCTGCCTTTGAACTGATTGGTACTATGATGTGTTCATTTAACTACTTGGTTTGCAGCCAATGTCAGTTACTCTGTTCACTTTTATACACAGTTGTCTTAACGTATCATTTCACCTTACATGGTTTAAAAGAGATGAAGGATATTCTTTTGGTCTTGATCTGTATTCTAGTTGTTATGTTCACGTGTGCACACAATGATAAAATAGCATGTTTGTTTTATATCTGTTTGCCCATGATATGAATGATGTCATACTATGTTCATCCTACTTTAAACCATGTCTATTTATCCTTAGATGTCAACGAATGTGAGGAAATAGACAATACAGTAAGCATGCTACATGGACATATGTTCCGAAAGTAATTTTGTTATGTAGTTGGCACTACAATACATGTTAATGTATTACAGTAGTTCACCAAAATAAGTTATGTATAGACGTGTAACCTACTTTGTTTGTTTTTTGTCTCATTAGTAACTTATCTGGTACACTAATCTACAAGTTCAAACTTTCAGGAAGCTATGGAACAATGATTGAACAGCCACAACCACCTGAAGGTGACGAGGCTACCACAAGCACAATGTCACCTCTTGCTGCAGTGCGTCAGTATCTCTCCACTAATAGTGCAAAAAGCACCTTCCTGCGTAATTCTGGGTTGGTTGTCAAGGTAACCTCGTCCAAATCGCCTACTGAACAAAATCTTCCTGCTAGACAGAGTGATATATCTGTGCTCCAGACACAAGTCCAATCCCTAATGGACGTTGTTTTGGAAACAAGAATAGTGGTTGACAAATGTCGTCAAGATATGAATGGTTTTGAAACCAGACTATCACACATTCGCTTCGTTGTTCAAGAGCAATGGCGGAAAAAGGTGAAGATCGTGCTGCTCCATCAGATTCTACAGCCTGAAACATTAGCACTCAGTTCAAATGATATGTGCTTCTATACAACTGATGGTTCTTTTATCTGCAAGGACTGTAAACTTTATGCCAACAGGCCTTTTGTTGTGATACAGCATTTATGCTGCTGCCAAAGGCTGCAATAATCACGACGCTATTTTTGTATAGTGTAGGTTTATCTAAGTAATGTATTTGGCCAAAAGTTTCTTAGGAGCCCAACATGCCAACATTCGTCTGGCCCATTCCAATTGGGCTAAAAACGATTATGGGCCGAAATTTGCATGTAGCCCACTAAAAATATCTGGGCCTAAATCAGCATAAGATTTCATATTTTTCTGGTAGGCCTGTGCCCATAGTGGGCCTTTAACAGTCCTAAACATAATTTGGGCCCTCAGTAACAATAGGCCGTTTACAGCTGTAAATATCTCGAGCCCATAAAAAACATGGGCCTTTAAAAGACCGAAAGTGAGATTGGGCCCATTTACGATGCGGATCTTTCACAGGCCAAAATTCGGACGGGCCGTAAATACGCTGACCTAATACACGGGCCTTTAACAGGCCGGAAGTTCGGTCGGGCTAGATTATCGTCATTTTTATATGGGCCGTTAATGGGCCCGATGTGACGTTGGGCCACAGATAGCCCATGGATTTCGTCCGACGTTAACTGGCTGAAAATCATAACAGGCCGAAAGTGGCCCAAATCCATTAACAGGCCGAATGTCCGACTATGACCCAAATCCTTCACGGTCGTTTATGGGCCGAAAGTTTCAATGGCATGTAAATGGGCCCAAATGAAGCAGGACCTTTAACAGCTGGAAATACACCGGGCCGTAATTCGGCCCATATACTTAGCGGTCTGTTAACGGGCCAGAAGTGATCATGGGCCGCGATGATGACAAGTTTAGGACAGGCCGTTGACGGGCCGATTTGACACTAACCGTACGGGCCTTAACTGAGAACGTTGGGCCTTTATCTGGGCCGGCCCATTATGGTCCGCAAAATCTCGTGGGCCTTTAGCTGGGCCGGCCCATTATGGCCCGCAAAATCTCTTGGGCCTTTAGCTGGGCCGGCCCATTATGATATGAAAAATCTCGTGGGCCTTTTGCTGGGCTGGCCCATCATGGACCGCAAAATCTTGTGGGCCTTTAGTTGGGCCGGCCCATTTAAAATTTATGGGCCACTTTTGGGCCGGTCCACATGTCAGCATATCATAGGCGCATCTCGCCCATTGGATGAGTGACACCTGTGCCAACGCGGAACTGACACGTGTTTCCGTCAGCCAACCAAAATTTTACACGTGGAAAATCACCATTGGTCCGGGTTGTTAACGGGTTATCGGATCCAAAACCTGACCCGATAGCTTAACGGCATTCCGTTACGGTGGATGCCACGTGTCGGCCACCCTTGACGAAAGCACATCTATGACACGCGATTTATCGTCATGGAAGTGGACACTTCCGTGATGATAATTTTGGTAATGTCATGCAACACTTCTACGACAGCACAGGTATGACTATCTTGATTCTGTCATAAATTTGTCATGGATGTACATGCATGACAGAAAACGTGACCTACTATGACAAACACGTTGAGGGAGTCCTGGATTAGGGGGTCCTTGGACAGACGGAGTGTTGGACTATGAAGATACAAGATTGAAGACTTCGTCACATGTCCGGATGGGACTCTCCTTAGCGTGGAAGGCAAGCTTGGCAATACGGATATGTAGATCTCCTCTCTTGTAACTGACTCTGTGTAACCCTAGCCCCCTCCGGTGTCTATATAAACCGGAGGGTTTAGTCCATAGGACAATAACAATCATACCATAGGCTAGCTTCTAGGGTTTAGCCTCTACGATCTCGTGGTAGATCAACTCTTGTAATACTCATATAATCAAGATCAATCAAGAAGAAGCAGGGTATTACCTCCATCGAGAGGGCTCGAACCTGGGTAAACATCGTGTCCCCCACCTCCTGTTACCATCCGCCTTAGACGCACAGTTCGGGACCCCCTACCCGAGATCCGCCGGTTTTGACACCGACATTGGTGCTTTCATTGAGAGTTCCACTGTGCCGTCATCATAAGGCTGGATGGCTCGTCTCGTTGTCAAGGACAACATCACCTCTGGGGGAGCCCTGGCTATAAGCCAAACTCTCCGGCTAGGCGGTTTTGTCGTGACCGCCCGTTCGGCCGCTGCGCCGACGATGACTTCTTGGGTCATCGAAAACAACCTCCACGTCGGCTCGGAACTCGCCAAGCAATTGGATCCAATGGAGCTCTCTTCCTTGAACGAGCTCTTGGATCGCATCGCCGCCTTGGGAGTCGCTATGGACTATGATCAGATCGGGCTTAAACCCGACCAAAGGGAGATTAACTCCCCGTCGGTCACCCATCAGATAGCGGTGGTGGAGGAGCAATGCAGCGACTCTTCCTCTATCTTGAGGACAAACTATGTCTGAATTCCCGAGCTCTCCGAGCCAGATACCCATCTACGGGAGGACATGGCCCAAACCTTGAACCTAGAATCACGTAGTGGGCCAGACCTGTTGAGCAACATCCCGGAGCCCGAACTGCTAAGCTCGGAAACTCCTCCACCCCTGGGTCTCAGATCGGGCCAGGGTTCGGACTCAAATCCACCCACCCACCCAGATATAAGCGATCTTTCCCACATTAGACAAGAGCCCCAAGAGACAGTACACCACTATTGGGCCAGATTCCTCCTTGTAATGAGCAAGGTTAAGGACTATCGCGAGAAAGACGCAATCTCATTCTTTTGCAATAATTGCATGGACAAGGGAATCCTCAACGCCATAAGTCGTCGTGACATAGCACACTTCGCTGACTTGGTGGCCATAGTACGGAAGTACTGTGCGATGGAAAGTGCCTCGAAAGCCCAAACAAAATTTTGGGATCCTCCGGCTCTCATAAAACCCCCCGTCCGAACTAAAAGGGTGTGCTCTCGTAAGTCACCCGACCCAATTACAAAGAAACAAAAGCCCACTACAGGGCGCGGAACCATATTGGAGGGATGGCTTAACGGGCCATGCAAAATTCACAGTACAACGGATACCATGCCAAAACACAGCCTTAGAGCTTGTTGGGTACTCCGGTAGGTAGCCAAGAGCGGTGAGGATCTCCTCATCAGCAACACCGCAGAGCACCATCCCGCGGAAAACAACAACACGGTATTGACAGTATTCGAGACCTTCGCCTCAAATAATAGGCGTAAGCGAGCACTCCACAGCCTTGCCGAACTCTGCCACGTAGCAGCAATAAACCCATGGAGCGATACGGCTATCACCTTCAATGCCAGTGACGAACCTAAATTCCGAACGGCCCGAGCACCAGCCGCCTTGGTCCTTAGTCCAATTGTGGACAACTTTCGGCTTACTAAAGTGCTCATGGACGGCGGCAGCGGATTAAACCTCATCTATGAAGAAACTCTTAGCAAAATGGAAATAGACAGGAGCCGCATTGAGCAAAGCAGCACGACCTTCAGAGGAATCATCCCTAGTCGGGAGGCACGCTATGCGGGAAAAATCACGCTAGACATGGTATTTGGCACGCCAGAGAATTATAGGTCCGAAGAAATCACATTCCAAGTGGCCCTGTTCAATAGCGGATACCACGCCCATTTAGGGCGGGAGGCATTCACGATCTTCCAAGCTATACCCCATTATGGGTACATGAAGCTCAAAAAGCCCGGGCCCAATGGAATCATCACCCTAGCTACTGATCCGGACATAGCACTCCGCGCCGAGAATAAAACCGCCGCACTAGCCCTTGAGGCGTTATCCGAAGCCCTCGCGGTCGAAGAACTGACGGCGCTCCGCTCCACAGTGGACAGGGACGACGTGATACTCGACAAAAGATCCAAATCCACCTCTTTTAAACCAGCGGATGAAATAGTCAAATTCCAAGTCCACCCAACGGACCCTACCAAAACAGCATCCATTGGGGCACAATTAAACCCCACAACAGACACCGCACTACGGGAGTTCTTGCGTGAAAATTGGGACATCTTCACCTGGCATCCTTCAGACATGCCAGGAATCCCACACAGGCTGGCCGAACATAGCCTTAACATTCTAAAGGGGTTCAAGCCGGACAAGCAGACTCTTCGGCGTTTCTCTGAACCTAAGCGACAAGCCATTCGAGAAGAGCTAGCCAAGTTACTGGAGGCTGGATTCATCCGAGAAATAAAACATCTGGACTGGCTAGCAAACCTGGTGATGGTACCAAAGAAGGACAAATCATGATGCCTATGTGTCGACTTCAAGTACCTTAACAAGGCTTGCCCCAAGGATCCCTTCCCCCTCCCTCGCATCGACCAAATTATCGACGCTACCCTAGGACACGACTCATTGTGTTTCCTCGACACATACTCCGGATACCATCAAATTAAGATGGCGGAGTCTGATCAAGCCGCAACGGCATTTATCACCCTATACGACCCCTTCTGTTTTAACACCATGCCTTTCCGGCTCAAAAACGCCGGTGCAACCTATCAATGCATGATTCAGACATGCTTGGAGACACAGATCGGCAAAACAGAGGAGGCATACATAGACGATGTGGTCATTAAAACCAGACACGTCGAATCCTTAATAGACGACTTGAGGCTCATGTTCGATAATCTCCGACCATACGACATTAAGCTCAATCCGAAAAAATGCGGCTTCGGCGTGCCCGCCGGAAAGCTCTTAGGCTTCATCGTCTCCAACAGAGGAATCAAAGCAAATCCGGCTAAAATCGGAGCTATATCACAGTTGGTCATCCCAACAGACCTCAAGCAAATCCAGAAACTAACTGGATGCATGGCTGCCTTAAGCCGCTTCATCTCCTGATTAGGGGAAAAGGCACTTCCTCTTTATCGCCTTCTTCGATGCACCGAACACTTCGAGTGGACGGATGCGGCCATGGCCGGACTAGAGGAAATAAAAGTCGTTCTGGCCACAAACCCAATATTGGCCGCGCCAAATGTAGGCGAACCAATGCTGTTATATATAGCGGCAACACACCAAGTTGTAAGTGCAGTGCTCGTCGTCGTACGAGAGACGGACGGACATAAGTTCCGGCTTCAAAAGCCGGTATACTATGTATCCACTGTCCTCACTCCATGCAAATCACGGTACCCACATTATCAAAAGATAGCATACGCGGTCTTCATGGCATCCCGGAAACTATGACACTACTTTCAAGAGTGTTCAATTACGGTGGCCTCTGAAGTACCACTCAACGACATAATAAACAACCGCGAGTCCACGGGCCGGATTGCCAAATGGGCTATTGAGCTCCTCCCGTTCGACATAATATACAAACCACGGCGAGCCATTAAGTCACAAGTACTGGCTGATTTCGTTGCCGAATGGACAGAAGCCGAACTCCTTAAAGAGTACGGCGCATACTCCAATCGGATCATGCACTTTGACGGCTCCAAAATGCTGGCGGGTCTAGGGGCTGGTGTCGTCCTGACATCCCCCACTAGAGATACAGTCCAATACGTGCTCCAAATACTATACACACACTCCAACAATGCAGCAGAATACGAGGCCCTGGTACATGGTCTCTGGATGGCAGTCTCCATGGGCATTCAACGCCTAGAGGTGCGTGGGGATTCGAACCTCGCAATATCTCAAATAAATGGAGACTTCGACGCCAAGGATCCAAAAATGGCGGCTTATCGCAATTCTGTCCTCAAAATGTCAGCTTGGTTCGAGGGGCTTGAATTCCACCATGTGGTCCGGGAAAACAATCAGGCGGCAGATATCCTTGCCTGCATCCGGACATTTAAGCCATCTGTGGTATGGGAAGAAGAGACCGGAAATAATAGCCCGGACCCGGACACAACGCTAGATCCCGAACACCCTGACATAATCGGAGGCTCTACCACCGAAATAACACCATCCGCCCACGTGATTATGGATGTCATTGCCCCGTGGACAGAACCCTTCTTGGCCTACCTAACTAGGCAGAAACTACCTGAGGATCTAAACGAGGCACGCTGCATTGTGCGACGGTCTAAATCCTACAAGGTCCATGAGGGAGAGCTTTATAAGAAAAGCGCTCCCGAAGTCCTTCAAAGGTGCATCTCCAAAGAGGAAGGACGGCAACTTTTGGCAGAAATTCATGCTGGACTTGGCGGCCACCACGCCGCAGCCCGGGCCCTGGTAAGCAAGGCCTTCCATACAGGTTTTTACTGGCCGACGACACGAGTAGACGCACAGGATCTCGTTCAACGATGCATCGGTTGCCAAATTTTTGCAAATCAAAGCCATATGCCGCCTACTGCTCTCCGAACAATCCCCATCACTTGGCCCTTTGCATTCTGGGGGCTTGATATGGTCGGACCCCTCAAAGGGGGAAGCCATAAGAAAAAAATACTTATTGGTCATGGTGGATAAATTCACCAAATGGATAGAAGCCAAACCAGTTAAAACGGCTGAGTCCGGACCAGTGATAGACTTCATATCGGGGATTGTACACCGTTACGGCGTCCCCCATGATAACCCACAAGTATAGGGGATCGCAACAGTTTTCGAGGGTAGAATATTCAACCCAAATTTATTGATTCGACACAAGGGGAGCCAAAGAATATTCTCAAGTATTAGCAGTTGAGTTGTCAATTCAACCACACCTGGATAACTTAGTATCTGCAGCAAAGTATTTAGTAGCAAAGTAATATGATAATAGTGGTAACGGTAACAAAAGGTAACAATAACAAAAGTAATATTTTTGGTGTTTTGTAGTGATTGTAACAATAGCAACGGGAAAGTAAATAAGCGAGAACCAATATAAGAAAAGCTCGTAGGCATTGGATCGGTGATGGATAATTATGTCGGATGCGGTTCATCATGTAACAGTCATAACATAGGGTGACACAGAACTAGCTCCAATTCATCAATGTAATGTAGGCATGTATTCCGAATATAGTCATACGTGCTTATGGAAAAGAACTTGCATGACATCTTTTGTCCTACCCTCCCGTGGCAGCAGGGTCCTAACAGAAACTAAGGGATATTAAGGCCTCCTTTTAATAGAGTACCAGAACAAAGCATTAGCACATAGTGAATACATGAACTCCTCAAACTATGGTCATCACCGGGAGTGGTCCCGATTATTGTCACTTCGGGGTTGCCCGATCATAACACATAGTAGGTGACTATAGACTTGCAAGATAGGATCAAGAACACACATATATTCATGAAAACATAATAGGTTCGGATCTGAAATCATGGCACTCGGGCCCTAGTGACAAGCATTAAGCATAGCAAAGTCATAGCAACATCAATCTCAGAACATAGTGGATACTAGGGATCAAACCCTAACAAAACTAACTCGATTACATGATAGATCTCATCCAACCCATCACCGTCCAGCAAGCCTACGATGGAATTACTGACGCACGGCGGTAAGCATCATGAAATTGGTGATGGAGGATGGTTGATGATGATGATGGCGACGAATCCCCCTCTCCGGAGCCCAGAACGGACTCCAGATCAGCCCTCCCGAGAGCTTTTAGGGCTTGGCGGCGGCTCCGTATCATAAAACGTGATGATTTCTTCTCCTTTATTTTTTTTCTCCCCGAAAGCAAATATATAGAGTTGGAGTTGGCGTCGGAGGAGCTCCAGGGGGCCACGAGGTAGGGGGCAAGCCCCCACCCTCGTGGACAGGGTGTGGGCCCCCTGGTCTTCATCTTTGGCAAGGATTTTTTATTATTTTTGAAAAGACGTTTCGTGGAGTTTCAGGTCATTCCGAGAACTTTTGTTTCTGCACATAAATAACACCACGGCAATTCTGTTGAAAACAGCGTCAGTCCGGGTTAGTTCCATTCAAATCATGCAAATTAGAGTCCAAAACAAGGGCAAAAGTGTTTGGAAAAGTAGATACGACGGAGACATATCAACTTCCCCAAGCTTAAACCTTTTCTTGTCCTCAAGCAATTCAGTTGACAAACTGAAAGTGATAAAGAAAAACTTTTACAAACTCTGTTTTCTCTTGTTGTAGTAAATATGTCAAGCCGGCATTCAAGTTTTCAGCAAAGATTATGACTAACCACATTTGCAATAACTCTCAGGTCTCATGTTTACTCATATCAATAGCATAATCAACTAGCGAGTCATAATAATAAATCTCGGATGACAACACTTTCTCAAAACAATCATAATATGATATAACAGGATGGTGTCTCGCTAGCCCTTTCTGAGACCGCAAAAAATAAATGCAGAGCACCTTTAAAGATCAAGGATTGACTAGACATTGTAATTCATGGTAAAAGAGATCCAATCATAGTCATACCCAATATAAATTAATAGTAATGAATGCAAATGACAGTTGTGCTCTCCAGCTAGTGCTTTTTAATAAGAGGGTGATGACTCAACATAAAAGTAAATAGATAGGCCCTTCGCAGAGGGAAGCAGGGATTTGTAGAGGTGCCAGAGCTCGGTTTTGAAATAGAGATAAATAATATTTTGAGCGGCATACTTTCATTGTCAACATAACAACTAAGAGATGGTGATATCTTCCATACTACACACATTATAGGCGGTTCCCGAACAGAATGGTAAAGTTTATACTCCCCCTCCACCAACAACCATCAATCCATTACTTGCTCAAAACAACGAGTGTCTCCAACTAGCAACAGTCCCAGGGGGAGTTTTGTTTGCAATTATTTTGATTTAGTTTACATAAAGCATGGGACTAGGCATCCCGGAGACCGGCCATTTTCTCGTGAATGAGGAGCGGAGTCCACTCCCCTTGAGAATAACCCGCCTAGCATGGAAGATACGGACAGCCCTAGTTGATACATGAGCTATTCGAGCATACAAAACAGAATGTTTATTTGAAGGTTTAGAGTTTGGCACATACAAATTTACTTGGAACGGAAGGTAGATACCGCATATAGGAAGGTATAGTGGACTCATATGGAATAACTTTGGGGTTTAAGGGATTGGATGCACAAGCAGTATTCCCGCTTAGTACAAGTGAAGGCTAGCAAAAGATTGGGAAGCGACCAACTAGAGAGCGACAACAGTCATGAACATGCATTAAAATTAATAAACATTGGATGCAAGCATGAGTAGGATATAATCCACCATGAACATAAATATCGTGAAGGCTATGTTGATTTGTTTCAACTACATGCGAGAACATGTGCCAAGTCAAGTCACTTAAATCATTCAAAGGAGGATACCACCCCATCATACCACATCACAACCATTTTAATAGCATGTTGGCATGCAAGGTAAACCATTATAACTCATAGCTAATCAAGCATAGCACGAGCAACTATGATCTCTAATTGTCATTGCAAACATGTTTATTCATAATGGGCTGAATCAGGAATGATGAACTCATCATATTTACAAAAACAACAGAGGTCGAGTTCATACCAGCTTTTCTCATCTCAGTCAGTCGATCATATATCATCATAATTGGCTTTCACTTGTACGTCCGAACGATGTGAATAATAATAAGAGTGCACGTGCATTGGACTAAGCTGGAATCTGCGAGCATTCAATAAACAGGAGAAGACAAGGCAATATGGGCTCTTGGTTAAATCAACAGTAATACATATAAGAGCCACTTCAACAATTTAATTATGGTCTTCTCCTATCAACCCCCAAAGAAAAGAAATAAAACTATTTACATGGGAAAGCTCCCAACAAGCAAAAGAAGAACGGGAAATATATTTTTTTGGGTTTTCTTTTAATTATTACTACTACAGCAAGAAAAGTAAACTAACTAAAAGCTACCACTAATTTTTTTGGTTTTTCTTAAAGTTTAACAAACACACAAGAAGAAAGCAAGGAAAAGAAAATAAACTAGCATGGATATTACAGTGAAAAAGTATGAGCACCGACATCTAGCAATGAGTGTGTGAACATAAATGTAATGTCGGTGGAAAATACGTACTCCCCCAAGCTTAGGCTCTTGGCCTAAGTTGGTTCATTGCCAGGGATGGCCTGGCGGATATCCGTAGGTGTAGCTGGGGTCGTACTGCGATGAAGAGGACTCTGACTGCCACTGGCTGGCAGCCACCTCCGGATCCCAAAAGTAATCAGACTATCGTGGAGGCTCAAATTGTGGCTCCGGCTCCGGGGCTGGTGTAGGGTTCCGGTAGGCTTGAATGGCAGCCCACGGAACAAGATAAGGACCTTCAGATAAATGAAACAAGGAAGGAGCAGGCAAGGTAATAGTCTCAGGGTGGTGTTTATGAAAGAACAATTTGTATTTAAGCTCCCCTTCCCTATTCATAACAATAAAATCATGCGCTAGCATACTCTTATAATCTAAATAAGCACTAGGCAGCAATTTTTCTTCTTTCTCATAGAGCCTAATAGGTATGTTAAAATGTGCAGCTAGGCATGAAGCATAAATACCTCCAAATATGGGGCCCTTAGTACGGTTCAAACTTAACCGTTTAGCAACGATACCGCCCATACTAACAGTGTTATCGCGGAATAAACCATGGAACAAAATGAAAATATCAGGAACACTAAGGTTTCCACAGTTTCTGTGACCAATTAAGCAACGACTAGCAAATATAGCAAAGTAGCATAAAACAGGAAAATGTATGCTAGTGATTCTTGCATCGGAAACCTTCCTGGTTTCCCCCACAGTAATGGTGTCAATAAACCAATCCACATCTTTGCGATGTGGTTCATCCAAGGTACCCTCGAAGGGTATTTTGCAAACCTTGCAAAATTCATCTAGTGGCATCTTCTTAACAACATCATATAAATGAAACTCTACTAAAGGTGGTGTTTCCTTAGGAAAATTGTAGAAGTTTTGCACAAAAGTATTAGTGAGTAAGAGATACTGATGACGTTGGTCGCGAAGGAAGTCGGTGAGGCCTGCATTCTCAGCCAAAGAATAGAAATCTTCATAAATCCCGGCTTTTCTCAAGAAATCATCGGAAGGCCATTCACACGGCCGGACCTCCGTGGTGCGAGGCAAATTATATTTGGGCCTCTGTGCTTCTTCATTTTGCTTTTCCTTCAAGCTTCGGCTCGATGAGCCCCTCAAAAGTCTCTTCATTATTTTCTGAAATATTCTGAAATATTTAGTAACTTCAAACAAAAGTGAACCAAACTCAATAAAATTGATAGCAACTACTCCTACAAGTGCATAGAGCCTATATATATCAAACATTAGAACTACTTGGAACCATATAAATTTGACATGCAAGCTCAAGAACATGGTCACCTAGGCAGCACAAATTTGCAATGAATAAAGCACTAGAGCAAAACCTAATTGGACCAATGGAGGAGTCACATACCAAGGAACAATCTCCCCAAGCAGTTTTGTGAGAGGTGCTTTGAGCAAGGAGATCGAAAATCACAGCAAAGTGAGCTAGAACTCGTGCTTGAGCTGGATATTGGTGTTTGTGGGAGGAAGAAGAATTGTATGGGTGCAGGAATAAGTGGAGGAGGGCCACCGTGGGCCCACGAGGCAGGGGGCGCGCCCTCCACCCTCGTGGCCAGGTGGTTGACCCCCTGCTGTGTTCTTAGTTCCATAAATCCTCATATATTCTAGAAAAAATCATATTTCATTTTCAGGGCATTTGGAGAACTTTTATTTTCGGGGTATTTTTATATTGCACAGATAAATCAGGAAACAGACAGAAAAATTACTATTTTTTACATTATTTCAACTAAATAGCAGAAAGTAGAAAGAGGGTACAGAAGGTTGTGCCTTCTAGTTTCATCAATCTCATGCTCATCAAAAGGAATCCACTAACAAGGTTGATCAGGTCTTGTTAACAAACTCATTCGAACAACATGGAACCGAAGAAATTTTGAATAACACTATGTTACCTCAACGGGGATATGCACATCCCCTATAATGAGAATATCATATTTCTTTTTGACAGTAGGAAGAGGAAATTCAAAACCTCCAAATATAATCGATGGAAATTTTCCAATAGAATTGATACTATGAACTTGAGGTTGTTTCCTTGGAAAGTGTACCGTATGCTCATTACCATTAACATGAAAAGTGACATTTCCTTTGTTGCAATCAATAACAGCCCCTGCAGTATTCAGAAAAGGTCTTCCAAGAATAATAGACATACTATCGTCCTCGGGAATATCAAGAATAACAAAGTCCGTTAAAATAGTAACGTTTGCAACCACAACAGGCACATCCTCACAAATACCGACAGGCATAGCAGTTGATTTATCAGCCATTTGCAAAGATATTTCAGTAGGTGTCAACTTATTCAAGTCAAGTCTACGATACAAAGAGAGAGGCATAACACTAACACCGGCTCCAAGATCACATAAAGCAGTTTTAACATAGTTTCTTTTAATGGAGCATGGTATAGTAGGTACTCCTGGATCTCCAAGTTTCTTTGGTATTCCACCCTTAAAAGTATAATTAGCGAGCATGGTGGAAATTTCAGCTTCCGGTATCTTTCCCTTATTTGTATCAATATCTTTCATATACTTAGCATAAGGATTCATTTTGAGCATATCAGTTAATCGCATACGCAAAAAGATAGGTCTAATCATTTCAGCAAAAGCGCTCAAAATCCTCATCATCCTTTTTCTTGGATGGTTTGGGAGGAAAAGGCATGGGTTTCTGAACCCATGGTTCTCTTTCTTTACCATGTTTCCTAGCAACAAAGTCTCTCTTATCATAACGGCGATTCTTTGATTGTGGGTTATCAAGATCAACAGCAGGTTCAATTTCTACATCATTATCATTACTAGGCTGAGCATCATCATTAACATTTCCACTAGGTTCATGTTCATTAACAGATTGTGTTTCAGCATCAGAAATAGAGATATCATTTGGATTCTCAGGTGGTTTAGCAATAGGTTCACTAGAAGTTTGCAAAGTCCTATCATTTTTCTTTTTCTTCCTTTTAGAAGAACTAGGTACATCAATATTATTTGTCTGAGAATCTTGCTCAATTCTCTTAGGGTGGCCTTCAGGATACAAAGGTTCCTGAGTCATTCTACCAGTTCTAGTAGCCACACTAACAGCATAATCATTTTTCTTACTATTCATTTCATTGAGCACATCATTTTGAGCTTTAAGTACTTGTTCTACTTGAGTGGTAACCATAGAAGCATGTTTAGTAATGAGTTTAAGTTCACCTCTAACATCAGCCATGTAATTACCCAAGTGTTTAATCATATCGGAATTGTATTTCAATTGTCTACCTAAATAAGCATTAAAATTTTCTTGTTTGACAATAAAATTATCAAACTCATCTAAGCATTGTCTAGCAGACTTATAGTGAGGAATATCACCTTCATCAAATCTATAGAGAGAATTTACCTTTACTACTTGTGTCGGGTTATCAAGAACTCGAGGTTCTTCAATACGTAATGGATTAAGATCATATGTTTCTTCAACAGACGGTAAATTAAGACCATGTATTTCTTGAATAGGAGGTAAATTCTTAACATCTTCAGCTTTAATACCTTTTTATTTCATAGATTTCTTTGCCTCTTGCATATCTTCGGGACTGAGAAATAGAACACCTCTCTTCTTCGGAGTTGGTTTAGGAATAGGCTCAGTAGTTGGCTCAGGAAGTGTCCAATTATTTTCATTTGCCAACATATTATTCAATAGAATTTCAGCTTCATGCGGTGTTCTTTCCCTGAAAACAGAACCAGCACAACTATCCAGGTAATCTCTGGAAGCATCGGTTAGTCCATTATAAAAGATATCAAGTATTTCATTTTTCTTAAGAGGATGATCAGGCAAAGCATTAAGCAACTTGAGAAGCCTCCCCAAGCTTGTGGGAGACTCTCTTCTTCAATTTGCACAAAGTTGTATATTTCCCTCAAAGCAGCTTGTTTCTTATGAGCAGGGAAATATTTAGCAGAAAAGTAGTAAAACATATCCTGGGGACTATGCACACAACCAGGATCAAGAGAATTAAACCATATCTTAGCATCACCCTTTGATGAGAACGGAAATATTTTAAGGATATAAAAGTAGCGAGATCTCTCATCATTAGTGAACAGGGTGGCTATATCATTTAATTTAGTAAGATGTACCACAAAAGTTTCAGATTCATAGCCATAAAAAGGATCAGATTCAACCAAAGTAATTATATCAGGATCAACAGAGAATTCATAATCCTTATCGACAACACAAATAGGTGAAGTAGCAAAAGCAGGGTCAGGCCTCATTCTATCATTAAGCGATTGCTTATTCCATTTAACTAATATCCTCTTGAGCTCAGATCTATCTTTGCAAGCTAAAATAGCTGCAGAAGCTTCTTTATCAAAAATATAACCCTCAGGAATAACAGGCATATCTTCATCATCAATTTCATCAATACAATCAGTTTCAAACATTTCTTTCTCTCTAGCCCTAGCAATTTGTTCATCAAGAAATTCACTAAGGGGCACAGTAGTATCAAGAATAGAAGTAGTTTCATCATAAGTATCATGCATAGCAGAAGTGGCATCATCAATAACATGCGACATATCAGAACGAATAGCAGAAACAGGTTTAGGTGTCGCAAGCTTACTCAAAATAGAAGGTGAATCAAGTGCAGAGCTAGATGGCAGTTCCTTACCTCCGCTCGTAGTTGAGGGATAAATTGTTGTCTTAGCGTCTTTCAAGTTCTTCATAGTGACCAGCAGATATAACTCCCAAGTGACTCAAAGAATAGAGCTATGCTCCCCGGCAATGGTGCTAGAAAATAGTCTTGATAACCCCCAAGTATAGGGATCGCAACAGTTTTCGAGGGTAGAGTATTCAACCCAAATTTATTGATTCGACACAAGGGGAGCCAAAGAATATTCTCATGTATTAGCAGTTGAGTTGTCAATTCAACCACACCTGGATAACTTAGTGTCTGTAGCAAAGTATTTAGTAGCAAAGTTATATGATAATAGTGGTAACGGTAACAAAAGGTAACAATAACAAAAGTAATATTTTTGGTGTTTTGTAGTGACTGTAGCAATAGCAACGGGAAAGTAAATAAGCGAGAACCAATATAGGAAAAGCTCGTAGGAATTGGATCGGTGATGGATAATTATGCCGGATGCGGTTCATCATGTAACAGTCATAACATAGGGTGACACAGAACTAGCTCCAATTCATCACTGTAATGTAGGCATGTATTCCTAATATAGTCATACGTGCTTATGGGAAAGAACTTGCATGACATCTTTTGTCCTACCCTCCCGTGGCAGCGGGGTCCTAACGGAAACTAAGCGATATTAAGGCCTCCTTTTAATAGAGTACCAGAACAAAGCATTAGCACATAGTGAATACATGAACTCCTCAAACTATGGTCATCACCGGGAGTGGTCCCGATTATTGTCACTCCGGGGTTGCCAGATCATAACACATAGTAGGTGACTGTAGACTTGCAATATAGGATCAAGAACACACATATATTCATGAAAACATAATAGGTTCAGATCTGAAATCATGGCACTCGGGCCCTAGTGACAAGCATTAAGCATAGCAAAGTCATAACAACATCAATCTCAGAACATAGTGGATACTAGGGATCAAACCCTAACAAAACTAACTCGATTACATGATAGATCTCATCCAACCCATCACCGTCCAGCAAGCCTACGATGGAATTACTCACGCACGGCGGTAAGCATCATGAAATTGGTGATGTAGGATGGTTGATGATGATGATGGCGACGAATCCCCCTCTCTGGAGCCCCGAACGGACTCCAGATCAGCCCTTTCGAGAGGTTTTAGGGCTTGGCGGCGGCTCCATATCGTAAAATGCAATGATTTCTTCACCTTTATTTTTTTCTCCCCGAAAGCAAATATATAGAGTTGGAGTTGGCGTCGGAGGAGCTCCAGGGGGGCCACGAGGTAGGGGGCGCGCCCCCCACCCTCGTGGACAGGGTGTGGGCCCCCTGGTCTTCATCTTTGGCAAGGATTTTTTACTATTTCTGAAAAGATGTTCCGTGGAGTTTCAGGTCATTCCGAGAACTTTTGTTTCTGCACATAAATAACACCATGGCAATTCTGCTAAAAACAGAGTCCGGGTTAGTTCCATTCAAATCATGCAAGTTAGAGTCCAAAACAAGGGCAAAAGTGTTTGGAAAAGTAGATACGACGGAGACGTATCACCCCACAGCATCATCACCGATAACGGCTCGAACTTTACAGCCGACAAGGTAAAAATTTGGTGCAGCAACATGTGCATTAAGCTCGATTATGCTTCTGTCTGTCACCTGCAAACTAACGGTCAAGTCGAGCGAGCAAATGGTCTTATCATGAGCGGCATTAAACCCAGATTAGTGCGATCCTTAAACGAATCAGATACGCACTGGGTAGAGGAGCTCGACTCCGTACTATGGGGGCTGCGGACCACGCCGAATCGCACTACCGGATACACACTATTTTTTATGGTGTACGGCGCAGAGGCGGTACTGCCCTGCGACATAATTCATGACTCACCTCGAGTGCGCATGTACGAAGAGAAAGAAGCCAAGCTTGATCGGCAGGATAGTTTGGACGCGTTGGAGGAGGAGAGTGACGTGGCAAAAGCCCGTTCCGCATTTTATCAGCAACAGGCTCGAAGGTATCAAAGCAGAGAAGTACAGGCCAAAACTTATAACATCGGCGAACTCGTTCTATGCCTACCGGAGAAGAAAAAGAACAAGCTCAAGCCCAAATGGGAAGGTCCCTTTGTTATTGACCAAGTTTTGACCAGTGGTGTGTATCGTCTGCGGGATGCATCGGACAATCGACTCGAGCCAAACCCATGGAATGCAGCCAGACTCCGAAGGTTCTACGCCTAGTGCCGGACTCTATGTTCGTCTCCTTACCTCCGTTAATTTTTTATATATCCGTTATCTGTCTTTCATTTCTTTCTTTCTTCCATTCCTTAAAAGGCTAAATTGTGTCTTGACTACACAATCTTGACGCGCTAGCCACGCTCATTATACCAGGGGGCTTCTTATACAGAAGATTAATATAACTATTTTCCGGGCTCTATGCCCCACACATGTGTTATTCTTCCACATGTACCTTTTTTCGCCATTATATGCACCGATATGACTTAAGTTTTGGCCAAGCTGGGTTGCCTGGCTGTTGTGTTTATGCCCTACGTTCCCGTTAATTCGGCTAGGGCATAAGGGGAGAACCTCTGTGATTGTTACTGCCGGGTCAGCCGGATGTGTACCTCAGACTGGGTGAAGCCGAAAGCTAGCGTTCTTTAGGGAATACTCGGTCGGTGAACAAAAGATGACCTTTACTTATTGTAATACATGCCCCCAGATGTTTATATCCTGTGTCTCTTTTCGCAGCTCGGACATGCACATTAGGGCATGTGTACCCAGGGAAAGGAACCCTTAACGGAACTATTCTCCCTGGAAGATGTTTCTTATTATCCATGTAATATAACATAGCTAGTTGGGTACTTGTCTGATCAAGCACTTATGACCCCTACGCCTGGTTTCCACACGTACCCCGATTTTTACATAATTGAGCGGGTAATCAGATACACTCCGGTCTGTCGGGTCCAGAGGTCAAAGCGAAAAGGTCCGCCACGACAAATGATTTACAATCCGGCTACAGACAATATATGTCACTTGAAGTACACAGTCACTTAGACTGACTAGATTCTTCTTCTATACCATCCAACAGGCTGTCTAGCCTACAATCCTATTGGGAATACCGTGTGGCTAATTCTACTTGGTCATACACCAAACTAACGGGGATCTCTTTCCCATCAGACCCCACAGGTCTGACCTCGGCCGTGTGGTTCGGGTCAGCCTTGGTATATCGCGCCTTCACCATGGCCCAGGCTTCCCTCGCACCTTGTCGGCAGGCTGATATCTTCCATAATCGGAAGCGCCGCCGTGCTCCCTTGAGCTTCTCTACAAGCTCTCCCATGCCTTCTGGCAGGGAGGCGGATGGCCACAAGGCTTGGGCAATGCCCTGCATCACCTTCCGGACTTGTTCGTGCAGTTGTGAGAGATCTGGCAGAAGATCACCCGTAGACCCGGGCATCTCCTCCATGGGACGACCCATCAGTATACCTGCAGACATAACCCTGTTAGCCGGTTTCTTCTCCGAACTCTTTAAAAGTTTTCTCAAGCACTTACTGAAAATGCCGCGTCGTAGCCTCTTATTCTCCTTTACGGAGTCAGCAAGCTGGGCTCGAACATCTTTCAGTTCCACGCCCAGTTGGATATTGGCGTCTTGGAGATCGTTTTTCTCCCGCCTAACCCGGGTAAGCACGCGCTCGCCAGCCTTTAGTTGTCATTGAGCATGCGGCTCATCCCCTATCACCACCTCTGGATTCACTCCGGATTCATCTGCAGAATCTATTGTTAGATCTGCATGCGTGCCGCATACCACCTGGTACCTGTCATTCTTTGTAAAAGAAATAAGTGTTTTTTTAGAAACTTGACAGTAGGGGGAAAACCCCTACTGTATATTCATATGTCTATATAAATGGGGTGTTTACATAGACATATTAGCCATATTACAAAGAACACCTTTTTCACGTAGTGTGCACCTAGGGGAGCTATGATACTGTGGGTTTTTGTTTTATACAATGGAGTTACAAAAAGTGATAAATGCAGCTCTATGGGCCGCCTTAACTCTATGCTGAAGAAGCAGGAGATCCTCTTTGAATCGTGTGAACCAGCCCTCCACCGACGACACCACACCTCGAAAATATTTGTTGTTTCTCTCTTTCCAAATACTCCAAGCCAAGGTAAGGAATGTTTCAAAAAAGAAAGGGTTCGGCCAAGTATCTTTTGTTACTTGAAGGAGATCGAGGCGGCTATCAAAGGGGGCCCAGGTTATGTGGAGCTTCGCCCAGCAGGTTTGGCTAAACGGGCAAGTGAAGATCATATGGTCGACTGTTTCATTGATGTGTTGTTCACATAGTATGCAGTCAAAGTTATTTCCAATGTTGTAGTGCCTCCTTTTGAGCATGTTGCGTGTGTTGAGCCTGTCAATGAAGAGCAGCCAGCCGAACACTTTAATTTTCATAGTGCATCGCGATTTCCACACAAGATTGAAAGCATGGTGCATCTCTCCGTCCCTGAAGTAGTTGTGATAGTAGTATTTTGGTTGGTAGTGCGCCACTCCCCATGAGTAGTGCCAAACATCATGCTGTGAGGTCGAGGGGGAAATCCAATGTGGCATGGAATGTATATCTTGGATTTCCTCAAGTGCATGTGGCGAGACGGGTAGGTGAAAGCGTTCATGCAGATCCATAGTGTTCAACGCCTCAGCCATAGAGAGGTCTTCATGGACGGCAAAAGAAAATGCACGAGGGTGAGATATTTGTAGAATTTCTTCCTTCCACAGATCTTTCCAAAAGAGTGTCGTTCTGCCTTCAACCACCTGAACACATGTGATCCCACGGAAAATGGGGGTGAGTTTTAAGATGTCTTTCCACCAGAACGAGCCAACAGGGTCCACTGAGTGAGGTATGGTGTTTACGTAATAACTGTCCCAAATGAGATTCACCCAGGGAATATCCAGCTTGTTGAAGAATTTGTGTAGGAACTTTAACAGCAGGGCGTCATTATGTATCTTTAAGTTGATCACTCCGAGCCCTCCTTTTTTCTTGGGTCTGCAGACCAAATCCCAAGCCGCCAATGAGTTACATTTGTCTCCTTGTTCTGTTTTCTTAGTCCAGAGACAGCGCCGTTTGATCTTATCTAGGATTTCAATGAGTTTGGGTGGGAACTTCAGTGTGCACATGGCAAACACGAGGAGCGAAGTAACCGATGCATTTAGCCAAGCAAGCTTGCCTCCATACGACATTAGAGCAATTGTGGATGTGAGCTGTCTTTCCAATCTGCAGATCAGAGGCATGAGCTCTTGCACGGACGGTTTTGTCGTGCCTAATGGTAGGCCAAGGTAGGTGAATGGCATAGAGCCAACTACACATCCAAATATGCTTGCCAGATTGTTTGTAGCTGCCGAGTCTAGATTGATTGGTATCAGAGTGGATTTATGGAAGTTGATCTTAAGCCCAATAGAGGAGGCGTAATCCGAGAGGAGTTGCTTGATTAAGGTGGCTTGTTGCGTGCATGCGGGCAAGACAATGAGGGTGTCATCCACATATTGAAGGACAGGATAATCAGTTTGTCCTCTGCACGGGAAAGGGAGATGGAGCCTGCCTTGTCTGAACATGTCATTAACTGCAGCCTGGAGCAGTTCAGCCGCAAGGACAAAGATGAGTGGGGATAGAGGGTCACCTTGGCGAACCCCACACTTATAGAGGAATTGGCAGCCTAGTACTCCATTTAGAAGAACTGATGATCTCCCAGAGGAGAAGAGGCAGTTAATCCAAGCAATCCATCGATCGTTAAACCCCATATGTCGCATTATGTTGATCATAGGCTGATGAGCGATCGTGTCAAATGCTTTTGCAAAGTCTAGCTTAAGCAGAACGATCTCCTTGCCCGAAGTGTGGCATTGGTAGATGTACTGATAAGCCCACGCCAAACAGTCTTGGATGGTTCGACCTTTAAGAAATCCGTATTGATTACGGTGAACCAGCTGAAGGATAACTCGTTGGAGGCGGTTAGCGAGCAATTTTGTGATCAACTTTAGGCAGCAGTGAAGAAGGGTGATCGGTCTGTAATCATTGACATACTCGGGGGAATTGACCTTGGGTATTAGAGTAATAAGACCATCGTTGATGCTAGTGATATCCAGAGTGCCCTGGTGGAATTGGGAGCAAAGTGCATAGAAGTCATGTTTAATGATGGTCCAGCATGCCTTGAGAAAAGCTCTGCTAAATCCGTCAGGGCCAGGGGCTCGGTCAGGGGGCATTTCTTTTACAACATTGTCGATTTCTTCCTCGGTGAACGGATCAGTAAGGTGATCAAGATTGTTGTTACGCGGGATGATTGTATGTAAATTGAATTTCATTTCAAATGAGTCCGTAGTTCCTAACCTGGATTTATAAGTAGAATGAAGGAGTGCCTCTTTGCCAGGATGATCTTCGACTAAGCTACCGTCCTCAGTTCGAGAGGCAGCAATGTTATTCTTTCGAAACCTTTCCGTGGCAATTGCTTGAAAAAAAATTGTGTTCTCATCGCCAAATTTGACCCAACGGATGGTGCAACGTTTTTTCCAGTATAACTTCTGATATTTGAGCAGCTTGAGCAGATGAGCCTTGAGGATGGTTCTAAAGTTAGATTCAGGTATTGTGAGGTTTCTCTTGTTTTCTAACTCATCTAAATCAGCTAATACCTCATTACAGTTACTGATCGCAATGGATAGCTTTGAGATATGTTTGCTCCAAATTTTGAGCGCGTGTCTGAGGGCCTTAAACTTATGGGCAAGTGTGGCCGCGGCATTCTTGTTAAAGACAGGTTTATTCCAAACCTCATGAACGACATCCATGAACCCCGGGTGCAAAATCTAGTAAGATTCGAATCTAAAGAGCTTGCTACGGGGGATTTTAGTTTCAACAGTTACCACACAAGGGATATGGTCAGACACAGGTTTACCAAGTGGTTTTACCAGGGTTTTAGGATAAGTGTTTGTCCGGTGCAATGAAGTGAGAAACCAATCAATTTGTTCGAGCAAGGGGTCAAGTTGCATATTGCTCCATGTGTATGTTCTACCTTGGACCGGGATTTCAATAAGCTGCTGCTTGCGGATGATATCGTTGAATGTAATCATATCATTTAAGTTACCACCCGGTTTGTTACGGTTATCAGGAGCCCGCATATAGTTGAAATCGCCAAGAAGCAGCCAATATTGTCCATTAGGGATGTGGGCATCATATAACCAAGTGGTGAACGCCTCACGATCTTCCCCCGAGCAAGGACCATACACATTGACAGAGACCAAGATTGTGCAGATTGTGTGCTCACAAAGGTGACAGTAAGCGCAAAAACATCAGCAAATGCGACGGTACCTGTGAATATAGCGCTTTTCCACACCGTAAGAATACCTCCTGAAGCACCACGCGAGGGAACAAAAGCATAGCGATCAACCTGTTTAGGAAAGCAAGTTTTGATAAACGCAAAAGTGACATCAGGCATTTTAGTCTCCTGCAAGCAAACGACCGCACGACCGCTAGAGATAATCGCATTAGTAAGATCTAACTGTTTCTTCTCGGAGTTTAAGCCTCTGACGTTCCAGGATAGCACATTCCAACAGCGCAAGTGAGGCATGAGGACCCAACGGATCACTCAGAAGTAGCAGGAGCCGACTCCCCGCTCAGATCATCATGCGGTGGTGCAGCCGAAGGAGCAGCCAGAAGAGCTTCAGAGGAGAGCTCACTCTCCGGAATCACGCAGCGGTTGACACCGATTGCTTGCAGAGTGGCGACAGGCGTGGGTGGCGGGACGTCACTAGCAGAAGCAGAGGAACCAATCGAGGGCACAAAACGAGGCTGTACCTTTGAAGTCCTGGTGCGAACATCTTTAATAGCCTGAGATTTGAAACCATCATATTTGTTGGAGCGCTGACTGCGCCTGACTGCTGTGGTGGAGATTGGAGCCGTTGCCTTGGGGCGCCTTGGCCTTGGGTTAGGGACGGTTGGTGCCGGAGGCAGAGCAGAAGAGGAAATCTGAATCTCATCCGTAGCAGGCATTATAGTGTCATTACGAATTTCCTCAATAGCCACAGACGAGACGACCGAGGACAGGAGCTGACGATCAGGAGTGGCAGTTCTTAAAGGCGCGCTGTCAGACAGGAGTTCCTCAATTGTCACAGATGAAGCAGCTGCAGGTGTTGGAGTTGTAGACGGGACTTGAGAGAACTGGAGGCCCTCTGAATCAACTGAAACTCTGACAGAGAGAGACGTAGCAGCATTCCTCATACCATATCCCTGCTGCCAAGGTCCAATAGATGCAATAGCTGGTCGCAGGGCCTAGAAGATGAAGTTGTTGAGACGCTGTCGAGGTATGGGTTCATTCAAAAGCACCGATAACAGCTCTTCCCCTTGAGCAGACAGACCAAAGCGGATACCCTGAGCATGTAAATCCACAGTGACAGTTAAGGAATCAGCAGGAGCCTCCATGTGAACTACATTCAGAGTTGGGTCTGGCAATGCCACCAAAGCCACATTCAGATCAGGCGAAGTCTCATCTTCATCCTGGGAGGAACCAGAGTTGTCAGACACAGTAATGGAGCCATTCCAGGCCTGGAAAGCATTGTCAGTGATGTTATTTTCAGGTACAATGCCGTGTTGGACAGTCAGACCTTGAGCAGCCAGCCAAGCTTGATAGTTGACAAGATGCGGAGGCATTGGAGGAAGTTGCACTGGTTGTGGAGGGTGCCAGGCCCCCCAGCCACCGAGATCATGGACTGCTTGCGCATTCTCCTGCGCTGCACCTTGGCCAGCATTGTTGGCCGCTGCCGGTGCCCCGTTCTGAACCAACCAATTGTGTACCTGCTGCTGGTACAACTGTTCTGCAGTAATGTCAGGTCCAAACAGAGGATGGGGATTGCCATCGGGTGGCGGCTGTTCCTCCCCAGGTGGCAGCACTTGTGGAAGTAGACCATTGAAGTCATTGTTGCGCAAGATGGTCACCTGAATGGTCCAACAATCACGCGCTCCCCCAAGTTGCCAAACCACAAAGCTTTTGGGGATTAAGTTCAGGCGGATCACCCTGGCTTTGAGCAGAACAAAACGGCGGTCCTGCCGTGGATTATACCAGGAAACTAGCGAACCATACCCTCCCAGAGCCTTGGTGATGTAATAATCAGTTTGATAATCGTACGGAAACCCAAAAAACATCAACCAAACTTCTGGCCCAAATGTAGTAGTGCGCCTATTGAGTGCTTCATTGTGAGGAACGAAAGTAACCAGCAGATCCTCTTCCTCTAACTCAATAGGTGTGTTCACTGCCGTGTCCCTCATGAAAGAATCAGTAAACCCAAAGATCCCAATCCCAAACGGATGATCACTGACCTCTGTGGTGAATAGCTGGGACTCATGCAGCAATGCGGTGATCTGGTCGCGGATGGCAGAGCGGCGATGAAGAGGGACGTAGTGGCTAGTCTCTGCAATCGCCAGGAACTCGTGGCTGAGCGGCGCAATGGGACCGACCACCATGCCACTACGAACCAGGCGGTCCGCCGGGCCTGGTTCGACGGCAAACCCCGGAGGAAGGAAGGGGACTGGGTTCAGAGGGTAGTTGGCCATGGTCAAGCGTGGTGAGAGAGGGAGTGATGGCAGGGGCGAGGTGACAGGGCAGAGCAGGGGCTTTTGTGTTTTCGAGGTGGAAGACGTAGCGTGAGGGGGTGATCGGGTCGGGTGTCTTTTGACAACCCACCTCCATTTGTTCTGAAATATCAGCCGACGGCAGGATTGCTCCACATGTCCATAGTATCCGCACACAACACAACGAATGGACGGTTTAGATTTGAGCACTGGCTGCGGCGCAGGGAGGGAATGCCCCAAAGATCCGGTCAAATTGATCGCAGTTCTATCAATTGGAGGAAGTTGCCCAGTATATTGCGATGCGGTGTTACGCTTGGGGCAGGCAATTGCGCAGTGATCAGGACCGGAGAAATTAATGCAAATGAGCCTACCTTGGCAATTAATCCGTCTCTGACCCCATTGTAGGCATTTAGAACATAAGGCAGCCCAATTCGCCGCCAATTCCTCTATTTCCTTCTGTATGTATTGGGCCTGGGCGAGATCCGCTTTATGCTGGGCTTTAAGAGTAGGAGGCCAAGTTTCATAGGGAGGTGCGTACCTAAAGGCCGAATTCAAAAAACAGAGAGGTAGCGGGGCATATGGCACGGTAAGAGGACATTTAAATGTACCCAATAGAAGGTAATTACTGTCTTGATTCTCCTCAGACTGCGCTTGGGACAAGTAATGATTCATTAAGGCAATATGATTAGGGGCCGTAACAGGAGCCATGCCCGAAATGTCGCAAGAGGGAATTGAAGGAGTATGATTTTGAATCTGAGTATGATCCAGCGATCCCTCTGATGAAGAAGCTTCATGAGCATTTTTGTTTGAAAAAGTCCAGTTATTCAAAGGAATAAGGCAAAATTTACTAAGCTCCTTGGCAGTGGAATGATCAGGATGCTCCTTGCGAGAACGCATATGCAGCGAAGGTTTGACTGCAATCGTACGTCTATCTGCAACATCCAGTAATTCTTGGTCCGCGTGCCAACGATTGTCAATTGTCAGAGCTTTGGCAAAACGACCATTGAACAGATGGAAGTGACAAACAAAATCAGGCCAAATACGATCTTTGAGCCCATATATGAAGTGACCCACTTTGTTATTGGCAACCGAGAAACGAAAAGAACGTTGAGTGATCGGATGCACATTAAAACCAGACGAAATCCCACCAATGCAACACTGTAACGCAATACCTACATATTCCACCGAAAGAACGAAGGAAGCAGAAGAAAACGAGACCACCAAAAAGAACTCCTTGATGTCTCGGGAAGGGGAGAAATGAACCGTAGAGCCAAATTTTCTCCTCACCTGGTCTGCCAAGGCCAAGCCCGGGGCAAAGTCCCAATGAAGCAAGCTTTCCATGGTTGCTACGGCTAGAGATCGCCATTGTAGGTGGAGAGTAGGTGGCAGGAGAGGAGAGGTGCGGTGGGGTGGAAAAGAAATAAGTGTTACCAGATGGGGCCTTCTCGGACTCCTTTGCTGCGGCAATTGCGGCATGAAGCTAGGCTTTGCACTCCTCCAGCTCTTGAGACAACCGGGTATTCTTCTCCGTAAGAACCTATGCAAACAATGATCCTTAAATCAGTTGTCCCAACTGTTTCAAGTCTCAGGGGCTACTGATATACATAATTATTAGATTTTCTTACCTGTATATCATTTACATACTGGTCCGTGGCTTTGGCAAGACCATTTTGAGCAGCTCGTATGTACGCGTCTCCTGAGTTAAAGGCGTCGAACGCCTCTTGGGAGAAACAAGCGTCGCGGAGTACGGCCCGACGGCGCCTGTGATTTATGGCACTCTCCATTTCGGAATTCGTAGCGGATAGCCTATCCGCATCCTCTGTAGGAGGAACATCCGGTGTTGGCCCATGTTAGCGTCTGCCTCTAGGTCCGGCTCTGGAGCCCGGCTGGTGGAGGCGTGGCCGGCAACCTCTCCGGATATAGTCCGGCGAGTGTTTTTTCCTACTAGGAAACGTGGATGTTGTTATATTTTAAAAAGACGACAACCACGGAGCGGGGTTCTGTTTCATACATTTGCGACGGCGTCTCAGTCCTGACCGCCTTCCTTTTAAGCTTACCCGTCTTCGGTGCCCCTTGTTGGTGAGTCACTGCGGGTTCGGCATGGCGTCCTGAGGGCCTTCCCTGTAAGACACCATATGTGTGCGGTAGGTGAAGTGCAGAAAAAGGGATCCTTCTCGGAAGTTGGGACTCCGGTTTTACTTACATGCGATGCAGGGAGTAGTCCAGGATAATCGGCTGTGATGGCCACCATGGCATCATCGCAGCTCAATTGATAGAACGTCCTGTCAATAAGCTCCACGAATGTGTCCGGATCCTCTTCGAGTCCGGGGTCGAGGGCCCGGTCAGGGTCCTCTGGTTGTGGAGGCGAGCTGTGGACCTCCCTCACAACTTTTCGCAGCTCCTGCTATCAAATAGCAAGGTAAATATTTGTGACAAAGAATGCGGGAAGGTCTGGAGTAAAAAGTAGCAGATCACCCAGTTTGGGGGTGGTACATGGAGAATCCATCCCGTGGCTTGATGCGGATGAACTCCTCTTCCTCTCCTTTGTATAAATCAGACAGTATTTTCGCTGGAGCAGCGATGGAGTCCGGGCCTTTACGACCGTAGCGGGTGGCATCGTCTTCTCCATTGAAGTGCCACTTGGGTTGTCCCAGATATTGAAGTGGCTGCACCCCCCGCATTATACATATTGACATAACCTCGACTATTGTCAATCCTGATTGGGCCAGCATTTGTATCCGTCCCATCAGGTAAAGGACCTCTCTGTTATCTTCCTCCTGAGGGCTCCGAGGGCGCCAGCTGTGGCGTTTCTTCAAAGGGGCGTTATTAAACTCAGGAAGGCCCATCCGAACAGGGTCCGGAAGGGGGACATCCTCCATATAAAACCACTCCGAAGGCCAGTCTTCGGATGTCTTCTTCGGAGTGCCGGACAGATATCCGGTGCCGGCGATGCGCCATATCTCGGCTCCGCCCACTTGATATATCGACCCCTCTTGTGTACGGGGTACGAGGCAGAATAGCCTCTTCCATAGCTCGAAATGAGCTTCACAGCCCAAAAACAACTTGCAAAGGGCGACATAGCCTGCGATGTGTAATAGGGAGGCAGGAGTAAAATTATGCAATTGGAGGCCGTAGAACTCGAGGAGCCCGTGGAGGAACGGATGGATTGGAAATCCAAGTCCCCTTAAGAAGTACGGGACAAGGCATACCGCTCCCCCATGGATGGGTTGGGAAAACTCTCCGCTTGTTCCCCGCTATTGTAAGTGGCTAGTCCAGCTCGGATGGGGACCATATACGCAGGAGGAAGAAACCCCTGGGTTTGTCACTCTACTAACTGTCTGTGGGAGACGGAACACTTCTTCCAGTTGCCTGGCTTAGGGCTACGGGAGCGAGAGGAGGAGCTCTGACGACCGGCCATGATGGGATCGATTTTTCCGGGCACGCTCTGATGGTGCTGAGGGAGGATGGTGTGATCTGGATCTGAGGATCCCTGGTCCCTTAAATAGATGATTTACTCACATGGTTAGGGTGGCAAGTGATAAAATGCCCCGACTTCTCGCATTCGCACGACACGTGGAGGATAGCCTTTATTAGGCGCAGAAGCCGAGGAGAGCAACATTCATGGGAAGCCGGACACTACTCGACAGGTACTCAGAATTTGGAGAAGAACCCGCCTTGCAATGTCGAAGACAATCTATGCGTCGGACTCATTGTCATTGAAGCCTGGTTCAGCGGCTACTGAGGGAGTCCTGGATTAGGGGGTCCTCGGACAGCCGGACTGTTGGACTATGAAGATACAAGATTGAAGACTTCGTCCCGTATCCGGATGGGACTCTCCTTGGCATGGAAGGCAAGCTTGGCAATACGGATATGTAGATCTCCTCCCTTGTAACCGACTCTGTTAATCCTAGCCCCATCCGGTGTCTATATAAACCAGAGGGTTTAGTCCGAAGGACAACAACAATCATACCATAGGCTAGCTTCTAGGGTTTAGCCTCTACGATCTCGTGGTAGATCAACTCCTGTAATACTCATATCATCAAGATCAATAAAGCAGGAAGTAGGGTATTACCTCCATCGAGGGGGCCCGAACCTAGGTAAACATCGTGTCCCCCGCCTCCTGTTACCATCTGCCTTAGATGCATAGTTCAGGACCCCCTTCCCGAGATCCGCCGGTTTTGACACCGACACACGTATCATCACGGAAGTGTATTTTTTGTAGTGGGTGTTTTGGCGCCCATGGACTACGAATGGGGAAATGGAGGGAGAGAGGAAGGGGAACCATGTCTTTAGGGCGCGCTTGTCTCAAATGCGAGGAAATTCACAAACTTAGCCCCCGTTTAAAATTTCCTACATCACATCAATATTAGTCGGTTGGGGATATGCCAGTAATCTCGCATACACCGAATATTTGCCGACGAGAGTTTGTTTTGGCGCCCACAATGTACGAATCAGGGAGGGAGTCGATTTTGGCCGAGGAGACACTCTGTTTTGGCGCCCACCGTGTATGAATCCGGGTGAGAGGCGGTTATGTCACATTTGAGTGAAATTACAGACCTACCCCTATCAAAACCTATAGAAATTGAGCCGATAGGCTTTGCGTGTCAGGGATAGGCATTAATTTCCATCTCGCGGATTTTTGTTTCGGGTGGTTACTGCGACTTTCCCCACTTCGTTCAAATTTTTGCAGAGCAAGAGTGCATGTTTACCGTGACAACTCAATTCGAATCCAGTTTGTATTCTATTTTTGTTCGGGTAGGATCCATTTTCGATTGGAATAAAATTCTATATACATCAATGTTTATATATACTTTCAAAAGCACAACAAAGAATTATGATCCTTTATATGTATAATATGATTTACAAATATAATAATGTCAAAATCATATGGTTGAATTCAAAAAATTTAAACCAAACTATCTTCTACTAAAATGTATGGATCAGTAATATCTACATATTAAATAACATAGATGCGCGTGAATTCATATGAGTATGCATGTTTGATAGATCAATTTTGCTTCAAGTATGAATTACATGTATCATCATCTCGAATTCAAATATTTGAATCCCTTTTATGTTGTCTCCTTTCACGCCCATCTCTCTCGCATGCTCCTTCATGTAGCTATCACTCTCTTTTCTCCAGCTCACCCGCACACTCACTTCATGTTTCTCCTATCCTCGCAGACATGGTCTCTCAACGTCTCCCTTGAGAAGTGTCACAGTCTCCCTATAATTATACATTACACGGTTTTCATTATCTCTCATGTCTCTACCGTTCTCTGGTATCACTAGGTACCTAAGCTTTCTTTTTCACCGCCACACACACAGTCTCACTCGTCTTTCACTTTGTCTTTCTCTCTATGGGGTTCTCTCACACACCCTATATGTCTCTAGATATGACTCATACAGCTAAAATTACTCTCTCCTACAGACACAACATTTGTTGTGGTCTCCTTTCCGTCTCCATCCCAGTTATAAAACTGACATTATTCATTTGTTTACCGATCAAATAAACTCCCCCCCCCCCCTCTCTCACACACACACACAACTTCTGCTTCCACTCCCCTCTACCATCTCTCTCTCACACACACAAAACTCTCGCTTTCGCACCCCCGACTCGTATTTCTCTCACAAACATTTATCGACTAGCCTCTAGATAGGTTCATACACCCGCACACTCGTGCTTCCACTATCACGTACATGTCTCTCGCGCTCTCCTTGTATCTATGTAGATTTTTCTTCCCTTCTTGAGACATGCCCTCTCGATCGTGCACACACACACTATCGCCTCATTTTAAGGTGATACCTCTCGCACACACACTCTTTGTGTCTTTGTCACACATGCACTCCGTCCTCCTCCTCTCACACACACATGGGATTTTTGCAACAACTAGCAAGATGCCCATGCGTTGCATGGAACATCAAGATGCATTTGTATGAGTAGTTTATCTTGCGGGAGAAAATGATGAACGAGGGAAGGACTCATTTGCAAATGTGGAGAGGGGTGTGGGTATATTTTTGCAAAATTGCCATAGTTTCCTTCCTATCCGTCAGATATAAATCGGACGGCCTATATCGCAGGATGGCAGGCACGCCATCATCACCAACTCTGATTTTTATCTCTACTCTTATAAAAAAGCATAGTCGATGATGATGGTGTGCCTGCCATCCTGCAATATAGGTCGTCCGATCTATATCTAACGGATAGGAAGGAAACTGTGGCAATTTACCTGCACTCCTCTCCACATTTGCAGATAAGGCCTTCCCTCATTCATCCTTTTCTCCCACAAGATCTTGATGTTCCGTGCAACGCACGGGCATGTTGCTAGTAAGAGTAGAAATTAGAGATATACCACTTCTCGAATCTTGAAACCAAAGACATTCCTCCCTTATCTCATCAAAACCGCCAAAGCAATATATTTTGAGTGAAACATAACATACTTTTAGTGATATACGTATTTCAAAACTAGACTCTTTTTTCTATCAAATCGGTGAATATGTATTAATCTACTTTGATCGTGTGGCAACGCATTGGCACATTGCTAGTAGTTATTACTACTGTATAACTTTTTGGACATCGGACAAACGGTGGAGTACATATACAAAGAGAAGAGGCGCACGCACGCAGTCGGTCTCTCGTTGTCTCGCACACATGAGAGTTATGTAAAGGCACCGTTCACAAATAAACCCTAAAACCCTAGGCGCACGATTGCTGCATGCGCGGGTACCGGGTACGTGGTGGAGCGCACCTTTGTAGGAATAGTCAGCTCGCGTGATAATTTGATCCGTAGGAGTTGATGGTCGGGACAACAGGTGAACGACCTGGAGGCGGTGGCTCGCCAGTTGCCACAGATCGAGTAGCCACGTTTAAAATATCATTTTTTAGCGGGGTAAGAGTTCCGATTTTCAATGGCGTGTTATAAGTACTAAGTAGTTTTTAGAACGATTGGTATGGAGCGAAAATGTAATTCATAACTACTACCTCCTTGGCGTATGGTTGTGTGGGTTTATGTTGCGAGATGTTGAAGCTGGTATTCTAGGGCAAATACTATGGTTTAGATGTTGGTTTTCAGTAATGAAAATCGGAAGGGGGAAACCCTTCTTTGATAAAAAAACTACTACCTCCGTTCTGGTTTACTAGTCCCCACTGTATTTTGGGTCAAAGTTTGTCCATGAATTTTACTTGTAAAATGTGAATGGAAAACGAGATTTTGTTATACCCGAACAAAAAAGGACTGGAGGGAGTGATTGCTCTAACACAGACGCGACCTCTCATAGCGCAGGCATTGAACCGGCGCGCCGGCCAAGAGGGCCCCACTTGCTATAGGCCCGGCTAAACACGCCTCCTCGCCGCATGTAACCGGCTTCAGACTGCCCCGCCTGCCTCCATTGAATCCACGCGTGTGCTGGCAACACGTCCTTCCATGAGCCGGCCAGCATTTTAGAACACAAAAAAATGACCAAAATATAATTAATTACGCATGGTCTTGACTTGTTGTGCTCACACTGGTAGCAGGAACTAGAGGTTTTTCTTTATTTATAACTCTCCTCACATTTTTTTTGGCTTTGAAGTGAATCATGGTTGTGGACATTATCTATGAATGTGCAGATATCTGTGAACATGAGTTTGATGTGGAAGTTGAACTTCAAATGTCGGGCATGCGCGTGAACTATACCATGTCCAATGCTTCATCTGTTATTGTTTGGAAAGTAATTGCAGTTATTACATGACCCAAAAATTTTATTTTGTGACACATCAGTAGATGCACGAACATCACAACAGGCATGTTGACTGGATAAACATTTGAACCTAGCTATTATGAAGGAAAATTTGTATTGGCAACAGTTTTAGATAGCAGGAGACGCCTAGCCTACTCTGCCTCCGCTAGCTTATTTCTGGCTTCTTCCATCTCTTCTTTGGCTTGGGTGAAGAGAGCATCAGATTGATCTTTTCGCTTCTTCAGGAACTCAGCTACATTCTCAAGGGCTGCTGCATGCTTTCTTTTAGCCTTTACTATAGCCACGAGGGCACAAACAGTTGACAACTCCACCTGGCTTGTGTGTAATCCAGCATCATCTGGGAATTTGCACCTTGTGTCTAATCCAGCATCATCAGGGAATTGGCACCTTGTGTGTAATCCAGCCTCATTTTGGAAACATGATCTCGAGGTTGACCATACTTCCCTCCTTGCAGGAACTACATCCTGACATGAAGTTACTTCTTTTTAGATCAATACTCAGAGCAACCTAGATCCATTTAGTAGAAGCCAGATAAACAGGACTCGGAGAAGTGAATTCAAAAGGAAAAATATAAAAACAGACTACAAGGTGAGAACACCCACTTCCTACATCAAGCTAAAAATGAAAGCATTAGGATGATTAAGACTCTTCTTATTACAAATCGAAGAACACGAGGCTAAGAGAAACAGAAACTACAACATATACACATCGAAGAACACGAGGCTAAACGAAAGTAATTTAAAGGGTGTTACTTACCAAAGTTTGTTTTACAGCTTCGGTGCAGCTCCTCTTTAACTTGCCACGCTCCTTGAAGATGTCCCCAATATCCAGTGTTTGGTCTTCATTGCTCCTCTGCATGTTTGCACTCGTGGATTTAAAATCTCAACATGGCAAGAAAAATATACTAATCCATGTGTAATAAGAAGAGTATCTCCACATTAAAGCACTAGTCTGCCATGTTAGAGCATCTCCAACAGAGGCAAAATGCGCGGCGCTTTAAAAAAAGCGTTTGCAGTGTTGAGATAGAGAAGTAGAGATAGAGAGTAGAGACTAGAGAGTAGAGACATAGATAGTTCTCAGCATAGATATATCATAGATAGATAAAAAAATAGATAGTTCAACTACTCCTCCTCATCCGACTCCTCCTCGGTGATGTCCTCCTCCGACGTCTCAATGTAGGCGTGAAGATACTGATCATCGTCGGATTCCTAGGGCGACGCTGCTCCTAGCCTCATGTTGAATTGAGCGTCCGCTTTTTGCGTACGCTTGTCCTCGCGATAGGAGGCTCGCTCCGCCCTCCTCTTCTCCCTCTCGCCCTCCTTTGCGTGTAGAACTCGCGCTCGTTGATGATGTCCTGCGGGAAGCGTTGGCCCTACAGCGCCATGGTTTCCTCGTCCATCTCGGCGATGTTGATACGGTGCTCCCGCCTCTGCTTGTCGTGACGATTCTCATCGGTGATAAGCCACGGCAGAGGCGCGAGCTCCAACGCCCGGTCCCACGTCGGCACGTTGGGGAAGTTCAATGTTCTATGAGGTCACCGGAGGCTCCACGCCGCCGCGTCGTACGCGCGGGTGGCCTCGTTGACGGTTTCGAAATTGCCGAGGCCGAGGCGCATCCCGCAGAACCGGATCTTGGCGGAGAAGCCGCCGGAGGGGCGTGCGCGGACGCCGCTGTATCCCCAAGTTTCCCGACGACGCGGCGGCATGGTGGCGCGATGGCGGCGAGGCGAGAAAGAGCGGGGAGAGAGCGGTGGTGAGGCGCGGAGCGGGGAGAGAGCAGTGGCAAGGCACAGAGCGGGGAGAGATCAGTGGCAAGGCACAGAGCGGTGGGTGGGCGTTGGATTGTATAAAGCACGCCGGACGCCGCGTGCCAAAACTAGCGCGCGCCCGGCCGCTTTTTCCCGCGCACGCGCGATCCTTTCCCGACGTCCCTCCTATCTCTACTCTCTTCTCTATTGTTATATTTATTTTATATTTAATATTTATCTCTACTTCTCGACTCTCTACTCTTCTAAAAAAACAGAGTTGGTGATGATGGTGTGCCTGCCATCCTGCAATATAGGTCGTCCGATTTATATCCGATGGATAGGAAGGAAACTATGGCAATTTTTCAAAAAGATACCCACACCCCTCTCCAGATTTGCAAATAAGGCCTTCCCTCATTCATCCTTTTCTCCCACAAGATAAACTACTCATACAAATGCATCTTGATGTTCCGTGCAACGCATGGGCATCTTGCTAGTTCTAAAAAGCATTCCATCATTTGCCACACTACTGGTTGCAGATGAAGAACCTACCCAAGCACAGCGCGATACAGGAGCAATGCATAATTACAAGCTAATATTCTGTTGGACAATGGAGGCTATAAACAATTACTTTTACAGGAACAATAGCAACCAGGAAATTGGAAGGGTAGGTATGAACAAAATTGGAACTGCACATGTACTGCTAAGTGATTCAATACACACATTACCAATCGAGCAGGACAACGATGGTCGTGGCGGCCTTTGTGCATCATGGTCGGCAACGGGAGTCAGTTCATTGTCCATGACGGGGGTGCTTGTGCTCTTGGCGTCGGCTTCCAGGAAGCATATCCGAGACCATGGAAGACGGTGCCGGGGAAGAGGCTCCATGTACGACGACGACGGTGGAACGACTCCAGTGCAGCGTACGAGGTCGTCGCTGAGGCAGATGCACTGCAGTGCATGAGTGCACTGATGTAGAAGGGGAGGAGCATGAAGGCTGCGGTGCCGTGGAGAAGTCTATTTTGCGGTGGGGATAGAAAATGGGGAGTATTCAGGTGTACTACTCTGGGTGCCGGGGTGGGGTTGGCTGGGTAGGGTGAACCTGAAGTTACGAAAATATCCCCTACCAAGCGTCATCTATAGGCATGTTTCAAATGCTATGATGGTAACTTCGCACTGCTCGAATCAGGGTCGCGGGAGATTTTCCTGCCGACCTCAAAATTTTGTGACACTGAACTCCCCGTGTGGCGTGTTGGCTGATTGGGCTAAGCAACTAGCGAGTAGTACTAGTAACTACTAATACTCCCTCCGTCTTTATTAACTCTGCATATTAGGTTTGACCGAAGTCATACTTCCTAAACTTTGACAAAGTTTATAGAAAAATATAAAAATTTACCATAACAAATTTGTGTAATGTGAAAGTACATTCAATAATGAATCTAATGGTATTTATTTGTTATTGTATATGTTAATATTTTTCGTTATAAACTTTCTGAGAGTTTACAAAACTTGACTTTGACCAATGTTAATACGCGGACTTAAATAAAAACAGAGGGAGTACACATTCGTTTTCTTAGTTTGTAGTGAATTAATCATTTGCTGTAATTGTGAAATAAATATATTAGGCTACTAACTTCGAATGTAATGGTCTATACAATTCAACAGTTACAATATTGTTGAATTCCAAGATGTATACGAGGTCTATAGTACTTCACAATATGCTCAAACTCACATAATCCCAGTCAAATGAGAATCTAAATGCATTTCATAGTTATTACTTTGTAGGATGCAACAAAACCAACCAAAACTCTACATCATCCATTATAAAAGCAACATTTTGAACACATCCCAATGTGTGAATGAAACATGTAGAGAGAGCTTGCGAAGATGGAGCAGATAGGGCAGGAAAGATTGTATGTAGGTGGACGAGAGAGTAGGAGACAAACCTAACGAGAGAGAGAGAGAGAGAGAAAGAGAGAGGAACAAGTTAGGTCTGTGAGAAAGATGGAGACATGTAATATACGTGAGATGCGTGTGCATCCGGATTCTGTACACGTGGGAGGAGAAGAGACAACAGGTTTGATGAGAGAGCTGGAAAAACATGGACGAGAGGGGAAGGATCTCGTGGGTTGAGGGATTGATAATTTTGTGCGGGGGAGAGAGGGATTGGTAATTTTGTGCGAGAGAGGAGGGGAGGAGTCAGTCGGTCGTCGTCACATCATCCTGCTTCCAAATGGCCCTGCATTCTCTAGTGCAGTGTGGTCGCCGTTTCAATCTCCTCGATGCCCTCTTTGAAGATTGAGGTGTTGTGCATGCTGGGGTGCAGATAAGCACAAGCGAGAGTGGTCACCATATAACCTTGGATGGGGATGCATTGTGTGCTCGGGGGAGGGTGTGTGTGTGTGTGTGTGTGTGTGTGTGTGTGTGTGTGTGTGCGTGTGTGTGTGTGTTTGTGTGTGTGTGTGTGAGATATTGAGAGAAATCAAACCTATGGAGAGAAATGTGTGTGTATGTGACGGAAAGCTACATGCTAAATAGGGTTTTCACGAAGAGATTGTGTGTGCGAGATAGAGAGCGATGTGCGGGCATTGAGGTGGGCAGGGGCCAGTTGAGGGTGTCAAAATGTGTGCATTGATGCATGTGTTACATGCGATCGTGCGAGGGACGGACAATCGAGAGAGATGGTTGTTGTGTTACGAATGCTCCTCTCTTTCTCTCTCTCTCTCTCTCTCTCTCTCTCTCTCTCTCTCTCTCTCTCGCACACACACACACACACACAAGTAAAATAGAATGATCATTTGCACATTCACACCTCTCTATGTCTCTGTCACACGCACACCGTATCCACATTGCCCTTCCGCCACAACACACATATGGACACATACACACGTTCTCTCTCAGTCACACACACAAAATCAGTATTAAAAAAACTAGGGCGCACCTAAAAGTCCAAATCCAAATAAACACGAACTAGAGCTAAATTCAAATATATGGAAATATTGTAGCGTCAAGAACTTTTCCAGCAAAAAAAGTTGAGTAATATTCGGGGATTGTTTTCACACACACAAAAAGGTTCTGTGGATGTCCTTTGAGCGTGACACGTGACGCACCGTTCGATCGACCGCGCGACCGCGGTTCACGCGCTTGCACATGATTCCGCATCGTGGTTGTGGTAACTAATATAAGCGATGCCTCGGTCTAATGTTTACGTGTACTAGTACGGTTTTCTTTTAAGTTTGACCAACCCTATATAAAATTAAACTAAGCTCCCATTCGTGCGCTCATCAATATGCCGCCGCCGTTGCGCATGCCGCCTCCCGCCTGCTCCGTCCAACCATTTCTCACCCATCACCGTCGTGTCACCGCCATCCCTGTGCCATGAAGCCAAAGGCTCGCCCGCTCATGTCATCTGCAGTCCCTCCTCGCGATGTCGCCGTGTTGCCAAGCACGCGAGCAGCTGGTGGAGCCGCGTATATGCACACGGCGTATGAAGAGGAGGGCGGGCACGTGCTCCAGCATGCCGGCGAGGAGGAACTAGCGTGTCATTGTCGTCTCCACCCGTGCGGAGGAGGCGCGCATGGTGGTTGTCGTGGCGGAAGCCGGTCACGCCCGCGTCGAGCCCGCAAACCGGGTGCGGATGCAGAATCTACCTTCGAGACCTTGAATGCCACGTGGATCTTGCAATCTGAAGGAGCAATTTGGGTCAGTCGACTCTTGTGAGTCGTTGGATGCAACATGGATGGCTAGAAGGGCTTCTTCAACCTCCAAAACTGATGCACTATTCATCTTCTCAGCCCGCCACACGCCTAACCGCCTGCCACCACCGCCCCGCCCTCCCCTGAACCGCCTGCCACCGCCATGCTCCCCCCACCTCCGCCATCCGTTTAACCCTGGGCACGATCCATTTTTTTCGGCAAAATGCATTCCACACCCAACACTCATAAGATAGATCATGGGCACCCTGCCACCCTAATATAGATACTGGGGTAGCTTCTCCGTCGTCTTCTTCCTTCGCTAACTTCTTTCACAAATCGACTGACCCAAATTATACTACTAGTATGAACGTATTAATTACAGTAGGAACACGAAGATACGAGCAGTAGTACCAACTGCAAGAAGAACAATAGTAAGACATAATACTAGTACTATTGTACGTACTAAAGAGTTCAAATAACAAGGAAGAACATAAAGTTCAAATAATGAGAAAGAAAATAAACATAGTTCTACTGGGGGCTCAGCACAACACATCCCTGAAATAAAACTAAGCAACTAGTCTACTTGACACTGCAGTAGAACCAGCATGAGCGACGACACTGCCACCTTACTTGGAGTCCGAGTCCACGTCCTTGACTTCGTCCTCGTCCCTCTTCCTCTTCGCCGACGCTTCTTTGCTTGAACCAGACACTGGGCTCTGCTTCTTCATCCAACCATTGTAGATATTTAAACAAAAGTAGGCATCTATTGTTGCATACAGGATGTGATCTTCATCTAATGTCTTCGACTCCCATGCATGATGAAACTCATGGTGATGTTTCTTCAGTTTAGCGCATGAAGGATGAATCATGGTTGCTACGAGGGTCAGCATTGAAGGCTGAGAGGAGGACACCAGGCTTGCGTTCTGGAGATCGAAGGGCTGGCCTTCAACAAGGCCTATCCGACCCAGGACATCCCTGTCGTTCCTAAAGTCTACAGTAATGGATTTCACTCTTTCGTCCTTGAGGAAGTTCTTAAAATCCTGGCACTCAACATCAGCATGGCATATGTGGTAGACCAAGCACACATTATGTATGCAAACCTGGATCACAACGGGCTTCTTCTTCTCTGCCTCCTTTAGAATCTTCTCTCTTTCCAGGACTGTGGTGTACTCAACATCTAGCCTAGCGACCTACTCATCCTTTGAAGTGTTGAACATGCATAGGAAGCGAGCAAGGCATGCTTTGACCGTCGTGGATCCACGGGTGTAGATGATGATGAACTCATCGCCGGTGATGGCTCTAACCTGATACTCAGCAGCGACCATGGAGATTTGGGAGGCCATGGATTTCGGAGGAGGGTTAGGAGAAGTTGAACTGGTGTAATGTGAAAGGACGGGACGACTAAGAGCGAACTATTGTAAGGTAGAAGACGGGGACGAGTAGGGCGTGCGAACAGTGTGGGGTTGTTGGCTTGCCCGATGGATAAACGGCTGCAAGCCCCCAAAGAGTTCTTGAGTACTATGCGAGACCCACTAGATGTCATGTCTACTAGACCCATATCGTAGGCCTGATGATATAGCTTCTTCCTGTTCGCATGCCATGCCGGCGCGTGAATGTAACTTCACTTAATTCCATCAACCATCGCGCCTCCCACGACCTTCGCCTCCCTCGCGCGGTCGCGCCCTTTGAGACTTCGACCGGCTATAAATGAGCAATTTTCTTGCCTACTCCGCATGCATGATACTCCCACTGGTCCTTTTTACTTCCGTCAACCATTTGCAAAGTTTTTGACCAAATTTATACTAAAAATAACAATATCTACAATACTGATTATAATGAGTATAAAAATATTGATTTGACATTGTGAGTGTTGATACATTTTTCTATAAGTTTGGTCAAAGTAGAGGTACATTGACTTCACACAAAACTTAAATGCACAATGCAGACTAGTTCCTTCGTCCAGGTGCGTGCCATCTCCTATCTAGTCATCACAACAAGGTTAGCTATTAGAGTACTACTACCTCCCTTCTACTCCTAGTTTAAAGGGCTCAATTCAAAAATTTCACCTACTCTTACCAAGATAGAGGCGGTGGAATAGTTTTTGTAGTGGTTTCTAGAGTCTGGACTCCATCTTCAGGAACCTTCGCCGCCGCCGGCAAGAATGCAAGGAGATGAACCAGAAAGGAAATGAGGCTGGAATGAGTAGTTCCATATTTTATACTGTGGCAGAGGTGGGTAAATATCAGCTATACCTACGGTGGCAAGGCCATGTCTCTATGCACACACATCTCAGTCGTTGGTTCCAAGTAGATCGAACGACTCACGTTGTGCAGAGGCAGATACACCATCACCACCAACTGAGATTTTTATAGGAGTATAAGTAATAAATATATAGAGTAGAAATTAGAGACAAGAGTGGAGATAGAGAGTAGAGATTAGTCAATATTCTCTTTAGGCTACTCATAGTAGAAAGTATCATATACTAGTATCATGTGTGTGATACTAGTATATGATACGGGACTACCTTTATAGTGCCAAGTATGACACAAAGTAGCATAGCATTTAACATGATACGGTATCTACCTATGTTACTCTAACCCCCCTCTCGTCTTTAATTCTTTGTCACATAAGCATGTTTGCTATTCCTGTGTGCATGATACCAGCTAGTAAGATACCACATTACCACCACTATGGCCAGCCTTAATTATCGCATGCAATAATTTAGTGCACCTTGAAATCTGAACGCATGCTTGACTCTCCTTCTCCCTCCGGTAGTCCCACCACTCCACCCCGTGTGGAAAAAATCTGGATGCATGACTCTCCTCCCCCCGCGCTCGTCCAATCCGTTGTGACCAATAATATTTCCACCCCTTCCCTCCCCCGTAATTTACTCCAACAAATATGCCCACGTACCTATTACGTTAATCACGCAACATATCTTAGGGGATGCTGCTTCAGTTACTTAACTGCAGGTGCATTGGGTCACTGACATGTGCGCCCAACAGGCGTCTGGCACACATGTCAGTGACGCAACAGGACCTGTAGTTAAATCAGTGCAGCTTAGTCCATATCTTACGTAGGTGTGCCATTGCTCGCTATAAATACTGCGCCTCCCACGGCATCTGGAAGAACGCTCACGTTCATCGCTATCTCCTCCCCCTCCCTCTCATGTCGACCACCATGGCATCGCCCCTCCCAAGCCCTAGGCGCCTCTCGCTGCACCGCGCGGACGGTCACGTGTCGTCGTTCCATTCCTCGCCGCCACTAGTCGAGGAGGACGCGTCGGTGTTCCGCTCCTTGCCGCGACACGTCGAGGTGGACGAGTCAGTGTTCCCAATCTCGCCAGCACGCGCGTCGGAGGACGCGTCGGCTCCCCACTACGAGGAGAACGCCGTGCCGCCCGTCGAGCCCCCCCCAGCCTTGAGGAGCTTTGAAAAGAAATGGATGTTGCCTTGTAGGAGGCTTTGCCTCCGGCAAAGCGCACCAAAACAGAGGCGAAGAAGAAGGCCGGGGAAGAAAAGCGCGCCACGGGGCAAGCTGCTTGGCAGGCCTATGTCGCGTTCGAGAGAGTCAGGCAACTGGCTCTTTGGAAGAAGGCTCGTGTGAGGGCCGTGAGGGTGGCGGAGGATGCACATGCCAAAGCCCTGAGTGCAGTAGGGCCCAAGAGCCTCATCTACGCTTGGCAGTACGTAGACCAGGTGCACGCTTCCAGCGAGGAGGAGTACCTGTTGGCGCCGGATCACCACACCGGTGAGATCGCGCTCGCCCGCCGGCAAGCCGCCAATCAGCACCTCGCGAGTTGCAAGGCTGTGGAAGAGGCGTTGTGTTGGCGCGCTGGGAAACAGCTGCACACTAGTGCACTCATGGTGTGCCACAAGCGCTCCTGCGAGCGCCGTGGCTTTTATTAGGAATATAATTTAGTTTCGTAAGGCAATCTCATTAGTTTTGGGATGCAAATGATAAATCCCGAACGTTCGGGAATTATTAGCGTCCTTAATTAAGTATGTATAAAAGGAAAAGTTTGGAAACCTTGTGTATCCGTATGCATTTTGTAAGTATGTGCATATAGCATAAACTTTACTATATACTATCGCACTACACGTCTCTCTATATATATGCTTGCAGGCTGTGCTACTCCCTCCGTCCAGGTGAATAAGCCATCTTTGGTTGTGCACCGTGACCAAGAAGGAGGGAAGACTTATACACCTTGCCGGTGGGAGTACTACTATTACTTATGTACGTGCAAATGCACGTTTTAACATTACGATGTGGTTTTTGTAAAAGTAGAAAAACAACACTAGTCAAGCTTGTGAAATGATTCAATGCAAAACAAATACAAAAATGCTAGTTTGATTGTTTACTTTTAGCTTCCTTCTCTGTGGTTATTTCTCTATCGTACTTTGTATGGAGTATCTCACTGGTTGGGAAGGCATGCAGATTCCCAAATCGCTTCCTACACCCTATATCGAATTTTTTGCCTAACAAGTTGTGTCGTGTTGGAATTCAAACTTGAGTACTACTACTAGGAGTACCAGGGGCCGATTCTTTTAGCCTTCTAGATTAGTAATCCCATAACTACTACCTCCGTCCTGGTTTATTGGTCCCCATTGTAATCTGTGTCAAATTTTGACCATAAATTTAACTTATGAAATGTTTGTGCATCTCACATGCACTAACATTTTATCAGTTAAATCTTTGGTCAAGATTTAGCACAAATTACAAGGTGACGAATAAACCATGACGAAGGTACTAGTAGTAGTTTAGAAGCCCAAATAAATGAGTGAGCCGCCCTAATGTTACTCTCCACTATGACTAGTCTTATGGGAAAAGCTGGGGAAGAGACGGCTTATTTTTTAAGCCGCCAAAAGAACTGGCCCTAGGAGTAGTAGCTAGGGATACTAGGAGTAGTAGCTAGGGATCAAGTGTGTGAGATGAACCGAAGAAAGTAAATGTAGAGAGATAAAATGCAAAAAAGACGGAGGGATGTGATGGTTGCTTGTCCGTTTATTTTACCAGGCCACTTATTACTGGGAGTGGTTGGGTTTTGTGATATGACGGCTTTCCTGCCGCGCCACGAGCGGGGTGAGACTCCCGTGCAGCGCCGCCCTCTACACTACTACTACAGCGGTCATGGTTTATTAGCCCCCCCACTGAATTTGACTGAAGATTTAACTGACAAAATGTTAGTGCATGTCAACAAAAACTATATCGTTGGATTCGTATTTGAACATAGTTTTCAATGATATAATTTTAGGCGACATGCATGAGCATTTATCGTACTATATATAATGTTAGTTAAAAAAATTGTCATACTAATCTATAGTAAGGTGCTCGTGCGTTGCACGGAATAGTGAAACGCATTGATCGGTGAGTTATTTATTTTGACAAAGGATGTGGGGGTCATCTCATGTGTAACGTGTATCGATAGGTTTCTTTGGATATTATTTCATCTCTAGAGCTCACAAACATCCGAGTGAAATACATAAAAAAGTACCTTTTGCAAACAAAAGCGTTCAACTGTTCAACCTGCATCCAAAACTTGTGAAGAAATAACACTTATTGTGCTTTGCAAGAAATGGTCTTTAAGAATTAGTTTTTGAGTATCGATTGTTATACATGTTGGCTACAGATGACATGGCACTTTCTTATAGTCAACAATTGGCTATACTATTAAGTATTAACCATGCTCTTATACACCTAGGCGGAGGGATTAAATCAGGATGATTTGAAAGGGGGCAGAGGAGATGTAAGAAATGGTTCATCATAAGTCTTTCACCAGTACTGTAGTAAAAATTCTCAGTTAATCTCATAAATGGCAAATGAGAACTCCAATGGAGCAAAAGCATACATGGAAGATTCTAGACTAAACCATAAATGGATAAACTTTTATTGAAGCACGACACTCTAATAGAGCAAGATCATGCATGGAAGGTTCTATACTATATAAATAAGAAGTTTCCACATGCTTAGACAGCGGCTTACATTGAGCAAAGACTAATGATCATCATTTAACTTGGTAATGCATATGTCCAGGTGAACCTCCTTGGAGTCCCCGTGCACCATGTTGAGGGGGAAATCATACCATGCGTCTTCCATGTCCACATCGGCGGGAAGGTCCCAGCTCGGCACAGCCCTAGTCATCGTCATGGAGCGGGTGTGGGTGCCCACGTACATCTGAGGGGCAGTAACAGTGAGCACACACCCGTACATCGGCCTCGTGTCAGTGTCAGCGTCAGTGGCATCGCCCCTGACGCACACTACAGAGATGGGGCGGCGGCTTGCGCGGGCCTCGCCGGTGCCCACGATCAATAGGAAGACGTTGCCGTCCTCCTCCGAGACTAGCAGGCGGCGGTGATCCTGCAGTGACTCCGGCACGGTGAACGGGTAGCACGTCTCGTACTTGATGTTCTCCGCCAAGGGCCAGTAGTGATCGCCGCACGCCTGCATGAGGTGATGCACGAGGTCCGCTGGTGAGCCCCAAAACGGCATCGGGCACTCATAACAGTAGATGAAGGGCTCCTTGGAGGCATCGACCAGGCCGTCCATGAAAAGGGAGTGGCTGTAGGGGACGTTGCGCCAGTTGAATATATGAGAAAATTACTACGAGATTTAGTCCGAATAAGCACAAAATAAATGATGAAGGCTATAACAGAGATTAAACTAATCATGTGGACTGGCATAGTAGATGAACAGATCGAATCTAGGACACATACGAGAAACATGAATTTGCTACCTCTTGAGCATGCGTTGGTTTTCCCTTGAAGAGGAAAGGGTGATGCAGCAAAGTAGCGTAAGTATTTCCCTCGGTTTTTGAGAACCAAGGTATCAATCCAATAGGAGACTACACGCAAATCGCCTAGTACCTGCACAAACAATCAAGAACCTTGCAACAACGCGATAAAGGGGTTGTCAATCCCTTCACAGCCACTTGCAAAAGTGAGGTCTGATAAAGATAATAAGATAAATATTTTTGGTATTTTTGTTGTATAGATTGAAAAGTAAAGATTGCAAAATAAATAGTAAACTAGAATTATAGATCGGAAACTTATATGATGTAAAGTAGACCCGGGGGCCATAGGTTTCACTAGTGGCTTCTCTCAAGATAGCATATATTACGGTGGGTGAACAAATTACTGTCGAGCAATTGATAGAAGAGCGCATAGTTATGAGAATATCTAGGCATGATCATGAACATAGGCATCACGTCCGTATCAATTAGACCGAAACGTTCTGCATCTACTACTATTACTCCACACATCGACCGCTATCCAGCATGCATCTAGAGTATTAAGTTCATAAGAACAGAGTAACATATTAAGCAAGATGACATGATGTAGAGGGATAAACTCAAGCAATATGATATAAAACCCATCTTTTTATCCTCGATGGCAACAATACAATACGTGCCTTGCTGCCCCTACTGTCACTGGGAAAGGACACCGCAAGATTGAACCCAAAGCTAAGCACTTCTCCCATGCAAGAAAGAAGAATCTAGTAGGCCAAACCAAACTGATAATTTGAAGAGACTTGCAAAGATATCAAATCGTGCATATAAGAATTCATAGAAAAATCAAATATTGTTCATAGATAATCTTGATCATAAACCCACAATTCATCGGATCTTGGCAAACACACCGCAAAAAGTATTACATCGAATAGATCTCCAAGAACATCGAGGTGAACTTTGTATTGAGAACCAAAGAGAGAGAAGAAGCCATCTAGCTAATAACTATGGACCCGAAGGTCTGTGGTAAACTACTCACACATCATCGGAGAGGTTATGGTGTTGATGTAGAAGCCCTCCGTGATCGAATCCCCCTCCGGCAGATCGCCGAAAAGGCCCCAAGATGGGATCTCACGGGTACAGAAGGTTGCGACGGTGGAAAAGTGGTTTTGTGGCTCCCCTGGATGTTTTCAGGGTATAAGAGTATATATATAGGCGAAATAAGTAGGTCGGTGGAGCTACGAGGGGCCCACGAGGGTGGGGGCGTGCCTACCCCCTGGGCGCGCCCTCCTGCCTCGTTGCATCTCTGACTTCCACTCCAAGTCTCCTGCATTGCGTTTGTTCCAAGAAAGATCCTCGTGAAGGTTTTGTTCCGTTTGGATTCCGTTTGATATTCCTTTTCTACGAAAGACTAAAATAGGCAAAAAACAGCAACTGGCACTGGGCCTCCGGTTCAAAGGTTAGTCCCAAAAATAATATAAAATAGCATATTAAAGCCCATTAAACATCCAAAACAGATAATATAATAGCATGGAACAATCAAAAATTATAGATATGTTGGAGACGTATGAGCATCCCCAAGCTTAATTCCTGCTCGTCCTCGAGTAGGTAAATGATAAAAACAAATGTTTTGATGTGGAATGCTACCTAACATAATTTTCAATGTAATTTTCTTTATTGTAGCATTAATGTTCAGATCCGAAAGATTCAAGACAAAAGTTCAATATTGACATAAAAATAATAATACTTCAAGCATACTAATAAAGCAATCATGTCTTCTCAAAATAACATGGCCAAAGAAAGTTATCCCTACAAAATCATATAGTCTGGCTAAGCTCTATCTTCATCACACAAAATATTTAAATCATGCACAACCCCGATGACAAGCCAAGCAATTGTTTCATACTTTGATGTTCTCAAACCTTTTCAACTTTCATGCAATACATGAGCGTGAGCCATGGACATAGCACTACAGGTGTAATAGAATGGTGGTTGTGGAGAAGACAAAAAGGAGAAGATAGTCTCACATCAACTAGGCGTATCAACGGGCTATGGAGATGCCCATCAATAGATATCAATGTGAGTGAGTAGGGATTGCCATGCAACGGATGCACTAGAGCTATAAGTGTATGAAAGCTCAACAAAAGAAACTAAGTGAGTGTGCATCCAACTCGCTTGCTCACGAAAACCTAGGGCAATTTGAGGAAGCCCATCATTGGAATATACAAGACAAGTTCTATAATGTAAAATTCCCACTAGTATATGAAAGTGACAAAATAAGAGACTCTCTATCATGAAGATCACGGTGCTACTTTGAAGCACAAGTGTGGAAACAGGATAGTAACATTGTCCCTTCTCTCTTTTTCTCTCATCATTTTTTTTGGTGGGCTTCTTTGGCCTCTTTTTATTTGGGCTTCTTTGGCCTCTTTTATTTATTTATTTATTTTTCGTCCGGAGTCTCATCCCGACTTATGGGGGAATCATAGTCCCCATCATCCTTTCCTCACATGGGACAATGCTCTGATAATGAAGATCATCACACTTTTATTTACTTACAACTCAAGAATTACAACTCAATACTTAGAACAAAATATGACTCTAAGTGAATGCCTCCGGCGGTGTACCGGGATGTGCAATGAATCAAGAGTGACATGTATGAATGATGAGTGGTGGCCTTGCCACAAATACGATTTCAACTACATGAGCATGCAAAACAATATGACAATGATGGAGCATGTCATAATAAACAGAACGGTGGAAAGTTGCATGGCAATATATCTCGGAATGGCTATAGAAATTCCATGATAGGTAGGTATGGTGGCTATTTTGAGGAAGGTATATGGTGGGTGTATGATATTGGCGAAAGGTGCGGGGTATTAGAGAGGCTATCAATGGTGGAAGGGTGAGAGTGCGTATAATCCATGGACTCAACATTAGTCATAAAGAACTCACATACTTATTGCAAAAATCCATTAGTTATCGAAATGAATTACTACGCGCATGCTCCTAGGGGGATAGATTGGTAGGAAAAGACCATCGCTCGTCCCCGACCGCCACTCATAAGGAAGACAATCAATAAATAAATCATGCTCTAACTTCATCACATAACGGTTCACCATACGTGCATGCTACGGAAATCACAAAATTTAACACAAGTATCTCTCAAATTCACAACTACTCGACTAGCATGACTCTAATATCACCATGTTCATATCTCAAAACAATAATAAGGAATCAAACTTCTCGTAGTATTCAATGCACTTTATATGATAGTTTCTATTATACCCATCTTGGATGCTCATCATATTAGGACTAATTTTATAGGCAAAGCAAATTACCATGCTGTTTTAAAAGACTCTCAAAATAATATAAGTGAAGCATGATAGATCAATAATTTCTATAAAATAAAACCACCATCGTGCTCTTAATAAGATATAAGTGAAGCATTAGAGCAAAATTATCTAGCTCAAAAGATATAAGTGAAGCACATAGAGTATTCTAATAAATTCCGATTCATGTGTGTCTCTCCAAAAGGTATGCACAGCAAGGATGGTTGTGGTAAACTAAAAAGCAAAGACCCAAATCATACAAGACGCTCCAAGCAAAACACATATCATGTGGTGAATAAAAATATAGCCTCAGGTAAAGTTACCGATAGACGAAGACGAAAGAGGGGATGCCTTCCGGGGCATCCCCAAGCTTAGGCTTTTGGTTGTCCTTGAATTTTACCTTGGGGTGACTTGGGAATCCCCAAGCTTAGGCTCTTGCCACTCCTTATTCCAAAATCCATCAAATCTTTACCCAAAAACTTGAAAACTTCACAACACAAAACTTAAACATAAAATCTGATGAGCTCCGTTAGTGTAAGAAAACAAACCACCGCCTTAAGGTACTGTAATGAACTCATTCTTTATTTATATTAGTGTTAAACCTACTGTATTCCAACTTCTCTATGGTTCATACCCCCCGATACTAGCCATAGATTCATTAAAATAAGCAAACAACACACGAAAAACAGAATCGGTCAAAAACAGAACAGTCTGTACTAATCTGTATCAAACGTATACTTCTGGAACTCCAAAAATTCTGAAATAAATTGGTGGACGTGAGGAATTTATTTATTAATCATATGCAAAAAGAATCAACCTAAAATTACTCTCCAGTACAAAATGGAAGCTAATCTCGTGAGCGCTAAAGTTTCTGTTTTTTACAACAAGATCGCAAAGACTTCACCCAAGTCTTCCCAAAGGTTCTACTTGGCACAAACACTAATTAAAACATAAAACTACATCTAAACAGAGGCTATATGAAATATTTATTACTAAACAGGAACAAAAAGCAAGGAACAAAAATAAAATTGGGTTGCCTCCCAACAAGCGCTATCGTTTAACGCCCCTAGCTAGGCATAAAAACAAGAATAGATCTAGGTATTGCCGTAATGATAAGGCAAATCGCGAAAACTCATCTCATACTCCCTACGTTCAGCAGCAAGCTTTCTTTGCGGCAGGGAAAAGTAATCAAAATGGCTAAATTTAATGGGACAGAAGTCCCCAAGATCAAGCTCGGGAGGTATTGGTTCCTCCTTTGGCCCCTCATATTGCACAACCAATTCATCGTTATAAGCATTCTTTTGGCAAAAAGTCATTAGCCTATGTTCAAGAGGAAATCCTAACCCATAATTCCGAATAGCAAAATTATCATTAATTTCAGAGATTCTATCAACTAGAACATCGGTAGGAACCTTTTTTCTAAGGTTTTCATTATAAGCAACATGATCTAAAGATCTTAAACGCATTATGTCTGCTTGATTACAAAGGATAGCTTCTATGGGAGGACGGCCAGCGTCCACCCTATAATGCGCAAAAATTTCATTGGACTCTTTCATTGTAAATCTGAACTCATGTGCTAAAAAGATAGTAGCTGCTCGCTTAACAGAAAAATGCTCAATATTGGAAAATTCTAGAAAAATCCTTTGTATGCAAGGATGAATATGAATAAACTGTCTTTCAAGTTCAACTACGAGAAAAGATATAGCATCTGCAAGACTACTAGTTCTATGAAGAATAGACCCACCTATAGTGGGCAGGGCACCGGCACAAGTAAAGAAATCTTGAATAACTCATTTTCCAATAATATTACCACTACCAATCTGAAACTTTTTGGTGTGTAAAATAGTAAGTTCTTCATGAGGATCATCAAAAGCATCAAAGTTTCCCCCATTATTACTATTATCCTTATCAATGATAACCTCTCCAGTTTCAGACATGATGGCAGCAAATCGCACAAAGAGCGAACACACAAAAGGTAAGCAAAAAGAGGCGAACGAAAAAGGGTGAATAAAACGGCAAGGGTGAAGTGGGGGAGAGGAAAACGAGAGGCAAATGGCAAATAATGTAATGCAAGGGAGAAGAGTTTGTGATGGGTAATTGGTATGTCTTGACTTGAGCGTAGATCTCCCCGTCAACGGCGCCAGAAATGGATATTTGACGGGAGATCAAATCTTGACTTGACTTGGCGCAAATCTCCCCAGCAACGGCGCCAGAAATCCTTCTTGCTACCTCTTGAGCATGCGTTGGTTTTCCCTTAAAGAGGAAAGGATGATGCAGCAAAGTAGCATAAGTATTTCCCTTAGTTTTTGAGAACCAAGGTATCAATCCAGTAGGAGACTACACGCAAATCGCCTAGTACCTGCACAAACAATCAAGAACCTTGCAACCAACGCGATAAAGGGGTTGTCAATCCCTTAACGGCCACTTGCAAAAGTGAGATCTGATAAAGATAATAAGATAAATATTTTTGGTATTTTTGTTGTATAGATTGAAAAGTTAAGATTGCAAAATAAATAGTAAACTAGAGTTATAGATCAAAAACTTATATGATGTAAAGTAGACCCGGGGGCCATAGGTTTCACTAGTGGCTTCTCTCAAGATAGCATATATTACGGTGGGTGAACAAATTACTGCCGAGCAATTGATAGAAAAGCGCATAGTTATGAGAATATCTAGGCATGATCATGAACATAGGCATCACGTCCGTGTCAAGTAGACCGAAACGATTCTGCATCTACTACTATTACTCCACACATCGACCGCTATCCAGCATGCATCTAGAGTATTAAGTTCATAAGAACAGAGTAACGCATTAAGCAAGATGACATGATGTATAGGGATAAACTCAAGCAATATGATATAAACCCCATCTTTTTATCCTCGATGGCAACAATACAATACGCGCCTTGCTGCCCCTACTATCACTGGGAAAGGACACCGCAAGATTGAACCCAAAGCTAAGCACTTCTCCCAATGCAAGAAAGATCAATCTAGTAGGCCAAACTAAACTGATAATTCGAAGAGAATTGCAAAGATATCAAATCATGCATATAAGAATTCAGAGAAGAATCAAATATTGTTCATAGATAATCTTGATCATAAACCCACAATTCATCGGATCTCGGCAAACACACCGCAAAAAGTATTACATCGAATAGATCTCCAAGAACATCGAAGAGAACTTTGTATTGAGAACCAAAGAGAGATAAGAAGCCATCTAGCTAATAACTATGGACCTGAAGGTCTGTGGTAAACTACTCACACATCATCGGAGAGGCTATGGTGTTGATGTAGAAGCCCTCCATGATAGAATCCCCCTACGGCAGATCGCCGGAAAAGGCCCCAAGATGGGATCTCACGGGTACAAAAGGTTGCGGCGGTGGAAAAGTGGTTCCGTGGCTCCCATGGATGTTTTCAGGGTATAAGAGTATATATAGGCGAAAGAAGTAGGTCGGTGGAGCTACAAGGGGCCCACGAGGGTGGGGCGCGCCTACCCCCCTGTGCGCGCCCTCCTGCCTCGTGGCCGCCTTGTTGTGTCTCTGACTTCCTCTCCAAGTCTCTTGGATTGCGTTTGTTCCAAGAAAGATCCTCGCGAAGGTTTCGTTCCGTTTGATATTCCTTTTATGCAAAACACTGAAATAGGCAAAAAAACCAGCAACTCACACTGGGCCTCTGGTTAATAGCTTAGTCCCAAAAATAATATAAAATATCATATTAAAGCCCATTAAACATCCAAAACAGATAATATAATAGCATGGACCAATCAGAAATTATAGATACTTTGGAGACGTATCAGAATTCTACCATGATTTCGAACATGAAGGACGGAAACACATACGATGCAACGAGAGCAGCACCGTTGGCGTTGAGGTTGTCGCCCATGTCTTTGAGGAAGAGGTTGCCGAGGTCGGGGAAGAAGTCATCGTCGGTAAAGTTGTCGCTGCCAGCAGTTGCGAGAGTGCGCTCCCCAAATTTCAACAGCGCCCGCCGAATGGAGCGCAGGAGGGAGTGGCTGTAGGGGACGTAGCAGCCGCTGAATGGAGTGGAGGAGTAGCACACAAAGCAGTAGATGGTGCTCCTCCCTAGTGTCTATCTCTACTCTTATCTCTATCTCTACTCTTATCTTTATCTCTACTACGTACTCTTCTTTCTTTTTTATAATATATTAGTAGCTGCCAAATCGAATAGTACTGTGTTGCCCGCTTCACGCCCGGCTGAACACGCCTACTCGCCTCCATCAAACGCCTCCGTTAAACCCTCAGGCAAACTGAGAAACCTACTCCGGCCCATGGGAGGAAATTTGCCGGTTGTCGTTGGAGAATAATAGTCACGTCCAATCCATTTGAGTTAATTGCGTGTATGATTCTCCCTCTATAAAAAGTTAATTGCATCCTTAATCTTGTATTCTAAGTACTCTGTGGGTTCCACTGTGAGTACAGTGTACATGACTTGTAGAGTGGCTACAGATTCTTACAGAAAGTTAAAAAGAAACAAATCCATCCTTAATCTTGTATTCTAAGTACTCTGTAGGTTCCACTGCCAGTACAGTAGCAAAAGAAGTATATATTAAAAAAAGCTAAAGTTTAGGACATAATTCGAACTCAGGTCATCACGCTGCGAGCATCCAACCCGGACCAGTACACCAGGTGTTCGTTGTGGACGATGCAAGAGATAAACCTTTATAGCAATGAGCCCGTCCGTTGCAACGGATCCAAAGTAGAAAAATACATATTCACAAATTTGAAAGAATACTGTTTAGTTTTGATATACATATCACTAAAAATATCTTATGTTTCACTCCAAATATATTGTTTGGGCTGTTTTGATGAGGTAAGGGGGGAATGTGGTTGGCTATAGATGACATGGCACTCCAAAAAATGCATCTTGATGTTACGTGCAATGCACGTGCATCTTGCTAGTTTTTTGGCATATAATTCCAAACACCACGTAGACACGGTCTTTGACCATTTTACAACTATGTTAGTATCATTGTTAGTGGTCAGTCGATGCAAGTAATAGCCCTGGGTGTTTTAACCTTTTTTTAGTAATGATATATGGTGATAGTTCGCCACGAACTCAATCCTGGCGAATCCCACGTAACCGTCAGATTTCCATCCGACGGTGGCATGTTTTTAAGCCATAGTATTTGAAAAAACCGCCACCCTTACACATGTACTGTAACTGCGTCGCGGGCGTTTGCAACTACCATGTCTGCTAGCGAACATTTGTTGGGGTTTGGAGTTAGCACCGATGGCGGTTCGTAGTCGTTCCACGCTCGGGCATTGAAGTTTGTAACTATTTTAGATTAGAATATACTAATCCTCGGGTGCTAGTAGTAGAGCAGAGTCCTACTCCACTACTACTCTACTCAAGCAAGTTAGGGCATAGTAGTAGGTATTGTAGGGAGTACCAGTATTGTGATCACTCAAGCAAGTTGTCTGGCATCGATATGACCCTACGCTGCTGGTATGTGTCTCGTAAGTCAAGCGGCGTGTTGTAGTCATCATCACATGTCCACTTCCCGTAGCACATATTCGCTTCTCCATCTTTGTCCGCACATAATCGTCCAATCTTCCATCCCCGCTAAGGCGCCTCCCCCCTCTCCCGAAACCCAAGCACTAACAATGGCAGAACCGAGCAGCGTCCGCCGAAGGAGTGGCTGGAATTCGCTCCCCTCAGAGGTAATCAAGCTCATTGTTTCGCGTGTGGACAATCTCAGTACCATGCCGCTTGCCGCGTGCTCGTCGGGGTTGTACCGTTTACTCAAAGCCCTCAGGCTGGAGCTTTTTAAGCCAGCTCCTTGCTTGCTGATGCCGCCTGATCTTCAGAAACGGGGTGTCACACAGCATAACAATCGTAGGATGGCGAGCATCAACCCCCTTGACTGTGATCCGATCCCTGTCACCCTCAACTACATTAACGGTATGTACTGGGTCGGCATGAACACATCTTGGATGGTGCTCGTCGACGGTCACGGCAACTGGATAATCATGGAGGTCTACACCCAGTGAATGATCCCCCTTCCTTCGATTAACACTGCACTGCTTTGGCACCGCGGCCCAGAATACTCGGAATCTTAGAATAGCCAACATGATACCAAGTTTGATTTGCTCAAGGTTGCAATCTGCCAAGTGCCCACAAGATCTACAAATTATAAAGACTTCAGGCTAATTGCGTTCTTCAACCGCGGTTTCGCCTATCTGTCAGGTCACTGCGGTAAGTGGATAAATCTCCACGTCCATCGCAGGATCATACATCCTCCATGGTTCTTTGATGCCATTGAACACAAGGGCTTCATTTACGTTGTCGACTCCTTCTATGGCTGGATGTATTGCTGGCCTACTCCGGTCATTGCTACAAACGGCTGTTACAGCAGTATGTTACTTTCCTATGATATCATGATGGCTTTCTTATATTACTGTCAACATTTACTGAAAAAATATTCATGCTCATAACATGTTGTGCTTAAGATTGACTACATTAAGAGACCTCTTTATTTGACTCCAACTTGATATGATGTTGTAGGCCGCCTGGTGTCCCTGCCCTTCCTAATCCCAAAACCTTTCAAAGAAAAGTGACATGGCAGTTGCAGGTGGTTCCTGGCTCGATCAGACGAAGGTGAACGATTGATGATCGTTCGCACATACCGGACGTGTTGTTTCGCGGAATACAATCACAGTCACTGCAAGGTCTTTAAGCAGAATCCCAGCTTCTCTGGGCCTTCAGAATTTTTTGACTGGAGGCTGGTAAGTAGCCTTGGTACACAATCTCTGTTTCTCGGACTGAATTATCCGACTAACCAGGAGATAACCGACGACAAGGATCATGATGGCAGCGCAGTTTCGTTCATCAGGCAAAACTGTGTGTACACAGTGTACCATGCGTCTCTGCATGCACCATACCCTGATATGTGCCGCCACGCTCAGCAGCCCAAAGTAGGAGAGAGGATCACAAGTATTAGACTTTGACCTGCTGGCTGGAGTTTCCCCCGTCAGGCACCCATCTGATTCAAGCCGTCAGCCAATCTCTACAGCTTAATTAATAGTAACGTCTAACTGAGCCAGTTAGTTAGATGCGTACACTTGGTGTAGTAGGATCTTTATTTAGTTTGATGCATACACTTGTTCTTTTTGGTAGCCCTTTTGTAATGATGGTTGATGTTTGGTTTGGAAGAGAGAGTTTACTCTTCTGGCCTGCTTACTACTTCCGTTGCACCCCCAGCCCTGGTCACTGTTGCTGCTGTTTTCAATGTACAATCAGTAGTATATATAGTTCATCTGTTGGTTGAATAAATGTGTTGTTAGAACGACAAACCCAATGTTTTGGAAGTCATTGCACGGTCCGATCCTTTAATGCCCCGTACCGTACGTAGCGCATACTATTTTTGGTACGGAACACATTTTCCACTTGTTGATAACATGCAGCCCACTAATGCAAGCCCAATAGAGGAGCCCATAATTAACTGGAAGGGAGGCTCTCGCATGAATCCGACCCAGGTACATGCTCATGGTCCCCTAAACATAAATAAGTAAATAAATAAAGCTAAATGCTCATGCACCAGTTCTTTAAATTCATGATTTAACAGGAGGATATTATTTTTTGTGATAGTGTCATTACATTTAGTCGATATTATTCTTAGGCAAAGATAGCAACCAGTCTTCTTTCTCCCATCATTTTCTTCCTGCAACCAGCGACCCATGCAAATCGTAGTCAACGTTGTAAATAGTTCTGGTCCATTTTTATTTTTCAATAAGAATGTCCAACCCAGCTCAGCACATTGGCGACAACACTTTATCCTCCGCTTTCGTGCGCTCGCCGCGGCGCCGCTGTCCGGCCCTGTCAACATAGTGGATCAGAAGAGGACTGTAGTTATGAGTATGACAGTACGGACCCACCAGGTCCACTCCCGAACACAAGCAAGCGCCTCTTTTACTACTCAGATGCACCCCTCATTTTTTACTCTAATCCACCCTGCTGATATCTGGGACCCACATCATTTTCAACGTATAGTCAATTAACGACAGAATTGCACAACTTTTTTTTTAGGATTTGTTCGGAGGAGCACGCTATAAACTGGGTTGTTCGGTCTCTATGGCCTATCTAATTACATGACCAGCTCAGCTGTTTTTTCTTTGGGAAAATAGGTAGCCCATGATAACCCACAAGTATAGGGGATCAATTGTAGCCTCTTTCGATAAGTAAGAGTGTCGAACCCAACGAGGAGCTAAAGGTAGAACAAATATTCCCTCAAGTTCTATCGACCACCGATACAACTCTACGCACACTTGACGTTCGCTTTACCGGAAACAAGTAAGAAACTAGAAGTACTTTGTAGGTGTTTTGGGGTAAGCTAGCAAGAAAGTAAAGAGCGAGTAAATAAAAGATAGGGGCTGCTTAGATAAAGACACAACTAAATTAGTTTTAGTACAGAGCTTTTGTCAACAAGAAAGTTATTTGTCCCTAGGCAATCGATAACTAGACCGGTAATCATTATTGCAATTTTATTTGAGGGAGAGGCATAAGCTAACATACTTTCTCTACTTGGATCATATGCACTTATGATTAGAACTCTAGCAAGCATCCGCAACTACTAAAGATTCATTAAGGTAAAACCCAACCATAGCATTAAAGCATCAAGTCCCCTTTATCCCATACGCAAACAACCTACTTACTCGGGTCTGTGCTTCTGTCACTTACGCCACCCACCATAAGCAAATCATGAACATATTGCAAACCCTACAGCGGGAATCCCTCACGCTTGCGCGACACGGAGAGCACCATAGGACAGCACCAATAATAAAACATACAACTCAAACCAATCACGGTCATCAAATAGCCATTAGGACAAAACAGATCTACTCAAACATCATAGGATAGCCATACATCATTGGGAAATAATATATAGCGTTGAGCACCATGTTTAAGTAGAGATTACAGCGGATAAGAGAGAGGTTATACCGCTGCGTAGAGGGGGAAGAGTTGGTGATGATGGCGGTGAAGTTGTTGGTGAAGATGGCGGTGATGATGATGGCCCCGGTAGCGCTCCGGCGCCACCGGAAGCAAGGGGGAGAGGGCCCCCCTTCTTCTTCTTCCTTGACCTTCTCCCTAGATGGGAGAAGGGTTTCCCCTCTGGTCCTTGGCTCCCATGGCGTGGGAGGGGCGAGAGCCCCTCCGAGATTGGATCTATCTCTCTATCTCTCTCTGGTTTTGCGTTTTGTTCTGGCTTTGTTTCACCGTTTCGTGTATATATGGAGATCCTTAACTCCGATTGGCCTGAAACCTTCGCCGTGATTTTTTTCTGAAATTAGCTTTCTTGCGGCAAAAGAAGAGCATCAACCTCCTTACGGGTGGCTCGCGAGGGTAGGGGGCGCGCCCTCCGATTGTCCTGAAACCTTCGCCGTGATTTTTTTTCTGAAAATTAGCTTTCTTGCGGCAAAAGAAGAGCGTCAACCGCCTTACGGGTGGCTCACGAGGGTAGGGGCGCGCCCCCCTACCTCATGACCACCTCGGACACTGGTTCGCGTTGATTTTCCATCCAGATTTTCCATATTTTCCAAAAATAAGCTCCGTCCGTTTTTATCCCGTTTGGACTCCGTTTGCTATGGATATTTTGCGAAACCAAAAACATGCAACAGGCAGGAACTGGCACTGGGCACTGGATCAATATGTTAGTCCCAAAAATAGTATAAAAAGTTGCCAAAAAGTATATGAAAGTTGTAGAATATTGGCATGGAACAATCAAAAATTATGGGTACGACGGAGACGTATCAGCATCCCCAAGCTTAATTCCTGCTCGTCCTCGAGTAGGTAAATGATAAAAAAGATAATTTTTGATGTGGAATGCTACCTAGCATAATCTTGATCATATGTCTAATCATGGCATGAATATTAAGACACGAGTGATTCAAAGCAATAATCTATCCTTTGACATAAAAACAATAATACTTCAAGCATACCAACCAAGCAATTATGTCTTATTGAAATAGCATAGCCAAAGAAAGCTCATCCTTACAAAATCATATAGTCTGGCTATGCTCCATCTTCACCACACAAAGCATTCACATCATGCACAACCCCGATGACAAGCCAAGCAATTGTTTCATACTTTTGACGTTTCTCAAACCTTTTCAACTTTCACGCAATACATGAGCGTGAGCCATGGACATAGCACTATAGGTGGAATAGAATATGATGGTGGGGGTTATGTGGAGAAGACAAAAAAGGAGAAAGTCTCACATCAACTAGGCGTATCAACGGGCTATGGAGATGCCCATCAATAGATATCAATGTGAGGAGTAGGGATTGCCATGCAACGGATGCACTAGAGCTATAAGTATATGAAAGCTCAAACTGAAACTAAGTGGGTGTGCATCCAACTTTCTTGCTCATGAAGACCTAGGGCATTTGAGGAAGCCCATCGTTGAAATATACAAGCCAAGTTCTATAATGAAAATTCCCACTGGTATATGAAAGTGATAACTCAAGAGACTCTCTATATGAAGAACATGGTGCTACTCTGAAGCACAAGTGTGGTAAAAGGATAGTAACATTGCCCCTTCTCTCTTTTTCTCTCATTTTTTTCCTTTTTTTATTATTTTTATTATTTTATTTATTTTATTTATTTTTTTGGTGGGCTTCTTTGGCCTTTTTTTATTTGGGCTTCTTTGGCCTCTTTTATTTTGATAACCTCACATGGGACAATGTTCTAATAATGATGATCATCACACTTTTATTTACTTACAACTCAATATTACAACTCCATACTAGAACAAAGATATGACTCTATATGAATGCCTCCGGCGGTGTACCGGGATGTGCAATGATCTAGCTTAGCAATGACATCAAAAAAACGGACAAGCCATGAAAACATCATGCTAGCTATCTTACGATCATGCAAGGCAATATGATAATAAATGCTCAAGTCATGTATATGATGCTGATGGAAGTTGCATGGCAATATATCTCGGAATGACTATGGAAATGCCATAATAGGTAGGTATGGTGGCTGTTTTGAAGAAGATATAAGGAGGTTTATGTGTGACAGAGCGTATCATATCACGGGGTTTGGATGCACCGGCGAAGTTTGCACCAACTCTCGAGGTGAGAAAGGGCAATGCACGGTACCAAAGAGGCTAGCAATGATGGAAGGGTGAGAGTGCGTATAATCCATGGACTCAACATTAGTCATAAAGAACTCACATACTTATTGCAAAAATCTATTAGTCATCGAAACAAAGTACTACACGCATGCTCCTAGGGGGGTAGATTGGTAGGAAAAGACCATTGCTCGTCCCCGACCGCCACTCATAAGGAAGACAATCAATAAACACCTCATGCTCCGACTTCGTTACATAACGGTTCACCATACGTGCATGCTACGGGACTTGCAAACCTCAACACAAGTATTTATCAATTTCACAATTACTCAACTAGCACGACTCTAATATCACCACTTTTATATCGCAAAACTATTGCAAGGAATCAAACATATCATATTCAGCGATCTACAAGTTTTATGTAGGATTTTATGACTAACCATGTGAATGACCAGTTCCTGTCATCTCTGTAAATAGATATAAGTGAAGCAAGAGAGTTTAATTCTTTCTACAAAAGGTATGCCCACTCTCTAACAAATATAAGTGAAGCAAAAGAGCATTCTACAAATGGCGGTTGTCTAAGTGAAGAGAAACAGGCAATCCAAACTTCAAATGATATAAATGAAGCACATGAAGCATTCTATAAAGCCATGCTCAAAAGATATAAGTGAAGTGCAAAGAGCATTCTATAAATCAACCAAGGTCCATCTCATACCATCATGGTGCATAAAAGGAAAATAAAACTAAAGCAAAAGACGCTCCAAGATTGCACATATCGCATGAACGAAACGAATCTGAAGACATACCGATATTTGTTGAAGAAAGAGGGGATGCCTTCCCAGCATCCCCAAGCTTAGACGCTTGAGTCTCCTTGAATATTTACTTGGGGTGCCTCGGGTATCCCCAAGCTTGAGCTCTTGCCTCTCTTCCTTCTTCTCACATCGAAACCTTCTCAGTCATCGAACACTTCATCCATACAAAACTTCAACGGAAAACTCGGTAAGATCCGTTAGTATAATAAAGCAAATAACTACTCTAAGTACTGTTGAAAACCAATTCATATTTTGTTTTTTCATTGTGTCTACTGTAATATAAATTTTTCATGGCTTAATCCACTCATATAAATTGATAGTTTCATCAAAACAAGCAAACTATGCATCAAAAACAGAATCTGTCTAAAACAGAACAGTCTGTAATAATCTGAACATTCACCACATTTATGATAATTTAAAAATTCTGCCAAAATTAGGAAAAATAAACAAATTTTACAGCAAGACAGTGCAAAAAGAATCAGAATCATTTGACGTTCCGGTAAAAAATTAAAATTCACGCACTACAGCCAAAGTTTTTGTCCTGCACCGCACAAACCAACAAGCATTGTAAACATCCTAAAGGCAAACCTTGACACATTATTTTTATAATACAATGGAATTGTACAAGGGGATAATTATTTTTGTTTGAAAAGTTTCTTTAATCAAGATTCACAAAGTTTTCGTGAGCATGAACAAAGTTCAAGGCTAGCTCCCACTTCAACAATGCTCGTCTTTCTCACTTTCACTTTCCTATTTGAAAAAGTTTTGGGTTCCCCTCTTTATTTTTGTTGTTTTTAAACTATATGAAAGAACTCAACAGAAATAAATGACTCTCTAAAACTTCCGGGTTGTCTCCCTGGCAGCGCTTTCTTTAAAGCCATTAAGCTAGGCATATTGTGCTCAAGTAATGGATCCACCCGGATCCCAAGGTATATCAAAGCCAATTTTAATTAGCAATGATTTGTAATTTAGTAATGAGCACAAAGCAACATATATCATGAAACAACGAAGTCTAACTCTCTTCCTATGCATCGGCATGTCATAAAAGAACAATTGATGCACACATAGTAAAGGCCAATGCATAGTATAAACAGTTTCTTGCAATTTTATCATGTTGGAAACATAGAGAGGTGGAGATATAGTTCCTCTCTCATAATAATTGCAAGTAGGAGCAGCAAGCACATGCATATTGTACTCATCAAAATCATCATGTGCAACGGTAAAAGGCAACCCATCAATATAATCCTTAATAAGTGCAAACTTCTCCGATATAGTATAATCGGGGGAATTCAAAAGGATAATAGGAATATCATGTGTGGGTGCAATAGCAACAATTTCATGTTTAACATAAGGAAATATAGCAAGTTCATCTCCATAACCATAATTCATATTGGCATCTTGGCCACAAGCATAGCAAGCATCATCAAAAAGGGATATTTCAAAAGAATCGATGGGATCATAATAGTCATCATAGCAATCATCCTTCGGTAAGCACGAAGGGAAATTAAACATTGTATGAGTTGAAGAGTTACTCTCATTAGAAGGTGGGCACGGGTGATCAATCCGCTCTTCCTCCTTTTGTTCTTCACTCTCGTCCTCATCTTTTTCATCCAATGAGCTCACAGTTTCATCAATTTCTTCTTCCATAGATTCCTGCAAAATATTAGTCTCTTCTTGAACAGCAGAGACTTTCTCAATAAGTGCATTAATTTCATAATTGTATTCATAATTCTCATAGCAATATTTGAGGATAGCTAAATTTTCAGATCTATAAACAGCATCATCAAAATCTTCAAACTCTTTACACATAGATTCAATTTCATAAGCACCCATAAAAGCAACAAATTCTTCTATTTGTTCCACATCATAGTAATCATATATACCATTAGCATAAGAAGCTAAGGTTTTATTATCATTAAATTTGCATGAAAAGGGAAGATGTGGAGAATTCATCCTAGAGCAACAAGTATAATCATATTCCACGCATAGTTGCCAAGCATACCACTTCAATATATGAATTTGATCCCATATAGTTTCCATTTTTGTGTCAAGCGATAATCCCTAAAGTATTCACGTTGATCCAACGTTACTCCCATTACATAGTTGAATGGGGTTTTCTCTCGATTATTGAAGTAGTACATAATATCTTTCACATAACCAGCATCGAGGGTTTTAGGAGGTTCCCCATCTCCATGAGCAGCAAGTACACCTAATTTTTTTGGTATTTCGTGTTCCATATCCATAACTAAAGATAAAGAACAACTAAGAACATCAAATAAAAATTACTTAGTGATAAAGCAAACAAGCACACACAAGAATATTCACCCCACGCTATAACTCCCCGGCAACGGCGCCAGAAAAAGGTCTTGATAACCCACAAGTATAGGGGAGAAATTGTAGCCTCTTTCGGTAAATAAGAGTGTCGAACCCAACGAGGAGCTAAAGGTAGAACAAATATTCCCTCAAGTTCTATTGACCACCGATACAACTCTACGCACACTTGACGTTCGCTTTACCGGAAACAAGTAAGAAACTAGAAGTACTTTGTAGGTGTTTTTGGGTAAGCTAGCAAGAAAGTAAAGAGCGAGTAAATAAAAGCTAGGGGCTGCTTAGATAAAGACACAACTAAATTAGTTTTAGTAGAGAGCTTTTGTCAACAAGAAAGTTATTTGTCCCTAGGCAATCGATAACTAGACCGGTAATCATTATTGCAATTTTATTTGAGGGAGAGGCATAAGCTAACATACTTTCTCTACTTGGATCATATGCACTTATGATTGGAACTCTAGCAAGCATCCGCAACTACTAAAGATTCATTAAGGTAAAACCCAACCATAGCATTAAAGCATCAAGTCCCCTTTATCCCATACGCAAACAACCTACTTACTCGGGTCTGTGCTTCTGTCACTCACGCCACCCACCATAAGCAAATCATGAACATATTGCAAACCCTACAGCGGGAATCCCTCACGCTTGCGCGACACGGAGAGCACCATAGGACAGCACCAATAATAAAACATACAACTCAAACCAATCACGATCATCAAATAGCCATTAGGATAAAACAGATCTACTCAAACATCATAGGATAGCCATACATCATTGGGAAATAATATATAGCATTGAGCACCATGTTTAAGTAGAGATTACAACGGGTAAGAGAGAGGTTACACCGCTGCGTAGAGGGGGGAAGAGTTGGTGATGATGGCGGTGAAGTTGTTGGTGAAGATGGCGGTGATGATGATAGCCCCGGTAGCGCTCCGGCGCCACCGGAAGCAAGGGGGAGAGGGGCCCCCTTCTTCTTCTTCCTTGACCTTCTCCCTAGATGGGAGAAGGGTTTCCCCTCTGGTCCTTGGCTCCCATGGCGTGGGAGGGGCGAGAGCCCCTCCGAGATTGGATCTATCACTCTAACTCTCTGGTTCTGCGTTCTGTTCTGGCTCTGTTTCACCATTTCATGTATATATGGAGATCCATAACTCCGATTGGCCTGAAACCTTCGCCGTGATTTTTTTTCCGAAAATTAGCTTTCTTGCGGCAAAAGAAGAGCGTCAACCGCCTTACGGGTGGCTCACGAGGGTAGGGGGCGCGCTCTAGGGGGGGCGCCCCCCTACCTCGTGACCACCTCGGACACTGGTTCGCGTTGATTTTCCTTCCAGATTTTCCATATTTTCCAAAAATAAGCTCCGTCCGTTTTTACCCCGTTTGGACTCCGTTTGATATGGATATTCTGCGAAACCAAAAACATGCAACAGACAAGAACTGGCACAGTGCACTGGATCAATATGTTAGTCCCAAAAATAGTATAAAAAGTTGCCAAAAAGTATATGAAAGTTGTAGAATATTGGCATGGAACAATCAAAAATTATAGATACGACGGAGACGTATCAGCCCACTATTTCTTTTTGAAGAATACCCAAGCTAGGCCTATTTGTTTTCTCCGACTTACAGGGCTGCAAATCTTTCAAGACGAGGAGGGATGCATTCCGGCCTGGCCAAAGAGTATGGTCAGTATCTGTTAAAAGTAATATCAAAGGGGTTCAAAATTCCAAAAAAATTATAGCAAATGGAAAATTAGTTTTTTTTTGTTTTTGTTCTTCATTGGTATTTCATTGGATTTTAACATGACATAGTACTAATTTTTTTAAAAATTTCTTTTAGTATGGCTACAATTTTTTGGATTAAGAATATTTTGTTCCCCAGCAAAAAATTTGCGAATTTTCAAATTTCGCACATTTTTAGTTCAATTTTTTAACCCTGGTAGTGACCAGAAAATGGGCAGCAATTCTAAAAATGGAAAATGGGCTGTAATAAATTCCATATGAATTAGAAAATGAGTAAAAATTATAAAAATAATAGCAAATGGGGTGTACACGCCATAGATTTCGAGGCTGACTTGCTTACGCAAGGCTTTGTCAGTCAACACACGATTCTAGCAGAAGTGAATGTTGGATGTCCATCCAACGGCCGACGTGCTTCTTCAATCTTTGATCTTCCTCCTCCAGCCGCCTAAACCAGCGCCGGCGGGACTGCCTGCTCCCTCCTCTTGTGGCCCGATGTGATCCCGCGCAGGCTTCATTGGCCCACCCTACTCCCTCCGCTGGCCTGGCCGCACGCAATCAACTGCCTCCTTATTACACAGAAAAAAATGATTCCTCCCACTGACATTTGGGGCGCACCGGTTCGGAGGCTGGCCTGTGGGCCTACTAAGTTGACGTGTACGCAGGGCTTTGTTACCTTAGTCAACAAACGATTCTAGCAGCGGTGACCATTGGATTTGAATCGAACGGTCCTGCTGCTTCTTCAATCGCTGCTCTTCTTGCACCAGCCGCCCAAACCAGCGCCGGCACGACCGCCTGCTCCTGCCTCCAGTGGTCGGTTGTCCTGCCGTTGAGGCCTCACCGCCCCCAACTACTCCCACCGCTAGCCAGGCCCTGCGGCGACGGCAGCCTCACACCGCAGCCGAACCAGTGAACCCTCGTACTCCTCTCTGTGTGGGCATCCACTGCCGTGTCTTCCCCGGCTCCGCGTCCTCCCCTTCCTAGGCCACGCCGTCGTCCACCGCCTTGGTGCTCTCGGCGCGGTGTGGTCAAAGCAGTCAACGAACGACTTCCCTCGGAAGAGTAATGTATGTGGAGAGGCTGACAGCTGGGTCCACGGCCGTAGCAAAGAAGTGCCTCCTTATTATGCAGAAAATAATGATTCCTCCACCTAATAGCAGGGACCCACCGGACGGGCCACTGTATTTCGCGAAAAAAACCATTTCCCCCTGACTGCTGGGACCCACCAGTTACATCTTCGCACGCAAGAAAGTGCGTCCATATTACGGGCAAAAAAATGATTCACCCCCTGACTGCTGGGACCCACCAGCTATATCTTCGCACGCAAGGAAGTGCCTAACAGTCGGGACCCACCTGGTCGAAGCGTACATAGCGTTGTTATTCTGGTCGCGAACATGTACGTACATACTGGTCGATTGGTCTATCTGCAGGCTGCAGCGATGAACCATGGCCGTGTAAGGAAGGGCACGTGTCGTAGTAGAGGCGCGCATGTAGCATGTACACGTACGTGCAGCCAGGGTGCAAGAAAGTAAATACGGCCACGTAAGTACATATGGGCGGGGTCTCAAACGCCTACTCGCGCATACGTACGGCCAGGGCTCGTGTACATGGCTGAGTTGGAACGGAGAAACTGCGTCCTCGTGTTCATGGGGAGGCAACGGAATGCGCCATGTTCATCGGGAGGCAACAAAATACGCCATGTTCATCGGGAGCTAACCGGCTTGGATGGAACAGCCGATTGAAACGAGGCCTAGCGTACTACAGAACCGAGGAAACGGCCTTGTGTTTGACCGGCCACGGTCAAAACGGGATCCTGTTCATCGGGAGGGGTCTGGCGTACCGCAAAACGGAGGAAGCAGACTTCTCTTGGACCTCCTACAGTTGAAACGGGGTCCTGTTGATCGGAAGGGGTGTTGCGTACCGCAAAACAGAGGAAATGGACTTGTGTTGGAGTGTTACGGTCGAAACGGGGGTCATGTTTATCGGGAGGGGTGTGGCGTACCGCAAAACGGGACTCCACGTGATACTGTTCATCTCCACCGTCGACCTCCTCCAGCCTCCACGGGCTACTGTTCATCCACCGTCGATCTCCTCCAGCCTCCACCTGCGACTGTTCATCCACGGGCTCATGTTCATCCAGCCTGCACCGCTCCTCCACCTGCTACTTTTCAACCAGCCTTCTCTAAGGGGTCCTTTTCAACCACCCCTCCATGGGCTACCGTTCATCCAGCCCTCCACCGGCTATTGTTCAACCAGCCCTCCACGGGGTCCTGTTCATCCATCCCTCCACGGGGTCCTGTTCATCCACCCCCAACCGGCTCGATTGATCGGGATCCTGTTCATCCAACGGCAACACCACGGGTTCCTGTTCATCCAACCCCCACCAGGAACTATTCATCCAACCCCCCCCCCAACAACAACGCTCACTATTCATCAAGGGAAGGAGGCACCAGGGTTCGATCGGTTTCAGTTAGCAGCAGTAGCGAAGGAATCACTCGAGTTCAGTTAATAGCAAGGGATCGATCGCTCGGGTTCAGTAACGTAGCTAGTGCAATCGCTCGGGTTCAGTTAGAGCCCAACGCCTCGCTCGGGTTCAGTTAGAGCGCAACGCCTCGCACACACACGCATATGTGTACGAGAGAAACGCACAAACCTCGGCGCATCGCTCGGCCCCGACCACCCACCATAACCGGGAACTCCCCGATATTTTCCTCGCCCTCGCTTCTACCACGGTTTTTTCCATCATGGACGGCTTAAAGAATGTCATGCAGCTGCGTCTCCGGCCCGCCCAGGACGAAAAGCCCATTTTCTGTGATGATTTTTTGTCATAGAAGTAGGAGCCCACCACATCTATGATGATACCGAGTTTTGTCACAATTATCGTCATAGAAGTGTCATAAGCATGACAGGAAAAAATTTGTTCGGCCAAAAATGTCACGGATGTGTCTTTTTTTGTAGTGTGTTCTCTTAGCCGTGTGCAATGCCCCCTTCACAGTTTACTCCTCCGGTCATAGCGTCGAAGTGCTTAGGCGAAGCCCTGCGCAAATCACATCACCATCACCATCATCACGCCGTCATGCTGACGAAACTCTCCCTCGACACTTTGCTGGATCAAGAGTTCGAGGGACGTCATCGAGCTGAACGTGTGCTGAACTCGGAGGTGCCGTACATTCGGTACTTGATCGATTGGATCGCGAAGACGTCAACTACATCAACCGTGTTAAACTAATGCTTCCGCTTTTGGTCTACGAGGGTACGTGGACACACTCTTCCCCTCTCGTTGCTATGCATCTCCTAGATAGATTTTGCGTGATCGTACGAAATTTTTTGAAATTGCATGCTACGTTCCCCAACACTATCTAGGAGATGCAAAGCAACGAGAGGGGGAGAGTGTGTCCAAGTACCCTCGTAGATCCAAAGCGGAAACGTTTGACAACGCTGTTGATGTAGTCGAACTTCTTCTCGTTCCGACCGATCAAGCACCGAACGTACGGCACCTCCGAGTTCTACACACGTTTCGCTCGATGACGTCCCTCGAACTCTTGATCCAGCAAAGTGTCAAGGGAGAGTTCTGTCAGCACGACGGCGTGGTGACGGTGATAGTGAAGTGATCCGCACAGGGCTTCGCCTAAGCCCTACGAAGATATGACCGGAGGGGTAAACTGTGGAGGGGGGCGCCGCACACCGCTAACAATTGTTGGTGTGTGTTCTAGGCGCCCCTCCCCATGTATATATAGGTGGGAGAGGGAGGGGAGCAGCAAGGGGGCGCCCCAAGTAGGAGGAATCCTACTTGGGCGCCTCCCCAATTCGGCCTCCCCCCTTCCATAAGTTTCGGAGGGGGGAGGAAGGAGGAGGGAGGAGGGAAGGAAGGGGGAGGCCGAATCCCTCCCCTTCCTTCTCTCTTCCCCTCTTTCCTTCTCCTCTGGTTCGGCCCATATGAGGGGCGCATCAGCCCCTACTCGCTGCTGCTTTTCTCCTCTTGGCCCATTAGGCCCATATCTTTTGCCGGGGGTGCGGGGAACCCCTTCCGGTGACCCGATATGTACCGGGTACCCTCCGAAACATTTCTGGTGTCCGAATACTATTCTCCTATATATCAATATTTATCTCTCGACCATTTTGAGACTCCTCATCATGTCCGTGATCTCATCTGGGACTCGGAACAACATTCGGTCACCAAATCACATAACTCATATAATACAAAATCATCATCGAACGTTAAGCGTGCAGACCCTACGGGTTCGAGAACTATGTAGACATGACCGATACACCTCTCCCGTCAATAACCAATAGCGGAACCTGGATGCTAATATTGGTTCCCACATATTCTACGGAGATCTTTATCGGTCGAACCGTTATGACAACATACGTTATTCCCTTTGTCATCGGTATGTTACTTGCCCGAGATTCGATCGTCGGTATCTTCGTACCTAGTTCAATATCATTACCAGCAAGTCTCTTTACTCGTTCCGTAATACATCATCCCACAATTAACTCATTAGTCACTTTGCTTGAAAGGCTTCTTATGATGTGTATTACTAAGAGGGCCCAGAGATACCTCTTCGATACTCGGAGTGATAAATCCTAATCTCGATCTATGCCAACCCAACAAACACCTTCTGAGATACCTGTAGAGCATCTTTATGATCACCCAGTTACATTGTGACGTTTGATAGCACACAAGGCATTCCTCCGGTATCCGGGAGTTGCATAATCTCATAGTCGAAGGAATATGTATATGACATGAAGAAAGCAATAGCAATAAAACTGAACGATCAATATGCTATGCTAACGGATGGATCTTGTCCATCACATCGTTCTCCTAATGATGTGATCCCGTTCATCAAATGACAACACATGTCTATGGTTAGGAAACTTAACCATCTTTGATTAACGAGCTAGTGTAGTAGAGGCTTACTAGGGACACGGTGTTTTGTCTATGTATCCACACATGTATCAAGTTTCCGGTTAATATAATTCTAGCATGAATATTAAACAGTTACTATGATATAAGGAAATATAAAATAACAACTTTATTATTGCCTCTAGGGCATATTTCCTTCATTACCAACACCGTTCCTTAGATTCTTGAGGGGTTCCCTTCTCAATCGAAAGGTCTGCCTAAGTTGAACTCTTCTTGAAATACACTCAAGCAAAACATTACTCCAACAACATGTATGTTAACATGAATTATCAAAACCACCAAGAGAGTGAATGTGCTTTTAGAATCCGTTGCCAAGAAGGCTGGAGCTAAGAATGAATATGAAGCATGGTGCAATCATGTTCTTAGTGTTATGGTCTATCTGCTTTACATTTGAGTTTGTTGGATGTGTTAGTTGTTGAATATGTAATTTAGAGCTCCCCAACCGATGGAGTGCTTGGGGAGTTGGGTTTGTTTTAGCCGTGCATGGTGCTTATCTGCATTAGAACTCCAGCCTAGTAGTTTTGAGCTCTTTCCATTGATAGTGTCGTTATATCAAACATATGTGGCGGTTTCTTGAATGGAAATCGATGAGGTGGATCATTGCTTCTATTTGTTTTTCATCACCACGTAACCAAAAGACGAGTGACACACAGGCAAAAATAAGCACGTGAAGAGACCTATCAACACACCATATCCAACACCTAAAAATATGCGGCATGTTACAAACAAGAGTAATATTGGGTGCAAATTAAACAACACTCCAAGTAAATCATGCAAAGGGACATTTTGAAAGAATGAATAATGTATTTTTTTTGTTCAGAACAGGATGAGCATCTTGCAAAATTGTCTTAGTAAGGGTAATTTCTTAGCATAGAATTGCAATACCCCCATCTATCCATATTACTTGTTGCTCCTTTAGTATAACTAAGTTGTAAGCAATGACAAGGAATATGGACTGGATGGAGTAATACTTTTAGTTAGAATATATTTTAAGCCTCGAAAGTCTATTGGACTCTCACTGATTTGAGCATCAAGCATAGACTCGTACGTTGAATGTATGCAGAAAAACCACGTGACACAAATGATAAGCAATCCAAACTATTAAAAAAAATGCATGCAGGAGAAATAAGCGCTTCAAATGGTGTACGACATTGGCGACCATGAATGGTCTACTTCTCTCTTATATTTAACGGCAGTTCTACATCTGATTTAGTTTCTAAAGTCTCGTTGGACTCCCAACTGACTTGAGCTATGAGTATACCTCGTAAATTTAGATATAGTCAACGTTACACCGGTGGTGCTTGTTAGTGCAAAAAACTCACTTTAGTGCTAGAACTTGCGATATACATTTAAGTGGTGCAAAAACTTGACTTTGACGTGCAAATACAGTAAAAAAAGAAATAAACACAAAAAATATTGTACCTAGGTCTCGATCTAAAGATCGACGGTTAGGGCTTATACTATGCTGGCCGATCAAGCCCTCACATTTCGGTGTCTAATATGGATAAGAAGGCCTAATATATTAGAATAAAGAGACTCGCTGGGCTTAAATGAACTGCAGTTAGTGTGGCCCAGTTTGCGCATGTTTGTTTTTTAATACATTTCTAAAACGTATGTAAGTTATAAAAATGTGCGTCAAAGTATTGTTATGTTTCTATAATTAAAATAATATTTATGCACTATAATTTCAGAAACATCTAATTATTTTAGTTATACAAACAATATCACATAATTCATAAACAGTATTTGGAATATATGGATATTTTCAAAAAAACGTGAACCACTTTAAAGTAATTTATTTTGTTTGTATGTAACATTTGTAGCACACCAATATTCATAAATAGTTATATGTATCTTTTAAAATAATAAATTAATATTTTCTGAAATTAATTGAAATTTTTCTAAATGTATTTTATTTTTTATGTATGTTACTTATAAACACAATATTGGTCTTCGGTTGGAGTGGTATGCTTGGGTGCAGGATTTCATGCGGTGGCTGGTTCGAGTCCCCAGGCCATCTTTTTCACTCGGATTATAAAAGTTAATTTACTTCACTGAAAATGATATCAAATGGATTTGGCTGGAGTGGCTAGGTGCATATGCTCGTTACCTTATTATCTTCATAATATGTAGGCCACTGATAGGTAGAGCCTATGCGGGAAACTACTATTTATTTTGACCCAAGCTAGGGGCTTTTTTTAAGATAAAAATGTTAAGGGTCTTTTCGCAAAAAGTAGGCCACATGCCCTTGTCTCCACCTTTAGGTCACTGACAATGAGCCCCACGCCACGCTGGCATGCCTACTCAGCATGGCGGGCACGATTTGCACGCCTAAGCCAGGTTTTTGCATTATTTCAACGTATACCACAAGTTTTAACACTAAAATGATTGCTTGCGTCAAGTTCAAGCACCACTGCTGTAATTGACTCGACTCATTTAGATACTCCTATTCAGTATCCATGTTGGAGCATTCAGGGGCCCTGCCCTATGCTAGTGAGTCATTCAACCAAGTCTGGCCTACGAACTCGCTTACCGACGTCTCTGACAAACAAAGGGAAAGTAGTGGCTGCACCCACCTTTGATGCACCCACGCAATAAAACATAGCAAAACATTTTTAAAAATTCAGAAACTTTGTGGGAATGCTCATCAACAAATGTTATGAGTGCTTGCAAAGTTTGGTGGTCAAAAAACATGTGAGAAGCTCTGTACAAAAAAGACAAAATTACAAAATCTGCTCAAACAGTGCACTTACATTTTGACTTATTTTCAGTGATTTTGTCTTTTTTGTACAGATCTCCTCAAATGTTTTTTGACCACCAAACTTTGCAAGTGTCCATAACATTTGTTGATGATAATTCTCACAAAATTTCAGAAATTCTTAAAATGTTTTATATATTTTCTTGCATGTGTGCACCGAGATGGGGTGTAGAAAGATCACTCTCGACAAACAAACTGCCTAGATGGATGGAGTTAACAATAAGTAATTAATCATGAGCCTTGTGTAGGCACAAATCGAGCAACTACTCGTTTTTAAGCACGGCTAGTGAGGCAGGTGCCAGGGGTAGGAATTGGATACTCCCTTTACCAGACAGTGTGATGAGTTGCGATCTGAGCTTGTTTGCGTATAGGCTTTTGGTTACCAATGCATTGTCAGTCACTCAGTTGGGAAGGATAGAAGCTTCACCCTCTCTCCTTTGCTCTGTACTCCGCATTCACACTGCGGAGTAGGGGTGATGCTAATACTCTAGAGGTAATATCATCAGAAGTCATAGAACTTGCATTCGCCGTTCAATTTGGTGCTAAAACTTTGAAAATACGGATTTGTGGTTCTTCAACTTGCGTTTCCGTACAAATACAGTCACTTCGCTCGTATTCAGACGTGTCACGTGCTTACGTGGCGCGCCAACGTGGCTATGGCCCACTGTAAGAGACTAGAACAGCTCAATGTGACATGCGCATTTTTTTTAAATAATCACCCCTCTGTACTTAATTAAACATAAGCCCCTAAATAACATGTGTGGGTCCCACTTGTCAGCATGGGTGGTGTGAGAAATGAAAATAAAAAGAGGGCATTGGGGTACTCGTACAGCCGACCTCATATACAACCTCATATACAACGCACACAGTAGCCAACCACTACACCAACTACATACAATGACTATTTAGAGATACACTTGATTTTATATTGTACGTAGTTCTTTTTCCAGATTCCTCTTTTCTCTTTTTTCGGAAAATCTTGCCTTTTTTGCCAAAAAAATTCAAATGAAAAAAACAGCATCAAAATATATAATGATTCACCCATAACGTACAAAACTTTTCCACGAGCAAGACTTTTTATTCGATTCCCTTTTTTGGAAGGGGCTGGAAAACCCGTGTTTCAAAATATCTCAAAAATTCCAGTTTTTTCACCTAAATTTTTGAATTCAATTTTTTTAATGTCTAAGTTTATTTAGTTTGACAAACAATTTAAAAAAGTTATCAGAAATTCAGTCCAGGAGAAAAAAACAGGAATACAAGTAGTTATCATGGCAAAATTATAAAATTCAATGTTCCTCTAAATAGGCAGTGACAAGTATTTGGTGTTGTGGTTAGCTCATGCACTGACACGCTCGATGTTTTTGTTTTGAACACAGTACATACACTCACACCTATGAACGCATACACGGGCACCCTACATCTATGAGCACCTTCAAAAGACTGAGCTGGCATGTCATCTTGAAATTTACGAGGTCACCGTAGGCACCTCATCATCGACGGGAATGTCTCATCCCACTGAATGTGCATCGCCGGAAATCCTGAAATAAATCCAGGAATAAATGCGAGCACCAGGACTTGAACCCTGATGGACTAGGGATACCACATCCCTCTAATCATCCAACTACAGATTGGTTCGCACACGCTCGATGTTGAGAGATCGATTCCGTCGTTCCCCTTTTTTTCTGCCAAATTATCCATCCGCCCAAACATCAATCTGACACGTTGACAAGTGGGCCCTGCGTAGATTAGCCTAATTAACCGTTCAGCCTAACTCATTGTTAGTATCCCATTGACTAGTGGCCCCACCCCTAAATTACCCATTAGGCATATGGGCCTATTTAACGGCCTTTTGTGTGTCGTTAAATAAAGTTTAGCCGTAGATGTTCAACGTGAATCGGTGGTGGTGTGGGTTGTACGGTATCTGCTTTAGTAACAGGGCGTGGGTTTGAACCTCACTGTCCCATTTTTTAATTATATTTGAGGCCTTTTGTGCACAAATAAATAAATTGTAAGATGGTTTTCTACAAAAAATTCCGGCGTGCTAGAGTCACCCAACACCGTGTGTAGTCTAGCTATTGACAGGCGTGTTGGTGAATGTAGCAGAATTTTAAAATTTTCTATGCACCACCAAGATCAATCTATGGAGTCTTCTAGCAACGAGAGGGAAAGGAGTGCATCTACATACCCTTCTAGATCGCGAGCGGAAGCGTTCAAGAGAACGGGGTTGATGGAGTCGTACTCGTCGTGATCCAAATCACCGATGACCAAGTGCCGAACGGACGGCACCTTTGCGTTCAACACACGTACGGTTGGGGAAGACGTCTCCTCCTTCTTGATCCAGCAAGGGGGAAGGAGATGTTGATGGAGATCCAGCAGCACGACAGCGTGGTGGTGGATGCAGCAGGGATCTCGGCAGGGCTTCGCCAAGCTCAGCGAGAGGGAGAGGTGTTACGGGAGGGAGAGGGAGGCGCCAGGGGCTAGGGTGCGGCTGCCCTCCCCCCCCCCCACTATATATAGGCCCCCTGGGGGCGCCGACCCTAGGAAATCCATCTCCAAAGGGGGGGCGGCGGCCAAAGGGGGGACTTGCCCCCCAAGTCAGGTGGGGCACCCCCCACCCTTAGGGTTTCCACCCCTAGGCGCAGGGGAGGCCGAAGGGGGGCGCACCAGCCCACCAGGAGCTGGTTCCCCTCCCACTTCAGCCCATGGGGCCCTCCGGGATATGTGGCCCCACCCGGTGGACCCCTGGGACCCTTCAGGTGGTCCCGGTACAATACCGATTACCCCCAAAACTTTTCCGATGGCCGAAACTTGACTTCCTATATGTAAATCTTTACCTCCGGACCATTCCGGAACTCCTCGTGGCGTCCGGGATCTCATCTGGGACTCCGAACAACTTTCAGGTTACCGCATACTAATATCTCTACAACCCTAGCGTCACCGAACCTTAAGTGTGTAGACCCTACGGGTTCGGGAGACACGCAAACATGACCGAGACGACCCTCCGGTCAATAACCAACAGCGGGATCTGGATACCCATGTTGGCTCCCACATGCTCCTCGATGATCTCATCAGATGAACCACGATGTCGAGGATTCAAGTAACCCCGTATACAATTCTCTTTGTCAATCGGTACATTACTTGCCCGAGATTTGATCGTCGGTATCCCAATACCTCGTTCAATCTCGTTACCGGCAAGTCACTTTACTCGTACCGTAATGCATGATCCCGTGACTAAACACTTGGTCACATTGAGCTCATTATGATGATGCATTACCGAGTGGGCCCAGAGATACCTCTCCGTCATACGGAGTGACAAATCCCAGTCTCGATTCGTGCCAACCCAACAGACATTTTTGGAGATACCCGTAGTGCACCTTTATAGTCACCCAGTTACGTTGTGACGTTTGGCACACCCAAAGCACTCCTACGGTATCCGGGAGTTGCACAATCTCATGGTCTAAGGAAATGATACTTGACATTTGGAAAAGCTCTAGCAAACGAACTACACAATCTTGTGCTATGCTTAGGATTGGGTCTTGTCCATCACATCATTCTCCTAATGATGTGATCCCGTTATCAATGACATCTAATGTCCATAGTCAGGAAACCATGATTATCTGTTGATAAACGAGCTAGTCAACTAGAGGCTCACTAGGGACGTGTTGTGATCTATGTATTCACACATGTATTACGATTTCCGGATAACACAATTATAGCATGAACAATAGACAATTATCATGAACAAGGAAATATAATAATAACCATTTTATTATTGCCTCTAGGGCATATTTCCAACAGTCTCCCACTTGCACTAGAGTCAATAATCTAGTTACGTTGTGATGAATCGAACACCCATAGAGTTCTGGTGTTGATCATGTTTTGCTCTAGGGAGAGGTTTAGTCAACGGATCTGCTACATTCAGATCCGTATGTACTTTACAAATATCTATGTCTCCATTTTGAACATTTTCACGAATGGAGTTGAAGCGACGCTTGATATGCCTGGTCTTCCTGTGAAACCTGGGCTCCTTGGCAAGGGCAATAGCTTCAGTGTTGTCACAGAAGAGAGTCACCGGGCCCGACGCATTGGGAATTACTCCTAGGTCGGTAATGAACTCCTTCACCCGGATTGCTTCTTGTGCTGCCTCCGAGGTTGCCATGTACTCCGCTTCACATGTAGATCCTGCCACAACGCTTTGCTTGCAACTGCACCAGCTTACTGCCCCACCATTCAAAATATACACGTATCCGGTTTGTGACTTAGAGTCATCCAGATCTGTGTCGAAACTAGCATCGACGTAACCCTTTACGACGAGCTATTCGTCACCTCCATAAACGAGAAACATATCCTTAGTCCTCTTCAGGTACTTCAGGATATTCTTGACCGCTGTCCAGTGTTCCATGCCGGGATTACTTTGGTACCTTCCTACCAAACTTACGGCAAGGTTTATATCAGGTCTGGTACACAGCATGGCATACATAATAGACCCTATGGCCGAGGCATAGGGGACGACACTCATCTTTTCTATATCTTCTGCCGTGGTCGGGCATTGAGCCGTGCTCAATTGCACACCTTGCAATACAGGCAAGAACCCCTTCTTGGACTAATCCATATTGAACTTCTTCAATATCTTGTCAAGGTACGTACTTTGTGAATGACCAATGAGGCATCTTGATCTATCTCTATATATCTTGGTGCCCAATATATAAGCAGCTTCTCCAAGGTCCTTCAATGAAAAACACTTGTTCAAGTAGGCCTTTATGCTTTCCAAGAATTCTATATCATTTCCCATCAATAGTATGTCATCCACATATAATATGAGAAACGCTACAAAGCTCCCACTCACTTTCTTGTAAACACAGGCTTCTCCATAAGTCTGTGTAAACCCAAACGCTTTGATCATCTCATCAAATCGAATGTTCCAACTCCGAGATGCTTGCACCAGCCCATAGATGGAGCGCTGGAGCATGCATACCTTGTTAGCATTCTTAGGATCGACAAAACCTTCCGGCTGCATCATATACAATTCTTCCTTAAGAAAGCCGTTAAGGAATGTCGTTTTGACGTCCATTTGCCATATCTCATAATCATAGAATGTGGCAATTGCTAACATGATTCGGACGGACTTCAGCTTCGCTACGGGTGAGAAAGTCTCATCGTAGTCAACCCCTTGAACTTGTCGATAACCCTTAGCGACAAGTCGAGCCTTATAGATGGTCACATTACCATCCGCGTCTGTCTTCTTCTTACAGATCCATTTATTTTCTATGGCTCGCCGATCATCGGGCAAGTCAGTCAAAGTCCATACTTCGTTTTCATAAATGGATCCTATCTCGGATTTCATGGCTTCTAGCCATTTGTCGGAATCTGGGCCCGCCATTGCTTCTCCATAGTTCGAAGGTTCACCGTTGTCTAACAACATGATTTCCAAGACAGGGTTGCCGTACCACTCTGGTGCGGAACGTGTCCTTGTGGACCTACGAAGTTCAGTAGGAGCTTGATCCGAAGTACCTTGATCATCATCATTAACCTCCTCTCTAGTCGGTGCAGGCACCATAGGAACATCTTCCTGAGCCGCGCCACTTTCTGTTTCAAGAGGCAGTACTTCATCAAGTTCTACTTTCCTCCCACTTACTTCTTTTGAGAGAAACTCTTTCTCCAGAAAGGACCCGTTCTTGGCAACAAAGATCTTGCCTTCGGATCTGAGGTAGAAGGTATACCCACTGGTTTCCTTAGGGTATCCTATGAAGACGCATTTTTCCGACTTGGGTTCGAGCTTTTCAGGTTGAAATTTCTTGACATAAGCATCGCATCCCCAAACTTTTAGAAACGATAGCTTAGGTTTCTTCCCAATCCATAATTCATACGGTGTCGTCTCAACGGATTTCGACGGAGCCCTATTTAAAGTGAATGCGGCAGTCTCTAAAGCATAGCCCCAAAATGAGAGCGGTAGATCGGTAAGAGACATCATAGATCGCACCATATCTAATAGTGTGCGATTACGACGTTCGGACACACCATTTCGCTGAGGTGTTCCAGGCGGCGTGAGTTGTGAAACTATTCCACATTTCCTTAAGTGCGTGCCAAATTCGTGACTCAAGTATTCTCCCCCACGATCTGATCGTAAGAACTTGATTTTCCTGTCACGTTGATTCTCAACCTCACTCTGAAATTCCTTGAACTTTTCAAAGGTCTCAGACTTGTGTTTCATTAAGTAGACATAGCCATATCAAGTCATCAGTGAGGGTGAGAACATAACGATAGCCACCGCGAGCCTCAACACTCATTGGACCGCACACACCAGTATGTATGATTTCCAATAAGTTGGTTGCTCGCTCCATTGTTCCGGAGAACAGAGTCTTGGTCATTTTACCCATGAGGCATGGTTCGCACGTGTCAAATGATTCGTAATCAAGAGACTCCAAAAGTCCATCTGCATGGAGCTTCTTCATGCGTTTGACACCTATGTGACCAAGGCGGCAGTGCCACAAGTATGTGGGACTATCATTATCAACCTTACATCTTTTGGTATTCACACTATGAATATGTGTAACATTACGCTCGAGATTCATTAAGAATAAACCATTCACCAGCGGGGCATGACCATAAAACATATCTCTCATATAAATAGAACAACCATTATTCTCGGATTTAAATGAGTAGCCATCTCGAATTAAACGAGATCCTGATACAATGTTCATGCTCAAAGTTGGCACTAAATAACAATTATTGAGGTTTAAAACTAATCCCGTAGGTAAATGTAGAGGTAGCGTGCCGACGGCGATCACATCGACCTTGGAACCATTCCCGACGCACATCATCACCTCGTCCTTCGCCAGTCTCCGTTTATTCCACAGCTCCTGTTTTGAGTTACAAATATGAGCAACCGCACCGGTATCAAATACCCAGGAGCTACTACGAATGCGGGTAAGGTACACATCAATAACATGTATATCACATATACCTTTGGTGTTGCCGGCCTTCTTGTCCGCTAAGTACTTGGGGCAGTTCCGCTTCCAGTGACCACTTCCCTTGCAATAAAAGCACTCAGCCTCAGGCTTGGGTCCATTCTTTGGCTTCTTCCCGGCAACTGGCTTACCGGGCGCGGCAACTCCCTTGCCGTCCTTCTTGAAGTTCTTCTTACCCTTGCCTTTCTTGAACTTAGTGGTTTTATTCACCATCAACACTTGATGTTCCTTTTTGATCTCCACCTCCGCTGATTTCAGCATTGAATATACTCCAGGAATGGTCTTTTCCATCCCCTGCATATTGAAGTTCATCACAAAGCTCTTGTAGCTCGGTGGAAGCGACTGAAGGATTCTGTCAATGACTGCGTCATCCGGGAGATTAACTCCCAGTTGAGTCAAGCGGTTGTGCAACCCAGACATTTTGAGTATGTGCTCACTGACAGAACTATTTTCCTCCATCTTACAACTGAAGAACTTGTCGAAGACTTCATATCTCTCGACCCGGACATGAGCTTGGAAAACCATTTTCAGCTCTTCGAACATCTCATATGCTCCGTGTTGCTCAGAACGCTTTTGGAGCCCCGGTTCTAAGCTGTAAAGCATGCCGCACTGAACGAGGGAGTAATCATCAGCACGTGACTGCCAAGCGTTCATAACATCTTGGTTCTTTGGGATGGGTGCTTCACCTAGCAGTGCTTCTAGGACATAATCTTTCTTGGCAGCTATGAGGATGATCCTCGGGTTCCGGACCCAGTCTGTATAGTTTCTGCCATCATCTTTCAGCTTGGTTTTCTCTAGGAACGCGTTGAAGTTGAGGGCAACATTAGCGTGGGCCATTTGATCTACAAGACATATTGTAAAGATTTTAGACTAAGTTCATGATAATTAAGTTCATCTAATCATATTATTTAATGAACTCCCACACAGATAGACATCCCTCTAGTCATCTAAGTGATACATGATCCGAGTCAACTAGGTCGTGTCCGATCATCACGTGAGATGGACTAGTCAACATCGGTGAACATCATCATGTCGATCGTATCTTCTATACGACTCATGCTCGACCTTTCGGTCTTCCGTGTTCCGAGGCCATGTCTGTACATGCTAGGCTCGTCAAGTCAACCTAAGTGTATTGCGTGTGTAAATCTGGCTTACACCCGTTGTATTCGAACGTTAGAATCTATCACACCCGATCATCACGTGGTGCTTCGAAACAACGAACCTTCGCAACGGTGCACAGTTAGGGGGAACACTTTCTTGAAATTATTGCGAGGGATCATCTTATTTAAACTACCGTCGTTCTAAGCAAATAAGATGTAAAACATGATAAACATAACATGCAATCAAATAGTGACATGGTATGGCCAATATCATTTTGCTCCTTTGATCTCCATCTTCGGGGCGCCATGATCATCGTCGTCACCGGCATGACACCATGATCTCCATCATCGTGTCTTCATGAAGTTGTCTCGTCATCTATTACTTCTACTACTATGGCTAACGGTTTAGCGATAAAGTAAAGTAATTACATGATGTTATATGTTGACACGCAGGTTATAAATAAATTAAGACAACTCCTATGGCTCCTGCCGGTTGTCATACTCATCGACATGCAAGTCGTGATTCCTATTACAAGAACATGATCAATCTCATACATCACATATATCATTCATCGCATCCTTTTGGCCATATCACATCACACGGCACATGCTGCAAAAAAAAGTTAGACGTCCTCTAATTGTTGTTGCAAATTTTTACGTGGCTGCTATAGGTTTCTTAGCAAGAACGTTTCTTACCTACGCCAAAACCACAACGTGATATGCCAATTTCTATTTACCCTTCATAAGGACCTTTTTCATCGAATCCGATCTGACTAAAGTGGGAGAGACAGACACCCGCTAGCCACCTTATGCAACTAGTGCATGTCAGTCGGTGGAACCTGTCTCACGTAAGCGTACGTGTAAGATCGATCCGGGCCGCTTCATCCCACGATGCCGCTGAATCAAGATAAGACTAGTAACGGCAAGTAAATTGACAAAATCGACGCCCACAACTACTTTGTGTTCTACTCGTGCATAGAAACTACACATAGACCTAGCTCTGATACCACTGTTGGTGAACGTAGAAGAATTTTAAAATTTTCTACGCATCACCAAGATCAATCTATGGAGTCTTCTAGCAACGAGAGGGAAAGGAGTGCATCTACATACCCTTGTAGATCGCGAGCGGAAGCGTTCAAGAGAACGGGGTTGATGGAGTCGTACTCGTCGTGATCCAAATCACCGATGACCAAGTGCCGAACGGACGGCACCTCCGCGTTCAACACACGTACGGTTGGGGAAGACGTCACCTCCTTCTTGATCCAGCAAGGGGGAAGGAGAGGTTGATGGAGATCCAGCAGCACGACGGCGTGGTGGTGGATGCAGCGGGGAACTCGGCAGGGCTTCGCCAAGCTCAGCGCGAGGGAGAGGTGTTACGGGAGGGAGAGGGAGGCGCCAGGGGCTAGGGTGCGGCTGCCCTCCCTCCCCCCACTATATATAGGCCCCCTAGGGAGGCGCCGGCCCTAGGAGATCCATCTCCAAAGGGGGGGCGGCGGCCAAAGGGGGGACTTGCCCCCCCAAGTCAGGTGGGCGCCCCCCACCCCTAGGGTTTCCATCCCTAGGCGCAGGGGGAGGCCAAAGGGGGGCGCACCAGCCCACCAGGGGCTGGTTCCCCTCCCACTTCAGCCCATGGGGCCCTCCGGGATAGGTGGCCCCATCCGGTGGACCCCCGGGACCCTTCCGGTGGTCCCGGTGCAATACCGATTACCCCTGAAACTTTCCCGATGGCCGAAATTTGACTTCCTATATGTAAATCTTTACCTCCGGACCATTCCGGAACTCCTCGTGGCGTCCGGGATCTCATCCGGGACTGCAAACAACTTTCGGGTTACCGCATACTAATATCTCTACAACCCTAGCGTCACCGAACCTTAAGTGTGTAGACCCTACGGGTTCGAGAGACACGCAGACATGACCGAGACGACTCTCCGGTCAATAACCAACAGCGGGATCTGGATACCCATGTTGGCTCCCACATGCTCCTCGATGATCTCATCGGATGAACCACGATGTCGAGGATTCAAGTAACCCCGTATACAATTCTCTTTGTCAATCGGTACGTTACTTGCCCGAGATTTGATCGTCGGTATCCCAATACCTCGTTCAATCTCGTTACCGGCAAGTCACTTTACTCGTACCGTAATGCATGATCCCGTGACCAAACACTTGGTCACATTGAGCTCATTATGATGATGCATTACCGAGTGGGCCCAGAGATACCTCTCCGTCATACGGAGTGACAAATCCCAGTCTCGATTCGTGCCAACCCAACAGACATTTTCGGAGATACCCGTAGTGCACCTTTATAGTCACCCAGTTACGTTGTGACGTTTGGCACACCCAAAGCATTCCTACGGTATCCGGAAGTTGCACAATCTCATGGTCTAAGGAAATGATACTTGACATTTGGAAAAGCTCTAGCAAACGAAGTACACGATCTTGTGCTATGCTTAGGATTGGGTCTTGTCCATCACATCATTCTTCTAATGATGTGATCCCGTTATCAATGACATCTAATGTCCATAGTCAGGAAACTATGACTATCTATTGATCAACGAGCTAGTCAACTAGAGGCTCACTAGGGACGTGTTGTGGTCTATGTATTCACACATGTATTACAATTTCCGAATAACACAATTATAGCATGAACAATAGACAATTATCATGAACAAGGAAATATAATAATAACATTTTTATTATTGCCTCTAGGGCATATTTCCAACAAGGCGGGCCTTCGCTAGGCTGGCGCGCCATGTGAGCAGGCCATACGGCTAGATACGAGAGTAAGCATCGTATTTGCATGAGAACGCAAGTTGAATGACCACAAATCCGTATTTTTTAAGTTTTAGCACCAAACTGAACATCAGACGCAAGTTATATGACTCCGGGTGATATTACCTCAATACTCTATGATACTCTTGCTTTACTAAAGCTGCGACGCTTGGTTCACGTAGAATAGAATTCACGTCATGATACCTCGTGTAAGGTGGTTTCAAATCATGATGTTATCATTGGAGAGAATGTATACCTTATGTAATTAGGTTGGTCACAATGGGCAAGAACATAAGCTAGCAACTTACACACTTTCCTAGACTATGTTACTACCTCCATAAGGCTGGTCATAGTGGGGAGTAACTTAGAATAGTGTCATATGCATGACACTAGTCTAAGTTACTACCTTCATAGTGCAAAGTAACATAGTACTAGTGTCATATGTAGTCTCATTTAATAGCTTGTAGACTCATGTTGTCTTGGAAAGCGCTATGTTAGAGTAACATATTATGTTACTATTTCTCATTTATTACTTGCCACATAAGCAAAAAATTCTCGAGGTGCGCTATGTTACTACCTAAGTTACTCCCACTATGACTAGCCTAATGGATAGGAACATCTATGTAGTGTCATGCAACGATGTATTTATTAGATTATAGACTCATTGTTTCTTGAAGTGTGTGATGTTCCGGTAACTTAGCCGGTTACCACAAGCATCTCTCTCTTCATTAAATATGTGCCACATAAGCAAAGTTGTATTGGAGTGTGTGATGTTACTCCTAAGTTCCTCTCCATTGTGACCAGCCTCATAGAAATTTTCATGTTTCTTCTCATACATGCATGGTTCAGTAGTAAGGACACACAGACGGCGCACTAGGGAGAGAGGAAAGCTAACATGCATCGAGCATTGCAATTCGCTCCCCTTATATCTGAGCACATTGCAGGGCAGCATGCTGCAAGAGCTAGAACGGGTATGCAGGTGTGCGTGGTTAATTGACGTTTACTAGCTACGGTACGTACCTATCATTTGACACGCTACTCCTTTCGTTCCGAATTACTTGTCGCAGGTATGGATGTATCTAGATATATTTTAGTTCTAGATAAATCCATTTCTGCGACGAGTAATTTAGAACGGAGGGAATAGATAATATAAGAGCGTTTGGATGGGAGTGGTATGAAATTCATAGACGCGCGGTGGCATACGAGAAAAAGAAAAGGAGAAGAATTTTCTGGCATGCAAAGCTGAACCCTAGACGACGAGCGGTGGCACACGAGAACATGCTCAGCTCGGAGACGAGCGTTACGTACGTGCAGAGGAAAAGCGAAGGCATGAGCTAGTGGAGATTCAGCAAGGCCATGTCACCTCGCAGCTAATCAGGGGGGCCGGGAGGACGATGCATCGTGCATGCATGCGCACACCGATGCTCCTGTGTACGTAGTGTAGTGTATGCATGTCGACTCGATCGATCGCCGTGCTGCATGCATGGCATGCGGATTGCTAGCAGGGATTCCCTGCCCTCGTCTCGGTAATTACGCACATTGCATTGTACTCCCTCCGTCCGGAAAAACTTGTCATCAAAATAGACAAAAAGGGGTGTATATAGAACTAAAATACATCTAGATACATCCCCTTTTATTCATTTTGTTGACAAATATTTCCGGACGAAGGGAGTATCTACGTGTAAATTATAGGAATGATTGATTCTGCCCGTAGCCGTCTACGAGTCTACGGTATACCTCTGCATCGCCGTCAAGTAGCCAGACCGAGAGACGAGAGAGAGATCATTGTACGTAGGGCCGCACCAAACCATGAAACCAACCCCCACCTGCTTGGGCCAGGGCAGAGGAAAGCTTCAACGGCTAGTGGTCAAGACCAAGACGGCCAGAGCTCCCGCAACCGGCACTAGTGTTGGCAAAGCGTGGTCGCGCAGCAGCTCGCGTGTGCTCGTCGATCGTGTAAGAGGCAGACAGGCAGGCAACCCACGGCCTCTTCGATCAGAACGATGGCCGCTTTAGGACGACGGAGAGGAGTCCAAAAGACGCAGCCGCTTTTGCAGCCAAAGGCCCCCGTTTCGGAATATGTATGCGTACTTCATGTCCAGCTCGCTGCGTGCCTACTACAGAGCTCTTTTTATTCTTTCTTGGCCGTCATTTCCCTATCTTTTTCTGGTTCGGTGTGGGCGTGCATCCGTGAGACTGAGACCGGAGGTCTCTTTTTTCTCCTGCTCCTCCTTCGGTTGGGAGATGATCTCCAAGTGTGTGCGATAGTCTCTCTCCACAAAGCATCTCAACCTCTTCAAGAGCAATGCGATCGACGTATACGTATGGCCGGCGACGCCATGGAAAAGGTACTATTGTAAATGGCCCCGATGCCCCCAAAGTTCAAAGCTATTTCTTCCTGATAAAAAAAAATACAATCATTGGGCACTCAACACTCGATCTGTGCCCCCGGCCAATGGCTCCTCGACACGGCGGGCGTGCGCTGCCGAGCCGTCCCGCGACACACGAGCGGCGCGTGCGGCCGCCGGGCCCTGCCCACGAGGGAACCCGCACGCGCGCGGAGGAGCCACGATGCCTTTTCTTCCTCTCCTTTCCGATTTTGGTAGGCGCGCGCGTGCACGCCATGTGTTGCCATGTCCATTCCCATTCCTCGTTGCACCTTTGCCCATGGGCGGAGCCAGGGGTAAATTCCCATTCCTCGATCCACCAGACTCCACTCCACCAGATCCATCTGCCGCTCCAAGTAAATTCCTTTTCTGATTTAGGATGAGTTCAAACCTTCTTTATGAAATCAAGAATGATTCATTATATTCCTTGATGAAATTTAGAGCCAAATTTTTCGTTCAGGCCATTGCCACTGATGGTCACCATTTCTGTTCATGCCAGTGCCACTAGCTTACTGCACATTTGTTGTCCTATCTGCAATGAATTTATATTGTACTATTGCAACTTTCTTTTACAAATGAATACCCAGCAACCAATTCCTATATCAGCCAGTGCCTTTGGCTCGTCAAAATGCAAACCACTCGCAGGGGCACCAAGGTTTTGGATCCCAGATTAATAAAATCTGGTGGGGCACCAAAATTTTCCGTTACCACGGTACCGACAAATACCGAGCAGTTACCCAATGAAATTTTTAAATGAATTTTGAATCAAATAAAATTCATCCAATTTTCGGTTAAATCATTTAAATTAAAAAATTGGGGATACTTTGCCCGGTAAGTCAATTTTTTGTGGGGCACCGAGATATTCAGTTACCGCCCGGTAATCGAATGTCTCGAGTGGTAACCAAAACCCTGAGGGGCACCAGCTGCGTATCGCGGTTCATGGATCGAATCCGGAGGAGAAAGTCGCTATTCACATGTCATAAAAATTATACAACTAGTTTTACCTACGACTTACTTTTCGCTGATAAAAAATTTAAGGCCCAGGTTATGAACGTCATGTAAATGGAGACGGAGAAAGTATATTCAAATTTGATGACCCTTCAGAACTGAACCACAACAAATCTTGTGTAGCTAAGAGTAACTCTAGCAGTGAAGGAAATATGCCCTAGAGGCAATAATAAAGTTATTATTTATTTCCTCATATATCATGATAAATGTTTATTATTCATGCTAGAATTGTATTAACCAGTAACAGTGCTTGGATCGGTTGGACCAGGAAGACGTACGACTACTTCCTCTACGTTGCGTCAACGCTTCCGCTTCGGTCTACGAGGGTACGTAGACAACACTCTCCCCTCTCGTTGCTATGCATCACCATGATCTTGCGTGTGCGTAGGAATTTTTTTGAAATTACTACGTTCCCCAACAGCGAGTCTAGGTTTTTATGGTTTGATGTTATATGCATGAGTAGAACACAAGTGAGTTGTGGGCGATATAAGTCATACTGCCTACCAGCATGTCATACTTTGGTTCGGCGGTATTGTTGGATGAAGCGGCCCGGACCGACATTACGCGTACGCTTACGCGAGACTGGTTCTACCGCCGTGCTTTGCACACAGGTGGCTGGCGGGTGTCAGTTTCTCCAACTTTAGTTGAACCGAGTGTGGCTACGGCCGGTCCTTGCGAAGGTTAAAACGGCATCAACTTGACAAACTATCGTTGTGGTTTTGATGCGTAGGTGAGATTGGTTCTTGCTTAAGCCCGTAGCAGCCACGTAAAACTTGCAACAAACAAAGTAGAGGACGTCTAACTTGTTTTTGCAGGGCATGTTGTGATGTGATATGGTCAAGACATGATGCTAAATTTTATTGTATGAGATGATCATGTTTTGTAACCGAGTTATCGGCAACTGGCAGGAGCCATATGGTTGTCGCTTTATTGTATGCAATGCAATCGCCCTGTAATGCTTTACTTTATCACTAAGCGGTAGCGATAGTCGTAGAAGCATAAGATTGGCGAGACGACAATGATGCTACGATGGAGATCAAGGTGTCGCGCCGGTGACGATGGTGATCATGACGGTGCTTCGGAGATGGAGATCACAAGCACGAAGATGATGATGGCCATATCATATCACTTATATTGATTGCATGTGATGTTTATCTTTTTATACATCTTATCTTGCTTTGATTGACGGTAGCATTATAAGATGATCTCTCACTAATTATCAAGAAGTGTTCTCCCTGAGTATGCACCGTTGCCAAAGTTCGTAGTGCCCAGACACCACGTGATGATCGGGTGTGATAAGATCTACGTCCATCTACAACGGGTGCAAGCCAGTTTTGCACACGCAGAATACTCGGGTTATACTTGACGAGCCTAGCATATGCAGATATGGCCTCGGAACACGGAGACCGAAAGGTCGAGCGTGAATCATATAGTAGATATGATCAACATAATGATGTTCACCATTGAAGACTAAATCCATTTCACGTGATGATCGGTTATGGTTTAGTTGATTTGGATCACGTGATCACTTAGAAGATTAGAGGGATGTCTATCTAAGTGGGAGTTCTTAAAGTAATATGATTAATTAACTTAAATTTATCATGAACTTAGTCCCTGATAGTATCTTGCTTGTTTATGTTGATTGTAGATAGATGGCCCGTGTTGTTGTTCCGTTGAATTTTAATGCGTTCCTTGAGAAAGCAAAGTTGAAAGATGATGGTAGCAATTACACGGACTGGGTCCGTAACTTGAGGATTATCCTCATTGCTGCACAGAAGAATTATGTCCTAGAAGCACCGCTGGGTGCCAGGCCTGCTGCAGGAGCAACACCAGATGTTATGAACATCTGGCAGAGCAAAGCTGATGACTACTCGATAGTTCAGTGTGCCATGCTTTACGGCTTAGAACCGGGACTTCAACGACGTTTTGAACATCATGGGGCATATGAGATGTTCCAGGAGTTGAAGTTAATATTCCAACAGAATGCCCGGATTGAGATATATGAAGTCTCCAATAAGTTCTATAGCTGCAAGATGGAGGAGAATAGTTCTGTCAGTGAGCATATACTCAAGATGTCTGGGTATTGTAATCACTTGATTCAACTGGGAGTTAATCTTCCGGATGATTGCGTCATTGACAGAATTCTCCAATCACTTCCACCAAGCTACATGGGATTCGTGATGAACTATAATATGCAAGGGATGGATAGGACAATTCCCGAGGTCTTCGCAATGCTAAAGGTTGCGGAGGTAGAAATCAAGAAGGAGCATCAAGTGTTGATGGTCAACAAGACCACTAGTTTCAAGAAAAGGGGCAAAGGGAAAAAGAAGGGGAACTTCAAGAAGAACAACATACAAGTTGCTGCTCAGGAGAAGAAACCCAAGTCTGGACCTAAGCCTGAAACTGAGTGCTTCTACTGCAAGCAGACTGGTCACTGAAAGCGGAACTGCCCCAAGTATTTGGCGGATAAGAAGGATGGCAAGGTGAACAAAGGTATATGTGATATACATGTTATTGATGTGTACCTTACTAGAGCTCGCAGTAGCACCTGGGTATTTGATACTGATTTTGTTGCTAATATTTGCAACTCGAAACAGGGACTACGGATTAAACGAACACTGGCAAAGGACGAGGTGACGATGCGCGTGGGAAATGGTTCCAAAATCGATGTGATCGCGGTCGGCACGCTACCTCTACATCTACCTTCGGGATTAGTATTAGACCTAAATAATTGTTATTCGGTGCCAGTGTTGAGCATGAACATTATATCTGGATCTTGTTTGATGCGAGACGATTATTCATTTAAATCATAGAATAATGGTTGTTCTATTTATATGAGTAATATCTTTTATGGTCATGCACCCTTGAAGAGTGGTCTATTTCTGATGAATCTTGATAGTAGTGATACAGATATTCATAATGTTGAAGCCAAAAGATGCAGTGTTGATAATGATAGTGCAACTTATTTGTGGCACTGCCGTTTAGGTCATATTGGTGTAAAGCGCATGAAGAAACTCCATATCGACGGACTTTTGGAACCACTTGATTATGAATCACTTGGTACTTGCGAACCGTGCCTTATGGGCAAGATGACTAAAACGTCGTTCTCCGGTACTATGGAGAGAGCAACATATTTGTTAGAAATCATACATACAGATGTATGTGGTCCGATGAATGTTGAGGCTCGTGGCGGATATCGTTATTTTCTCACCTTCACAGATGATTTAAGCAGATATGGGTATATCTACTTAATGAAACATAAGTCTGAAACATTTTAAAAGTTCAAAGAATTTTAGAGTGAAGTTGAAAATCATCGTAACAAGAAAATAAAGTTTCTACGATCTGATCGTGGAGGAGAATATTTGAGTTACGAGTTTGGTTTACATTTGAAACAATGCGGAATAGTTTCGCAACTCACGCCACCCGGAACACCACAACGTAATGGTGTGTCCGAACGTCGTAATCGTACTTTACTTGATATGGTGCGATCTATGATGTCTCTTACAGATTTACCGCTATTGTTTTGGGGTTATGCTTTAGAGACGGCCGCATTCACGTTAAATAGAGCACCATCAAAATCCGTTGAGACGACGCCTTATGAACTATGGTTTGGCAAGAAACCAAAGTTGTCGTTTCTTAAAGTTTGGGGCTGCGATGCTTATGTGAAAAAGCTTCAACCTGATAAGCTCGAACCCAAATCGAAGAAATGTGTCTTCATAGGATACCCAAAGAAACTGTTGGGTACACCTTCTATCACAGATCCGAAGGCAAAATATTCGTTGCTAAAAATGGATCCTTTCTAGAGAAGGAGTTTCTCTCGAAAGAAGTGAGTGGGAGGAAAGTAGAACTTGATGAGGTAACTGTACCTGCTCCCTTATTGGGAAATAGCACATCACAGGAACCGGTTTCTGTGACGTCTAAACCAATTAGTGAGGAAGTTAATGATGATGATCATGGAACTTCAGATCAAGTTACTACAGAACCTCGTAGATCAACCAGAGTAAGATCCGCACAAGAGTGGTACGGCAATCCTGTTCTGGAAATCATGCTACTAGATCATGATGAACCTACGAACTATGAAGAAGCAACGGTGAGCCCAGATTCCGCGAAATGGCTTGAAGCCATGAAATCTGAGATGGGATCCATGTATGAGAACAAAGTGTGGACTTTGGTTGACTTGCCCGATGGTCGGCAAGCAATTGAGAATAAATGAATCTTCAAGAAGAAGACTGACGCTGACGGTAATGTTACTGTCTGCAAAGCTCGACTTGTCGCAAAAGGTTTTCGACAAGTTCAAGGGATTGACTACGATGAGACCTTCTCACCCGTAGCGATGCTTAAGTCTGTCCAAGTCATGTTAGCAATTGCCGCATTTTATGATTATGAAATTTGGCAGATGGATGTAAAAACTGCATTCCTGAATGGATTTCTGGAAGAAGAGTTGTATATGATGCAAACGGAAGGTTTTATCGATCCAAAGGGAGCTAACAAAGTGTGCAAGCTCCAGCGATCCATTTATGGACTGGTGCAAGCCTCTCGGAGTTGGAATAAACGCTTTGATAGTGTGATCAAAGCATTTGGGTTTGTACAGACTTTTGGAGAAGTCTGTATTTACAAGAAAGTGAGTGGGAGCTCTGTAGCATTTCTGATATTATATGTGGATGACATATTACTAATCGGAAATGATATAGAATTTCTGGATAGCATAAAGGGATACTTGAATAAGAGTTTTTCAATGAAAGACCTCGGTGAAGCTGCTTACATATTGGGCATTAAGATCTATAGAGATAGATCAAGACGCTTAATTGGACTTTCACAAAACACATATCTTGACAAAGTTTTGAAGAAGTTCAAAATGGATCAAGCAAAGAAAGGGTTCTTGCCTGTGTTACAAGGTGTGAAGTTGAGTAAGACTCAATGCCCGACCACTTCAGAAGATAGAGAGAAAATGAAAGATGTTCCCTATGCTTCAGCCATAGGCTCTATCATGTATGCAATGCTGTGTACTAGACCTGGTGTGTGCCTTGCTGTAAGTTTAGCAGGGAGGTATCAAAGTAATCCAGGAATGGATCACTGGACAGCGGTCAAGAACATCCTAAAGTACCTAAAAAGGACTAAGGATATGTTTCTCGTATATGGAGGTGACAAAGAGCTCATCGTAAACGGTTACGTTGATGCAAGCTTTGACACTGATCCGGACGATTCTAAATCGCAAACCGGATACGTGTTTACATTAAATGGTGGAGCTGTCAGTTGGTGCAGTTCTAAACAAAACGTCGTGGCGGGATCTACATGTGAAGCGGAATACATAGCTGCTTCGGAAGCAGCAAACGAAGGAGTCTGGATGAAGGAGTTCATATCCGATCTAGGTGTCATACCTAGTGCATCGGGTCCAATGAAAATCTTTTGTGACAATACTGATGCAATTGTCTTGGCAAAGGAATCCAGATTTCACAAGAGAACCAAGCACATCAAGAGACGCTTCAATTCCATCCGGGATCTAGTACAAGTGGGAGACATAGAGATTTGCAAGATACATACGGATCTGAATGTAGCAGACCCGTTGACTAAGCCTCTTCCACGAGCAAAACATGATCAGCACCAAAGCTCCATGGGTGTTAGAATCATTACTGTGTAATCTAGATTATTGACTCTAGTGCAAGTGGGAGACTGAAGGAAATATGCCCTAGAGACAATAATAAAGTTATTATTTATTTCCTCATATATCATGATAAATGTTTATTATTCATGCTAGAATTGTATTAACCGGAAACATAATACATGTGTGAATATATAAACAAACAGAGTGTCACTAGTATGCCTCTACTTGACTAGCTCGTTAATCAAAGATGGTTATGTTTCCTAACCATGAACAAAGAGTTGTTATTTGATTAACGAGGTCACATCATTAGTTGAATGATCTGATTGACATGACCCATTCCATTAGCTTAGCACCCGATCGTTTAGTATGTTGCTATTGCTTTCTTCATGACTTCTACATGTTCCTATGACTATGAGATTATGCAACTCCCGTTTACCGGAGGAACACTTTGTGTGCTACCAAACGTCACAACGTAACTGGGTGATTATAAAGGTGCTCTACAGGTGTCTCCAAAGGTACTTGTTGGGTTGGCGTATTTCGAGATTAGGATTTGTCACTCCGATAGTCGGAGAGGTATCTCTGGGCCCTCTCGGTAATGCACATCACATAAGCCTTGCAAGCATTGCAACTAATGTGTTAGTTGTGAGATGATGTATTACAGAACGAGTAAAGAGACTTGCCGGTAACGAGATTGAACTAGGTATTGGATACCGACGATCGAATCTCGGGCAAGTAACATACCGATGACAAAGGGAACAACGTATGTTGCTATGCGGTCTGACCGATAAAGATCTTCATAGAATATGTAGGAGCCAATATGGGCATCCAGGTCTCGCTATTGGTTATTGACCGGAGACGTGTCTCGGTCATGTCTATATTGTTCTCAAACCGTAGGGTCCGCACGCTTAACGTTACGATGACAGTTATTATGAGTTTGTGCATTTTGATGTACCGAAGGTTGTTCAGAGTCCCGGATGTGATCACGGACATGACGAGGAGTCTCGAAATGGTCGAGTCATAAAGATCGATATATTGGAAGCCTATATTTGGACATCGGAATTGTTCCGGGTGAAATCGGCATTTTACCGGAGTACGGGGGGTTACCGGACCCCCCCGGGGGTTAATGGGCCTACATGGGCCATAAGGGAGAAGAGGAGGGCCGGCCAGGGCAGGCCGCGCGCCCCCTCCCCCCTAGTCCAAATAGGACAAGGAAGGGGGGGCCCTTTCCTCTTCTCCTTCCCCGTCCCTTCTCCAACAAGGCAAGAGAGGGGGGAGTCCTACTCCCGATGGGAGTAGGACTCCTCCAGGCGCACCCCTTGGGGCCGGCCGCACCTCCCCCTCCCTCCTTTATATACGGGGGCAGGGGGCACCCTAGAACACACAAGTTGATCTTCGTGATCGTTCCTTAGCCATGTGCGGTGCCCCCTCCACCATATTCCACCTCGGTCATATCGTTGCAGTGCTTAGGCGAAGCCCTGCGCCGGTAGAACATCATCATCGTCACCACGCCGTCGTGCTGACGGAACTCCTCCCCGAAGCTTTGCTGGATCGGAGCCCGGGGAGCGTCATCGAGCTGAACGTGTGCCAAGAACTCAGAGGTGCCGGAGTAACGGTGCTTGGATCGGTTGGACCGGGAAGACGTACGACTACTTCCTCTACGTTGCGTCAACGCTTCCGCTTCGGTCTACGAGGGTACGTAGACAACACTCTCCCCTCTCGTTGCTATGCATCACCATGATCTTGCGTGTGCGTAGGAAATTTCTTGAAATTACTACGTTCCGCAACAAGCAGACCCCGCAAAAAGCCCCGATCCGCAAAATAACCGTTAAAATGCGGGTCGGCGAGGAAAATCCCGCCCGAACAGACCACGCAAATGCGGCCGGCCCGCAAAAAATTTGAGGGGCGTGGCAAAAACTTGACCCCATCCCGTGAATACGCGGATCCCACCCTCCCCCCGGCCCGCCGGTGCCCTGCATATGGCAGGAGTGGTTGGTGGGGAGGACATTTCAGCCCACGCTTTCCCCCACCAACCACCTCCCCTCTCCCCCTCGCCCCGCCGCCGGGCCGCCGCCCAAGATTTCGGCGGGAGCACGCCGAAAGGCCGCCACACGCACGAGGTTGCCCTCCGCCCCCCCTCCTGCGTCGGCGGGCCGGAAAGTTGCGGATGTGCGACCCTTCATCGCGGCCGGCCGGATTTGGCTTTTCCGGCCACCGGTGGTTGCGCCAAGCGATGGAATGGTTGGGGAGCATCTCGCGTAGCCCTGGCAAAGCCGCATCGGCCATGCAGGTACGGGTTCGTCCTCTCGTCACCGCCGACGGTTTGCGGGCATGGATTCGGCCGTCCGTCCGCCGGGCTCGGCGCTCGCGCAGAGGCTCTGTGGCTCGCCAATGCCTCTCATACAGTGCGACGACTGCACGTGGACAGTGCTGCGGCTACATTTGCAACTAGAGGGGAAGCAACTTCTACTTCTTTTGAACCAAAGATGAAGAATGAAGAATGCAAGATCAAGAATCCGCAGATCAACAATGAGTGAATGGAGAAGATATTGCTTCAACTAGTGGGAGCAGTAATGGAAGTTGGAAATCTTCTAAAATGCATACTCGTGGTTCTTGTTTTCTTTGGTCTTACTATTCTAGTAAAGATTTGGTAATATCCTATGTATCCAATGTTATTGAAAAAAAGTAAAGAAATGCATTATGTTGTGTCAAATTGAGGTGCAAATTTAGGTTTTGCGGGTCAGGGGGAGCGGCGCCAGACCAGACCCCGCAAAGCCGACCCGTAAAAGAGGATATTCGCGGAAGATGCTCTTTTACGGGTCGGCTTTGCGGGGTCTGCCTCTGCGGCCGTTCGCGCCGGCCTGCAAAACTGTTTTTCCGCGAACTGCAAACACGTTTTGTGAGTCGGCGAGATGCGGGGTCTGCTAGAGATGCTCTAACTCCATGGTGTGTGATCATTTTTGTTGTTGTTGATGCATTAGGAGCAACATGTTCACGAGATTTTCATTTTTTTATTACACCCTCTCCTTAAAATGTGGTTATTATTGTTACCTCTCTCTGGTTTAAAATACAACTTCACTACTCCTGTCAAAAATACAATTCTTCTTCCCGAGAAGAATGGATTGTATTTTTGCCTCGTACGATACTGGTTACTATTACTAATGCAAATATTGCATGTATCTATAGAAAAAGAGACACACAACATATTTAATTAGCCTGGAACATGAGAGATTTTTCACACAATTAATTGTGTTGCTTATTAGTTGTCTTTTTTTCTTGGTGTCTACGAAGTGGGATAGTCACCTTGTATACAAAATCGAAAGAAGTACCATTTACGACACACGTAATAGATAAATGGACCCGACTTCAAGTTCCACGGCAATTACACATTATAAAATGTCAAAAAGAAAACGATACGAACCACAGCACAATCGGTATCAGATTCCCAGATTATAACAAGAAGAGCAATCTCTTGTTAGAAAAAAAAAGAGCAATAAGAAACTAGAGAATATTAATAAAAAAGGAGGATGACCCCCGGCCTATGTATTTGGGCGATGCATACGACCATTTTATTAATTATTCTTACAAGACCTTATAAAGCCATACAACAACAAGACTAAAACTACCGTCTAAGCAACAACTGTCGCTATACCTATCCAATTGATGAAGGGGCGCAGATAGTCTGGGTCTAATACCAAACAGACATCGCAGTCAAACCTAAATATCTAAGACCTGAGGTCCCAACCAGGATGCCTGCCGGGTATGGGCACCTACCAGTCCGGCGCACTCCTCAACTAGACGCCTGCCGGGTATGAGGCCGCCGCAGCCACCTGCCATCAATCCATCTTCAGAGTTGTACTGTTGCATGTACCGTGCCAGTTCTCTCTGCCACCGACGCCACCACGACGCCCGACAGCGTCGTCCTCCTACGCGAGTCCGTCCTCCCATAGCGAACTTCGAATCTGCACTGCGCCACGCCGTCAAGATCCGTCGCCATCAGTGTGTAGGATGAATCACCGCTCCACCAAAGAATCCGTCCTCTGGTCCCTCGATCACGTGTGTACCTCCAAGAATGACGCCCCCAAGGGAGGAACGACATCAGAGCGCCGCCGTCATCCGATCTAGGGTTTTCCCCGGAGGTAGCAGAGAGTGGCCTTGAACTTCTCCACGGCGATGCCTTCAAGAAGGGAACGACGCAGATAGCGCCGCCACCGCCGGCCTTAGCAGACGTCGAAGGCAAGTTTTCACCCAGATCAGTTCGAAGGGATCCAAGTCTCGTGCACGGGCCGCCATCACCACCAGGCAGAACCCTGGAGCACCGGTAGATCAGCGAGCCGCCGGCACCACCGCATCCAGATCGCCGGCCACGCCGGGCCGCCACCATCCCTCGCGCCGTCCGGGTCAAAGACGGAGCCGCCGACCGCGCACAGGGACCACCACCGCCGCCTGCACACGCCGGAGCGCCGCCGAGAGCCCAGCGCCCGCCCGCTTGCCCAGGGCCGCGCCGCGCGCCCCGGGCGGACTCCCCCGCGCACCAAGGGAAACCGCGAGCATGAGCCCTGTCGTCGCCCCCAAGCCTGCGTCGGCGCGCCCCGTCTCCAACGCGCCGCCAACAACCGCCGCGATCCGCCCGCGGCAGATCCAGCGAGTCGTGGGAGAAGAGATCCCGCAGCCGCCGACGCCGACCGGGCTTTGCCCGGCGGCGGCGAGAGGAGAGGTCGAGGGAGGGACGAGGACGCGGCGGCGCTAGGGTTCCCCCCGGTCGCCGCGCAAGGGCGACACGGGAGGAGTAGCCTAAGAAACTTGAGAAAGATCTACAAAAAACAATTAACTCTGTAAACCAGACTCGTCTTGCCTGCAATGCATTCATCACATATCAGTTGTCACAAGATCACCCATACTATATCAAAGATGTGCGGAATCGCACAAGCTTCACCCAAACATCGCAAGCAGATCATGTCGACTGGCCTTAGCAACTTGGAATTTTTGGAATAATCCACAAATTGTATGAGGTGCACTGCACGCAAGTACCTACATGGAGATGCACCTACACCAACGATGTCACTCGCTTCCCCGCGTCGCATCCAGCAAGTAAGATTGCTTGCATAGGCTCTCCGGACCAGCAATTTCATTACAAATGGGAGGTAGAGAGACAAATGATGGAGAGTATTCGTTAATCCATTAATGACGATAACATATAAACGGGAAATTATATTTTTTGCGGGGAATATAACCAGAAATTGTGAGATTGTTTCCAAAAGAATGTTTACATACTTCAAAATATGCAAAAGAAATATGCAAAAGAGGGGGCAGCTACGCGTCTGCGGGGTGATGTTTAGAAAACATCCGCCACCTTAGTAGCCGTAGGATCGTGAGCTAGCCAACCGTCTGATCTTCTTTTAGTGAGTGTGCATCAACCTTTGCAACAAAGTTTGTGTTGCGCTCTTGCCGAACGGTTTTTTCTTCCTGAAACAAGGCATGTGTTTCAGAAACAAGATCTCTATTATAGAAAAAAAAAACTTTGCTCTTGCCCCGTTGCAACAAACGTAGCGTTGTGCGTTCGTTCCCTTCGCAACAAGAGGCCTGTTGCACAAACAAAAAAAAACCCTCACACCAATGTCATCAAATATCTGACGGCCATTTTAACTTTTTTAGTATAGATTATGTTGTAGAATTTTCTGCAACAAAGAACATGTTGGAGAAACGTCTGTAGATTCTTTTGCAACAGAGTTTGTTATAATATTTTCTGCAACAAAGATCGTGTTGCGAAAACATCTATAGAATTTTATTTACAACAGAGTTTGTTATAGAAATATTTTCTGCAACAGAGATCATAGGTGATGCTGCGGAAATATTTGCAACACAGATACTATTCTAAAAATATTTGTAACAGAAGTTGTGTTGCGGAAAACATTTGTAACATATGTCATGTTGCAGAAATATTTTTGGGCTTCGCTTTTTTGCAACATAGGTGATGCCGCGGAAAGACTTTTGCAACATAGGTAATGTTACATAATTTTTTGTTCTTTCTTTTTTGCAGCATAAGTGATGTTGCGGGAAAAAAATTGCAACACAGATAATGTTGCAGTAAATTTTGCAATGAAGATGGTGTGCAAAAATGTCCCCACATGTTGCCGATTCATGTCATAGGAGCACAACTATTGTTCGTCGTCGTCGCTTGCAACTCCGACATAGCAATTGCAACAGGGAGGCGGCCGGTGAAGGTTGGGGACGACACAGATGAGGTCAGCGGAGGCACGACTGCCCAACAAGTGCCGACCGTCGTTTTTCACCTGTCTACAACATAGATGATGTTGCAGGAGGATTTTTGCAACAAAGGTCATGTTGCAGAAAAAAAAATGTTTTTCACCTTTTTGTAACATAGACGATGTTGTGGGAGGATTTTTGCAAGGCAGGTCGTGTTGCAGAAAAAAAACATATTTTTTATGTTTTTGCAACATAGCTGGTGTTGCGGGAGGATTTTGCAGCAGAGGTCATGTTGCAGAATTTTTTCTGTCTTCACCTTTCTTAACATCGGTAACATTATGGAAAAGATTATATAATATAGATAATGTTGCTGAAAAATTTACAATGAAGATGAAGTGACGAAGCTACGGAGCACAACCGTCGTTCACCTTTGCAACACCGCCGGTGTCCTACTAGCCTACCGGTATTAGGTGGCTAGTATCGTGTGAAGCGCTAAAATTCAAAGACACACGCCATGCAACTGTAAAAGGAGTATTCCAGTGTGAACGCACGCCTAACATAAATACTCTCTCTGTCCCGAAATATTTGTCGGAGAAATGGATAAAATTAGATGTATCTATAACTAAAATACGTCTAGATTCATTCATTTCTACGACAAGTATTTCCGGACGGAGGGAGTACATGATTAGCGTCATCGGACGGTGCAGCGCGGGCGGATGCATGCCTAAAATCGGCCGGCTGTTCGGATGCTTTTCCCAAAGAAATACTGAAAATTTTAATATATTCTTCTTTTACGAATAAAAACCTTTGCATAGAAGAGGCCAAAGGAAAAAAAATCACTGAGAACTGTATGAACGCTCCGTGCCGAACTGGGCTCGCCCATATGCACGCGCTGTGCGTTTCCTCAACTATTTGACGCTGCGGTGTAGGCCCATTCCGGCTCAAGGCCGAGGCAGAGGCCCACGCACCACTAATCCAAGCGACAGGGCTTGGCTCGTTTACAACTTTCCATCAGCGCACGCGCCGCGCCGCCGCTCCTCAGCTGCTTCCGTCTCCCGCGCACACCGCTGCTCTTGCCCTTGCCTGGCCCCTTCCCGGCTGCCCCAGTTCGCTGTCCGTCGCGCTGCAGGCACTCCTGGTCGCCGCCCCGCCTCCCTCCTCCTCCGCAGCTCACCAGGTCCACGCGACGCTTCTTCTTGCTCGCCTCATTTGTTCTTGTGTACCTCACTCCTGTGCAGGACTATTTGGTTGGACATTTTGTTATCAATTGTGTAGAAATACGTAGAAATTAAGAGATTTTTCCCCATCGGTTCCCATACTGTTTTATGCCTTCATATGAGTTTTTTTTCTCTAGTTTTTCACCGGGGCTTACTTGCCAACAGCTCAATCCCATGGCGGCGGCGGCGGCGCCCGTGGCGAGTCAAGCACAGGCAGTGCTGCGCGGCCGGCTCTGCGACCCGGCCTTCGTCCACTCCCGTCTCAGATCCTCGCCCGACACCAACTACAGGTGAGCCGAATCGACCCCATCCCCGCCCCATCGCGCATCGCCAGAAATAGCCCCGAACTCATCTCTAATCGGCGCGCTCGGTGTTGTGTCGCGCAGCAAGCTGAAGTACCTCGTGTCCAGCTCCGTCTCCGAGGCCTGCAACAACTCCGTCCTCCTCCTTGGACCCCGCGGCTGCGGTAAAGGAGCGGTGAGGTTCCCCTTTTCTTCTCCCCTTCCCTGACTTGCCGAAATGCAGGTGTCGTGTTTGATGAAATGTGCATGTGCGCAATTGGCACTGTATACCGATTTTGTCTGTTCTCAGTTGGGGGACTCAAGTTTTAGTTCTTTATACAGGTGCTCGACATGGTTCTGGAGGACCTGAAGGAGGAACATCCTGATGCCATATCTGTGGTATGGCTACAATGTGTCGCTACAAATGTGCCTGATTAATTATTACGTGAAACGATGCTCTAGTTGCATCTCACAAAAGTGAACCTGTTCAATTTTTCCCTTCTGTGTTCTCAAATCCACCGCTCTCTCTTTCTATTAAGAGCAATAGCATTTAGTCATTTACTCGCTTGTTAAACATGCTCTTCAGGTTGATAATTATGTTATGTTTTCAGATCAGGCTGAATGGCATGTTACATAGTGATGACAACTGCGCTACAAGGGTTAGCACCTCCACTGACTATATCAAAGCTCGCTTTCTTCCAATCTTTGTGTGGCACCTTCTCAACTCGCGTCTGTTACTGATTTACTTGAATCTGTACTTGTGACTGTGTTAGTCGCTCCCATTAAGCCATGCTGATATTTGTGCTATTTTGTGTTTTAAGGAAATTGCCAGGCAGCTGTGTCTGGAGCATCAATTGTCATTTTCCAAAATGGTGCATACTCGTCTACTTTTTCCTTTACTCAATGATATATTTTTTTCATTTGCCATTCCAAATGGGCTGAAGGTAGACTGAAAGTCTTCTTATTTAGGCTTCTTCGGATGACAACACTGAATTCATGATTGACATGTTACGGTCAGTACTGCATTAAGATCACGAACACTTCTCAGTATGAAGTGATACTCCTTATTTCAGTTTCTGTGTAATTTTATGGGTGCTCATTTATATCTTTCTCTTCTGTAGAGAGTGTGGACTAGCTCACAAGACAGTAATTTTTGTCCTGGAAGAGTTTGACCTCTTTGCTCAGGTTGAAATCAATATATATGCCTTCTGCTCCTATACCACATTTAACTCCCAATCCCTGTCCATTTTATTGAATATCAGCTGCACAAAATTGTCACACCAATTTGTTTCATGAGTTGTCTAATTGTAAACAGAAAAAGTCATAACATGCTTTCAAGTAACGCTACTGGCATTTTTACATGAGAGGTTGGCTGATATTCACGATGTTCTGTTACAGGGGAAGCAGCGGTTACTTTATAGCTTACTTGATGCAATGCAATCTCTTACATCACAAGCTGTCGTCATTGGTATGAGTTGTCGATTGGTATGGGCGACATTTCTCATGCTTTAGTCGCATTTTTCACCAAGCAAGTCAGAGAAGTATTTCTAGTGAGTTGAGTTCTTATGTGTTCTTGTAGGACGCAGATCAACTGCTAGAAAAAAGAGTTCGATCTCGCTTCTCTCACAGGAAGCTTCTTTTTGTTCCTTCTTCATTAGATGATATACAGAGGTCTGTCTTGTACTTTCTCAGTTTTTCTCTAATTCCAGTGATAAGATGCATTATTGATCTAGTTCTCTTCTTTAAACGACCTTTTAACAGTTGAAATGCTACAGGTTAATGGAACATTTGCTAATGCTAGATAAAGACTCGAGCTTACCAACAAACTATGTTCCGGAGTACAATTCAAGGCTTACTGTATCCTTTCCACAATGTAACCTTTCACTGCATATGCTATCATGCTTGCAGAACCTACCTATTGGTCATTTCTTTTAATGTTTGTTATCATCTTACTTGGTAGTACTGAACTAATAATAGAACATGATCATGTTAGATAATAAAAAATCTGGTCTCTTAGACATGGTTGGGACCTATGGTATCTTCTCTCTAAAAAAACTGTATATATGGTATCATCCCAGTAAGTTGCCTTAAGGCATATTTATTTCTGTTCCATTGTGGCAAAACAAATTGTGTTAAATTTCTGTTATCCTATATGCCGTAGAGCATTTTCAGCAATAAGAAGTTTAAAGGAGTTCTCGACTCTCTCACGGATACTGACGCAACAACCAGCAACATCCTGAGATTTCTGTAGGTTTTTCAGCAGTTTGTTTGGTCCTTTTCCTCTTTACAATTCCAAGATTTTGGTTATTATCTAAATGTGGAAATTGTGCAGCTTCAGAGTGGTGTCATATATGGACATGGAATCTGGATTTCTGTCAATGGAATGCTTTACGGATGCGCTTTCCTCCATGCAGAGGCAGCCCAAGATGGACAGTTTGCAAGGTCTCTTTGTTACTTGACCTGAATTTACTGCACTTAGACTAGCACTATCCCTAAGGATGGAGATTATAGAAAACTCCAAAGACAGCTCTTTACTAAGTATTATTTCAGTGTCATTTCAAACAACACAAAATTATGAAAAACCTATTATTAGTCTATTACTATTAGTGGTGTCTTATGATCTTGTTGACATCGTAGTTAGGTCCTTTTTCTTACATGTACTTACCAGTATGATTTAGTATGGTGAGATGGGGGTTGGTACGAGTGGCTGGATTTCGTCCAGGTCGGATATGTTTGGGGTTAGAACACCACTCAATGGAAATTAGGTTTAAAGTAAAAATGGGCTAATCATTCTTCGTACTAATAGGGGCACTAACGGTGATTATAGATGGAAAGGTTGTGGAAATAACATTTCCATATTGTTCTACTGTTTGGAATGATACTTAGCAAAGAGGCACTTTTGGAGTAGTATCTGTCCAATTTCTTTTTCTGGGAGTGGTACCTTCCTGATTTTCTCCACGTTTGTAGGGGGTAGGTCGTAGGTTAGTTCTTTCTAGTGATTTAGATACTAAAGAAGCCATGCTTCCCAGCAAAAGAAAAATCAACAAACATGTTATACTGTTGCTCTGAGCTTGCTCTTATTTTTATTATTTCGTGTGAAGTATCGAGTTGCTACAACGCAATAGCATCACATCCATGCCACTAAATTTTGATGTCAGATCTGTCGATTTTGGAACTGTACATACTTGTATGCATGAACAGACTAGAAGATAAGGAGCAAAAGTCGTACAACTTCAACACGATAATAAAAGGTATAATTTCCTCTACTCCCTTGATGGTCAGCCCTAGACAAAAAAACTGACGGTTGATAGACTGGTTGTATGTCAGAATACAAATCTATACAGGATGCCTACAAAACTTCTGATAAGTATGCAACCACTGTTTGCTTCAGGGTAAGTATTTGGCATTATCGAGAACTAATGATAGTTGTACTGTATGTAATGTCCAAAAAGCTCACATGCTTCATTGCTGCAGGCTTTTGAGCATCTTTTGGATCGCGAGTTGATTACCTTCGCGGACAGCAAAGGGAGAAATGTGGCACTTGAGTATCGGCCTGTCAAGCTTCTGATATCTTCTCGCGAGCTCGCACAATCGCTCAAGTTAAACACTACCTGCCCCGTGAGTCCCTGTCCCCATGCAACTATTTATCTCTGCTCCGCCTGGCATTCGTTATTCAAAATATGGAGAGATTAATGGGCTGTCACATTTTGTGAATGATGGTGTTTCTCTTGGTTGCTTTGCAGGCTGTGCTGCAAAAGCTGCTTGACCGTGAAAGATATATGTAGAAGTTCCGATGTGTTTGCTTGAACTGTGACGCTGTTTCAGTGGTTCAAGTAGTAATGGTTTAGAAAGCTGCAAAATTACAAACTTGAACGTGTAGACTGATGCAGCAGTGACTTGGCCAGTCGTTTTGAGCAGCGATCATGTGAGGTAGTGGGTGTGCTTCATCAATTGCTGCGGATGGGGGATGTGAACATGTAAGATTGCAGCAAACTTGGCCGTTAAGTGAGATCGCTTCATTGCTAAAAGAAAAAAAAACTTTTGTTTTACTCCCTCCATCCCATAATATAAGATGTTTTTTAACACTACACTAGTGTCAAAAAATGTCTTACATTATGGGACAGAGGGAGCAGTATCCAGGAGGATCACTTAATTCATGTGGGTCATGCCCTACCTATTTTTGTAAGATCACATGATTATGAAACTATCTACAGCAAACTTGGCCGTAGAGCGAGATCGCTGAAGCTGGTGGTGGATGTGGAATTTATTCCATTGTAATTACCACCGCCACTTACTTGGGTCAGTTGGGTGCGTGCTGGCGAAGAGTTCAAGTTGAACCAGCACTGCGCCAGCAAAGGTGTAGTACGTGGGTCGATCCAGGCGCTCGCACCTGTTAAGCTGCGAAGTCGAGAGCAACTGAACCACGCATACTACGTCATATCCATCAAGGCATCTGGAGGCGTGATCGCGATTCGCCGGGGAATCGCTTCGCTCGTGACCCCTGGCGAGGTTGCTTCCTTCCTTTCTTTGGCGGCAGTATTCGTGCTACCCGGTACAGAGGTATTTGGTTCTGTTCTGATTCCAGCTCAGAAGAGACAGAGAGATTGTGCGGAGAAGAAGCAGAGAGAGGATCGAGGCGACAATGGTTCGGGAGGAGGATCTTGATCTGGTGCTGGTGCCCCTGGGGCTGGCGGTGCTGGCCGGCTACCACCTGTGGCTCCTCCACGCCATCCTGCGCCACCCGACCCGCACCGTCGTCGGCCTCAACGCCCTCGCCCGGAAGCGCTGGATCGCCGTCATGATGGCCGTCGGTACCACCACCGCCCCAAAATAATTCCTCATCTCCCCTTGTGAGCAATACCGATTCTAACCCGCCCCCCCCCCCCCCCCCCCCGCCGTTTCTTGGAGCGCGGAGCAGAACACGGAGAAGAACGGGGTGCTGGCCGTGCAGACGCTGCGGAACAACATCATGGCGTCCACGGTGCTGGCCACGACGGCCATCACGCTCGTCTCCGTCATCAGCGTCTTCATCGGCGCCACGGCGGGCCGCTCCCCGGCGTCGCCCTCGTCATCCTCGCCGCTGCTGGTGTACGGGAGCAAGACGGGGCGGGTGTTCGCGGTCAAGTACCTGGCCATCTCGCTCTGCTTCATGCTCGCCTTCGTGTGCAACGTGCAGGCCATCCGGCTGTACGCGCACGCCAGCTTCCTGCTGGGCCTGCCGCCGGGAGGAGGCGAGGACGACGCCGGCGCGGCGGAGCAGTTCAGGGCGTACGTGGCGCGCACGGTGAACCGCGGCAGCCACGCCTGGTCGCTCGGCCTCCGCGCCTTCTACGTCTCCCTCGCGCTCTTCATGTGGACCTTCGGCCCCATCCCGATGCTCGCCTGCAGCGTCCTCATGTGCGCGCTGCTCTACTTCCTCGACACCTCCGCGGACTACGCCAAGGGGATACAGCACATGCACGGCGAAGGCGGAGGGGGCGCACGCAAAGATGGCGCCGTGTGAGCTCTGCCGCATCGAGCGTGTCCGGCCAAAACAAACCCGGGAGACGACGATGTGATAATCCTCTGCTGAGTTTTGGTACAGAGAGCAGTGGTAGAAACTGTTTCGAGCGGAGAACGAGAGGCAAAAGGCATATATGTAAAGTGAACAATTGTTTTTATCAATGATGGGACCATATATATAGCCCCTGAAAGGGGTGCGTCCATGGGAACGTGAAGTAACCACTTCGGTTAGAAAAAACAGGGATTATTAGAATTAATTAAATCCTAACACTTCCCCTAATTTATGATTGTTAGTGTAAGTATAATCATATTGAACAACTCCTCCAAAACCCTGTGAGAAAAATGCGGATATATGTGTATGATATGTTGCTAAAACTCCTGCAAACCTAGTGGGAAAAATAAGGAGAAAATGCTGTAATATATAACAATTATTGCCTCTTTCAACTCAATAAGAGAAAACCGATAGAATTTAGAGGACAATAAATATGCCGTATATACTTTTCTAAAAACCCTGGTAGGGAAAACAGAAAGTAAGACATATTATCTCATGTCGATATTACTTTATTAAAAACCTTTATGAGAACCTGCAAAGTAAACTTATGAAGGAAAAAGGAGTATAATATGATGTTTTGAACATGAACAATTCAGGAAGATACTCCCTCTGATTCTTGCAAATTCCGAAGCCATCACATACCAATTCCATGAACATATTTCTGGAATGTAGAAGTTGGTAGAGACTTGGTGAACAAATCAGTCGCATGATTTGACTTGCAAGATATGCAATATATCAATATTGCTTATTATGTAACATGTTTGCATCCGGGCAACACAAGCAACATTATCTGTAAGATAATGGTTGGTGAATGGAGCCACGAGGTCAAAGTCGAAGACTCTCATGAGATGGCTATCACACCTAGCAGGAACACCAACTTTGTCTACGATCTAACATAGTAGGGATCTGATCGATGTATTCAATGATATTGGTGTCCAGATTTCTCTGAAACTGAAAGATTAGGACAAAATGTTTGATGCCTTGGAGATATCGAAAGATATTCTTGAGCCCCAACCAATTTTGTGTGGTGGGTCCAATGGCACTAGGATATGGACCTCTATGTCCAATATCGCATTCCCATTAACTCATGGTTTTAATGGATCTTTCTCTACGTCAAGAGAAAGAACAACCATGGAAATTATGGATGGATAAGAATAGTGTGCAATCAATTTCTCTAACATAATATGGATATAAACAACATAGTGTACCATAATGTATGAGGGAAGGTGCTCGAGGTTTTACCCAGATCCTTCATCTCAAATTCCATCATTTAGATGATCACATGCTTAACAAGTATGGGTAATCATCAGTGTAGGAGTAATCCTTGTGTTAAGGAACTCACTACGTCGGTTGTACCAAAATATACCGACAACAATAAGCTGTATAGTGACTTACGGATTTTACACAATGTATGTTGCATTTTGCATTTCGATTCAGAAGTGAGGTTCCATCGGGAACCATCTATATCTGAATCTAGTGATCCACATGGATATGTAATCACTACATCTATCAACTGTAGAGATAGATGATTTTGTGCTGCCAATGATATAAGTTATCGGAACGAGATTCCACCTCTAGAGAACAGTTGGGTATCTACATGAACCCTTGTGCTACAATTCTTGCTCTATGTTTCACCACCTCGTTGTTCTCATTCTGTTTCCAGAAGAAAACTGGTGTAGCTAATGCTTATGTGAATACTGTTGGGGAACATAGTAATTTCAAAAAAAATCCTACGATCACGCAAGATCTATCTAGGTGATGCATAGCAACGAGAGGGGAGAGTGTTGTCTACGTACCCTCGTAGACCGAAAGCGGAAGCGTTATGACAATGCGGTTGATGTAGTCGTACGTCTTCACGACCCGACCGATCCTAGCACGGAAGGTACGACACCTCCGCGATCTGCACACGTTTAGCTCGGTGACGTCCCACGAACTCTAGATCCAGCTGAGGTCGAGGGAGAGTTTCGTCAGCATGATGGCATGATGACGGTGATGATGAAGTTACCGTCGCAGGGCTTCACCTAAGCACTACAACGATCTGACCGAGGTGGATATCTGTGGAGGGGGGGGGGGCACCGCACACGACTAAGACAATTGTCAACTTGTGTGTTCTAGGGTGCCCCTCTGCCCCCGTATATAAAGGAGCAAGGGGGAGGCCGGCCGACCCTCCTGGGGCACGCCCCAAGTAGGATTCCTACTAGGAATAGGATTCCTAGTAGGTTTCCAACAAGGGAAGAGAGGGGGAAGGAAGGAGAGGGAGAGAGGGAGAAGGAAAGGGGGGCGCCGCCCCCCCTTCCCTAGTCCAATTCGGACCCAAGGGGGAGGGGGCGCGCGGCCTGCCCTAGATGCCCCCCTCTCTCTCTCCACTAAGGCCCATGTGGCCCATTAGTTCCCCCAGGGGGTTCCGGTAACCCTTCGACACTCCGGTTTTATCCGAAACTTCTCCGGAACATTTCCGGTGTCCGAATATAGTCGTCCAATATATTAATCTTTATGTCTCGACCATTTCGAGACTCCTCGTCATGTCCGTGATCACATCCGAGACTCGGAACAACCTTCGGTTCATCAAAACACATAAACTCATAATACCGATCTCACCGACGTTAAGCGTGCGGACCCTACGGGTTTGAGAACTATGTAGATATGACCCAGACTCACTTCCGGTCAATAACCAATAGCGGAACCTGGATGCTCATATTGGTTCCTACATATTCTATGAAGATCTTTTTCGGTCAAACCGCATAACAACATACGTTGTTCCCTTTGTCATCGGTATGTTACTTGCCCGAGATTCGATCGTTGGTATCTCAATACCTAGTTCAATCTCGTTACCGGTAAGTCTCTTTACTCGTTCCGTAATGCATCATCCCGCAACTAACTCATTAGTCACATTGCTTGCAAGGCTTATAGTGATGTGCATTACCGAGAGGGACCAGAGATACCTCTCCGAAACACGGAGTGACAAATCCTAATCTCGATCTATGCCAACCAAACAAACACTATCGGAGACACCTGTAGAGCACATTTATAATCACCCAGTTACATTGTGATGTTTGATAGCACACTAAGTGTTCCTATGGTATTCGGGAGTTGCATAATCTCATAGTCATAGGAACATGTATAAGTCATGAAGAAAGCAATAGCAATAAACTAAACGATCATAGTGCTAAGCTAACGGATGGGTCAAGTCAATCACAACATTCTGTAATGATGTGATCCCATTAATCAAATGACAACTCATGTCAATGGCTAGGAAACTTAACCATCTTTGATCAACGAGCTAGTCAAGTAGATGCATACTAGTGACACTCTGTTTGTCTATGTATTCACACATGTACTAAGTTTCCGATTGATACAATTCTAGCATGAATAATAAACATTTACCATGATACAAGGAAATATAAATAACAACTTCATTATTGCCTCTAGGGCATATTTCCTTCAGTCTCCAACTTGCACTAGAGTCAATAATCTAGATTACATTGTAATGATTCTAACACCCATGGAGTCTTGGTGCTGATCATGTTTTGCTCGTGAGAGAGGCTTAGTCAACGGGTCTGCAATATTCAGATCCGTATGTATCTTGCAAATCTCTATGTCCCCCTCCGACACTTGATGACGGATGGAATTGAAGCGTCTCTTGATGTGCTTGGTTCTCTTGTGAAATCTGGATTCCTTCGCCAAGGCAATTGCTCCAGTATTGTCACAAAAGATTTTCATTAGACCTGATGCACTAGGTATGACACCTAGATCGGATATGAACTCCTTCATTCAGACTCCTTCATTTGCTGCTTCCGAAGAAGCTATGTATTCCACTTCACACGTAGATCCCGCCACGACGCTCTGCTTAGAACTGCACCAACTGACAACTCCACCGTTCAATATAAACACGTATCCGGTTTGCGTCTTAGAGTCATCCGAATCAGTGTCAAAGCTTGCATCGATGTAACCTTTTACGATGAGCTCTTTATCACCTCCATAAGTGAGAAACATATCCTTAGTCCTTTTCAGGTATTTCAGGATGTTCTTGACCGCTGTCCAGTGATCCACTCCTGGATTACTTTGGTACCTCCCTACTATACTTATAGCAAGGCACACATCAGGTCTGGTACGCAACATTGCATACATGATAGAACCTATGACTGAAGCATAGGGAGTGACTTTCATTTTCTCTCTATCTTCTGCAGTGGTCGGGCATTGAGTCTCACTCAACTTCACACCTTGTAACACAGGCAAGAACCCTTTCTTTGACTGATCCATTTTGAACTTCTTCAAAATCTTATCAAGGTATGTGATTTGTGAAAGTCCAATTAAGCGTCTTGATCTATCTCTATAGATCTTGTTGCCCAATATATAAGCAGCTTCACCGAGGTCTTTCATTGAAAAATTCTTATTCAAGTATCCTTTTATGCTATCCAGAAATATTGTATCATTTCCAATCAGCAATATGTCATCCACATATAATATTAGAAATGCTACAGAGCTCCCACTCACTTTCTTGTAAATACAGGCTTCTCCAAAAGTCTGTATAAAACTATATGCTTTGATCACACTATCAAAACGTTTATTCCAACTCCGAGAGGCTTGCACCAGTCCATAAATGGATCGCTGGAGCTTGCACACTTTGTTAGTATATTTTGGATCGATAAAACCTTCTGGTTGCATCATATACAACTCTTCCTCCAGAAATCCATTCAGGAATGCAGTTTTGACATCCATTTGCCAAATTTCATAATCATAAAATGCGGCAATTGCTAACAAGATTCGGACAGACTTAAGCATCGCTATGGGTGAGAAAGTCTCATCGTAGTCAACTCCTTGAACTTGTCGAAAACCTTTTGCAACAAATCGAGCTTTGTAGACAGTAACATTACCGTCAGCGTCAGTCTTCTTCTTGAAGATCCATTTATTCTCGATGGCTTGCCGGTCATCGGTCAAGTCAACCAAAGTCCACACTTTGTTCTCATACATGGATCCCATCTCAGATTTCATGGCCTCAAGCCATTTTGCGGAATCTGGGCTCATCATTGCTTCCTCATAGTTCATAGGTTCGTTATGGTCTAGTAACATGACGTCCAGAACAGGATTACCATACCACTCTGGTGCGGATCTTACTCTGGTTGACCTACGAGGTTTAGTAGTAACTTGATCTGAAGTTTCATGATCACTATCATTAGCTTCCTCACTAATTGGTGTAGGAATCACTGGAGCTGATTTCTGTGATGAACTACTTTCCAATTCGGGAGAAGGTACAATTACCTTATCAAGTTCTACTTTCCTCCCACTCACTTCTTTCGAGAGAAACTCCTTCTATAGAAAGGATCCATTCTTAGCAACAAATATCTTGCCTTCGGATCTGTGATAGAAGTTGTACCCAACAATCTCCTTTGGGTATCCTATGAAGACACATTTCTCCGATTTGGGTTCGAGTTTATTAGGTTGAAGCTTTTTCACATAAGCATCGCAGCCCCAAACTTTCAGAAACGACAACTTGGGTTTCTTGCCAAACCACGGTTCATAAGGTGTCGTTTTAATGGGTTTAGATGGTGCCCTATTTAACGTGAATGCAGCCGTCTCTAAAGCATAACCCCAAAACGATAGCGGTAAATCAGCAAGAGACATCATAGATCGCACCATATCTAATAAAGTGCAGTTACGATGTTCGGACACACCATTACGCTGTGGTGTTCCGGGTGGCGTGAGTAACGAAACTATTCCGCATTGTTTCAAATGAAGATCAAACTCGTAACTCAAATATTCACCTCCACGATCAGATCGTAGAAACTTTGTTTTCTTGTTACGATGATTTTCCACTTCACTCTGAAATTCTTTGAACTTTTCAAATGTTTCAGACTTATGTTTCATCAAGTAGATATACCCATATGTGCTCAAATCATCTGTGAAGGTCAGAAAATGACGATACCCACCGCGAGCATCAACACTCATCGGACCGCATACGTCGGTATGTATTATTTCCAACAAGTCTGTTGCTCGCTCCATTGTTCCGGAGAACGGAGTCTTAGTCATCTTGCCCATGAGGCATGGTTCGCAAGTATCAAGTGATTCCAAAAGCCCATCAGCATGGAGTTTCTTCATGTGCTTTACACCAATATGACCTAAACGACAGTGCCACAAATAAGTTGCACTATCATTATTGAACTTATATCTTTTGGCTTCAATACTATGAATATGTGTATCACTACTATCGAGATTCGACAGAAATAGACCACTCATCAAGGGTGCATGACCATAAAAGATATTACTCATATAAATAGAACAACCATTATTCTCTGATTTAAATGAATAACCGTCTCGCATCAAACAAGATCCAGATATAATGTTCATGCTCAACGCGGGCACCAAATAACAATTATTCAGGTCTAAAACTAATCCCGAAGGTAGATGTAGAGGTAGCGTGCTGACCGCAATCACATCAACTTTGGAACCATTTCCCACCACTAGTAGAAAACCGGCCTTTTGTCCCGGTTCATAAGGGCCTGTAGTCCCGGTTCCTGAACCGGGACTAAAGGGTCGTTACTAATACCCTCACCATTTAGTCCCGGTTCAAACCAGAACTGGGACAGATGGGCCTCCACGTGGCCGCTGCCGGCAGCCCAGGCAGGGGGGCCTTTGGTCCCGGTTGATGACATAAACCGGGACCAAAAGGCTTCCACGCGTCAGCAGGAGGTTTTTCTTTTTTCTTTTTTAAAGAAGTGGCTGTTTTAGGGGTTTAGGGGGTTATTTTTAGGTTGTTATTAGCTAGCTAATAGAGAGAAGTGTCCTCTCTTATATGTAGTCCTTGCAAGGACTACTATACATATGTTCATTTCACCCGCATATATATATATATATATATAATAAGTCATGCATGCTCGCATCATACATCATCATATATAATAACAAGTCCTACTAATTAATCAAGCATCATCATACAACTTCTACTCGTTATTAATAATAAGTCATACGATCATCATCCTCATAGTCATCGAACCCAACCCTACATAATTGTTCTTAGCACATGATCATCAGTATCAGGTAGGATCGGACCTAAACACACTTAAGGTAAAATAGCATAAAAAAATATAGACCCTGACTCTCCATTATGAAGAATGGAGATCATCCTGTCTCCAATTCTTGCGCCTCGCTTCCTTTTGCTTCCAAGAAGCTCCTTACGACTGTCCATACATTTTTTCCATCCTTTGATTGTCATGTCTCCACTTGTTTTAGAAATCTGGTATGGACAGTTGAGATTCGTAGGATGACCTGGATATATGTTCAAAACACGAAGGCTGCCGCCATTCTGATACATCAAATGAGGCACACAATACTCTGGGATAAGCTGTTGAAAAACATAGTAATAACTTCGTAGTTAGCAATGATGTACTAGTTTTAGAAGTATGCAAAAAGATGCAAAAAAAACTTACCAGGGTATCTCCATGGTAGTTACCGTAGTTCAACACGTGCACTAGTGGCACGTATTAACCATAATGTTGAGGAGTTCTATTGTAGATATTGTAATTCTCAATATCATTACAAAATCCAACCAGATGAGTTTTCTCCTTGTAAGTTAACTCAGAGTCATCGGTGTAGTAAGTTCTATCTACCATCTTCTGCACATTTTTTGATACTTCAAAATAAGCTGTCAATGGAAATAAGCTGTCAACTATTTTGAAATGAACAATATAAATTAGTTAATAATTAACTATGTTTGAGAAACTCACATAGCGGTAGAACTGGAGGAGTATCAACAAGGACCCAAATGTCCATATTGTCTTGCTCGATTTCAGGATCACCAAGATCCATGGTGACAAGCATACCCTCATCAAAACCATACAATTTGCAAAATGCTTCCCAATTTTTGCAACCAAAAAGGGTTACGCTCTGAGCATTATACAACTTTACTTCAAAATCCACATCATGATGGGTCCTTAGGTGAATTTTCTTCGTTTCAAAATTTTCATGGTCTTCAAAATCCATCCTCTCCAAGACATAGCGTCTTGCATGGCATGGGATAAACTATACTCGAATTGTAAAAGATGAAAATTACACGTTGAAATAGTTGAATTCATGCTTAATTATGAAAAAAAAACACTTGTCGTCGTTGCGTACCGTTTCAACTTCGAAGGTCTCCTCGAGCTTAATGCTGAAGCACCGACCATCGTCCAGGTGAGGCCTGTCGCACTCACCTCGATCGTCGTGGCACCAGTCGCACTCCCCCGGGAGACTTTCGTCGTCCGTTGATGACATTTCCTATACGTTCATAATTCAAAGACTAAATTAGATCATTATTATTCAACTAATCATATGCATATGCCTTGCATAGTGCTCTCCAATTTGAGCATTCAATAAGAAAAATCAAATCGCAAAATTAAGTAGTATTCAAATTAGGATGCCTTCAATTATAAGAAAAACTACATCATCTCCATGTGTCCGTACATCGAATATTATCACTAATACACGTCGAATACTATATATCATACATATCGCCAGTACAGCTAGAACCGTAGCGCCCGACGGGTATCGGCGCGGGATGTGGACACCCAAAGGGAAGGAACCATCACAGGATCATAGCTCCAGTGAGATCCCTGAAGAACCTGCCAGGTATTCTCGAACCTGCCCTCCAACGCAACCATGTAGCGACGGACGTGCTCGTCCTCCTCGCTGACACGGTGACGTACCACCTCCGCGGTGTCCGGAAGCCTCGGCACCGTCACTGGCCCACGCGACCGCCACCAAACAAGGATCGGGTCAACGACGGGCTGTCTCCTCACCAAGCTACGCCCCCCGGAAGGTAGCGCCTCCCAGTACCACCCCGGCGGAGCCTAGTCCCGGACATGGCCCATCTGGTCAAGAAGGTGTCGTCCTCCGCCGACTCGACGACGAGGATGCGGGATAGGCATCGTCCACGTCGATGCGGGAATAATTGCTTTAACTAAAAAAATAAACTAGTTCTATTAATTTTCTTGCTAAAAATAAACTACTTCTATAGTAAAATAAACTAGTTTTATTAAATCAACTAGTTCAACTACTAAGCACTTACTATAAATAGAATAATGTAGTACTTACTAAAAATAAACAAGTTGCCCTAGTTATAACTAAGTCCATTAAACACTTTCTAAGTAGTACTAATTACTATAAAAGTTATCGGGGACGGGGGGTATATCGACAACGACATACCCGATAACAAAAATAAGAAGAGGAAGAAGAAGAAAAAAAGAGGAGAAGAAGAAATAAATAAGAAGATGAAAAAGAAGAAAAATAGTGGAGAAGAAGAAGTTCTCCTCTATTATTCTCTTCTTCCCCTCTATTATTCCTTCTTCTTCTCCTCTATTTTTCTTCTTTTTCATCTTCTTATTTATTTCTTCTGTTATTCCTCTCCTCTTCTTCTTATTCTTCTTCTTTTTCTCCTTCTTCCTCTTCTTATTTTCCTTTTTTCTCTCCTTCTTTTTCTTCTAAATATGAACATATACGTAAATTGACAAAGATAATTCTATGAACAAAAAAAATCATAAAAATTCTATGAACAAAATTACAACAGAAAAAATCATAAAAAATCTATGAACAAAATTACAACAGAAAAAAATCATAAAAAATCTATGAACAAAATCTAAACTACGCATCTAAATTAACTACACACTAATTAAATTAACAACTCAAGATCAGGGCCGGGGGCACGGGGCGGCGACGGCGTGCAGCGGCAGCGAAGGGCAGGGGCGGCCGCGCAAGGCAGGGGCGGCAGCGAAGGGCAGGGGCGGCGGCGCGATGGCAGCGCGCGGCGGCGGATGACGGCAGGGGCGGCAGGAACGGGGCGGCGCTCACCGCGAGGTGGCGTCGGCGACGAGGAAGAAGCTAGGCTCGGGGACGGCGGAGGCCCGCTCGGGGCGGCGGACAACGGCAGGGGCGGCGGACGGCGTCGATCGGGGCAGCCTGGCGGCGTCGCGATGAGCTCGGCGTCGTCGGGGCAACTGGCGAGGGAAATGGTGAAAATTTCCTAAGTGTTGCTTATATAGCTAAGGCATTGGTCCCGGTTCGTGGCACAAACCGGGACTAATGCCCCCTTTTAGTCCCAGTTGGTGCCACCAACCGGGACCAAAGGCCACTTTTCGGCAGCCCAAAGGGCGGGAAGCGAAGGCCATTGGTCCCGGTTGGTGGCACCAACCGGGACTAAAAGGGGGCATTAGTCCCGGTTTCTGTCACGAACTGGGACCAATTCCCCCCTTTAGTCCCGGTTGGTGCCACCAACCGGGACCAATGGCCTTGCGCTGGCGCGGTGGTGGGAGTTTAGTCCCACCTCGCTGTTGAGAGCGACCAACACCTGTTTATAAGCTCCGCTGCCTCTTCCCTCTCGAACTCCTCTCAAACGCAGGCTTATGAGCCTAATTGGACACTACAATGCCTGTGGGCCTACTGGGCCTCCTGCGGGCCTGAATCCTGGCCCATGGTTGGGTTTCTAGTCGTATTCAGGCCGTGCTGGCCCAGTAGGTGGCATTTTTTTTCTTTTTTTTCTATTTATTTTTTCGTTTCTACTTAGAACTAAATACTTATAGTTTTTTAGTGATTTCTTTTTTATTTTAGGTCACAAAAATTATAAACTTTCTGTTAGTGCCATTAGTGTCAAATTAGAATAGTTAAAGTTTGAATTCTTTGAAATTTGTGTGAATCTCAAGTTTGTGATTAACTTTAATAGTGCCATTAGTGTCAAATTAGAATAGTTAAAATTTGAATTCTTTGAAATTTGTGTGAATCTCAAGTTTGTGATTAACTTTACTAGTGCCATTATTTTTTCATTTCTACTTAGAACTAAATACTTATAGCTTTTTAGTGATTTCTTTCTTATTTTAGGTCACAAAAATTATAAACTTTCTGTTAGTGCCATTAGTGTCAAATTAGAATAGTTAAAATTTGAATTCTTTGAAATTTGTGTGAATCTCAAGTTTGTGATTAATTTTACTAGTGCCATTAGTTTTCAAATTAGAATAGTTAAAATTTGAATTCTTTGAAATTTGTGTGAATCTCAAGTTTGTGATTAACTTTACTAGTGCCATTAGTTTTCAAATTAGAATAGTTAAAATTTGAATTCTTTGAAATTTGTGTGAATCTCAAGTTTGTGATTAACTTTACTAGTGCCATTAGTGTCAAATTAGAATAGTTAAAATTTGAATTCTTTGAAATTTGTGTGAATCTCAAGTTTGTGATTAACTTTACTAGTGCCATTATTTTTTCATTTCTACTTAGAACTAAATACTTATAGTTTTTTAGTGATTTCTTTTTTATTTTAGGTCACAAAAATTATAAACTTTCTGTTAGTGCCATTAGTGTCAAATTAGAATAGTTAAAATTTGAATTCTTTGAAATTTGCGTGAATCTCAAGTTTGCGATTAACTTTACTAGTGCCATTATATTTTCATTTCTACTTAGAACTAAATACTTATAGTTTTTTAGTGATTTCTTTTTTCTTTTAGGTCACAAAAATTAAAAACTTCTCTGTTAGTGAACATAGATGCACTTATAGAGAAAATTAAACATAAATTCATAATTCATTTCTATTTATGAATTTAGGTCCAATTTTCCTCTATAGGTGCATCTATTTTCACTTTGAGAGGAGCTCAACAACACAAAGAGGGACAGGCTTATAAGCAGGTGTGGGCGCCCTTCGGTTGGCGAGGTGGGACTAAACGCTGGGTGCAACGGGGGCGAACCCATGAACCTGGAATAAAGCCCCCCCTTTGGTCCCGGTTCAGGCCACCAACCGGGACCAATGGTGGTGGGCTAGGAGCAAGGCCCATTGGTCCCGGTTCGTCCCACCAACCGGGACCAAAAGGTCCAGACGAACCAGGACCAATGGCCACGTGGCCCGGCCGGCCGCCTGGGCTCACGAACCAGGACCAATGCCCCCATTGGTCCCGGTTCTGGTCTGAACCGGGACTAATGGGCTGCCCCGGCCTGAACCATAGCCCCCTTTTCTACTAGTGCACGCGCATCGTCACCTCATCCTCAACCAATCTTTAATTAATCCGTAGCCCCTATTTCGAGTTGCAAATATGAGCAACAGAACCAGTATCAAATACCCAGGCGCTACTGCGAGCATTAGTTAAGTACACATCAATACCATGTATATCAAATATACCTTTCACTTTGCCATCCTTCTTATCCGCCAAATACTTGGGGCAGTTCCGCTTCCAGTGACTAGTCCCTTTGCAGTAGAAGCACTCAGTCTCAGGCTTAGGTCCAGACTTGGGCTTCTTCACTTGAGCAGCAACTTGCTTGCCGTTCTTCTTGAAGTTCCCCTTCTTCCCTTTGCCCTTCTTCTTGAAACTGGTGGTCTTGTTGACCATCAACACTTGATGCTCCTTTTTGATTTCTACCTCCGCAGCTTTCAGCATCGCAAAGAGCTCGGGAATTGTCTTATCCATCCCTTGCATATTATAGTTCATCACGAAGCTTTTGTAGCTTGGTGGCAGTGATTGAAGAACTCTGTCAATGACACTATCATCAGGAAGATTAACTCCCAGTTGAGTCAAGTGGTTGTGGTACCCAGACATTCTGAGTATATGTTCACTGACAGAACTATTCTCCTCCATCTTGCAGCTATAGAACTTATTGGAGACTTCATATCTCTCAATTCGGACATTTGCTTGAAATATTAACTTCAACTCATGGAACATCTCATATGCTCCATGACGTTCAAAACGTCGTTGAAGTCCCAGTTCTAAGCCGTAAAGCATGGCACACTGAACTATCGAGTAGTCATTAGCTTTGCTCTGCCAGACATTCTTAATGTCATCAGTAGCAATGATCATGATTGGGGTGATTCTTCTTATGATCTTGAAAATTTATTTAAGCCCCATGATGAATATGAGATTGATAATAGTGTTTGCAATAATATTGAAAGTGAGTTTGGAAGAGTGTCAATTTTAGATCCCACATATTTGGAGAATGTTCAATCTTATGGTATTTTTGATAAAAGTGGGTTTGGAGAGGTCATGACTTTATTTAATGATAATCCCACTATTTTGGAAGAGTGTCAACTTCGCATGCATGTGGATCATCTAGATAATATGTTATGTGATAGCTATTTTATTGAATTTTCCTATGATCCTACATGTAATTATTATGAGAGAGGAAAATATGGTTGTAGGAATTTTTATCTTACTAAATTACCTCTTGTCATGTTGAGATTGCTATCGTCTCTTTCTTCTTCCTTGCATATGCTAATTTTTGCTGGCTATGATAATTTGTTTGCTTATAAAATGCATATGCATAGGAAGTATGTTAGACTTAGATGTGTTTATCACGTGTTCTATGATGCTCTCTTTGTGCTTCAATTCTTGTCTTTCATGTGAGCATCATCGAAATCTCAATGCCTAGCTAGGGGCGTTAAACAATAGCGCTTGTTGGGAGGCAACCCAATTTTATTTTTGTTCCTTGCTTTTTGTTCCTGTTTAGTAATAAATAATTCATCTAGCCTTTGTTTAGATGTGGTTTTATGTTTTAATTAGTGTTTCTTCCAAGTAGAACCGTTGGGAAGACTTGGGTGAAGTCTTTGCGATCTTGCTTAAAAAACAGAAACTTTAGCGCTCACGAGATTAGATTCTATTTTTTACTGGAGAGTGCTTTTAGGTTGATTCTTTTTGCAGATGATTAATATATAAATTCCTAATGTCCAACAATTTATTTCAGAATTGTTTGAGTTACAGAAGTTTGCATTTGATACAGATTACTACGGACCATTCTATTTTTGACAGATTCTGTTTTTTCGTGTGTTGTTTGCTTATTTTGATGAATCTATGGCAAGTATCGGGGGGTATGAACCATAGAGAAGTTGGAATACAGTAGGTTTAACACCAATATAAATAAAGAATGAGTTCATTACAGTACTTCATTGTGGTGGTTTGTTTTCTTGCACTAACGGAGCTCATGAGATTTTCTGTTGAGTTTTGTGTTGTGAAGTTTTCAAGTTTTTGGGTAAAGATTTGATGGATTTTGGAATAAGAAGTGGAAAGAGCCTAAGCTTGGGGATGCCCAAGGCACCCAAGGTAAAATTAAAGGACAACCAAAAGCCTAAGTTTGGGGATGCCCCGGAAGGCATCCCCTCTTTTGTCTTCGTCTATCGGTAACTTTACTTGAGGCTATATTTTTATTCACCACATGATATGTGTTTTGCTTGGAGCGTCTTGTATGATTTGAGTCTTTGTTTTTTATTTTACCACAATCATCCTTGCTGTACACACCTTTTGGAGAGACACACATGAATCGGAATTTATTAGAATACTCTATGTGCTTCACTTATATCTTTTGAGCTAGATAATTTTGCTCTAGTGCTTCGCTTATAACTTTTTGGAGCACGGTGGTGGTTTTATTTTATAGAAATTATTGATCTCTCATGCTTCACTTATATTATTTTGAGAGTCCTTTAGAACAGCATGGTAATTTGCTTTGGCTATAAAATTAGTCCTAATATGATAGGCATCCAAGATGGGTATAATAAAGACTTTCATATAGAGTGCATTGAATACTATGAGAAGTTTGATACTTGATGATTGTTTGAGATATGAAGATGGTAATATTAAAGTTGTGCTAGTTGAGTAATTGTGAATTTGAGAAATACTTGTGTTGAAGTTTGCAAGTCCCGTAGCATGCACGTATGGTAACCGTTGTGTAACAAATTTGAAACATGAGGTGTTCTTTGATTGTCATCCTTATGAATGGCGGTCGGGGACGAGCGATGGTCTTTTCCTACCAATCTATCCCCCTAGGAGCATGCGTGTAATGCTTGGTTTTTGATGACTTGTAGATTTTTGCAATAAGTATGTGAGTTCTTTATGACTAATGTTGAGTCCATGGATTATACGCACTCTCACCTTTCCATCATTGCTAGCCTCTTCGGTACCGGGCATTGCCCTTTCTCACCTTGAGAGTTGGTGCAAACTTCGCCGGTGCATCCAAACCCTGTGATATGATATGCTCTATCACACATAAACCTCCTTATATCTTCCTCCAAACAGCCACCATACCTACCTATTATGGCATTTCCATAGCCATTCCGAGATATATTGCCATGCAACTTTCCACCGTTTCATTTATTATGACACACTTCATCATTGTCATATTGCCTTGCATGATCATGTAGTTGACATCGTATTTATGGCAAAGCCACCATGCATAATTTATCATACATGTCACTCTTGATTCATTGCCCATCCCGGTACACCGCCGGAGGCATGCATGCAGAGTCATATTTTGTTCTAGTATCGAGTTGTAATCTTTGAGTTATAAATAAATAGAAATGTGATGATCATCATTATTAGAGCATTGTCCCAAAAAAAGGCCAAATAAAAAAAAGAAAGGCCAAAAAAAAAGAAAGGCCAAATAGAGAAAGGGAAAGGCCCCAAAAAAGAAGGGACAATGTTACTATCCTTTTCCACACTTGTGCTTCAAAGTAGCACCATGATCTTTATGATAGAGAGTCTCTTGTTTTGTCACTTTCATATACTAGTGGGAATTTTTCATTATAGAACTTGGCTTGTATATTCCAACAATGGGCTTCCTCAAATGCCCTAGGTCTTCGTGAGCAAGCAAGTTGGATGCACACCCACTTAGTTTCTTTTGTTGAGCTTTCATACATTTATAGCTCTAGTGCATCCATTGCATGGCAATCCCTACTCCTCGCATTGACATCAATTGATGGGCGTCTCCCTAGCCCGTTGATTAGCCGCGTTAATGTGAGACTTTCTCGTTTTTTGTCTTCTCCACACAACCTCCATCATTATATTCTATTCCACCCATAGTGCTATATCCATGGCTCACGCTCATGTATTGCGTGAAAGTTGAAATAGTTTGAGAAATACTAAAGTATGAAACAATTGCTTGGCTTGCCATCGGGGTTGTGCATGATGAGAGCATTTTTGTGTGACGAAAATGGAGCATGACCAAACTATATGATTTTGTAGGGATGAACTTTCTTTGGCCATGTTACTTTGAGAAGACATAATTGCTTAGTTAGTATGCTTGAAGTATTATTATTTTTATGTCAATATTAAACTTTTATCTTGAATCTTTCGGATCTAAACATTCATGCCACAATAAAGAGAATTACATTGAAAATTATGTTAGGTAGCATTCCACATCAAAAATTCTGTTTTTATCATTTACCTACTCGAGGACGAGCAGGAATTAAGCTTGGAGATGCTTGATACGTCTCCAACGTATCTATAATTTTTGATTGTTTCATGCTATTATATTATCTGTTTTGGATGTTTAATGGGCTTTATTATACCTTTTTATATTATTTTTAGGACTAAGCTATTAACCGAAGGCCCAATGCAAATTGCTATTTTTTTTGCCTATTTCAGTGTTTCGCAGAAAAGGAATATCAAATGGAATTCAAATGGAATGAAACCTCCACGAGGACCGTTTTTGGAACAAACACAATCCAGGAGACTTGGAGTGGACGTCAAGGAAGCAACGAGGCAGCCACGAGGCAGGGAGGCGCGCCCAGGGGGTAGGCGCGCCCCCTCCCTAGTGGGCCCCTCGTAGCTCCACCGACCTACTTCTTTCGCTTATATATACTCATATACCCTGAAAACATCTAGGAGCACCACGAAACACTATTTCCACCGCCGCAACCTTCTGTACCCGTGAGATCCCATCTTGGGGCCTTTTCCGGCACTCCGCCGGGGGGGGGGATCGATCACAGAGGTCTTCTACATCAACACCATAGCCTCTCCGATGATGTGTGAGTAGTTTACCATAGACCTTGGGGTCCATAGTTATTAGGTAGATGGCTTCTTCTCTCTCTTTGGATCTCAATACAAAGTTCTCCTCGATCTTCTTGGAGATCTATTCGATGTAATACTTTTTGCGGTGTGTTTGTCGAGATCCGATGAATTATGGGTTTATGATCAAGTTTATCAATGAATAATATTTGAATCTTCTATGAATTCTTATATGCATGATTTGATATCTTTGCAAGTCTCTTCGAATTATCAGTTTGGTCTGGCCTACTAGATTGATCTTTCTTGCAATGGGAGAAGTGCTTAGCTTTGGGTTCAATCTTGCGGTGTCCTTTCCCAGTGGAAGTAGGGGCAGCAAGGCACGTATTGTATTGTTGCCATCGAGAATAAAAAGATGGGGTTTATATCATATTGCTTGAGTTTATCCCTCTACATCATGTCATCTTGCCTAATGCGTTACTCTGTTCTTATGAACTTAATACTCTAGATGCATGCTGGATAGCGCTTGATGTGTGGAGTAATAGTAGTAGATGCAGAATCGTTTCAGTCTACTTGACACGGACATGATGCCTATATACATGATCATGCCTAGATATTCTCAAAACTATGCGCTTTTCTATCATATGCTCGACAGTAATTTGTTCACCCACCGTAAAATATGCTATCTTGAGAGAAGCCACTAGTGAAACCTATGGCCCTCGGGTCTATCTTCCATTATATTAATCTCCCGTCAACTAGCTATTTCTATCGCCGTTTATTTTGCAACCTTTACTTTTCAATCTATACAACAAAAATACCAAAATATTTATCTTATTATCTCTATCAGATCTTACTTTTGCAAGTGGCCGTGAAGGGATTGACAAACCTTTATCGCGTTGGTTGCAAGGTTCTTAATTGTTTGTGTAGGTACTAGGGATTTGCGTGTAGTCTCCTACTGGATTGATACCTTGGTTCTCAAAAACTAAGGGAAATACTTACGCTACATTGCTGCATCACCCTTTCCTCTTCAAGGGAAAATCAATGCATGCTCGAGAGGTAGCAATAATAAACATTTATCATGATATAAGGAAATATAAATAACAACTTTATTATTGCCTCTAGGGCATATTTCCTTCAAATACCTTCCCTTTATTGAGCAAGATCATTTCTACCTAGATTATACCCTTTGCTTGAGTTCAGTCCGAGTGTTGTTCGAACTTTGCCATGGCCATAGTTTTTGGATCTGAATCATTTAAATGGTTTTTGCAATCTAGTTGAGAAATGAATGTCGATATTTGTAGTCTTCCTGTTATATGTTTCTCCAGGATCTATATATCAATATATAGTTGATGGAAATATCGTTACCTGAAAGATCGAGAAGAGGGGTCTAGAGGGGGGGGGGTGTAGTGTTGGAAATATGCACTAGAGGAAATAATAAAAGCATTATTATTATATTTCCTTGTTCATGATAATTGTCTTTATTCGTGCTATAATTGTGTTATCCGGAAATCGTAATACATGTGTGAATAACAGACAACAACATGTCCCTAGTAAGACTCTAGTTGACTAGCTCGTTGATCAATAGATAGTCATGGTTTCCTGACTATGGGCATTGGATGTCAATGATAACGAGATCACATCATTAGGAGAATGATGTGATGGACGAGACCCAATCCTAAACATAGCATAAGATCGCATAGTTCGTTTGCTAGAGTTTTCCAATGTCAAGTATCCTTTCCTTAGACCATGAGATCGTGTAACTCCCGGATACTGTAGGACTGCTTTGGGTGTGCCAAACGTCACAACGTAACTGGGTGACTATAAAGGTATACTACGGGTATCTCCGAAAGTATCTGTTGGGTTGACACGGATCGAGACTGGGATTTGTCACTCCGCTTGACGGAGAGGTATCACCGGGCCCACTCGGTAATGCATCATCATAATGAGCTCAATATGATCAAAGTGTTTGATCACGGGATCATGCATTACGGTACGAGTAAAGTGACTTGCCGGTAACGAGATTGAACGAGGTATAGGGATACCGACGATCGAATCTCGGGCAAGTAAAATACCGATTGACAAAGGGAATCGTATACGGGATTAATTGAATCCTCGACATCGTGGTTCATCCGATGAGATCATCGTGGAGCATGTGGGAGCCAACATGGGTATCCAGATCCCGCTGTTGGTTATTGCCCGAGAGCCGTCTCGGTCATGTCTGCATGTCTCCCGAACCCGTAGGGTCTACACACTTAAGGTTCGGTGACGCTAGGGTTGTGAAGATATGTATATGCAGTAACCCGAATGTTGTTCAGAGTCCCGGATGAGATCCCGGGCATCACAAGGAGTTCTGGATTGGTCCGGAGGTAAAGAATCATATATAGGAAGTGCAGTTTCGGCCATCGGGAATGATCTGGGGGTCACCGGTATTGTACCGGGACCACCAGATGGGTCCCGGGGGTCCACCGGGTGGGGCCACCCATCCCGGAGGGCCCCATGGGCTGAAGTGGGAAGGGGGGCTAGCCCTTAGTGGGCTGGTGCGCCCCCCAAGGCCCACCCCCTGCGCCTAGGGTTGGAACCCTAGGGTGGGGGGGGGGGCGCCCACTTGCCTTGGGGGGCACTCCACCCCCCTTTGGCCGCCGCCCCCCTTGGGAGATCCAATCTCCCAGGGCCGGCGCCCCCCAGGGGCCTATATAAAGGGGGGAGGGGAGGGGGGCAGCCGCACCCTTGCCTTGGCGCCTCCCTCTCCCTCTCCAACACCTCCTCCTCCTCCATAGAGCTCGGCGAAGCCCTGCCGGAGTACTGCAGCTCCATCACCACCACGCCGTCGTGCTGCTGCTGGAGACATCTTCCTCAACCTCTCCTCTCCCCTTGCTGGATCAAGAAGGAGGAGACGTTACGCTGACCGTACGTGTGTTGAACGCGGAGGTGCCGTCCGTTCGGTGCTAGGATCTCCGGTGATTTGGATCACGTCGTGTACGACTACTTCATCCCCGTTCTTTTGAACGCTTCCGCTCGCGATCTACAAAGGTATGTAGATGCATCCGATCACTCGTTGCTAGATGAACTCATAGATGGATCTTGGTGAAACCGTAGGAAAATTTTTGTTTTCTGCAACGTTCCCCAACAGTGGCATCATGAGCTAGGTCTATGCGTAGTTCTCTATTGCACGAGTAGAACACAATTTGTTGTGGGCGTAGATTTGTCAACTTTTCTTGCCGCTACTAGTCTTATCTTGCTTCAGCGGTATTGTGGGATGAAGCGGCCCGGACCAACCTTACACGTACGCTTACGTGAGACTGGTTCCACCGACTAACATGCACTAGTTGCATAAGGTGGCTGGCGGGTGTCTGTCTCTCCCACTTTAGTTGGAGCGGATTCGATGAAAAGGGTCCTTATGAAGGGTAAATATAAGTTGACAAATCACGTTGTGGCTTTCACGTAGGTAAGAAAACGTTCTTGCTAGAACCCTAATTCAGCCACGTAAAAACTTGCAACAACAATTAGAGGACGTCTAACTTGTTTTTGCAGCAAGTGCTTTGTGATATGATATGGCCAAAGTTGTGATGAATGATGAATGATCTATATGTGATGTATGAGATGTTCATGCTATTGTAATAGGAATCACGACTTGCATGTCGATGAGTATGACAACCGGCATGAGCCATAGGAGTTGTCTTTATTTTTTTGTATGACCTGCGTGTCATTGAGAAACGCCATGTAAATTACTTTACTTTATTGCTAAACGCGTTAGCCATAGTAGTAGAAGTAATAGTTGGCGAGCAACTTCATGGAGACACGATGATGGAGATCATGGTGTCAAGCCGGTGACAAGATGATCATGGAGCCCCAAGATGGAGATCAAAGGAGCTATGTGATATTGGCCATATCATGTCACGTTTATTATTTGATTGCATGTGATGTTTATCATGTTTTGCATCTTGTTTACTTAGAACGACGGTAGTAAATAAGATGATCCCTCATAATAATTTCAAGAAGTGTCCCCCCTAACTGTGCACCGTTGCGACAGTTCGTTGTTTCGAAGCACCACGTGATGATTGGGTGTGATAGATTCTAACGTTCACATACAACGGGTGTAAGACAGATTTACACATGCAAACACTTAGGTTGACTTGACGAGCCTAGCATGTACAGACATGGCCTCGGAACACAGAAGACCGAAAGGTCAAGCATGAGTTGTATAGAAGATACGATCAACATGAAGATGTTCACCAATGTTGACTAGTCCGTCTCACGTGATGATCGGACACGGCCTAGTTGACTTGGATCATGTAATACTTAGATGACTAGAAGAGGGATGTCTATCTAAGTGGGAGTTCATTAAATAATTTGATTAGATGAACTTTATTATCATGAACTTAGTCTAAAATATTTACAATATGTCTTGTAGATCAAATGGCCAACGTAGTCCTCAAGTTCAACGCGTTCCTAGAGAAAACCAAGCTGAAAGACGATGGCAGCAACTATACGGACTGGGTCCGGAACCTGAGGATCATCCTCATAGCTGCCAAGAAAGATTATGTCCTACGAGCACCGCTGGGTGACGCACCTGTTCTCCCTGCAGAACAAGACGTTATGAACGCTTGGCAGTCACGTTCCGATGATTACTCCCTCGTTCAGTGCGGCATGCTTTACAGCTTAGAGCCGGGGCTCCAAAAGCGTTTTGAGAGACATGGAGCATATGAGATGTTCGAAGAGCTGAAAATGGTTTTCCAAGCTCATGCCCGGGTCGAGAGATATGAAGTCTCCGACAAATTCTTTAGCTGTAAGATGGAGGAAAATAGCTCGGTCAGTGAACACATACTCAAGATGTCTGGGTTGCACAACCGCTTGACTCAACTGGAAGTTAATCTCCCGGATGAAGCGGTCATTGACAGAATCCTCCAGTCGCTTCCACCTAGCTACAAGAGCTTTTTGATGAACTACAACATGCAGGGGATGGTAAAGACCATTCCTGAGGTATATGCTATGCTGAAATCAGCAGAGGTAGAAATCAAGAAGGAACATCAAGTGTTGATGGTGAATAAAACCACTAAGTTCAAGAAGGGCAAGGGTAAAAAGAACTTCAAGAAGGACGGCAAGGAAGTTGCCGCGCCCGGTAAGCAAGTTGCCGGGAAGAAGCCAAAGAATGGACCCAAGCCCGAGACTGAGTGCTTTTATTGCAAGGGAAGTGGTCACTGGAAGCGGAATTGCCCCAAATACTTAGCGGACAAGAAGGCCGGCAAAACAAAAGGTATATGTGATATACATGTAATTGATGTGTACCTTACCAGTACTCGTAGTAGCTCTTGGGTATTTGATACCGGTGCAGTTGCTCACATTTGTAACTCAAAGCAGGAGCTGCTGAATAAGCGAAGACTGGCGAAGGATGAGGTGACGATGCGCGTCGGGAATGGTTCCAAGGTCGATGTGATCGCCGTCGGCACGCTACCTCTACATTTACCTACGGGATTAGTTTTAGACCTCAATAATTGTTATTTAGTGCCAAGTTTGAGCATGAACATTGTGTCTGGATCTCGTTTAATTCGAGATGGCTACTCATTTAAATCTGAGAATAATGGTTGTTCTATTTATATGAGTGATATGTTTTATGGTCATGCTCCGATGGTTAATGGTTTATTCTTAATGAATCTCGTACGTGATGATAAACATATTCATAGTGTGAATACCAAAAGAGTTAAAGTTGATAACAATAGTCCCACATATTTGTGGCACTGCCGCCTTGGTCACATAGGTGTCAAACGCATGAAGAAGCTCCATGCAGATGGACTTTTAGAGTCTCTTGATTATGAATCATTTGACACGTGCGAACCATGCCTCATGGGTAAAATGACCAAGACTCCGTTCTCAGGAACAATGGAGCGAGCAACCAACTTATTAGAAATCATACATACTGATGTGTGCGGTCCAATGAGTGTTGAGGCTCGCGGTGGCTATCGTTGTGTTCTCACCCTCACTGATGACTTGAGTAGATATGGGTATATCTACTTAATGAAACACAAGTCTGAGACCTTTGAAAAGTTCAAGGAATTTCAGAGTGAGGTTGAAAATCAACATGACAGAAAAATCAAATTTTTACGATCAGATCGTGGAGGAGAATACTTGAGTCACGAATTTGGCACGCACTTAAGAAAATGTGGAATAGTTTCACAACTCACGCTGCCTGGAACACCTCAGCGTAATGGTGTGTGACGCCCCCGATTCAATCGTACACTAATCATGCACGCAAATGTGTACGATCAAGATCAGGGACTCACGGGAAGATATCACAACACAACTCTACAAATAAAATAAGTCATACAAGCATCATAATACAAGCCAGGGGCCTCGAGGGCTCGAATACAAGTGCTCGATCATAGACGAGTCAGAGGAAGCAACAATATCTGAGTACAGACATAAGTTAAATAAGTTTTGCCGTAAGAAGGCTAGCACAAACTGGGATACAGATCGAACGAGGTGCAGGCCTCCTGCCTGGGATCCTCCTAACTACTCCTGGTCGTCGTCAGCGGGCTGCACGTAGTAGTAGGCACCTCCAGAGTAGTAGGAGTCATCGTCGAAGGTGGCGTCTGGATCCTGGGCTCCAGCATATGGTTGCGGCAACCGGGTAGAAGGGAAAGGGGGAAAAGGGGAAGAAAAGCAACCGTGAGTACTCATCCAATGTACTCGCAAGCAAGGAGCTACACTACATATGCATGGATATATGTGTAAAGGGCCATATCAGTGGACTGAACTGCAGAAAGCCAGAATAAGAGGGGGATAGCTAGTCTTATCGAAGACTACGCTTCTGGTCGCCTCCGTCTTGCAGCATATAGAAGAGAGTAGACTGAAGTCCTCCAAGTAGCATCTTATAGCATAATCCTACCCGGCGATCCCCTCCTCGATGCCCTGTTGGAGAGCCATCACCGGGTTGTATCTGGCACTTGGAAGGGCGTGTTTTATTAAGTATCCGGTTCTAGTTGTCATAAGGTCAAGGTACAACTCCGGGTCGTCCTTTTACCGAGGGACACGGCTATTCGAATAGATTAACTTCCCTGCAGGGGTGCACCACATATCCCAACACGCTTGATCCCATTTGGACGGACACACTTTTCTGGGTCATGCCCGGCCTCGGAAGATCAACACGTCGCAGCCCCACCTAGGCACAACAGAGCGGTCAGCACGCCGGTCTAAACCTAAGCGCGCAGGGGTCTGGGCCCATCGCCCTGAGCACACCTGCACGTTGCGAACGCGGCCGGTGAGCAGACCTAGCAACCTCCAGTACAACGGAAGTCACGTTACGCGGTCCAACCCGGCGCGCGCCACTCAGTCGCTGACGTCAAGAAGTGCTTCGGCTGATACCACGACGTCGGGATACCCATAACTACTCCCGCGTAGGTGGTTAGTGCGTATAGACCAAATGGCCAGACTCAGATCAAATACCCAGATCTCGTTAAGCGTGTTAAGTATCGCGAACGCCGACTAGGGCCAGGCCCACCTCTCTCCTAGGTGGTCTGAACCCGCCCTGTCGCTCTGCCTCAAAGTAACAGTCGGGGGCCGTCGGGGACCCAGGCCCACCTCTACCGGGATGGAGCCACCTGCCCCTTCAGCCCCCATCTCCGAACAGTATCACATGTAATGTAACAATGTATAGTATATAGTATGCCCGTGATCACCCCCGAGTGATCATGGCCCCAGTAGTATAGCATGTCAGACAGACAAGAGTGTAGGGCCACTGATGGAACACTAGCATCCTATACTAAGCAGTAGGATTGCAGGTAAAGGTATCAACAGCAGTATCAAAGACAGGCTATGCATCAGGATAGGAATAACGAAAGCAGCAACATGCTACACTACTCTAATGCAAGCAATATAGAGGAGAGTAGGCGATATCTGGTGATCAAGGGGGGGCTTGCCTGGTTGCTCTGGCAAGAGAGAGGGATCGTCAACTCCGTAGTCGAACGGGGCAGCAGCAACGTCGGTCTCGGGGTCTATCGAGAGAAGAGGGGGGAGAAACAATAAATATTTAAGCAAGCAGATGCATAGTGATGCATGACATGACAAATAACGGCGTTAGAGGTGCCCTAACGCGGTATGCGGTGATACCGGTGAAGGGGGAAAACAACCGGGAAAGTATCCCCGATGTTTCGCGTTTTCGAGCAGAGGAGCCGGAGGGGAAAGGTTGCGAGTTTGATATGTTAGGAATGTGTGGCGGACGAACGGGCTGCGTATCTGGGTTCGCCTCGTTGTTTTGAGCAACTTTCATGTTGAAAATATTTTAATCCGAGTTACGGATTAAAAGATATGATTTTCTAAAGATTTTATTAATTTCTGAATTTAATTAATTATTTAAATATAACATTATCCAAAACAGTGCTTGCTGACGTCATCATGACGTCAGCATGACGTCAGCAGTCAACAGAGGTGTTGACTAGTCAAACTGACGTGTGGGTCCAGTGGGACCCACCTGTCATCCACTAATTAGGCTAATCAGGGTTTAGCTAACTAATTTGTGTTTAATTAAACTAACAAGTTAATTAGAATAAACTAATTATAATTAATTAACTTAATTAATTCCTTAATTAATTAATTAATTTTATTATTATTATTTAATTAATTAATTTTATTATTATTATTTAATTAATTAATTTTATTATTATTATTATTATGTTAATTCTAATTCTTTTTTTTTTGAAACGTTCTGTGGGCGTGGGCCCCCACTATCATTGGCCCACAGGGGCCAAGCGGGCACACGGGCGTGGGGGGCACTAACGGGCGGCGAGGGCACTGGGTGCGGGCGCACTCGAGCGGGCGCAGGGCACGGGCGCCTGTGCCCGAGGCCACCGCAGCGAGGGCGCGAGGCCCAGCTGCGCCGGCGGCCTCGATCGACACCGGGAGGGGGCGGGGAGCAGGGGGTCGGCCCCGGACGGCGGCGACGGAGCGGGCAGCACGGCCGCCGCACGGCCAGAGAGCAGCAGCAGAGGCGGGGGGGAGGAGAGGTCACGCGCGGGCGAGCAGAGGAGCAGGGGGTCGCGCAGGAGACAGAGACAGGGGCGGGCGCGTGCGTGCGTGTGGCCGCGACGAGCGCGAGCGGGGGAGGCCTGAGGCGCGGGCGACGAGCAGCGCGTGCGGGCAGGCGCGGTCGCTGTGCGGCGAGCGCGGGGAGCAGAGAGCAACGCCGGGCACGGCCAGGATGCGGCCGGCAAGCGCAACGCGCGGGGAGGCGAGGCCATGGCCTGAGCGGGACGGCGCAGGGCGCGGCTGGGTTAGCAGGGAGGCGCAGGGCGACGACGGCCGCGGTGCGGGCGAGACGGGGCGACGGCGCGCGGCCAGGGCGCGGCGACCGCCGTGCGGGGCCGCGGCTGGGCGCGGACGGCGCCGGCGACAGAGGGGGAAGGGAGGAGGAGGAGCTCACGGGAGGGGGTAGGGACTCGGGAGCGTGCTCGGGGAAGCTCGGGGCGGGGGATGGGGACGGGTCGACGCAGGGGAGGAGGCGGCCCGGCGAGGGAGGAGCAGAGGTCGGGGGGGGGGGGCGACGGGGCCGTGCCCCGCTCCAGATCCGGTCGGGGAAAGGAGAGGGAGGCGTGCGGGGGAGGAGTGGGGGAGGTGGGGAACGAGGGGAGTGGGGGTTCGATCGTCTAGGGTTAGGTTGGGCGGCGGCTGGGCCGACCGGGCCGGCCTAGTGGGTCCAGAGGCCAGCTGGGCCGTGGCCTAGTGGGGGGGTGTTCTCCCTTTTTTTTTGGATTTTGATCTTTTCCCTTTCTTTATTTTTCGTTTTCTCTTATTCTTTCAAAACTTTTCTGTTTATTTATAACTTCACATTATTTTAGTTAAAATAAAATACCAAAGTAGTTTCTAAATTAGTATAAGTAAATATACCTCCGCCACAAAAAGTTCGGTACACAAATAATTTAGTTTGATATTTTAGAAATTATGAAAGCCATTTATATAATTGCTTCAGCCACTGTGTTAACCATTTTTGAGCACTTAAACACTTTATAAAAAATTGGTTTCTTCACCATAATTACATATGCATTATTCGGCTCCGCCCGAACATTTCGTTTTTAATATTTGAAAACTTTTATTGTTTGACTCTATTCTAAATTTGAAATTTGAACCGGGTTTCGAACTAACGCGAGTTTAGGAACAGTAATCGTGGTGACGTGGCATCATTAACAGAGGTTTACTGTGGCTTAATTATCCGGGCGTCACAAATCTCCTGCACTACAAGAAATCTCGTCCCGAGATTTAAGGGGTAGAGACGGGGGAAAAGGTCTAGTTACGGAATTCTAACGGATCTTCTCGGTCTTGGTGATCCTCTTCTCGAAGTGGCGATCCATTATATTGATGCCTTCCTTTTTCTGCTTCAAGTCATCAAGATGAAGTCGGCATCCTTTCTTCGGGGGTTCCATTGTACTTACGAAAGAATAAAGGGTGGGCATACTGGGAGAACGGACCTCTACAAGGTCGACTATCTGGTCGATAACATCGGGGAAGGTGGCGGAAAGTAACTCTCGAATTGAAATTTAAGAAAATATCGAGAGCAAAGTAAGGAGGTATCACGGGAAGTTTCGAGCGGGCAGGCAATCGTTCGATGCCTGAAACAGGCGTGAAAGGGGTTCCAAGCAGCGGGAATAAGTATTGTGTCTGATACCAGAATTGATGATCTCTCTGACTTGGCTCGTGAATTACATACAAGGCCACACGCGAGGAATAACTTCGGGAATAGGGGTTGTACAGGAGAGTCAGGTTTCGATCCTGGGACCTGTGGGTTATGGGCCCACCATGTGGGGTAAAAGTAGGAAGGGCGGTGACATCTTGCACGATCATGTAAGCAAGGCATGTCAGGGGATAGCCTGTTAGTTATGTCGGCAACAACATCGGTACCAAGGGCGAGGGACGAAGAGAACCATTTTCCCGCTCGTTGAACGAGGCGGACCAATAGGCAAAGTTCTCGTCCATTGGTGGTTACCGGGATGCTATCAATAATGGTAACAGGGTCAATGAGGTGCTTACTAAGCAGGGAATTATCACTGCTCGGTTAAGTCAGATTACAAGAAAGCTTAAATAAGACAATGGAAGGGAAAATGGGATTATCTGGTTTAACCCGAACAATGGAAATGAAAATGTGTATACACACATATTTCGGGGGTATATCCTTCCCAAGGACAAGCAGAGCATGATATCCAAGACATGATATAATGTAGAAAACCCATTAGGTAAGGGGAAGAATTTTCATGACATTACCCATACAACGGTGTTTGGATAATAGAGCAGGAAACATTTAGCATTGGGCTTCAAATGTTCTTATTGAAAATCGGAGTACCACAGACATGCTTCGAGATAGCATTGACAAGGTCTTTAAGCAAAGATCGGACTTTGGATACACGAAGGATTCATCAGGGACAACTTGTAGAATAAGTCTTACCATTTCTCATGGAAGAATAGATAACCTTGCTAAAAAGGAAAACTATAACATTAGGGCCTCCGACCAGGTGTGCTAGGCACGACATCACTTTACGGGGTCATATCAAGACCAATGTGATAACTCTTGGAAATATGTTCCAACCATCATATCTGACCGAGATTCAGATCTGATTGGCGTCAGGATACCTCGGACTCAGGATGCCTGAGAAGAAAGGTGCAACACAAATTGTCGAGATGACATTGTAAGATTCTCGGGAAATTAACTACGGAAGCGAGTTCCGAAAGAAAAGCTCATCATTAAAACAATGAAGGGAGAAGGAGGTAGCTGATGAATTCAACGACAATTCATCGAGTCTTCCAAAAGATGGGTTTCCACAAGTATGGGAACAAGGAGATATCATTAGTCAGATGAAATGATATAAGGGGATATGCTCGAGGAAAACATACCCAGTTTAAGCATTGGTTGATAGGTGCACCCGAAATATGGGCTGGGTTGCACGACCAACGTCGGAATGGTGATTCAATAATCAATAGTCTAAGAATGACGGCCGACCATTAACTTCAAAGCAATAGGATTGCTAGAAGGGCAGAATCCAAACAGCACCGCTCACTTGTTGGTACCCCGGATGGAATCAACACGAGGACCCAAGAAAGATTGGTGATGGTGAGAAGTATCACCATACCAAGAATTCTTAAGCGGTGGTGAAATCCTCACAACATTGATGTCGTAAGAGATGTTAATGTTCCAAGGTAAGGGAGAACAATTCCTGGATAGCAAGGAACTCAAGGTATAATATCAAACACGAACAAGTTTGTGTTGAACGAAAGGCAATAAAGTGGTCGATGATAACACAAATCATCGAGGGCAAAGATGGTGTTTCTCATCATGAATTCAATAGATACCCTGGAAGAGCTCAGAGTGCTGATGCTGATCACATTTGTCAAGAGATTTCATGAAGAGGTAATCGACCGGCGATGATACCAAGTCAAAAGAATGATGAGGCAAAATGTTATTGTAACCATGGGTACGACACAACCTCGGAATCAAGTATTGTTGTTCAAGAAAATAATATATGACAAGGAAGATCGACGTAAGCTTAGCTCAGCGTCAAAAGTGTGTTCCGGGAAGAAAGGCCACATGACACTGTTAAGATTTAGCACGATAATGATATAGCCTATCAGGATAGGAACGACATGATCGGGTACAAACTCGTAAGTAAAGAATATCAGCAGGAGTTGTTGAACCATAACGCGGACTTGTTCCAGTTATCGGGGTCTTCGAGTATTTGACCACTCGGAGCCCGTGAAAAATTTGGAAGCAGTGAGAATGTAGCACTTGATGAAGAACTCATAAGAAGTTATGCAATTCCATTATAATCTCGAGATACCAGGGGGGTAATACTCGACGACAGATCAAAGTAGAGGTTGGACGGGTGCATTGATCTGCAGAGGACAAGTGGTTCAACTTGTCCGAGAAAAGGATCAAAGATGATCAATCATCGTCGGAACCATGGTCGCAAGGGACCAACATAGTTACAAGATGAGCTTAAAACAAGGGGACCATTATTTATACAAGAAGCTTTCATGATAGATTGCACATCGGGTCCATGGGCATGAACACAAAGTTCAAGGTCGACTCCCACTTCTCCAAAGCAAAACCTTACATTCACTTCTCGTTTTGAAAATGGCATTAGTGTTGAATATTTTACCTGGTGCAATACCAGATAAATATGCCCTGTGAAATCTTTTGGGTTTGCACAGATTAGGGAAGGCATCGGTTCAACCCATCGGGGCTTCTTAGGAACATATACCCTAAGCTTCAAGAGTAGATATCACTAGCTCGAAAACAGAGCATGGTTGGCCAAGTGGATGATACAATTCACCAAGGGTATTATGTATCAGGCAAAGAACTCACAAGAATTTTGGTTGTGAAAGACAATGTTGGATAATAACCCGGCAATGGATACGGCGGTCCACAACGGGGCTGATGTGAGTATCGGTACTCAATCTAAGGAAGAAGGAATGCCAAGGCATCGGATTATGGAAACAACTGACTAATTCAAAGCTTAATGCTAAGAAATTTTATTATTTCCAAATCAAGGGACCAGAAGCAATCGTGCTGATCGAAAATGAATAAGTTCAATAGACTTGGAAACACAAACGATCAAGGCATTGATTGGTCAAGATCCAGCTCATATCCAAATGACGTCTGAGCCGGAAGGATGAATCCTAGGATTCGACTGAGGAATGCGAGCATCCTCAACATATTGAATCAACGGACTTAAAATGATAAAGGCAAGGGAGGCCAATAAGATTACGAAACTTATGGGATTATCCATAATGCAAGCAAGCGAGAATTTCAAGAGCAATAGGCTGCTCGGGATTTTCGGAAGATCGAATGATATTTTGAAGTCTTCGGCGTAACACATGATCAACGGGGGATGAGCGGATACTCGATAAATGCGAGAATTATCCGAAGGGGTATTCACGTGACAAAGTACAACAAAGCAGTAAGTTCAAAGGATTCTCGGAACAACATAGAGTATTTCGGGACATCTTGTAATAACAAGATCAACGGGGAATGATTGTATGAATGGCAAGTGTACGCAGTTTTCATAGGGGTTGACGGTGGAAGGAAATCGCAAATGCGGTGTCACAAAGACTCGAAAGAACATCGTAGAGTAACTTCGGAATCTTCTAGTGCATCAGGCGATCATCTGAAGTGAGGGGCTCTCCGGGAGAAAGTATTATCGAGAACCTAAAGTTAGTTTTGTTTTTAGCAAAACCATTTAACCTGAATAGAAGAGAGCTCAGAGTCCCAGAGTAAAGGTCGAGGAGTAAAGGATCCTAATACCACCCAATGGCGACGTGTGCCCGTAAGACACACAGCCATGTTAGTAAAAGTTTTGCAATGTCTAGACTCGACTTCGGCCAAGGAGTGTGGAAGGGGGATTCCTACAGGCAGTCGGCTCTGATACCAACTTGTGACGCCCCCGATTCAATCGTACACTAATCATGCACGCAAATGTGTACGATCAAGATCAGGGACTCACGGGAAGATATCACAACACAACTCTACAAATAAAATAAGTCATACAAGCATCATAATACAAGCCAGGGGCCTCGAGGGCTCGAATACAAGTGCTCGATCATAGACGAGTCAGCGGAAGCAACAATATCTGAGTACAGACATAAGTTAAATAAGTTTTGCCGTAAGAAGGCTAGCACAAACTGGGATACAGATCAAACGAGGCGCAGGCCTCCTGCCTGGGATCCTCCTAACTACTCCTGGTCGTCGTCAGCGGGCTGCACGTAGTAGTAGGCACCTCCAGAGTAGTAGGAGTCATCGTCGAAGGTGGCGTCTGGATCCTGGGCTCCAGCATCTGGTTGCGGCAACCGGGTAGAAGGGAAAGGGTGAAAAGGGGAAGAAAAGCAACCGTGAGTACTCATCCAAAGTACTCGCAAGCAAGGAGCTACACTACATATGCATGGATATATGTGTAAAGGGCCATATCAGTGGACTGAACTGGAGAAAGCCAGAATAAGAGGGGGATAGCTAGTCTTATCGAAGACTACGCTTCTGGTCGCCTCCGTCTTGCAGCATATAGAAGAGAGTAGACTGAAGTCCTCCAAGTAGCATCTTATAGCATAATCCTACCCGGCGATCCCCTCCTCGATGCCCTGTTGGAGAGCCATCACCGGGTTGTATCTGGCACTTGGAAGGGCGTGTTTTATTAAGTATCTGGTTCTAGTTGTCATAAGGTCAAGGTACAACTCCGGGTCGTCCTTTTACCGAGGGACACGGCTATTCGAATAGATTAACTTCCCTGCAGGGGTGCACCACATAGCCCAACACGCTTGATCCCATTTGGCCGGACACACTTTTCTGGGTCATGCCCGGCCTCGGAAGATCAACACGTCGCAGCCCCACCTAGGCACAACAGAGCGGTCAGCACGCTGGTCTAAACCTAAGCGCGCAGGGGTCTGGGCCCATCGCCCTGAGAACACCTGCACGTTGCGAACGCGGCCGGTGAGCAGACCTAGCAACCTCCAGTACAACGGAAGTCACGTTACGCGGTCCAACCCGGCGCGCGCCACTCAGTCGCTGACGTCAAGAAGTGCTTCGGCTGATACCACGACGTCGGGATACCCATAACTACTCCCGCGTAGGTGGTTAGTGCGTATAGACCAAATGGCCAGACTCAGATCAAATACCCAGATCTCGTTAAGCGTGTTAAGTATCGCGAACGCCGACTAGGGCCAGGCCCACCTCTCTCCTAGGTGGTCTGAACCCGCCCTGTCGCTCCGCCTCAAAGTAACAGTCGGGGGCCGTCGGGGACCCAGGTCCACCTCTACCGGGATGGAGCCACCTGCCCCTTCAGCCCCCATCTCCGAACAGTATCACATGTAATGTAACAGTGTATAGTATATAGTATGCCCGTGATCACCCCCGAGTGATCACGGCCCCAGTAGTATAGCATGGCAGACAGACAAGAGTGTAGGGCCACTGATGGAACACTAGCATCCTATACTAAGCAGTAGGATTGCAGGTAAAGGTATCAACAGCAGTATCAAAGACAGGCTATGCATCAGGATAGGAATAACGAAAGCAGCAACATGCTACACTACTCTAATGCAAGCAATATAGAGGAGAGTAGGCGATATCTGGTGATCAAGGGGGGGCTTGCCTGGTTGCTCTGGCAAGAGAGAGGGATCGTCAACTCCGTAGTCGAACGGGGCAACAGCAACGTCGGTCTCGGGGTCTATCGAGAGAAGAGGGGGGAGAAACAATAAATATTTAAGCAAGCAAATGCATAGTGATGCATGACATGACAAATAACGGCGTTAGAGGTGCCCTAACGCGGTATGCGGTGATACCGGTGAAGGGGGAAAACAACCGGGAAAGTATCCCCGATGTTTCGCGTTTTCGAGCAGAGGAGCCGGAGGGGAAAGGTTGCGAGTTTGATATGTTAGGAATGTGTGGCGGACGAACGGGCTGCGTATCTGGGTTCGCCTCGTTGTTTTGAGCAACTTTCATGTTGAAAATATTTTAATCCGAGTTACGGATTAAAAGATATGATTTTCTAAAGATTTTATTAATTTCTGAATTTAATTAATTATTTAAATATAACATTATCCAAAACAGTGCTTGCTGACGTCATCATGACGTCAGCAGTCAACAGAGGTGTTGACTAGTCAAACTGACGTGTGGGTCCAGTGGGACCCACCTGTCATCCACTAATTAGGCTAATCAGGGTTTAGCTAACTAATTAGTGTTTAATTAAACTAACAAGTTAATTAGATTAAACTAATTATAATTAATTAACTTAATTAATTCCTTAATTAATTAATTAATTTTTTTATTATTATTTAATTAATTAATTTTATTATTATTATTTAATTAATTAATTTTATTATTATTATTATTATGTTAATTCTAATTCTTTTTTTTTGAAACGTTCTGTGGGCGTGGGCCCCCACTATCATTGGCCCACAGGGGCCAAGCGGGCACACGGGCGTGGGGGGCACTAACGGGCGGCGAGGGCACTGGGTGCGGGCGCACTCGAGCGGGCGCAGGGCACGGGCGCCTGTGCCCGAGGCCACCGCAGCGAGGGCGCGAGGCCCAGCTGCGCCGGCGGCCTCGATCGACACCGGGAGGGGGCGGGGAGCAGGGGGTCGGCCCCGGACGGCGGCGACGGAGCGGGCAGCACGGCCGCCGCACGGCCAGAGAGCAGCAGCAGAGGCGGGGGGGAGGAGAGGTCACGCGCGGGCGAGCAGAGGAGCAGGGGGTCGCGCAGGAGACAGAGACAGGGGCGGGCGCGTGCGTGCGTGTGGCCGCGACGAGCGCGAGCGGGGGAGGCCTGAGGCGCGGGCGACGAGCAGCGCGTGCGGGCAGGCGCGGTCGCTGTGCGGCGAGCGCGGGGAGCAGAGAGCAACGCCGGGCACGGCCAGGATGCGGCCGGCAAGCGCAACGCGCGGGGAGGCGAGGCCATGGCCTGAGCGGGACGGCGCAGGGCGCGACTGGGTTAGCAGGGAGGCGCAGGCGCGCGTATGGGCGCAGGGCGACGACGGCCGCGGTGCGGGCGAGACGGGGCGACGGCGCGCGGCCAGGGCGCGGCGACCGCCGTGCGGGGCCGCGGCTGGGCGCGGACGGCGCCGGCGACAGAGGGGGAAGGGAGGAGGAGGAGCTCACGGGAGGGGGTAGGGACTCGGGAGCGTGCTCGGGGAAGCTCGGGGCGGGGGATGGGGACGGGTCGACGCAGGGGAGGAGGCGGCCCGGCGAGGGAGGAGCAGAGGTCGGGGAGGGCGACGGGGCCGTGCCCCGCTCCAGATCCGGTCGGGGAAAGGAGAGGGAGGCGTGCGGGGGAGGAGTGGGGGAAGTGGGGAACGAGGGGAGTGGGGGTTCGGTCGTCTAGGGTTAGGTTGGGCGGCGGCTGGGCCGACCGGGCCGGCCTAGTGGGTCCAGAGGCCAGCTGGGCCGTGGCCCAGTGGGGGGGTGTTCTCCCTTTTTTTTTTGGATTTTGATCTTTTCCCTTTCTTTATTTTTCCTTTTCTCTTATTCTTTCAAAACTTTTCTGTTTATTTATAACTTCACATTATTTTAGTTAAAATAAAATACCAAAGTAGTTTCTAAATTAGTATAAGTAAATATACCTCCTCCACAAAAAGTTCGGTACACAAATAATTTAGTTTGATATTTTAGAAATTATGAAATCCATTTATATAATTGCTTCAGCCACTGTGTTAACCATTTTTGAGCACTTAAACACTTTATAAAAAATTGGTTTCTTCACCATAATTACATATGCATTATTCGGCTCCGCCCGAACATTTCGTTTTTAATATTTGAAAACTTTTATTGTTTGACTCTATTCTAAATTTGAAATTTGAACCGGGTTTCGAACTAACGCGAGTTTAGGAACAGTAATCGTGGTGACGTGGCATCATTAACAGAGGTTTACTGTGGCTTAATTATCCGGGCGTCACATGGTGTGTCCGAACGTCGTGATCGCACTCTATTAGATATGGTACGATCTATGATGTCTCTTACCGATTTACCGCTATCTTTTTGGGGTTATGCTTTAGAGACTGCCGCATTCACTTTAAATAGGGCTCCGTCGAAATCCGTTGAGACGACACCGTATGAATTATGGTTTGGGAAGAAACCTAAGCTGTCCTTTCTAAAAGTTTGGGGATGCGATGCTTATGTCAAGAAACTTCAATCTGAAAAGCTCGAAACCAAGTCGGAAAAATGCGTCTTCATAGGATACCCTAAAGAAACTATTGGGTATACCTTCTACCTCAGATCCAAAGGCAAGATCTTTGTTGCCAAGAATGGATCCTTTCTAGAGAAAGAGTTTCTCTCGAAAGAAGTAAGTGGGAGGAAAGTAGAACTTGATGAAGTGTTACCTCTTGAACCGGAAAATGGCGAAACTCAAGAAAATGTTCCTGAGGTGCCTGCACCGACTAGAGAGGAAACTAATGATGATGATCAAGATACTTCTAATCAAGCTCCTACTAAAATTCGAAGGTCCACAAGGACACGTTCCGCACCAGAGTGGTACGGCAACCCTGTCTTGGAAATCATGTTGTTAGACAACGGTGAACCTTCGAACTATGAGGAAGCAATGGCGGGCCCGGATTCCGACAAATGGCTAGAAGCCATGAAATCCGAGATAGGATCCATGTATGAAAACGAAGTATGGACTTTGACTGACTTGCCCGTAGAGCGGCGAGCCATAGAAAATAAATGGATCTTTAAGAAGAAGACAGACGCGGATGGTAATGTGACCATCTATAAAGCTCGGCTTGTCGCTAAGGGTTATCGACAAGTTCAAGGGGTTGACTACGATGAGACTTCCTCACCGGTAGCGAAGCTGAAGTCCGTCCGAATCATGTTAGCAATTGCCGCATTCTACGATTATGAAATATGGCAAATGGACGTCAAAACGGCATTCCTTAATGGTTTCCTTAAGGAAGAATTGTATATGATGCAGCCGGAAGGTTTTGTCGATCCTAAGAATGCTGACAAGGTGTGCAAGCTCCAACGCTCGATTTATGGGCTGGTGCAAGCATCTCGGAGTTGGAACATTCGCTTTGATGAGATGATCAAATCATTTGGGTTTACGCAGACTTATGGAGAAGCCTGCGTTTACAAGAAAGTGAGTGGGAGCTCTGTAGCATTTCTCATACTATATGTAGATGACATACTTTTGATGGGAAATGATATAGAACTCTTGGACAGCATTAAGGCCTACTTGAATAAAAGTTTTTCAATGAAGGACCTTGGAGAAGCTGCTTATATATTAGGCATCAAGATCTATAGAGATATATCAAGACGCCTCATAGGTCTTTCACAAAGCACATACCTTGATAAGATATTGAAGAAGTTCAATATGGATCAATCTAAGAAGGGGTTCTTACCTGTGTTGCAAGGTGTGAAATTGAGCTCAGCTCAATGTCCGACCACGGCAGAAGATATAGAAGAGATGAGTGTCATCCCCTATGCCTCAGCCATAGGTTCTATTATGTATGCCATGCTGTGTACCAGACCTGATGTAAACCTTGCCGTAAGTTTGGTAGGAAGGTACCAAAGTAATCCCGGCAAGGAACACTGGACAGCGGTCAAGAATATCCTGAAGTACCTGAAAAGGACTAAGGAAATGTTTCTCGTTTATGGAGGTGACGAAGAGCTCGTTGTAAAGGGTTACGTCGACGCTAGCTTCGACACAGATTTGGATGACTCTAAGTCACAAACCGGATACATGTATATTTTGAATGGTGGGGTAGTAAGCTGGTGCAGTTGCAAGCAGAGCGTCGTGGCGGGATCTACATGTGAAGCGGAGTACATGGCAGCCTCGGAGGCAGCACATGAAGCAATTTGGGTGAAGGAGTTCATCACCGACCTCGGAGTCATACCCAATGCGTCGGGGCCAATCAAACTCTTCTGTGACAACACTGGAGCTATTGCACTTGCCAAGGAGCCCAGGTTTCACAAGAAGACCAGGCACATCAAGCGTCGCTTCAACTCCATTCGTGAAAATGTTCAAGATGGAGACATAGAAATTTGTAAAGTGCACACGGATCTGAATGTCGCAGATCCGTTGACTAAACCTCTCCCTAAGGCAAAACATGATCAGCACCAGAACTCTATGGGTGTTCGATTCATCACAACGTAACTAGATTATTGACTCTAGTGCAAGTGGGAGACTGTTGGAAATATGCCCTAGAGGCAATAATAAAAGCATTATTATTATATTTCCTTGTTCATGATAATTGTCTTTATTCGTGCTATAATTGTGTTATCCGGAAATCGTAATACATGTGTGAATAACAGACAACAACATGTCCCTAGTAAGCCTCTAGTTGACTAGCTCGTTGATCAATAGATAGTCATGGTTTCCTGACTATGGGCATTGGATGTCAATGATAACGAGATCACATCATTAGGAGAATGATGTGATGGACGAGACCCAATCCTAAACATAGCATAAGATCGCATAGTTCGTTTGCTAGAGATTTCCAATGTCAAGTATCCTTTCCTTAGACCATGAGATCGTGTAACTCCCGGATACCGTAGGAGTGCTTTGGGTGTGCCAAACATCACAACGTAACTGGGTGACTATAAAGGTATACTACGGGTATCTCCGAAAGTATCTGTTGGGTTGACACGGATCGAGACTGGGATTTGTCACTCCGCTTGACGGAGAGGTATCACCGGGCCCACTCGATAATGCATCATCATAATGAGCTCAATATGATCAAAGTGTTTGATCACGGGATCATGCATTACGGTACGAGTAAAGTGACTTGCCGGTAACGAGATTGAACGAGGTATAGGGATACCGACGATCGAATCTCGGGCAAGTAAAATACCGATTGACAAAGGGAATCGTATACGGGATTAATTGAATCCTCGACATCGTGGTTCATCCGATGAGATCATCATGGAGCATGTGGGAGCCAACATGGGTATCCAGATCCCGCTGTTGGTTATTGCCCGAGAGCCGTCTCGGTCATGTCTGCATGTCTCCCGAACCCGTAGGGTCTACACACTTAAGGTTCGGTGACGCTAGGGTTGTGAAGATATGTATATGCAGTAACCCGAATGTTGTTCGGAGTCCCGGATGAGATCCCGGGCGTCACAAGGAGTTCTGGATTGGTCCGGAGGTAAAGAATCATATATAGGAAGTGCAGTTTCGGCCATCGGGAATGATCTGGGGGTCACCGGTATTGTACCGGGACCACCAGATGGGTCCCGGGGGTCCACCGGGTGGGGCCACCCATCCCGGAGGGCCCCATGGGCTGAAGTGGGAAGGGGGGCTAGCCCTTAGTGGGCTGGTGCGCCCCCCAAGGCCCACCCCCTGCGCCTAGGGTTGGAACCCTAGGGTGGGGGGGGGGGGGCGCCCACTTGCCTTGGGGGGCACTCCACCCCCCTTTGGCCGCCGCCCCCCTTGGGAGATCCAATCTCCCAGGGCCGGCGCCCCCCATGGGCCTATATAAAGGGGGGAGGGGAGGGGGGCAGCCGCACCCTTGCCTTGGCGCCTCCCTCTCCCTCTCCAACACCTCCTCCTCCTCCATAGAGCTCGGCGAAGCCCTGCCGGAGTACTGCAGCTCCATCACCACCACGCCGTCGTGCTGCTGCTGGAGACATCTTCCTCAACCTCTCCTCTCCCCTTGCTGGATCAATAAGGAGGAGACGTTACGCTGACCGTACGTGTGTTGAACGCGGAGGTGCCGTCCGTTCGGTGCTAGGATCTCCGGTGATTTGGATCACGTCGTGTACGACTACTTCATCCCCGTTCTTTTGAACGCTTCCGCTCGCGATCTACAAAGGTATGTAGATGCATCCGATCACTCGTTGCTAGATGAACTCATAGATGGATCTTGGTGAAACCGTAGGAAAATTTTTGTTTTCTGCAACGTTCCCCAACAGTGGCATCATGAGCTAGGTCTATGCGTAGTTCTCTATTGCACGAGTAGAACACAATTTGTTGTGGGCGTAGATTTGTCAACTTTTCTTGCCGCTACTAGTCTTATCTTGCTTCAGCGGTATTGTGGGATGAAGCGGCCCGGACCAACCTTACACGTACGCTTACGTGAGACTGGTTCCACCGACTAACATGCACTAGTTGCATAAGGTGGCTGGCGGGTGTCTGTCTCTCCCACTTTAGTTGGAGCGGATTCGATGAAAAGGGTCCTTATGAAGGGTAAATATAAGTTGACAAATCAAGTTGTGGCTTTCACGTAGGTAAGAAAACGTTCTTGCTAGAACCCTAATTCAGCCACGTAAAAACTTGCAACAACAATTAGAGGACGTCTAACTTGTTTTTGCAGCAAGTGCTTTGTGATATGATATGGCCAAAGTTGTGATGAATGATGAATGATCTATATGTGATGTATGAGATGTTCATGCTATTGTAATAGGAATCACGACTTGCATGTCGATGAGTATGACAACCGGCAGGAGCCATAGGAGTTGTCTTTATTTTTTTGTATGACCTGCGTGTCATTGAGAAACGCCATGTAAATTACTTTACTTTATTGCTAAACGCATTAGCCATAGTAGTAGAAGTAATAGTTGGCGAGCAACTTCATGGAGACACGATGATGGAGATCATGGTGTCAAGCCGGTGACAAGATGATCATGGAGCCCCAAGATGGAGATCAAAGGAGCTATGTGATATTGGCCATATCATGTCACGTTTATTATTTGATTGCATGTGATGTTTATCATGTTTTGCGTCTTGTTTACTTAGAAGGACGGTAGTAAATAAGATGATCCCTCATAATAATTTCAAGAAGTGTCCCCCCTAACTGTGCACCGTTGCGACAGTTCGTTGTTTCGAAGCACCACGTGATGATTGGGTGTGATAGATTCTAACGTTCACATACAACGGGTGTAAGACAGATTTACACATGCAAACACTTAGGTTGACTTGACGAGCCTAGCATGTACAGACATGGCCTCGGAACACAGAAGACCGAAAGGTCGAGCATGAGTCGTATAGAAGATACGATCAACATGAAGATGTTCACCAATGTTGACTAGTCCGTCTCACGTGATGATCGGACACGGCCTAGTTGACTTGGATCATGTAATACTTAGATGACTAGAAGAGGGATGTCTATCTAAGTGGGAGTTCATTAAATAATTTGATTAGATGAACTTTATTATCATGAACTTAGTCTAAAATATTTACAATATGTCTTGTAGATCAAATGGCCAACGTAGTCCTCAAGTTCAACGCGTTCCTAGAGAAAACCAAGCTGAAAGACGATGGCAGCAACTATACGGACTGGGTCCGGAACCTGAGGATCATCCTCATAGCTGCCAAGAAAGATTATGTCCTACGAGCACCGCTGGGTGACGCACCTGTTCTCCCTGCAGAACAAGACGTTATGAACGCTTGGCAGTCACGTTCCGATCATTACTCCCTCGTTCAGTGCGGCATGCTTTACAGCTTAGAGCCGGGGCTCCAAAAGCGTTTTGAGAGACATGGAGCATATGAGATGTTCGAAGAGCTGAAAATGGTTTTCCAAGCTCATGCCCGGGTCGATAGATATGAAGTCTCCGACAAATTCTTTAGCTGTAAGATGGAGGAAAATAGCTCGGTCAGTGAACACATACTCAAGATGTCTGGGTTGCACAACCGCTTGACTCAACTGGAAGTTAATCTCCCGGATGAAGCGGTCATTGACAGAATCCTCCAGTCGCTTCCACCTAGCTACAAGAGCTTTGTGATGAACTACAACATGCAGGGGATGGTAAAGACCATTCCTGAGGTATATGCTATGCTGAAATCAGCAGAGGTAGAAATCAAGAAGGAACATCAAGTGTTGATGGTGAATAAAACCACTAAGTTCAAGAAGGGCAAGGGTAAAAAGAACTTCAAGAAGGACGGCAAGGAAGTTGCCGCGCCCGGTAAGCAAGTTGCCGGGAAGAAGCCAAAGAATGGACCCAAGCCCGAGACTGAGTGCTTTTATTGCAAGGGAAGTGGTCACTGGAAGCGGAATTGCCCCAAATACTTAGCGGACAAGAAGGCCGGCAAAACAAAAGGTATATGTGATATACATGTAATTGATGTGTACCTTACCAGTACTCGTAGTAGCTCTTGGGTATTTGATACCGGTGCAGTTGCTCACATTTGTAACTCAAAGCAGGAGCTGCGGAATAAGCGAAGACTGGCGAAGGATGAGGTGACGATGCGCGTCGGGAATGGTTCCAAGGTCGATGTGATCGCCGTCGGCACGCTACCTCTACATTTACCTACGGGATTAGTTTTAGACCTCAATAATTGTTATTTAGTGCCAAGTTTGAGCATGAACATTGTGTGTGGATCTCGTTTAATTCGAGATGGCTACTCATTTAAATCTGAGAATAATGGTTGTTCTATTTATATGAGTGATATGTTTTATGGTCATGCTCCGATGGTTAATGGTTTATTCTTAATGAATCTCGTACGTGATGATACACATATTCATAGTGTGAATACCAAAAGAGTTAAAGTTGATAACAATAGTCCCACATATTTGTGGCACTGCCGCCTTGGTCACATAGGTGTCAAACGCATGAAGAAGCTCCATGCAGATGGACTTTTAGAGTCTCTTGATTATGAATCATTTGACACGTGCGAACCATGCCTCATGGGTAAAATGACCAAGACTCCGTTCTCAGGAACAATGGAGCGAGCAACCAACTTATTGGAAATCATACATACTGATGTGTGCGGTCCAATGAGTGTTGACGCTCGCGGTGGCTATCGTTGTGTTCTCACCCTCACTGATGACTTGAGTAGATATGGGTATATCTACTTAATGAAACACAAGTCTGAGACCTTTGAAAAGTTCAAGGAATTTCAGAGTGAGGTTGAAAATCAACGTGACAGAAAAATCAAGTTTTTACGATCAGATCGTGGAGGAGAATACTTGAGTCACGAATTTGGCACGCACTTAAGAAAATGTGGAATAGTTTCACAACTCACGCTGCCTGGAACACCTCAGCGTAATGGTGTGTCCGAACGTCGTGATCGCACTCTATTAGATATGGTACGATCTATGATGTCTCTTACCGATTTACCGCTATATTTTTGGGGTTATGCTTTAGAGACTGCCGCATTCACTTTAAATAGGGCTCCGTCGAAATCCGTTGAGACGACACCGTATGAATTATGGTTTGGGAAGAAACCTAAGCTGTCCTTTCTAAAAGTTTGGGGATGCGATGCTTATGTCAAGAAACTTCAACCTGAAAAGCTCGAAACCAAGTCGGAAAAATGCGTCTTCATAGGATACCCTAAAGAAACTATTGGGTATACCTTCTACCTCAGATCCAAAGGCAAGATCTTTGTTGCCAAGAATGGATCCTTTCTAGAGAAAGAGTTTCTCTCGAAAGAAGTAAGTGGGAGGAAAGTAGAACTTGATGAAGTGTTACCTCTTGAACCGGAAAATGGCGAAACTCAAGAAAATGTTCCTGAGGTGCCTGCACCGACTAGAGAGGAAACTAATGATGATGATCAAGATACTTCTAATCAAGCTCCTACTAAAATTCGAAGGTCCACAAGGACACGTTCCGCACCAGAGTGGTACGGCAACCCTGTCTTGGAAATCATGTTGTTAGACAACGGTGAACCTTCGAACTATGAGGAAGCAATGGCGGGCCCGAATTCCGACAAATGGCTAGAAGCCATGAAATCCGAGATAGGATCCATGTATGAAAACGAAGTATGGACTTTGACTGACTTGCCCGTAGAGCGGCGAGCCATAGAAAATAAATGGATCTTTAAGAAGAAGACAGACGCGGATGGTAATGTGACCATCTATAAAGCTCGGCTTGTCGCTAAGGGTTATCGACAAGTTCAAGGGGTTGACTACGATGAGACTTCCTCACCGGTAGCGAAGCTGAAGTCCGTCCGAATCATGTTAGCAATTGCCGCATTCTACGATTATGAAATATGGCAAATGGACGTCAAAACGGCATTCCTTAATGGTTTCCTTAAGGAAGAATTGTATATGATGCAGCCGGAAGGTTTTGTCGATCCTAAGAATGCTGACAAGGTGTGCAAGCTCCAACGCTCGATTTATGGGCTGGTGCAAGCATCTCGGAGTTGGAACATTCGCTTTGATGAGATGATCAAAGCATTTGGGTTTACGCAGACTTATGGAGAAGCCTGCGTTTACAAGAAAGTGAGTGGGAGCTCTGTAGCATTTCTCATACTATATGTAGATGACATACTTTTGATGGGAAATGATATAGAACTCTTGGACAGCATTAAGGCCTACTTGAATAAAAGTTTTTCAATGAAGGACCTTGGAGAAGCTGCTTATATATTAGGCATCAAGATCTATAGAGATATATCAAGACGCCTCATAGGTCTTTCACAAAGCACATACCTTGATAAGATATTGAAGAAGTTCAATATGGATCAATCTAAGAAGGGGTTCTTACCTGTGTTGCAAGGTGTGAAATTGAGCTCAGCTCAATGTCCGACCACGGCAGAAGATATAGAAGAGATGAGTGTCATCCCCTATGCCTCAGCCATAGGTTCTATTATGTATGCCATGCTGTGTACCAGACCTGATGTAAACCTTGCCGTAAGTTTGGTAGGAAGGTACCAAAGTAATCCCGGCAAGGAACACTGGACAGCGGTCAAGAATATCCTGAAGTACCTGAAAAGGACTAAGGAAATGTTTCTCGTTTATGGAGGTGAAGAAGAGCTCGTTGTAAAGGGTTACGTCGACGCTAGCTTCGACACAGATTTGGATGACTCTAAGTCACAAACCGGATACATGTATATTTTGAATGGTGGGGTAGTAAGCTGGTGCAGTTGCAAGCAGAGCGTCGTGGCGGGATCTACATGTGAAGCGGAGTACATGGCAGCCTCGGAGGCAGCACATGAAGCAATTTGGGTGAAGGAGTTCATCACCGACCTCGGAGTCATACCCAATGCGTCGGGGCCAATCAAACTCTTCTGTGACAACACTGGAGCTATTGCACTTGCCAAGGAGCCCAGGTTTCACAAGAAGACCAGGCACATCAAGCGTCGCTTCAACTCCATTCGTGAAAATGTTCAAGATGGAGACATAGAAATTTGTAAAGTGCACACGGATCTGAATGTCGCAGATCCGTTGACTAAACCTCTCCCTAAGGCAAAACATGATCAGCACCAGAACTCTATGGGTGTTCGATTCATCACAACGTAACTAGATTATTGACTCTAGTGCAAGTGGGAGACTGTTGGAAATATGCCCTAGAGGCAATAATAAAAGCATTATTATTATATTTCCTTGTTCATGATAATTGTCTTTATTCGTGCTATAATTGTGTTATCCGGAAATCGTAATACATGTGTGAATAACAGACAACAACATGTCCCTAGTAAGCCTCTAGTTGACTAGCTCGTTGATCAATAGATAGTCATGGTTTCCTGACTATGGGCATTGGATGTCAATGATAACGAGATCACATCATTAGGAGAATGATGTGATGGACGAGACCCAATCCTAAACATAGCATAAGATCGCATAGTTCGTTTGCTAGAGATTTCCAATGTCAAGTATCCTTTCCTTAGACCATGAGATCGTGTAACTCCCGGATACCGTAGGAGTGCTTTGGGTGTGCCAAACATCACAACGTAACTGGGTGACTATAAAGGTATACTACGGGTATCTCCGAAAGTATCTGTTGGGTTGACACGGATCGAGACTGGGATTTGTCACTCCGCTTGACGGAGAGGTATCACCGGGCCCACTCGGTAATGCATCATCATAATGAGCTCAATATGATAAAAGTGTTTGATCACGGGATCATGCATTACGGTACGAGTAAAGTGACTTGCCGGTAACGAGATTGAACGAGGTATAGGGATACCGACGATCGAATCTCGGGCAAGTAAAATACCGATTGACAAAGGGAATCGTATACGGGATTAATTGAATCCTCGACATCGTGGTTCATCCGATGAGATCATCGTGGAGCATGTGGGAGCCAACATGGGTATCCAGATCCCGCTGTTGGTTATTGCCCGAGAGCCGTCTCGGTCATGTCTGCATGTCTCCCGAACCCGTAGGGTCTACACACTTAAGGTTCGGTGACGCTAGGGTTGTGAAGATATGTATATGCAGTAACCCGAATGTTGTTCGGAGTCCCGGATGAGATCTCGGACGTCACGAGGAGTTCCGGATTGGTCCGGAGGTAAAGAATCATATATAGGAAGTGCAGTTTCGGCCATCGGGAATGATCTGGGGGTCACCGGTATTGTACCGGGACCACCAGATGGGTCCCGGGGGTCCACCGGGTGGGGCCACCCATCCCGGAGGGCCCCATGGGCTGAAGTGGGAAGGGGGGCCAGCCCTTAGTGGGCTGGTGCGCCCCCCAAGGCCCACCCCCTGCGCCTAGGGTTGGAACCCTAGGGTGGGGGGGGGGGCGCCCACTTGCCTTGGGGGGCACTCCACCCCCCTTTGGCCGCCGCCCCCGTTGGGAGATCCAATCTCCCAGGGCCGGCGCCCCCCAGGGGCCTATATAAAGGGGGGAGGGGAGGGGGGCAGCCGCACCCTTGCCATGGCGCCTCCCTCTCCCTCTCCAACACCTCCTCCTCCTCCATAGAGCTCGGCGAAGCCCTGCCGGAGTACTGCAGCTCCATCACCACCACGCCGTCGTGCTTCTGCTGGAGCCATCTTCCTCAACCTCTCCTCTCCCCTTGCTGGATCAAGAAGGAGGAGACGTTACGCTGACCGTACGTGTGTTGAACGCGGAGGTGCCGTCCGTTCGGTGCTAGGATCTCCGGTGATTTGGATCACGTCGTGTACGACTACTTCATCCCCGTTCTTTTGAACGCTTCCGCTCGCGATCTACAAAGGTATGTAGATGCATCCGATCACTCGTTGCTAGATGAACTCATAGATGGATCTTGGTGAAACCGTAGGAAATTTTTTGTTTTCTGCAACGTTCCCCAACAGTGGCATCATGAGCTAGGTCTATGCGTAGTTCTCTATTGCACGAGTAGAACACAATTTGTTGTGGGCGTAGATTTGTCAACTTTTCTTGCCGCTACTAGTCTTATCTTGCTTCAGAGGTATTGTGGGATGAAGCGGCCCGGACCAACCTTACACGTACGCTTACGTGAGACCGGTTCCACCGACTAACATGCACTAGTTGCATAAGGTGGCTGGCGGGTGTCTGTCTCTCCCACTTTAGTTGGAGCGGATTCGATGAAAAGGGTCCTTATGAAGGGTAAATATAAGTTGACAAATCACGTTGTGGCTTTCACGTAGGTAAGAAAACGTTCTTGCTAGAACCCTAATTCAGCCACGTAAAAACTTGCAACAACAATTAGAGGACGTCTAACTTGTTTTTGCAGCAAGTGCTTTGTGATATGATATGGCCAAAGTTGTGATGAATGATGAATGATCTATATGTGATGTATGAGATGTTCATGCTATTGTAATAGGAATCACGACTTGCATGTCGATGAGTATGACAACCGGCAGGAGCCATAGGAGTTGTCTTTATTTTTTTGTATGACCTGCGTGTCATTGAGAAACGCCATGTAAATTACTTTACTTTATTGCTAAACGCATTAGCCATAGTAGTAGAAGTAATAGTTGGCGAGCAACTTCATGGAGACACGATGATGGAGATCATGGTGTCAAGCCGGTGACAAGATGATCATGGAGCCCCAAGATGGAGATCAAAGGAGCTATGTGATATTGGCCATATCATGTCACGTTTATTATTTGATTGCATGTGATGTTTATCATGTTTTGCGTCTTGTTTACTTAGAAGGACGGTAGTAAATAAGATGATCCCTCATAATAATTTCAAGAAGTGTCCCCCCTAACTGTGCACCGTTGCGACAGTTCGTTGTTTCGAAGCACCACGTGATGATTGGGTGTGATAGATTCTAACGTTCACATACAACGGGTGTAAGACAGATTTACACATGCAAACACTTAGGTTGACTTGACGAGCCTAGCATGTACAGACATGGCCTCGGAACACAGAAGACCGAAAGGTCGAGCATGAGTCGTATAGAAGATACGATCAACATGAAGATGTTCACCAATGTTGACTAGTCCGTCTCACGTGATGATCGGACACGGCCTAGTTGACTTGGATCATGTAATACTTAGATGACTAGAAGAGGGATGTCTATCTAAGTGGGAGTTCATTAAATAATTTGATTAGATGAACTTTATTATCATGAACTTAGTCTAAAATATTTACAATATGTCTTGTAGATCAAATGGCCAACGTAGTCCTCAAGTTCAACGCGTTCCTAGAGAAAACCAAGCTGAAAGACGATGGCAGCAACTATACGGACTGGGTCCGGAACCTGAGGATCATCCTCATAGCTGCCAAGAAAGATTATGTCCTACGAGCACCGCTGGGTGACGCACCTGTTCTCCCTGCAGAACAAGACGTTATGAACGCTTGGCAGTCACGTTCCGATCATTACTCCCTCGTTCAGTGCGGCATGCTTTACAGCTTAGAGCCGGGGCTCCAAAAGCGTTTTGAGAGACATGGAGCATATGAGATGTTCGAAGAGCTGAAAATGGTTTTCCAAGCTCATGCTCGGGTCGAGAGATATGAAGTCTCCGACAAATTCTTTAGCTGTAAGATGGAGGAAAATAGCTCGGTCAGTGAACACATACTCAAGATGTCTGGGTTGCACAACCGCTTGACTCAACTGGAAGTTAATCTCCCGGATGAAGCGGTCATTGACAGAATCCTCCAGTCGCTTCCACCTAGCTACAAGAGCTTTGTGATGAACTACAACATGCAGGGGATGGTAAAGACCATTCCTGAGTTATATGCTATGCTGAAATCAGCAGAGGTAGAAATCAAGAAGGAACATCAAGTGTTGATGGTGAATAAAACCACTAAGTTCAAGAAGGGCAAGGGTAAAAAGAACTTCAAGAAGGACGGCAAGGAAGTTGCCGCGCCCGGTAAGCAAGTTGCCGGGAAGAAGCCAAAGAATGGACCCAAGCCCGAGACTGAGTGCTTTTATTGCAAGGGAAGTGGTCACTGGAAGCGGAATTGCCCCAAATACTTAGCGGACAAGAAGGCCGGCAAAACAAAAGGTATATGTGATATACATGTAATTGATGTGTACCTTACCAGTACTCGTAGTAGCTCTTGGGTATTTGATACCGGTGGAGTTGCTCACATTTGTAACTCAAAGCAGGAGCTGCTGAATAAGCGAAGACTGGCGAAGGATGAGGTGACGATGCGCGTCGGGAATGGTTCCAAGGTCGATGTGATCGCCGTCGGCACGCTACCTCTACATTTACCTACGGGATTAGTTTTAAACCTCAATAATTGTTATTTAGTGCCAAGTTTGAGCATGAACATTGTGTCTGGATCTCGTTTAATTCGAGATGGCTACTCATTTAAATCTGAGAATAATGGTTGTTCTATTTATATGAGTGATATGTTTTATGGTCATGCTCCGATGGTTAATGGTTTATTCTTAATGAATCTCGTACGTGATGATACACATATTCATAGTGTGAATACCAAAAGAGTTAAAGTTGATAACAATAGTCCCACATATTTGTGGCACTGCCACCTTGGTCACATAGGTGTCAAACGCATGAAGAAGCTCCATGCAGATGGACTTTTAGAGTCTCTTGATTATGAATCATTTGACACGTGCGAACCATGCCTCATGGGTAAAATGACCAAGACTCCGTTCTCAGGAACAATGGAGCGAGCAACCAACTTATTGGAAATCATACATACTGATGTGTGCGGTCCAATGAGTGTTGAGGCTCGCGGTGGCTATCGTTGTGTTCTCACCCTCACTGATGACTTGAGTAGATATGGGTATATCTACTTAATGAAACACAAGTCTGAGACCTTTGAAAAGTTCAAGGAATTTTAGAGTGAGGTTGAAAATCAACGTGACAGAAAAATCAAGTTTTTACGATCAGATCGTGGAGGAGAATACTTGAGTCACAAATTTGGCACGCACTTAAGAAAATGTGGAATAGTTTCACAACTCACGCTGCCTGGAACACCTCAGCGTAATGGTGTGTCCGAACGTCGTGATCGCACTCTATTAGATATGGTACGATCTATGATGTCTCTTACCGATTTACCGCTATCCTTTTGGGGTTATGCTTTAGAGACTGCCGCATTCACTTTAAATAGGGCTCCGTCGAAATCCGTTGAGACGACACCGTATGAATTATGGTTTGGGAAGAAACCTAAGCTGTCCTTTCTAAAAGTTTGGGGATGCGATGCTTATGTCAAGAAACTTCAACCTGAAAAGCTCGAAACCAAGTCGGAAAAATGCGTCTTCATAGGATACCCTAAAGAAACTATTGGGTATACCTTCTACCTCAGATCCAAAGGCAAGATCTTTGTTGCCAAGAATGGATCCTTTCTAGAGAAAGAGTTTCTCTCGAAAGAAGTAAGTGGGAGGAAAGTAGAACTTGATGAAGTGTTACCTCTTGAACCGGAAAATGGCGAAACTCAAGAAAATGTTCCTGAGGTGCCTGCACCGACTAGAGAGGAAACTAATGATGATGATCAAGATACTTCTAATCAAGCTCCTACTAAAATTCGAAGGTCCACAAGGACACGTTCCGCACCAGAGTGGTACGGCAACCCTGTCTTGGAAATCATGTTGTTAGACAACGGTGAACCTTCGAACTATGAGGAAGCAATGGCGGGCCCGAATTCCGACAAATGGCTAGAAGCCATGAAATCCGAGATAGGATCCATGTATGAAAACGAAGTATGGACTTTGACTGACTTGCCCGTAGAGCGGCGAGCCATAGAAAATAAATGGATCTTTAAGAAGAAGACAGACGCGGATGGTAATGTGACCATCTATAAAGCTCGGCTTGTCGCTAAGGGTTATCGACAAGTTCAAGGGGTTGACTACGATGAGACTTCCTCACCGGTAGCGAAGCTGAAGTCCGTCCGAATCATGTTAGCAATTGCCGCATTCTACGATTATGAAATATGGCAAATGGACGTCAAAACGGCATTCCTTAATGGTTTCCTTAAGGAAGAATTGTATATGATGCAGCCGGAAGGTTTTGTCGATCCTAAGAATGCTGACAAGGTGTGCAAGCTCCAACGCTCGATTTATGGGCTGGTGCAAGCATCTCGGAGTTGGAACATTCGCTTTGATGAGATGATCAAAGCATTTGGGTTTACGCAGACTTATGGAGAAGCCTGCGTTTACAAGAAAGTGAGTGGGAGCTCTGTAGCATTTCTCATACTATATGTAGATGACATACTTTTGATGGGAAATGATATAGAACTCTTGGACAGCATTAAGGCCTACTTGAATAAAAGTTTTTCAATGAAGGACCTTGGAGAAGCTGCTTATATATTAGGCATCAAGATCTATAGAGATATATCAAGACGCCTCATAGGTCTTTCACAAAGCACATACCTTGATAAGATATTGAAGAAGTTCAATATGGATCAATCTAAGAAGGGGTTCTTACCTGTGTTGCAAGGTGTGAAATTGAGCTCAGCTCAATGTCCGACCACGGCAGAAGATATAGAAGAGATGAGTGTCATCCCCTATGCCTCAGCCATAGGTTCTATTATGTATGCCATGCTGTGTACCAGACCTGATGTAAACCTTGCCGTAAGTTTGGTAGGAAGGTACCAAAGTAATCCCGGCAAGGAACACTGGACAGCGGTCAAGAATATCCTGAAGTACCTGAAAAGGACTAAGGAAATGTTTCTCGTTTATGGAGGTGACGAAGAGCTCGTTGTAAAGGGTTATGTCGACGCTAGCTTCGACACAGATCTGGATGACTCTAAGTCACAAACCGGATACATGTATATTTTGAATGGTGGGGCAGTAAGCTGGTGCAGTTGCAAGCAGAGCGTCGTGGCGGGATCTACATGTGAAGCGGAGTACATGGCAGCCTCGGAGGCAGCACATGAAGCAATTTGGGTGAAGGAGTTCATCACCGACCTCGGAGTCATACCCAATGCGTCGGGGCCAATCAAACTCTTCTGTGACAACACTGGAGCTATTGCACTTGCCAAGGAGCCCAGGTTTCACAAGAAGACCAGGCACATCAAGCGTCGCTTCAACTCCATTCGTGAAAATGTTCAAGATGGAGACATAGAAATTTGTAAAGTGCACACGGATCTGAATGTCGCAGATCCGTTGACTAAACCTTTCCCTAAGGCAAAACATGATCAGCACCAGAACTCTATGGGTGTTCGATTCATCACAATGTAACTAGATTATTGACTCTAGTGCAAGTGGGAGACTGTTGGAAATATGCCCTAGAGGCAATAATAAAAGCATTATTATTATATTTCCTTGTTCATGATAATTGTCTTTATTCGTGCTATAATTGTGTTATCGGAAAATCGTAATACATGTGTGAATAACAGACAACAACATGTCCCTAGTAAGCCTCTAGTTGACTAGCTCGTTGATCAATAGATAGTCATGGTTTCCTGACTATGGGCATTGGATGTCAATGATAAGGAGATCACATCATTAGAAGAATGATGTGATGGACGAGACCCAATCCTAAACATAGCATAAGATCGCATAGTTCGTTTGCTAGAGTTTTCCAATGTCAAGTATCCTTTCCTTAGACCATGAGATCGTGTAACTCCCGGATACCGTAGGAGTGCTTTGGGTGTGCCAAACGTCACAACGTAACTGGGTGACTATAAAGGTATACTACGGGTATCTCCGAAAGTATCTGTTGGGTTGACACGGATCGAGACTGGGATTTGTCACTCCGCTTGACGGAGAGGTATCACCGGGCCCACTCGGTAATGCATCATCATAATGAGCTCAATATGATCAAAGTGTTTGATCACGGGATCATGCATTACGGTACGAGTAAAGTGACTTGCCGGTAACAAGATTGAACGAGGTATAGGGATACCGACGATCGAATCTCGGGCAAGTAAAATACCGATTGACAAAGGGAATCGTATACGGGATTAATTGAATCCTCGACATCGTGGTTCATCCGATGAGATCATCGTGGAGCATGTGGGAGACAACATGGGTATCCAGATCCCGCTGTTGGTTATTGCCCGAGAGCCGTCTCGGTCATGTCTGCATGTCTCCCGAACCCGTAGGGTCTACACACTTAAGGTTCGGTGAAGCTAGGGTTGTGAAGATATGTATATGCAGTAACCCGAATGTTGTTCGGAGTCCCGGATGAGATCCTGGGCGTCACGAGGAGTTCCGGATTGGTCCGGAGGTACAGAATCATATATAGGAAGTGCAGTTTCGGCCATCGGGAATGATCTGGGGGTCACCGGTATTGTACCGGGACCACCAGATGGGTCCCGGGGGTCCACCGGGTGGGGCCACCCATCCCGGAGGGCCCCATGGGCTGAAGTGGGAAGGGGGGCCAGCCCTTAGTGGGCTGGTGCGCCCCCCAAGGCCCACCCCCTGCGCCTAGGGTTGGAACCCTAGGGTGGGGGGGGGCGCCCACTTGCCTTGGGGGGCACTCCACCCCCCTTTGGCCGCCGCCCCCCTTGGGAGATCCAATCTCCCAGGGCCGGCGCCCCCCAGGGGCCTATATAAAGGGGGGAGGGGAGGGGGGCAGCCGCACCCTTGCCATGGCGCCTCCCTCTCCCTCTCCAACACCTCCTCCTCCTCCATAGAGCTCGGCGAAGCCCTGCCGGAGTACTGCAGCTCCATCACCACCACGCCGTCGTGCTTCTGCTGGAGCCATCTTCCTCAACCTCTCCTCTCCCCTTGCTGGATCAAGAAGGAGGAGACGTTATGCTGACCGTACGTGTGTTGAACGCGGAGGTGCCGTCCGTTCGGTGCTAGGATCTCCGGTGATTTGGATCACGTCGTGTACGACTACTTCATCCCCGTTCTTTTGAACGCTTCCGCTCGCGATCTACAAAGGTATGTAGATGCATCCGATCACTCGTTGCTAGATGAACTCATAGATGGATCTTGGTGAAACTGTAGGAAAAATTTTGTTTTCTGCAACGTTCCCCAACATGTAGACCCTTAACAAACAAAAGTGTCAGTTTTTACAATTCTCAAGTTAAGGTTGAGTTTAGCACAAGTTAATGGCACACAATACATTCCATACAAGCATGACAAGAGTATAGGCAGCGGAAAGAGCAAATCATAAAGGGATGAGAATTGGAGTGTGCAAACGCAATGGAGACGCGAAGATTTTTGGTGTGGTTGAAAGCACAAGTGCTCCCTGGGTGATTTTGGTAATTAATGTCAACATATCTCTTGTTGGACTAATACTTTTAGCTAGTGTATTTCAGACAAGTTCAACAGTGGCATGGCATGGACAAGAGGATGTGGAAACCCTTCAAAATTCTAAGGACACATATTGGCAAAAGCTCAAGACTCTTCATTTTACTTTTAGTGATCCAAGATCACATTGAGTCCATAGGAAAGCGATTACTATTAAAAGGGGATGAGGTGTTGCTTAATGGTATACTTGGTCAAGTGCTTAGTGATATTGCTCCAAAGCCCTCAACCACTTTCTCACTTTCAAATATGTCCAAAATCGAAAGTTAAACTCGGCCCCACTGATTCTTTCTACCCGGAGCCACCGAGTTGATTTGACATAGCCACTGCCAGAAACCCTAACACCTCGGTCACACCGATATGGATCTCGGTCTCACCGAGATGGCCTTGCAATCTCCCTGCGACTTGTTGCACTCCTTCGGTCTCACCGAGTTAGTGCAATCGGTCACACCAAGTTAGCTTGACATTCTCTCCGTTGTCTTTTGCTTCACTTTGGTCTCACCAAGTTGATGCAATCGGCGCCACCGAGTTGATATTTCCCCTAAGCCCTAGCACATCGGTCCCACCGAGATTCCTAATGTTCACATTTTGAACTGAATCAGTCTCACCGAGTTCTTCTATTCGGTCTGACTGAGTTGGGTCAAATGTGTGTAACGGTTGGATTTTGTGTGGAGGCTATATATACCCCTCCACCCCATCTCCATTTGTGAGAGAGCCATCAGAACGTGCCTACACTTCCACTACTCATTTTTTTGAAAGAGAACCACCTACTGATGTGTTGAGACCAAGATATACCAATCCTACCACAAGAATCTTGATCTCTAGCCTTCCCCAAGTTCCTTTCCACTCAAATCATCTTTCAACCATAGCCAAATCTATGAGAGAGAGTTGATTGTTGGGGAGACTATCATTTGAAGCACAAGAGCAAGTAGTTCATCATCAACACACCATCTATTACCTTTTGGAGAGTGGTGTCTCCTAGATTGGTTAGGTTTCGCTTGGGAGCCTCCGACAAGATGTGGAGTTGAATCAAGAAGTTTGTAAGGGCAAGGAGATCGCCTACTTCATGAGGATCTACCCGAGTGAGGCAAGTCCTTACTGGGCGATGGCCATGGTGGGATAGACAAGGTTGCTTCTTCGTGGACCCTTCGTGGGTGGAGCCCTTCGTGGACTCGCGCAGCCGTTACCCTTCGCGGGTTGAAGTCTCCATTGACGTGGACATACGATAGAACCACCTATCGGAACAACGCCAAAAATCTCTGAGTCTACATTATGTTTGCACACTCTAATCCCTTCCCTTTACTTTCTTGCAATTAGCATGTTTTACTCTTTCTGCTGCACATACTCTTGCTATGCTTGCTTGAAATGTTTTATGAATGCTTAAACTTGTGCTAAAACTCCAACTCAACTTGAAGAACAAAATTGCTACTTTTACTTGTTGAGGGTCTAATCACCCCCCTCTAGACCCCTCTTCTCGATCCTTTCAATTTGTATCAGAGAATTGGTCTCCATTGCTTTGGTTTAATCACCATTGGAGAAAGATGGAAGAGTCTACGATTGGGAGTATTAGACGTAGAGTGCCTATGCTTGACGGAGAGTTCTATAATTCTTGGAAGAATGAGATGCTTGAGATTTTCAATGAATATGATTTGAAAAAGTATATTACCATTCCTTGTGCGCCTCCCATTGATCCCTTGCATCTTACCCCCGATGAGTATCTTGACATGACCCGCAATCTTAGAAATATCGATCTTATCATTAGAGGTCTGCCTAGAAATTTGCTTATATGCTTGCCTACATGTGAATGTGCTTATACTATATGGAGATATCTTGAGGAGCGTTTTCCAAACTATTCCTTGAAAATTCTAGATGAGATTCTTCAAACGTCCATTGATTTTCATAAAATGAATCCTAGTGATCCTAAATTTGATGATCGTCTATTTGAGCTTCGTGATCTTATGCATGCCAAAGGAGATATTGGAGTCATTAGTAGCATCATATCAAGAGTTATTAGAATTCATAAATATGCACATTGTCATGGTCATAAATCTAATGAATCACTCTCTCTAGGTGATGATCATTCACATGATGATGTTGAATATGGATATTATGATGAGGATAATGATAGTGACTTTGATCTTGATGAGTCAATGAGACACTTTGGTCTTATGTCTAACCTTCATGGTTACATGGCGGGAGGAAAGGAAGGGGCTCTCGATAGTGGATGTACTGATCATATGACCGGAGACAAAGATATGTTCCATGAGCTTGCAAAGAACGATAGTCCCCGCAATTATGTCACTTTTGGTGACAACTCCAAGGGTAAGGTTGTTGGAAATATGCCCTAGAGGCAATAATAAAATGGTTATTATTATATTTCCCTTGTTCAGGATAATTGTCTATTCTTCATGCTATAACTGTATTAACCGGAGAACGTAATACATGTGTGAATACGTAGACCACAATATGTCCCTAGTAAGCCTCTAGTTGACTAGCTCATTGATCAATAGATGGTTATGGTTTCCTGACCATGGACATTGGATGTCATTGATAATCGGATCACATCATTAGGAGAATGATGTGATGGACATGACCCAATCCTAAGCATAGCACAAGATCGCGTAGTTCGTTTGCTAGAGCTTTTCTAATGTCAAGTATCGTTTCCTTAGACCATGAGATTGTGCAACTCCCGGATACCGTAGGAATGCTTTGGGTGTATCAAACGTCACAACATAACTGGGTGACTATAAAGGTGCACTACAGGTATCTCCGAAAGTGTCTATTGGGTTGGCACGAATCGAGACTGGGATTTGTCAATCCGTGTGACGGAGAGGTATCTCTGGGCCCACTCGGTAACGCATCACCATAATGAGCTCAGTGTAACTAATGAGTTAGCCACGGGATCATGTGTTACGGAACGAGTAAAGAGACTTGCCGGTAACGAGATTGAACAAGGTATAGAGATACCGACGATCGAATCTCGGGCAAGTAACATACCAATAGACAAAGGGAATTGAATACGTGATTGATTGAATCCCCAACATCATGGTTCATCTGATGAGATCATCGTGGAACATGTGGGAGCCAACATGGGTATCCAGATCCGCTGTTGGTTATTGGCCGGAGAACGTCTCAGTCATGTCTGCATGGTTCCCGAACCCATAGGGTGTACACACTTAAGGTTCGGTGACGCTAGAGTTGTTATGGGAAATAGTATGTGGTTACCGAAGGTTGTTTGGAGTCCCAGAAGAGATCCCGGATGTGACGAGGAACTCCGGAATGGTCCGGAGGTGAAGATCGATATATGGACGAAGGGTATTGGAGTCTGGAATTGTTCTGGGGGTACCGAGTGACGACCAGCGTGTCCGAAAGGGGTTTCAGAGGCCCCGGCAAGCGTTGGGGGGCCTTATGGGCCAAGGGGAGGGGGCACATCAGCCCACTAAGGGGCTGTGCGCCCCTCCCACCCCATCTCACGTAACGTGGAGAGGTAGGGGCGCCTCCCCTAGGGCAGCCACCCCTCCCGGTTTGGGGGGCAAGTTTCCTAGGGGTGGGGGCGCCCAAAACTATCTAGGGTTTCCCCTGTGGCCGCAGCCGCTCCCCTATGGAAACCCTAGGGCGCCTCCTCCTCCGCCTTCCTCCTATATATAGTGAGGAAGCGAGAGGGCAGCCACACACCCCTTCCCTGGCGCAGCCCTTCCCCTCTCCAACTCCTCCTCCTCTTCCGTAGTGCTTGGCGAAGCCCTGCCGGAGAACCACGAGCTCCTCCACCACCATGCTGTCGTGCTGCTGGAGTTCTCCCTCAACTTCTCCTCTCCCCTTGCTGGATCAAGAAGGAGGAGGCATCCCCAGGCTGTACGTGTGTTGAACGCGGAGGCGCCGTCCGTTCGGTGCTTGATCGGATCTTTCGCGATTTGAATCGCCGCGAGTACGACTCCATCAACCGCGTTCTTGTAATGCTTCCGCTTAGAGATCTTCAAGGGTATGAAGATGCACCCCCTCTCTCTCTCTCATTGCTAGCATCTCCTAGATTGATCTTGGTGACACGTAGGAAAATTTTGAATTATTACTACGTTCCCCAACAGTGGCATCATGAGCTAGGTCTATGCGTAGATTCTATGCACGAGTAGAACACAAAGTAGTTGTGGGCGATGATTTGTTCAATTTGCTTATCGTTACTAGTCTTATCTTGATTCGGAGGCATTGTGGGATGAAGTGGCCCGGACCGACCTTACACGTACTCTTACGTGAGATAGGTTCCACCGACTGACATGCACTTGATGCATAAGGTGGCTAGTGGGTGTCTGTCTCTCCCACTTTAGTCAGATCGGATTCGATGAAGAGGGTCCTTATGAAGGGTAAATAGCAATTGGCATATCACCATTGTGGCTTTTGTGTAGGTAAGAAATGTTCTTGCTAGAAACCCATAGCAGCCACGTAAAACATGCAACAACAATTAGAGGACGTCTAACTTGTTTTTTGAAGGGTATGCTATGTGATGTGATATGGCCAAAAGGATGTGATGAATTATATATATATATATATATGTATATATATATATATATGTGATGTATGAGATTGATCATGTTCTTGTAATAGGAATCACGACTTGCATGTCGATGAGTATGACAACCGACAGGAGCCATATGAGTTGTCTTAATTTATTGTATGACCTGCGTGTCAATGAAAAATGCCATGTAATTACTTTAGTTTATTACTAACCGTTAGCCATAGTAGTAGAAGTAATAGTTGGCGAGACAACTTCGTGAAGACACGATGATGGAGATCATGGTGTCATGCCGGTGACGAAGGTGATCATGCCGCGCCTCGAAGATGGAGATCAAAGCCGCAAGATGATATTGGCCATATCATGTCACTTTATGATTTGCATGTGATGTTTGTCATGTTTACATCTTATTTGCTTAGAACGATGGTAGCATAAATAAGATGATCCCTCACTAAAATTTCAAGAAAAGTGTTCCCCCTAACTGTGCACCGTTGCGAAGGTTCGTTGTTTCGAAGCACCACGTGATGATCGGGTGTGATAGATTCTAACGTTCACATACAACGGGTGTAAGCCAGATTTACACATGCGAAACACTTAGGTTGACTTGACGAGCCTAGCATGTACAGACATGGCCTCGGAACACAAGAGACCGAAAGGTCGAACATGAGTCGTATAGTAGATGCGATCAACATGGAGATGTTCACCGTTGATGACTAGTCCGTCTCACGTGATGATCGGACACGGCCTAGTCGATTCGGATCATGTATCACTTAGATGACTAGAGGAATGTCTATCTGAGTGGGAGTTCATTAAATAATTTGATTAGATGAACTCATTATCATGAACATAGTCTAAATTGTCTTTGCAAATTTTGTTGTAGATTAATAGGTCGCGCTTTAGATCCCTGTTTAATACGTTCCTAGAGAAAGAATAAGTTGAAAGATATTGTAAGCAATTGTGCGGATTAGGGCCGTGGTCTGAGGATTGTCCTCACTGCTACACAGAAGGCTTCTGTCCTTGATGCACCACTCGGTGTGCCAACCCTGTTGGCGTCGTCCGTGGATGTTGTGAACATCTGGCAGACACGTTCTGATGACTATGTAACATCCCAAATTTTCAATTTGGAATGTTATACATTAGATCATCATGCATATCATATTTTCTTGCATTTTGGTCGATCCTAGAAATTTCACGCAACTCAAGGACCCTCGGAGAGAGTTGGAGATTTCGTTATTTTCATATTTGAGTTTTCTCAAATTTTGAAAAGAGGATCATTTGATTTTATTTATTTCATTTTCAATTATTTTTCCGATATTAAAAATATGAGAGGGAATAATATGACTTTCCCAAAATTTAGGAAAAATGAAGATTTAATAAATAAATCAAATTTTGGATTTACAGGAGTTTATTTGCATTTTTATTTGCATTAGGGAAAAATGCGTATTTCAAAAATTGCATCTAGGCCCCGAGTAAAAGTTCATTTTGTTCGACTCATTTTTAGGAGTCGGGGAAAATTTACTTTAGAAATTTTGGAGTTCGTTTAGATTTATTTTTCTTCGTTTTTTTTCTGCTCAAGAAATTATTTAAAAAAAAATTTCCGCAGCGCCGACTGGGCCAAAGGCCCAACCGAGCCGGCCCGCGCCAGCCGCCTTCCTCGCGCGCCAGCCGCCGCCGCCGCCGGCCTAGTCCGAGTCGGACTCCCCCTCCCCCAAGCCACCCCTCCCCCCTTTAAATACCCCCGCACCCCCCCTCTCCTCCCCACACCAGCCCCGCCGCGCCCCGCAGCAGCAGCAGCAGCAGCGCACCCCGCAGCCGCCGCCGCCAGCGCCCGCTGCCGCCGCAAGTCGCCGCCGTCGCCCCGCGCCACACCGCCGCCCCGCCGGAGCCCCGACGAGGTAGCCGGCCACGCCACCCCACCCCCTCGGTTCGGTTTTTCTAATAAAAACCGTTCCGGTTTATTTTCGTCCGCGTTTTGGTTTTTTTCGAAACCCTAGATCGGTTTTTTCCGGTTTTGTTGTTAGCGAGCGTTCGCTGGACCGTTCGTCTTAACGAACGTGATCACCGGTTATTCTCGGTTAACGAACGTCCGTTCGTTTAACCGTTCGTCGTTTTTCTTTTTCGTCGGATTTATTCCGCGATTTTTTGATCGCGATTACAGATCCGATCTTCGTTCTAGTTTATCTTCTCGCTCGTTTATCGAAATCAGGTGATTCAAGCGCCTGGAGTTTCATTTCGAAACCGCCGTTCCGACTAATCAACTTTCACAAGTTTTTGCTACTGTAAAATTTGACCTAGATTCAACTTGCTAGAACCGGGTTGTTTTCTTCCGCCGTTTCTTTTCTGTTTCTTTGTTCGATTTCGTTTTCTTTTGCAACCGGAGTTCTTAAGTTGAACTTTCTGGTTCGATCTTTCGTTCGAGTTTTACCTGTGCATTAGATGAGTACTTATTGTATGCTTGTTGTTTGTCTGCGATAGATTATCCGGATTGCGCCGCCTGTTACTTCGAATCTCTAGGTTTCGCGGATCATCAGCAAGGCAAGTAACACTTTGATCATACCTTCTCATTGCCCAGTTTTTATTGCATTAGACCAATCCTCAAACATTGCATGATTAGGATCTAATTAAATTGTGGGATGGGAAGTAGATGAGGTAGTACCTATTACCTGTTTTACTTATGAAACCTTTGGGAGTTACTTCTACGTTTGCTTATTATGCCATGCTATGCTAGTAGACGTGGATTGGGTGAGTGATATCCATGACAGATGTGAGCAATTGTTAATTAATGGTTTATCTAAGGTGGCAACTTAAACACACATCTGGGTGGATTGAGGCACCAGGTTTCTATCAGGACTTGCCTATTTTTTTGGGACCGCCACCCAGGCTCAAAGGGATCATAAGATCATTCATGCTAGAAACTTCCTTGTGCAGCCACAAGCCATTATGGGCTCTGGCATAGTTGACTAAGTCGTGCGAACTCTTATAGGGGTAGACTAGCAGATGTAGGGGTTGTAGGTGGTATAGTCTACTCCATCGTAAGGTGCTAGCGCTTCTGAAAGACTATGTCTCGGTCACCTGTTTCTCAAACACCATGTTGTGCGAGAAACCAAACGGAGGCGATCGAGTCTTGTGGGGAAAAGTGCGCAAACCTCTGCAGAGTGTACAAACTAATCATGATTAGCCGTGTCCCCGGTTATGGACAACTTGAGTATCTAGTACCTGATTATCATGTGAATCTCATCATGTTACTTCTAATTAATATTGTTGGGCGATTAATGACTACTTTTAATTGGGATCGGAATGCTGTCAACCATTCGCGATGTTTAACAACCACCATGATAGTTAAATAAATTTATTTCCTTTGTAGTAGGGAAAAACTGGCTTTACGCAAAACTATAACCATAGAGCTTTTCCACCAGCCATATATGCATGTAGTATAGGCTTATCATTTGTTTCTCTCTATGTGTTATATTGCCAGCATATTCCATGTGCTGACCCGTTTTCGGGCTGCAACTTTCATGTTGCAGACTTTTCAGACAACGATTAAGGTGCTTTTAGGTCGTGGTTCTATACTCAGTGATGCCGTTGGAGTTGATGGACTCGCTTATCTTCCAAGCCTTCCGCTGTTATCGTTATTAGATGGCCTTAAGCCATATTTATTGTAATAAGTTCTCTTTGAGACAATGATGTAATAAGTGTGTGATTGCTACTCTGTTATAAATCCTTCGAAGTACTGTGTGGTGTCAGCATTACTGATCCAGGGATGACACCGGAGCACAGAGACTTGACCATCTGAGGTCGGGTCGCTACAGAGATGGTATCAGAGCACACGCTGACTGTAGGACACGACCACTAAGTAAAAGCCATAGATCACTATTCTCTTCTCATTTTCTAACTCCTCATCTTTTCTACTCTTTTAGGATGACGGACGCGAAGATCAAGTACGCTCAACCGGATGAAGGCACACCTTTTGGATCCCACTTGAAGGAAGTCACCAAGTACTTGAACATTGGACTACCAAGCTTCACCGGGACCTTCAACGCCACTCTGCCTGAAGAGGAGCGCTGGAAGATTCAAGCTCACGTTCCGGGAAGGACATTCGCGCCAATCACGAAGCCCATAGATAGTGTTTTCAGTGCACCAACCTGGAGTCTAGGAAAGAGCATGGCAGCTCATATCACCATGGGACGCATTGGAGAAGTTTATCAGGAAGACCTCAAGGACACTATCTACCAGATTTGCGGACGCCGAGATGAACAATGGGAGATAGTCAGCACCAAGAAGGATAGGTCCATTGCAGCTTTCATCTAGGAGTTAAACCAGCACATTCGACGCCAAGAGAACCAGATGTGCAATGATATGGTAGAGTTGAAGAATGCAAAGGGAAGGATCATCGAGCTAGAAGGAGAACTGAAGGCTACACGCAAGGACTACATGGACGAGATCGTAGCTCTAGCAAGGCACAACGGCGATCTTAAGCAGGAGATCGCAGAACTCAAGGGGAAATTAGCATCCAAGAAGGAAGACAAGTACGTCGCATGTCCGAGCAACTACATCATCATCGACGACACCGATTCGGATCCAAGTGAACCCGACTTTGAAGACGAAGCTGGAGCAGACATCATGGAATCTTCCACCGATTCAAATTTCTAGATGACCACCATATATTAGTAGTATTTCCTCCATGTAAACATTATAGTCCACACACTTTTGCGATAGTTCTAGGCCGTTGTATGCCCTTTGTTTGAATTGAATGAAGTGATTTTGTGTGCATTTGCTCATGTGCATTGGGGTAGTGATTTCTCTTTAGACCTCACTCTATTCTTAATTCTCGTCTTTTCTAAACCTCAGATGCCTCCGAGACGTGAAAATAAATTCGTGTTCCCGCCAGAGATCACTCAATTGATTCAACAGCAGAATGCCTTGATCCAAACATTGGTGCAGAACAACAACAACAACAACAACCCACCACCACCACCACCTGTTGATCATTTGACCCGTTTCCTTAGGCTGAATCCGCCGGTGTATTCCAGTAGCATCGAGCCGATTGTAGCAGATGATTGGCTCCGCATGATAGGAAGGGAGTTGACCACTGCAGGATGCACCGATGCTGAGAAAGTGAAGTTTGCCGCACATCAGCTTGAAGGACCCGCGGCAGCATGGGGGGAGAATTTCACAGCCACTTACCCTGTAGACACTGTCACATGGGATCAGTTTCAGCAAGCTTTCCGCACTGCCCATGTTTCAGCTGGAGCTATGGCCATGAAGAAGCGTGAGTTTCGCAACTTATGCCAAGGAGGAATGACAGTTGGCCAGTATGTGGATGACTTTAGTAAGTTAGCACGTTATGCCCCAGATGACGTTGCTACAGACGCAGCTAAGCAGGAGAAGTTTCTTGAAGGACTGAATGATGAGCTAAGCATGCAGTTGATGGTAGCAAGTTTCAACAACTACCAGGAGTTGGTAGATCATGCCATCATGATTGAAGGGAAGCAACAGCAGATTGAGAACCGCAAGAGGAAGTATGGGCAGGGGAAGTATAACTCTGGAGCCCAGCAGAAGCCCCGTCATGCCCCTAAACCAGGAGTTCAGTTTCAACATACCCATGGTGGAGGTAGTTCGCACAACCATAATGGCCACAAGAACGGTAATGGGAATGGAGGAAGCAACGGCCAGAACCGTACCACCCCATCAACCCCAGCCAAGAAAGACCTGAGCCATATCACCTGTTACAAGTGTTCCAAGACCGGACATTATGCAAATGAATGTCCCAAAGGCCAAGGTGGAAATGGAAGCTCTGGAAAGAAGCCGAACCCTTTCAATAGGGGACAGGTGAACCACATTGATGTGGAGGAGGTTGAAGCTCAGCCCGATGCAGTAATCGATAAGTTTTTGGTTAAGTCATTTACTGCACTTGTTCTTTTTGATACTGGTGCATCACATTCTTACATATCGAGGGGATTTGTGGATAAGTATAACCTGCCAACCCAAACCCTTAGGACACCCATGTTAGTAACCTCGCCTGGAGCAGAATATATGGCTAGTCGATGGTGTGATCGGTTACCCCTAAGGATTGGTAGCTATGTATTTCCGTCAGACCTAATAGTATTGGAATCTCAAGGATTGGATGTGATATTCGGCATGGATTGGTTGTCAAAGTATGAAGGGAACATAGAATGTGCCAGTAAGACAATTTTGCTCACGACGCCAGAAGGAAGAAGGATCAAGTATGTATCCCGGCATGCGCCAAACAGGACACAAGTAAATTCCTTATCAGGAGTTGTGCAGGAAGAAGTACCAGTGGTAAGGGATTTTCCTGACGTATTTCCAGAAGAGTTGCCAGGCATGCCACGGATAGAGACATTGAGTTCTTAATTGAGCTTTTGCCAGGTACATGCCCAATATCGAAGAGAGCATACCGGATGCCAGCAAAGGATTTGGTAGAAATTAAGAAGCAGATTAAGGAGTTATTGGATAAAGGTTACATACGCCCAAGTTCTTCGCCTTGGGGATCACCCGTACTTCTAGTGGAGAAGAAGGATGGATCATTAAGGATGGTTGTTGATTACCGTGGATTGAATGAAGTAACCATCAAGAACAAGTACCCTTTGCCAATGATTAATGATCTGTTTGATCGTTTGCAAGGAGCTAAAGTGTTTTTCAAGATCGATTTGCGATCAGGGTACCATCAGTTGAAGATTCGAGAGCAGGACATACCTAAGACAACATTTACCACAAGATATGGACTGTATGAGTATACCGTTATGTCATTTGGACTGACTAACGCACCTGCGTATTTCATGAACCTGATGAACAAAGTGTTTATGGAGTTTTTGGATAAGTTCGTCGTGGTTTTTGATTGATGATATTCTGGTATTCTCGAAGAATGAAGAAGAGCATAAAGAACATTTACGATTGGTTTTGGAGAAACTAAGGGAACATCAGTTATATGCCAAATTCAGCAAATGTGAGTTTTGGTTGAAGGAAGTAGGATTTCTTGGACATGTTATATCCAGAGAAGGAATAACAGTTGACCCCACAAAGGTTGAGACCGTAACCGAATGGGAAGCACCAACGACAATTGGGGAGATCCGGAGTTTTCTTGGACTCGCAGGATACTACCGGAGATTCATTGAGAATTTCTCAAAGATTGCAAAGCCTATGATGGAGTTGCTGAAGAAGGATACTAAGTTCATATGGACTGAGGAGTGTGAGGCTAGTTTTCAGGAGTTGAAGAAAAGATTGGTTTCCTCACCAGTATTGATTCTGCCAGATCAGAACAAGGATTATGAGGTGTATTGCGACGCTTCACGTCGAGGACTTGGAGCAGTGCTTATGTAGTAAGGAAGAGTTGTTTCGTATGCCTCACGACAATTGAAACCTCATGAATTGAATTATGCTACACATGATTTGGAGTTAGCAGCCGTAGTGCATGCATTGAAGACATGGAGACATTTCCTCATTGGAAATCATTGTGAAGTGTACACGGATCACAAGAGTTTGAAGTACATTTTCACGCAGAAGGAGTTGAACCTCAGACAAAGGAGATGGTTGGAGCTCATCAAGGATTATGATATGAGATTGCATTACCATCCCGGAAAAGCTAATGTAGTAGCTGACGCATTGAGCCGTAAGAGCCATGTCAATACACTAATGACGGGAGAAATACCAAAGGAGTTAGCAGAAGATCTTCGAGAGCTATGTTTGGAGATAGTTCCGAGAGGCTATGTTGCAGTATTGGAAATTCAGTCCACATTGATGGATAAAATCAGAGAGGCTCAGAAATCTGACAAGGAGATTGCAGATATAAAGAAGAAAATGAGCGAAGGAAAAGGAAAGGGATTTCGTGAGGATGAGCACGATACCCTATGGTTTGAGGATCGTGTTTATGTGCCAAATGACCCGGAGATCAGGAAGTTGATTCTGCACGAGGCACATGATTCACCCAGGAAATACCAAGATGTATTTGGATTTGAAGGAAACATTCTGGTGGACCGGAATGAAGAAGGATATTGCAGCATATGTAGCAGTTTGTGATGTGTGTCATAGAGTGAAGGCAGAACATCAGAAGCTAGCCGGATTGTTACAACCATTGCCGATACCCGAATGGAAGTGGGATAAGATAGGCATGGATTTTATCACAGGACTACCCAGGACGAAGGCAGGCTATGACTCGATATGGGTAGTAGTTGATCGATTGACGAAGGTAGCACATTTCATCCCAGTTAAGACCACTTACACCAGTGCTAAGTTGGCAAAGATATACATGACTAGGATCATTTGTTTGCATGGAGTTCCGAGGAGTATCGTATCAGATAGAGGAACCCAATTTACCTCAAAGTTTTGGAATCAGTTGCATGAAACTTTGGGAACGAGACTGGAGTTCAGCACAACTTTTCATCCGCAGACAGATGAACCGACTGAGAGAGTCAATCAGATTTTGGAGGATATGCTGAGAGCTTGTGCGTTAGATTATGGATCTAGTTGGGACGATAACTTGCCGTATGCGGATTTTCTTATAACAACAGTTACCAAACCAGTTTGAAGATGGCACCTTTCGAAGCTTTGTACGGAAGGAGGTGTAGGACACCGTTGTCATGGGATGAAGTTGGAGACCGTCAATTGTTTGGACCAGATTTGATTAAGGAGTCTGAACGGAAAGTTAAGTTGATTCGCGATAGGCTCAAGATAGCCCAGTCCAGGCAGAAGAGCTACACAGATTCTAAACGCAAGGAGACAGTCTATGAAACCAGAGATAGAGTTTATCTTCGAGTATCCCCACTTCGAGGAGTTAAGCGCTTTGGAGTTAAGGGAAAGTTAGCACCGCGTTTCATTGGACCATATAAGATCTTGCAACGTATGGGAGAAGTCGCTTATAAGTTGGAATTACCAGAAGGACTGTCAGGAGTTCACGATGTATTCCATGTTTCTCAGCTGAAGAAATGTCACACCGAGATGGCAGAGGTACCACTAAGAGATACAATGCCGCTTGAAGCAATTCAGTTGAAGGAGGATCTAACATATGAGGAGAAACCAGTTAGGATTCTCGAATACGCCAGCAGAGTTACCCGCAGCAAGGTTATCAAGTTTTGCAAAGTTCAGTGGAACAACCACTCAGAGGATGAAGCCACCTGGGAGAGAGAAGAAGATTTGCTCAAGGACCACCCTCACCTATTTTCAAGCCAACCCGAATCTCGAGGGCGAGATTCATCTTAAGGGGGGGTAGGTTTGTAACATCCCAAATTTTCAATTTGGAATGTTATACATTAGATCATCATGCATATCATATTTTCTTGCATTTTGGTCGATCCTAGAAATTTCACGCAACTCAAGGACCCTCGGAGTGAGTTGGAGATTTCGTTATTTTCATATTTGAGTTTTCTCAAATTTTGAAAAGAGGATCATTTGATTTTATTTATTTCATCTTCAATTATTTTTCCGATATTAAAAATATGAGAGGGAATAATATGACTTTCCCAAAATTTAGGAAAAATGAAGATTTCATAAATAAATCAAATTTTGGATTTACAGGAGTTTATTTGCATTTTTATTTGCATTAGGGAAAAATGCGTATTTCAAAAATTGCATCTAGGCCCCGAGTAAAAGTTCATTTTGTTTGACTCATTTTTAGGAGTCGAGGAAAATTTACTTTAGAAATTTTGGAGTTCGTTTAGATTTATTTTTCTTCGTTTTTTTCTGCTCGCGAAATTATTAAAAAAAAATTCCGGAGCGCCGACTGGGCCAAAGGCCGAGCCGAGCCGACCCGCGCCAGTCGCCTTCCCCGCGCACTCGCGCCCGCGCGCCAGCCGCCACCGCCGCCGGCCTAGTCCGAGTCGGACTCCCCCTCCCCTTGCTTGCCCCCTCCCCCAAGCCACCCCTCTCCCCCTTTAAATACCCCCGCACCCCCCTCTCCTCCCCACACCAGCCCCGCCGTGCCCCGCAGCAGCAGCAGCAGCACACCCCGCAGCGGCCGCCGCCGCCAGCGCCCGCCGCCGCCGCAAGTCGCCGCCGCCGCTAGCGCCGCCGTTGCACCGCGCCACGCCGCCGCCCCGCCGGAGCCCCGACGAGGTAGCCGCGCCACGCCACCCCACCCCCTCGGTTCGGTTTTTCTAATAAAAACCGTTCCGGTTTATTTTCGTCCGCGTTTTTCGGTTTTTTTCGAAACCCTAGATCGTTTTTTTTTCGGTTTTGTTGTTAGCGAGCGTTCGCCGGACCGTTCATCTTAACGAACGTGATCACCGGTTATTCTCGATTAACGAACGTCCGTTTGTTTAACCGTTCGTCGTTTTTCTTTTTCGTCGGATTTATTCCACGATTTTCTGATTGCGATTACAGATCGGATCTTCGTTCTAGTTTATCTTCTCGCTCGTTTATCGAAATCAGGTGATTCAAGCGCCTGGAGTTTCGTTTCGAAACCGCCATTCCGACTAATCAACTTTCACAAGTTTTTGCTACTATAAAATTTGACCTAGATTCAACTTGCTAGAACCGAGTTGTTTTCTTCCGCCGTTTCTTTTCCGTTTCTTTGTTCGATTTCGTTTTCTTTTGCAACCGGAGTTCTTAAGTTCAACTTTCTGGTTCGATCTTTCGTTCGAGTTTTACCTGTGCATTAGATGAGTACTTATTGTATGCTTGTTGTTTATCTGCGATAGATTACCCGGATTGCGCCGCCTGTTACTTCGAATCTCTAGGTTTCGCGGATCATCAGCAAGGCAAGTAACACTTTGATCATACCTTTTCATTGCCCAGTTTTTATTGCATTAGACCAATCCTCAAACATTGCATGATTAGGATCTAATTAAATTGTGGGATGGGAAGTAGATGAGCTAGTATCTATTACCTGTTTTACTTATGAAACCTTTGGGAGTTACTTCTACGTTTGCTTATTATGCCATGCTATGCTAGTAGACGTGGATTGGGTGAGTGATATCCATGACAGATGTGAGCAATTGTTAATTAATGGTTTATCTAAGGTGGCAACTTAAACGCACATCTGGGTGGATTGAGGCACCTGGTTTCTATCAGGACTTGCCTGTTTTTTTGGGACCGCCACCCAGGCTCAAAGGGATCATAAGATCATTCATGCTAGAAACTTCCTTGTGCAGCCACAAGCCATTATGGGCTCTGGCATAGTTGACTAAGTCGTGCGAACTCTTATAGGGGTAGACTAGCAGATGTAGGGGTTGTAGGTGGTATAGTCTACTCCATCGTAAGGTGCTAGCGCTTCTGAAAGACTATGTCTCGGTCACCTGTTTCTCAAACACCATGTTGTGCGAGAAACCAAACGGAGGCGATCGAGTCTTGTGGGGAAAAGTGCGCAAACCTCTGCAGAGTGTACAAACTAATCATGATTAGCCGTGTCCCCGGTTATGGACAACTTGAGTATCTAGTACCTGATTATCATGTGAATCTCATCATGTTACTTCTAATTAATATTGTTGGGCGATTAATGACTACTTTTAATTGGGATCGGAATGCTGTCAACCATTCGCGATGTTTAACAACCACCATGATAGTTAAATAAATTTATTTCCTTTGTAGTAGGGAAAAACTGGCTTTACGCAAAACTATAACCATAGAGCTTTTCCACCAGCCATATATGCATGTAGTATAGGCTTATTATTTGTTTCTCTCTATGTGTTACATTGCCAGCATATTCCATGTGCTGACCCGTTTTCGGGCTGCAACTTTCATGTTGCAGACTTTTCAGACGACGATTAAGGTGCTTTAAGGTCGTGGTTCTATACTCAGTGATGCCGTTGGAGTTGATGGACTCGCTTATCTTCCAAGCCTTCCGCTGTTATCGTTATTAGATGGCCTTAAGCCATATTTATTGTAATAAGTTCTCTTTGAGACAACGATGTAATAAGTGTGTGATTGCTACTCTGTTATAAATCCTTCGAAGTACTGTGTGGTGTCAGCATTACTGATCCAGGGATGACACCGGAGCACAGAGACTTGACCATCTGAGGTCGGGTCGCTACAGACTACCTGATAGTTTAGTGCGCCATGCTTTGCGGCTTAGAGTCGGGGCTCCAAAAGCATTTTTGAACGCCATGGAGCATATGAGATGTTCCAAGAGCTGAAATTGGTATTTCAGGCTCATGCCCGTGTTGAGAGGTTTGAGACCTCTGACAAGATCTTTGCCTACAATATGGAGGAGAATAGCTCAGCCAGTGAGCATGTGCTCAGAATGTCTGGGTACTTCAATCGCTTGAATCAAGTGGGAGTTAATCTTCCAGATAAGAGAAGTGATTGACGGACTTCTCCAGTCACTATCACCAAGCTAACTAGAGCTTCGTGATGAACTATAACATGGAAGGGAAGTTGATCCTGGAGCTATTCGTCGTGCTTAAGGCCATAAAGGTAGAAGTCAAGAAGGAGCATCAAGTTTTGATGGTTAACAAGACCACTAGTTTCAAAGAAGGGCAAGGGCAAGAAGGGAAACTTCATGAATGGCAAGCCAGTTGCCGCTCCAGTGAAGAAACCCAAGAACCCATACCCGAGACGAAGTGCCTCTATTAGGGGAATGGTCACTAGAAGCGGAACTGCCTCAAATACTTGGTAGATAAAAAGGCTGTCAACTTCAACAAAAGTATATTTGATATATGTGTTATTGATGTGTACCTTACTAGTACTCCTAGTAGCACATGGGTATTAGATACCGGTTCAGTTGCTAATATTGGTAACTCGAAACAAAAGCTACGGATTAAACAGAGACTAGCTAAGGGCGAGGTGGCGATATGTGTTGGAAGTGCTTCCAAGGATGATATGATCACCATCGCACCTTCGGGATTAGTGTTGAACCCAGATAAATGTTGTTTGCATTATTGTCTGCGTTGAGCATGAACATGATTAGACCATGTTTATTGCAATACGGTTATTCATTTAAGTCAGAGAATAATGGTTATTTTGTTTGCATGAGTAACACCTTCTATGGTCATGCACCCAATGTGAATGGTTTATTGAATCTCGGTCATAGTGATACACATGCTCATAACATTGATGCGAAAAGATGTAGAGTTGATAATGATAGTACCACTTTCTTGTGGCACAGCCGCTTAGGTAATATTGGTGTAAAGCGCATGAAGAACCTCCATGCTGATGGACTTTTGGAGTCACTTGATTTTGAATCACTTGACACATGCGAGCCATGCCTCATTGGCAAGATGACTAAAACCCCGTTTTCTGGAACAATGGAACGGGCAAGTGACTTGTTGGAAATCATACATGCTGATGTGTGCGATCCGATGAGTGTTGACGCGTGCGGTGGATATTGTTATTTTGTCACCTTCACCGATGAATTGAGTAGATATGGGTATATTTACTTAATGAAGCGTAAGTCTGAAACGTTTGAAAAGTTCAAGCAATTTCAAAGTGAAGTTGAGAATCATCATAACAAGAAGATCAAGTTCCTACGATCTGATCAAGGGAAAAGTATCTGAGTTAGGAGTTTGGCAATCACTAAAGACAAGGTGGAATCATTCCACAGTTGACGCCACCTGGAACACCATAGCGTAATGGTGTGTCCAAACGTCGTAATCACACCCTATTGGATATGGTGCGATCTATGATGCCTCTTACCGATCTACCACTATCATTTTGGGGCTATGCATTAGAGACAATTACATTCACTTTAAATAGGGCACCATCTAAAGTCCGTGGAGACGACACCTTATGAACTATGGTCAGGCAAGAAACCTAAGTTGTTGTTTCTTAAGGTTTGGGGTTACGATGCTTATGTCGATAGGCTTCAGCCAGAAAAGCTCGAACCCAAAGCGGAAAATTGTGTCTTCATAGAATACCCAAACAAGACGATTGGGTATACCTTCTATCTCAGATATGAGGGCAAAGTGTTTGTCGCTATGAATAGGTCCTTTCTTGAGAAAGAGTTTCTCTCAAAAGAATTGAGTGGGAGGAAGATAGAACTTGATGAGGTTGTTAAACCTTTACTTCAACTAGAGAGTAGCGCAACACAAAAAAATGTTTCTGTGGCACTGCTACCTCTTGAGCACTGCGTTGGATTTCCCCGAAGAGGAGAGGATGATGCAGCAAAGTAGCGTAAGTATTTCTCTCAGTTTTTGAGAACCAAGGTATCAATCCAGCAGTAGGCTACACGCAAGTCCCTCGTACCTACACAAAACAATAGCTCAACGCAACCAATGCGATTAGGGGTTGTCTATCCCTTCACGGTCACTTACGGGAGTTAGATCTGATAGAGATGATAGATAATATTTTTGGTATTTTTTGGTATAGAGATGCAAAGTAAAAAGTAAAAGGCAAAGTAAAAAAGCAAAGCAATAATAAAGTGATGGAGATTGATATGATGAGAATAGACCCGGGGGCCATAGGTTTCACTAGTGGCTTCTCTCAAGAGCATAAGTATTCTACGGTGGGTGAACAAATTACTGTTGAGCAATTGACAGAATTGAGCATAGTTATGAGAATATCTAGGTATGATCATGTATATAGGCATCACGTCCGAGACAAGTAGACCGACTCCTGCCTGCATCTACTACTATTACTCCACTCATCGACCGCTATCCAGCATGCATCTAGAGTATTAAGTTAAAAACAGAGTAACGCCTTAAGCAAGATGACATGATGTAGAGGGATAGCTTCATGCAATATGATAAAAACCCCATCTTGTTATCCTCGATGGCAACAATACAATACGTGCCTTGCTGCCCCTTCTGTCACTAGGAAAGGACACCGCAAGATTGAACCCAAAGCTAAGCACTTCTCCCATTGCAAGAAAAGCCAATCTAGTAGGCCAAACCAAACTGATAATTCGAAGAGACTTGCAAAGATAACCAATCATACATAAAAGAATTCAAAGAAGATTCAAATATTATTCATAGATAGACTTGATCATAAACCCACAATTCATCGGTCTCAACAAACACACCGCAAAAAGAAGATTACATCGAATAGATCTCCATGAGAGAGGGGGATAACATTGTATTGAGATCCAAAAAGAGAGAAGAAGCCATCTAGCTAATAACTATGGACCCGAAGGTCTGAGGTAAACTACTCACACTTCATCGGAGAGGCTATGATGATGTAGAAGCCCTCCGTGATGACGGCCCTCTCCGGCGGGGCTCCGGAACAGGCCCCAAGATGGGATCTCGTGGATACAGAAAGTTGCGGCGGTGGAATTAGGTTTTTGGCTCTGTTTCTGATCGTTTGGGGGTACGTAGGTATATATAGGAGGAAGAAGTACGTCGGTGGAGCTCCGAGGGGCCCACGAGGCAGGGGGCACGCCCTAGGGGGGGTGGTGCCCTCCACCCTCGTGACCGCCTCTTTGCTTCCTTGGAGTAGGGTCCAAGTCTCCTGGATCACGTTAGGTGAGAAAATTACGTTCCCGAAGGTTTCATTCCATTTGGACTCCGTTTGATATTCTATTTCTCCGAAACACTGAAATAGGAAAAAAAACAGCAATTCTGGGCTGGGCCTCCGGTTAATAGGTTAGTCCAAAAAATAATATAAAAGTGGAAAATAAAGCTCAATATAGTCCAAAACAGTCGATAATATAGCATGGAGCAATCAAAAATTATAGATACGTTGGAGACGTATCAGGCATCCCCAAGCTTAATTCCTGCTCGTCCTCGAGTAGGTAAATGATAAAAAGAGAATTTTTGATGCGGAGTGCTACTCTGCATAATTTCAATGTAAATCTTCTTAATTGTGGTATGAATATTCAGATCCGAAAGATTCAAGACAAAAGTTCATATTGATATAAAAATAATAATACTTCAAGCATACTAACAAAGCAGTTGTGTCTTCTCAAAATAACATGGCCAAAGAAAGCTCATCCCTACTGGTTTAGTCATGCTCCATTTTCATCACACAAGAATGCTCTCATCATGCACAACCCCGATGACAAGCCAAGCAATTGTTTCATACTTTAATAATCTCAAACTCATAAACCTTCACACAATACATGAGCGCGAGCCATGGATATAGCACTATGGGTGGAATAGAATATGATGATGGGGGTTATGTGGAGAAGACAAAAAGGAGAAGATCTCACATCAACGAGGCTAATCAATGGGCTATGGAGATGCCCATCGATTGATGTTAATGCAAGGTGTACGGATTGCCAGGCAACGGATGCACTAGAGCTATAAATGTATGAAAGCTCACCAAAAGAAACTAAGTGGGTGTGCATCCAACTTGCTTGCTCACGAAGACCTAGGGCACTTGAGGAGGCCCATTGTTGGAATATACAAGCCAAGTTCTATAATGAAAAATTCCCACTAGTATATGAAAATGACAAAACAAGAGACTCTCTATCATGAAGATTATGGTGCTACTTTGAAGCACAAGTGTGGAAAAGGATAGTAACATTGTCCCTTCTCTCTTTTTCTCTCATTTTTTTGGGCCTTCTTTTTTTATGGCCTTTCTCTTTCTTTTTTTATTACTCACTTGGGACAATGCTCTAGAATGATGATCATCACACTTCTATTTATTTACAACTCAATGATTACAACTCGATACTAGAACAAAGTATGACTCTATATGAATGCCTCCGGCGGTGTACCGGGATATGCAATGAACCAAGAGTGACATGTATGAATTTTTTTTGAACGGTGGCTTTGCCACAAATACTATGGCAACTACATGATCATGCTAAGCAATATGACAGTGATGAATGTGTCATGAAGAACGGTATGGTGGAAAGTTGCATGACAATATATCTCGGAATGGCTATGGAAATGCCATAATAGGTAGGTATGGTGGCTGTTTTAAGGAAGATATAAGGAGGTTTATGTGTGAAAGAGCGTATCATATCACGGGGTTTGGATGCACCGGCGAAGTTTTCACCAACTCTCAATGTGAGAAAGGGCAATGCACGGTACCGAAGAGGCTAGCAATGATGGAAGGGTGAGAGTGCGTATAATCCATGGACTCAACATTAGTCATAAAGAACTCATATACTTACTGCAAAAATCTACAAGCCATCAAAAACCAGAGTACTACGCGCATGCTCCTAGGGGGATAGATTGGTAGGAAAAGACCATCGCTCGTCCCCGACCGCCACTCATAAGGAGGACAATCAAATAACACCTCATGTTTCAAATTTGTTACATAACGTTTACCATACGTGCATGCTACGGGACTTGCAAACTTCAACACTAGCACTTACCAAATTCACAATTACTCTACTAGCACGACTTTGATATTATCACCTCCATATCTCAAAACAATTGTCAAGCATCAAACTTTTCTTAGTATTCAACGCACTCAAAAGAAAGTTTTACAAATCTTGAATACCAAGCATATTATTATTAAGCAATTTACCATGCTATTAAAGACTCTCAAAATAATCTAAGTGAAGCATGAGAGATCAATAGTTTCTATAAAACAAATCCACCACCGTGCTCTAAAAGATATAAGTGAAGCACTAGAGCAAAACTATAAAGCTCAAAAGATATAAGTGAAGCACATAGAGCAAAACTATAAAGCTCAAAAGATATAAGTGAAGCACATAGAGTATTATATCAAATTCCAATTCATGTATGGCTCTCTCAAAAGGTGTGTACAGCAAGGATGATTGTGGCACACTAACAAACAAAGACACAAATAACACAAGACGCCCCAAGCAAAACACATATCATGTGGTGAATAAAAATATAGCTCCAAGTAAAATTACCGATGGAAGTAGACGAAAGAGGGGATGCCTTGCGGGGCATCCCCAAGCTTTGACTTTTTGGTGTCCTTAGATTATCTTGGGGTTGACATGGGAATCCCCAAGCTTAGGCTCTTGCCACTCCTTGTTCCATAATCCATCAAAAGATTTCACCCAAAACTTGAAAACTTCACAACACAAAACTCAATAGAAATCTCGTGAGCTCCGTTAGCGAAAGAAAACAAAAGACCACTTCAAAGTACTGTAATGAACTCATTATTTATTTATATTGGTGTTAAAACCTAATGTATTCCAAGTTCTCTATGGATTATAAAATATTTTACTAGCCATAGATTCATCAAAATAAGCAAACAACACACGAAAAACAGAATCTGTCAAAAACAGAACAGTCTGTCGTAATCTGTAACTAGCGCAAACTTCTGGAACTCCAAACAATCTACCAAAATAGGATGACCTAGACAATTTGTTTATTGATCAGAAGCAATTGGAATCATTATTTTATCATGTTCTGGTGACTTTTAACAATTCGGGCACTGAGCGCAAAGTTTCTGGAAATTATAGGAAGATCAAATAACTATCATCCAAGAAGATCCTATAGGTCTAACTTGGCACAAACACTAAATAAAACATAAAACCAAATCTAAACAGAAGGTAGATGGATTATTTATTCCTAAACAGAAGAAAAAACAAAAAACTAAAAATAAAATTGGGTTGCCTCCCAACAAGCGCTATCGTTTAACGCCCCTAGCTACGCATAAAAGCGAGGATAGATCTAGGTAGTGCCGTCTTTGATTTTCATCTTCTTAGCGGGATCAAGCTCGAATCCGGGAAATTTTTAGATCTAAGGAATCCAAACGCTTATTGCAAAGAGTAATCAACATATTCATGCGGTGGATATTCCCACTAACGTTTTTAAGTGGTTCAAGAGACTTTTGCAAGATCTTAGTAACTTCAGAATTTTTTTCAAAAACTTGTGTCTCTTCCTGGTTAGGATGAGGCCCCTTTTGTTGAGGCAGTGTTCTCACTATACCTTCTATAATTTCAAGCGCAATATGGGGATCAATTTCAATAAAGTTGCCTTTAGCAACGCAATCCAAAAGTTGTCTATGAGACATACTTAACCCAACATAAAAATTGCGAAGCAAAATTCTCAAATTTACTTCAAAGGTACAATTACGATAAGACTCAATTATTCTCAACCAGGCATCTTTTAAGTTTTCTCCTTGTCTTTGTTTGAAGTGAAAGACTTCAAACTCAGGGGACAACGGAGTGGATAAGGGACTAGCCATGACGACAAGGCAAGCGAGAAAAAGGCAAACGGAAAAGAGAGGGCGAATAAAACAGCAAGGGTGAAGTGGGGGAGAGGAAAATGAGAGGCAAATGGCAAATAATGTAGTGCGGGAGATAGGGATTGTGATGGGTACTTGGTATGTTGACTTTTGCGCAGACTCCCCGGCAACGGCGCCAGAAATTCTTCTTGCTACCTCTTGAGCACTGCATTGGATTTCCCCGAAGAGGAGAGGATGATGCAGCAAAGTAGCATAAGTATTTCCCTCAGTTTTTGAGAACCAAGGTATTAATCCAGTAGGAGGCTACATGCAAGTCCCTCGTACCTACACAAAACAATAGCTCAACGCAACCAACGCGATAAGGGGTTGTCAATCCCTTCACGGTCACTTACGGGAGTGAGATCTGATAGAGATGATAGATAATATTTTTGGTATTTTTGGTATAGAGATGCAAAGTAAAAAGTAAAAGGCAAAGTAAAAAAGCAAATCAATAATAAAGTGATGGAGATTGATATGATGAGAATAGACCCGGGGGCCATAGGTTTCACTAGTGGCTTCTCTCAAGAGCATAAGTATTCTACGGTGGGTGAACAAATTACTATTGAGCAATTGACAGAATTGAGCATAGTTATGAGAATATCTAGGTATGATCATGTATATAGGCATCACGTCCGAGACAAGTAGACCGACTCCTGCCTGCATCTACTACTATTACTCCACTCATCGACCGCTATCCAACATGCATCTAGAGTATTAAGTTCAAAACAGAGTAACGCCTTAAGCAAGATGACATGATGTAGAGGGATAGATTCATGCAATATGATAAAAAACCCATCTTGTTATCCTCGATGGAAACAATACAATACGTGCCTTGCTACCCCTTCTGTCACTAGGAAAGGACACCGCAAGATTGAACCCAAAGCTAAGCACTTCTCCCATTGCAAGAAAAGCCAATCTAGTAGGCCAAACCAAACTGATAATTCGAAGAGACTTGCAAAGATAACCAATCATACATAAAAGAATTCAAAGAAGATTCAAATATTATTCATAGATAGACTTGATCATAAACCCACAATTCATCGGTCTCAACAAACACACCGCAAAAAGAAGATTACATCGAATAGATCTCCACGAGAGAGGGGGATAACATTGTATTGAGATCCAGAAAGAGAGAAGAAGCCATCTAGCTAATAACTATGGACCCGAAGGTCTGAGGTAAACTACTCACACTTCATCGGAGAGGCTATGATGATGTAGAAGCCCTCCGTGATGACGGCCCTCTCTGGCGGAGCTCCGGAACAGGCCCCAAGATGGGATCTCGTGGATACAGAAAGTTGCGGCGGTGGAATTAGGTTTTTGGCTCCGTTTCTGATCATTTGGGGGTACATAGGTATATATAGGAGGAAGAAGTACATCGGTGGAGCTCCGAGGAGCCCACGAGGCAGGGGGCGCGCCCTAGGGGGGGCGCCCTCCACCCTCGTGACCGCCTCTTTGTTTCCTTGGAGTAGGGCCCAAGTCTCCTGGATCACGTTCAGTGAGAAAATTACGTTCCCGAAGGTTTCATTTCGTTTGGACTCCGTTTAGTATTCTGTTTCTCCGAAACACTGAAATAGGCAAAAAAACAGCAATTCTGGGCTGGGCCTCCGGTTAATACGCTAGTCCCAAAAATAACATAAAAGTGGAAAATAAAGCCCAATATAGTCCAAAACAGTAGATAATATAGCATGGAGCAATCGAAAATTATAGATACGTTGGAGACGTATCAGGCACCTACCTCGGTTAAAGAGAAAGCTAATGATGATGATCATGGAGCTTAGATCAAGTTACTATCGAACCTCATAGGTCGACAAGGTTGTGTACAACTTTTGAGTGGTAACCCTGTCTTAAAGGTCATGTTGTTGGACAACGATGAACCTATGAGCTATGGAGAAGCGATGGTGGGCCTGGATTCCAACAAATGGCTGGAAGCCATGAAATCCGAGATAGGATCCATGTATGAGAACAAAGTATGGACTTTGGTGGACTTGCCCGATGTTCGGCAAGCCATTGAGAATAAATGGATCTTTAAGAAGAAGACAGACGCTGATGGTAATGTCACCATTTATGAAGCTCGACTTGTCTCAAAGAAGTTTCCGACAAGTTCAAGGAGTTGACTGTGATGAGACTTTCTCAATCATAGAGATGCTAAAGTCTGTTAGAATTATGTTAGCAGTTGCTGCATTTTCATTTACGTAATCTGGCAGATGGTTGTCAAAATAAAGTTTCCTTGACGGTTTCCGTGAGGAAAGGCTGTATGTGATACAACCAAAAGGTTTTGTCGATCCTAAGGATGCTAAAAGGTATGCAAACTCCAGCGGTCCTTCCATGGACTGGAGCAAGCATCTCGGAGTTGGAACATATGCTTTGATGAGGTGATCAAAGCATTTGGGTTTATACAAAGTTTGCAAGAAAGTGAGTGGGAGCACTACAACATTTTGATAAATATATGTGGATGACATATTGTTGATCAGAAATGATGTAGAATTTCTGGAAAGCATAAAGCGTTTTTTGAATGGAGTTTTTCAAAGGAAGACCTATGTAAAACTGCTGACATGTTGGGTATCAAGATATATAGAGATAGATCAAGACGCCTGATAAGACTTTCATAGAGCACATACCTTGACATGATCTTGAAGGAATTCAAGATGGATCAGTCAAAGAAGGAGTTCTTGCCTGAGTTGCACTACAAAAAAAGACACATCCGTGACATTTTGGGCCGAACGAATTTTTTTCTGTCATACATATGACACTTCTATGACTATAATTGTGACAAAACCCGGTATCATCATAGATGTGGTGGGCTCCTACTTCTATGACAAAAATCATGACAGTAAATGGGCTTTTCGTCCTGGGCGGGCCGGAGACGCAGCTGCATGACATTCTTTGGGTCGTCCATGACGAAAAAAACCGTGGTAGAAGCGAGGGCGAGGAAAATTTCGAGAGTTCCCGGTTACGATGGGAGGTCGGGGGCCAAGCGATGCGCGTTTCTCTCGTACACGTACACGCGTGTGTGCGAGGCGTTGGCTCTAACTGAACCCGAGCGAGGCGTTGGGCTCTAACTGAACCCGAGCGATTGCACTGCAGGCTACGTGTTACTGAACCCGAGCGATCGATCGCTGCTAACTGAAGCCAATCGATGCTGCCTCTAGGATGAACAGTGAGCGTTGCGGGGGGGGGGGGGGGTTGGATGAACAGTGAGCGGTGGTGTTTCCTCTTGATGAACAGGACCCAGTGGTGTGGTGGAGGGCTGGATGAACAGTTGACGGTGGAGGGGTGCCCGTGGAGGGGTGGATGAACAGGACCCCGTGGTGTGGAGGGCTGGATGAATAGTAGACGGTGGAGGGGTGGTTGAACAGGACCCTGTGGTGTGGAGGGCTGGATGAACAGTAGACGGTGGAGGGGTGCCTGTGGAGGGATGGTTGAACAGGACCCCGTGGTGTGGAGGGCTGGATGAACAGTAGATGGTGGAGGGGTGGTTGAACAGTAGCCGGTGGAGTAGCGCGCGGTGGAGGCTGGATGAATAGGAGCCCGTGGAGGCTGGAGGAGGTCGACGGTGGAGATGAACAGTATCCCGTGGAGTCTCGTTTTGCGGTGCGCCACACCCCTCCCAATGAACAGGACCCCCGTTTCAACCGTAGCGCTCCAACACAAGTCCGTTTCGTCCGTTTTGCGGTACGCCACACCCCTCCCGATCAACAGGACCCCCGTTTCGATCGTAGGAGGTCCGTTTCCTCCGTTTTGCGGTACGCCAGACCCCTCCTGATGAACAGGATCCCGTTTCGAACGTGGCCGGTCGAACACAAGGCCGTTTCCTTCGTTCTGCGCTACGCCATGCCTCGTTTCCATCGCCTGTTCCGTCCAAGCCGTCCCGATGAACACGACCATGCATTTCGTTCCGACCCAGCCGGTTGGCTCCCACGCGTTCTGTTGCCTCCGGATGAACACGACGGATTCCGTTGCCTCCCCATGAACACGACGCATTCCGTTGCCTCCCCATGAACACGACCACGACGCTGTTTCTCCGTTCTGACCCAGCCATGTACACGACACCTCGCCGTACGTATGCACAAGTAGGCGTTCGAGATCCCGCCCATATGCACACATACGTGGCCGTATTTTCTTTCTTGCACCCTGGCTGCTATACGTACGTGTACATGCTACGTGCGCGCCTCTACTACGACACGTGCGCGCCTCTACATCGACCAGTGTATATGTACGTACACGTTCGCGACCAGAATGACAACGCTACGTACGCTTCGACCAGGTGGGTCCCGACTGTCAGGCACTTCCTTGCGTGCGAAGATGTAGCTGGTGGGTCCCAGCAGTCAGGGGCAAGTATTTTTTCGCAAAATATGGTGGCCCGTCCGGTGGGTCCCCGCTGTCAGGTGGAGGAATAATTATTTTGCACATAATAAGAAGGCACTTCCTTGCTGCGGCCATGGACCCAACTGTCAGCCTCTCCACGTACAGTCCACGTCCGATGGAAGCCGTTCCTTGACCACGTTGACCACGCCGCGCCGAGAGCACCAGGGTGGTGGACGATGGCGAGGCCTAGGAAGGGGACGACGCGGAGCCGGGGAAGACGTGACAGTGGATGCCCACGCCTAGAGGAGTACGAGGGTCCACTGGTTCGCTGCGGTGTGAGGCTGCCGTCACCGCAGAATAACAGGGGGTGTGGGTGAGTAGAGGGATGGCCTGGCCAGCGGTGGGAGTAGTAGGGGGCGGTGAGGCGTCCGCCGCATCGCAGCCGGCCACGGGAGGCAGGAGCACGAGGCACGACCGGCGCTGGTTTGGGCGGCTGGAGCAAGAAGACCAGAGGTTGAAGAAGCACTACGGCCGTTGGATGGACATCGTACGGTCACTGGAGCTAGAATCGTGCATATTGACTAAGTTGACAAAGCCCTCCGTCCCCGTCAACTTAGTAGGCCCACAAGTCAGCCTGCCACTATACTGGGTCCCAGCTAACAGGGGAGTATTCACTTTTTTGTGCGTAATAAGGAGGCACTTCCTTGCGTGCGAAGATATAGCTGGTGGGTCCGAGCTGTCAGCGGTGGTAACGTTTTTTTCGCGAAATACAGAGGCCCTTTCGGTGGGTCCCTGATGTCAGGTGGAGGAATCATTATTTTGCGCGTAATAAGGAGGCATTTCCTTGCGTGCGGCCGTGGACCCAGCTGTCGGCCTCTCCACGTACAGTCCACTCCAGATGCATGTCGGTCGTTGACCACGTTGACCAGGCCGTGCCGAGAGCACCAGGGCGGTGGACGACGGCGAGGCCTAGGAAGGGAACGACATGGAGGCAGGGCAGACTCGACAGTTCTTTGCTACGCGGAGGGGAGTACGACTATACGAGGGTTTACTGGTTCATCTGCCGTCGCCGAAGAATAACAACAGGTGTGGGTGAGTAGAGGGATGGCTAGGCCAACGATGGGAGTACGGTGGGGCGATGAGGCCTGCGCGGCAGCACAGCCGACCGCGGGGAGGAGGGAGTAGGCAGTCCCACCGGCGCTTGTTTGAGCGGCTGGAGTAGGAAGAGCAGAGATTGAAGAAGCACGACGTCCGTTGGATGGACATCCAACAGTCACTGCTTGTGCGTCAACCTTTTTTAGGAAAGACTCAAATCTGTGGAAAACAGCATACAACCCATCTGCCATTATTTCTAATAATTTTCAGCCTATTTGCTAATTCTTAAGGTTTTTTTGGAGCCCATATTATTTTTGTTAGCATTACAGCCCATATTGTGGCCACGGTTAAAAAATTATACGGAATTTTGCATATTTCGGTGCGGTCCGAACTATTTTTAATCCCGAAATTTTGACTCACATTCAAACTAATTTTAAAAATAAATGTATATCAATATAAAATCCAACAAATTCTCCACGCATAAAAATTAATGTAATTTAAAATCTTGAAATGAAAAAAAAAGATATTTGAAACTAATTGCCGGTTTGATGTGTTTTAAAAATGTACAACCCATTTCTCATTACTGATGGGCCATTTTCTCGGCCAACCAAATGAAAGCTCTCCTCGTCTTGAAAGATTTGCAGCCCAACAGGCCTGACAAAGCGACTTACTTGGCAAATCACAGAAAAACTGGGCTGTGGCCGTGGACCCAGCTGTCAGGCTCTCCACGTACAGTACTCTTCCGATGGAAGTCGTTCCTTGACCACGTTGACCATGCGTCGCGGAGAGCACCATGGCGGTGGACGACGGCGAGGCCTAGGAAGGGGACGACGCGGAGCCGGGGAAGACGTGACAGTGGAAGCCCGCGCGGAGAGGAGTACGAGGGTTCACTGGTTCGGCTACGGTGTGAGGCTGCCGTCGCCGCAGGGCCTGGCCAGCGGTGGGAATAATAGGGGGCGGTGAGGCCTCCGCGGCAGCACAGCCGGCGACGGGAGGCAGGAGCATGCGGCACGACCGGCGCTGCTTTGGGCGGCTGGAGCAAGAAGACAAGAGGTTGAAGAAGCACTATGGCCGTTGGATGGACATCGTACGGTCACTGGAGCTAGAATCGTTCATATTGACTAAGTTGACAAAGCCCTCCATCCCCGTCAAATTAGTTGGCCCACAAGTCATCCTCCCACTATGGTGGGACCCAGCTAGCAGGTGGGTATTAATTTTTTTGTGCGTAATAAGGAGGCACTTCCTTGCGTGCGAAGATATAGCTGGTGGGTCCGACATGTCAACGGGGGGAACGTTTTTTTCGTGAAATACAGAGGACCTTCCGGTGGGTCCCAGCTGTCAGGTGGAGGAATCATTATTTTGCGCGTACAGTCCACGGCCGATGGATGTCATTTGTTGACCAAGTTGACCAGGCCGCGCCGAGAGCACCATGGCGGTGGACGACGGCGAGGCCTAGGAAGGGAACGACACGGAGCCGGGGAAGACTAGGCAATGGTTGCCCACGCGGTGGGGAGTACGAGGGTTTACTGGTCCGGCTGCCTTCGCCGGAAAATAACAGGAGGTGTGGGTGAGTAGAGGAATGGCCTGGCCAGCAATGAAGTAGGGTGGGGCGGTGCGGCCTGTGCGGCAGCACAGCCGACCACGGGAGGCGGGAGCAGGCAGTCCCACCGGAGCTGGTTTGGGCGGCTGGAGCAAGAACATCAGATATTGAAGAAGCAGCACGGCCGTTGGATTAACATCCAACGGTCACTGCTGCTAGAATCGTTTGTGGACTAAGTTGACAAAGCCAAAGTACACATCAACCTAGTAGACCCACAAGACAGCCTCCAAATCTGTCCCAAACAACATACAACCCAAAATTTCTAGCCAGATTCAAATTAATTTTAAATCTAAATATACCTTAATTTAAATTCAATGAAATTTTACCCGCACAAAAACAATGAAATTTAAAATATCAAAATCCGAAAGAAAACATTATTTTGGAACTAATTGCCTGTTTGCTGTATTTTTTCATTTTACAGCCCATTTATTATTACTTATAGCCCATTTCTTATTACTTATAGCCCATTTTCTGGGCAAAATGCATCCCTCCTCGTCTTGAAAGATTTCCGGCCCAGCAGGGCGTAGAAAAGCAAGTAGGCCTACGTTGGTTATTCTGCAAAAAACAAAATAGCTGGCTAGCCATTTTCAGAAAGGAAAAAAAACTTGGCTGGTCATGTGCTAAACATATGAAATAAAAGCCTGGGCTAGACGGGCCACGGGTCCCGCACAAACCAGTTGATACCCTTCCCTGTTCCGAAAAAACAAAATTACTACGCGCGCTGCTGGGTCCCTACTGTCATCCTCACCATGTACAGTCATCTCCTTATTCCTCTCGATTGTTGACCATGTTGAAAACACCGGAGGGCGGCGCCACAGCGAGCGAACCAAGGCGGAGGACGATGGTGAGGCCTCGGACGGGAACGAACAAGAGCCGGGGAAGATCACAGCCAGCCGTGGGAGGCGGGAGCAGGCGTGTCACATCCCTAGTTCTAGTATGACCTAGACTAGCTAGTCATGTGTGCATCATGTTTAAATTTCAATGAATTTGAAATGGGGACATGAGAAAGCCTCAGAAATCATTTCTGAAACAGACCAAGATAAAAATTGCTTCAAATAGGTCCAAGAAAATGTTCATGTTACTCTTTGAAAATATTGGCCAGAGCTAAAATTCAAACCAATATTTTCAGGAGCTCATAAATATTTATTTTGGGCATTTGGAATCAATTCAATAATTATTTGCATTGGATTTATATTTGATATATTTCAAATATGATCCAATAATTCTGGAAAAATTTTGTGGGGCTTTATATTAATGTCACTAGTCCATACAACAATTTACAGAAGCTCAGAAAATGATTTGGTTTCAAAACCAAATTCAAAACAAACCTGCAAAATAGAAAACAGAACAGAATTAGGAAAAAAACAGGAAAGGACAAAAACCTTACCTGCAGCCCACCTGGCCGGCCCATTCGGCCAGCCCAGCCACCTGGCCTAGCCCACCTCCTCCTGTCGTCTTCCTCTTGCCAGAGGGACGGGCGCGTGTGGTCGACGCACGCAGGCGCGCCCCGGCCACCTCCTGCTTCGCCGTGTCGATGCCTCCTTCCCCCCAACCCCGCGCCCAGGAGACGTGGACGAGGCCGTGCTGACCCCCCTTCTTCCCCTGCCATTTCCCCTCTTTCTCTTCGTTCTTCGCCCGAACAGAGAGCCGCCGCCACCGACGAGCTCCACCACGGCCGCAGCCATTCCCTCGCTCCCTCTTCGCGTCCCCGAGCTCTGCCTCGACTCCCTCGACCTCCTCGATGAGCCGCACACTGCCGGACGCGCCGCAACATCCTCACCATCGTCGCCTTCAAGCTCGGACGCCGGAGATCGCATCCGCCGGCCCGACGACTCCAGAGCTTTCCCGAGCTCTCTGAGACCCTCGTCCAACTCGTCGTGAGCTCCTCTACCGACCCCCCTGCCCCCATGCTCAATACCGCAGCGTAGTCCTCGTTCCCGTCGAGGCCGAGACTTCACCGGCGCTGGACTTGTCGTCGTCGCCGTTTTGACTTGTCTCCGTCCAAACCGAGTGCGTCACCGCACTCAGGGCACTCCCAGGAAGCCGTGGATCTCACCAGCTCGCCTGAGATGCGCCGTAGCGCCTAACCCGCTAACGCCGAACGCCGGCCGCCGCCACGAGCTCGACTCCGGCGAGCTCGCTCCACCCTAGCTCCTCCCGCTCGCACCACTCAACGCGGACGACCACCCACTACATGTGGGTGCCCTTCGCCACGCGTTTAGCCGCCGGAGAAGCAATCCCGCAGCGCTCCACCGCGTTTGCCGTCGTCGGCGTTAAGCCGCCGGTGGCGTTGACTCTTTTGACCAGGGTTTGACCCCCTTGGGTCATTAACATGAGGGCCCGAGGCCCTGCTAATTTAGTTAGATGCTAATTAAATTTTAGCTAACCCACTGACTCGCTGACTATGGGCCCCAGCCCTTCTAATTACTTTAGTTAGGATTTAACTAAACCCTGGTTAGTACTGAGTCAATGACAGGTGGGCCACACCTGTCAGGTTTGACCTGGACGGTCCTGTTGACCAGCTGACGCCAGCATGACTTAATGCTGACGCAGTAAAATAAATCAGAAATGATTTATAAATTTCAGAAAATACCCCAAGCTTCTAAAATTCATAGAAATTCAACCGTAACTCCAAATGAAAAGATTTATATATGAAAAATGATCAGAAAAATTCAAGGAATCCATCTGTACCATTTTAATGCATGTTTGAACAGTTTTTGTCCTCTGTTTTGGACAAAACAAATAAAGGGCATTTAAATAATCATATATGGAGTTGGAATTTGAATCATGTATTCAAACCAACTTCATTTAAATCGTTGCTAGCTGCATTAGCTCAACTCACAACATTTTGCCATGTCACAGTCATGCATCATATTGTGGCATTGCATTGATTGTGTTGCCTCTTGTTTGCCGGTGGTTGTACCCCCTCAGTAGACGCATGTTCCGATGATGAGTTCGATGACACCGATGAAGAGCTATACTATCTTCAGAAGTGCCAGGCAAGCAAAACCCCTTGTTCATTCCGATACAATCCCACTCTCTCGCTCCTGCTCTCTTTTACTACATTAGGACAACAACGATTCAACTGTTACATGCTGCGGTAGTTGAACCCCTTTCCTCTGCATGACCTGTCATTGCCACGGTAAATAGATGAAACCCACTAGCATGAGTAGGAGTTGTTTGAGCCCTGATGTGCCTACTCATTCATGCTTGTTGTCATGCCTGCTACTGCTTAGAGTTGAGTCGGGTCTGATTCATCAGGAATGAATTAGAATGTGGTGAACATGTCCTACTGTTGAGAGCTAAGTGTGTGAACACGATTTGGTAAAGGTAGCGGTGAGAGGCCATGTAGGAGTACATGGTGGGTTGTCTCATTGAAACCGTCCTCAGGAACTGAGTTCTGTGTTTGTGATCCATGAACAATTACTACCACACATTGGGCTCCGGGCGCTCCAAGCTCTCTCGACTTATTAATCAACTTGATCTCTGTCCAGGAGTTGCAACTAGTTTCTGGTGTTTGTAGGTAGTGTTAGTAGTCTACCAAGTGGCACCCGGTACAGGTGGGTTTGGGACAGACTAGGCACAGTGGCACGGTGTACCAAGTGGCACCCGGTTGGTGGGCTTGGGAACCCTGCTCACATTGTTTGGGGCCGTGAGCGACACCCCGGCCGGATCTCCTTGCGGATGGAACCCGAATAGGCGATAAACCTGGACGAGAGACTTGTGTGGTTAGTCAGGTCGTGGCCGACTCCCTCACCAGGCTTCCGCTTGAAGGTTGCTGAGATACACGATGTGTACATGGTGGTAAGTGGTGAGAGCGTGTGTGAAGAAGTACACCCCTACACGGTTATCATTATCTATTCGAATAGCCAGATTCCTCGGATATGGAAACTTGGACCCCTTGCATAGTTCATAGACAAGTGAAAGTGGATACTCTAAAATGCGCAAGATAAGCGTGAGTGCTATGGATGGCGTTCTCGTAGGGAGACGGGAGCAGATCCATAGTGGTGTATTGAAATGTTGATTATGTGGACTCGTGTGCGCCACCTCCAAAGAGTTACTTGCAGTCATAGTTAGGATAGCCACTGAGTCAAAGCTGGCTTGCTGCAGTCAAACTCCACCACCCCCTTTGTTGATACTGATGCATATGTAGCTAGTTTTGATGTAAGTCTTGCTGGGTACATTTGTACTCAAGTTTGCCTATTTTATGTTTTGCAGAGAGACGATAGTCTCGCTAGTAGTTCCGCGTGGACTTCGACGTTTAGCTTGTTACCTCAGCTACGATCTTGTACCCTTGGGAGGGTCTTGTAGATAGTCAGGCTTCTCAACCTTTTTCATTTGTAGATGTCTGTACTCAGACATGTTAAGCTTCCGCATGTGCTTTGAATTGTATGCTCTGAATGTTGGGTCATGAGACCATGTTTGTAATATCTCGCTCCTCGGAGCCTAATGAATAAATACTTGAGTCGTAGAGTCTTGTTGTGATGCCATGTTGTATTTACCCATATCGAGCATATTGTGTGTATGATTGAAATGCTTGGTATGTGTGGGATCCGAAAATCTAGTTGTTTATCCTTGGCAGCCTCTCTTATGGGGAAATGTAGTCTAGTGCTTCCTTGAGTCATAGTAGTCCGCTACAGCCCGGTTCACCGGAGTCCTGCTAGCCCAGCACTACTGCTCATGACACTTGACTGGCCGGCATGTGTTTCACTTCGTTCCTGTGTCTGTCCCTTCGGGGAAATGTCACGCGGTGACATCCGGAGTCCTGCCTAGCCTGCTACAGCCCAGGTTACCGGAGTCCTGTGAGCCCAATGCTACAGCCCGGATTCACACGCTGTTGACCGACATGCTCGAAGTTGATTCATGTATGCCTGTCCCCATGGGTTAGTGCCGCTTTGGGTTCACGACTAGCCATGTCGGCCCGGGTTCTTTGTCATATGGATGCTAGCGACACTATCATATACGTGAGCCAAAAGGTGCAAACTGTCCCGGGCCAGGTAAGGTGGTACCCGTGGGAATACCGTGCGTGAGGCCGCAAAGTGATATGATGTGTTACATGCTAGATCGGTGTGACTTAGGATCGGGGTCCTGACAGCGGTTGGTATCAGAGCCTGACTGCCTGTAGATTACCAAGCCAAACTGGTCGAAGTTGAGTCTAGAAATGCTTTAGTTATATAGGGTAATTGATTGTGGAAGGGAACGTAAGGCTCTTTTTACTCCTTTACCTTATGCCCTTCTGATCTGAGTCAACCTCTTCTTTTCTACGAGGATTAAGAACTTGGCCTTCTCATCTATCTATTAGGATGACGTGTTACTAATCCATAGACTTATAGAATTGATAGTTTCAAGTCTCAGTTCAGTTTCTACTACTTTCGTATGTTCATAGCTGGCCTCAGAACCTTATTATTGTGATGTTGAGTGGTCATGCCACTATTTTGCAGGATGTCTCAAATCATTTTAAGCATTTACAGCCGTTATGCTGTCCGAGTCATCCCAGGTTTCGAAATAGTCTGATGCATTTGCAAATCCCTTCTTCTTGTTATCGATGTTCCCTTGTGCCAGATTAACCACACTAAACACCGAGTTGAGGTACTCCATTGACTCGACATATATGTTGGAGCTATTATTATGACCCCAGGTGTCTTAGAGAGTCACCTAGTAATCTAGCAATGTTTTGTATTCCCAGTGTGATGATTCTGGCCATCATTCTTGATAGCATTCCGTGATGATATTAGTTAGTAGGTATTCTATTCGTGGGTTCTTGAACCCGAGATTCACTCTACTCATTCATGTTGATAGTGTCTGCTAGTTCCTTTAGGATATTAGTAACCTTTGAGTTAGTCCTCGAGGTCCGTGGTATTTCCTTCTTCCAAATACCATGAACTGCTTATGGCAGAAGTTCTTTTGAACCAAAAGATCACAACCAGAGTGCTCTTGATGAGTTCTCCATTTTACATTGTGAATCCGCCAGTTCTACCTTTCTGCATGGGTTATCCGGAAGAAATGTTGACCTTTGCTCGACATACTAATCTATGCATCCACAACTCAGAAAGATATATGATCCTTCGAGTTGTTCATCCCTAGTTGTTTTCTGATCTTCATCTATCAATTGATAGTCAAGAGTATGTGTGCATTCGTTCATCGATGCCAATTATTCTTGTGGTCCGTCAAGCCATTCTATTCTAGAATGACTAGGAGAATCAAACTCCAGCAACTCATCCATTTCTTGGACTGGTCAAAGCAGTTGTGTCCCGCAGATCAATTATTAATCCAGCTTTTGTTCTGTTCTACCTTGGGGTATTACCATCTTTATATTAAGATTATCATGGGAATTGCACACCATCCTATGAACTCTTGGTACAGTGATACTTCTCGCCATCATTATTCATTCCTCGGTTCCGTGGTTATTGTAACCGAAACGCCGACAAGTGGATCGTGATGTGTGAAATCTATACTCCTAGCAACTCCGTTGCTTGGTAGTTAAATGGACAATAACCTCATTCTTAGCGTGTTGATTATTGGATCATCACCCTAAGGTTGATCGTGCTACCTAGTCCATATTTCTGGTGCACTCCTCGACCAATGAGTTAGGATTGTGTCAATCCCTTGCTTATTTGATCATATCGTCTTGCCCTGAAGAGCAAGATTGTTCTCGAGCTTAATAACATATTGGTGGTTCGTGATTTTCTGAATATCTTCTCGGAAGTATCACCAGGCTGTCCCCTGACCGCTATGTTGAGTTCGTGATCAAGTTGGTTTCCTGTAAACCACTTTTTCTCCAAGAATCCGTGTTGGATACCCTTGAGCTAGTTGGTTAAGCTAAACAACAACTTGGAGAGTTTGAAGATAAATGCTTTGCCTGACTTAGTTCATTTTAAGGGATATCTTGTATGTGTGTTGAGGGAAGATGGTATTTTCATCGACTGACCCTCGTGATCAGTTAATGGACCTATCACCTTATCCAGTCCTTGATTTGAGTATGGGCTATCGTCAAATCAAATCAGAACCAATGATATTCGTAATGTTGTCTTACTCGTGGTTATTTCCTCGAGCATACACCATTATATCCTTTGGGTCTGACCAATACTATCACATTGTTCACATAATGGTGGAAGTCCAGTGATATGGAAATTCCGATGAGTTGTTGTTGAGCCCATCAGCAGCATTTTGTCTCCTCCATGATTTGTGTTGAACATCCAGCTAGTGTTGGAAACTTGTGTAAGCATTTTCTTCATGCCCCGTTCATGAAGTATATGTTTGGATGAAAGTAGTGACTTCCTCTAAGTTCACGTGCAATCGATGCAAGTTGTCGCCGTGAGTTCGAGAAAGATTGTTTTTGTTTCCTCTAGAATCATCCCAAGTCAGTCATGCATGTGTGAAGTATTATGTGGTTTGACAGATTAGCTACCTTCATTACAAATGTATTCCTAGCACACAAGCCACTGATTGACCTATTCAAGGATAAGAAGTTCATCGATAAGTATACAAGGACTTCGATATCCTTGATGATGGTTCCTCACCTGAACTTTGGTAGTGTTTTATTGTAAGACTACTCTGTGGTCATGCTTGTCTTGGACAACATGTTCACATGTGTGTAGCAGAACCAGCTCATATTTTGGAGCTTGCTATCGTAGTTCATCTCCCGAGAGTCTCGCAACGTTATCTCGTCGACTTGTGTTGCAACCTTTCTTTTCTAGACATGTTGTCTGAAAATCCTGTTACCAGACAGATCTGAATCTCAGGCAGATATGATGGCTGGAACATTTCCAAGATCTATGATGTAGGTCCTGACGAGGTTGATGTTCTGGCCGACACACTATTATTGTAGTATCTTGAACGAGCAATTCGACCATCTTCTCCATGAGGATTTGGTATGACTTATTCCACAAGTTGTTTCTTATGGATTTTTGTGCTCCTGAAGTCCGACCTTTACTTGATGGCCATGTTGATGCTTTTAAGCATTGACCGTGGTACCTAGTACATCAAGGAGAACATTAGAAGCGGAGTGCTAAATGTCTCTTGGTCGATCGTCCAGATTTGCTTCTTTGGCATTGCTAAGGAAAAATCTAAGGAAGTGATGTCCTTCTTGCATCTGCATCCTCCATCACCGTATATCATGGTAGTATGATGTGTTGCCAGGATCCTCGGCATGGATGTTGGTAAAACCTTGATGAATACGGAAATGCTCAAGTTCTTGAGAGCACGCTCAGTCATTGGGTTATATCCTCGGTATCAATTGGAATGTGCCTTCTATTGCCGAGTTGCCCTATAACTCTAGTTTCCTCTCCAAACTAAGTATGTCATTCTTTCGAATTCATTCAAACGATCAATTATGAATTGCCTCAGGCTGGTATGGAGAGTTCCAATGGTCTATGGATCAAAAGTAATTCTTTTTGCCACTTAAGGGAATAATTCAACGAACCACCTACTCTAAGGTGCCCGTTATGGAATCATGGCAACTTAACTCCTCGCTACTTTGAAACCCCCCTCACCATCTATTTAAGCGTCGAATTGTTAACTACCAATTTGAACCTTTGTCATATGTTTCTCATCCATCATCTCTGATGTGTATTTTGCGTCTCAGCTTGAGAGATGTTCCAATGTCTCACTCCATGAGTTGATCCTGAGTTGCTCGATCTTTGAGAAGATCGATTCTTTTAGAGGTTTTCCCTTCTTCTCGTTGTCATGTTGGATGGATTTCTCTGAGCAACACGCTGAGACAAAGTTGATGCTCGAATCAACGTTCTTATGAAGTGCAACCTCGATCGTGAAGATTGTGCTAGCTTTGTGTCCCCTCTGTCTTCTTACCTCACGTCTTGAATCTCGAGACGAGATTCTTGTTTAGTAGTGGTGAATTGTCACATCCCTAGTTCTGGTATGACCTAGACTAGCTAGTCATGTGTGCATCATGTTTAAATTTCAATGAATTTGAAATGGGGACATGAGAAAGCCTCAGAAATCATTTATGAAAAAGACCAAGATAAAAATTGCTTCAAATAGGTCCAAGAAAATGTTCATGTTACTCTTTGAAAATATTGGCCAGAGCTAAAATTCAAACCAATATTTTCAGGAGCTCATAAATATTTATTTTGTGCATTTGGAATTAATTCAATAATTATTTGCATTGGATTTATATTTGATATATTTCAAATATGATCCAATAATTCTGGAAAATTGTTGTGGGGCTTTATATTAATGTCACTAGTCCATACAACAATTTACAGAGCTCAGAAAATGATTTGGTTTCAAAACCAAATTCAAAACAAACCTGCAAAATAGAAAACAGAACAGAATTAGGAAAAAAACAGGAAAGGACAAAAACCTTACCTGCAGCCCACCTGGCCGGCCCGTCGGCCAGCCCAGCCACCTGGCCTAGCCCACCTCCTCCTGTCGTCTTCCTCTTGCCAGAGGGACGGGCGCGCGTGGCCGACGCACACAGGCGCGCCCCGGCCACCTCCTGCTTCGCCGTGTCGATGCCTCCTCCCCCCAACCCCGCGCCCAATAGACGTGGACGAGGCCGTGCTGACCCCCCTTCTTCCCTGGCCATTTCCCCTCTTTATCTTCGTTCTTCGCCCGAACAGAGAGCCGCCGCCACCGACGAGCTCCACCACGGCCGCAGCCACTCCTTCGCTCCCTCTCCGTGTCCCCGAGCTCCGCCTCGACTCCCTCGACCTCCTCGACGAGCCGCACGCTGCCGGACGCGCTGCAACGTCCTCACCATCGTCGCCTTCAAGCTCGGACGCCGGAGATCGCGTCCACCGGCCCGACGTCTCCAGACCTTCCCCGAGCTCTCTGAGACCCTCGTCCGACTCGCCGTGAGCTCCTCTACCGAACCCCCTGCCCCCATGCTCAATACCGCAGCGTAGTCCTCGTTCCGTCGAGGCCGAGACTTCACCGGTGCTGGACTTGTCGTCGTTGCCATTTTGGCTTGTCTCCGTCCAAACCGAGCGCGTCACCGCACTCAGGGCACTCCCAGGAAGCCGTGGACCTCACCAGCTCGCCTGAGATGCGCCGTAGCGCCTAACCCGCTAACGCCGAACGCCGGCCGCCGCCACGAGCTCGACTCCGGCGAGCTCGCTCCACCCTAGCTCCTCCCGCTCGCACCACTCGACGCGGACGACCGCCCGCTACACGTGGGTGCCCTTCGCCACGCATTTAGCCGCCGGAGAAGCAATCCCGCAGCGCTCCACCGCGTTTGTCGTCGCCGGCGTTAAGCCGCCGGTGGCGTTGACTCTTTTGACCAGGGTTTGACCCCCTTGGGTCATTAACATGAGGGCCCGAGGCCCAGCTAATTCAGTTAGATGCTAATTAAATTTTAGCTAACCCACTGACTCGCTGACTGTGGGCCCCAGCCCTTCTAATTACTTTAGTTAAGATTTAACTAAATCCTGGTTAGTACTGAGTCAATGACAGGTGGGCCACACCTGTCAGGTTTGACCTGGACGGTCCTGTTGACCTGCTGACGCCAGCATGAATTAATGCTGATGCAGTAAAGTTTTCTGGAATTAAAATAAATCATAAATGATTTATAAATTTCAGAAAATACCCCAAACTTCTAAAATTCATAGAAATTCAACCGTAACTCCAAATGAAAAGATTTATATATGAAAAATGATCAGAAAACTTCAAGGAATCCATCTGTACCATTTTCACGCATGTTTGAACAATTTTTGTCCTCTGTTTTGGACAAAACAAATAAAGGGCATTTAAATAATCATATATGGAGTTGGAATTTGAATCATGTATTCAAACCAACTTCATTTAAATCGTTGCTAGCTGCATTAGCTCAACTCACAACATTTTGCCATGTCACATTCAAGCATCATATTGTGGCATTGCATTGATTGTGTTCCCTCTTGTTTGCCGGTGGTTGTACCCCCTCAGTAGACGCATGTTCCGACGATGAGTTCGATGACACCGATGAAGAGCTATACTATATTCAGAAGTGCCAGGCAAGCAAAACCCCTTGTTCATTCCGATACAATCCCACTCTCTCGCTCCTGCTCTGTTTTACTGCATTAGGACAACAACTATTCAACTCTTACATGCTGCGGTAGTTGAACCCCTTTCCTCTGCATGACCTGTCATTGCCACAGTAAATAGATGAAACCCACTAGCATGAGTAGGAGTTGTTTGAGCCCTGATGTGCCTACTCATTCATGCTTGTTGTCATGCCTGCTACTGCTTAGAGTTGAGTCGGGTCTGATTCATCGGGAATGAATAAGAATGTGGTGAAAATGTCCTACTGTTGAGAGCTAAGTGTGTGAACACGATTTGGTAAAGGTAGCGGTGAGAGGCCATGTAGGAGTACATGGTGTGCTGTCTCATTGAATTCTTCCTCAGAACTGAGTTCTGTGTTTGTGATCCATGAACAGTTACTACCACACATTGGGCTCCGGGCGCTCCAAGCTCTCTCAACTTATTAATCAACTTGATCTCTGTCCAGGAGTTGCAACTAGTTTCTGGTGTTTGTAGGTAGTGTTAGTAGTCTACCAGGTGGCACCCGGTACAGGTGGGCTTGGGACAGACTAGGCACAGTGGCATGGTGTATCAAGTGGCACCCGGTTGGTGGGCTTGGGAACTGTCGTGGTTTTGTCACGGCAGATGTCCTTAGTGTCAGGACTTAGTCGCGAGGTCAACGCATCTATGTGGTAGCTTGAGAGGGGTTGAGTGGGACGAGAGACGCAGGGCAGATCAACACGCAAGACAAGGATTTAGACAGCTTCGGGCCCCGGGAAACATCATCCGGTAATAACCCTACGTGCTGTTTGAGGCTAGGTCTCATTATCATCCCGAGGGAGACGCCGTAAACCGGCTCTTTGTGTCTAGCCCTAGAGATTACTGATTGCTTGTCGCTTCTAACCCCTCCTCTTTGGGGAGCCCTGCCCCTCCTTATATATGTTGAAGGGGCGGTTTACATGTGGAGTCCTATTGGGATTAGGACCAGTCTATCTCTAATACAAACCGGGTACAAGTCTCGGTCTTAACTCCTTGTAAGGTAAATATTCCTTTCTTGTTAAACCGGCCCACAATAGTTGAACCGGCCTTCATGAACCGCCAGACGGGCCACCGGGTCTTGTCGCTCCTCTGACCCGTCCGTCGGGTTACCAGTGAATTACAACGTCCCGACGGGTTGCTGATAAACCGCCAGGTCTGGGAGGGTCACCAGACGAATATCGCCAAGTCCGGCCGGGTTAACTTCCGGCCTGTTTACACCGCGGGGTATATCCCCGACATTAGCCCCCAAGTTTAGCTTAGATTTATCCATGGTAAACTTATGCTGCAAATAAACATAAGAACAAATTTGACAGGTTGTACTCCGGGTTAAGAGTTCTTGTAAACCGGCACCTGATCATCCTTAAGTCCTTGTCATTTCCTCCTTCTAGAAAATCCAGGTCAATAAGCCAGCGTCATACTCAATTTGCTGACATTGGTTTCTCACAGAAAAATATTGTGAAGAAATAATCCACTTGAGTCGGCTTCCAAAACGCCGGTTTAAGAAATATTGGTCTTGAAATATTCATCTGATATTCAGCCGGTTTGAAGATGATCCCGGTCTTGAAAACTTGCCGGTTTAACATTACCAAATGGCCGGGTTATAAAAACTGATGACCCCGGATTATGATTGTTGCAGACACCGGTTCATGATTGTTGCCAACATCGGTTTATGATTATTGATGACACCGGGTTGCAGCCACAGGGTCATAATGATTGGTGACGCCGGGTCAATCTAACTTGCTCAACAGAGAATTTGAAAATCTTTCTTCGATAATAATATAATACCTGTAGCCCCCAAGTGCCGGGTTGTCATGCTTGCAGCAACCTGGGACTTGTAATTGATTGATGCCCATAAAATTTCAACCAATGTAGCCCCCAAGGGCCGGGTCATTATGTAATTATCAGTAGGGACTTTGTAAGTATAACCTTGTAAACTTTGAACAGCAATATGTAGCCCCCAAGGGTCGGCTCAGTAAGATAATATTGAGCTGGGACTTTGATATATACTTCTATGAAAATAACATCATATGATGTAACCCCTCATCATGGGGCTTGAATCCACGTCCACAAGGTTAAGAGCCTTGTGCTTTACCAACTGAGCAGTAGACCCTTCAATATAATAGATAAAAAGCTTTGTACCTTGAATAGTTGACAGGAGCAATTGGTAGCCCCCAAGGGCCAGCTCATTACAATGTGATGAGTTGGGTCTTCAATAAGATGAGCAAAAATGACCTTGCATTAGCCCCCAAGTGTCATGGTGCATGCTTGCAGCAACATGAGACTTGCATATTTGATGTAATCTCAATTTTGAATAATGTAGCCCCCAAGTGCCGGGTTGTAAGCCTGCAGCGACTCGGGACTATTCCTTCAATTGTATAAAATGATAACCATTGCGCTAAAGCGACTTTGAAAACCTTAATCATAATATTAATAACCGTAATACAAATCCAGCCATGTTGGCCATTCAAGATAATATAATCTCGTATGAAAACCTTTATTCATCCAATATCATAATGAAAATTCAGCCAAGTTTGGCTATTTGAATAATATAATCCAATAATTTATAAGCGCATGATTCCAATGGCGCAGTCCAAATATATACTGGCGACTTATAGTCCAAAGCCAGACCGGTTTAATAAACACTGGATAATTTATCATCATACTGGCGACTTATTGTCTTAAAGCCAGGCCGGTTTAACGAACACCGGATAATTTATAATCATGCTTTATTCAACCTGTTTCTGCATACAACAAGTTTAAAGTGTCCTGGCGGTTTACCGCCGGACGGGTCATAATGCTCAACATATAACCTGGGTTTATAACCAGGGCTGCACTTAAAAATATGAAATATATCATACCTGTGACATTGAATCACATCGTTGGTTTACCAACTTTTTGTAGTAAGAGTGATAACCCCAATCTTGAGTAATGATAACTCCTTCCATATTGCGCCGATTTATGATAAAACCGTACCGGGTTGTGATAAACACCAGATTAACCATATATATACTGGTGACTTGTAGTCAAACCAGACCGGGCTGATAATCTCCGGATTATAATTTGATCATGCACTCACAACTTATAGTTGAAAGCCGAGCCGGGTTGATAAACACCAGTTTACTCCATAATAGGATGGTAACAGAAAATCAAACCGGGCAGATAATCTCCGGTCTAAAAATGGACCGTGTTCCGCCAATTTAGCATGGTCAGACGCAACCAAGCCCCCCGAAGGCGTAGCGATGGTGCCAGTCAGCCAGGACCCCAAAATGACACGTGGCGTTACGCCGGCCAAGTGGCATTGCATTGGTTCGGATTCGACCAAGCCCCCAAGTGACTCAGTGGCCTAGGGTCGATCAAGTGGCATTGCATTGGTTCGGACACGACCAAGCCCCCAAATGACTTATTGGCTGTTTAAAAGCCGATCAGAAGGCATTACCATCATCAAGACATGACCGAGCTCCCATAAGGTGTAACTACGGTTCGAGTCGATTAGGTCCCCAACTGACTTAGTGGCAAATGTGCCAGCCAGAAGGCATTACCGTCGTCAAGACATGACCAAGCTCCCAGGAGGTGTAGCTACGGTTCAAGTCGACTAGGTCCCCAACTGACTTTGTTGCTCTTCTGTGAAGCGACCTCAAGGGGAAAACCGGAGGTTGCCCTAAAGCGAATCCACTCCGTGTAATCACGCATGATATAAAGAATAGATACCCCGCTTTACAAAGCGGGAGCCCCCATGTGATAAATAATATGTCAAGCCAATAAGGCCGGATACCCATGTTTGAACCGCGCATCATGGCAGCAGGTCCTCTTCGGTAATTTTTGACTTTTTTGCAAGAGGTAAATTCTTCTTGAACCGGGATCTTGAACCGGATATTGAAAGCTTCAAAGCTGTGGGAGACATCTTCCCCTTGAACCGGATTTTAAACCGGAATCTTCATTTTCAGCCGGAAATTTTGTGACGTCCTTTAAACTCGAACTTGCGAGAAGTTAATTCCTTTTTGAACCGGACATTGTTAAACCGGATCTGAGCGCTTCAGAACTTTGTGGGAGAATAGATTTCTCTTGAACCGGATTGAAAACCGGATATTTGAGAGCTTCAGTGATACTGACTTCCCTTCAACCAGGTTTCAAACCGGAATCCTTTCTGATGATCTGAAACTTCTTCATTGAGTCGGGATTTTGTAACTGTCATATACTTTCTAAGCCGGAAATTTTCTGACGGCCTTTAAATTTTCATCAACATAACAGTAGCCTCCGGGATCGGGTTATCTTTCCCTCCATCGTCCTCGGGTTCTTAAACCGGCTGAAACTGGCAAGACTTGCTGCGTCATATCATCGTAGCCCCCAAGTCTCAAGGTGACTCGAGGAGTTGGCTTGAGATTCTCCATATTTAACCGTGATATAAACCGGTATAACTTGTATATCATTGGTGTTGATAAGACGATGTGAATACACAGAAGGTTGAGGTGACTGCGGCGGGTTGTAAATGATCCCGTATGAACCGTGTCAGCAACTCGGCCAATGGTTCCTTCCAACTGGTGATTTGAAGTTAACCAAACTGTAGCGGCGGTGACTTGTGCGCCTGCCCATTGATCCATCCAGTGCAAACGGCGGTTGATGATAATTTGCCTCCTGTTTGAAAGAAAACCGGGCTACCCAAGCTGTGACTTGTTCATACTCAATAAATGGCTCGCGCAGACAGGTGCGGCCCGGTATGTTGATGTAGACCGGACTGCGGGGGATGGCAGCCTGTGCATGCGCTATTGGGTAATTCGCATGGTCCTGACGAGTTGACGCAATCTGGATCGCGATATAAACCGGCACGGGTTATCCAATAGCTCAGTGATATAATAATCCCCTTTTTGCAACAGACAATTTGTCCTGATATGTTTAGCCGGAAAATATCCACCACGGAGTTGACGATCACCACAGTGAAACTGAAATTAATCATGGCAAGTCAGCTATGCGAACAGACAGATGAACCGGTCGCGGCATTGTAAACCGGTGCGGAGCAAGTAGTCCTCCGCGTCGCAAACCAGCGCGGTCGCGGGAGACGGCCACGGTGTTGTAAACCGGTGCGATCGCGAGAGTCGGTTACGACGCTGTAAGCCGGCACAGACGGGCGAGTCAATCGCAAGTGCGGTAAACCGCACGGACGGGCTAATTGCGGGCGCGGTCCCGGCAAGCTGATGTAAACCGGACCACAGGGATGGCAACTTGCGCATGCTCATTCATCGGGTGGTATGACACGGACGAAACGCCGATGCAGAATATTGCTAGCGCGTGCTCCGTGCCCGTAACATAGCTCCTCATTTGTAATGAACAATTGTCCTGCATAAACAGTATTGCAGACCAAGGCAAAGATAAACTGCTCTTTGATATGTGCTAATAAAATATATCTTAGATGGATATCACCTGATGTGTTTTAGGCCGGAAATAACCCGCCATGAAGTTGATGATAATTGTATGGAGCTGAAATTAACCACGGGTGAACCAGCCGCATTGTGGTAAACCGGTGCGGACGGGTGAGTCGGCCGTGATGTTTGCAAACCGGCGCGGACAATGAATCATCCGCATGCGTTGGACGGATGTAAACCGAACAGAGGGGGCGGCGATTTGCATGTGTATCTGTCGAGCAGCATGGCCCGAAAGAACACCACCGCAAAACTATACTGGCACGCGCTCCATGTCCGCGGTATAACAATACCTTTGTCATAAGTAATTATCCTGCATAAAAATATTTACAGTGCAAAGTAATTGTTCTTTTGACAAAAACAATAAGTATTAATAAGAGAAATTTAGATGGATATCACCTGATGTTTCTGAACGACAGATGATCTGTACGTGAATACTGATAATCCTCTATCTGATTTGATGTGACCTTTACCTCACGTAGCCTTCTCTTTATCTTTCTTTTTCCTTTCTTTTGATTTCCATATGGGACAGAGAGTAACAGTACTTGGTTTCAATGACAACAAATCTATCCGTTTCCGGGTCGCGGCCTTCTCTTAACCTTTCCTTTTTTTACTTGGGCGGGCCATGACCCACTCTGCCTTTGTAGAAACTCCGCTAGTAAGGAGGATCGCTCTGTCCGTGCCGGAGACCGGTGGGTCAAGCTGGCCCTCAAACGCCACACACGGTGGACTCTGGCGGAAAAATCTTCTTGTCCTATTCCCTAGTATTTTCATCTCCAGTAGATTTGACTGATGTACTGAGCTCTTGCCTGTATCGCGGCCGGTCGTCGAATAAAATAGCAGCCGGTCCCGCTTGATGCAAAGGGCTTCTCGTGAGTAGTACTAGTTGCCGGTTTGATAAAAGCAATGAAACAAACAAATCTGGACCTTGCTGTATAGATTATTCCTTCCCAAAATCTGAGTCTTCACGTGGCTATAGCAATTGTCCTGATGGCGGTTTCTACTGGCAGATGACGCAGGTGATCCCTGTTGACTGTCTCTGAACACCTTGGATTTGGATAATTTTCCATGGAACAACGATGGTGACTCGCCGATTGTCCCGGTTTAAAGAGGCTTGGACGAGGATCGATCTCACGCATCCACTTCCATAGACGAAACCGGCTCTTGCTGATCCGACGGGTCGCGTTCTTCTCAAAACCCTAGGAGAGATCCCTTCAAGAACTCATCACCACCGTGCGCAGGCCCCACGGTGGGCGCCAACTGTCGTGGTTTTGTCACGGCAGATGTCCTTAGTGTCAGGACTTAGTCGCGAGGTCAACGCATCTATGTGGTAGCTTGAGAGGGGTTGAGTGGGACGAGAGACGCAGGGCGGATCAACACGCAAGACAAGGATTTAGACAGCTTCGGGCCCCGGGAAACATCATCCGGTAATAACCCTACGTGCTGTTTGAGGCTAGGTCTCATTATCATCCCGAGGGAGACGCCGTAAACCGGCTCTTTGTGTCTAGCCCTAGAGATTACTGATTGCTTGTCGCTTCTAACCCCTCCTCTTTGGGGAGCCCTGCCCCTCCTTATATATGTTGAAGGGGCGGTTTACATGTGGAGTCCTATTGGGATTAGGACCAGTCTATCTCTAATACAAACCGGGTACAAGTCTCGGTCTTAACTCCTTGTAAGGTAAATATTCCTTTCCTGTTAAACCGGCCCACAATAGTTGAACCGGCCTTCATGAACCGCCAGACGGGCCACCGGGTCTTGTCGCTCCTCTGACCCGTCCGTCGGGTTACCAGTGAATTACAACGTCCCGACGGGTTGCTGATAAACCGCCAGGTCTGGGCGGGTCACCAGACGAATATCGCCAAGTCCGGCCGGGTTAACTTCCGGCCGGTTTACACCGCGGGGTATATCCCCGACAGGAACCCTGCTCACATCGTTTGGGGCCGTGAGCGACACCCCGGCCGGATCTCCTTGCGGATGGAACCCGAATAGGCGATAAACCTGGACGAGAGACTTGTGTGGTTAGTCAGGCCGTGGCCGACTCCCTCGCCAGGCTTCCGCTTGAAGGTTGGCAAGATACACGATGTGTACATGGTGGTAAGTGGCGAGAGCGTGTGTGAAGAAGTACACCCCTGCACGGTTATCATTATCTATTCGAATAGCCAGATTCCTTGGATATGGAAACTTGGACCCCTTGCATAGTTCATAGACAAGTGAAAGTGGATACTCTAAAATGCGCAAGATAAGCGTGAGTGCTATGGATGGCGTTCTCGTAGGGAGACGGGAGCAGATCCATAGTGGTGTATTGAAATGTTGATTATGTGGACTCGTGTGCGCCACCTCCAAAGAGTTACTTGCAGTCATAGTTAGGATAGCCACTGAGTCAAAGCTGGCTTGGTGCAGTCAAACTCCACCACCCCCTTTGTTGATACTGATGCATATGTAGCTAGTTCTGATGTAAGTCTTGCTGGGTACATTTGTACCCACGTTTGCCTATTTTATGTTTTGCGGAGAGACGTCAGTCTCGCTAGTAGTTCCGCATGGACTTCGACGTTTAGCTTGTTACCTCAGCTACGATCTTGTACCCTTGGGAGGGTCTTGTAGATAGTCAGGCTTCTCAGCCTTTTTCATTTGTAGATGTCTGTACTCAGACATGTTAAGCTTCCGCATGTGCTTTGACTTGTATGCTCTGAATGTTGGGTCATGAGACCATGTTTGTAATATCTCGCTCCTCGGAGCCTAATGAATAAATACTTGAGTCGTAGAGTCTTGTTGTGATGCCATGTTGTATTTACCCATATCGAGAATATTGTGTGTATGATTGAAATGCTTGGTATGTGTGGGATCCGACAATCTAGTTGTTTATCCTTGGCAGCCTCTCTTATGGGGAAATGTAGTCTAGTGCTTCCTTGAGCCATAGTAGTCCGCTAGAGCCCGGTTCACCGGAGTCCTGCTAGCCCAGCACTACTGCTCAGGACACTTGACTGGCCGGCATGTGTTTCATTTCATTCATGTGTCTGTCCCTTCGGGGAAATGTCACGCGGTGACATCCGGAGTCCTGCCTAGCCTGCTACAGCCCGGGTTACTGGAGTCCTGTTAGCCCAGTGCTACAGCCTGGATTCACACTCTGTTGACCGACATGCTCAAAGTTGATTCATGTATGCCTGTCCCCATGGGTTAGTGCCGCTTTGGGTTCACGACTAGCCATGTCGGCCCGGGTTCTTTGTCATATGGATGCTAGCGACACTATCATATACGTGAGCCAAAAGGCGCAAACGGTCCCGGGCCAGGTAAGGTGGCACCCGTGGGAATACCGTGCGTGAGGCCGCAAAGTGATATGATGTGTTACATGCTAGATCGGTGTGACTTAGGATCGGGGTCCTGACAAGGCGGTCCTGCCGGCGCTGGTTTGGCTTTGGCGGCTCGAGGAAGAAGAGACTGAAGAAACGCGACAGACGTTGAATGTCAATCCAACGGTCAAGGTTGGCACAATCATTTGTTAACTAAGCGGACACCAAGTAGCATACTTTTTTATATATAGGAAGAAAACTGCGAGGAAAATGCATTCATCTGCCGTCCTCCTCACACGGAACGTTCGCCACATAAGTGACTAGCACCCTTGGTATTCAACCGAGAGGTCTTGGGTTCGAGTCCCAGGAACTCTCAATTTTGTTCTCCTTCCTTCCTCGCAAAAAAGGGAAAGAAAATCAAAGACTTGGGAAGGCGTATAGAGCAAGCTAGTGTACCAGTAAAGAGACGTTGTCGAGTTTTAGAAAAAAGAAAGACGTGCTCCTATAGCTGGTTCGAATCCAAACCTAGACTATGACTATATATGGTGCTATGCTACTCTGCAAGTAATGAAACTGACATATCCAACATTCGCTTCTCCTCTTCTCTACTTACTCTGCCTAGCATCAGAAGCTCTGGCCGCAACAACCATGTCCGCTGGCTACTCGTCCACCTGCTCTTCAGCAGGCAACAACCAGATATGCGCCAAGTCGCCACCCGTACCATCGCCTGTGGGTCTCATCACACCCTCGCCGGCACGCGCACCGCAGCCGATTGCTCATCGCAACCCGCTGTCGTTGGTGTGGTGCCACTGCTGCAAATCACGCAGAGTCATCTGTTGCGTCTCAACCACAATCCGCAACCCTGGCCGAGTCTTCTACAAATGCCCGAATCATGGGGTAATAATATGTTTAAGTGTTGTTCTGCTGCTTTCAGTTGCTGATTTTTTAATAGTTTGGTTGATGATCTACCAATTTGATTCGTGCAGAAAAGGGAAGATTCGTGTGATTTGTATTTCTGGGAAGTTGCTGATGTGGGGGAATGCAACTATGCTGATTATTTGGTTAGCCGAGGAATCCCAATACCGGTAGGTTGGGGTGTTGGACAAGTAACTGAAGGAACGACAGAAGAGGAAGATGCAAAGCAGAAGGTTAAATATGCAGTTCCTCTGATCATGGCCAAGCAACAGCTACTGTACGGCCTTGACAGCAATGAGGAGATGAAAGATCTTGTGAAGATAATGGGCAAAATCGATGTGCTCTGTAGGATGATTGTCTCTTTATTTGCAGTGTATGTAGCACTCGTGATGTATTCAGTGGCTACGACATGAGCACTTTGCTGAAACTAGTAATGAATGAAACCTGTTTAGCAGGCTGGGCGTAGTGTTGTGAACATCTAATGATTTCTATTAGCGGAAATCAGGGGGTATTCCCTTTTGCTCATATAAATAAATAAATACCAGAGGCCCTGACGGGTCAGCTTTGTTCTCATTCGAAGACGTCGAGCAAATTGCAGTCCAGCAGCAAACTATGTCATCAAATTCAAGTTTCACAGCCAAATATGAGTACAACTAAACAACAATGTCATCATGTTTTAGTTGTCATACAATCACCAAACACAAATCAGCATACATAACAAGTGATGTTCTCACAGCAAAATACTAAATAACATGTTCATCAGGTTTCAGTTGTCATAGCAAACACAATTTCACATCGTAGATAAAAAATGTCTTCTGACATGCAAATACGACAAAAGCAATGTAATCATCATCCGCAGCAGCAGCGTCAACATCTTCGCCATGTGTATCAGTCTGAATCGTAATTCCCCATGGTGTCATCTTCTTGTTCGTCCTCAACGTCCTCGAACGTTGGCTTCTTCTTGAACAACTCTTGTATGTCCACAACACGACATGCAATCTTTTCTCCAGCGTCATTGACGTGATGGTTCTCAAAGATATTAGGAACATCTGTGTTATCTTGTACATCAGGAGCAGTGTAAGCATCATCTTGTTGTGCAACTTCATTAAACGAATTCCTCTGTTCAAACCTTTGCAATACTCTCCAGTCATCGCTACGTGCAAATGTGTCTTCCAAGAAAAATATCTGTGTTGCTTGATTTTCCAAAATAAAAGGCTCGTTGGTCTGGTACGCCGCCTTGACATTGATGGATTTGAAATAATCATCAGCTCTGGGTTTTGCGATCCTGGAAAACAGGTTATACCAACGACAGCACAACAGAACCACACACCAATGATCCTCGAAACTGGAGATATATTGCAACTGAACAATGTTTGTTATGTTAGCATACATTTCAGTTGTCTCTTTGTCATACGTATCCGTGCTCATGATGGCACTGTTTTGTGTCTTCCCGCCTTCGTCTCGTGCAAGGGTGTTGTAGCGGACATCTCCAACAACGCAAGATTCATAATGTCTTACCCGAGTATCAGGACCCATTGCTAGTGAGTAAAGGGCATCATCAACTGCCTGCCCATCCTCCCGCATCTTCTTAACCTATGGTTAGAAAATAGACAAGCTGATCATCTTATGTACTCAATATATTAAAAAAACTGACAGTGCACTTCAAAAGCTTACATGGTTCTTGAACCATTTCGCAAATCCTGCCATAACCAGTTTGTCAATGTTTCTTGGATTTTGCGGCAGTAACTCCTCTTTGTAGATGCTGCACAACATAGTGATCACGTCAAACATCTAAATATATAATAATGTGCTGCAAGTTTAGTAGATTACGATGTATAAGTTGCAGTACTGCACTTACTTGATATAAGGTAGTATCTCAGGATAGTTACTCAACACATACCAAACCATTTTGTCCAAATCTTTAGTTTTGTCCTCTTGTCAACTCTTCCCTGTAAATCAAACAGAATAATCGAAAACATTGAGCCCGAGATTGTCTTCACCCACCTCTTTGCTAAGCTGATCAGCTGTTTCAATGTATTTTGAGTAGAATGTCAACGCTTCTGTAGCAATGTAGGCCTCAGCAATGGAACCCTCGGGTCTAGCTCTGTTCCTAACATAGCCCTTGAAAGTGCCTAGCCGCCTTTTAATAGGGTACATCCAGCCATACTGTACTGGACCTCTAAGTAGTGCCTCATCAGGTAGATGAACAGCCAAATGCACCATCACATCAAAGAAGGGTGGAGGATATATCTTCTCAAGGTCGCATAGGATAGTTGGTATCTTGTCTCTAAGACGCTCCAAAGCATCTATCCTGATATTCCTACTGCAAAGTTCCCTGAAGAATTTTCCCAACTCTGCAACTGCTCTGTATAAGTCAGGGCGGCCCAATCCTCTAAGGATAACAGGTAAAACCCTTTGAAGTAGGACGTGGCAGTCATGAGTTTTCAACCCTTGTACCTTGTTTCCATCTGCACTGACTCTCCTTTCAGGGTTGGAAGCAAATCCATGTGGGAATCTCACACGTGACAGGATCTCGCAGAATTCTTTCCTTTTTACCTTGTCCAAGACGTACACAGCTGGTGCCATATCCCGTGGTTTACCTTAATCTTGCACCTGCAAATCCTTTCTGATACCCAGGTGTGTCAAATCAATCCTAGATTTTAAGGTATCTTTCGCCTTGCCTTCAATATTAAGAAGTGTGCCGATAATGCCGTCACATATATTTTTCTCGATGTTCATCACATCAAGATTATGCTGCAGATCCAAATCTTTCCAATACTCCAAGTCCCACAAAGTGGACCTGCGGGTAAACAATAATCTTTCTTCTACCCTGCCATGCTTCCTTTTCCCGCTACCATTACTAGGATGGTTTCCTAGTGTAATATGCCTGACCTTCTCTAATTCCACTTGCAACTCATCGGCGGTGAGCCTCCTTGGCGCATCACGGTTTTCATGCTTTGCATTGAACACATGTCTTCGGTATTTTCTAGGATGCGGCTTGTCCTTGGCAAGGAAACGACGGTTTCCAATGTAACAGATCTTGCTAAGTATTGCGTATGACAGCGGATTCCTGTCACAGCGAACACATGCATTGTAACCATGTGTCATTCGCCCTGACATAGTGCCCAAAGCCGGATAATCATGGATGCACCAAATTATAACAGCACGCAGAAAGAAATCAGCTGGTGGGCTGCTATATAGGTCTCGAGTGAGAACACCCTTCCATAGCTGTTGAAGTTCCTCCACAAGAGGCTCCATGAACAAATCAAAATCCTTTCTAGGACTTTTTGGACCTGGGATGAGCAAGGCCATCATGTAGTTTGATTCTTTGGTGCAGACATTTGGAGGCATGTTGTAAGGGATAACAAGCACTGGCCACATGCTATATGTGGCGCTCTGGTGGCCAAATGGGTTAAATCCATCTGAAGCTAAGCCAAGTCTAATGTTTCTCGGGTCAGCAGCAAACTCTTTATGTTTATCATTGAAGCTTTTTCACTCACTACCATGAGATGGATGGCTCATTACATTCTGATCTCTGTACTCCTGGGTCCTAGAATGCCACAGTACATCCTCTCTTGTTTCAGCATCATGAAACAACCTCTGCAATCTTGGTGTAATTGGAAAATGTCTCAGAACATTATGAGGAATCCTCTTCACAACATCGCCATCTTTCCATCTTGATGATTTGCATTTCGGGCATTCACTTAAGTTGGCATAATCCTTCCGGAACAGAACACAATTATTCTTACAAACACGGATCAAATCATATCCAATTCCAACTGCACGAAGGAAATTCTTCATTTTACTAGGTGTGTGGCAGCTCAGAGGCATCTGGGAAATATTAGCGGAAAGCAGCCAACATCGCATCGAATGATTTGTTGGTCATCCGCTCAGATGTCTTCACCTGAAGAAAGGTGACCATAGCTGAGAATACTGACAGCTTATTTCCTGGGGTGACAGCACCGTTGCATTGTTCCAACATGCGGGCCCACCGTTTTTCTTCTGCAGGTGAAAGTTCACGGAATGCATGAGCATTTCGTAGCATTGTTTCAATGTTGGTCAAACTCACTGGCTCCGCCACCACCACCTCCTCCTCCTCTTCCACCTGAGCATCAGGCAGATCAAGATGGTGATCTGCTGCTTCCACGTAGTTAATAACATTGACGTTCACAGCTTCACCATGATGAACCCACCTAGTATATGTGACCGACATCCCATACAAGTGTAGATGATTTTGCACAGTTGACTGGGGTCTTGTAACTGAATTCATACAACTGCTACACGGGCAGAGCACATCTGATTTCGGACCACCGTACTCAGCTCTGATAAAGTTCATGAAGTTTTCAACCCCCTCGACATATGCAGCGGAGAATCTTCGAGCAGAAGTTATCCAAGTCCTGTCCATTTGTTAGACATACAAATTAGTCCTTCTACTAGATATTACAGGAAAAACATATATGCTTTTTTATGAAGTCCAGAAAAAAATACCTAGGTCGATGTCTAAAGCTATGGCAAGATATTTGGACGAGTAGATCTAAGTAACGAAATATATGTAAAGCTAATTCAGCAAACAGATTTGAGTGCCAAATTATGGCAGGCTGTTTCAGCAGTCAATGAGGCCAAGCACACAACCATCGAACTATCGAAGGCCATCGCAGCAACAAAGATCGAGTATAAAACGGTGTAGAGCTATTTCAGCTAACAGATTGGCTACTAGACCATGGCAATCTACGTCACAATAAATATATGGCAGGATATTTTAGCAACTAATCGGCCTTGGCATGCCATCTCAGCAAAGCAGATTGAGTGCAGAACAGGGCAAGGAAGCTTCTTAAGCAGAGCATATTGACAGTAAACTACTTCGGCAAACATTGAGATTAACAACGTCTATCAGCTAACATTCAGCGCTACACCGACATGAACGGGGCCTCAGTCTAGAATGCGCGTACCGTGGGAGAAGCTGACCGCCGTGCGTCTCCACATGAACGTCGCCGGCGGTGGCGGCACTGACCGCCGCGCGCCTCCACAAGAACGTAGCCAGAGGTGGTGGCGCGGCTAGAGGACGGCAGTCTACGAGAGCGTACTGTGGGAGCGAGAGGGTCGCCGAACCGCGGCGCCGACGTATCGACGCGGCGGGGAGGGCGGCTTTGGCGGAGCGAATGGAGTGGAGGGGGACAGGGGGGATGGGGGTTTGGGGAATATTATTGGGTAGTTCGCCGAAGGGCGTGTAGCGACCCGACCCAAAATGGATCGAAGTCTCTGTGATTAAGTGTCATCCCTGGATCGGTATGCTGACACACACAGTACTCAAAGGAATTATAACAGAGTTCAATCACACTTTATTACATCAAGGTTCTCAAAAGAGTATTTATGACAATAATATGGCCAAAGGCCATCTAAAATAAAATAACTGCGGAAGCATCGAAGGTAAATGAGTCCATCCAACTCCACGGCAAACTGAGTGCAGAACAACGACCTATCGCACCTTTAATCTTCGTCGGAAAAATCTGCAACATGAGACGTTGCAGCCGTGTAGGTCAGCACATGGAATATGCTGGCAATTTCACACCATAGAATAATAATAAATGAAGAGACTATCTCTATATGCAAATTTGGCTGGTGGAGGCTCTAAGTTTAATTTTTTTGCATAAAGCCAATTTTACCCTACAACAAAGGAATATTTTTTTATTACTACTAAGTTAAAATGCCATAATTGAGAAGGTTCCTCCAACTCAATCCCAAAATTCCCAAGTTATTAGTAACCCAATAATTTCATTAAAAAGAGTGATGAGATCAACCAATAATTCACTTCTAGATTCTCAAATTGTCCATAACCGGGGACACGACTAATCATGATTAGTTTGTACACTCTGCAGAGGTTTGCGCACTTTTCCCCACAAGACTCGACCACCTCCATGATCGGAAGATCGAGACATAGCCTTTCTGAAGTATTTCCCCTTAACCCTGGGTAGACCGGTACACCTACTATCCCCTACATCACCTAGTCTACCACGGAAAGAGGTCACACAACTTACTCAACTATGCCAGAGCCCATAATGGCTTGTGGCTGCACACGGAAGTTTCTAGGCATGAAATATCTTATGATCCCTTTGAGCCTGGGTGGCGGACCTAGGGTAATCACACGGGTACTCCGGGATTCCCCTTGGGCAAGCACTGGTTTCTCCAGGTGCCCCAAACAATCCACCCAGATGTGTATTAAAGTTGCCACCTTATGTTGTCCCAAAATTATTATCTCTCACAACTTGCATGAATCACACATACCAATCCTCGTCTACGAGCATGGCTAAGCAATATATGATATAACGAATGTTCCCGGGGTGATCAAAGGTCATAGGTTCCTACCACATGAACTACATAGCATAACCACATGTTCCCAATCCTACTCATGCAATCTTTGAGGGTTAAACTAATGCATTTGTAAAAAACTGGGTATTAAAAATTATGATCAAAGTGTGAACTTGCCTTGCTGGCGTTCGTTGAACTGTAAAGATTCGTAGTAGCAAGCTTCACACTCCGGATGATCTAACATAAGCACGCAATAACATACATAAGCATACAAGCAAAGATCCAAAAAGAAAACAAATGAAAGACTTCGAAAAACTCCAAAACAACTAAATAAAGTTTCTGTACAGAACATAAATTTTACAGAAACAAAAATAAATGGTTTTGGTTTCAACAGAAAGTACACGTTACAAGCTTCGATTTGCAAAAAGAATCACCTAAAACGGAGTTACGGAACTCGAGATATGGCCTAACGAAGTTTGAATTCAGATCTGTTTGAATTCAAATTTTAAAATTTTCAAAAAATATTTTTCGTTTGGTTCTCTGGATAGATGGGATTTCTATGAACTAGTAGGAAAAAGAATCAACTAAATCGGATCTATAGACTAAAAGACATACAATAAACAAGAATTGGTATAAAATCTGAGATTGAAAAAAATACTGGAAAAAGAGAAAATTTTGGCCTGGGTGTTCACCGGACTTGTCGTCGGAGACGAGGAAGAAGGCGGCTCCGGTGTGCTTCGGTGAAGTATGCGTGCGGGACGGTGTAGAGGACGATGAGGTGAACCACTTAAACAAGTTGTGGTGGTAGATTGCCTCCTGTACACACCGTGAAAGGTCGCCGGAATTCGCGAACTCCGGCGAGCAATTGGAGAGGTTAGAGAGAGGGAAAAACTCCAGAAGGAGAGGGCTTCGGATGAAGGGTGAGAGGGGCTCCCAGGGGTGCTTTATATAGGGCTTGGGGAGGTCCGGAGATGAGCTGAGCGTTGCCAACTTTATGATGTTAATGGTGGCTGTTACTTGGGCTTCTAATGGCCATTAGAGGGGGAATTAAGGCGCACTAGTGAAGGGGAAAATATAGAGGGAGGCAAGGCGATTCCATTCAGAGGGTTTTCGGGGCGAGGGAGAGGAAGGGGAGGGGTGGGGCGCTAGGGTGGGGTGCTGCCTGGGTGCGTGCGTACAAGTTTATGTACGTTGAGAGGAACAAGAAGATAGCGCATGGGCATGGGCCTTCCTTGGGCCTTGGCTGCCCACGTTTTTTTAACGTTTTTTTTACAAAAGCAATGAAACATAAAAAAAAACAAATAAAAGTTAGCCTAAAAAAGCCCAGAAAATTCACATAGTTATATGGTCTTATATATGACCTAGTGAACTTTTATCTGGCCTAAAATGCAAGTTTTTTTAAAAAAATATTTTTGCTAAACTAATAAAATAAATTTCAAATAAAACCCAACAATTATATTTTGATTCCAAATTCAATTTCCAATATTTTCTTTTTGGATTTTGAAGAAGTCATTTTATCTTCTCTCTTTATTTTATTTTTGATATAATGGAAATGAATTTTGGTGAAACCAAATTGGATCCAATCTCCCAACTTCGAAAAAATTCAAAATTGGTTTTTAGGGAAACTTCCAACTCTCTCTTTTGGTCCTTGAGTTGCTCAAAGTTCCTTGGATCAAAAATCAAATAAAACAAATGGAGGAAAAAATGCATAAATCATGGATGCATATGAATGATCTATTTATAAACATCCAAATTGAAAATTGGGATGTTACAAACCTACCCCCCTTAATATGAATCTCGCCCTCGAGATTCGGGTTGGCTAGCAAAAAGGTGTGGGTGGTCCTGTCGGAGGTCTTCTTCTCGTTCCCAGGTGGCTTCTTCTTCGGTATGATGACTCCATTGAACCTTGCAGAACTTGATGACCTTGCTGCGGGTAACCCTGCTTGCAGTTTCGAGAATCTTGACGGGCTTCTCCTCATAGGTCAGATCATTATGCAACTGTATGGCCTCCAGTGGCACTGTATCTCTCAAAGGAATATCGGCCATCTCCGCATGGCACTTCTTCAACTGGGAAACGTGAAACACATCATGAACTCCTGACAAGGCTTCTGGTAATTTCAACTTGTAGGCAACTTCACCCATGCGTTCTAAAACTCAATACGGCCCCACAAACCGTGGTGCTAACTTTCCTTTGACTCCAAATCGTTTAACTCCTCGAAGTGGTGACACACGTAGATATGCTCTATCTCCGACTTCATATGTTATCTCCTTGCGTTTAGTATCAGCATAACTCTTCTGTCCGGATTGGGCTACCTTGAGTCTTTCGCGGATCAGCTTGACTTTCTCCTCTGAATCTCTAATTAAATCTGGTCCGAATAATTTACGGTCTCCAACTTCATCCCACATCAATGGTGTTCTACACCTCCTTCCGTACAAAGCTTCGAAAGGGGCCATTTTCAAACTAGCTTGATAGCTGTTGTTATATGAGAACTCTGCGTAAGGCAAATTATCATCCCAACTAGATCCATAATCTAGCGCACAAGCTCTCAACATGTCCTCCAGAATCTGATTGACTCTCTTGGTCTGCCCATCCGTCTGTGGATGAAAAGCTGTACTGAACTCCAGCCTGGTACCCAAAGTTTCATGTAACTGATGCCAAAACTTTGAGGTAAATTATGTTCCTCTATCTGATACAATGGTCCTCGGAACTCCATGCAGACATACGATCCTGGTCATGTATATCTTGGCTAACTTAGCACTTGTATATGTGGTTTTCACGAGGATGAAGTGAGCTACCTTAGTCAAGCGATCAACCACTACCCAAATAGAATCATAGCCTGATCGGGTCCTGGGTAATCCTGTAATGAAGTCCATGCCAAGCTTGTCCCACTTCCAATCCGGTAAGGCTGAAGTAATCCTGCTGGTTTCTGGTGCTCTGCCTTAACCCTCTGACATACGTCACATACTGCGACATACTCAGCAATATCCTTCTTCATACCTGTCCACCAGAAACTTTCCTTCAAGTCCAAATACATCTTGGTGTTGCCCGGGTGTATTGAATAAGGCGAATCATGAGCCACCTGAAGAATCAATTTCCTGATCTCTGGGTCATTTGGCACGTAAATGCGCTGCTCAAACCATAAGGTTCCATGTTCATCCTCACGAAATCCTTCTGCCTTTCCTTGGTTCATCCTTCCCTTTATCTCCGCAATACCTTTGTCTAACTTCTGGGCTTCTCGGATCTTTCCCAACAAATTGGATTGAATATCCATTGCGGCAACAAAACCTCGTGGTACTATCTCCAATCGAAGATCTCTGAGATCATCAATTAACTCCTGAGGTAATCCTCCTGCTGTGAGGGTATTAACATAGCTCTTGCGGCTCAATGCATCTGCCACAACATTAACCTTTCCTGGGTGATAGTGCAATTTCATGTCATAATCCTTTATGAGCTCCAACCATCTTCTCTGCCTGAGGTTCAACTCCTTCTGCGTGAAGATGTATTTCAAACTCTTATGATCCGTGTAAACATCACAACAATTTCCGATAAGAAAATGTCTCCAGGTCTTGAGTGCGTGCACTACGGCTGCTAACTCCAAATCATGTGTGGCATAATTCCGCTCATGAGGTCGAAGCTGACGTGAGGCATATGAAACAACTCTTCCTTCTTGCATAAGAACACCTCCAAGTCCCTGGCGGGAAGCGTCGCAATATACTTGGAAATCCTTCCGTATATTCGGAAGAATTAGCACTGGGGCTGTGACCAAACGTTTCTTCAGCTCCTGGAAACTAGCCTCACATTCCTCGGTCCAATTAAACTTGGTGTCTTTCTTCAATAACTCTGTCATGGGCTTCGCGATCTTGGAGAAATTCTCAATAAATCTCCGATAATATCCTGCGAGTCCAAGAAAACTGCGAATCTCTCCGACTGAGGTGGGTGCCTTCCATTCGGTGACGGCTTCAACCTTTGAGGGGTCTACTGTTATCCCTTCTCCTGGTATAACATGTCCGAGAAATCCAACTTCCTTCAACCAGAATTCGCACTTGCTGAACTTTGCGTATAACTGATGTTCCCTGAGCTTCTCAAGAACCAAGCGCAAATGTTCCTTGTGTTCTTCTTCATTCTTTGAGTAAATCAATATGTCATCAATGAATACCACAACAAACTTGTCCAAGAACTCCATGAATACCTTATTCATCATGCTCATGCTCATGAAATAGGCAGGGGCATTAGTCAAACCAAAATACATGACTGTATACTCATAAAGCCCATATATCGTGGTAAAGGCTGTCTTGGGTATATCCTGTTCTCGAATCTTCAGCTGGTGATATCCTGATCGAAGATCGATCTTGGAGAAAACTTTTGCTCCTTGTAGCTGGTCAAACAAATCATTGATCATTGGCAGAGGGTACTTGTTCTTGATCGTCACTTCATTTAGTGCACGATAATCTACAACCATTCTCAAGGTTCCATCCTTCTTCTCAACTAGAAGCACTGGGTCTCCCCAAGGTGATGAACTCGGTCGAATATAACCTTTCTCCAATAATTCCTTAATCTGCTTCTTAATTTCCTCCAGATCATTTGCGGGCATCCGGTACGGTCTCTTGGATATTGGTCCGGTGCCTGGTAACAATTCGATCAAAAACACTATGTCCCGATCCGGTGGCATGCCGGGCAATTCCTTGGGGAATACATCGGGATAGTCCTTCACAACTGGTACTTCCTCCTGAACAACTCCCGAAAGAGAATTCACTTGAGCCCTCCTTGGCGTATGCCTCGACACATACTTGATCTGTTTCCCCTCTGGGGTGGTGAGAAGAATCGACTTACGGGCACAATCAATATTCCCTTCATACTTGGATAGCCAGTCCATACCTAGGATTACGTCCAATCCTTGTGATTCTAGGACGATGAGGTCTGTGGGGAAAATGTGTCTCCCTATGGTCATTGGCAACTGAAAACATCCCCGACTAGCCATATGCTCTGCTCCTGGGGAACTCACTAACATTGGTGTTTTAAGGGCTATGGTTGGCAACTTAAACTTAACCACGAACCCCCTTGATATGAATGAATGTGATGCACCAGTGTCAAAAAGAACAAGGGCTGTAAATGAATTAATCAAGAACTTACCAACAACGGCGTCAGGCTGGTCATAAACTTCCTCCACATTGACATGGTTCACCTGACCTCTGGTGAAAGGATTGGACTTCTTTCCAGAGCTTCCATTTCCATTCACGTTCTTCGCCTCAGGACACTCGGTGGCGTAGTGTCCGGTCTTCCCACACTTGAAGCAGGTAATGTGGCTCAGATCCTTCTTTGTCGGTGTAGCGGGGTTGGACTGATGCTGATTGTTGTTTCCTCCGTTCCCATTGCCATTCCTATGGCCGTTATGGTTGTGTCCATTCCCTCCATGATGTGAATGTCCTCCATGGTTATGGTGAGTGTGTCCATTATACTTGCCAGATCCTAGTCCATTATTTCCCGAGTACGGGGTATAGCGGGGCTTCTGCTGAACTCCAGAGTTGTACTTTCCCTATCCGTACTTCCTCTTGCGATTCTCCACCTGCTGCTGCTTGCCTTCCAGAATGAGAGCCTTGTCGACCAACTCTTGATAATTGTTAAAGGTAGCCACGGTCAACTGAAGTCCCAAATCATAGTTTAGTCCCTCCAGAAATTTCTCCTGCTTAGCGGCATCATCAGCCACGTCTCCGGGAGCATACCTGGATAACTTGCTGAATTCCTCCACATAATCACCAACAGAATGATTTCCTTGGCGTAAGTTGCGGAACTCACGCTTCTTCAGACTCATAGCTCCGGCTGAAACATGTGCGGTACGGAACGCCTGCTGGAACTGATCCCAAGTCACATTGGCTATGGGGAATGTGGTGGTGTAATTCTCCCACCACGAGGCTGCTGGTCCATCCAGTTGATGTGCGGCAAAGCGCACCTTCTCAGCGTCAGTGCATCCTGCAGTGGTCAGCTCTCTTCCGATCTTGCGAAGCCAGTCATCTGCAACGATCGGCTCCGTGCTACTAGAGAACACTGGTGGGTTCAACCTTAGGAAACGGGTAAGGTTGTCGACCGGGGGTGGTGGCGGTGGGTTGTTGTTGTTGTTGTTCTGGTTCTGATTTTGGATGAGTAGCTGCATGAGGGCATTCTGGTTCTGTATCAACTGGGTAACTTCCGGTGGGAATTCCGAGTCAAGTCTTGGAGGCATCTGTTAGGTTTAGAGTGGATGAGAAAGTAGAATAGAATAAGGGCCTAATGAGAGAAATCACTACCCATATGCTGATGATAGTAAGAAAATTTCAAATCAAGCAATTCACACAGATCAGACCACACAAGCAAAAACCTACAGGTAAGGTCATATCCACAAGAGATATGATCTCTTCATACTACTGCAATCATTCGTTGGACTCAACTTGGTAGTGGTGGTCTGAACTAAATCTTCTCAAATCAAAGTCAACTCTAGCTTCTTCTTCTTCTTGTCTTCATAGGTCATGGTCTCATCGGGCTGAGCAACTTGGTGATGGGGTTCAACAACTATTTTATTGAAGTAGAGAAGAGATAGAAATGAATAGAGAAGAGTATAGACCAATGGATATTTAAGGAAGTCATAAAATAGAGTTTTCTTCCTATGGCTTTCCATTTCCTAGTGGTCGCGTCTTACAGTCAGCGTGTGCTCTGATACCATCTTGTAGCGACCCGACCCAAAATGGATCGAAGTCTCTGTGCTTAAGTGTCATCCCTAGATCGGTATGCTGACACACACAATACTCAAAGGAATTATAACATAGTTCAATCACACTTTATTACATCGAGGTTTGTCAAAAGAGTATTTATTACAATAATATGGCCAAAGGCCATCTAAAATAAAATAACTGCGGAAGCATCGAAGGTAAATGAGTCCATCCAACTCCACGGCAAACTGAGTGCAGAACAACGACCTATCGCACCTTTAATCTTCGTCGGAAAAGTCTGCAACATGAGACGTTGCAGCCGTGTAGGTCAGCACATGGAATATGCTGGCAATTTCACACCATAGAATAATAATAAATGAAGAGACTATCTCTATATGCAAATTTAGCTGGTCGAGGCTCTAAGTTTAATTTTTTGCATAAAGCCAATTTTACCCTACAACAAAGGAATAATTTTTTTTATTACTACTAAGTTAAAATGCCATAATTGAGAAGGTTCCTCCAACTCAATCCCAAAAATCCCAAGTTATTAGTAACCCAATAATTTCATTAAAAAGAGTGATGAGATCAACCAATAATTCACTTCTAGATTCTCAAATTGTCCATAACCGGGGACACGGCTAATCATGATTAGTTTATACACTCTGCAGAGGTTTGCGCACTTTTCCCCACAAGACTCGACCACCTCCATGATCGGAAGATCGAGACATAGCCTTTCTGAAGTATTTCCCCTTAACCCTGGGTAGACCGGTACACCTACTATCCCCTACATCAGCTAGTCTACCACGGAAAGAGGTCACACAACTTACTCAACTATGCCAAAGCCCATAATGGCTTGTGGCTGCACACGGAAGTTTCTAGGCATGAAATATCTTATGATCCCTTTGAGCCTGGGTGGCAGACCTAGGGTAATCGCACGGGTACTCCGGGATTCCCCTTGGGCAAGCACTGGTTTCTCCAGGTGCCCCAAACAATCCACCCAGATGTGTATTAAAGTTGCCACCTTATGTTGTCCCAAAATTATTATCTCTCACAACTTGCATGAATCACACATACCAATCCTCGGCTACGAGCATGGCTAAGCAATATATGATATAACGAATGTTCCCGAGGTGATCAACGGTCATAGGTTCCTACCACATGAACTACATAGCATAACCACATGTTCCCAATCCCACTCATGCAATCTTTGAGGGTTAAACTAATGCATTTGTAAAAAACTAGGTATTAAAAATTATGATCAAAGTGTGAACTTGCCTTGCTGACGTTCGTTGAACTGTAAAGATTCGTAGTAGCAAGCTTCGCACTCCGGATGATCTAACGTAAGCAAGCAATAACATACATAAGCATACAAGCAAAGATCCAAAAAGAAAACAAATGAAAGACTTCGAAAAACTCCAAAACAACTAAATAAAGTTTCTGTACAGAACGTAATTTTTACAGCAACAAAAATAAATGGTTTTGGTTTTAACAGAAAGTACACGTTACGAGCTTCGATTTGCAAAAATAATCACCTAAAACGGAGTTATGGAACTTGAGATATGGCCTAACGAAGTTTGAATTCAGATCTGTTTGAATTCAAATTTTAAAATTTTCAAAAAATATTTTTCGTTTGGTTCTCTGGATAGATGGGATTTCTATGAACTAGTAGGAATAAGAATCAACTAAATCGGATCTATAGACTAAAAGATATACAGGATACAAGAATTGGTATAAAATCTGAGATTGAAAAAAATACTGGAAAAAGAGAAAATTTTAGCCTGGGTGTTCACCGGACTTGTCGCCGGAGACGAGGAAGAAGGCGGCTCCGGTGTGCTTCGGCGAAGTATGCGTGCGGGACGGTGTAGAGGACGATGAGGTGAACCACTTAAACAAGTTGTGGTGGTAGATTGCCTCCTGTACACACCGTGAAAGGTCGCCGGAATTCGCGAACTCCGGCGAGCAATTGGAGAGGTTAGAGAGAGGGAAAAACTCCAGAAGGAGAGGGCTTCGGACGAGGGGTGAGAGGGGCTCCCAGGGGTGCTTTATATAGGGCTTGGGGAGGTCTGGAGATGAGCTGAGCGTTGCCAACTTTATGATGTTAATGGTGGCTGTTACTTGGGCTTCTAATGGCCATTAGAGGGGGAATTAAGGTGCACTAGTGAAGGGGAAAAGATAGAGGGAGGCAAGGGGATTCCATTCAGAGGGTTTTCGGGGTGAGGGAGAGGAAGGGGAGGGGTGGGGCGCTAGGGTGGGGTGCTGCCTGGGTGCGTGCGTACAAGTTTCTGTACGTTGAGAGGAAGAAGAAGATAGCGCATGGGCATGGGCCTTCCTTGGGCCTTGGCTGCCCACGTTTTTTTAACGTTTTTGTTTACAGAAGAAATGAAACATAAAAAAAAACAAATAAAAGTTAGCCTAAAAAATCCTAGAAAATTCACATAGTTATATGGTCTTATATATGACTTAGTGAACTTTTATCTGGCCCAAAATGCAAGTTTTTTTTAAAATATTTTTGCTAAACTAATAAAATAAATTGCAAATAAAACCCACTAATTATATTTTGATTCCAAATTCAATTTCCAATATTTTCTTTTCCGATTTTGAAGAAGTCATTTTATCTTCTCTCTTTATTTTATTTTTGATATAATGGAAATGAATTTTGGTGAAACCAAATTGGATCCAATCTCCCAACTTCGAAAAAATTCAAAATTGGTTTTTAGGGAAACTTCCAACTCTCTCTTTTGGTCCTTGAGTTGCTCAAAGTTCCTTGGATCAAAAATCAAATAAAACAAATGGAGGAAAAAAAATGCATAAATCATGGATGCATATGAATGATCTATTTATAAACATCCAAATTGAAAATTGGGATGTTAGAGGGCGGTTGAATCGGATTTGGGGGGAATTTTTGGGTGTGTGTGGGGGGAGGATTTTCGTGCGATGGGCGGGGGGAGTTTGGCGCATGGTCGGTTTCTCCAAGTGCAGTCCCACGTGTCAGTGAAGAGGCAAGCTGAAGCGCGTTCCGTTTGCGTGAGCCGTGTGCAGGACCGAACGTTTGTGGGTGCAATGCGACCGCGACAGGAGTGCTGTGAGTGTACCGCCTTTTTTCCTTTTAAACTAGGTGCTTCGACCCCTCAAAAATTTTTTTTGTTGCTTCGCGCGATCCATCGGTACTACTACTAGTAATCCGGTAATCCCGACTAAAATGGCGCGGCCGTGTCTTTTCCCGCGCGATATGCTGGGAGGTTGGCTTAGTTGGGTTTTTTAGGACGAGTAATGCTACACCTACGTAATCCCAGTTACATAATTAACGTAATGTGAAACGTGTGAGCTGTTGATTGTAGATTGGGGGGAGGGAGGGGCCCACCGCCATGAAAATCAGGGGAGGAGAGAGAGAGGCAATTTACGTTAACCCTTTCGTAGGTTCCCGTAGATGTAGAAAGATGTGAAATGCGTGAATGTGTAGTGGACGTACTATTGGAGTGCCTATGATAATTTGTGTATGTATAGACCCTATGTGTTTATTTTACTTCGTATGTTAGATTTGTCTCGGTTCAATAAAAAGCAGAGTAGGTGATGATGGTGTGCCTGTCATCCTGCAATATAGGCCGTCCGATCTATATCTAACGGATAGGAAGGAAACTATGACAATTTACCCGCACTCCTCTCCACATTTGCAGATAAGGCTTTCCCTCGTCCATCGTTTTCTCCCACAAGATCTTGATCTTCCGTGCAACGCACGGGCATCTTGATAGTACTCCTACAATATGTATATTATTGTGAAAGTTCATATACACCGGCCGAGATTACTGCAAACACGGCAGATTTTCATTACATTTCAAACTTTTATAGGACAAAAAAATAAAAGAAACCCGACCCTAAACCTGTTCTACGGCGGCGACCGATGTCCTCCATCTGTGATCTCCATGTACGGGGGCGGGGTTCAAGACCCGTGAAGTGAAGGTGCGGTCTCCGACGAGGAAAAGTAGAACACGGGAGACGGACCGGCCAGTTGGCACACCATGCCCTGCCGCCTCCCATGCCCTACTCATCCTCGGAGGAGTCCCCGGCCTCGGCGGTGCTGGACGTTGGACGGCGGCAAGTAGGACGCGTGGCTGACGGTGCTCCCGTCGTCGGCCGCCAGCGTGGCCACCGCTTGTGCGGCGACTTGAGCGAGGGCGGCGACCTCGAGCTCCATCCCCGAAGACAAGCTCTCCCGCAGAGTGTTCGCGCTTGCGGTCATGGCGGATGTGGTTCCAGGTAGGAGGACGATGCGCTATGGTGTGGAGGTTAGCTAGGCGTTGCCGCTTTAAGTAGCGCATTCCGGTGAGGCCAAGCGTCCGGGTGCGTCATTAAGTCACCGGAGTTGGTTCCTCGGGTACCGAGCCTCTTAACGACGACATACGAACAGATGACATGAATGTGGGCAGCTGGCGCCGGCTGGGAACGCACCACGCGACGACGCGAGGGACGAGGGTTTTGGTGTGCTAGGGTAGTCAGCTGCAGTCGTGGCAACGTTGGAGATGCCCTTTGCTCACATGCGATCCCCGCATGTCATTGAAAAAGCAAGACGACCCGGCATGGTCTCAGGTCCAGAGGATGCAGTTGGCCACACTACACCACACCGCGGACGCGTCGCGGCGCCCCGTGCATCCTCGACGAGCCGGGTGTTGGGGTGTGTTTGGATTGTGGCCAAAGTGCACCTTACCAAAATTTTGGTCATGACCCAAAGATTGGTCTTTGTTTGGATGGTTGCCATTTTTTTGGCATGCCAATGAACTCTAGCCAACTCTAGTTCATTTTTCTTGCCAATGTCGGCCAAATCATGGGCAACCAATACCTCAACCAAAATTTTGGTCATGACCCAAAGATTGGTCTTTGTTTGGATGGTTGCCATTTCTTTGGCATGCCAATGAACTCTAGCCAACTCAAGTTCATTTTTCTTGCCAATGTCGGCCAAATCATGGGCAACCAATACCTCAACCAAAATTTTGGCTACCCAATGCTTTGATGGGGCAACCTTGGGCACAAACCAAACATACCATTGGTCGTGCCACAGCACTAACGCCACCCTCGGCAAACTGAAACCTACCGTGTCTAGCGACGATATGAGCGTGTCGCTCACCGCGGTCGTCGTGTCCAGAGGTGGTGCTGGAGCTGCGCCCCGTTGTTGGCCCCAACGACCCACATGAACGGTTGTAGGTGGCGAGGATGTCGTGGGCTAGCTCCTCCATTGGACTAGTCCGCGCTACGTCGTCCCGACGGGTGTGCCCCACATGTCTGTTTCCTTGTTTGCCTAGCCATATTCGAGCGTCAGTGCTCCGCATTGCGCATTAGGCCTTTCACTATGTAGGCCAAGCGAGACAACTTATTGTTTATTTGAGCCATTCAAGTATGATCATGTGGCATTTGCTTATTTCTCATTCCTCTCCAACCCTCTTCTCCATCGATCATGTCGCCCTCCAGTCGAGTCCATCCTCCCGCATGCCTCATTTGAACATTCCGCCGAGTATCATTCACATGTACCCACCCTAGTCCTCTTTCAATAGATCTCCGGACCCCGAGATGAAATCGAGAGGGAACGAGTGGGGGCACGTGACACCTAAGGCGGATTCAAAATTTTGAACTGGTGATCATAGCATCCGCAAATCATATATAAAGGGTATTCAATGTTTGTTTCGTTTTTTAACGTACAATATACTCCCTCCTATCCTTTCTAGTTTACATATAAGTTTTACGTGTAGTCAAAGTATATCTACTTTGATAAAAAAAGGTATCAACATTCAACAATGCCCAATCAATATTTTTAGATTCGTATGTACTCCTAGATTTGTACTCGAGATGGTTTCCAATTTGACTATTGACAAGATTAATAGTACATGAGATGTATAATGTGAAAATTATATCATTGGAAACTCCTTTCACATACGAATTTGACCGTATGCTTTGTGTAAGTTGCATGTCATATATTATTACTCTAACATTTGGTTAAAGTTAGCCTCGAAAAACGCATTAGACCCTGTATGCTTTGTGTAAGTTGCATGTCATATATTATTACTCTAACATTTGGTCAAAGTAGTATAGTGGAAGTGGATCCTCTGACGTAGGTATCCCTGCCTTACCCTCCCTTTCAGTCACTTACTGGCGGACCCCATGCTTGCTAGCCCCCGCATGTCAGTTACTCAATGGGTTCGGCCACGTCAGGGGATCCTCATCCATAGTATACTCCCTCTGTTTTTATTTACTCCGCATAAAACGGGGGGAGTGGTGGTATAATAAATGATGCGGGCGGGGAAGGGGGAGGGACGTTGGTTTGCTCTCAATTGCGGTCCCACAAGCGAGCGAAATCGCAAGACGAAGCGTTCCATTCGGTGAGCGACGTGGAGGGTCCAGCGTGCCGGGCTGCAACGCGAACGCGACAAGAGCGATGTACAGTCAAAACCGATTGACCGGTCGTCACCGGAACCACTATTCACACCAGAACCTTCGCTGCTCGGCCTACGCAAGCCACTGTCCTAAAATCACACCAAATCTCCATCCCATTCCCCCATCTTTCGATCCCCTAGCCTGTTGGGGAACGTTGCAGAAAATTAAAATTTTTCCTACGGTTTCACCCAGATCCATCTATGAGTTCATCTAGCAACGAGTATTCAGATTAGATAGCATATACATACCACTTTGTAGATCGCAACGGAAGCGTTCGAGTGAACGTGGATGAGGTAGTCGTACTTGCCGTGATCCAATTCACCGATGATCTAGTACCGAACGGACGGCACCTCCGCGTTCAACACACGTACGGGACGGGAGACGTCTCCTCCTTCTTGATCCAACAAGGGGGAAGGAGAGGTTGAGGAAGATCTAGCACGACGGTGTGGTGGTGGATGCAGCAGAACTCCGGCAGGGCTTCGCTAAGCAACTACGGGAGGAGGAGGAGGTGTTGCAGGGAGGAGGGAGGAGCCAGGGCATTAGGGTTGGTTTGCTCCTCCTTTTCCCCACTATATATAGGGCCAAGGGAGAGGGGGAGGCGCAGCCCTTTCCCCTTCCTCCAAGGAAGGGTGCGGCCAAGGGTGGGGAGGAGTCCATCCTCCCCAAGGCACCTCGGAGGTGCCTTCCCCTTGTAGGACTCTCCCCTTTTTTTCTCTCTTGGCGCATGGGCCTCTTGGGGCTGGTTCCCCTTGGCCCAAGCAGGCCAAGGCGCACCCCCTAAGGCCCATGTGGCCCACCAAGGCAGGTGGCCCCACCTGGTGGACCCCGGGACCCCTCCGGTGGTCCCGGTACAATACCGATAACACCGAAACTTGTCCCGGTGGCCAAAATAGCACTTCCTATATATAATTCTTTACCTCCGGACCATTCCGGAACTCCTCGTGACGTCCGGGATCTCATCCGGGACTCCGATCAACATTCGGGTTACTGCACCTACATATCTTCACAACCCTAGCGTCACCGAACCTTAAGTGTGTAGACCCTACGGGTTCGGGAGACATGCAGTCATGACCGAGACGGCTCTCGGGCAATAACCAACAGCGGGATCTGGATACCCATGTTGGCTCCCACATGCTCCACGATGATCTCATCGGATGAACCACGATGTCGAGGATTCAATTAATCCCGTATACGATTCCCTTTGTCAATCGGTATTTTACTTGCCCGAGATTCGATCGTCGGTATCCCAGTACCTCGTTCAATCTCGTTACCGGCAAGTCACTTTTCTCGTACCGTAATGCATGATCCCGTGATCAAACACTTTGATCACCTTGAGCTCATTGTGATGATGCATTACCGAGAGGGCCCGGTGATACCTCTCCGTCAAGCGGAGTGACAAATCCCAGTCTCGATCCATGTCAACCCAACAGACACTTTCAGAGATACCCGTAGTATACCTTTATAGTCACCCAGTTACGTTGTGACATTTGGCACACCCAAAGCACTCCTACGGTATCCGGGAGTTACACGATCTCATGGTCTAAGGAAAGGATACTTGACATTGGATAACTCTAGCAAACGAACTATGCGATCTTATGCTATGTTTAGGATTGGGTCTTGTCCATCACATCATTCTCCTAATGATGTGATCCCGTTATCGATGACATCTAATGTCCATAGTCAGGAAACCATGACTATCTGTCGATCAACAAGCTAGTCAACTAGAGGCTCACTAGGGACATGCTTGTTGTCTGTTATTCACACATGTATTACGATTTCCGGATAACACAATTATAGCACGAATAAATACAATTATCATGAATAAGGAAATATAATAATAATGCTTTTATTATTGCCTCTAGGGCATATTTCCAACAGTCTCCCACTTGCACTAGAGTCAATAATCTAGTTACATTGTGATGAATCGAACACCCATAGAGTTCTGGTGCTGATCATGTTTTGCCTTAGGGAGAGGTTTAGTCAACGGATCTGCGACATTCAGATCCGTGTGCACTTTACAAATTTCTATGTCTCCATCTTGAACATTTTCACGAATGGAGTTGAAGCGACGCTTGATGTGCCTAGTCTTCTTGTGAAACCTGGGTTCCTTTGCAAGTGCAATAGCTCCAGTGTTGTCACAGAAGAGCTTGATTGGCCCCGACGCATTGGGTATGACTCCGAGGTCGGTGATGAACTCCTTCACCCAAATTGCTTCATGTGCTGCCTCCGAGGCTGCCATGTACTCCGCTTCACATGTAGATCCCGCCACGACGCTTTGCTTGCAACTGCACCAGCTTACTGCCCCACCATTCAAAATATACACATATCCGGTTTGTGACTTAGAGTCATCCAGATCTGTGTCGAAGCTAGCGTCGACGTAACCTTTTACGACGAGCTCTTCGTCACCTCCATAAACGAGAAACATTTCCTTGGTCCTTTTCAGGTACTTCAGGATATTCTTGACCGCTGTCCAGTGTTCCTTGCCGGGATTACTTTGGTACCTTCCTACCAAACTTACGGCAAGGTTTACATCAGGTCTGGTACACAGCATGGCATACATAATAGAACCTATGGCTGAGGCATAGGGGATGACGCTCATCTCTTCTATATCTTCTGCCGTGGTCGGACATTGAGCTGAGCTCAATTTCACACCTTGTAACACAGGTAAGAACCCTTTCTTAGATTGATCCATATTGAATTTCTTCAATATCTTATCAAGGTATGTGCCTTGTGAAAGACCTATGAGGCGTCTCGATCTATCTCTATAGATCTTGATGCCTAATATATAAGCAGCTTCTCCAAGGTCCTTCATTGAAAAACTCTTATTCAAGTAGGCCTTGATGGTGTCCAAGAGTTCTATATCATTTCCCATCAAAAGTATGTCGTCTACATATAATATGAGAAATGCTACAGAGCTCCCACTCACTTTCTTGTAAACACAGGCTTCTCCATAAGTCTGTGTAAACCCAAACGCTTTGATCATCTCATCAAAGCGAATGTTCCAACTCCGAGATGCTTGCACCAGCCCATATATCGAGCGTTGGAGCTTGCATACCTTGTCAGCCTTCTTAGGATCGACAAAACCTTCCGGCTGCATCATATACAATTCTTCCTTAAGGAAACCATTAAGGAATGCCGTTTTGACGTCCATTTGCCATATCTCATAATCGTAGTATGCGGCAATTGCTAACATGATTCGGACGGACTTCAGCTTCGCTACCGGTGAGAAAGTCTCATCGTAGTCAATTCCTTGAACTTGTCGATAACCCTTAGCGACAAGCCGAGCTTTATAGATGGTCACATTACCATCCACGTCTGTCTTCTTCTTAAAGATCCATTTATTTTCTATGGCTCGCCGTTCAACGGGCAAGTCAGTCAAAGTCCATACTTCGTTTTCATACATGGATCCTATCTCGGATTTCATGGCTTCTAGCCATTTGTCGGAATCCGGGCCCGCCATTGCTTCCTCATAGTTCGAAGGTTCACCATTGTCTAACAACATGATTTCCAAGACAGGGTTGCCGTACCACTCTGGTGCGGAACGTGTCCTTGTGGACCTTCGAATTTCAGTAGGAGCTTGATCAGAAGCATCTTGATCATCATCATTAATTTCCTCTCTAGTCGGTGCAGGCACCTCAGAAACGTTTTCTTGAGTTTCGCCATTTTCCGGTTCAAGAGGTAACACTTCATCAAGTTCTACTTTCCTCCCACTTACTTCTTTCGAGAGAAACTCTTTCTCTAGAAAGGATCCATTCTTGGCAACAAAGATCTTTCCTTCAGATCTGAGGTAGAAGGTATATCCGACAGTTTCTTTAGGGTATCCTATGAAGACGCATTTTTCCGACTTGGGTTCGAGATTTTCAGGTTGAAGTTTCTTGACATAAGCATCGCATCCCCAAACTTTTAGAAACGACAGCTTAGGTTTCTTCCCAAACCATAATTCATACGGTGTCGTCTCAAAGGATTTCGACGGAGCCCTATTTAAAGTGAATGCAGCAGTCTCTAAAGCATAGCCCCAAAAAGATAGCGGTAAATCGGTAAGAGACATCATAGATCGCACCATATCTAATAGAGTGCGATTACGACGTTCGGACACACCATTACGCTAAGGTGTTCCAGGCGGCGTGAGTTGTGAAACTATTCCACATTTTCTTAAGTGTGTGCCAAATTCATGACTCAAGTATTCTCCTCCACGATCTGATCGTAGAAACTTGATCTTTCTTTTACGTTGATTTTCAACCTCACTCTGAAATTCCTTGAACTTTTCAAAGGTTTCAGACTTGTGTTTCATTAAGTAGATATACCCATATCTACTCAAGTCATCAGTGAGGGTGAGAACATAACGATAGCCACCACGAGCCTCAACACTCATTGGACCGCACACATCGGTATGTATGATTTCCAATAAGTTGGTTGCTCGCTCCATTGTTCCTGAGAACGGAGTCTTGGTCATTTTACCCATGAGGCATGGTTCGCACGTGTCAAATGATTCATAATCAAGAGACTCTAAAAGTCCATCTGCATGGAGCTTCTTCATGCGTTTGACACCTATGTGACCAAGGCGGCAGTGCCACAAATATGTGAGACTATTGTTATCAACTTTAACTCTTTTGGTATTCACACTATGAATATGTGTATCATCACGTACAAGATTCATTAAGAATAAACCATTAACCATCGGAGCATGACCATAAAACATATCTCTCATATAAATAGAACAACCATTATTCTCGGATTTAAATGAGTAGCCATCTCGAATTAAACGAGATCCAGATACAATGTTCATGCTCAAACTTGGCACTAAATATTATTGAGGTTTAAAACTAATCCCGTAGGTAAATGTAGAGGCAGCGTGCCGACGGCGATCACATCGACCTTGGAACCATTCCCGACGCGCATCGTCACCTCGTCCTTTGCCAGTCTCCGTTTATTCCGCAGCTCCTGCTTTGAGTTACAAATGTGAGCAACTGCACCGGTATCAAATACCCAAGAGCTACTACGAGTACTGGTAAGGTACACATCAATTACATGTATATCACATATACCTTTGGTTTTGCCGGCCTTCTTGTCCGCTAAGTATTTGGGGCAGTTCCGCTTCCAGTGACCACTTCCCTTGCAATAAAACCACTCAGTCTCGGGCTTGGGTCCATTCTTTGGCTTCTTCCCGGCAACTTGCTTACCGGGCGCGGCAACTTCCTTGTCATCCTTCTTGAAGTTCTTTTTACCCTTGCCCTTCTTGAACTTAGTGGTTTTATTCACCATCAACACTTGATGTTCTTTCTTGATTTCTACCTCTGCTGATTTCAGCATAGCATATACCTCAGGAATGGTCTTTACCATCCCCTGCATATTGTAGTTCATCACAAAGCTCTTGTAGCTAGGTGGAAGCGACTGGAGGATTCTGTCAATGACCGCCTCATCAGGGAGATTAACTTCCAGTTGAGTCAAGCAGTTGTGCAACCCAGACATTTTGAGTATGTGTTCACTGACAGAGCCATTTTCCTCCATCTTACAGCTAAAGAATTTATCGGAGACTTCATATCTCTCGACCCGGGCATGATCTTGGAAAGCCATTTTCAGCTCTTCGAACATCTCATATGCTCCATGTCTCTCAAAACGCTTTTGGAGCCCCGGCTCTAAGCTGTAAAGCATGCCGCACTGAACGAGGGAGTAATCATCGCAGCGTGACTGCCAAGCGTTCATAACGTCTTGTTCTGCAGGGAGAATAGGTGCGTCACCCAGCGGTGCTCTCAGGACATAATGTTTCTTGGCAGCTATGAGGATAATCCTCAGGTTCCGGACCCAGTCCGTATAGTTGCTACCATCGTCTTTCAGCTTGGTTTTCTCTAGGAACGCGTTGAAGTTGAGGACTACGTTGGCCATTTGATCTACAAGACATATTGTAAATTTTTAGACTAAGTTCATGATAATAAAGTACATTTAATCAAATTATTTAATGAACTCCCACTTAGATAGACATCCCTCTTCTAGTCATCTAAGTATTACATGATCCGAGTCAACTAGGCCGTGTCCGATCATCACGTGAGACGGACTAGCCAACATCGGTGAACATCTTCATGTTGATCGTATCTTCTATACGACTCATGCTCGACCTTTCGGTCTTCTGTGTTCCGAGGCCATGTCTGTACATGCTAGGCTCGTCAAGTCAACCTAAGTGTTTGCATGTGTAAATCTGTCTTACACCCGTTGTATGTGAACGTTAGAATCTATCACACCCAATCATCACGTGGTGCTTCGAAACAACGAACTGTCGCAACGGTGCACAGTTAGGGGGGACACTTCTTGAAATTATTATGAGGGATCATCTTATTTACTACCGTCGTTCTAAGTAAACAAGATGCAAAACATGATAAGCATCACATGCAATCAAATAATAAATGTGACATGATATGGCCAATATCACATAGCTCCTTCGATCTCCATCTTGGGGCTCCATGATCATCTTGTCACCGGCTTGACACCATGATCTTCATCATCATGATCTTCATCATCGTGTCTCCATGAAGTTGCTCGCCAACTATTACTTCTACTACTATGGCTAACGCGTTTAGCAATAAAGTAAAGTAATTTACATGGCGATTCTCAATGACACGCAGGTCATACAAAAAATAAAGACAACTCCTATGGCTCCTGCCGGTTGTCATACTCATCGACATGCAAGTCATGATTCCTATTACAATAGCATGAACATCTCATACATCACATATAGATCATTCATCATACATCACAACTTTGGCCATATCATATCACAAAGCACTTGCTGCAAAAACAAGTTAGACGTCCTCTAATTGTTGTTGCAAGTTTTACGTGGCTGAATTAGGGTTCTAGCAAGAACATTTTCTTACCTACGTTCAAACCACAACGTGATTTGTCAACTTCTATTTACCCTTCATAAGGACCCTTTTCATCGAATCTGATCCAACTAAAGTAGGAGAGACAGACACCCGCCAGCCACCTTATGCAACTAGTGCATGTTAGTCGGTGGAACCGGTCTCACGTAAGCGTACGTGTAAGGTTGGTCCGGGCCGCTTCATCCCACAATACCGCTGAATCAAGATTGACTAGTAACGGCAAGAAGAATTGACAACATCTAAGCCCACAACAAATTGTGTTCTACTCGCGCAAGAAGAACTACGCATAGACCTAGCTCATGATGCCACTGTTGGGGAACGTTGCAGAAAATTAAAAATTTTCCTACGGTTTCACCAAGATCCATCTATGAGTTCATCTAGCAACGAGTATTCAGATTAGATAGCATCTACATACCACTTTGTAGATCGCAACGGAAGCGTTCGAGTGAACGTGGATGAGGTAGTCGTACTTGCCGTGATCCAATTCACCGATGATCTAGTACCGAACGGACGGCACCTCCGCGTTCAACACACGTACGGGACGGGAGACGTCTCCTCCTTCTTGATCCAGCATTGGGGAAGGAGAGGTTGAGGAAGATCCAGCACGACGGTGTGGTGGTGGATGCAGCAGAACTCCGGCAGGGCTTCGCTAAGCAACTACGGGAGGAGGAGGAGGTGTTGCAGGGAGGAGGGAGGAGCCAGGGCATTAGGGTTGGTTTGCTCCTCCTTTTCCCCACTATATATAGGGCCAAGGGAGAGGGGGAGGCGCAGCCCTTTCCCCTTCCTCCAAGGAAGGGTGCGGCCAAGGGTGGGGAGGAGTCCATCCTCCCCAAGGCACCTCGGAGGTGCCTTCCCCTTGTAGGACTCTCCCCTTTTTCTCTCTCTTGGCGCATGGGCCTCTTGGGGCTGGTTCCCCTTGGCCCAAGCAGGCCAAGGTGCACCCCCTAAGGCCCATGTGGCCCACCAAGGCAGGTGGCCCCACCTGGTGGACCCCGGGACCCCTCCGGTGGTCCCGGTACAATACCGATAACACCGAAACTTGTCCCGGTGGCCAAAATAGCACTTCCTATATATAGTTCTTTACCTCCGGACCATTCCGGAACTCCTCGTGACGTCCGGGATCTCATCCGGGACTCCGAACAACATTCGGGTTACTGCACCTACATATCTTCACAACCCTAGCGTCACCGAACCTTAAGTGTGTAGACCCTACGGGTTCGGGAGACATGCAGTCATGACCGAGACGGCTCTCGGGCAATAACCAACAGCGGGATCTGGATACCCATGTTGGCTCCCACATGCTCCACGATGATCTCATCGGATGAACCACGATGTCGAGGATTCAATTAATCCCGTATACGATTCCCTTTGTCAATCGGTATTTTACTTGCCCGAGATTCGATCGTCGGTATCCCAGTACCTCGTTCAATCTCGTTACCGGCAAGTCACTTTTCTCGTACCGTAATGCATGATCCCATGATCAAACACTTTGATCACCTTGAGCTCATTGTGATGATGCATTACCGAGAGGGCCCGGTGATACCTCTCCGTCAAGCGGAGTGACAAATCCCAGTCTCGATCCATGTCAACCCAACAGACACTTTCAGAGATACCCGTAGTATACCTTTATAGTCACCCAGTTACGTTGTGACATTTGGCACACCCAAAGCACTCCTACGGTATCCGGGAGTTACACGATCTCATGGTCTAAGGAAAGGATACTTGACATTGGATAACTCTAGCAAACGAACTATGCGATCTTATGCTATGTTTAGGATTGGGTCTTGTCCATCACATCATTCTCCTAATGATGTGATCCCGTTATCGATGACATCTAATGTCCATAGTCAGGAAACCATGACTATCTGTCGATCAACAAGCTAGTCAACTAGAGGCTCACTAGGGACATGCTTGTTGTCTGTTATTCACACATGTATTACGATTTCCGGATAACACAATTATAGCACGAATAAAGACAATTATCATGAATAAGGAAATATAATAATAATGCTTTTATTATTGCCTCTAGGGCATATTTCCAACATAGCCCGCATCAAGCGTCCCCTAGTTCGCCGGAAAGCCATGGTGTGCCGCAAGATCACTTACTACAAGATGCTGACACCGGAGCGCCGCGCAGAAATCGCGGTGGCGGTCAGCGCCACAGACCTCCGTTCCCAATCTCGCTTTGCGGCGGGCCAATCCCCGTGTTCTCTGGAGCCAAGCTACGAGGAGGAGGAAGCCGATCCAATGTTCATGGCGGAGGTCGCGGCGCAGAAGGCCCCCGATGGGTATGAGACGATGGACGTCGACTTCGTGCCGGCGTCCGAGTCCCCCATGGTGCAGGCGAACTAGCGGTTCAACATGGCGATACTAAAGGAGGACCGGGAGGCAGAGGCTCAACTCGACGCGGGGCGCGCGCATGCCGCTGCCATCGAGGCTCTCCTGCAGGCGGAACCGAATGTCGTGGATGTGAACCAGGCGGTGGAGGCTCAACTTGAGGCGGAGCGCGCGGATGCCGCTGCCATCGAGGCCCTCCTGCAGGCGGTACCGGACGTCCTGGACTTGAACCGGGCGGCAGAGGCTCGACTTGACGCATAGCGCGCGGATGCCGCTCTCATCGACGCCCTCCTGTAGGCGGAATCGGATGTCCTGGACTTGAACCGGGCGGCGGAGGCTCGACTCGACGCGGGGTGCGCGGATGCCGCTGCCATCAAGGCCCTCCTGCAGGCAGAACCGGACATCCTCGACTTGAACCGTGTTGTGCTCTCGTCCGTGCAGAGCGCCCACGCGCTCCGCTTGAACGAGTAGCTGGAGGCCGAGGACAACCACGGTGAGGAGACACACGTCGGCAGCGACGGCTGGTTCGCGCCGGCAGCCAAAGATGACGAGGCCGTCTCTTTCCGCGAGCAGTGATAGTTTTTCTTTATGTTGTTGTTTTCATGGATCTTTTGCTGTGTAAAAACATATATTTGTTATGCAAGTCGCCTGACTTGGGTCAGTCTACCATTTCAGGCGGTTGGATGAATATCCTACGTCTCCTAACCCTTCTTACCTTCTTCCTCACCTCTTCTTCTTCCCCAACAGACCACCGCACGGGCCGTACGGATACTCCCCAACATGCGGTTGGATAAACATACTCTATGAACGAAAATTATGTGTCAGCGATAGGATGGCTGAGTTTGGTTTGTTCACATGCGACAACATGTGTCAGTGAGGGTGCGTTCCCTTGGTTGGGTTTGCGGCGTGCAGGAGCGACTGTGTGAGGGTGCGGTGCGACCGCGGCGTGCAGGAGCGACCGTGTGAGGGTGCGGTGCGACCGCGACAGCCGTGCGCAAGTGTACCTCCTTCTCATTTTGAAAACTTTAGGCAAGCTTGGCAAAAATGTGTGGCGAAGTTTGGCAATGCAAGGCCTAGACTCAAACAGGATAAGTACGTACGTACTAGGAGTACTAGTGTTAAAAAAGAAAGGCGGGGTTTTCCTTCGCGGGATTTAATCGATGCAAATCCTCGTTTCACGTGTCAATTAATGAGTATTTTTTCTCCAAAGACCAAAGAGCTAACCATCTCACTCCTCATCGCTTGATTAATGCAGCGCCATGCAAACCAACCTTCTCACTTCCGCATGCATGCAAGGGATATTAATGTCCTTGGTTGCTAAACCCATCAATTTTGCCTCGGTTAGTGTTAGTGGCCCTTTGCAAATTGTAATTTTGATATACTGGCCTTATGTACAAAAAATGGAGGTAGTAACTATATTTGACTTCCTTCCCCATTGCGGTGACGTCGATGATATCTTTTTTTTGGTGGTTTGGCGAAGTGCGTTCGTCGGAGAACACCATTGAGGGAGACCATGGTAAGTCGTTCGCAAGTGCCGCCTGCAAGCCGAGACAACTGCCTTATTTCCATCCAGGAAGTCCTTTACTAGTACTACTAGGAGTACTAATGCGGTGAGATGGCTTCTCGAAGAATTCGATGGAGAAGCGGAGTCAGCGAAGAGTGAAATGATGTATGCTTCGTCCGAGGTTTTGTGATTTGATGCCTCACTGCTTTGTGATTTGTGATAGAAGGGACATGGGAGTAGACTCTGTGCTCTATACTGTACTACATGCGTCCAAGCATGGGAGAAAGAGGAGAGACGTTGCATTTTTCTATTCCTTCAATCAATCAACCAGGGAGCTTCGATTCCATCTTTTTGGCTTTGGCAACACCGTCCACAATGGTTCCCACGATGCCAAAAGCTATTTTCACATTTGGCTACACATTGTGGATGCCCTTAACCGTACCACTTGGTTTTGCTCCTGTGTGCTATCTATACAAATCTCAGTTATATTGATCAAAAAAATTATAGAATCGAGATTAGTAAAAAGGAGGTGATTTTGCCGCGCAGATGGCGGGGGAGGTTTCTTATTTGAGCAATGCTACATCCACGTAATTGTTTACGTAAGGTTACAAACTGATGTGATGTGGGACTATTTGATTGGATTAAAGGAGAGGATTAGGCCCACCCCACCTGAAAATCAGGGGGGGGGCATATATTACTAAACAGTAAAACGGAGTTAGCTACAGCTACCCACAGCGATTTGAAGTTTTTATCCGTCGGATCATGCATACGAATGCACAGGATTAACTTGGTCATCCAGATCGTTACGCTAATTATGTACGCCACGTAGAAAGCAACGTTCCGCGGGCCGCTGCTCCGCAGAATGAGTTGCGGCTTTCGTCCGTGGTCGGGCTGTAAGATATAAGGCCCAGTCCAGTCCAGGTTTCCTCTCTTTTGCTCCAAAAAAAGAAGTCCAGGTTTCCTCTCGGCGGCGCTATCCCCATCCCCGAGCTGCGAATTGCTCATCTATTCCTTGATGTCGGCCGCCGCCGTCCTCCATCTCGGTGTCGAGCTTCTGCAGAAGACCCGCTTCTGCCCCTGTGCCCTCCACTGCTCCTCTAGACCTCTACTATTGCTCCGCAAGCCCCCACGAAGGCTCTCTTCTTTACCTGCAGCATTCTTCCATGGCTGCTACACGGCCAAACGCACTATCGGCATCTGTCGCCGGATGTCTTTCTCCTGCACCCATCTCCTTGCCCTTGCAAGTTTATCACGCGTCCCTCCCCATTCCGTACCTAAAGATGATCATCCTGTCCCGGGGGAAGCGGCAGCGGAATCATGGCGATGAAGCTTGACGCGCCTTTCGTAAGTTGTCCTGGTGATGGACGTTATTTACTGTCCGTTTGCCTATTTTTGTTGCAGATCTTTCTTTCCATAAGAGATTGTTTTAGACCATCTCCCTTTCCACTCATGCGTGTCTATTTCTGTAATTTTTAGATTATGATGGTAAAGCCAGCCTAAGGCTGTGACCTACTCTGTAACTTCTCTGCTTTAGATCTAAAGGAATACAAAAAATGAGGTCCAATGCATTTGCCGCTTATGGTGCTCTAACTGACTAGGAAGTTCATTCACATCATCATGCTTCTCTTAGCAGGCAACACCCAACTTCTTTTTTTTTCGAGAAAACTTTCAATCTATTCATCTTCTATCATGACAGTACAACGAACACTAGAAATAATAAAAATTACATCCAGATCCGTAGACCACCTAGCGACGACTACAATCACTGAAGCGAGCCGAAGGCGCGCCGCCGTCATCACCCCTCCCTCGCCCGAGTCGGGCACAATTAGTTGTAGTAGACAATCGGGAAGTCGTCGTGCTAAGGCCCCGTAGGACCAGCGCACCAGAACAGCAATCGTCGCTGATGAAGAATAACGTAGATCGAAAGGATCCAACCTGAAGACACACGAACATAGACGAACCACAACCAGATCCGAGCAAATCCACCAAGGATAGATCCGCCAGAGACACACCTCGACACGCCCACCAATGATGCTAGACGCACCACCGGAACAGGGACTAGGCGGGGAGACCTTTATTCCATCTTCAGGGAGCCACTGTCGTCTCGTCTTCCTAAGTAGGACACAAACCCTAACAAATCTTGAAGGAACGACTAACAATGGAGCCCTCCCGCCAACCCTTGCTAGGATCCACAGCGTCCCCATGGCCCTAGGGCCACCGGAGACGAGGCGAACCTGCAGTGGAGCTGGCGAGAGGCACGAACCCTAGCTTTTCTTGCAACACCCAACTTCTACTCCGGTTATTTTAACAGTACATCATTAGCAGGGAGCTGTTATCATTTAAGCCTTCTTATAGGATGCTGTTGTGGTGGTCTGGTCCCATGAAGCGTTGAGGCAGTTTTATAGATTGTTAAGGGCTTAAGGCAATTGTAAGGATTCTTCACTTGTGCATCTCAAGCTACCTTGCTGCATGTTGTTGCAGATACCAAATGCCACCCTTCCTTGTTTGGTCCTCCACCTTCTTGAAAATTACCTAAGTTTCGCCTTGCCTGACGCGTATGTAGCCATTGCTTTGTTTTTACTTACTAAAATTTCCCTGAACGTGCATATCTTGATATTCATGATTCAAAACATAATACATTGCAGCTCCTAACGCCTTTTATCCTAGAAGCTTAGTTTATTTTGTTATCGTGGGAAGCTATAAAATTTCTTGACAATGGCAACCATACTATTTGTTGACATGAGTTTCCAAAGTACTAGAATCAAGAACATCTTATAGACCAGCTGCAAATTAGAAAAATCAAGAATGCATGATTTGACAAAATACCAGAAAGGAGAAGAAATTAGTTAGAACCATCAAATAAACCAAATCACAATCAAAATAAGCATGGGACACTTCATCCGTAATCTACTCTGCAATCTATTTATCAGACATGCCCCACTATCAAGACTTCGTAATTTTTTCTTTCAAACTATCCAATGCTATACTATTCCATTTTTTCTATAATATTTAATTATTTATGTTGCTAAGATGACGAGCGCGGCAATGTGCGCGTTCATGTTCTAGTAGATTAGATGGAGAGTATACGTAGCAGCTATGTAGCCCTTTGTAAGTCTAGGATTAGGCTTCTTATTTTCGGAGGACGTTGTCCTGGCAGTTTGCTAACATGCGGTCCCACGTGTCAATGCTTTACCAAGCCGATCCGCATCCCACATGAGGCAGAACAACGGCAGAAGCAACACGTGGTTAAGTTGAAGAAGATGAGGGAGAAGCGGATTCAGCAACAAGTGAAATGATGGTTGCTTCGTCCCTCCAACTTAACTGCGGGAAAGGTGCAGCTTTGTGATTTGATGCCTCATTGCTCATTACTATACCGGCGCCATGACTGGGGTGCTTCACCCCGGCCGCTCTGCATTCTATTCCGGTATGGCACATGGACCCGGTAGCTTGATGTCCCACATGTCGGCGTAAGGGACTAGAAGATTTATGAAAGCGAGCGCTCCACTCTTACGACAGAGGAGTAGACGACACGACGACTCAGTGATAAAGGTTAGTGAAAATAGTTGTAAATGGTTACGAGAGGGAGGGAGGGTTATATCTAGAGCATGTGTGCTAGAAAGACACCTCGGGAGAGAGAGAGTGTGAGCATGTGTGAGAGACCACCGATGGAGAGTGAAACTACACGTAAAAGACTGCTCTACACATTAATTAAAGATATAAATTGTATCCAAATGTTAGGATGGGATCATGATATTTGCAATTCGCGCAAGGAGCGGTCATTGATCCATCAGACATCTAGATTCTATCGAATTTGAGCATGTCTATGTTATTATTTAACACAATTGATCCACATAGTTAGTATTTTGAACTCCAGACAATGCATCGCTTTAGCAATCGAATATAAACGTGAGTATAGTTCATGTTGTGTGTGTAAAGCACATTATACATACGAAAGTTACACAATGGACATTATAAATAGCTACTACCTATGAACTAGCATACATTTGAATTCAACTTAAGGTGGTTTAAAAAAATCGAATTCAACATGAAGTCCATTCAATTATTTGAATTTGATATCTTGGCATTTGTAAACCATACCTAAATTATGAGGGCACCAATCTTTGCTCTCATTTTGTACATAATAGCATATGTAGTCGTGTACAAAATAGATTCAAATTTAGCTCCTCCATTCCAAAATAATCGTAGTTATAGGATTTTCAAGTGTCAAAATTTCAAAAAGAAGCGGATAATTTAATGAGGTTTTCAAACATACAAGGTCAAATATAACATTGTATATTTAGGTCAATCCTCATAGTTCAAGAGTACTCTAAACGTGAATGCTTGTGTTTCAAAATTTTGAACGAAGCGCCAAAAGAGCCTCTACTCGCCCGAAACCGCGTGAGACCAATGTTTGGTAGTACAAGGAAATTACTTTTCTAATAACTCCGACCCGTGAAACCTACCGGCCCGACGTCCAAAGGTCTAAACCCGGGTAGGTTTGTAGCTTCATCTAGACGCCACACAACCGCATCCGAAAAACGTTCATACACAATGGCCGCCTAAGCACACATGCGCGCGGTCAAAATCGCTCCCGCCCACTATTTGGGACACCTGGGATTACCACCCTACCCCCGACCCACAGTAGGTCTGAATTTAAGAGGGGGGCAAAGTTTGTACTTTCCCAAAATTTCAAACAAGTGCGTCCCATCTTCTGCTAAAAAAAGCCAAAAACAAGCGCGTCCCAGAGCGAAACATGGTTCCCCCCCACCCGTCCGATTCCTCATTCGTACTCTGTGGGTGCCAAAACTACCTCTCCACCAGCCGCGAAACCCCGGCATCCTCCGTCCGCCACCCCATCCCACCCATCAACCGCCGCCCTCCTCCATCACGCCAGAGCCAATACCCCGACGTCGTCGTACACCGCAACCTTAACCGCAGCGCCCTCCACGGCTAGTAGTTGAAGCCGAGGCCGAGCCGTCCGTACCCGAGCTAGTTCAACCACGCCGTCCTGCACCTCACCGCTGCCGCTCCAACTTCGCCACCCTCTACCGCACCGGAGCTGTTCCTGCTACGCCGTCCTTCGCCGCCTCGGATCTGCTTCCCCTCCGCCGACATACGGCCACGGCAACACAGTCAACAATTTGGCCATGGGTTCGTCCAAGCCTGCACCCTCCAGAACATCGGTTTACCCGGTAAAAAGAAGAAAATTGGCGCGACATGTGGAGAGAACATCGGTTTCCCCGGTAAAAAGAAGAAAATCGGCGCGACATGTGGAGGTGACCACACCAGCAACCGAAAAAGGTACTCCTCTTCCCTTATTCGTGAAAATCTTACGTCTTTGCTTGCATGGTATTCATCCCACAAAAGACACTAGTTGACCGCTTCTTCTTGATACTAGATGTTCCTAGTAACTCGCGATGCACAAGGTTTCTCCTCATATACTATTTCACCTTAGCTAGAGGTCCGTCGCCCCCCCCCCCCCTGAATTTCAATTTCTGGCCAGTTGATTCCCAATTAACGAAAGCATTCCCCGACGTAACTGGCGCTAGTACGCCTATTACGCTGGGGAAGCAGCGCCTTGGTGTTTATCTTAGGGGCGTGTGCGGCCTAGAGCTACTGGCGCCCGATCTGGAGGTCGGCCATGATTAAAGGGATGGCCTGGGGGTGCTGCCAAGCACGACGGTGGTGTGAGGTCGATGGGAGGGCGGGGTGGCGGAGGCAGGGGTCTGGGCCGGTGGTCGCTGGCGGTTCGAGAAAGATCGTCAACAGTGACTGGCGGGAGGTAGACGAAGGCCATCTGCCCGTTCCTTATAGATCGGACGGTTCATTAAAAAATCGACTGACCTATTTATTTTCAGTCGACTGTTATCTTAGATATGACCACATGTGGTGGTGTGCTGGAGGAGTACCTGCATTTCTTTTGCTCATATATTACAAAATCATATGGAGTAGAATCTAATTTTGTTTGCCATGCAATGTTGTAGAGCTATCATATGTCTCCTGTCATTTATTTTTCAGCCACCTGCTATTTGCTACTTTTACAGTGCACTAGTTCTGCACACACTTCACCCTAACTCTCACTGTTGTGTTTTTATGCAAGGGTATTTTAGACTCTGCTGCCATGAGATAAGCCAAAAAGAAAAGAGAGAAGTCGCTCCAGCTTGGTGTGCAGCTAGGCAAGACACGTTTCAAGGCTTTAAAGGGTGCAGTGTCAACAGATGGAGACGGGGAACGTAGCTCTGGAGTTGATGACCTCGCTCGCAATGAACCACCATCCCAGGTGAGGGAGTCCTGGATTAGGGGGTGTTCGGGTAGCCGGACTATACCTTCAGCCGGACTCCAGGACTATGAAGATACAAGATTGAAGACTTCGTCCCGTGTCTGGATGGGACTTTCCTTGGCGTGGAAGGCAAGCTTGGCTATGCGGATATTTAGATCTCCTACTATTGTAACCGACTTTGTGTAACCCTAACCCTCTCTGGTGTCTATATAAACCGGAGGGTTTTAGTCCGTAGGACAGAACCTCAACATACAACAATCAAACCATAGGCTAGCTTCTAGGGTTTAGCCTCCTTGATCTCGTGGTAGATCTACTCTTGTACTACCCATATCATCAATATTAATCAAGCAGGACGTAGGGTTTTACCTCCATCGAGAGGGCCCGAACCTGGGTAAAACATTGTGTCCCTTGTCTCCTGTTACCATCCGCCTAGACGCACAGTTCGGGACCCCCTACCCGAGATCCGCCGGTTTTGACACCGACATTGGTGCTTTCATTGAGAGTTCCTCTGTGTCGTCGCTTTTAGGCCCGATGGCTCCTTTGATCATCAACAACGATGCGGTCCAGAACGAGACTTTTCTCCTCGGACAGATCTTCGTCTTCGGCGGCTTCACACTGCGGGCCAATTCGCTTGGCCACCTGGAGCAGATCGAAAGCTACGCCCCTGGCCACCAGGTCAGGTTTGGAAGTTTAAACTATACGACGGACATCCGCGGGGACTTGATCTTCGACGGATTCGAGCCATAGCCAAGCGCGCCGCACTGTCTCGATGTGCATGATCTAGCTCTGCCGCCGAACAGTGCCCTGGAGGCCGCACACGCACCGGTTCCGACCCTTAATTCAGAGCCTACTGCGCCGATCGAGGATGAGTGGTTGGACGCCACCTCGGGGGCTGCGATCTCAAAGGCGATCGAGCCGAACACCAGCCCCGCACTCCGCAAGGCCCGTGACTCCGAGGGGCCGGACTCCTCTCCGGACTCCGAGCCCCCCGCGCCCCTGCCGATCGAATCCAATTGGGCGCCGATCATGGAGTTCACCGCCGCGGACATCTTTCAGCACTCGCCCTTCAGCGAGATCCTGAAGTCTCTAAAGTCTCTCTCTTGATCAGGAGAGCCCTGGCCGGACTATGGTCAGCAAGGTTGGGATACGAACGATGAAGAAATTCAAAGCCCACCCACCACCCATTTCATAGCCACTGTCGACGACTTAACCGACATGCTTGACTTCGACTCCGAAGACATCGACGGTATGGACGACGATGCAGGAGACGATCAAGAACCAGCGCCTATAGGGCACTAGAAGGCCACCTCGTCGTATGACATATGCATGGTGGATACTCCAAAAGATGGAGATGGCGATGGAACAGCGGGGGATGACACCTCCAAGAAACAGCCCAAGCGCCGGCGTCAGCGACGCCGCTCTAAATCCCGCCAAAGTAAAAACGGTGATTCCGGCACGGGAGATAATACTACTCCGGATAGCGCCGAAGAACACCCCCTCCAGCAAGATTCGGCACAGGAGGATGGAGAAGCCAGCCCTCATGAGAGAGCGGCAGACAAAGAGGTTGAGGATGATAATTATATGCCTCCCTCCGAAGACGAGGCAAGCATCGACGACGATGAACTCGTCGTGCCAGAGGATCTCACCGAACAAGAGCGTTTTAAACGCAGGCTTATGGCCACGACAAGCAGCCTCAAGAAAAAGCAGCAACAACTTAGAGCTGATAAGGATTTGCTAGCTGACAGATGGACTAAAGTTCTTGCGGCCGAAGAGTATGAACTCGAACGCCCCTCCAAGAGTTACCCAAAGCGCAGGCTGCTACCCCGATTAGAGGAGGAAGCACCTACATCACCAGCGCATGACATGGCCGACCGGCAACCTCGTGGCCGTGACAGAGAGGCCTCTCGGCCCTCCACTCAAGCCATGCCCCGGCGCCGCTCAAAACATGCTAAGGCACGGGAAAACGCGCCAAACCTGCGAGAGATACTGGAGGACAAGGCAAGACAAACAAGATCAATCCACGGATCGCGTGGGCGTCATACGGCACGTGACGGGGATCGTCACTCCGAACATCATAAATCCGGCTGGGCCGAACACAACAGACAAAGCTCCTTTGAGCTGCGTCGTGATATAGCCCAGCACAGAGGCGTCGCACACCCACTATGCTTCACAGATGAAGTAATGGATCATAAAATCCCTGAGGGCTTCAAACCCGTAAACATCTAATCATACGATGGCACAACAGATCCTGCGGTATGGATCGAGGATTATCTCCTTCATATCCACATGGCCCGCGGCGATGATCTACACACCATCAAATACCTCCCACTCAAACTTAAGGGACCGGCCTGGCATTGGCTTAACAGCTTGCCAGCAGACTCAATCGGTTCTTGGGAGGACCTGGAAGCCGCATTCCTCGACAACTTCCAGGGCACTTATGTGCGACCACCGGACGCCGATGACCTAAGCCACATAATTCAGCAGCCTGAGGAATCGGCCAGGCAATTCTGGACACGGTTCCTAACAAAGAAAAACCAAATAGTCGACTGTCCGGACGCAGAGGCCCTAGCGGCGTTCAAGCATAATATCCGCGACGAGTGGCTTGCCCGGCTCCTCGGACAGGAAAAGCCGAAATCTATGGCGGCCCTCATGACACTCATGACCCGCTTTTGCGCGGGAGAATATAGCTGGTTAGCTCGCAGCAACAACTTAACCAAGAACCTTGGTAATTCGGATACTAAGGACAAAAGTGGCAGGACGCGTCGGAACAAGCAAAAGCGCCGCGTTAATAGCGACAACAACGAGGATACGGCAGTCAATGCCGGATTCAGAGGCTACAAATCCGGTGAGCGGAAAAAGGCATTCAAAAGGAATACTCAGGGCCCGTCCAGTTTGGACCGAATACTCGACCGCTTGTGCCAGATACATGGCACCCCCGAAAAGCCAGCCAATCACACCAACAGGGATTGTTGGGTGTTCAAGCAGGCAGGCAAGTTAAATGCCGAAAATAGAAACAAGGGGCTGCATAGCGACGACGAGGAGGAGCCCAGGCCGCCGAACAATAGTGGACAGAAGGGTTTTCCCCCACAAGTGCGGACGGTGAACATGATATACGCAACCCACATCCCCAAGAGGGAACGGAAGCATGCGTTATGGGACGTATACGCGATGGAGCCAGTCGCCCCGAAGTTCAACCCATGGTCCTCCTGCCCGATCACTTTTGATCGAAGGGACCACCCCACTAGCATCCATCATGGAGGGTTCACCGCATTGGTTCTAGACCCAATTATTGACGGATTTCACCTCACAAGAGTCCTTATGGACGGCGGCAGCAGCCTGAACCTGCTTTACCAGGATACAGTGCGGAAAATGGGCATAGATCCCTCGAGGATCAAGCCCACCAAAACGACCTTTAAAGGCGTCATACCAGGTGTAGAGGCCAACTGTATAGGCTCAGTCACACTTGAAGTGGTCTTCGGATCCCCGGATAATTTCCAAAGCGAGGAGTTAATCTGCGACATAGTCCCGTTCCGCAGCGGCTATCACGCACTGCTCGGGCGAACCGCATTTGCAAAGTTCAATGCGGTACCGCACTACACATACCTTAAGCTCAAGATGCCAGGCCCTCGAGGAGTAATAACGGTCAATGGAAACACCGAACGCTCCCTCCGAACGAAGGAGCACACGGCGGCCCTCGCAGCGGAAGTTCAAAGCAGCCTCTCTAGGCAGTTCTCCAGTCCGGCCGTTAAAAGGCCGGACACTGTCAAGCGCGCCCGGAGTAACCTACAACAAGACCGCCTGGCACGTTCTGAGCAGGCGTAGCAATGCGGCCCCAACCCCAGCCCTCGCGAAACAGCGACACCAGTGCTTCGCGTACATAACTACGCTCTTGAAATACCATGGGCACAGGGGGAGGGGCACCATCACGGCATGCCCAAAACACGGCTTCAACCGTACTAGGGGCTGCCGAATTCTTTTTTATTTTTCTCTTACTTTCAGGACTCCATACTTCGGACGACCTGCTCGGCAATCCGACTGCCGCACAAAGGATGCAAGATCCAGGAAAGCAGACAAGCCATGCCGCATTATGGAACTCTCAGGTGGTCTCTATTACGAGCAGTATACCTGATTTGCATACAATTCCGCGGCCTGCCCCTGGACAGGACATGTTAAATAGTCCAATTTTTTTGCTTATCTCACTATTTGTATCGTTCTGCTTTGATCGCAGTCTTTCTATAAACAATGCATAGCTTTTGTCTATTTTTTGCATTACTCACTTTTTTATATATATGTTTATTAATGACATGTTGCACCCGTACACTGTGGCACGGTAAAAACGCCAGGGGCTCCAGTACCCCTCAATATGGTGTGAGAAGTCCGAACACTTTCACAAGTGCGGCACCCCGAACTTATAGCACTATATGCATCGGCTCCGAATCATGATTTGGGTCAATAGTTGGGTTTGCCCGGCTCCTATGTTTTGGTGCCTTACGTTCCGCTATATCGGCTAAGGTAGCACTAGGAGAACTACTGCGATTGTGCCCCAGTTGAGCTGGGCGGAGCACCTCAGTAGAGAAAGCTAAAACTGACTGTCATGATGAGGCGAGAGACCGGTCGCGGTTCGAGTGTTTTTTCGAGTCCTTAAAGACTTATGCCGCTTCGAGCGAGGAACCGGCTTTGTCCGGCCAAGGCGTGGATAGCGCCCCGAACTCGGTCTTCCGAATACTAGGGGCTTCGCCGAAATTTAAAATTATAGAGTTCTATGGCCAAGTGAGAGTGTTCAAGCATTATAGTCCGATTGCCTTGTTCGTTGTGCTGAGCGCCTCCCTCGAAGGACCCAAACATGGGAAAAAGAGCGCTCAGGTTTATCCCGAACACCCCAGCACTAGTGGCACGGGGGCAGAAGCTGACGACTGGCCATCTCTCGATTTTTGATAAACGGTCGCACAGAAAGTAATATTTTAAATTCAAAAAGCATTGCTTAGCGCATATGAACAAGTTTTCAGCGCACAGGACAACACGAGTGAGTTTATTCAAAAATTACATCCCTGGTACATTCATCCGCCATAAGGCGGGCACCCGCCAGAACATCCTTATAATAGTTCTCGGGCTTGCGATGCTCTTTCCCCGGCGGCGGCCCGTCCCTCACAAGCTTCTCACCGTCCAGCTTACCCCAGTGCACCTTTGCACGGGCAAGGGCCCTACGGGCACCTTCGATGCAGACGGAGCGCTTGATGACCTCGAGCCTTGGACGGGCCTCCACCAGCCGCCGCACCAGTCCGAAGTAGCTCCCAGGCAGGGCCTCTCCAGGCCACATCCGAACTATGAAGCCCTTCATGGCCTGTTCGGCCGCCTTGTGGAGCTCGACCAGCTGTTTCAGCTGGTCGCTCAGGGGCGCAGGGTGTCCGGCCTCAGCGTACTGAGACCAGAACACCTTCTCCGTCGAGCTGCCTTCCTCGGCTTTGTAGAATGCGGCGGCATCGGATACGCAACGGGGAAGATCTGCGAACGCCCCTGGAGAGCTCCGGATTCAGGTAAGTAACAAGTAGTTTACTTTTATATGTCTGCTTTGCATAAAGAATGCCTTACCCGCCGCTATCTTTTTCACCGCATCCAACTCTTGGAGGGCCTTTTGGGATTCGGCCTTGGCAGACTTGGTAGCCTCGATGGCCGCTACGAGCTCGGACGCTCGCGTCTTTGAGTCAAGCTCCAAACTCTCATGTTTTTTCATGAGAGCCTGAAGCTCTCGCCGCGCCTCGCCGACCTGCGCCTCAAATTTCTCCCGCTCGGTGCGCTCCGTGGCCACTTTCTTCTTGGCCTCGGACAGCGCCTGCTTGAGGGTCGCCACCTCTGTTGTGGCCCCTACAATAAGCAGTATAATCCTGTCATTTTTTGCAATTGCATCTTTCTTATATATTTTACTATAAGGTATCTCTTACCTTCCTTCTCCTCGAGCTGCCGCTTGGCAAGGCCGAGCTCTTGCTCGGTCCGCTCGAGGCCCTACTTCAGGGCACCCACCTCCGCATTCAGTGCGGCGGTGGCTAGCAGCGAAGCCTGCGTACACATATTGACTCATTTTTTGACTCCTGCGAAATTTATTAGATCCTCTATTCGGCTTTTCTTTCCGAACACCAAACAGAGCATCAGGGGCTACTGTCTATGCGGTAATATTTTTACATATTTTTACTTACCTCGAAGCATGTTAGAAGGCTAGCACAAGCTTCAGTCAGTCCGCTTTTGGTGGACTGAACCTTCTGGATCACCGTACTCATGATAGTACGGTGCTCCTCGTCGATGGAGGCGCCCTTAAGCACCTCCAGTAGATTATCCGGCGCCTCCGGTTGGACGGAGGCCGCCGGCTCAGTAGGCTTGCTCCTCTTAGAAGGAGGTCGCCTGCCGCAGTCCGGAACCGTTGAGGATTCCGGCGCGGTGTCCGGCACAAAGCCGGACTTGGAGCCCTAAGGGGTCTTGTCCCCTTTACTCCCGGACTCTGGGAGGTCGCCTCTCGGCTCCTCCAGGACCACCTCCTCTTGGTCCGCAACTCGTTGCAATGCCACTTCGGCGTCGTCCGCGGCGTGGGGGGAGGCAGCGGGCGGAACTGAATTCACGTCCGATGAATCCAGGGAGCCGCTCGATGACTCGTCGAGCCCGGCCTTGGGCGGGCTGCATAATTACATTTGGCATAAGGGAAAGCTGTGCAACAAAGGAATATCATGAGTTACTCTGGTATCCGAATACTTACGATCCCGCCGGGCGCTTGGCCCTTTGCGGCCACTCCTCCTCGCCCTCGTCGGCGTCGGCGGAGTAGTCCGGGGGAAGGCTCTTCCCCTTCTTGGACCCTTCGGCCTCCCCCGTTGGGGCGTCCTACCTCTTCTTTCCTCCCCCTGCTGGAGGGGGAGAGGATTCTTCTTCCTCCTCCTCATCTTCAAGGGAGGAGTGCGTTTCGGATTCGTCAGACGATGAGTCCGACACCACCATATGTCGGGAACTCTTTCGAGTCCCCGTGGTCTTCTTCTTCTTGGCCTTTTTCTCCGGCACCACATAAGGTGCCGGAACCAGCAGCTTCGATAAACGAGCATCGGCTGGGTCTTCGGGTAATGGAGCCGGACAGTCGATCTGTCCGGACTTCGCCTGCCAATCCTGTCAAAGGTAAGGGAGTTTAGATCCGTATAAGTCAAACTATGAAAATTCTAACATCCTGTAAAAGGTGAAAATAGATTACCTCGCTAGCGTGACGCTGCGAGATGAATCCGCGGTCTTCGGAGGCGGATGCGGGAGCCTCGGCGCCTTTGGTTAGCACCTTCCAGACGTCTTCGTACGTCGTGTCGAAAAGCCTGCTAAGGGTTGGGTGCTGCGCCGGGTCGAACTCCCATAGATTAAAGTCTCGTTGTTGACACGGGAGAATCCGGCGGACGAGCATAACCTGGACTACATTGACAAGCTTGAGCTGCTTGTTCACCAAGGACTGGATGCATGTCTGTAGTCCAGTCACCTCTCCTTCGTCGCCCCACGACAGGCCCATCTCCTTCCAGGACGTGAGCCTCGTAGGGGGTCCGGATCGGAACTCAGGGGCTGTGATCCACTTCGGATCGCGTGGCTCGGTGATGTAAAACCATCCTGATTGCCACCCCTTCAGGGTCTCCATGAAGGAGCCCTCGAGCCATAGGACGTTGGCTATCTTGCCCGCCATGGCGCCTCCGCACTCCGCCTGGTTGCCTCGCACCACCTTTGGCTTGATGTTGAAAGTCTTGAGCCATAGGCCGAAATGGGGGCGGATGCAGAGGAAAGCCTCGCACACGACGATAAACGCCGATATGTTGAGGACGAAGTTCGGGGCCAGATCGTGGAAATCCAGGCCGTATTAGAACATGAGCCCCCGGACAAATGGGTAGAGAGGAAAACCCAGTCCGCGAAGGAAGTGGGGAAGGAATACTACCCTCTCATGGGGCCTTGGGGTGGGGAGAAGCTGCCCCTTTTCAAGAAGCCGGTGCGCGATGTCGTTAGACAAGTATCCGGCCTTCCTTAGCTTTTTGATATGGCCCTCCGTGACGAACGAGACCATCCACTTGCCTCCCGCTCCGGACATGGCTGGAGAAGGTTGAGGTGGGAAGTGCGGACTTGGGCGCTGGAGCTCGTGTGCGCGGAAGATGGATAGGCATAGGAGGAAGAAGGCGTAGGTAAAAAGGTGGATCCTTATCCCCTTATATGGGCAGATGCGGCTATGCGTCCCCACCAGCCTGGTAAAACTCGCTTGCCTCCCAAGCACCGTGATAAATGGCGCGGTTGGGTTACCCACGTCTGTATTGATGAGAATCCCGTAAATAGGGACACGATCTCTGCTTTGACAAGACGTGCCAAGGAAACCGCCTCGCAAAACGTGCTGAGGAGGGAAGTGAAAACGATTCGAATAAAGGCTTGGCCGTAGTGTGATGTCACGCTACGGAATACATCAGCAGATTAGATTTGTGTTAATATTATTCTCTCTATGGCAATATGTGGAAACTTATTTTGCAGAGCCGGACACTACCCTTAGTGTTTACAAACCTTTATGAAGAATTTGGAGGAGGAACCCGCCTTGCAATGCCGAAGACAATCTGCGCGCCGGACTCATCGTCATTGAAGCCTGGTTCAGGGGCTACTGAGGGAGTCCTGGATTAGGGGGTGTTCGGGTAGCCGGACTCCAGGACTATGAAGATACAAGATTGAAGACTTCGTCCCGTGTCCGGATGGGACTTTCCTTGGCGTGGAAGGCAAGCTTGGCGATGCGGATATTTAGATCTCCTACTATTCTAACCGACTTTGTGTAACCCTAGCCCTCTCTGGTGTCTATATAAACTAGAGGGTTTTAGTCCGTAGGACGGAACCTCAACATACAACAATCATACCATAGGCTAGCTTCTAGGGTTTAGCCTCCTTGATCTCGTGGTAGATCTACTCTTGTACTACCCATATCATCAATATTAATCAAGCAGGACGTAGGGTTTTAACTCCATCGAGAGGGCCCGAACCTGGGTAAAACATTGTGTCCCTTGTCTCCTGTTACCATCCGCCTAGACGCATAGTCCGGGACCCCCTACTCGAGATCCACCGGTTTTGACAGCGACACCAGGTGCTTGCTTTAAGTTCGTGGTGTCATATGTGGTTGCATGTTCCATATGGTGTCTAGCTTGTATTTGAAAGGCCGAAGTCGGTAAGATAAGGATATATTTTTTTTTACATGAACCACCATCCTGTGAGCACCAGAAGACAAATAGCTAGTCAGGGCACTGGCCGAGCCAGTGACAAGCCCAGCAAAGATAGGCATCACCTGGAAGCCAACTAAAAAGCTGCGATGGTGGCGAAGCAGCCCGCCTCCCACCAGGCTCTCAGGACCTAGATGATCACGCTCACCACTCCAGCCGGATGTCTAGCTTGTATTGCTTCCAATTTGGTTAAATTGCATCTGCTTAGCTTACACATTATACCTTTGAATATGACATGCCTTTCTGTTTTTGGTACATACTAGTACATCTGTGTGTTAACCATGTTCTTACATCAAACTAATGTTCTTGTGTATCCCTCATCAATCACTTATGATGAGGCAGGCAAGCAAGGGGACTACTCCTCATTTAAAGAATGCAGCGTCAGCCTCCCGACATGATTCTCAAGAAACAGAAATGCTTGATGAAGATAGTGAACGTAGCTCTGTAGTTGATCACAACATTTCCCCTACACTAGCATCGCAGGTGCTTGCTCTAACTTGGCAGCGTGATATGTGGTTGCATGTTGCATATGGTGTCTAGATTGTAATTCTTCCAATCTGGTTAAACTGCATGTGCTACTCTGCTTAGCTTATACATTATACCTGTTAATGTGACATGCCTTCCTGTATTTAGTACATACTACATCTGTCTATTAAGCATGTCCTTACATAAAACTATTGTTTTTTTTTGTATCCCGTATCAATCAACATGATGAGACACCTTTAGTATATGCAGTGCGATATTAGTTGCATCTTTCATATGATTTATAGCATGCGCTGCTTCTAATTTGTTGAAATTCCATTTATGATGGGACGCTTTTAACTTGGCAGAGTCATATTGGTTGCATCTTTCATGTGGTGTCTAGCTTGCATTGCTTCTTATTTGCTGGAATGGTTTCTACTTAGTTTACACAAACAATTGTGAACATGCCATGCCGTCCTATTTTTCGTACATATTCCATCCTGGTATCATGTGTTTGCCTTACATGAAAGTAGTGATTGTCAGTATCATGCATGAATGAGTTCTGAAGAGAGAATTTTATTGCTTTTTCTTGTCGGTTTTACTTGACAATTGAAAATCAATAAAGCGGAAGGAAGTTAGCAAGGCAGCGGATAAAGGTGCTCCTTCCAAACGGAGGGCCTCTATAGTTTCTACTCCTCCACACCCCCAAGATGATTTCCAAGACAACACATGCATAGACACTCAACAAATCTGTGTTTATGATGAGCACGTCTCCCCTAGTGCAGCATCACCGGTGTTCCCTCTAGCTTGGCACTGTTATATGTGGTTGCATGTTATGTGTGATGTCTAGCTTGTATTGCTTCTAATTTTGTTGAATTCCATCTGCTTACTTTACACATTATATGTGGGGACCCCGACTCATAAGTCGTGATCACCGAATGCACGTGTACAGTGATCCCAGAGATCAATGCTCACTGAACACGCAGAAGCTGAATAACAAGAGTCTTACATCCATACATACCGTATTACACAAGTAGGACCATTATGGTCAAGTCTTGAGTATAACGTTGCAGCGGAAATCTTCGTTGATAACTTGGACCCATGCCATCTGCCTTAACCCTACAGGCATTCTGACTGGGAAGCGTCCTAGCTCGCATATTTGTCACCAAAGCATTCTTCTTCATATCATGTTCTTTCATGCCTGGCTAATAAAATAACCAGTGGCAAGCCAATGAGTACTTTGAATGTACTCGCAAGCAACCCATGTTTTGGCTCAAGATACAACAATGCATGATATAGGTAAATTTTTGCGGAAAGCTAGTTTTGAGTGCAATAATATGTTCAACAACTTGTAAGACATGCATCAGGAGAATTCAAGTAACCATGAGGATAGGTTACAGATATCAACATAAATAGAGTGGGCACCAACCCAACTCAATCATGTCAAGTCCTCTGACTTGACCCAAGTAGTTCTTCCCACTTATCCATCACACACACTGGTCTGAAAACACGTGGACGTAGTTTAAGCAGCACCGCCCAACTGTCCTTGACCGTGGACACGGCTATTCGAATAGTTTTACACTCTGCAGAGGTTGCACACTTTACCCACAAGATCCGGGGAGCTTCCGTGTCATCCACGACCCGCGGTACCTCAAGTACCCGGGGTAAGCACCCGATCACTACCTTTCCCTAGACGACACTAACAAGGAGTCCACTCGTTGTTCCGTATCCTCACGATGTACATCATACAAGACTCACTCGAGATCGTAACATCCGAGAGGGGACACAACGGTGTATCCGGTGCCCTGTGAAAACAGTCATGGCCGCCCTACCTGGCACGACCCCGTCCCGAGAGAGCGCACCAACAACTCTCCCGTCACTAGTAATGTAGGCTCCAAGCTAGTATCGGCCTAGGTAATCAATAATGCCCTTTCCCATATAAGGGTAGAGTGGTTGCGCATGTAAGGTTGGGACAGTCAACAAATCTTAAATCTAATCCGTTTTCGAAAACAACACACACACACTTGCCTCGGTACACCACTTCGTCATCAAGTGGTTACCCAACTCATCATCTCCCTAGGGCATAAGTGGCACCCGACGGGGTTTTCGAAAAGTCCTTTGAAAGATACTTGTCTCCAGCATCATGCATATTCCCGACCCTTTTTGCATAGCTCTACTTTGCATCCTATCTACTCCCACCGGCATAACCCTCATAAGAAGGTAGGGTCATGCACCATGCAGGTATCAACGAGGAAGTAACGAAGGCAATACACCAAAGTGGTTACCCTCTCATCATGATTCCGAAGCAACACTACTAAAGTGCTATATGACATGCATAAATAGGTTTCATAGACATGGTCAAAGGGCTGCTTGCCTGGTTCATCAGAGTCTTGAGATCTTCTGGTCCTTCTCCAAGTACTCCGTCTACTTCAGCAACTAACGTCGGAAACAATCACAATAAGCAACACCACAAGGCAAAAAAAAGTGCTCTAAAAATATGAAGTTGACTTTTCTAGGATACCTATGGTCATATGAGGATTGACCAAAGTGATTTCATTGGAAGTGGATCTATGGATATCTCTAAACATTTCGATATGATGGAATCAAGGGGTTTATGGAATTGCAAGAAGTGTACAGAAACATATTTTTGAAAAATGAGCAAAGGCACCCATTTAACAAGGGATGATTTTAGAAGCATCTAGGAATTGGTTTCACTGGATTTGGAGTTGAAATGATTTTCCTAGGAATTTGCAAAGTTAACAAATATGAAGAAATAGACCATTATTTGAGGTGATACAGAAAGTATTATTTAAAAATGTTCAAAAACTAAGTTTTGAACTTATAGACATCTAGGATTTTGAATCATGGGATTTGGATAAAAAATGGGCTCTCTGTGATTTTCCAAAGTTTAAGACAGAAATGGAAAAATGGGATTCTATAATTATTTGTGAAAGAAATATTTCTGTAAAAATGTGCAAATAGCACCATGTGATAGGAAATGAATTTAGAAACTACTAGAAATTAGAATCATCAAATTTGGAGTCCATTTGAATTGTTTATGGATTTTTGAAGTTGACTGGAAAAAGAAAAGGAAATAAGTTTTTAACCTTATCCTGCGCAGTGGGCGGGAGATAGCAGCAGGACGCTACTGGGCCGGCCCAGTGGCTCGGCCACACGCGCGCAGGGGGCCGCGTCGAAGGCGGGTTTGCGGGGGTGCGCCTTCGCGCAGGGGAGGCGGATCCGGCCCAAGCCGTTTCCACTTAAACGAACGGGCCCGCCCGCTGAGTCGCTGACGTGCGGGCCCCAGCGGCAGGTCGTCTTCCTCCTCCCGCGCGCGCTCTGGCCGCGAGGAGGAGTGGATCCCGCTGGCGATTGCCGGGGCTATAGAGCGTCTCCGGCGACGCTCCGCCCACCGGCGTGCTCAGGAGGCCACGCCGCACCCATCCATGTGCTGCACACACGCCGTGGAGGGCTGCAGCAGCGATGGCTTGGGTGGCCGCGGAGGAGGCTGTTGGCCATTTTCGGCCACGAGCACGTGGCGTTCCCGAGGATGAACAACGGTGATGGAGGGCCTCGAGGTGGTGGCATGAGAGTACTGGAGTGGCTAGGGAGAGAGGAGAGGCTCGGGGTAGCCCGGATTTAGGCGGAGCCCGACGGCAAAGCTCCGGGCATTGCGATGGATGGAGGGCACGGGGAGAGGTGTGGGTTGGTCCGGGGGGTCACTGGGGGTTAGAGGGGCGAAGAGGATCCAGAGGGAGGCCTGGGACGGCTTTAAATAGAAGGGGGCGAGGTGTACAGCGAAGCCGTGCGCCGGCGAGGTCACGGGCGAGGCCAGAGGCCGTGGGGGCTCTCGTGAATGTGTCCAGGCCGTTCATGGATTAGGTCCACGTCCAGAGGAGGGAAGGGACGGAGCGGGGAAGGCTCCAGAGAGCTTGCGCGTGTGAGGCCGTGCATTGGAGCTTGCAGGCGGCTGGCGCGCGTGCGAGGGAGGCCATAGGAGGGAGAAGGAGGAGGGGGCCAGGGGCGTGGCGTGCTGCGGACGCCGAGGCACCTCGTCGGGCGTGCTGGGGAGGCCCGAGGTGGCCGGGAGTGCTTGGTCGTGGGCGGCTACAGTGCCAGAGCGCACTGTAGCGTGCTCCAGAGCGCGAGCTCTGCACGCCATGGCATAAAATATATGCCATGGGCGTGCCCACTTTTGTCTAGGAGCACTGGGGGAGTATAAACAAAGGGGAGGTGGCCTTGTATGCCCTGGTGAACCACTAGAATGAGGAGGGAGGTGAGAAAGGAGAAGAATGCTGCTGTCCAGAGAAGGAATTGAGGGTTTTTACCCCCCCAAATAATTGAGCTGTTGAAGGAGGAGAGTTACTGGAGGTAGGAGGTGACCTGGGGCAGCTGTGGTAAAAAGTTGAGCTCATGGAGAACAAGGAAAGAGGTGAAAACATCAACTTCTAAAAATTACCAGAAGGTGTTTGATGGTGGTTTGGGCAAGAAAATTAATTCAAATTGCCATGAGAATTAACAGGATGGAATGGCACTTAGGAATAGTGTGTTCCACCAAGTTTGAGCTCATTAGGACAAAGTTGCCAATGTAACTTTGGTAAACCCTAGAAATCAACAGAAATGGTTTCACCAAGATTTAGTCATGTAGATTTATTCTCCTTGATGCACCACTTGGTGTAGTGGCCTCATTTGGCCATATGAACATGCCCACAAAAGTTGGGGGCAAGGAGAGAAAGTTTGCAGTACAAACTTGTTCAAATTTGATTCTGGTCAGAGAGGGTTTTGGGGTACTTTGATCAATATAAAATTCTCTCCAACTTGTGCCATTTGGTCTAGATGCATTATTAAACCATTTGATAGTGTGCACCAAGTTTGAGAGCATTTGGACATGTTTGACAGTGCAAGGCTGTTCAAACTTGAAAAAGGACAGAAATGGATTTGAGAGGGTTTGATGGGGTTATACTATTCTCCATGACATGATACTTGGCAAGATCATCAAACATGTCATATGTGACATGCTATAATTTTCTTGGATTTTTATGAAAATATTTCCTGTAGAAATATTGCAAATCCTTGAAATGAGCAACAATGGTTTTGGGAGGTTTTGTCCAATATTTTGATCATGACCAGGTGTTGAAACTCATATATATGGAAAATATATGTCCATTGAGTCTCCCTAATTTTTCTCAAATATTTTTAAAGCTTAAAAATAATTTTAACCTATTTAAGACCATTTCTAGCCTTAAGAAAAAGCTTTTAAATAAAATAGGAAAATAACTTTTAAAATTATATTTTTGTGGTTTCTGGGTAACCTATATCTAATAGGAGTCAAAAATATTTTTGGAAAGATTTTTACTGCCCTTAGTTCAGTACTTGCAGTGCAAACCTCAACTCAGGGGTTTTTGGAAAACTAATTTTTGAAAATACTTTTTGGCCAAATTATTTTTGTAAGAAAATACTATATTGCTCTATACACATGGCATGATCATTGGGTAAAGGTTTTGGATCAAGGAGAAGGAGTATAAGAGTTGGAGGATTTATTTGATTTTTAGAGCACTTGCAAACAACACACAAAAATCAAATCAAGCAAAGTCCAAAACACTCAAAAGTTTTTGTCAAACCACATTTTATCATGATTTATTAGCTTAAGTGTTGTGGCAAGAAAATCAGGGTGTGACATTATACTTGAATAAGACACGTGTTCCTGTTTCTAGAACATACAATATCTGTCTATCACACCATGTTCTTACATCAAATTACTACTGTTGTGTAACCTGCAACAATCACTTATCATAAGACACGTTTGACTTCAGAGTGTGATCTAGGTTACATCTCACATTCTTTTCTAGCTTGTACTACTAATTTGTTGAAATGGCACTTATGACGAGACAGTTTTAACTTGGTAGAGTGATATTCGTTGCATCTTTCATATGGTGTCTAGCTTTCATTGCTTCTAATTTGTTGAAATGCCTTCTCCTTAGTTTACACATCATAAGCTGTGAATATGCATTGGCACTAATGACGAGAGACCTCTAACATGGTAGTGTGATGTTGTTTGCATCTTGCATATGATTTATTTCTTTGTACTGCTTCACATTTGTTTAAACGCCATTTATGATGAGACACTGTTAACTTGGCAGAGCGATATTTGTAGCATCTTTCATATGGTGTCTACCTTCCATTGCATTGCTTCTAATTTGGTGAAATGTCTTCTTCTTAGTTTACACATCATAGTTCTGGTTATCTCTTCCGTCCTGTTTTTCATACATATTACATCCTCCTATCATGTGGTTGTCTAACATCAAAGTTCAGTTCGTCTGCATCACGCATCAATTTGTTCTGAAGAACTAAATTGTTATTCGTTTTTCTTGTCGGCGTGACTTAACATGGCACAGAGAAAGAGGAAGAAACACAGAATGGCAGGGAATGAGAAGCGGATGAATCCTGCGGATTCTTCTGGTAGTGATGGTGCAATAGAAGGTCAAAGTCCAACAGAAAATTCTACAAACACGGCATCCCATGCTACACGAGTTGCAAAAAAAGACAAACAGAAACAAATAGCTGCCACTAAACAAGCAGAGACAACCCTAGTTCTTGCAACAGCTACCACAGTACTACCAGCTGCACGACGTACTCGTGCGCCAACTAAGCTAGCAGCACGTTCCCAAGCTCCCTTGCCACGTGACACTACTTCCCAAGCACTCTTGACACAAGACGAGTTGGCAATATCAGATGAACCTTGTGAGCTTCAACAGCAAGAAGGTATTTGCGGGAGTCAAGTTACAGTTGCATGCTTCTTTATATGTAGTCTCATAGTTTGATGTACACTAACACTTCCTATGTTTGTTGTTGGACTAGCACCTAGGCGCAAGTAAACAAACATCAGGGATAATGCTCGATAGGTTAACTAAATCTAGAAGAGGAAGAATGGAGATCCGTTTTGAGGCAGGTTTAAAAAGGCCACGTGATGCTACAGAGTCAGCCAAGTTAGTTTCAGAGGCAGCGGTTGCTGTTAGGTGTCATGTACGTATCCTCCCAACATGGATTCAGTACAAGAATGACAAAGACGAAACCCAGTTCAACACCTTCCTCGACCATTTGTAAGTATGGTTATGTATGGAAACTAGTAATATCGTCTTGCTCTGTCCAATACTTTCTAGGTTGCTGATAATGAGACTCCCATATTTTTCAACAGATGAGGTTCAAGTTGGATAGCCAAGATGATGCAACCAGACAAGCTTGCACCCATGTTTTCAAGTCTGCTCCGCGACAGTATCGGTATGACTTGAGGAAAACTCACTTTGAAGGCAAGGCTAACAGTGAACTTGCCCAAACATCTCCAGTGGAAAATATATCTGATGAAGACTGGACAGGCCTCGTTAAACACTGACCCGATCCGAAGTATCAGGTACATTATATATATGTCATCAGATCACATGTTGAAGTCCTATTTACGCATGAGCCACACAAATCTATCTTTTTGTAGGTGAACTGTTCAAAGAACAAGGCCAATCGTACGAAAGTGAAATTCCAACAGACGACAGGATCTCGTGGCTATATTGCACAGTGCGAGGCTCTTGTAATTACCTATTGTTTCACTCTTTTTGCTGTACCATATTATCAGATCTATATTGACTTGTTCCAAATGCAGAGGAAAGCCCACAAGGACCAAAAAGTACCTGAACCAAATGTTGTGGATATCTTCAAGGGCTGTCACACCAGCAAGAAGAAGGGCATGACTACACCAGTCAAAGCCGCTGTTGTAAGTCCTTAATCCTCATGCCTTTTAACTACTACTTACTCTGACTTGTGCCTTGAACTACATGGTTTGCAGCCAATGTCTATTACTCTTTTCAATTTTATAGACAATTGTCTTAGGCTATCATTGCACCTTACAAGGTTTAAAAGAGAGGAGTGATGTTCCTCTGATCTTGACCCGTAATCTAGTTCCGTGCTGGACTTGCCCACACACCGTTACAATTGGCTGTTTGTCTGTTCTCAGTTGTTTTGTGATATGAATGATGTCATACTATGCTTACCGCATTATAAATTTCGTCTCTTTATCCTTAGCCCTCAATACAATGTGAAGAAATATACAATACATTAGCGATGGTACATGGTCATATGTTTGGAACCTAGTTTTATTATGTACTTTGCAATAAAATACAACTAATATTTTACATGGGTTCACCAGAATAAGTTCTGTATATAGACCAAAGCTATTTTGTTTGGTTTTGCTGCCTCCTTAATATCTTCTATTCTGGTACTACTAATGTAAAACCTCAACTTTTCAGCGAGCTATGGAAACAATGGTGGAACCGCCACCTTTGCGAGGTAACTATAACCGCAATGTCAGCTCTTGCTGCAGTGGGTCAGTACCTGTCCACGAACAGTGCCAAAAGCACGTTCCTGCGTAATACTGGGTTGGTTGTTAAGGCAATATCGTCCAAACTGCCTCATGATCAAGATATGCAAGCTCAAAGCAATGTTGTATCTGCGCTCCAGACACAAGTCCATTCCCTAACAGAGACCCTTTGTGAAACAAGGAGAAACATTGCTCAATGTCGTCAAGACATGCATGGTTTTGAAACCAGACTATCAGACATTTGCTATGTTGTTCAGGAGCCTAGGGGAAATGAAGGCGAGGGTTATGGTGCTCTATCGGACAATACATCATGAAAACATAACAGTCAGGTCAAATGAACTGAGCTTCTGAACTTCTGGTGGTGCATTTATCTGCTAGATTGTTAAGTTTTATGCCAACCTTCCTTCTTTTATATAGTTGTAATTTGTTTTGCTGCGATACAAAAATTATTCTTAACGTGCAGCCACCGGCTGAAGAAAACAGCAAGCCATTTTTGTATAGTGTAGGGTGTTCCCTATATTTGCACGAGTGGATGTAATCTGTGCAATCGCCTTAATAGCCTAGCATTAGTTTCGGCCTTATTTATTTCCTAGTCTTCTTTTAACCTGGTTTGCTAGTGGCCGCAACTACCATGGGCCATATACGGGCCGTAGGATACATGGGTCTCCTACGGGCCGTCGATAAATGGGCCTATAATCGGTGGGCCTCGGGCCGTCGGATAAATGGGTCTACATGGGCCGTAATTGGGCGTAATTGGTATCGGCCCAACACGGTAACAGGCCGTAGGACAGCAAAGGCTTAATTCTGTCACAGGCATAACGGGCCGTTAATGGGCCAGAATATAGGACGGGGTGGAAACGACGCAACGGGTTAATAGGCCAGAAACGGGCCGACTCTTGCCATGGGCCGAATTTGGCCCATTAGGGTAACAGGCCAGTAACGGGCCGACTCTTGCCATTGGCTGAATTTGGCCCATTAGGGAATAGGCCAGTAACGGGCCGACTCTTGCCATGGGCCGAATTTGACCCATTAGGGGAACATGCCAGTAACGGGCCGGAAGTAATCGAGGGCCGAAAAGGAGCCCAAGAACGTATGGGACGTCAATAGGCCGAAAGCTAACACAGGCTGGAAACGGCCCATGTAAATCACAGGCCGTTAACGGGTATAAAGAAAACTACTGTTCATTATGGGCTAGAGTCACCGTGGGCCTATAAAGGGCCGAAAGATACGAAGGCCTCATACGGGCCGAAAGACGTCATGGGCCATACATGGGCTGAAAGTGAAATGGGCTGGTATTATATTCGACGGCCCACATGACATTGTTGGGCTGATTTCCTTTAGGGCCTAACGGGTCGTGAGTTAACGGGGCGTAAAATGGGCTATTTGCAAAGAGACCGTTAACAGGCTTTTCATGGGCCATCCCGTTAACTTTTGACCAAGTCAAACGGGCCGGCTTTGTAAGCTAAATGGGCCACTGTTGGGCCGTGCCACGTGTCGACATATCATAGGCGCCTATCTGACCCACTGACGAGCTGACACGTGTTTCGTCCGGCCAATAAGAATTTTACACGTGGAAATTTCCCATTGGTCGGGGCTGTTAACAGGTTATCGGATCCAAAACCCGACCCGATAGCTTAACGGCGTTCCGTTACGGTGGATGCCACGTGTCGGTCACCCTTGACGAAAGCACTTCTGTGACGCGCGATTTATCGTCATGGAAGTGGACACTTCCATGATGATTATTTTGGTAACGTCATGGAACACTTCTACGACAGCACAGGTATGACTATCTTGATTCTGTCATAAATTTGTCATGGATGTACATGCATGACAAAAAACACGACCTACTGTGACAAACATGTATCATCACGGAAGTGTATTTTTTTATAGTGTTGTAAGGTGTGAAGTTAAGACTTGAAGCTCGACCACGGTAGAAGAAAGAGAAAGGACGAAAGTCGTCCCCTATGCCTTAGCCATAGGATCTATACGATATGCCATGTTGTGTACCGCAATGTGCCTTGCCACGTGTCTGGCAAGGGGGTATAAGAATGATCTAGGAATGGATCATTGGACAAAGGTCAAAATTGTCCTTGGGAATAAGGAAATGTTTTCTCGATTATGGAGGTGATGAAGAGTTCGGCTTAAAGGGTTACGTCGATGCAAGCTTTAACACCTATCTGGATGACTCTGAGTAGCAAACCGGATACGTATAGTGGAGCAACCATTTGGGATAGCTCCAAGTGGAGCGTGGAAGCAACATCTATGATAGGACATAGAGATTTATGAAGTACATACGAATCTGAATGTTGCAGAACCGTTGACTAAAACCTCTCTCACAAGCATAACATGATCAATCCCCAAAACTCATTGAGTCTTAATCACATGTGATGTGAACTAGATTATTGACTCCCGTAAACTCTTTGGGTGTGAGTCACATGGCGATGTGAACTATGAGTGTTAATCACATGGTGATGTGAACTAGATTATTGACTCTAGTGCAAGTGGGAGACTGTTGGAAATATGCCCTAGAGGCAATAATAAAATGGTTATTATTATATTTCCCTTGTTCATGCTATAATTGTATTAACCGGAGACCGTAATACATTTGTGAATACGTAGACCACAATATGTACCTAGTAAGCCTTTAGTTGACTAGCTCGTTGATCAATAGATGGTTATGGTTTCCTGACCATGGACATTGGATGTCATTGATAACGGGATCACATCATTAGGAGAATGATGTGATGGACAGGACCCAATCCTAAGCATAGCACAAGATTGTGTAGTTCGTTTGCTAGAGCTTTTCTAATGTCAAGTATCGTTTCCTTAGACCATGAGATTGTGCAACTCCCAGATACCATAGGAATGCTTTGGGTGTATCAAATGTCACAACGTAACTGGGTGACTATAAATGTGCACTACAGGTATCTCCGAAAGAGTCTGTTGGGTTGGCACGAATCGAGACTGGGATTTGTCAATCCGTGTGACGGAGAGGTATCTATGGGCCCACTCGGTAATGCATCATCATAATGAGCTCGGTGTGACTAATGAGTTAGCCACGGGATCATGCGTTACGGAACGAGTAAAGAGACTTGCCAGTAACGAGATAGAACAAGGTATAGGGATACCGACGATCGAATCTCGGGCAAGTAACATACCAATAGACAAAGGGAATTGCATATGGAATTAATTGCATCCGCTACATCGTGGTTCATCCGATGAGATCATCGTGGAACATGTAGGAGCCAGCATGGGTATCCAGATCCCGCTGTTGGTTATTGGCCGAAGAACATCTTGGTCATGTCTGCATGGTTCCCGAACCCGTAGGGTCTACACACTTAAGGTTCAGTGACGCTAGAGTTGTTATGGGAAAATGTATGTGGTTACCGAAGGTTGTTCGGAGTCCCGGATGAGATCCCGGACATGACGAGGAACTCCGGAATGGTCCGGAGGTGAAGATCGATATATTGGACGAAGGGTATTGGAGTCCGGAATTGTTCCGGGGGTATCGAGTGACGACCAGCGTGTCCGAAAGGGGTTTCGGAGGCCCCGACAAGCGTTGGGGGGCCTTATGGACCAAGGGGAGGGGGCACATCAGCCCACTAAGGGCCTGTGCGCCCCTCCCACCCCATCTCACGTAACGTGGAGAGGTGGGGGCACCTCCCCTAGGGCAGCCACCCCTCCCGGCTTGGGGGGCAAGTTTCCTAGGGGTGGGGGCGCCCAAACCCATCGAGGTTTTCCCCTGTGGCAGCCGCCCTCCCCTAGGGAAACCCTAGGGCGCCTCCTCCTCCCCCCTCCCCCCTATATATAGTGAGGGAGAGAGAGGGCAGCCACACACCCCTTCACTGGCATAGCCCTTCCCCTCTCCAACTCCTCCTCCTCTTCCGTAGTGCTTGGCGAAGCCCTGCCGGAGAACCACGAGCTCATCCATCACCACGCCATCGTGCTGCTGGAGTTCTCCCTCAACTTCTCCTCTCCCCTTGCTGGATCAAGAAGGAGGAGACGTCCCCGGGCTGTACGTGTGTTGAACACGGAGGCGCCGTCCGTTCAGCGCTTTATCGGATCTTTTGCGATTTGAATCGCCGCGAGTACGACTCCATCAACTGCGTTCTTGTAACGCTTCCGCTTAGCGATCTTCAAGGGTATGAAGATGCAACCCTCTCTCTCTCTCTCTCTCTCGTTGCTAGCATCTCCTAGATTGATCTTGGTGACATGTAGGAAAATTTTGAATTATTACTACGTTCCCCAACAAAGGTAGTTGGCCGCTGTAAGGTGGCCATCTCCCATGATAGCTCTATCCAAAATGTTATGCTCGTTGAATAGCTTGGCTACAATTTACTTTCCATATCTAGACTAGCCGACGTCGGTTTTAATGTTCTATTCACCGAAGTAGATTGCCAAGTGTTTCGAAGTGATAATCATAGCATGGTATTTACCGGCATTCATAGAGGTGATCTATACATTGTTGATTTCACTAAGAGAGCTCAATCTCGAACTTGCTTAATTGCTAAATCTTCTAAAGGTTGGTTATGGCATAGAAGGTTAGGAACCTAGGCATGCGAAATCTTGATAAGCTTATTAAAGGTGATCATATCCTTGGTGTTAAAGATGTCATATTTGAAAAGGATAGACTTTGAAGTGCTTGTCAAGCAGGAAAACAAGTTGGAGGAAGTCATTGATATGTCTCCAACGTATCTATAATTTTTGATTACTCCATGCTACATTACCTACTGTTTTGGACCATATTGGGCTTTATTTTCCACTATTATATTACTTTTGGGACTAACCTATCAACCGGAGGCCCAGCCCAGATTTGCTGTTTTATTGCCTATTTCAGTGTTTCGAAGAAACGGAATATCAAACGGAGTCCAAATGGAATGAAACCTTCAGGAACGTGATTTTCTCCACAAATATGATCCAGGAGACTTGGACCCTCCGTCAAGAAAGAAAGGAGGCGGCCACGAGGGTGGAGGGCGCCCCCTAGGGCGCGCCCCTGCCTCATGGGCCCCCCTTTGCTCCACCGACGTACTCCTTCCTCCTATATATACCTACATACCCCCAAATGATCAGATACGGAGCCAAAAACCTAATTCCACCGCCACAACCTTCTGTATCCACGAGATCCCATCTTGGGGCCTGTTCCGGAGCTCCGCTGGAAGGGGAACCCACCATGGAGGGCTTCTACATCATCACCATAGCCTCTCCGATGAAGTGTGAGTAGTTTACCTCAGACCTTCGGGTCCATAGTTAGTAGCTAGATGGCTTCTTCTCTCTTTTTGGATCTCAATACAATGTTCTCCCCCTCTCTCGTGGAGATCTATTCGATGTAATCTTCTTTTTTCGGTGTGTTTGTTGAGACCGATGAATTGTGGGTTTATCATCAAGATTATCTATGAACAATATTTGAATCTTCTCTGAATTCTTTTATGTATGATTGGTTATCTTTGCAAGTCTCTTCGAATTATCAGTTTGGTTTGGCCTACTAGATTGGTTTTTCTTGCAATAGGAGAAGTGCTTAGCTTTGGGTTCAATCTTGCGGTGTCCTTTCCCAGTGACAAAAGGGGCAGCAAGGCACGTATTGTATTATTGCCATCGAGGATAACAAGATGGGGTTTTTATCATATTGCATGAATTTATCCCTCTACATCATGTCATCTTGCTTAAGGCGTTACTCTATTTTCATAACTTAATACTCTAGATGCATGCTGGATAGCGGTCGATGAGTGGAGTAATAGTAGTAGATGCAGGCAGGAGTCGGTCTACTTGTCTCGGACGTGATGCCTATATACAGGATCATACCTAGATACTCTCATAACTATGCTCAATTCTGTCAATTGCTCAACAGTAATTTGTTCACCCACCTTAAAATACTTATGCTCTTGAGAGAAGCCACTAGTGAAACCTATGGCCCCGGGTCTATTCTCATCATATCAATCTTCTATCACTTTATTATTGCTTTGCGTTTTACTTTGCTTTTTATTTTATCTTGGTGTGGTAATCTGGGCATCAAGTTAGATTACACCTCCGTATATCACCCTCAAACAAACGGTCAAATCGAACGAGCCAATGGCCTGATAATGAGCGGCATTAAACCCAGACTAGTGCGATCTCTAAAGGAGTCAAACAAACACTTGGTCGAGGAGCTTGACTTCGTAATCTGAGGGCTGCGGACCACACCCAATTGCACGACCGGATACACACCGTTCTTCATGGTGTACGGCGCAGAGGCCATCTTGCCCTGTGATATTATTCATGACTCACCTCAAGTGCACATGTACGAAGAGAGAGAGAGGCCGAGCTTGATCGACAAGATGACTTAGATGGCCTGGAAGAGGAGCGCGATGTCGCAAAAGCTCATTCTGCATTCTACCAACAACAAGCTCGAAGATACCAAAGTAGAGAAGTGTGGGCCAAGACTTATAATGTCGGTGAACTCATTCTATGCCTACCAGAGAAGAAAAAGGACAAGCTCAAGCCCAAATGGGAGGGTCCCTTCATTATAGATGAAGTTCTCACTGGAGGAGCCTATTGCCTTCACAATGCATCGGACAATAGCTTAGAGCCGAACCCAAGGAACGCTGCCACTCCGAAGATTCTACGCCTGAGTCCGGCACATTGTTTGTTACCTTTTTCTCCTTTTCCCTTTTTTATTTTCATTTGTTTTATGATTTCTAGCATGTGTTCGGGTAAGCCGCACACTTGCGAGGAATACATCTTTAAATGTATACACCTCACCTTAACTGGGGGGCTTCCTTCAAATAGAAGCTCTTTATTATCTTGAGCATATGGCTCACCACATATATGTGTATTGTTTGCTCATATACGTCCTGTCTTCGCCATTATATGCACCTCTATGACTTATGTTTTTGCCAAGTTGGGTTTCCCTACATTCCCGCTTGTTCGGCTAGGGCATGAAGGGAGCACCTCTGCGATTGTTACAGCCGGGTCATTCGGACATGTACCTCAGACGGGTGAAGCCGAAAGCTAGCGTTCTTAAGAGAATAATTGGTCGACAGGCAAAAGGCGAGCTGCCTTCGCAGCAATATAAACTACCAAAAAATACAAAGACTCCTATGATTCTTTCGCATCACAGCTTAGTCACGCAAAAACGCATGCCGACCCAGGAAGAGGAACCCTTAACGGAACTATTCTTTCTGGAAGATGTTTCTTACGTCAAAAAAGTAATATAACATAACTCCCCAAATACAGTTTGTCTGTTTAAGCATTATCACCAGACCGCCTGGTTCCCGAACATACTTAGTGTTTCCCACAGGTTTAGTATTCGGAAACACTCCACCCTTGGGTTTCGTAGGTTAAAGCGGAAGGTCCGCCATGACAATCATTTACAAATCGGCCAGAAATAAGTTTTGCTAATAAAGTGTATTGTCACATAAAATCACATGCCTACTCTTTATCTATGCCATCTATGAGGCTGTCTAGTTTAGAGTCCTACTATGAAAATTTGGTTGCTATCTTTACTTGGTCATACACCAAGCTAACCGGAATTTCTTGTCCTTCCGGTTCCCTAGATCCAACCCGTGCCATATGATTCGGATAAAGTCCGGTATACCGCGTTATCCCCATAGCCCAGGCCTCTCGTGCACCCTCTCGACATGCCAAGGCCTTCCACAGCTCAAAGCAAGACGAGCTCCTTTGAATAGCTCCGCGAGCTCCCCCATTAGTCCTGGAGGAGAATCGGATGGCCATAAAGCCTTAGCCATATTCCTCATCGCTTTCCGAGCTCGCTCGTGCACCTTGGATAACTCTTGCAGCAAGTCGCCTTGAAATCCGGACACTTCTCCTTCAGGCCGCCCAGTTAACAAACCTACAGGAACAAATCTTGAAAAATTCTCTGTCGAGAGATCTTATGAAAGTAAGGTTCATGGACATACTAAATATGCCGCCTTTCAGCCTTCGGTTCTCCTTCAAAGCGTCCAGCAGCTGGGCTCTTATGTCCTTTAGCTCCTTGGCTTGCTTGATGTTGGCATCCTGCAGTCTGTTCTTCTCATTAATGGTCCGTGTTAATACACGTTGACCAGCAGCTTCTTGCCCTTCGGCATGTTGCTTGTCCGCCTAAGCAGCCTTTAGCCTCTCCTCCAACTGACTTGTCGATCCTGCTGCCATATGCTACCTCTTGAGCACTGCGTTGGTTTTCCCTTGAAGAGGAGAGGGTGATGCAACAAAGTAGCATAAGTATTTCCCTTAGTTTTTGAGAACCAAGGTATCAATCTAGTAGGAGGCTATGCGCGAGTCCCTCGCACCTACACAAAACAAATAAATCCTCGCAACCAACACGATAAGGGGTTGTCAATCCCTACACGGTCACTTACGAGAGTCAGATCTGATAGATATGATAAGATAATATTTTTGGTATTTTTATGATAAAGATGCAAAGTAAAATAAAAGGCAATGAAAATAGCTAAGTTTTGGAAGATTAATATGATGGAAAATAGACCCGAGGGCCATAGGTTTCACTAGTGGCTTCTCTCAAGAGCATAAGTATTTTACGGTGGGTGAACAAATTACTGTTGAGCAATTGACAGAATTGAGCATAGTTATGAGAATATCTAGGTATGATCATGTATACAGGCATCACGTCCGAGACAAGTAGACCGACTCCTACCTGCATCTACTACTATTACTCCACACCTCGACCGCTATCCAGCATGCATCTAGAGTATTAAGTTCATAAGAACAGAGTAATGCTTTAAGCAAGACGACATGATGTAGAGGGATAAATTCATGCAATATGATGAAAACCCCATCTTGTTATCCTCGATGGCAACAATACAATACATGCCTTGCTGCTCCTACTGTCACTGGGAAAGGACACCGCAAGATTGAACCCAAAGCTAAGCACTTCTCCCATTGCAACAAAGATCAATCTAGTAGGCCAAACCAAATTGATAATTCGAAGAGACTTGCAAAGATAACCAATCATACATAAAAGAATTAAGAAGATTCAAATATTGTTCATAGATAAACTTGATCATAAACCCACAATTCATCGGTCTCAACAAGCACACCGCAAAACAAGATTACATCGAATAGATCTCCATGAGAGAGGGGGAGAACATTGTATTGAGATCCAAAAAGAGAGAAGAAGCCATCTAGCTAATAACTATGGACCCGAGGGTCTGAGGTAAACTACTCACACATCATCGGAGAGGCTATGGTGTTGATATAGAAGCCCTCCTGATCGATGCCCCCTCCGGCGGAGCTCCGGAATAGGCCCCAAGATGGGATCTCGTGGGTACAAAAGGTTGCGGCGGTAGAATTAGGTTTTTTGGCTCCTGTTCTCATCATTTTGGGGTACGTAGGTATATATAGGAGGAAGGAGTACGTCGGTGGAGCAACAGGGGGCCCACGAGGGTGGAGGGCGCGCCTGGGGGGGGGGGGTAGGCGCGCCCCCTACCTCGTGGCTTCCTCCTTTGTTTCTTGACGTAGGGTCCAAGTCTCTTGGATCATGTTCGTTTCGAAAATAACGTTCCCGAAGGTTTCATGCCGTTTGGACTCCGTTTGATATTCTTTTTCTGCGAAACTCCGAAATAGGCAAAAAAAACAGCAATTCTGGGCTGGGCCTCCGGTTAATAGGTTAGTCTCAAAAATAATAAAAAGGTGAATAATAAAGCCCAATAATGTCCAAAACAGAAGATAATATAACATGGAGCAATAAAAAATTATAGATACGTTGGAGACGTATCAGGCATCCCCAAGCTTAATTCCTGCTCGTCCTCGAGTAGGTAAATGATAAAAACAGAATTTTTGATGTGGAATGCTACTAGGCATAATTTCAATGTAATTCTTCTTCATTGTGGTATGAATATTCAGATCCGAAATATTCAAGATAAAAGTTCAATATTGACATAGAAATAATAATACTTCAAGCATACTAACTAAGCAATTATGTCCTCTCAAAATAACATGGCCAAAGAAAGTTCATCCCTACAAAATCTTATAGTTTAGTCATGCTCCATTTTCGTCACACAAGAATGCTCTCATCATGCACAACCCTGATGACAAGCCAAGCAATTGTTTCATACTTTAATAATCTCAAACTTATAAACCTTCACGCAATACATGAGCGCGAGCCATGGATATAGCACTATGAGTGGAATAGCGTATAATGATGGGGGTTGTGTGGAGAAGACAAAAAAGGAGAAAGTCTCACATCAACGAGGCTAATCAATGAGCTATGGAGATGCCCATCGATTTATGTTAATGCATGGAGTAGGGATTGCCATGCAACGGATGCACTGGAGCTATAAACGTATGAAAGCTCAACAAAAGAAACTAGTGGGTTTCATCCAACTTGCTTGCTCACGAAGACCTAGGGCACTTGAGGAGGCCCATTGTTGGAATATACAAGCCAAGTTCTATAATGAAAAAATCCCACTAGTATATGAAAGTGACAAAACAAGAGACTCTCTATCATGAAGATTATGGTGCTACTTTGAAGCACAAGTGTGGTAAAAGAATAGTAACATTGTCCCTTCTCTCTTTTTCTCTCTTCTTTTTTTTGGGCCTTCTCTTTTTTTATGGACTTTCTTTTTTATTCCTCACTTGGGAAAATGCTCTAGGAAATGATGATCATCACACTTCTATTTATTTACAACTCGATACTAGAACAAAGTATGACTCTATATGAATACCTCCGGCGGTGTACCGGGATATGCAATGAACCAAGAGTGACATGTATGAAAGAATTGTGAACGGTGGCTTTGCCACAAATACTATGTCAACTACATGATCATGCTAAGCAATATGACAATGATGAACGTGTCATAATAAACGGAATGGTGGAAAGTTGCATGGAAATATATCTCGGAATGGCTATGGAAATGCCATAATAGGTAGGTATGGTGGCCGTTTTGAGGAAGATATAAGGAGGTTTATGTGTGAAAGAGCTTATCTTATCACGGGGTTTGGATCCACCGACGAAGTATGCACCAACTCTCAACATGAGAAAGGGCAATGCACGGTACCGAAGAGGCTAGCAATGATGGAAAGGTGAGAGTGCGTGTAATCCATGGACTCAACATTAGTCATAAAGAACTCACATATTTTGCAAAAATCTACAAGTCATAAAAAAACCAAGCACTACGCGCATGCTCCTAGGGGGATAGATTGGTAGGAAAATACCATCGCTCGTCCCCGACCGCCACTCATAAGGAGGACAATAAAAGAACACCTCATGTTTCAAATTTGTTACATAACGTTTACCATACGTGCATGCTACGGGACTTGCAGACTTCAACACAAGTATTTCTCAAATTCACAACTTCTCAACTAGCACAACTTTAATATCACTACCTCCATATCTCAAAACGATCATCAAGCATCAAACTTCTCTTAGTATTCAAAACACTCATAAGAAAGTTTTTACTAATATTGAATACCTAGCATATTAGGATTAAGAAAATTACCATGCTATTTAAGATTCTCAAAATAATCTAAGTGAAGCATGAGAGATCAATAGTTTCTATAAAACAAATCTACCACCGTGCTCTAAAAAATATAAGTGAAGTACTATAGCAAAACTATATAACTCAAAAGATATAAGTGAAGCACATTGAGTATTCTAATAATTTCCGAATCGTGTGTGTCTTTCTCAAAAGGTGTGTACAGCAAGGATGATTGTGTTAAACTAAAAATCAAAGACTCAAATCATACAAGACGCTCCAAGCAAAACACATACCATGTGGTGAATAAAAATATAGCTCCAACTAAAGTTACCGATGGAAGTAGACGAAAGAGGGGATGCCTTCCGGGGCATCCCCAAGCTTTGGCTTTTTGGTGTCCATAGATTATCTTGGGGGTTCCATGGGCATCCCCAAGCTTAGACTCTTGCCACTCCTTGTTCCATAATCCATCAAATCTTTCACCCAAAACTTGAAAACTTCACAACACAAAACTTAACAGAAAATCTCGTTAGCTCCGTTAGCGAAAGAAAACAAAATAGCACTTCAAGGTACTGTAATGAACTCATTATTTATTTATATTGGTGTTAAACCTACTGTATTCCAACTTCTCTATGGTTTATAAACTATTTTACTATCCATAGATTCATCAACATAAGCAAACAATACACGAAAAACAGAATCTGTCAGAAACATAACAGTCTGTAGTAATATGTAACTAGCACAAACTTCTGGAACTCCAAAAAACCTACCAAAATAGGAAGACCTAGAAAATTTGTGTATTGATCAGCATCAATTGGAATCAATATTTTATCACGTTCTGGTGATTTGTAACAATTATTTTCATGAACAGAAAGTTTCTAGAAATTACAGCAAGATCAAATAACTATCATCCAAGAAGATCCTATAGGTTTAACTTGGTAAAAACACTAATTAAAACATAAAAACACAACTAACCAGAGGCTAGAACAAAGATTTATTCCTAAACATAAGAAAAAAGCAAAAAAATTAAAAATAAAATTGGGTTGCCTCCCAATAAGCGCTATCGTTTAACGCCCCTAGCTAGGCATAAAAGCAAGGATAGATCTAGGTATTGCCATCTTTGGTAGGCAATCCATAAGTGGATCTCATAATAGATTCGTATGGTAATTTTATTTTCTTCCTAGGGAAGTGTTCCATGCCTTTCCTTAATGGAAATTGGAATCTAATATTCCCTTCCTTCATATCAATAATTGCACCAATCGTTCTAAGGAAAGGTCTACCAAGAATAATAGGACATGAAGGATTGCAATCTATATCAAGAACGATAAAATCTACGGGCACATAATTCCTATTTGCAACAATAAGAACATCATTAATTCTTCCCATAGGTTTCTTAATAGTGGAATCTGCAAGGTGCAAGTTTAGAGAGCAATCATCAAAATCACGGAAACCTAGCAAATCACATAAAGTCTTTGGAATCATGGAAACACTAGCACCCAAATCACACATAGCATAGCATTCATGATCTTTAATTTTAATTTTAATAGTATGTTCCCACTCATCATAAAGTTTTCTAGGGATAGAAACTTCCAACTCAAGTTTTTCTTCATAAGATTGCATCAAAGCATCAATGATATGTTCGGTAAAAGCTTTATTTTGACTATAAGCATGGGGAGAATTTAGCACGGATTGCAACAAGTGCCGGATGTGGGGTTTCGGCAAACCCTTAAGGTTCGAACACTGGGGTGCGCGCGGAGTCTTTCCCTCCTACCGATCTACGCTCTAGCTCGCTAAGATCTAGTGGACGAACTCGACGAACTCACAACACAGAAAGACACGGGGATTATACTGGTTCGGGCCACCGTTGTGGTGTAATACCCTACTCCAGTGTGGTGGTGGTGGATTGCCTCTCGGGCTGATGATGTATATTACAAGGGAAGAACAGCCTCCTGAGGTTGAGGTGTTCTTGTGTTTGTGTTGCTAAGGAAGATCTGAGCCCGTTCTGGATCTGTCCCCTCCTACTGTGGTGGCTAGTCCTATTTATAGAGGCCATGGTCCTCTTCCCAAATATCGAGCGGGAAGGGAGCCAACAACGGCGGGCAAATTTGAAGGGGGATAGCTAGTACAAGCTATACTGACAAAAGCGGTCTTCGCCTGCGAAAAGCTCTGGGGTGACGCCGTCTTGGGCTCCACAATGACCTCCGCCTTGTCGTCCTCCTGGTCTTGGTCTCGTTGCACCAATATGGCAACCTTTGCCTGATGCCTCGGTACTCTTCATCTGGGCTGGCCTCCTTAGCACCAAAGAGGAAACAAGGACGCTACACGCACTGGTGCCCGCCTGGCGCCTGCCTGGCACCATTCGTCATGGCTCACGTCATGAGAGCCTCGTGAGGTTTGCCCCACCTTGATATCTCCGCTCCTCGTGAGCCTGCCTAGCTAGGCCACTCCAGAGGAGGTCTTGCATCGTCCGCCTCGCGAGGCTTGGACCCTCGCGAGGGTCTTGAATGCCTTGTCGATGAAGATGGGCCATACGGCCTGCTACTTGGCCACGCGGTGGGCTGCAGGCAGGCAAGTCTGGGGACCCCCGTACCCAGAACACCGACAGTAGCCCCCGGGCCCAGGGTGCGCTCGGGCTTGGCTTCGCGGTGAAGCCAAGGGTCAAGTTCGAAGCATTGCGGGCCCCAAAAGCCCGCGGCCTCGGTCGACGCGTGGTGGTTGATTGGACGTGGGCGTCTCTGCTTCCCCACGCTGCCTCGACAACTGCACGACTTGACAAGTCCCTGCGACATGCAAGGAAAACCATCATTACCTGCGATCGTGGGAGACGCCCGTTGGCCTTCTCTTGCTATAAATGGGGAGGGGGGCGGAGCCCCTATTGCCCATCTCTTCCTCGCTCGCTCGCCCCTCTGCTCCACTGCTTGCTGCGCTGACAACAATGGCGCCAATCGGAAGTTTTTCCGCCGAAGAGAAAGGGAAAGCTCCCCGCGATGATCCGGGGCCACTTCCACCAAAGAAGAGGCCGATCCAATGTCGCGACGAAGCGGTGGTGCAGGTGGTGACGCGGCCTTGGTGCGAGCGGCCTCCTCCGGGGTACCCGCTACCCTTGTATGCCCGAGCCAAGGGCTCGAGAGGTCGGAGCGACGAGCAACGCCACCCGCGCCGCGCCCCGGGACGCCATGCCTCAGTGACGCGCGCTGTTGCCCCTGGGATCCATGCTTGGGATTCCTCACGCGAGTTGGTGCTGTGGGCGCCGATGCCTCCAAGCTCCTGGATCCGCTTCCCGCGGTTCTTCTCCGACGTGATGTCGCCAAGGGGGCCACTCGAGCTCTGGCTGCAGCATGCCAGCTGTAGCGCTCCGGCGACCGGAGCGGAGCTCGAAGCAGTCCCCACCGGCAAGATCTTCATGACTCGTGGCTCGGGTGAGATCACGCGGGTCTGCCACGCAATGGGAGCACTCACGATCCAGTTTGAGTACGAAGGCACCTCCACGCTCTTCTTCAAGGTCTTCGACGCCGAGGGCCGCCGCCTGGTGTGCTGCCCTGGGGAGGAGCACCAAGCCGACGTGCGCCCTGCTCGCGGCCACACCAGCAGTAGCCCTTGGGAGTTCAGCAGCTCTCCTGAGCTTTACGAGACTCCGGAGACGAGTGACGACAGCTACGTGCCCCCGAGCTCTCGCCGCGCTCGGAGTAGGCCATGGCGTCTGGCCGTCGTCGCCGCTGATCTGGATGGAGTTGGCGTCGGCCTCACGTGGCCCACTGTTGATGATGGCGTCGGCCACGGGAAGATGTAGATAGGATTCCCCTTAGCGTCAACTTTGGTTTCCTGCGAAGAATCATGAATTACCCCATGGGGGCATGTAAGGTTCTGTAATGTATTTTGTATTCATCCCTCCTTGTCATGGGGGTTTGATGAACGCATATCCCGTTAAGGCTTGGTCCCCCTTTCTTTCCTCGCGATGGCTTGATGCTCTATGCTGACAGGTCCCGATCTCCAGGCAGGCTACAGCCGTCGCTGGTATGCCAGGTCGCGTGCCGTGGTCAAGGCCAGGAGGTGTGCGGCCCGAGGTCCAGTAAGAGTCCCTGAGGCGCGATGCTTAGGAGGTCCCCTTTAGCGCTCAAACAGCCATGGTAAGGAAAGAAAGGAAAGTAACTTGGCCGCAACGGGGCCGGGGCATGGCGTGAATGACCATTAGGACCAGATATTTAGCCGATCCTGAGGCGAAACTTATCTTGCTGACTTCATGGTGATTTCTGACGTTGCACCAGGGCTGCGCACTAACTCGCGCGGCATAGCCGGGTCGGCCCATGCGAGCTCTTTTCCCCTGATGTTCTCCTTAATGCTCTACATCCTCAGGTCCCGGCCCTCGAGCGAGCTCAGCCACCGCTGGTATGCCAGGTCGCGATGTCGTGGTCAAGGACAGGGGGTGAGGGCTGGAGAGCTAGTAAGAGCTCCTGAGTCGCGATGCTCAGGAGCCCCCGTTTTGATGGGCAAGCGAATCGCACGAGAGTAAAAGAGACTCACGGTACCGCCTGCTATCTTCTCCTCGGGATCCCTGTGAGCAGGCACAAGAGGAAACATGGTTCGCCGTTATAACTGTTAGCCTGGCGCTGGTTGCTCTGGGCAAGGTGAAGGCACTGAGGACCTGGTGAGGTGATGTGCGCGGCGCGTGCCGCGAGCCAGAGCTCGGCCGCTCAGATTTGTCGGCGTGGTAGGGACAGACCCGTGCACCAGCGTCGTGCCTGTGTGAGTGCCCCGGGGGAGGCGACGATCGGGCAGGCGATAGCCGTTGGCCGGTTAAGCATGAAAAGCAGACTGATTTGGATAGAAGCAAGAAGATACATACCACCAGGTCTGGCCCGAGCGGCTTGGGGATGATGCAGCCCGAGGGGCGCCCCCAGCAAGGTAAGCTAAAGACATAAGCAAAAGGGATACATGCCACAGGGACAGACCCACGTGGCCTGGGAATAATGCAGCCCGAGGGGCGCTCCCAGCTTAAACGAGCTTGGAAGGTGTCACCTGGTTCTGTAGACGAAGTAGAGTTGGTGCAGCTGAAGGCGTGCGTTGAAGATATGACTCCTCATGAGCCGCCAGAACCCTGAGCCTCGGGAGGCTCTGGGGGCTCGTGAGGTTCCCTGAAGACTGTCTCCATCTCCTCCAGAACGGCGTGGTACCTGGCTTCCTGAGCCGCCAGGACACACCGCAGGTTGCGTTGATAGGCCGACGCCACGCTCGGCAAGCCGAAGGGCATGCGAACGTAGCTGTGCGGTGGGCCCTCGCAGCGGCCCACACGCGATGGCCAGAAGAGCTCCTAAGATGTGGCCCAGTTGAGCCCTGGGATGTCGACGCAGACACGCAGCCCGGCATCCTCGCCTTGATGGGGAGCTGCGCCTTGCACTATAAAAAAAGACACATCCGTGACATTTTGGGCCGAACAAAATTTTTTTCCGTCATACATATGACACTTCTATGACGATAATTGTGACAAAACTCGGTATCATCATAGATGTGGTGGGCTCCTACTTCTATGACAAAAAATCATGACAGAAAATGGGCTTTTCGTCCTGGGCGGGCCGGAGACGCAGCTGCATGGCATTCTTTGGGCCGTCCATGACGGAAAAAACCGTGGTAGAAGCGAGGGCGAGGAAAATTTCGGGGAGTTCCCAGTTACGGTGGGAGGTCGGGGGCTGAGCGATGCGCGTTTCTCTCGTACACGTACGCGCGTGTGTGCGAGGCGTTGGCTCTAACTGAACCCGAGCGAGGGGTTGGGCTCTAACTGAACCCGAGCAATTGCACTATAGGCTACGCGTTACTGAACTCGAGCGATCGATCGATGGCTGTTAACTAAACCCGATCGAGCTATTCCTTCGCTACTGCTACTGACTGAAGCCGATCGATGCTGCCTCTGGATGAACAGTGACCGTTGCGGGGGGGTTTGGATGAACAGTTCCCGGTGGGGGTGGATGAACAGGACCCCGTGGTCTTGCCTCTGGATGAACAGGACCCCGATCGATCGAGCCGGTTGGGGCTGGATGAACAGGACCCCGATCGATCGAGCCGATTGGGGCTGGATGAACAGGACCCCGTGGAGGGCTGGACGAACAGGACCACCCCGTGGAGGGCAGGATGAATAGTAGATGGTGGAGGGCTGGATGAACAGTAGCTCGTGGAGGGGTGGTTGAACAGGAGCCCGTGGAGAGGGCTGGTTGAACAGTAGCCGGTGGAGTAGCACGCGGTGGAGGCTGGATGAACAGGAGCCCGTGGATGAACAGTCGTAGGTGGAGGCTGGAGGAGGTCGACGGTGGATGAACAGTAGCTCATGGAGGCTGGAGGGGGTCGACGGTGGAGATGAATAGTATCCCGTGGAGTCCCGTTTTGCGGTACGCCACACCCCTCCCGATGAACAGGACCCCCGTTTCGACTGTAGGAGGTCCGTTTCGTCTATTTTGCGGTACGCCACACCCCTTCCGATCAACAGGACCCCCGTTTCGACAGTAGGAGGTCCGTTTCCTCCGTTTTGCGGTACGCCAGACCCCTCCCGATGAACAGGATCCCATTTCGAACGTGGCCGGTCGAACACAAGGCCGTTTCCTCCGTTCTGCGCTATGCCAGGCCTCGTTTCCATCGAATGTTCTGTCCAAGCCCTCCCGATGAACACGACGCATTCCGTTGGCTCCCCATGAACACGACGACGACGTTGTTTCTCCTTTCCGACCCAGCCATGTACACGAGCCCTCGCTGTACGTATGCGCGAGTAGGCGTTCGAGACCCCGCCCGTATGTAGACATATGTGGCAGTATTTTCTTTCTTGCACCCTGGCTGCTGTACGTACGTGTACATGCTACGTGCGCGCCTCTACTACGACACGTGCGCGCCTCTACATCGACCAGTATATATGTACGTACACGTTCGCGACCAGAATGACAATGCTACGTACGCTTCGACCAGGTGGGTCCCGACTGTCAGGCACTTCCTTGCGTGCGAAGATGTAGCTGGTTGGTCCCAGCAGTCAGGGGGAGAAATACGGTGGCCCGTCCGGTGGGTCCCCGCTGTCAGGAGGAGGAATAATTATTTTGCATGTAATAAGGAGGCATTTCCTTGCTGCGGCCGTGGACCCAGCTGTCAGACTCTCCACGTACATTCCACGTCCGATGGAAGCCGTTCCTTGACCACGTTGACCACGCCGCGCCGAGAGCACCAGGGCGGTGGACGACGGCGGGGCCTAGGAAGGGGACGACGCGGAGCCGGGGAAGACACGGGAGTGGATGTCCACGCATAGAGGAATACAAGGGTTCACTGGTTCGCTGCGGGGTGAGGTTGCCGTCGCCGCAGAATAACAGGGGGTGTGGGTGAGTAGAGGGATGGCCTGGCCAGCGGTGGGAGTAGTAGGGGCGGTGAGGCCTCCGCCACATCGCCGCCGGCCATGAGAGGCAGGAGCACGAGGCACGACAGACGCTGGTTTGGGCGGCTGGAGCAAGAAGACTAGAGGTTGAAGAAGCATTACGGCCGTTGGATGGACATCGTACGGTTAGTGGACCTAGAATCGTGCATATTGACTAAGTTGAGAAAGCGCTCCATCTCCGTCAACTTAGTAGGCCCACAAGTCAGCCTGCCACTATACTGGGTCCCAGCTAACAGGGGGAGTATTCATTTTTTTGTGCGTAATAAGAGGCACTTCCTTGCGTGCGAAGATATAGCTGGTGGGTCCGAGCTGTCAGCGGCGATAACGTTTTTTCGCGAAATACAGAGGACCTTTTGGTGGGTCCCTGATGTCAGGTGGAGGAATCATTATTTTGCGCGTAATAAGGAGGGATTTCCTTGCGTGCGGCCGTGGACCCAGCTGTCGGCCTCTCCACGTACAGTCCACTTCAGATGCATGTCGGTTGTTGACCATGTTGACCAGGCCGCGCCGAGAGCACCAGGGCGGTGGACGACGGCGAGGCCTAGGAAGGGAATGACACGGAGGCAGGGAAGACTCGGCAGCTGTTTCCCACGTGGAGGGGAGTACGCCTGTATGGGGGTTTACTGGTTCGTCTGCCGTCGCCGGAGAATAACAACAGGTGTGGGTGAGTAGAGGGATGGCTAGGCCAGCGATGGGAGTATGGTGGGGTGGTGAGGCCTGCGCGGCAGCACAACCGTCCGCGGGAAGGAGGGAGCAGGCAGTCCCGCCGACGCTTGTTTGAGCGGCTGGAGCAGGAAGAGCAGAGATTGAAGAAGCACGACGGTCGTTGGATGGACATCCAACAGTCACTACTTGTGTGTCAACCTTTTTTTAGGAAAGCCACAAATCTGTGGAAAACAGCATACAACCCATCTGCCATTATTTCTAAAAAATTTCAGTTCATTTGCTAATTCTTAAGGTTTTTTGGGAGACCATATTCTTTTTGTTAGCATTACAGCCCATATTGTGGCCACGGTTAAAAAATTATATGAAATTTTGCATATTTCAGTGCGGTCCGAACTGTTTTTAATCCCGAAATTGCGACTCACATTCAAACTGATTTTAAAAATTAATGTATATCAATATAAAATCCAACAAATTCTCCATGCATAAAAATTAATGTAATTTAAAATCTTGAAATGAAAAAAGATATTTGAAACTAATTGCCGGTTTGATGTGTTTTAAAAATGTACAACCCATTTCTTATTACTGATGGGCCATTTTCTGAGCCAGCCGAATGAAAGCTCTCCTCGTCTTGAAAGATTTGCAGCCAAAAAGACCTGACAAAGCGACTTGGCAAATCACAAAAAAACTGGGTTGTGGCCATGGACCCAGCTGTCAGCCTCTCCGATGGAAGTCGTTCCTTGACCATGTTGACCATGCCGCACGGAGAGCACCACGGCGGTGGACGATGGCGAGGCCTAGGAAGGGGACAACGCGGAGCTGGGGAAGACGCGGTAGCGGAAGCCCGTGCGGAGAGGAGTATGAGGGTTCACTGGTTCGGTTGTGGTGTGAGGCTGCCGCTGCCGCAGGGCCTGGCCAGCGGTGGGAATAGTAGGGGGCGGTGAGGCCTCCGCGGCAGCACAGCCGGCCACGGGAGGCAGGAGCATGCGGCACGACCGGCGCTACTTTGGGCGGCTGGAGCAAGAAGACCAGAGGTTGAAGAAGCACTACGGCCGTTGGATGGACATCGTACGGTCACTAGAGCTAGAATCGTTCATATTGACTAAGTTGACTAAGCCCTTCGTCCCCGTCAACTTAGTAGGCCCACAAGTCAGCCTCCCACCAAGGTGGGTCCCAGCTACCCGGGGGAGTATTCATTTTTTTTGTGCGTAATAAGGAGGCACTTCTGGTGGGTCCGAGCTGACAGCGGGGGGCATGTTTTTTTCGTGAAATACGGTGGCCCATCAGGTGGGTCCCAGCAGTCAGGGGGCAAACATCTTTTTCGCAAAATACGTTTTTTTCGTGTTGACCTTTTTCTTTGAGTTGTGAGATTACCTCTGTTACATGCAATCATGCAATATGTTGTTTCAAAGATGGGTATAATTCCATTCAAAGATAAATATGTTGTTTCAGAAAAACCTTATATCAACTATCTGATAACAAAGGAAAAAAACCAAAACATGTTGTTATTATAAAAATTATTCAAAAAATCAAACAACATGTACACTTGTGAAAGCGCACGCACACACACATGTTGCATTTACAGTAGCCCCGCTTCTGCCAACGTAAACAACATTGTTATTGTTCTATTCACGAACAAGATGATCATTTGTTCTGAATATTAAGTGCTCTTGTTGGTGTTGGCCTGCCTAACCACATACAGATGAAGCATGAACTATTTTTTCATATGAGAAGAAGCATCCCAGGCCCATCCCTCACCGCCACACCACCCAGCTCTCTCCATTGACTTCCTTCATCGCCGTCTTGTCCACCACGAGCCCCCTTACGCCTGGTGTCGACGCGAGCTGTGGGAGCTCACAAATTACGACCATGTCATTTCAGCAGGAAGGAGAGAAGGAGAGAAGGGAGAGGGACCGCCGCCTTTCCTCAACTAGGAACCACCCAATCAAAAATCCCACCCGCCGCCGCTGTCGCTATTTTCGTTCGAGAGTGAGCAGGGCGTGAGGATTCTGTTCAGGAGGTGGGAGATGGGGAAAACGTTTCAGCGGGGAGAACGCGAGTGGCTGCCCTCGTCCGCGAGAATATGACAACTCTCGTCAACCAGGTTTTACACCGAATATTCTCTAAACATGGCTGCCCATATCCACCATATCCTCTCTTCCAAACGGCTGGTATCATCCTAAAATATGGCTATCCCCCATCCACCCATGGACAGCCAGCAAACCAAACAGCCCCTATACTTCCGATGGAAGTCGTTCCTTGACCACGTTGACGTCGCCGCGTTCCATTGCATGCATGCGTCCATGGGCGTGGTGCGTCCCCACTGCCAGCCTCTCACGTACAGTCATCTTCCGATGACTCCCGGTTGTTGACCACGTTGACCACACCGTGCCGAGCGCACCCAGACTAGAACGACCCGGAGATGGGGAAGATGGGGCAGTGGAGTCGCAGATGGAGAGGAGTGGGAAACTTCACTGGTTCGGGTGCGCGGCAGCACACCCGCGGTGCCGCCCACGGGAGACAGGAGCAAGAACAGAGGTTGAAGAAGGAGCATGGCTGTTGGATTAACATCCAACGGTCCAGCTGCTAGAATCATTTATTGATCAAGTTGACAAAACCGTGCGTACACGTCCGCTTAGTTGGCCCACAAGTCAGTCACCAAATCTGACGTGTCCCAGCTGTCAACGGGATGAATAATTTTTTTCGCAAAACAAGGAGGCACTTCCTTTCGTGAAGATACAGCCGATGGGTCCCAGCTGTCAGGTGGAGGAAACATTTTTTTAGCTTAATAAGGAGAAAATTTCCTTGCGTGCGACCATGGACCTCGTGGGTCCCAGCCGCCAGGCTCTCCACATACAGTCCTCTTCCGATGACTCTCGTTTGTTGACCACGCCACACCGTACTCAGCGAGGCAGTGGACAACGGCGAGGCCCCGGACGGGAACGAATCGGAGATGGGAAAACGCGGCAGTGGAGTCGCAGATTGAGAGAAGGAGAAGGGTTATAACTGGTTCTGTTGCGGCGTGGGGCTGTAGTCTGTGGAGAATAACAGGAGGTGTCGAGGGGTGGAGGGATAGCCTGGCCGACGGTGGGGTAGCGCTTCGCAGCGATGCGTGCTAAGCAGAGCCGCTAGCCGCCGGAGGCCGGACCAGGCGGTCCCGGCGACACTGGAGGAAGAAGACGAGAGATTGAAGGTGCATGTCGGCCGTTGGATATAAATCCAATGGCTGTGGATGACACAATCATTTGTTGACCAAGTTGACAACGCCCTGCGTAGGCTTCGACCTATTGGCCCACATGTCAGCCTGCAAAAATGTGGCATATATTTAACCCATGTTTTCTAGAATGTACAGTCCATTTGCTGGCCTGGGTGAACAAATAATTTCGCGTCAATCAGGCCCATTTATATTTTCTAAGAAATCCCAGCCCATATGCACTTCCTTGAAATCCACGTATTAGGTGGGCTCGTTATATATAATGTTATGTTAGAAGGAGCAATTAATATAAAAGAATAAACCGGAGAGGCACATTATATATATATATATATATATATATATATATATATATATATATATATATATAAAAATATAAATTATGAAATTAGCGAGTAATTGCTCAAAATAAAAATGAGCGCACTATTATTAAATTGGTCCTTAAAATCTTCGCAAGCTTTTGTACGCAATCACCAAGATTTTCCTTGCCTGTGAGTCAAAAACAACCAGGATTTTCCTTGCCAACTTCCGTTAAACATTTACTTTTATAAGTTAATAACACGTGGGATGTTTTTATAATGTATATATAAGTCTCTATAAAATATACGATAATAGTAATAATATAAATATATATAATGTGGTTAGAAGGGAAAACATAAATTGGACACATCATTACTTTTATAAGAGACATGCGTTTTATACCCCATAGTAGGCATACTAACAAGTTCACACACAAATACAAAAGAAAAGGTAAACATTCATATCAAACTCAGGTTCACAGGACACATTCATATTCATAGCCAACATTCACTATCAACAACTCAAAAGATTCATATATACACAAGCTCAGCATATCTATGCATCCAAATGATTGATAGATCACATGACAATATTCATACATAATTCACAAAAAGATTCAGATATACACATGTTCAGTATGTTTATGCATCCAAATGATTGAAATCATAGCCAATATGATCCATGGACGAACTTTAAAGTAGCGACCCGACCTCAGACGGTCAAGTCTCTGTGCTTAAGTGTCATCCCTGGATCGGTATGCTGACACACACAGTACTCGAGGATTTATAACAGAGGTAAATCACATGTATAAAGTAACGTAAATACTATTACCTCAATCCAAATAGCGGAAGCAACAAGGTTGCGGATTCCCATCAACACCAATGGCAAAGTTGACTGTAGAAATCGTAACCCTAACTTATCACTTACTCGTCGTAAGAAAAATCCTGCAACATGAGACGTTGCAGCCACGAAGAGTCAGTACATTGAATGTACTAGCAAATTCACACTGTAGAGCAATGCTTAAATATGGATATCACTACATGCATATTTGGCTGGTGGAAAAGCTCTATGGTTACAGTTTTGCGTAAAGCCAATTTTTCCCTACTGCAAAGGAATAAATTTTATTTAACTATCATGCTGGTTGTTAAACATTGAGAATGGTTGACAACATTCTCAATCCCAATTAAAAGTAATAATTAACAACCCAACAAATTATTTAAGTAACGTGATGAGATCAATAGGATAATCCAAGAACTAGATACTCAAAACGTCCATAACCGGGGACACGGCTAATCATGATTAGTTTATATACTCTACAGAGGTTTGCGCACTTTTCCCCACAAGACTCGATCTCCTCCGTTGGATTTCTCGCACTACATGGTGTTTGAGAAACGGATGACTGATACATAGTCTTTTAGAAGTGCTAGCACCTTACGATGGGTAGACTGTTACACCTACTTTCCCCTACATCTGCTAGTCTACCACTGTAAGAGTTCGCACGATCTAGTCAACTATGCTAGAGCCCATAGTAGCTTGTGGCTGCACACAGAAGTTTCTAGTATGAATAATCTCATGATCCCTTTGAGCCTGGGTGGTGGTCCATAAAAAAACAGGCAATCCTGGAATACCCAGGTGCCTAGACAGGCAATCGCTGGAGTACCCAGGTACCTCGATCCACCGAGATGTGTGTTTAAGTTTCCACCTTAAATAAACCATTAATTAACATTATCACATCTGTCATGGAATACACTCAAACCCAATCCACGTCTACGAGCATAGCATGACTATATAAGCATAACGTAATAGTAACTCCCAAGGGTTGAATGCAGGGCAATAGGTTCCTACCTCATCAACTACTTCCCAATAACCACATGTTATCAATCCTACTCATGCAATGTTTGAGGGTGAAACTAATGCATAAAAACTGGGTAAGAAAAGGGATATGGTCAAAGTGTGAACTTGCCTGCAATGTAGATGAAGATGATTCGCACTCAACACTCTTGATAGATCTACTGGTCACACTCCGGTCAATCTATCGTAAGCAAACAGTAGTAACCACACATAAGCACTCACTCAAAAGATAGGAAAGAACGAAAAAGAACTCAGAAACCATCAAGACCAAGCAAATAACTCTTACAACATAAAACAATTTCTAACAGTACCAAAATTTTGTGAATTTGGCCTTATCAGAAAGTTTAGGTCAAGAGCTTTAATTTGCAAAAAGAATCAACTCAAACGGAGCTACGAAACTCAAGTTATGATCAAACGAACTTTGAATACAAATCTAATCTAATTCAAATTTTAAAACTTTCAAAAGCATGTTTGAGTTGGATTACTGGATAGAGGAGATCATAACGAAGAAGTGGGCGTTGGTTTCATCTAATTCCGACTAACGAGCAAAAAGTTATAGTCGTTTGAAAACCAGGGGCTGATCTGTAAAGAAAAAATTCATGGATGGGTCCCTAGCCGAAATCTAAAATAAAAACAAAAATCTATCGAGCGAACGCTCGCTAACAGAACCTAACGAACGAAAATCGTTCGCTACCGAACCTAACTAATGAACGTTCGCAAAATAACGAAACCTAATTTAATAAACCCAAAAACAAACCGAAGGAAAACCAGGGTGGTTAAATCGGTTTATACCGGTTCGGGGCGGTTTTCTATCGAAAATCGGTGGCGGCGGTTAGCGACGGACTCCGCCGAGGGTGGCGCTGCTCCGGCGACTGCGAGACACGGCGGCAGCGGCGGGTGGCGACGCGGCTACGACGGTAGGCGGTAGTGGCAAGGAAAGCAAGTGGCGGCGGCGGGGCGGAGTGCGGCGGAGGCAACAGCAGCGGGCGGCGGCGCGGCGGATCTGGCGATGGTGGCGGTGCAACGCGGCGAGGAGGAGCGGCGGCGGCGGCGGCGAAAACGGGGCCCAGGGGCCCCGGGAGCGATATATAAAGGCGGAGGGAGGCGTGGAGGAGGGGCAAGGGAAGGCGTGCCCGGCCGGGACTCGGCGGCGGCGGAGTCGGCCACGCTCGGGACTTCATCCCGAGCTCGAAGACGGGGCGGTTGGGAGCTGGGCCGCGGCCTGGCGGGATGCTGGGCCGGCCCAGTCGGCGAGGCTGAACAGTTTTTTTGTTTTTTTAAAACATTTTCTCATACAAAAAAAACAGAAATAAAAAATATATTATATAGGCATATAATATATCAAAATTTTCAGAAAAAGATTGTCTACAACGTGGACATTTTTCTAGCATTAAATGAAATACACACAAATTCTAGTAATTCAAACTGTGCTCCTGCTCTAATAAAGTCCAATGAAAATCATTTTAAAAATACCAAAATGACTTCAAATTTATTTATCTCCAATTTTCGGTTGTAGGGAATCATGTTACCCTAATTTCCATATATTTTATTTTTGGAGATAAATAATTTGAATAAAACTCAAATAACCCAAATTGAAAAATAAATTTCAAATGGAATTTTAAATTTGAGTTTCTTTGAAACTCCCAACTCATATTTCATATAATTTGAAGAAGTCATTTTATTTTCTCTCGTGAAAATCATTGAGTTGCATAAAGTTTCAGAATTGGAAATATTTTCAAATGAAATTCAAATATTTTCAACACCCCTTGTCATTTAAATAAATGGAAGAAGTCATGTCATCTTCTCTCCAGGGTTTTGTGGTGACAAGAATTTGAATTCATGGAGATCAGAAAGCAAGGATGAAATTTTGGGAAAGTCCTTTTATTCCCTCTCATTTAACTTTCAAAAAGGTTTTGAATTCACTCACTTTCAGTGAATCAATCAAACAATCAATCAAATCTATCTTTTTATTATAACATTCCAAAATTTAGAATTTTGGGATGTTACAAACCTACCACCATTAAAGTGAATCTCGTCCTCGAGATTCGGAGAGGCTAGCAAGAAATAGGTTAGGGTTTGGGGGTCTTCTCAAAATCCATCGATCATCACAAGGGGTCTGGGGTGCTACCACCCTTAGAAACATGGTTACGGTTCCATCAAAACTCATATACTCCATCCTTATTGTTGACAGTGTCGGTCTTCTGAGATCCATGGAAAATTCTTACTCTGGGCTTTTCTGGTAGTGGCATAACCTTTACCACAAGTCTTCTGTCCTGTCATCTTGGTAAGGTTATTCCGAGACTGGGTCTTCTTAGCTGACGGGTCTGGCGCCAATGCTAAACAACTTTCAATATCTCATGGTGGTCGACAATTTATGGTTTCTCCTGCAGGAAATGGGTCTGGGCTTCATCCTCACCGTGTAACCTACGATTGGCAACAGTTGCCGTGTACAAGGGAAAAATACTTATACCATTCTAAGGTTCAAACAAGGTTTTCATCGTTGTCGCTCTACTATAGGTAAGTCACTCAGATTTACCATCCCATATAGCAAGGCGAATAATAAGAGTAAGTCGGTATGGTGATCAATCCATCCCGCACCCAAATCATTACCTTGTATACGGTTTAGTGAATCTCGCATTCTAACACTCGGTCATCCTCACAAGCTTTGCAGAATTTCTCTTGTTGACGAACCAATTTTGGATAAATCCATTGATTCTGCAAGCCAAACAAACATCTATCGTACTTCACAACTCTCAGGTTTTGCGTTACTCCTATAAGATCGGCTGTCGATAAACGTAACCTCTTCCAGGGTTTTTCCTTCAGCAAGAATGTGCTTGCTTCTTGGCAGGTCCTGGGGCCTATGGGTTATGGCCCGTCTCATCACTTGCAAACCTTGAACTTATCATCGGGGCAATGGATACCTAATCCAACATCCAACTTCCAGCTTCCTAGCATACTAAAAATCCATCCAATTGTACTGTCCTTCTTCCTTCTATTGGCACCAAACTAGGACATGATTACTCAGACTCATCATGGAATTTCCATTGATCCATATTTCCAACATCATACCTCCTTTATATCCAATAGTAATTCATCTCTTCATCCTCGTGGGATATCCCGCATACCGAGATAAAAACTTATACTTATGAAGTCCATACTGCACTTCATGGAACATCATTATCCTTTCCAGGGTCAAGCGTCCTTACAGGGGAATTATTGGCCATCTCTGCATGGCACTTCTTCAACTGGGAAACGTGAAACACATCATGACTCCTGACGGTCCTTCGGGTGACTCCAACTTGTTGGCCACTTCTCCCATATGCTCCAAAACTCGATATGATCCTACAAATCTCGGGGCTAACTTTCCCTTAACTCCAAATCATTTAACTCCTCGCAGAGGGGACACACGAAGACATGCTCTGTCTCCAATTTCATAGACTACCTCCTTGCGTTTTTTGAGTCTGCATAACTCTTCTGCCAGGACTAAGCTACCTTCAGTCTATCTCGAATCAACTTAACATTCTCTTTTGACTCCTTGATCACATTTGGTCCAAACAACTGACTGTCTCCAACTTCATCCCACATCAACGGTGTCTGGCTTCTTCTCCCATACAAAGCTCCAAAAGGGGCCATCTTCAAACTGGCTTGGTAACTGTTGTTGTATAAGAACTCCGCGTAAGGTAGATTATCATCCCTACTAGATCCATAATCTAGCGCACACGCTCTCAACATGTCCTCCAGAATCTGATTGACTCTCTCGGTCTATCCATCTGTCTGCGGATGAAAGGTTGTATTGAACTCTAGCCTAGTACCCAAATTCTGGTGCATCTGATTCCAAAACTTTGAGGTAAACTGTGTTCCTCTATCTAATACAATGGCCCTCGGAACTCCATGCAGACATACGATCCTGGTCAAATATATCTTGGCCAACTTCACACTTGTATGGGTGGTTTTCACTGGTATAAAGTGAGCCACTTTGGTCAAACAAATCAACTACTACCCAGATAGAATCATATCCCGATCGGGTTCTGGGAAATCCGGTAATGAAATCCATGCCAAGCTTATTCTACTTCCATTCGGGTATCGGCATAGGCTGTAGTAATCCAGCTGGCTTCTGATGCTCTGCATTTACTCTCTAGACTACATCACCTACGAATACATACTCCGCAATATCCTTCTTCATACCAGTCCACCAGAAACACTCCTTCAAATCCAAATACATCTTGGTGTTTCTAGGGCAAATCGAGTATGGTGAGCCATGAGCCTCCTGAAGTAATAACTTCCTGATCTTTGCATTATTGGGCACATATACACAGTACTCGAACCATAAGGTGTTGTGCTCATCCTTACGAAAACCTTTGGCCTTTCCTTTACTCATCCTCTCTTTTACCTCAGCAATCTCTTTGTCATCCTTCTGAGCTTCACGGATCTTTCCCAACATTGTAGACTGAACTTCCATTGCTGCAACAAAACCTTTGGGAACAATCTCCAACCGAAGTTCCCTGAGATCCTCGGCTAACTCCTTTGGTAATCCTCCTCTTATGAGGGTATTCGTCCTTGTTTTCTTTATGGTTGTGTCCTATTTCTCCACAAAGCTTGTATGCACAAGGTTTCTTCATATCCTTTCCATAAGGCCTCAACTTCCGGGACACAATCCAAGACTTTAACAAAGTCCACTTAAATTCCTTCCAAGTGGTTACTCCTTGCCATCCATTGATGGTTTGGTACATCTTCTACCAGGTAGTGGCACCTCTTTCAAAGCACCCACGAGCATGCTGGGCCATATCCTTTTTGGCTACAGATATATTCTCCATATGATCCTCCATGTTCTGAATCCATCGGTCTGTCTCCAATTGACTCATCGGTCCAGAAAATACAAGATCATCTCCATTCATCCTCTATTGGGTCCATGGGTATTGGGGTGAGATAAGAGAGATCGAGAGATATGCAGACAATACAAACAAAGGTTTTGAAAAAGACAGATTTTATTTGTGGTTGTCGGGAAAAACATCAAACAAATGACAGCTCACAATCATCGCATCTAACATGGGTATATAACAGGGGTTTGTTCATCTAAAGGTTAATAAATCTTCAAAGTCATCAAACTCTTCAAGTATTGTTCATGTCTCCGATGGCTTCTTCCGTTCATGCTTGTCCTTCTAATTTTTTTTCTAGATCATCTCTGTTGACGCGAAATCTCTCGTGATGTCCTTTAATATTTCTGGAGTTACGTTCCAACTTCTGGATTTCATCATCCTTGGCATGAACCATGGTCCTACTATCCTTCAATTCCTAACGAATCTCCGGTATCTCGAGGGTTTGCTCCTCCAGCTTGGCTACTTTCAACTTCTGGGCCCCGTGTTCTTCACGAAATGCTTCCTTATCAAATATTGCTTCCTACAAGTCCATCTTAACTTCTTGATGTAACACTACAGATCCTGGCGATACACCAGCTAAGGTTAAAACTGCATCCTTTGTTGATAGATGCTCCATCATCCTTCTACCATCCAATCCTTCCAAGCATATGCATGATTAACTCAGCACGGTGACAATAGCATAAGCGGGCGATAACATCATGGATAGCCATGTTTCTGCTCTTGTCATTTCCATGAGCTATCTCTCCATAGTTGATATTCTCCTGCCTTAGGTTTTTCCTTGACAGAACCTTGAGTTCTACTGCTCCATGTTCCGGTCTTTCTCCGATACACCTTGATCTCGGGTATTGCCAGCTTCCATATTCTGCCAAGTTCCATAAGGGTAGCCTTCCTAGGTCATAAAAATCTGAGAATTCTTCAGAGCCTTCAAATTCTCCTAGTCTTTGGAGTCTCCAACCGTTGTAGTTGCATGGTCAAATCCTCCTCATTCCGAAGTGGTTTTAGTTGTCCGATATCTTGTACTTCTTGGAGTGGTCTCATCAGTCGAATCTTCGAGTGGTCAAAAGGGGAAAGGGGTATAGTCTCACTAAAAGGAATATTTGAATAAGCTTAGAAGATAGGAGAGGTAAAAGATCTTTTGAAAATGAAGTTGCAGAGAAAAGCTTTCCTACGGGCTTGCCAGTTTCTAGGGTCACATCCTACAGTCAACATGTGCTCTGATACCATCTTGTAGTGACCCGACCTCAGATGGTCAAGTCTTTGTGCTTAAGTGTCATCCCTGGATCGGTATGCTGACACACACAGTACTCGAGGATTTATAACAGAGGTAAATCACATGTATAAAGTAACGTAAATACTATTACCTCAATCCAAATAGAGGAAGCAAAAAGGTTGTGGATTCCCATAAACAACAACGACAAAGTTGAGTGTAGAAATTGTAACCCTAACGTATCACTTACTCGTCGTAAGAAAAATCCTGCAACATGACACGTTGCAGCCACGAAGGGTCAGTACATTGAATGTACTAGCTAATTCACACCGTAGAGGAATGCTGAAATATGGCTATCACTACATGCATATTTGGCTGGTGGAAAAGCTCTATGGTTACAGTTTTGCGTAAAGCCAATTTTTCCCTACTGCAAAGGAATAAATTTTATTTAACTATCATGGTGGTTGTTAAACATTGAGAATGGTTGACAACATTCTCAATCCCAATTAAAAGTAATCATTAACAACCCAACAAATTATTTAAGTAACGTGATGAGATCAACAGGATAATCCAAGAACTAGATACTCAAAACGTCCATAACCGGGGACACGGCTAATCATGATTAGTTTATACACTCTGCAGAGGTTTGCGCACTTTTCCCCATAAGACTCGATCTCCTCCGTTGGATTTCTCGCACTACATGGTGTTTGAGAAACAGATGATCGAGACATAGTCTTTCGGAAGCGCTAGCACCTTACGATGGGTAGACCGTTACACCTACTTTCCCCTACATCTGCTAGTCTACCACTGTAAGAGTTCGCACGACCTAGTCAACTATGCTAGAGCCCATAGTAGCTTGTGGCTGCACACGGAAGTTTCTAGTATGAATAATCTCATGATCCCTTCGAGCCTGGGTGGCGGTCCATAAAAAAACAGGCAATCCTGGAATACCCAGGTGCTTAGACAGGCAATCGCTGGAGTACCCAGGTACCTCAATCCACCCAGATGTGTGTTTAAGTTGCCACCTTAAATAAACCATTAATTAACAATCTCACATCTGTCATGGAATACACTCAAACCCAATACACGTCTACGAGCATAGCATGGCAATATAAGCATAACGAAATAGTAACTCCCAAGGGTTGAATGCAGGGCAATAGGTTCCTACCTCATCAACTACTTCCCAATACCCACATATTATCAATCCTACTCATGCAATGTTTGAGGGTGAAACAAATGCATAAAAACTGGGTATGAAAAGGGATATGATCAAAGTGTGAACTTGCCTGCAATGTAGATGAAGTTGATTCACATTCAACACTCTTGATAGATCTACTTGTCACACTCCGGTCAATCTATCGTAAGCAAACAATAGTAACCACACATAAGCACTCACTCAAAAGATCGGAAAGAACGAAAAAGAACTCGGAAAACATCAAAACCAAGCAAATAACTCTTGCAACATAAAACAATTTCTAACAGTACCAAAATTTTGTGAATTTGGCCTTATCAGAAAGTTTAGGTCGAGAGCTTTAATTTGCAAAAAGAATCAACTCAAACGGAGCTACGAAACTCAAGTTATGACCAAACGAACTTTGAATACAAATCTAATCTAATTCAAATTTAAAATTTTCAAAAGCATGTTTGAGTTGGATTACTGGATAGAGGATATCATAACGAGGAAGTGGGCGTTCGTTTCATCTAATTCTGACTAACGAGCAAAAAAGTTATAGTCGTTTGAAAACCAGGGGCTGATTTGTAAAGAAAATATTCACGGATGGGTCCCTGGTCGAAATCTAAAATAAAAAGAAAAATCTATCGAGCGAACGCTCGCTAACAGAACCTAAGGAATGAAAATCGTTCGCTACTGAACCTAAATAATGAACGTTCGCAAAATAACAAAACCTAATTTAATAAACCGAAAAACAAACCGAAGGAAAACCGGGTTGGTTAAACTGGTTTATACCAGTTTGGGGCGGTTTTCTATCGAAAACCGGCGGCGGCGGTTAGCGACGGACTCCGGCGATGGCGGCGCTGCTCCAGTGACTGCGAGGCGCGGCGGCAGCGGTGGGTGGCGGCGCGGCTACGGCGGCAGGCGGCAACGGCGAGGCAAGCAAGCGGCGGCGGCGGGGCGGAGTGCGGCGCAGGCAGCAGCAGCGGGCGGCGGCGCAACGCGGCGAGGAGGAGCGGCGGCGGTGGCGAAAACGGGACCCAGGGCCCCGGGAGCTATATATAAAGGCAGAGGGAGGCGTGGAGGAGGGGCAAGGGGAGGCGTGCCCGGCCGGGACTCGGCGGCGGCGGCGGAGTCCGCCACGCTTGGGACTTCGTCCCGAGCTAGAAGACGGGGCAGTTGGGAGCTGGGCCGCGGCCTGGCGAGATGCTGGGCCGGCCCAGTCGGCGAGGCTGAACAGTTTTTTTGTTTTTTAAAACATTTTCTCATACAAATAAAAACAGAAATAAACAAATATATTATATAGGCATATAATATATCATTTTTTTAGAATAAGATTATCTACAACGTGGACATTTTTCTAGCATTAAATAAAATACACACAATTCTAGTAATTCAACAGTGCTCCTGCTCTAATAAAGTCCAATGAAAATCATTTTAAAAATATCAAAATGACTTCAAATTTATTTATCTCCAATTTTCGGTTGTAGGGAATCATGTTAACCGAAATTGAAAAATAAATTTCAAATGGAATTTTAAATTTGAGTTTCTTTGAAACTCCCAACTCATATATAATATAATTTGAAGAAGTCATTTTATCTTCTCTCGTGAAAATCATTGAGTTGCATAAAGTTTCAGAATTGGAAATATTTTCAAATGAAATTCAAGTATTTTCAACACCCCTTGTCATTTAAATAAATGGATGAAGTCATGTCATCTTCTCTCCAGGGTTTTGTGGTGAAAAAAATTTTGAATTCATGGAGATCAGAAAGCAAGGATGAAAGTTTGGGAAAGTCCTTTTATTCCCTCTCATTTAACTTTCAAAAAGGTTTCGAATTCACTCACTTTCAGTCAATCAATCAAACAATCAATCAAATCTATCTTTTTATTATAACATTCCAAAATTTAGAATTTTGGGATGTTACATTTAATTACCTAGGGTACAGACTGGTAAATGGTGTTCAATCGGAGGTACTTCTTGCTAAAATTAGTTCTTGTACGAGTAAACTTTAGAGTACATAAGAGGCAGCACAGACAATCTGAACTTTGCTTGTAGGTTTATCCTCAAATAGTGGCCTCGTGCCGAGGGAGGTTTGAGCAACTTGGCCACTACTTTCAACCAACTAGTTTACTGGCTCATCTTGGTCCTGTATCTCGCCAAAATTCTACATTGCAGACGAGAAAGGAGGCGGTTGAGAAAATGAACCACCCAATTTTTTTGTGCAGTTCAACTGAAATGGAGCATCCTTGGCGTGCAGACTGATTAAGTGCCAGATGAATATACGCGTCAGCCAACTTGTCTGGAATCTTTAGACTCCATGCCATATAGTTCGCTACTATATGTGCCGATAACCAAAAGGCACAAGTTGGGACCAAAGACTGGACTGCGTTTTTCTGGGCTATGCAGCAAATATTTTTGGCGTTCACTCTCCTAATACTTGGAGTTTGACAATTGGTTGATGCCGGTTGATACTCGAATGAACATAGGCACTTCTTGTCAACATCGATGCTTGTCTGAGTGAACTTTGGAGTACATAGCATCAGCATAAGTACCTGTCCATCTGATCATTCTGTGCAGTTCTACTGAAATCACCCGATGTAATGATTTGCCTGCGAGTTCAGGCTCCAAATTACTCCTTTATGAAATCGGCAAACAGTAGCACAATACCAAATTACCAATACATATGACAGGCACAATAATCAGGATAAAGACCAGTACCAACCTGTGTGAGGTAGTATATCAATTACTATTTCCTTCGGCTGGAAGCCGAGATAAGCCAAGCGACTGACAGCAAAGGAAGAAAGCATGCAGAGTTTAGCGACTGGCAGCAAAGGACCGAAGCTGTCGAGGCAATGAAGCACCCAAAGTTTTTGTGTAGTTCCACCAAAATTGAGCATCCCTGTTGGCACATATATTGAGAGAGTGAGATTACTGTAATAGTGGGACTAGTTGATGAAACATACACTAACAAATAGAAGCACCCTCATTATCTTAATGGGTAAAGTTAGCAACATAGTAGTCTTGCTTAAAGAGACGTATTAGTTTATTTAGTCAGTGCCAATTAGCTCAACTCAACACTCAAAGCATTGCCATTTATCATAGGTTGTAAAACTTTAAAAAGCAAAGATAAAGGAGTTTCTCATGACAGTAGCATGATACAAATAGAGATGACAACAAACTAATATGGATGAAGGCCTTAGGCCCGTACCAACCAGAGAAAAAAAGCTTATTCATGTAGTCCCATAAGAGATGATAAAGCACTCACTGGAATCACACAATAGTATATATTTTTGTGCACTTCAAATGTATGGTTGAAATCACTCTTGTTTACCAGTGCTGAGATTATATCAAAAGATTATCAAGAACTTCCAGCAGAGTTAAAGCACTGGCTGGGATACAGTTCATTGTATTGTCTTGTGTAGTTCCACTAAAATGTATGATTGGCACAACATGATCCCTGTTTGCACAAGTAGGAACAAGGTGAAACCGTCATTATCTTAGTGAGAAAGGATAGGAAGACATTAGCATATTACTCAAACAGTAGCATCAAATTCATGATGGACAAGACGCAAAATATTGCCTCATTGAACCAATGGCAATAAATTGACATGCAAAACAATAGCACTATTATGTCATGACACTAATAATATTCCCTCCCTGCTCCACCACATGATTCACGTCCATAGACAAACATACACACGTACATGATTCAGCATAGGGTCCTAAAGATTTGTTTAACTCCAGAAGGAAAATTAGGCAGTAATAAATTAGTGGTACTTAAGTAATCCTAATTAATTAAGTGAGACAGCAGAAGTGGAAGGGCTCCCTGGAGGATCGTCTCACATGTATGGTAGTCGTTGCCGGAGCCCTTGAATGGCCTGGACTGAGGCCTTTGGCTTCAGCAAGATCGCCTTGGCACTGTTTATTCTTCTTCTTCTTCTTCTTCCTCTTCATACTCTGTTTCTCTTTCTCCTCACCAGTTGGTGAAACCAAGTACATGATTGGCCTTCTAATTCAGAATTGGTTTTGTCAGTGAGTGAGTACAAGTGTACTAGTAAAAACAGCATTATTTTCTCATGGCAGTCGGAAAATAGAGATGAACACATGAATTAAATATCATTCTTACCTAAAGGAAGGTTATGGTGCCAATATGGATGGTGAGGATTGGAACACAGATCTCCCTTTGTGCAGTTCCACCAAAATGAACCAACTATTCCATTCTGACATTCCAGTTAAACAGCACAAAAGTCACTTCTTTTAAGAAGAGTTTTGTGCAGTGCACCAAAAGGTCACAACAGCAACCAGGTGAATTGGATATCCCTGTTTGCACAAAAAGGCACATAGGAAACAGTCAGAGTCTCAAACAATTACAGGCAAAAACATTTGGCTAAACTTGTCATGGCTTATAACAGTGGCATGGCTTCATTTTTACCAGGAACATTAGATTAAGAACAGCTAAGGCTGCGTTCGGTTCACAGGTTTGGTGCAGGATTTTCGTAGGAACAGAATTCCTACGGTATTCTTTCCCTTCCAACGTTCGGAACACGGGAAAGGTGAATAGTGTTTAATAGGAAAGCTGGTCTGGTAGTACTGATTCCATAGGATTAGAAACATCCACGCGCTGCTCATTTTTTGGGCGGAAGCCCGAGGCAGGCGCTCGCTGCCATGCGTTAGACATGTTGATGTGTTGTGTTGCCGGAATAAAAATATCAATCTATGTGTGGTACGTGAGGTGAGGACAATAGTAGTCACTGTGCAGCTGAATAAACAAATAGTATCTCATACTGGCAAGCATGCTACTCTAAAAAAATAAATCTGTACATTTCGTAGTCCATCCGAACACATTCTCTTGAGAGTTTCCTCCGGTTCGCTGGTCCATAGTTTTATACCTACATTCCTTTCCTATTCCTCTATTTTCATCAAGACCTATGTTTTCTGCCCCTTTATTCTGAACGGAACCTAAATATTTGGTTTAAGGGCATGGGACAGTGGGTGCACCAGCAGTCCAGCACCATGTACGTAAACAGGGGCATAAAGTGGTGATTCATAGTTTGTTGCCCCGAGAAACAAACATCCAAGAAACATATATGGGTTGGTCCCATTTTTGTTCACTCTAGCCACCTACTCCTATGTGTGGATAGCAAATCTAGTCCTGGTCATACCACTGTGTACAGCGTTACCCCTATATTTCCCTTTCCGACCAAGAGACCGGTTGGATGACCAGTCTATACTACTTTCACCCCCTTTCCTTCCTGTTTGTACCAAGTCCGATGTACATACTAAATTCCCCCACCCCCACTTTATTTCTTGTTTGAACCAAGTACTCCCTCCATCTGGAATTACTTGTCATCAAAATGGATGTGTCTAGAACTAAAATACATCTAGATACATCCATTTCAATGACAAGTATTTTCGGACGGAGGGAGTACAAGATTCGACTACATGATGTAGCTTTACCTCTAACAATAGAAGAAAAAAATATGTGACGTTGGACCATCCGATCGAGAGGGGCTGAGAGGTAGAAAATGATGCACATGCAGCGAAGTAGCGAGCTGGGGAAGTAGAGCTAAGGCGGTTTCGAACGAAGATATACCTGAAGGTCGTCGGGATGTGGATAGGTGGGCGGTGGGAGGCCGGATCTGCTCACAGGCAACGACGAAGGGATCAGAGGACCTCCCGCACTAGAGCTCGGCCAGAGATAACGGTGTGGCCGGCAGTGGCTCTCCTCCCTCGCTGTCGACGACGGCCTCAACGCTACCCCTCCTTCCCTTCACCGACGGAGGGGGATACGTCCGGATCTGTAACCAGCGGTGAGGATAGAAAGCCAGTGTTTTTTGAAGGGAGAAAGATAGTGTTACTACCCCTATCTTGTTTAGATCTGGAGAGGATGAGAGTGTGTGAATAGAGCAACCCTAGCAAGCAAGCGCGGAGGCTCCGGCCTATATATATCTAGCAAGCAACCCTAGCAAGCAAGCAACCCCTATCTTCGTCAACTCGTACAAGACCGAGAAATTTGATTACTACAACGCCCTCTCCCTCGCGGACTGAGCTCCGGTGCCTTAACTGCACCTGCCTTTGGCTGCATGACAGGAGGGCCAACCACCTGTTGGGCCCACTATAGACGCAAAGGCAGGAGCAGTAAGTAGAAGCTTTCGCTACACGCTATCCCTCCCGCACGAGGTGGACGGACATGCAGCAGCGGATTCATACTGTAGAAGTAGGAGTAACATCATTGTTCGTCTTCTCGAAGAGGCGAAGAGCCAAGCGCAACCCGAACGTGGCAGTTGCGAACGCTCGCGTGGTGAGGTTCCTTGGAGTACTAGCCAGGCTCTTGCATGAGACAAAATTGCTATTTTTTAACAATTAAACTCCATTATCCATTGGTTGATACTCATTCTGCATAGGTTCACGCGCTTAGCACCGTTTCCTCCTGGGGTCACCAATGTTTATTTGCTAACTAATAGCATTGCATGCAATGAACTAGCCATTGCAAGTCATTAAAAGCATGCACACCTCTCATCTCTTATTGGTTGATATGTCAAGAAACAAGAAACAAGGTAGAAGTTAATGCACCGCGCCTAAGTGTTTTGGGACTATTTGGTTTTCGTAACCTTTTTTCTAATATCCATTGAAATTTTTTGTGTTTCTGCTTGAGCCGTACGAGATGAAATTTTCATATACGGCTCTTAGAGGGGGACTCGGATTAGTTACCTATCTCAATAAAGTATATGATTGGTTTGAGGAACGTCTTGAGATTCAGGCAATTGCAGATGATATAACTAGTAAATATGTTCCTCCCCATGTCAACATATTTTATTGTTTAGGGGGAATTACACTTACTTGTTTTCTAGTACAAGTCAAGATGACTTACACACCTAGACGGAGGGAGTAGTATAGCCCTGTAAACCGGAAAGGAGTATTTGCCTTTCTAGATATTTCAACAAGTGACTAGACTACACCGTGTGCAATACTCCCTCCCTTCCGGTTTATAGGGCTCAAATCTCAAATCTCACGAACCAAGGCATTTTGCGATTGGAGGAATGTATCTCGTACTTTACAAAACTACCCTAATTAAACTCATGCATTAATTACGTAGTTCTCTCGTTTTCCTCTCCGCCTTGGTCGCGGTGCACAATATTGAGCACCCTATATGACTAGCCACTCTATCTACATGCGGGACATTTCAAAGCATCCGGGCCCGCGTGCCATCCACCAAATCACAGCGAGGTGCTACAGTCGAGACTCACCTGTCACCCTGGTGTGGCCGTCATGACCCGTCATATCACAAAACCCACACCTTTACCAGCAGTGGTAAGGTGGCCTCCAAGTTGGACTAGACGAAGCAACCACCATTTCACTGTAACGCTCGTTCAAGCCCTTTCTTCCCTTTCCTGAAGAAAAACTCGCTCCAAGCTACTCACTTCTGCCATTTTTCTTCTGTACCGATGAAGGAAAGGTGGGCGAATCAGTTATGCTGCTATATTTTCATTCCAAGAATCTTATTTTTGTGAAGCACCGACGGATTCTCACATCCTATTCTTTTCCCGTTTTCATTGCGATTGTGGTTTCCTTTCGATTGCTTTTTGTTTGTCAGTTCATAGATGGACCCTGGAGCACTAGGCAAAGAGTTGCCGGCGGACAACCCACTGGAGACATCGATCTCCAGGAAGCGAGCACCGACAAACGAGTTGACCATGTTGGCGGGCCAACCAATCGAGACGTAGAACTCCAAGAAACAAGCACTAGCCCAAGAGTTGAAGACGTTGGCAGACAAACTCCTCAAAGAAAGTTGGAAGAATAGCAAGGGCCCCACCGTGCCTACCCCAGGAACTCTGATTGCCACCTATGTGAGGCTCAAGACCGAGTTTGAGGAGATAGTCGCCGTTCAGAAGCAGTATTCCCCTGGCAAGGTGATGGCCCCCATCGAGGACGAGGAGATGGCCCCCAGAGGGATGAGATCCCCCGGTGAGCTGCACAAGGTAAAAAATAATGGCTTATTACCATAGTTGTGGTTTTTGATTATTTGCAATGTGCTTGCTAATATGTTAGGGTTGTGCAGGTGCCGGTGGACGTCCTTGATGATTCCGATGTCATGGCCCGTCCTGTTGGCATTGCCCCGGAGATCGATTTCGATGCCGCTGTCCATCCTGTGGACATCGCCCCAGAGATCGATTCCAATGTCGCAGTCAGTCCTGCGGACATTGTCCCAAAAATCGATTCCCATGCCGCTGTCCGTGCTGTGGTCATTGCCCGAGAGATCGATGACAAGAAATAATTGGTCGTGCTAATCCTTCAGGGTAGTTTGCATTGCCCTGTGTTTAATTACCAGAATGATGCGTGTTATCAAACCATATTAGGGCTAGTGCACTGTCTTGTGTGGGCGGATCTTGCTACTTTTGTTTGATAGTGAATCATGCGATGAATCATGTGAACCCTCTCCGAGTTATGGAAACAGATGTATCCTCACCAGCTTTTGATGTAATATATGGCATGCTTAGATGTAAGTTTGAACTGTTTATCATATCAGGAGGGCTTGTTTGATGATTCTTGGTGTTACTAGGCTAGCTAATGTGCGAGCTATAGTACTTGCAAAACACTCACCGAAGAGAAACATTGGGGCTGATGAGTTCGTGGTACGCTTATACTTATCCCTCGTCGATCGACCAATAACCCTAGCTCCTAAAGTTGTAGGCTTAGCGATCGATCAGACAATAGTCGACATACATTCAGGCCTCATTTGGTTCATAGGGTAGGAAAATCGTAGCAAAAGTACAGAGAACGTGCAACACAAAATCATAGCAGTGCAGAGACGTACTCCCTTCGTTCCAAAATAGATGACCTAGGCGGGCTAGTTTGGCCTAGTGGGTTTCAGTGATATGACGTGGTACAGTGTCGTCCAGTCTTCGCGTGTGGTAGCAGTATTGCGGGTACAGTAAGTTTTCTTGAAGAAGCGGAATTCAACGAAGCCATGATGGTTCCTTCGTCCGAACAACTTATAGTGGGAAAGGTTGGGCCTGCGATACGACCGGGGTAGAACAGGATAATTTTGTGCATGGCAGGTGGACCAGGATGATCGATGTCCCACATGTCAGCGAATGAAAGTATTCTTTCCGATATAGAGGACGAGCAACGAGTATTGATTGTTTATTTTTGATGAAAGCTATTGTCTCCACTGTTACGACGGAGGAGTGTGAAACACGGCAGCCAGTGAACTTGGCATGTGCACCACTCCCTCCTTCCTCATGTAATGCCCAGGTTACAGCTTTTTCTCACTTTCTCTCTATCTATTTCCTCTCAAATGTTTTTTACCTTTCTTTTTTTAAGACACAATAGTTTTTATGCTTTTTTTATAATTATTTTTCTATACCTAGGAGCACGTGTAGAGACGGGCTCTTGTAGAGCCCACTCCTTGACTTTGTCAATGCCTCTCTCTCCTCAACATAAGGAGTACTACTTGCTATGCATGCATGCGGCGGGCAGCTGGCGTCTTGAGGGGCCAGGGCGGTGAGAGCGGGCTCAGGAAGCGGTCCGGACTCCAGCATGGCCCACCTCACATTATCACCATATATTTCTTGGAGTCCGTGCGTGGCGGGCGGGCGATCTCTTCTCCCTCCCCCGTTTCTCTCTTCTTAGCCGACGCCCGCCGAGCGATTAAATTTCGGCTATCGATGGTTTATTCAATTACGGTCCCACATGTCAGTGAAATTGCAAGACAACGCGTGTCCCCTTTGGTGGGTGGCGTGCTTGATGGACTGTTGGGGTTGCGACGCGTCCGTTAGGCGGGCTAGTTCGAGTGATATGACGTGCTACAGTGCCGTCCACTTGCTCCATTTTTATGTAAGCAAGAGTTTACACTCTTACGCGGGAGGAGTGCGAAACACCGAGGATCTGATTTTGATCGAGGGATAACTGTTCCCTACCAAATAATGGAGGATTGTTAGCGATTATAGCGTGATAATTAGGGCATCTCCAGCGCTGGCCCACAAATTTACACCGGCATCTGTCCGAGGACACTGATGGATGCCATCCGATGCTGCCCGCATACCTTTCGACAACTATATGAACTAACCGGACGAAATTCGTGCAAACAAAGCAAATTTCAAATTGACCGGATGAAATTCATTACATTTCGAGAACTTTTCCTATAAACTGGATAAAATTCATTACATATTTTGCACAAACCGTACTAAAACCTACTATAAACCTAATCTAAATGATCGCCGGGCCCCGACCACCAAGTCTGGCCATGAACCCAAGAAAGCCGGCCACTCCCATTGCCTCCTCCTTATCCGCCTTGATAACCTCCTCCTCCGAAGCACAAGGTTATGAAGATTTCCGCCTCCACGTCGCCATCAAGCAGCTAATTTGTCGCCGATTTTTATCCCACCAAGCTTGGCGTCGACTGAGTGGAGGAGCGGTGGCCTTCCTAGGACCAAAGCGGTGGCGACCTACCGTGTACTACTCTGCATCGCTGCCGACTGCACCCGCGCACGCGCGCCGGCTTCGTGGTCGTGGCGGCGGAGGGCGTCCGGGGGGGGGGGGAGCCGGCGATCTCCTTCGTCTGCTCCTGCGAGAGTACGTCCAAGAGAGCTATCTCTAGTTAGCACCTCTTGGGTGGGATAGTTTTTTTGGTGGGTTCGGTGCAACTTGCTCCAATTTAAACCCTCATGCTTGGATACTTTAGGGCTATTTGAGCCCCAACTAGCTCAAACTAACTCTAACCCATGGATCCAAACAGGTCCTATGGCCAGTCTCGACGCGGAGCAGTCGCGTGCACCGGGAAGCGGCGCTCTCTCGGCCGTCGCGCCACTTCAAAGCCGGCGCCAGTGAGAGGTCGCCTCCGCTCTGGCCGGGCATTAATGCAGCACTGACGCTCTAGGGCGACGCTGACCGTTTCATGCGGGAAGCGTGCGCTGGCAAGGGAGTATAGGTTTTGAACCGTTTCAGGTATCGTACTAGTAGTTTGCAAAACTACTTAATTATTGCACTCAGTTTCCTAAGAAATTGTGGTAAAAAACGTTACTCCACAGCCCGCTTCCCTTCTCCTTCCTCTTCCACCGCCAGCGCACGTCCGCGGGAAGCGACCGGTCAACCCTTATATAGGAGTGCTAGCACAAAAAGATGCATGCATGACCACTAAAATTTCCATATTAAAGCGCCGCTCCGGCGGGAGTATGGCGTATGTTGTTACCTTCGGCCGGCCCATGGCTACCGGGCGACGGCGACCAGAGAAGAGGCGGCGGGAGGGGAATGAATGCAGCTACTGTTTGGGTTCGCCTTCCGGCTTAAATAAATGCGCAGCATCACGTGTACCCGCGGGTGCACAAATTGTAACATACGTGTCTGCTTAAGTGGGTGTCACGTAACTGGTGTGTGTGTGAGAGAGATTTTGAGAGACAGAGTGTGTGTGTGCGACTCTACTCTTCGAACATGTACTCAACCTTTTGCATCGGGATATAAGTATAATGGTATTTACTTTAGCTAGTGATTTACATGGCCATGTTAACGTGGTTGTGTCAAAAAAATGTCACTTCCTGCTCGTGATTTGCGTTATATAATTACAAGCAAGATTCTCGTGCATTGCACGGAACATCAATATGCATTTTTTTTACAGAACATCTGTTGTGATTGACCCATGCAGGAGTAATTCCATGTGTAAAAACTAATGATATCTCGAGAATTTTATCGGAAAACTGGTATCTCGAGAATGTCATCAAAAAAATGAAAGATGAGAGATAAGGCGAGGAGGAGTGGAGCGTGGTGGTGACTGGTGGTCGGAATGGGCGGAGGCATGGGGATGGACGGCGCCGGCAGGCGGCAGCGGCCACCATGCATGCTAGATTGTTCCAGAGACTTGTTCCTTTTTTAATTGCTGAGCAATGAGGTTGCGGGAGATAATGATGTGGAGAGAGGTGTGGGTATCTTTTGTAAAATTATCATAGTTTGCTTTCTATCCTCAGATATAGATCATACGGTCTGTATTACAAGATGGCAGGCACACCATCACCGCCAACTCATTTTTTTAAAGGGTACAGATGATAAGTTTGCTGACTACTAAAGTAAAGTGGAATTTGTCCATGTTATGCAAGTAAATAAAGGTGATTGTTTATCATATGGGTAAGGTTGGATGAAGGGTGGTAGGAACAAATGCTCCGCCTAGAGCATGTGTGTGTGAGATGGAGTCTTAGTGTGTGTGTGTGTGTGTGGGATGTGTGTGTGTGTGTGAGAGAGAGAGAGGAGAGAGAGAGATGGAGTCTTAGTTTGTGTGTGTGTGTGAGAGAGAGAGAGAGAGGGGAGAGAGAGAGGTGGAGTCTTAGTTTGTGAGAGAGAGAGAGAGAGAGAGATGGAGTCTTAGTGTGTGTGTGGGGGGGGGGTGCATGCGTGCGTGTGTGTGTTTGTGTGTGTGTGAGAGAGAGAGATGGAGTCTTAGTGTGTGTGTGGGGGGGTGCGTGTGTGTGTGCGCGTGTGTGTGCGTGTGTGTGCGTGTGTGTCGCGGGGTCCTCTGTGGCGGATGTAATTTAAGTGTGCATGGCTTCATCATAGAGAGGTGATGTGTATGGCATAGGCCACCAACGATGGGGTGCGAGAGAGAAAATGCCCGTAGAGAGGGAAGAGAAGGTGTGCGCACGTGAGAGGAGTTGACTCCGAGAGAACGTGTTTGTTCGATACACACTGAGGAAGACTACTATATATCAATGGTGCTTGTAGGCAGGAATTAAACAAAGGGATGGTCTTATTGGTTTCGGGGATATAGGGGAAGAGTGAGAGGGGGGTAGCTAGAAGGAGATTGTTAAGTGTGAGTGTGTGTTTTACCCATCCAGGCGGAAGTTATGTGCACAAAAAACGAGAACGATTCAATGTGGCGTTAGCATTGAGGGTAATTAAGTACGTATGGAGACATAGAGACCTTGAACGTGCATGTGTGAGAGGTATACATGTATACGTGGGATGTGTGTGTGCGCGCGCGCATGATCGAGATAAAAGAAAGAAGACATGAGTCATAAGATCAACGACATGGGAGAGACGGATCGGTATGACAATATGCATGCATGTGAGAATGCAGGGAAGAAGGCCTGACAATTGAGCATGTGTTGTTGTCTTTTAAGAGATAGTGGCGTGGGCTGGAGCATGCATCTATGGCGAGCAGAGGGAGTGAGGCGCAACGATTGTGCAAAAGAGACCAACCTATAAATGCATATGTATGGAGAGACATATATAGTGTGGGTGATAGGAAGCAAGACTCCGTGCGAGAAAGAAAAGTTGACGGAGAAACTACAGATAGATACAGAGTTGGAGATGCTAGCTAGAGGGACATCCGCTAGTTTGGGTGTTGCAGATGACCGTCGGGTGGTTCAAAGGGTGAAGTTATATATGTGTGTGAGAGGGCACTTGACTGCATGTAGAGAGAAACATATGTAGTGTGCGTGATTGGAATCAAGAGTGAGGGCGAGAAAGAAGGTTGATGGAGAAACAGATAAATAGAAAGATAAAGATTCTAGCTAGTGTGCGTTAGAGATAGGAGTCGAGTGGATCAGAAGACTGGGTTATGTGTGTGGGTGTGAGAGATATAGAGAGAGGGTGGGTGTGAGTCACATACAAACAGATATCAGAGAGAAATGAGATCCAGAGAGACGGAGTTTTGTGTCTGCGAAAGAGAAAGATATTTCACAACGAGAGTGATAGCTAGAGAGACATACGAGGGAACGCGAGATATCTCTAGGGAGGGAGGGTGTGTGTGAGCGACATACAAGAGAACAATGGAGAAATATGAGACCCTGGGAGACAGAGTTTGTGTTTGTGTGTGAGAAAGAGATATTGAAGAGGAAGAGTCGTAGGTTCTCATATCTAAGTAGCGAAAGACATCTCTGTATGAGGGGTGTGCGAGTGGCACACATGGGAATAGTAGAGAGAAATGAGATCCCGGGAGACAAAGTTTTGTGTTTGTGTGAGAGAAAGAGATTCCACATGGAGAATCATAGTTAAAGACACATAGCGGGGAGCGAGATATACTTAGAGAGAGATAGAGTGATGAAGGTCGAGGGAGAGAGTAACGTCAGTGTGTTACGAAGATAAAAGATCATTGTCGACATACAGGTAGCACGAGAGATACCTGAGAGACAATGAACGCGTATAGGTCCAGAGAGATAGTCCTATATAAGCATGAGTGATAGCTATATGAGACGAATATCTGGATTAAAGGGGATTCAAATATTTAAACTGGAGATCACGACATCGATAATATCATAACGCAAATTGGTGTATCAAACATGCATATTCATTTCAATTTGGGCACACGTGTAATGTTATATAGTTTATCAATATTGGTGACCCATAGATTCTTCAGTTACAAACAATGCATGGTTTATATGCAATTAATGTCTAAACGGGATTACACTATATGTTGCGTGTGTGAAACACATTATACATGTTTGAGAAGTAAAAAAACCCGCATGAAACACACATTAATTGGAGACAGTTAGCGAGGAATGCATACATTGGATTTCAACATAAAGTGGTTTCAAATATTTGAAAATCCAAATTGATGGATACAACCTTATGACTATGAGATCATGCCATTTGTAAACCATATTTATGTATAAATGGTGTTGTGCTTTTGAAAGTATATATAAAAAAATGATGTATATAGAATGTAATTCCAATTGAAAATGGATCCCGCCCGAAAAAAATAAAATACAAACGGGTTTCGAATAGAGTTGGCACGGTAAACGTGCACTCTGCAAAATTTGAACGAAGCGGGGAAAGTCGCAGTAACCGCCCGAAACCAAAATCTGCGAGATGGAAATCACTACTGCCTATCCCTACCACGCAAAGCCTATCTGCTGGATTTCTATAGGTTTCGATAGGGGTAGGTTTGTAATTTCACCCAAACACGCCTCTCACCCGGATTCGTACACGGTGGGCGCCAAAACACAGTGTGTCCTCGGCCGAAATAGACCCCCTCCCCGATTCATATTCATACATGGTGGGCGCCAAAAACAAACTCTCATCGGCAAATATTCGGTGTATGCGAGATTACCGTCCTATCCCCAACCGACTAGTGCTGCTGTGATGTAGTAGAAATTTGTAACGGGGGCTAAGTTTGTAAATTTCCTCGCATTTGAGAAAAGTGCGCCTTGAATACATGGTTACCCCTTCCTCTCTACCTCCCTTTTCCCCATTCATACTCCGTGGGCGCCAAAACGATCTCCACCCCACCCTCCTCCGTCTGCCGCCGTCCGCCACCCCATCCACCGCCGTCCTCCTCCACCATGCCGGAGCTGATACCCCAATGCCGCTGTCCATTACAAGAGATCGACCTCTCTCATCCACGGCTATGGACCAGGATCCTTGCATCCCGTCCTCTCGCTTCATCCCCGCCGTCGTCCACCTTGCCGGCGCCGCTGCTACGACCGTCTCGCCCACCGCGCCCCGCTGCCATCGTCTACCCTCCTACATCTGCTTCCACGCCGCCGACAGCCATCGCTGCCGCAGCACCGTCAAATTCTCAGCAGATGCGTACACAACGTCACACCAGAGGCGGTACTCTTTCGTATCTGCTCAACTTATTTATCGCAGCAAGAAAATAGATCGCCACTGCTTTACTCTGATTTCTTGTCTTGGTTGCGAAGTTGCCTTTGTCCAGTTTACACCTTCAGATCCGCCATGGCACGCTCAACACTATACTCCCAATGCTTATGGTTTTCCCCTTTTATATTCCACACTAGTTAAATCACAATAGACTAAATTTCAAAATTGGGTCAGTCGATTTTTCAGAGCTCGCCGAAGTTCGCCGGTGCGATCGAAGGGGCTCGGGTGGTTGTGGGGCCTCGCCGAACAAAGAAAACTCGATGCGGGTGGGGGTTGGGGCGGGGGTGGGGGTGGGGGTGGCGAAGGAACACAGGCGGTGGGGGCCGGTGGTCCGGCTGGCGACCCGTGCGGTGTTCTGTATGGGAAGAATCAGAGACGAGGAAGAAGAAGGGTTAGGAGACGTAGGATCTTCATCCAACCGCCTGAAATGGTCGAGATACAGCTGGGAGTTGCATTCTTAATGCGCTCTGGTTCATCCCTTGTGGGCACTGCGCAACCAACATTTTATTATCCAAAATCTGCTTGCTCTTCTTTACCATGTTCCTCTTCCGTTCTTCTTTAATATGTACTCTCTCTGTTCCTAAATACAAGTCTTTATATAGATTCCACCATGGACTACATATGGAGCAAAATGAGTGAATCTACACTCTAAAATGTATCTAGATACATCTGTATGTGATACATAGTGGAAATCTCTACCAAGACTTATATTTTGGAACAGAGGGAGTATGATAGTAGTACAGTATGTTCCTTGTACTGAAGATGAGCAGGGACATTTGCAGTGTAGAGGTCTATACGGTCGGTTGTGATGGACACTTTGAGCCTCTTTGATTCATAGGATCTTGTAAACATAGGAATAGGATTTGTAGTGGCCTGCCCACTTCAATCCTATAAGAATAGCAAGGAAATGCGGGGAGCTATGTCGCCTTTGAGACTTACACTGATATTAACAGTACCACACCTTCACTTGAAGAGAGTTGGTATCCGAAGCCTTTCTAGCCATACCGGCAATACTAGCACATATATTCCAGCAAGTTCCACTTTGCTGATTTTACTCTGATGCTTAAGGTTTTCCCGTTATATCTACACTATGATCTGTGTAACTTCTTTGTGTTCCACTAGCAGCAGTCCACTCTTGAAGCTAAACACTGCAATGACTTACAAAATTGGCACCAAGGCATTGAGTGCCATTCTGGATGCAATGAAACTCATACGCTCCCCACCTGTTGATTCTTGTTCAGAATATGATCCTAATGACTATTCTAATCTCGGGGAGTCAAAGGCAGATGGTCTGTCCTGTTCACCCATCAGGGTGCCTGTTCTAATTTGGCAATGTTTTATTGATTGCGGGTATCTTGCATATGTTGTTGTCAGGACCGGATTTTCGGGATATTAACTCTCCAGAAAATGGAACTTGTGTTCACCAGCCCCAGGATTTCTGTTAGCTGATGAGGCACCAACTTGATATAGAAACTCCAAGCAAAATACAAGATATGTAGAACTAGACAATTCTGGCCTATGAGTACAACAAATGGTTTCTAGTGGTTGATGGCGGAAGCAGTTTGCGGATCACCAGCGTCTATGGGACTCCATTTCCCATAGGAACAGCTGACCTGGATAACTCCTATCTTCACGAGGCTGCTATCTCCATTGCGTAGGTTTCGGGGCTATCATCGCAATGCTCATCTCCCCGCAAGAAATCTGGCCAAGACAATAGCCAGGGACAAGCCAGTGAGTACTTTGAATATACTCGCAAACATTAGGAACACAGGTATAATATAACCACTGATAATCATGCTTTGAAATATTCTATGATCACTTCGTCTGTTATGAAATAAAGTTCATGATGCACGCAAGCAGATCATTAAAATAAAACATGGATAAACAATCAGGGAGTAGGAATGAAATGCACCGATCGGGTGTCTGAAGCGACGCCTCGAAAGGATAATAATATAAAGCATGCCTCAGTCAGGAGTCTGCGCGACGTCACATAAAGGGCGTATAAAGTAAATAAGTAACAAACATGCCACAGTCGGGCGTCTCCGCGACACCACATAAAGGGCTTATAAGGTAAATGAATAACAAGCATGCCACAGTCGGGCGTCTCAGCGACACCACATAAAGGGCTTATAAGGTAAATGAATAACAAGCATGCCACAGTCGGGCGTCTCAGCGACACCACTTAAAGGGCTCATAAGGTAAGTGAATAACAAGCATGCCACAGTCGGGCGTCTCAGCGACACCACATAAAGGGCTTATAAGGTAAATGAATAACAAGCGTGCCACAGTCGGGCGCCTCAGCGACACCACTTAAAGGGATCATAAGGTAAATGAATAACAAGCATGCCACAGTCGGGCGTCTCAGCGACACCACATACAGGGCTTATAAAGAGTAATCACAGTGAATATCCAGGAGGTAGAACCGTCCCAGGGATACTCAATAATTCAAATAATGAAGATGGTTAGTCCATAATAATAGTAATCACAATCATCACGTGTCACAAGTCATGATCCATGTTTTGGTTTAGCAATCTTTCCTCCGAAGACCGACACTAAGACCGACACTTGACCAATCCCAGACTATAGTCCTTAACCATGGACACGGCTATTCGAATAGATATAATCTCTGCAGAGGGTGTACTTTTTACCCACTAGCAATGGATTCCTTTAGTCCATCGGGACTAATTCCGTCTACGGTCTTTCATTCGAAAACACACCTGACCGCACACACCAGCCTAACTTACCAGTGTTTGGAATCACACACGACACCCGTCAAGCGAAACTCAAAGCGGGGAGGCTACAACCTCGTTTAGCATGGGATCAAACTTATATCGTGCGCTCTAAGGGGTGCCCCCCTCTCGGTCCCAACCAGAAACACCCATGCCCCCGGACCAAGTGGCATGCCTACCGGATGCAGCCGGTATCTTCCACCATGGCCTCTCTGTACGGTGTGTGCTAGGACAGGGGTTGACAATTTACTGAACCATACCCTACCTATGGCAGGGACAAGTGGTAGTACGAAACAAGTATGGGGGTTACTGGAACAAGACTCGATCTACGATCGACTCAGGAGGTTTAAGTATTCCCTTCATGGTTAGCATAACAAATATGTTTCAACCAACAGACAAAATCACCACTCATCATGCCTCACTATGCCATACCAGACACAACCGTCTCGACGAAGACCGGAGACAAGCTCGTGTCTACCCAAGACAGAGACTCTCCCGTCTTCCTCCCGGTAGGCATGAAAGGTATACGAGGGTGACTACTATCACAATATATCGGATGCCAACAGCACGGAATCATCCATATGCACTTATGAGTATGATCATATCATCACATGAAATAACGAAAACTCCGTGTCAAGGTGGTGTTGCGATCGTATCAAACAACACACAACAATATTATACCAGGGTTCAGAATTCTTGCCTTCAAGTTGTGGAGAGGCAGGGTGCATCCCAAAACTTTTTGAAAGTTTTCTTCTCTCTCCATAATCCTATTTTAAGAAAATTTGAATCAACACATAGTTTAAAAACAGTACAAAAAAGTTGTTTGGAAAATTTTCAAATAAACATGAAAATAAACTAGACAGAATTTGCGAAACAATAGAACAAGAATCAAGTCAATTGGACTTATATTTAAAAAGTTATAGCCAGTCAAAGTTTAGTCAAAATTCTGTTTTTAAATAAAACCAGAAAAAGAAAACGTTTCAGGGAGAATACGTTTTCGAGGCAGAGGAGACATACTTCTGAGGTTTACGCCTCCACTTAAACCAGCGCGGGCCGGCTCGGGTCACTGATAGTGGGTCCCTCAGGCCCACTGGTCAGGTTTGACCAATCGCCCGCGCCCTCTTTCTCCCCTGGCCGAGGCGAGGCGGGGCTCCGGTGATCGCTGTCGACAAACGGCGGCTACCCGCGGGGTTCTGAGGGCGGGGATGGATCCGCCAGTCCAGGGCGGTCCTCCCAGCGGTTGCTAGGTTTGCGGGGGTGGAGGGAGTCGCCGGCGGTGAGCTCCGAGGTGGAGGTGGCTTCGGGAGGATTTGGGGGTTTGGGCCGCGGTGGTTCCCGATCATGTTTGAGAGGTTGCGCGGCTCCGCGAGGTCGAGGGGAGTAGAATGGAAGCACAGGATGGACGGGGGTGGTCCTGCCTGCGACGAATTGAACCGGAGTGTGGCGGCGGCCGAACTGGCCAAAGATGAGGAAGATGGCCTCCCTACGTCGTTGGCTGCTATGGGAGCGCTAGGGGGATGGTACGGGGTTGCCTGAGGGTCTGGATGAGCTCGGGGCTCCTTTTATAGGTGGTTAAAGTCGGTTCCGCAGCGACCGTGGATAGGACCGTCGGTGAACCGCCGTTCTGTTGCAGCAGGGCGACGTGGAGGCGATTGGGGCTGGTCGGCGCATTCCGATGACCCCCCCCCCACTGCTCAAGGGGGCGAGCGGTTGTGGCTTGGGCGGTGCTGTCCACGGCAGGGGCATGCTGTGGACTCCGGCGTGCCGCCAAGAGGCTTTGACGGCGGCGCTGTAGGGCGCCAGGGGTGGCTTGGCGGGTCCTGGCGAGTGGGTGAGGACGGGTCGTGGCCCTGCAGGCGAGCAAAAGCCAGGGGCACGACGCGGCGGCTCGGCTGCGTGCACGTGCAAAACGTGCGCTCTGGGCGCGCCCAGAGCACGCACGCTAGGTGCTCGACAGAAGGCCAGGGTGGTCTAGAGGGCTTGGATGAGGCTGGCAAATAGCAGATCTAGGTTAGAAGTAGCTAGGAGCTTAGTGGACATGGTTACTGGGTCAGGGGGTCAAGATCACAATGTAAACTAAAAATCATGTCAAATCTGGTTATGCACACAAAGTGCTTGACAGAATGCCAAGGGCATCTAGGCAACTCTTGGGGTGGCCAAAATCTCCAGATTGGGGTCTCTTTAGATGTAGGTGAAGATGGCAAGGTCATTTGGGCAGAACCAGAAACTTGCTAGTGCAAGTTTTGCAAATCTTCATTTTTGGACAGAAAGTAAAAGGCATTATTGCATGTACTTAAAATCCTCCAATGGGTCCACTCTCCTGGACTTAAGGGTTTTGTAGGGTGGTCTATAAGCAGGAAAAAGAATCATAGCTAAAAGGGCAAGTTAAAATATGGTTGCAGTACAAATCACCAAGATGGACCCGAATGAAGATGAGGATGATTTAATCAAAATTTTCAAAGAACATCAGTGGGTTTTTGCATAAAGTTGAATAATATACTCCTACTAACATCCCCTAATTTTGGTGGAGGCTTTAAAGAAATATTTAAATAGGTTGTAGTGCAATTTTACAAACTGGACCAGTTTTGAAAACTTGGGGTAGAGCTCAAAATCTCCAAATGACCAAAGATATTTTTGCATAAAAGTGATGTGGGGACATCACATGTCACCCCCAAATTTTGGTGGAAATTTTAGAAGAGTATTTGAAAGGGTTGCAGTGCAAACTGACTCCAAAACTTATAAAAATCCATTTTTAAAGAAATAAAGCTCAGGAAAATAATTATATAAGTAATTCCTCTGATAAAAAGAAATGTTTTTCTTGAGAGGGTATACAAGTCCAACAATGCATTTGGAAAGTTTTTTCACTTGGGGTAAAAACTCCATAATATTAAAGAAAAGGGTGGTTCTGAAATCAAAGAAAATCCAGAAAATAGATAAAAAAATTACTTTCCTTGCAAAATTTTAATAAATAAATCATGGTTAAATTTTTGGGGTGTTACAGTTGTCTTGTATTTCTTCTACTTTGTTGCACCGCCATCTGCTTAGTTTACTCATCATATATGTCGAGATGCCATGCCCATCCATTATCAATACATATTCCATCTGTCATCATACCATGTTTTTCCACTCAAATGTTGTTCTTGTGCATCAGACATAAAAAAGGAAGAGGGTGATTGCCGAACCTGAAGGAGCACCAACAAAGTCCTTAAAAAACGTGGTGGTGCCGGAGAAATCAGACAGCACCCCACTTATATTGGTTGTACAACCAGTGACACAAAACGTAGGACCGACTCCAGTAGACTGTACCCATACTTCACTGGCCACACCACTAGCCCCACCACATAGGACCTGCACTCCAGCAAAAGGTATACCGATTTCATTTTCCATAGCACCAGCTGTACCATAGAAAAATCCCACTCCAGCAAAAAGTACAGCAAGTCCACCGGCCGAAGACCTATCCCAACTGCAGAGACGGCCAATTCCTGCAGATTGGAACCCCATGCCATTTATTCCCAGTTTAAAAGACAATGCTTTCAATGTTGTTTGGGACTACGTGCATATATTCCCATCATGGGAAGATTATTGTGAAGACAAACACCATTTTCACATCTTCCTGTCCAACTTACGTGTAAGTGCTATTATTCATGGTTATTATTTTCCTGTTTTCTGCTGATTGAACACATCAATGATTTACATTACATTGTTGTAACTAGGCGAGGGTCATTCTGGATAGTCATGACGAGCAAAGCTTGCTTGTGCTTTTCAAGGAAGCATTGCAGCAGTATCGGTGTTACCTGAGGAAATCACACTTTGATGGCAAGTCTATAAACGAATTTCCGGTGAAGTCTCCTGTGCTAAATTTAGAAGACATTGAATGGAAAAACCTTATTATGCACTGGCCTGGTTCCTAGGATGAGGTACTGTCTATGAAATCACATGACAATTTGAACTTCTACTTTTCCGCATGTGCCTTACGGATCTTTTTTGCAGGAAATCTGCTCGAAGAAGAATTCCGGTTTGACAAGAACGACAGGATATCGCAAATATGCTGCCCGCTGCTTTGCTCTTGTTAGTACCTGTTGTCTTGTATCACTGTACTTGCATACATACCTGGTTTATTATGTGACAGCAGTATGCATGATAGCTTGCTTATCAATTTGTTCCCTCCAAATTATCTGATCTATATGAATGGTTACATTAGTGTAGAATATATCCAATGCCAATGTTTTTTTAGCTCTGCATTGTTCTTGTAAGTACATGCTGTCCTTTATCAGTGTACTTATAATGACAGGTAGTTGTTCATGTACCATCACTTTGCAGCTTATTTTCCTTTGCCCTCCATTTTCTACACATCAGATCTATATTTACTCTTACCATAAGGTTGGTACTGAAGAAGTTTAGCTATGCATTGCTCTTGGCTATACCTTTTGCCTGTATCACTGCACTTACATGTATAGCTACTTGGTTATGTAGCATCACTCTTCATCTTATCTTAAATATTCTCCATTTTTCGTATATTATCACATCTATATTTACTCTTAACAAAATGTAGAACAAAGGCAATGCTTTTGAAAAAGATTATGTGGTAAACTTCTTGAATTGCCCCCCCCCCCATCAGCATGGACAAGGCCTTTATAGAGCCTGTCTTCACCAATAATGTAAGTTTGTCCATCTCAAGCCTTCAAACTTTGTTGTATATATTTGGTTAGGTATGACTGCGACAACTGTTTATTTTTGGTGTTTGCATCATATTGCTTGTTTAAAGTTTATTATGTAGTTCATAAACAAAAGTTTATCCTTTCTCAATTTAAGTTTCAGTTGTACAACCAAGTTCCTTCTTCATACCATGTAAATTAAACTATACAGAGCAAGTGATCTTCTTTTGCACTGCATGTATGCTTCTGTTCTTCATCCGTAATCCAGTAGTGTGGTGAACCTACCCACTACAACACAATGTCATATTCTGCAATGTCTTAACTATGAACAATGTCATATCATTCTACTATTATTTAAACCGTCTCTTTATTTGCCAATCTGAAATGGTATAAATTGACAGCACACTAACCATTGATACTTATGAGTTCTTGATCTGTAATCCAGTGGTGTCGTGAAGCTGCCAAGTCCTTCACAATGTCATTTCCTGCCATGTCTTGACCCGAACAATACCATATTGTGCTAATGCAAATTTAAATTGTGTCACTTTATTCGTCAGTAAGAAATGTGATGAATTGTCAGCACTGATACTTTTATGTGCAAAACCTGTCATCTGTCTGCTTGTTTATCTTTCAGAGTGAGGAAGATATAAGTGTTGAACAAGCGCAGTCTCATCATCTTGCTCAGCTGGTTGTCCCCAGCAGGGCTAACCTTTCTTGAACTCTATTGAAGTGCTGTCGGTTTTGTATATTATTTTGTCAGCGTGTTTATTTGCACTGGTGGCGATCTTTGATGCCCAGTGTATGCAATCTGCTGTCTGCTTGTGCTTTATTATCATAGTGGCGAACTTTGATGCCCAGTGGATGTAATATGCCGTAATTTCTTTATTGTATAGTCTAGGTTTTTTCTTATTCACGATGCTGCAGTTATTTTACTGTATATATATCATGTCTTCGCAGTAAACCGGCCAAACTGTAAAATTATGGTACATAATCGGGCCGTCATGCAATCACGATGTAGGTTGGGCCTGAAACGTGCCGAACAGCTCACGGGCCGGGAGCAGCCCGAAATGAACCCTGACCCATGATTATGCGAATCAAATCACGGGCTTTTAACAGGCCAAAAAATTGTCTCGGTCCTTGTTTGACCCAATCAGATATCGGCTACGAGCAGGCCGAATGCAAACCGGGTCGTAGTTAGGCCCAACTATATGACGAGCTTTTAACAGGCCGAAGTTAATATAGGGCCGAAATGTTAAACGTGCTCTTAATAGGCCAAAACTAATATCAGGCCGAATTACTAAGTGGGCCTTTAGCAAGTGGGCCCAAAAGTGTAGTGTCCAGTTGACGGGCCGAATATGATATGGGCCATAATTAGGCCCAAAACCTCTTAAAGGGTCGGACCTGATCTGGGCCGTATTTTGGCCCAGAACGTGGTAGGCTTTTAATGGGCTGGATCTCATATGGGCCACCATTAGGCCCGGAGCGTGGCAGGTCATTAATGGACCGGATCAAATATGGGCCGACATTTGGCCGAAAACATGGCAGCCAGTTAATGGGCCGGCCTACTAGGGTCCTCAAAATCTTGTGGGCCTACAGCTGGGCCGGCCGATTAACGTCGGAGAAATCTCGTGGGCCTTTAGCTCGGCCGGCCCATTATGATCCGCAAAAATTTTGTGGGCCTTTACCTAGGCCGGCCCATTATGGCACACAAAAATCTTATGGGCCTTTACCTGGGCCGGCCCATTATGGCCCGCAAAATCTTGTGGGCCTTTAGCTGGGCCAGCCCATTATGGTCCGCAAAATCTCGCGGGCCTTTAGCTGGGCCGGCCCATTATGGTCCACAAAATCTTGTGAGCCTTTAGTTGAGCCGGCCCATTTAAACTTGTTGGGCCGTGCCACGTGTCGACGTATCATAGGCGCCTTCTGTCTAGTGAGTGGATGACATCTGTCCCGACGATGAGCCGACACTTGTTTCTTCTAGCCAATGATGATTTTACACATGGAAAATCCCCATTGGTCGGGGCTATTAACGGGTTATCGGATCCAAAACCCGACCCGATAGCTTAACAGCGTTCCGTTACGGTGGATGCCATGTGTCGGTCACCCTTGACGAAAGCACTTCTGTGACGCACGATTTATCGTCATGGAAGTGGACACTTCCGTGATGATAATTTTGGTAATGTCATGGAACACTTCTATGACAGCACAGGTATGACTATCTTGATTCTGTCATAAATTTGTCATGGATGTACATGCATGACGAAAAATGCGACCTACTGTGACAAACATGTATCATCACGGAAGCGTATTTTTTTTGTAGTGTTGTGAGCGGTAGTGGCCGCGCATGGCTCTTGCTTCTTCCAGTTCCTGGGTGGCCTTGTTGATGAACTCCTGGGTGGCAGGCACTCCTTGCCTTGTGTTCTCCTAAGGGTCACGTGCCGCGAAGCACGCCTCCAAGTGGTTCCCTAGTGCCTCCCTCGTGAGGTTGGCATGGTCTAAGGCCCTCTAGAAGAGAGCCCCCGAGCCCTGCCCGAGGAGGGCGCCGGGCGCGCTTTCCTATGCGATGGAGAGAGGCACCCCTGGAGCGGGCGATGATCCTGACGAGGCTCCTGCCGTGACGCCACCCTCCTGAGGTTCTGCACGGCGCGGCTGTTTCTTCTTGGGGATGGTCTCTGGAGGGCCTTCACTTCTGCTGTCAGGGTTGTCGATTGCTGCAGCTTGGAAAGCGCGCTCAAGGGAGCACACCGCATCCCTCTCTTCACATGGGACCGTGATGATTCCTCCGCTTCCTGGCATCTAGAGAACGTTGTAGCCATGGTGAGTGATTGTCATGAACATGGCCAGGGCTGGATACCCGAGGATGGCATTATACGGCAGGCGGATGTGCGCGATGTCGAAGTCGATGAGCTCGGTGCGATAGTTGTCGCGCTTGCGGAAGGTGACGGGCAGGCGGACCTGCCCTATCGGTGTGGTGGAACCGTCGGTCACTCCGGAGAAAGGCCTGGTTGGCAGGAGCTGCTCATACGGCACTTGGAGGTTGTCGAACGTGTCGACGGATAGGACGTTGAGCCCTGCGCCGCCGTTCATGAGGGTCTTGGTGACATGCACGTTGCTGATGACTGGGAGCACAGCATAGGGAGGGCGCCCGCAGTGGCTGCGCACTTGAGCTGGTCTGCCGAGTTGAAGGTGATGGCACATTGGGACCACCTGAGCGAGCGCGTAGCCTCGAGCTTGGGGAGCACGGCGTTCACCTTGCGAGCGAACTGTTTGAAGATGCGCTGAGAGGTTGGGGCCTGAGCTCTACCCAAGATGCAAGCGATCGCACGCGGCTCCTGGAAGCCCCCAGCCCCCTCGTCCTGGTGGTGGTCATCGTTCCTTCTTGGTGGCGGCAACGGGGGAAGACCAGCGTTGCCATGGGGGCGATCCTCATGAGGCTGGTCCCTCCAGGCGCCCTCGCGAGGTTGGTCCTGCCAGCGGTCCTCCCGAGCCGGTCGCGCCACTCCTGGCGCGGGCCACGGTCGTCCCAGCGTCCGCCCCCGCGTCCTCCTCCACGGACGTAGCCCCGGTCGTTGCGCTCGGGGCGTCGACCCTAGCGTCCTTCTAGTATGGCTCTAAGCTCTTGGCAGTTGCTGGTGTTATGGGTGTTCAGGTTGTGGAAGGCGCAGAACGGTCGACCGTTCTTGGACGACTCAGGCTGATCTCTGCCTCGCTTGGTGTCGGGCTCCGCTGCTAGTACTACTGCCTCCTTGCGCTTCACGTCCTTAGCCTTGGCCTTCTTCTCCTCCACTCCCACAGCTGGCAGCTCAAGGAGAGAGAGGCGCCCCTCCTCAGCTCTTGCGCACTTGGTCGCCAGGTTGAACAACTCCTGAGATGTGCAAAGCTCCTCGTGGATAGCCAGCTCTTTCTTCATCTTAACGTCACGGACACTGTCTGAGAACGCGGAGATGATGGCTTCGTCCGTGACCTTGGGGATCTTGAGGCGGGTGTTGTTGAAGCGCTGAATGTTCTTCTGGAGGGTCTCTCCTGGTTGTTGCTTGATGCGGCGTAGATTACCCGCGGCTGGTGGGCGGTCGCGAGTGCCCTGGAAGTTGGTGACGAAGCGGTCGCGCATCTCGTCCCAGGAGGAGATCGAGCCGTGCTGCAGGTTCAGGAGCCAGGAGCGGGTCCCATCCTTGAGAGCCATGGGAAACCAGTTCGCCATGATTCTTTCGTCGCCGTTGGCTTCGATGCTCAGCTCATAGAGTTGCAGGAACTCCGCGGGGTCGGTGGTGCCGTCATAACAAGGAGGTAGATTCGGCTTGAACTTGCCCGGCCAGGCGACGCTACGCAGCTCGGGGGTGAAGGCTCGGCAGCCGGCCATGGTTGCCGGGGCCCGCTTGTGAGGCGGAGCTTGGTCGTGACGAGGTCCGCGCTGCGCCGCCGCAGGCGGCACGCGGTCTTGACGAGGTGGCGCGGGGAGCGCCGGTACAGATTCTCACGGACGCGAGATTTCCTGGCAGCTTCTTTCTTCACGCGCGGGCATCGGGCGCGGTGTATCACGCCGCGGAGGTGCACACCTTGGTGCCAAGGCACCGTCTTGGGGTTGAGGCGGTGGAGGCATGCCATGAGCCCCGCCGCGCGCGGCTGGTTGAGGGGGAGGCAGAGAGTGGGATGACCACCGGAGAGCCCCCTGCGGCGCGGACGAGCTCGGCGACGCGGTCAAGCCACTCCTCATAGACGTCGTCGACGGGGCGGTAACGCAGGAGCTCGTTCGCCGCGGTGAGTGCGGCCCGTGCCTCCATGGGAGAAAGGTGCGTGTGAGACGAAGAACCAGCAGGGGTGAGTGATGGAGTAGCGGTGCGACCATCCTACCGCACTGAAGGATGTAGCGAGGATGCCTGCTGCTCGTTCCCCGCCGGGCCGGTGGCAGCATTGGCGGCGGGAGACGGGGAGCGACGAAGTGGCCCGCCTACGGGAGCTGTTTGAGCGACGTGGACGGAGAGGGCAGCCTGACGCTCAGCTCGAGAACGGCGAGCATCCGCCATGGAAGCGATGGAGCGACTGAGCAACGAACCGATGGAAGGGAAACTACAACGCACCCCTACCTGGCGTGCCAAATGTCGGATGTGGGGTTTCGGCAAACCCTTAAGGTTCGAACACTGGGGTGTGCGCGAAGTCTTTCCCTCCTACCGATCTACGCTCTAGATCGGTAAGATCTAGCGGACGAACTCGGCGAACTCACAACACAGAAAAACACGGCGTTTATACTGGTTTGGGCCACCATTGTGGTGTAATACCCTACTCAGTTGTGGTGGTGGTGGATTGCCTCTTGGGCTGATGATGTATATTACAAGGGAAGAACAACCTCCTGAGGTTGAGGTGTTCTTGTGTTTGTGTTTCTAAGGAAGATCTGAGCCCATTCTGGATCCGTCCCCTCCTACTGTGGTGGCTAGTCCTATTTATAGAGGCCCTGGTCCTCTTCCCAAATATCGAGCGGGAAGGGAGCCAACAACGGCGGGCAAATTTGAAGGGGGACAACTAGTACAAGCTATCCTGACAAAAGCGGTCTTCGCCTGCGAAAAGCTCTGGGGTGGCGCCGTCTTGGGCTCCACAATGACCTCTGCCTTGCCGTCGTCCTGGTCTTGGTATCGTTGCACCAATATGGCAACCTTTGCCCGATGCCTCGATACTCTTCATCTGCGCCGGCCTCCTTAGCACCAAAGTGGAAACAAGGACGATGTGCGCACTAGCGCACGCCTGGCGCCTGCCTGGCACCGTTCGTCATGGCTCATGTCACGAGAGCCTCGTGAGGTTTGCCCCACCTTGATATCTCCGCTCCTCGTGAGCCTGCCTACCTAGGCCACTCCAGAGGAGGTCTTGCATTGTCCGCCTCGCGAGGCTTGGACCCTCGCAGGGGTCTTGAGCGCCTTATCGCAAAAATGGGCCATACGGCCTGCTGCTTGGCCACGTGGTGGGCTGCAGGCAGTCAAGTCTGGGGACCCCCGTTCCCAGAACACCGACAACAAGGAAATGCAATCAATCAAAGAGCATCTATCATAATTAAATTCCTTGAAATCCAAAATAGTGGGTTCATTAATATCTAATGTTTTGATCTCTTCAATCCCACTTTTGTTAATTTAAGCATCAAGATCTAAAAACACCGAATTTTTGGAACGCCTTCTAGGTAAAGGTGGATCATATTCAGTCCCATCATTATCAAGATTCATATTACAAAACAAAGATTTAATTGGGGACACATCAATAACTTTTAGATCTTCATCTTTATTTTCATAGGAACTAGAGGAACACGCTCTTATAAAGTAATCTTTCTTAGCACACATCCTAGCGGTTCTTTCTTTGCACTCATCAATGGAAATTATCATGGCTTTGAGAGACTCATTGATATCATGCTTAGGAGGAATAGATCTAAGTTTTAAAGAATTAACATCAAGAGAAATTCTATCAACGTTCCTAGCCAAATCATCAACTTTAAGCAATTTCTCTTCAAGCAAAGCATTGAAATTATTTTACGAATTCATAAATTCCTTAACACTATTCTCAAATTCAGAGGGCATCTTATTAAAGTTTCCAGAAGAACTGTTGTAGGAATTTGTCGGTGTTCTGGGAACGGGGGTCCCCAGACTTGCCTGCCTGCGGCTTGCGGCGTGGCTTAAAGGGGGCCCAGCACGGCCCATCTTCATCAACACAAGACCAAAGACCCTCACGAGGGGCCGAGCCTCGCGGGGCGGATGACGCGGAGCTTCCTCAGGCGTGGCCTCATCAGGCCGGCTCATGAGGAGGCGGAGAGATCAAGGCGGGGTACCTCACGAGGTGCCCATGACGCAAGCCATGACGAGCAGGGGCGTCCGGCGGGCGCCAGCCCGCGCAGTGTCCTCCTTTCCTCTTTGGTGCAAAGGGGGCAAGCGCAGGCGAGAGGATCAAGCAAAGGCATCCATTTTGGTGCAACAAGACCAAGACCAGTCCAACGGTGGGAAGGGGGTCATCGTGGAGCCCAGGACGGCGTCACCCCAGGGCCTTTGGCAGGCGAGGACCAACTTTAGTCAGGATAAGTGTACCAGATGTTCCCCTTCAAATGGCCAATTGTTGGCGCCCTTCCCGCTCAGTACTTGGGAAGAGGCCGAGGACCTTTGCCTATAAATAGGACTAGCCACCCCCAGGGTAGAGGCATCGAGAATCAGAGAGAGAAAGAGAGAGAAGGGTGACTGAACTCCTCCTAGCAGTTCATCCCCCCAGCCAGGAACAGACCCTCGCGAGGCTATTCCTCCTAGTATTGTTCATCACCATCAGCCCAAGAGGCAATCCACCACACCACAAACTAGATTAGGGTATTACACCACAATGGTGGCCCGAACTAGTATAAACCTTGTGTCTCTTGTGCTGTTCTTTCAGTAGTTCAGATCTTTGCGATACGGAGAGGTAGAGGGCGTAATCTCCGCGCGCACCCCAGATTTCGAACCTCAAGGGTCTGCCGGAACCCGAGATCCGACATTTGGCGCGCTAGGTAGGGGTGCGCTGGAATCCACCCTTCTACCACTTCGCGTCCCGTCGCATGGTCATCACCATGTCCGGCGACCAGGCGGGCAACCAAGATCCATGGGCGGCGTGGCCCGCCCGCGCAGAGCCGCTCGCCTCGGGCGACCCCGCGCCCCAGGCAGCTCATGGTCCGCAGGGCGGTGCGGGCCACGGGCGGCGCGGACAGGCTTCAACAACCCTCACACCGTGGCAAGCGCGGTCGGCAGCAAGGGCCTCCAATCATGCCGCTACCACGACACCGTACACCCGCCGAGAGCAGGCGAACTCGAGGGCTGCGCTCACGGTGACCCGGGAGCTGCTGCAATGTAGGCTGCTGGAAGGCGGCCGCGACGTACTGCTAGAGCGGGTTGTCAAACTCTTGGGCTTCGCCGCTTTGGGGGCTCACCCCTTCTGCATCCGGCTCCCGTCTCAAGCCCAGGGCGGCACGCGCGGGGGCCCCCCGCGCGCCCGCGTGCCTCAAGGCTACCCCAGCGCTAGTGAAGCTGTCGGCGCCGGACCGGCGGTGGCGCTACCCCCGCCCCCGGCACATGAAGGAGAGGGACTCGGCGCGGCCCACGGCCGCAGCGCGTAGCCGCGCTACCACCCCACGGTGGGCACGTCAAGCAGAGCTACATGGCACACGGAGCACTACGGCGTAGCCTTCAGGATGACGGTGCCAGAAGAATACGTGCCCCACATGATGGACCAAGGGCACGCTCACGAGGGCGAACAAGGCTCGCTCCTCAGCCTGAGCTGGGGGGACGAGACACCAGAAGCTGAGCTCTTCCAGGATCCCCGGGACGGTTCCGCCGGCCACGCTGGAGGCGACGATTATCGGGTACCGCTAATTCCTCAGGAGCAGGCGTACGCTAATCATGGATCACAGGAGGTGCAGGTCGCCATAGCGAGCAGCTGCCCCGCTCCCACAGTCTCCTACCCCTCGGGAGGAGGGCGCAGGGGGCTGCAGGAGAGGGGCAGAGATCTGACATCACCACCGCGGCGTTCGGAGCAAGGCGTTCTCAGGAGGTAGGCCCTCCGCTGGGGAGGTGCCTAAGGGCCTGGCCCTTGCGTAGGACCCGTGGTCGTCGGGGGAACCGCTGGCGACCGCTCTACCCCATCGGCGGCGTCCTGGTTTCCGGTCGTCGTTGGTGGCACTAGAGTGTGGCGCAAGGCGGGGCCCTCGTCTGGCGATATGAAGCAAGGCCGGTACCTGTGAAGAAGGCCCAGTGCCTGTGAAGCTCGCCGCCCCATGACACTCTCACGTAATAATGAGTGGGGCTGTACACGCCCCGGAGTCTCAGGGGTGCCGGCCTCAGGCCCTGGGGCTCCCTCCCACGCCCAGTGGACAGCACATAGCTCCGCGCTGGTGATTAGACGTCCAAGACTAGATTAGGTGCCGGACGCGGCCTTTTGTCTGCTTTCATTGCCTTTTCCTTTGGTTGTAACTTTTCTCCCGCTGGATTTAAGTTGGATTCTAATTTGAGATTTGTGTGTGTTTGGGGAAGGGGTGCTTAGTCTCGTTCGAGCCATTTCTCGCGTTCCGGTTACCGCTTCACCACAGCTGCCTCCCCTCGCGAGCCCCTCGCGAGTCGGGTCAGGCCTAACTCGTGCGCAACCTAAACTGCCGTTGTCGCTCCCTCTCGGGAGGATTTTCCGGTGCCTGCGGAGGTTATCCTTTTAAGAAAAGGCCCAGAGCCTGTGAAGAAGGCGACCGCCTGTGAAGCCGCCTCGTTTAGGAAAAGGCCCAGAGCCTGTGAAGAAGGTGAATGCCTGTGAAGCCGTCGCATTTAGGAAAAGGCCCAGAGCCTGTGAAGAAGGCGACCGCCTGTGAAGCCGCCGCGTTTAGGAAAAGGCCCAGAGCCTGCGAAGAAGGCAAATGCCTGTGAAGCCGTCGGATTTGGGAAAAGGCCCAGAGCCTATGAAGAAGGCAAATGCCTGTGAAGCCGTCGGATTTGGGAAAAGGCCCGGAGCCTGTGAAGAAGGCCAACGCCTGTGAAGCTCCCCGCCAGCGACATTCTCACATCCTACGGATTCAACTAGAGAACACCCAAGACATCATGTCCTCCCACAGGCTGCCTCAGGGCCGGCGCGAAACAAAGGTAAACCAGCCAACCACCAGGCGCGGGCGCTCGCGCAATGTAACAACTAATAATACGATGAACACAGGTTTTACATGAGGGGCTCCCCCTCCCAAAATGCTCTCACAGCCATCAGGACAAAAACCTGAGTTCTATTCATGCGGGGTAAAAAAACAAGAGCGATACATACTCAGTCGGACAAATCCCCCAATGCGTCCTCGGGAGCACCTCCCGAGCCGTTGCTGGCGTCGCTGAACTCGCCATCGCTGTCGCCACCGTCGGTATGAGGGCCGTTCACCACACCGCCCTCGTCAGCAACCACGATCACATCGTCGTCGTCCGAAGCGAAGGCCCTGACAAGAGCGTCCACGTTGTCTTCCACCCAGTGCACCAGGTCATCTCGGACAGCCTGGGGGACTGGGGCGATAGCGGCGTCAAAGTCGAAGTGGGATCCATGTTCCGGAGATGGCTGAAGACACGGGAAAAGGCGTGCCCGAGCAGGGCGCGGCTCCTCTCCTCCACCAACCTGTCGGCCCTGACCGACCGCGCCTCCAGCTGCGTCACCACGGCGGTGAAGAACTGAAGGTTGCCGGCATAGTTGATTGTGTGCGGCTCGCCAACAGCCGCCTCGCAGATGTTGCCCAACGCTGTGTTAGCCCTCTCCCGGAGCGTGGTGAGCATGGGGCCGTGCACGTGCTCCAGGACCTGCCGCTGACGTATCTCATCCGTGTTCTGGCGCGCGACGGCCTCAGCCTCCTCCACCCGCTGACGAAGACGGAGCATCTCAGCCTGGGAGGCGGCCAACTCCCCTTGCACTACCTCAAGGGCAGCCCGAGAAGCGTCGGCCTGCCGCGTTGCCTCCTCCCAGTTGGCCCTCAAGGCCGCGGTCCTTCCTTCAGCCTCGACCCGGATCAACTCCGGCCTCCCCTCGAACTCGCGCTAGAGGTCTTGGCGCGCCATCGCCACCTGACGTCCAACCTCCTCCAGGACACGGGCTTCCCGTGCAGCGACATCGTCCTCCGCCTGCGTCACCAAGCGCTCCCTCGTCTCCAGACGCTCGTACTCGCGGGTGCGTTCGGTGGCTTCCAGCGTCAACGCTTCCTCACGCTTCTGGAGCTCAGCCGGGTCGCCAGAGGCCACCTTCATCGACGCAAGGGCCGCCTCGCGCAGCTCCACTTGCTCCTCCAGTGAGTGGCACCAGGATAGGAGCTCCCGAGCCCGCTCCTCCGCCACCTCTCGCCGTCGGTCAGCTCCCTCGGCCTCCTCGGCAGCCTGGGATCGGGCCACCCGAGAGGCCTCTAGCAACGCCTTTGCCTCTTCATCATCAAGATCACGCTGATGGCGCGCGAGGGCGATGGCGGCCTCCAGCTCGCGCCTCCCTGCAGCCAGGCGTAGGCCCTCGACCTCCAGGCACGCGTCTTCATCAGCGAGCTCCTCCCCAAGCAGGTTCACCGCGTCAGTCACCCTTCGAAGGAATTCTTGGCGGCGAGCGCGGCGCTCCCGGGAACACTCGAGCACGTCTTCCACACCGTCATCTGCCCCGAGCAAGCGCCGGGGGCCACGGACCATCGTTCCCCCTCCGGGCAGGGGGCTGGGGGCTGGCACCCTTGCGACGGCCGGGCGCGCCGCGCTAGAAGGCCGGCTAGGAGCCAGCCCGTCTCCAGATGAAGGGCGCAGGGGGCGCCTCAGCCAGTCGCAGTCCATGACCAGACGAGAAGTCCACGGCAGGCTGGCTATTCCATGAGAGGGCCCACGAAGGAAGATCGCAGGGAGTGAAGGGCCGCAGTGCGCCTCGGGATAGTTCGCCCCTTCAATCGCCATCACCACCAGAGCAATGCTGCTCGGAGCACCTGGGGACGGTGGAGGAGGCGAAGCCAAAGGAGGCGGCACCTCAGCTACCTCCGCAAGCTCGGCCGGAAGGGGCCTGCGGATCAAGGGTCAGTAAAAGCAACAAGAAGGTCAGAAGCTGGAAAAGGAGAAGAGTTACTCATCAGTGGCGAAGTACTTCCTGCGCTTCAGCAGGCGACAAGGGAAGTCATCACCCAGGGCCTCCCTTTTCCTCTGGAGGGCCTCAAAGTCCACGCGGAAGCGGCCCAAGAGAAGAGCGCAAGGATCAACCTGCGACGAAGACGGAGCGTCGAGGCGATCCGCGTCAGGGGCGCCTCCCTGACGCGTGCTGCCAATCGCCTCGCCAGAAGACGCGGCTGGGGCCTCAGGGGCCTCAGCCCCAGGCGCTGGGAGCGACTGCTTGCCACCCTCAGCCTTAACGGCACGGGTCCCAGGAGCTGCCCCTTCGAGAGCATCACCCGGCGTTGTCACCTCATCGGGAGCCCCCTCGGCCTCTGGCACCTCGTGCCTCCCTGCTCCACCACTTGAGGAGGAGTCGCCTTGGCCAACCGGAAGGGCGGTCACCACCACAGGGTTCTCGCGAGGCCCCTGGAGGCCAGCAGGGCGCAGCCCCCATTCATCAAAGATAGGCATCTGCTTCACAAAATCGTCCCTGTTCTGGCAGAGGTACAGCAGGGCCCCTCCCCGCTGGATGCTACCCGGGTTGGGGTCACCAGTCAGAATCAGAGCACAGTCCTCAGCACCTCAGGCGTGAGGTCCCCTTCCTGGAGCCTCATGCGATCACCACACCCACTGAAGGCCCACATCCGGCGGGAGTGGCGTTGGAGAGGGGCAATGCGACGCAACAGGAACTCCTTCACTACCTTGGGCGCTGTCATGACGATCGATTTCAAGAACGCAAAGCGGCGCCAGACGAAGGCGAGCCGGGGGCTCTCGAGCGTCTCCAGGCCCCAACCCGAATTAGGGATGGCAGGCGAGGTTGGTTTTGACAGCAGAGGGCTGGGCACCCCGACATCAACATACAACCACCGCTCGCGGAACCCAGCTGAAGGCGAAGGAAGCCCGAAGTCGATCCCTGAGGCCACAGTTTCAGGCGCGGCGACGAAGCTCACACACGCCGAGCATTGGGTAGGGTCGACAAGGCACAGAGAGAAGAAGTGGCGCAGCAAGGCAACAAAAGGAAGGATGCCCATCATTGCCTCGCAAACGAAAGCGAAGACCAAAAAAGGGTGATGGATTCAGGACCCAGATGCATCATATGGATCTGGTAATGGGAAAGAACAGCCTTGAAGAGGTCGGAAAAGGGGGGAACCAGACCCGCCCACAGGGCATCAGTGAAATAATGGACCTCAGTGATTATCGTGTCAGTGGGGAAGTGAGACGTAGGCCAGGCCGTTGTCCTCCCACACTCGTTGAAGATGGAAGCCAGAGCCGAGCTGACCTTGCCCAAGCACTCTCGATTGAGTATGATCGACCGGCCGACGGCAGGGGCCACCGATGGCGGTGGACGAGACGGAGGCATGGGTTTCTTCCCTCTCTCCTTCTTCGTCGGAGCCATGGCGATGGGAAGACGGGGAAGATTCGAGATTAGATTGGAGGCAGGAGCTGGCGTTTGAGGGGAGGAAGAACAGAGGACACTCGAGCAGCAGGGAGGGGAGCGGCTGTGTACAACTGCGAGTCTGCCTAGCAGGGCGCAAAATAAGGGGACGTGGGGGAATAGTGCCGCCCACGTCCAATCAACCGCCACGCGGCGCCCAAGGCCATGGGCTGTTAGGGCCCGCGGCACTTCGCCCTTGCCCTTTCGCCTCTCAGCACGGCCAAGTCCGTGCGCGCCTTGGGCCCGGGGGCTACTGTCGGCGTTCTGGGAACGGGGGTCCCCAGACTGCCTGCCTGCGGCCTGCGGCGTGGCTTAAAGGGGGGCCAGCATGGCCCATCTTTATCAACACAAGACCAAAGACCCTCGCGAGGGGCCAAGCCTCGCGGGGTGGACGACGCAGAGCTTCCTCAGGCGCGGCCTCATTAGGCCGGCTCACGAGGAGGCGGAGAGATCAAGGCGGGGTACCTCACGAGGTGCCCATGACGCAAGCCATGACGACCAAGGGCGCCCGGCGGGCGCCAGCCCGCGCAGTGTCCTCCTTTCCTCTTTGGTGCAAAGGGGGCAAGCGCAGGCGAGAGGATCAAGCAAAGGCATCCATTTCGGTGCAACAAGACCAAGACCAGTCAAACGGTGGGAAGGAGGTCATCGTGGAGCCCAGGACGGCGTCACCCCAGGGCCTTTGGCATGCGAGGACCAACTTTAGTCAGGATAAGTGTACCAGATGTTCCCCTTCAAAATGGCCAATTGTTGGAGCCCTTCCCACTCAATACTTGGGAAGAGGCCCAGGGCCTTTGCCTATAAATAGGACTAGCCACCCCCAGGGTAGAGGCATCGAGAATCAGAGAGAGAAAGAGAGAGAAGGGTGACTGAACTCCTCCTAGCAGTTCATCCCCCCAGCCAGGAACAGACCCTCGCGAGGCTGTTCCTCCTTGTATTGTTCATCACCATCAGCCCAAGAGGCAATCCACCACACCACAAACTAGAGTAGGGTATTACACCACAATGGTGGCCCGAACTAGTATAAACCTTGTGTCTCTTGTGCTGTTCTTTCGGTAGTTTAGATCTTTGCGAGACGGAGAGGTAGAGGGCGTAATCTCCGCACGCACCCGAGAGTTCGAACCTCAAGGGTCTGCCAGAACCCGAGATCCGACAGAATTACCATAATTATTAGAGGAATTACTAGGATAAGGCCTAGGATTAAAGTTTCCTCTATACGCATGGTTGCCAAAATTATTCCTACCTACAAAATTCACATCCATAGATTCATTATTATTCTCAATCAAAGTAGACAAAGGCATATCATTAGGATCAGAAGAAGCACTCTTAGTAGCAAATAATTTCATAAGTTCATCCAACTTTCCACTCAAAACATTAATTTCTTCTATCGCATGCACTTTTTTATTAGTAGATCTTTCAGTGTGCCATTGAGAATAATTAACCATAATATTATCTAGGAGTTTAGTAGCTTCCCCTAAAGTGATATCCATAAAAGTGCCTCCCGCGGCCGAATCTAAAAGATTTCTAGAAGCAAAATTCTATCCAACAAATTGTTTTTGTATAATCATCCACAAATTCAAACCATGTGTTGGGCAATTACGTATTATTAATTTCATTCTCGCCAAGCTTGTGCAACATGTTCATGATCAAGTTGCGTAAAATTCATAATATTGTTTCTAAGAGAGATGATCTTAGCGGGAGGAAAATACATAGAGATAAAAGCATCTTTGCACTTATTCCAAGAATCAATACTATTTTTAGGCAAAGACGAAAACCAAGATTTAGCACGATCTCTAAGCGAAAAAGGAAATAGGTTCAATTTAATAATATCATTGTCCACATCTTTTTTCTTTTTCATATCACACAAATCAACGAAGCTATTTAGATGAGTAGCGGCATCTTCACTAGGAAGGCCGGTGAATTGATCTTTCATGACAAGATTCAACAAAGCAGCATTGATTTCACAAGATTCAGTATTGGTAAGAGGAGCAATCGGAGTGCTAAAGCAATCATTATTGTTGGTATTGGTAAAGTCACATAATTTGGTATTATCTTGAGCCATCGTGACAAGCAAGCGATCCAACACACGAGCAAACAAGAACCAAGCGAAAAGAGACGGACGGAAAAAGAGAGCGAATAAAATGGCAAAGTTGAAGTGGGGGAGAGGAAAACGAGAGGCAAATGGCAAATAATGTAATGCAAGGGAGAAGAGTTTGTGATGGGTACTCGGTATGTCTTGAATTGTGCGTAGATCTCCCCGGCAACGGCGCCAGAAATCCTTCTCGCTACCTCTTGAGCATGCATTGGTTTTCCCTTGAAGAGTAAAGGGTGATGCACCAAAGTAGCCTAAGTATTTCCCTTAGTTTTTGAGAACCAAGGTATCAATCCAGTATGAGACTACACGCAAGTCCCTCGTACCTGCACAAACAATCAAGAACCTTGCAACCAACACGATAAAGGGGTTGTCAATTGAGGGAGTCCTGGACTAAGGGGTCCTCGGGCGTCCAGCCTGTTAGCCATGGGCCGGACTGATGGGCTGTGAAGACACGAAGACCGAAGACTGCACCCGTGTCCGGACAGGACTCTCCTTGGCGTGGAAGGCAAGCTTGGCGATCGCATATGTAGATTCCTTTCTTTGTAACCGACCTTGAGTAACCCTTGATCCTCCCGGTGTCTATATAAACCCGAGGACTTAGTCCGGAGGAGAGGAAGATTCATTGTCATAGTCATACAGGCTAGACTTCTAGGGTTTAGCCACTACGATCTCGTGGTAGTTCAACTCTTGTAATACTCATATTCATCAAGATCAATTGAGCAGGAAGTAGGGTATTACCTTCATAGAGAGGGCCCGAACCTAGGTAAACATTGTGTCCCCTGTCTCCTGTTACCATCGACCTTAGACGCACAGTTCGGGACCCCCTACCCGAGATCCGCCGGTTTTGACACCGACGTTGGTGCTTTCATTGAGAGTTCCACCATGACATAGATGACAGGATCGATGACTCGCCTTGTTCTCAAGGACAATATCATCGCCGGAGGAGCACTGGACCCAGGCCAAACCCTCCGGCTGGGCGGCTTTACCATGACCGCCCGTTCTGTCGTTGAGCCGATGATGACCTCCCGGGTCATCGAAAATCCCCCTCGTATCGACTTTGAACACTCCAGGCATATGGATCCAGCGGAGCTTTCGTCTTTAAACGAGCTCCTAGATCGCATCGCCGCCCTGGGGGTCGCTACAGATTACGATCGAATTGGGCTTAAACCCGATCAGAGAGAAATCAAACCTCTACCGATCACCCACCAGATAGCGGTAGTCAAGGAGCGAGACGACAACTCTTCCTCCATACTAAGGACGGACTATGTCCGAATCTCCAGCTTTGAAGAACCGGACACCCACCTGCGAGGAGATGCATCCTGCCCTCCGAACATAGAATCGGATGACGGGCCTAAGAAATCAATGGATATCCCGGAGCCCGACCTGTTAAGTTCGGAAGACCCTCAGACTTCGGATCCAAAATTGGGTCAGGGTTCAGATTTAAAACCACCCACCCACCCAAATATAAGCGCTCTCATGAGCATACAATAGCAGTCTCAGGAAATGGTCCACTACTTCTGGGCCAGATTCCTTCTTGTCAAAGAGAAGATTAAAGATTGCTGCGACGAGGAAGCGATCTCAGCATTCTGCAATAATTGCATGGACGAAGGAATCCTCAACACCATCAACCGCCATCACATACTACACTTCGCTGACTTGGCAACTATCGTACAGAAGTACAGCACAATGGAAAGCGCGTGGAAAACTCAGGCAGCCCGTTGGGAACCATCGGTCCCCACTCAACCCCTCATTTAGGCGAAAAGGGCACACCCTTGTAACACGCCCGGTCCAATAGTAAAGAAATATAAGTCCATTACGAGGCGCAGAACCGTTCTGGAAGGATGGCTCGATAGGCCATGCAAAATACACGCAACACCGGATAACATACCAAAACATAGCCTTAGAGCATGTTGGATACTCCGGCAAGTGGCCAAGAGCGGCGAGGATGTCCTCACCAAGAATACCCTAGAACAACACCCCTCAGAAGACGACGATCCCAAAGTACTGACGATCTTCGAGACATTCGCCTCAAACAATAGGCCAAAAAGGGCACTCCGCGGACTCGCCGAAGTCTGTCAAATAGCAGCAATAAACCCTTGGAACGACACGGCTATAAATTTTAATGTCGGTGACGAACCAAGATACAGGACAGTCCAAGCTCCAGTCGCCTTGGTCCTCAGTCCAATCGCGGACGGCTTTTGGATCACCAAGGTTCTCATGGACGGCGGTAGCGGACTAAACCTCGACTATGAAGATACACTCCACAAAATGGAAATAGGCAGGAGCTGCATCGAGCAAAGCAGCACGACCTTCCGAGGAATCATTTCAAGTCGGGAGGCGCGGTGTGCGGGAAAAATAACACTCGACGTGGTATTCGGCACGCCGGAGAATTATAGGTCCGAAGAAATAACCTTCCAAGTGGCCCCCTTCAACAGCGGATATCACGCCCTCTTGGGGCGAGAGGCATTTACACGCTTCCAAGCTGTACCTCATTACGGGTACATGAAGCTTAAGATGCCCGGGCCCAATGGCATAATCACTCTCGCCATTGATCTGGACATAGCACCCCACGCCGAAAACAAAACAGCATCCTTGGCCCTTGAGACATTATCTGAAACCCTCACGGTCGAAGAATTAACCGCACTGCACTTCATAGTGGACAGAGACGATGTGATCTTAGACAAACGCCCCAAATCCACCTCCTTCAAGCCAGTGGAAGAAATAGTCAAATTCCAAGTCCATCCAACGGACCCCAAGAAGACATCATCCATTGGGGCACAATTAGACCCAACGGTCGATGCCGCGCTACGAGATTTTCTTCGCGAAAACTGGGATATATTTGCCTGGCACCCTTCCGACATGCCAGGAATCCCGTGCAAGCTGGCCGAACACAGCCCCAACATATTAAAGGGATATAAACCGGTCAAACAAACATTGCGGCGCTTTTTCGAACCCAAACACCAAGCCATGCACTACAAAAAATATACACTTCCATGATGATACGTGTTTGTCACAGTAGGTCACTTGTTCTGTCATGCATGTGCATCCATGATAAATTTATGATAGAATCAAGATAGCCATACCTGTGCTGTCGTAGAAGTGTTCCATGACATTACCAAAATTATCATCACGGAAGTGTCCACTTCCATGACGATAAATCACGCGTCACAGAAGTGCTTTTGTCAAGGGTTACCGACACGTGGCATCCACCGTAACGGAACGCCGTTAAGCTATCGGGTCCGGTTTTGGACCCGATAACCCGTTAACAGGACCGGCCAGTGGGGATTTTCCACGTGTAAAATCATCATTGGCTGGAGGAAACACGTGTCGGCTCACTGTTAGGACAGATGTCATCCACTCATTGGACCCAAAGCGCCTATGATACGTCGACATGTGGCACAGCCCAACAGAGGCCCATTACTGTGAAAAGGCCGGCCCGTTTAACTTGGTCAAAAGGTGGCGGGTCGGCCCACTTCAAGCCTGTTAACGGCCTGTTCGCATATACCCATTTACAGCCCGCTATCCCAGGTCCCGTTTACGACCTATCCGAATTAGGCCCAGTAGCGTCATCTGGGCCATCCAATATAATTCCAGCCCGTTTTAACTTCCGGCCCATGTATGGCCCATGACGTCTTTCGGCCCATATGAGGCCCTTAGTAACCATTGGCCCCTTAACGGCCCATGGTTAAACTGGCCCGTAGTGAACAGTGTATCACTTTATACCCATTAACGGCCCATTATTTCGTTGGGCCGTTTCCAGCCCATGTTATCTTTCGGCCTTCTCAGGGCCCATTTATTCTTGGGCTCATTTCCAGCATTCGGTTACTTACGGCCCGTTACTGTCATTTTCTGCTTGTGGGCCAAATTCAGCCCGTGGTTACAGTCGGCTCGTTTGTGGCCCATTAATATGTTGGGCCGTTTTCATGTAAAAAAACCCGTTGGGCTGTTTTCATAGAGTTATCAAATACGGCCTATAAACGGCCCGTTATTGTCCACGTATAGTACGACCCATGATTGGAGAAATGGTGATACGCCCCATAGAAGGCCCATGGATCCTATGGCCCGTAAAAGGCCTATGGATCGTACGGGCCATAGAAGGCCCATGGATCCTATGGCCCGTATAGAAGGCCAATGGATCCTACAACCCGTAGAAGGCCCATGGATCATACGGCCCGCAGGAGGCCCATGGTTACAACAGTCCGTGTGTTGCCATGATTATTTTGGCCTAGTTTCCAAAAATAGGTTATTGTGTCCACTAGAAAAACACAGAAAAAGAACTGCAGTGACTACAAGCAAACAACTAAACAAGACAATAAGGAAATAAATAAGCAAGCACTTAACGCTAGCCTATTATCGCTATTACACATATTACATCCAATGGGCATCAAAGTTTGCCACCAGTGCAAATATAGGGAACAAAGCAACATATTACATACACTGGCCGTCAAAATTGGCAACCAGTGCAAATCAACGCGGCAGCAAAACAAGAGCATAACTGAAACAACTTCAGAAGAGCTCAAGAAACATGGTATCCACCATGCTGGAAATAAGCTTAGCAAGCTTATTAGCTTTGTCCTGTTTGGCGCTGAAATCCTCCAACGCTTGCTGTTGCACCAGAAAGTATGCATCTGAATGCTCCAGGGACTTCCGCAGTCCTTCCGCTTCTTGTCGCAGCACAACTGATCGATATCTTTCAGCTTGTAGTTGAGACTCAAGAAACCGAACTGATTCAGATAGTGAGTTTGAATAGCTTGTGCAAGCGGTAGTGGCTAGTAACTCCAACACTAAACCAAGACAGGACTTTGGGGTTGTCTCACTGTCTTCGAGATAGTCTTCTTAGCTATTTTATCAGCTTTGTTGGAGACCAACAAGGATGTGTCACTCTCCTGAACCTTATCTGCATTACTTCCTTTACCATTGCTTAATAAGGCACTCTTCCCCAATATTCTGTCAGCATTCTAAAAGAAGAAACAAGCAGACACATAACAGGTTTAGCATGTACTACTATATGAAACTGATTTCGGTGAACCAATTCATTAGTAAGGTGGACAGGATTAAACTACCAAGTCTTCTATTGCCAAGTACTAGTACATAACAAAAGTATCAAACAAACATATATCTATGTCCTATGGTCACTGCATTGTCTTGCCAAATCAAAATAGAGACACGGTTCAAATCATATCAGTTCAAGACAAAGCAGCAGTGAAAGAATACAAAGCGTGGGAAACTACATGGCACAACAAGATTTCAGATGGTACCACGGGTCTACATGTACAACAACATTGTTGTCTCTATTGTGATGCTAGTAATGTGCATGATATGAGAAGTCAACTGTATACACAATTGAAATTTAAATCAACAGAGCTATTGATAAGAGCAAGCCTGTTAAAGAAACATGCGTGAACATACCTGCTGTGCCATTGGAGTTTCGATTGGATCCTTCAATTTAAAAAGAAGTTTGTATGAGTAAATACAGTGATACAAGAGCAAAGCAGTATGCACGATAGCAATCATAGTTAAAAAAGGCGCGCCTAAGCGAGCGCTTAAGCGTGCCTAGGCTCTAGGCATTGGCGAAACGCATTGCGCATAACTACGCTTAATCTGTGCATAACTGCGCATAAGCATGCGCTTTGGTCAGTAAAGCGCAAGGCGGTGGCAAAACGCACAATTAACGCCTAGCGCTTTTTTGAACTATGATAGCAATGGAATCTTAAATTAGAATAGTTGTTCTTCAGGTTTAGGCACTTGTTCTGCATGAACAGAGTACAGTAAGACGCAAGAATATAGTACTTAAAAATAGAAAATGAGCTCATAGACCTTACCACATTCTTGGTTCGGGACCAGTACAGAACAAGGCCTTCCTAGTCATCCTCCAGTAAATGTGTCTTTGCTGGTGAAGTACATTTTCTTCAGGTAATTCTGATACTGCCGCCAAGCATTCTTGAAGATAGCAGAGGTATTAACACAGGTTACCTCATCCTGAGTTTCCAAATCATTCCTTCTCTATAGAGAAAAATGGGAAATTTTGCTGTATTATAACCATCATGGAGGTAGGATCTATGGGACAAAGCAAAGTAATTGCCATGAATAACATTACTTACACATAACTCGTGGACAAACACCTGCAACTGAAATTTTCCTTCATCTTCAGTATAATATTTCCAAGATGGGAAGATACGCACATACGATTTAACAACATCAAACGCAATAGATGCTAAACTACGACTAGCTGGTTGTGCTTCCTCCACAGGAATAGGCGTACTAACTGGTGGAGTTGGGGTTCGCCGTGGTTGTACTGGCCCTTTAGGCACTGGAGCTGCCTTACTAACTGCTCTTGTTTGGGAGCTCTGTGGTGGAGATGGTGTTGTGTCAACATGAACTGGGTTACTATCTGCTGGGGTTGGGGTTAGATTGGGTGAAGCTGGTTCTCTGTCCATCGCAGTAGGGATACAATCTGCGAGAGTTTGGGTTATGTGTGGTAGGGATGGTTCTCGTGCATGTACAACCGGGGTGCAATCTCCACCAAGAGGTAGCACTGTTTTATTTCAAGACCGTGTTTTTAGTCCGCTAGATGCTGGCATCACCTGCTCCAATTCAAATGGCTGATAAACAGAAAACATAGTTGATTGTACAAACATTGTATGAGAGACAGATGCAATAGATAGTGTGGAAAAAAGAGGGCATGAAATAGTTGACATGTATATTATTTAAGTAAAACGGATAGCATGACATAATTTCACATATATGATGTCTATCTAAACTGGATAGCATAGCATAACATAATTCAAAGATATGATGAATAACTAAACATGATCGCATGACATAATTCACCTACATGTTATCTAAGTAATCAGAATCGCATCATTTAATTCACATATGTGATTTATACTAAACAGAGGGCATTAGATATGATGTCTGAACTAAGAACATGGTGTTGAATGTTGTGTATATGATGTCTAAACTATGCAATGCAAGACACCATATGCATGATATGAGTAGTATAACCGTGCCAAGTTAGAGCATACACCTCGGTGGGGGAATAGGACTGGTCATCTGCCTCTGAATCCACCTCTGAGGAGCTATCGGGACCCAACAAGAGATCTGCTTTGACAGGTAGCATTGTCTGCTCTGAAGGCCTTGTTTTCACTCCAGATTTTTCAATCTCCCACCCAAATGGCCGATTCACAAGAAGAGTAGTTTAATGTACAAACATTGTCGACAAATGGAGATGTAATGAAGAAAAGGACGGGCAAGATATCATTCAAATATATGATGCCTGGTTAAACAGGATGGCATTGCACAATTCACGTATATTATGGCTGGCTAAAAGACATGAGACTGCATAATTCCCATATATGATATAGAAGCTAAACAGGTGGTATTACAGAACATGTCTAAACTAATTAGATGACATATATGATGTCAAAAGTAGGCACTGCAAGGCAACATATGCATGATATGACTAACATCATCATGCCAAGGTAGAGAAACACCTTGAGGGGTAAATAGGAGTGGTCAGCGGTGTCTGAATCCGCCTCAGAACAGATATCTTCCTCTGGATTACAATCTGGAGAGGGGTGAGGAGGGTTTGCCATTGAACCCACCATGGAGCGATGTCTGGATGACGTTGTATTGCTGAGCAAAACTCTTCTCTTTTTCTCTACATGTTCAGCATGACTGTCTACAATATCTGACATGCATACGGAAAAAATATGGTGAGATTATGTAAGGAGAGCATGCAGAAATTTAGAGTGATGGTAACAACCAGTGGATGGATCCAAAAATAATGATAGCAGGCTGATGATTGCTTTAATTTGATAAAAAGACAGATGATGATTGCTTTACTATTTGTTTCCCACCCAAGATGAACAACATAGGCATACCCTAGGTGAACCAGATATTAGACAGAGATACTATTCATTGCTTCCTCGATATGTGCCCCACAACTAATTTAGAACTCAAGTTTGAACATTAATTTGGACCTGACTTGGAGTCCAATAGGTGAATAGGACGATAAAGTAGCAGGTAATTTTAAGCAATGCATAACATAAGCAGAAACAAAAGAGTGCGACCTCTCTTGTGGACCCGTGTACTCCTCAGGTTCATCTACTGAGTCGATGATGGTGATGCCATTGCGGTGGGTACCGGCGGCAGGGAAGGAGATCTGAGGCGGCGAAAGACGATCAGGAGTCGTGATGTCTGGTTTGGTGGATGTTTCTGTCGATGGAGCAGCTCAGTTGAGGTGGACGACGTCGCGGCAGGAGCAGGACAAACCACACAAAGTTCCCTTCGACACCTACCTGTAACTGAAGTAATTCTGTAAGGGCTCGTTTGGCTTGCATGATTCTAAAAACGAAGGGATAGGAAAAACACCGGAATAGGATAGGAATGCACATGGTAAACAGAGCATTTGTAAACATAGGATTTCTGTCAACTTGCCTGTTTGGTTTACAGGAATTGGAAGAGCAGAGGAATGCAAAGAAACATGGCCAAAATAAAGTGAAACCATATGAAAGTGTGTACAGTTAGAATGTTATTCTTCCACCAATGCACTTGGTCTTGTTTTCATGCATAAGATTTTGAAAACTAGGTCCAGGTGGATGTTTTGCTTCATTCCTTTCAACAAAATGCATGAATAATTGAATAGTAGAGTGCCATTGGAAAATTCCCTATTGCTATGTTTTTACGTCGAACCAAAATATCCCTAATGGATCGACATGAATGTATAGTACTAAGTGATGCAACAAGTGTACAACCTCTTTGCCGTAGCCGTGTCGACCTCAACATCATTGGGTTGGTCGTTGAAGCAGTTGAGGCAGAGGTGGCTGTGGAGGTGTGGAGGAAGATCTGAGCAATCTGTAGACGGCGTCCAGGGCACTGCTCTGTTGTGATGGATCGTTCTGTCTTTGGAGCAGCTTCGGTCAGCCGTAAGACGTCAAGGCTGAAGCAGCACAAGACAGACATCGTCAATCTCAAGTGGGATTCTAATAACATCTCCAATAGATGATGTAAATAGATGTAAAATTTACATCACCAAAAACCACCTGACTACAACAGATGAGGTAAAAACTGTTGACTCTGAACTTAACTGTCGAAACTGAAATTTACTGTGGAATCTGAATGTTACTGTCGAAACTGAACGCAATGGTAGCAGAGAGGCACTTGACATGTAGTTTAGGGAGGGCCTGCAGTTCATGTTCAACCTACACCCCCCTGAGCCGCCAGGCACCACCGGTCGAACCGCTGGCCCCAACGCAGCCTCGCCGCCCCGAAACAACTCCCCATCGCTGGTCCGCTACCGCCCCACCCAGCCCTATAGGCTCCCCGCCCCTACCCTGAACCCTAAGATAGATAGTGCGGTACCTCTCCAGCGAGCCCCGTCCCCGCTGCAGGTGGTTCTTCCTTAACTCCAGCGAGCCCCCCCGCCCCACCCATTGAAAATCGACTGACCCAATAGTCGATTCAGTCGACTGAAGTGTAGCTAAATCGGAGCAGAGCAGCAGCACGAGCGAGGGGAAGAGCAGCAGCAGCAGCGCGAGCGAGCGAGCAAGAGCCAGAGCAGCAGCAGTTGGGCGAGCGAGCGATCGAGCAAGAGCCGGAGCAGCAGCAGCAGATCCGGCTGGTATGGTCACCACCGCCGAAGGGGCCTTGCACTATGGGAGAGCCGCCATGGAGATGTCGCCCACGGCGCCGGCTTCAAGGTAGCCGCTCCATGGGGGTGCGGGATGGAGCACCGTCGGCGCCGGGAGGTCGAGCTAAGGAGAAGGTGCGATGCGATGAGTGTACAACCTCTTTGGTGGCGCCGAGTAGGCCTCGGCTTTGTCCGAGGAGTCGGTGAGGATGTTGCGGTTCTGGTGGAGCAGGTTAAGGCAGCACTGTGGGGATGGAGCAGCTGCGATAGACGAGGCGATCGTCGGAGTAGCTCCTTGGAGGTGGAGGACGGGGCGGCTGAACCGGCGGGACGACGAGATGGACGACGGATCCTCATCCGGGGAGGTGGACGAGGGACGTCGAGCTATTGCGGTGGACGATGTCGTCGAGGAAGAGGCTCCGACTGGGCAGCGGTGAGGTGGCGGATGGAGGAGGGTGGGGTTTCGCGGTTGGAGCGGAGAGGTTATGGCAGCCTGGGATTTCGAATGGCGAAAAGGAGGCGATGGGAGGGGGTGAACCATGACTTAGGGACGCGCTTGTCCAAAATGTAGGGTGTGTTGCAAAACTACCCCCACCAATTTGAACTAGCAGCCCTTTCGGCTGAGGATTACAAGGGGGATTTCGCGTGTCGGGATTTGGCAGCTGGAGGGAGTTTTCACGCGCGTTGTAATTTCGGGATAGCAAGGCGCGGGTTGTGAAGGCGCCAGTTTTGGGAGCACGATATCTGAATTTTCGGGATATAACAAGGCGCGGGTTGAATTTTAGGGACAAGCCTAATGTGTAATATTGTACTTGTACGTACCAAATCAATTCGCACTTCCCTCAACCAAAAAGAAAACGAACAAAATAAAACTATTCACACCACACAAAGAAAGAGTCTTGCCCTGTTTTACTATAAAAATGCTATTTAAAGCTACTCATACCAACAATTTAGTGCAATTGAATGTTATTCAGTACTATGAATCCATGTTATGTCCAATTAAATTTTTTCGCTTGCTCTATAATGCATGTAACCTACTCATACCAACATTTTAGTGCATTCCAAATGTGTATACTACCGCTGCAATTCGAACTGAATTTGAATTCGTTTCTCTATTTCAATAAGAATCTATAATCATGATTGTTGCCAACTTCAACCATCATTCGTGTATTATCTTAATAACACACCACATGATTACTATAGAGATAGATATGAACTATGTGTACTACATGAACTCGAATTCTATTTTTTGAATACACTTGATGTTGATTCCAAATAATAGTACATTTGATGTACTAACTATATATTCATAATCCAAGCCATGTTCTATACATGTACACCATGTTTATCACACATAGTATAGTGGCCCGCCCCCTACATTATGACAAGTATTTAGACCTGAGCTGCAAAAGCCACACATTAGCCCAAATTATGATCAATGTTCTATATGTTATAGGTAGTACTAGCAAGATGCCCATGTGTTCCATAGAACATCAACATGATCAAGGGGAGGCCTAATTTGCAAATATGGAGAGGGGTGTGGGTATCTTTTTTCGAAATTGCCATACTTTCCTTCGTATCCGTCAGATATATATCGGACAGCCTATATTTCAGGATAGCACCATCATCAACAACTCCGTTTTTTATAAGAGTAGAGATAAAATATATTATATGTAGTATAACATGTTCATAACCACACCATGTGTATCACCGTTATATATATTCACACATACATCGGTTTAAAACACTATGATAAATTCTTCAAATATCCAAATTCGCTTTTTATAATGAAGTATGATCTCTATTCGCCTTTTACACCCACACAGTCCTCTTATCTTTGTAGCTAATTAGTGCTAACTTTCTCTCGTGCATGTAGACGCACGCATCCCTCTCACCCTCCCTCAGCATTCTCTAGCTCCATCGTGCAAATTCATCATTTCACTTTAGGTTGTTCACCCATAGTGTGTGTAGGCCCCCCCCCAGCTCCTTCTTTATGGCACACATCGATCGATATGCCTCTCTAGCCAGGTGTGCCTAGCACAAAACACAAGCTTCCCCTCTTCTCTTATCACCGTCCATGCCTCACTCCCACCACTCTTTTCATCGATCTCGTACTCGCACACTCCTCCCCCTCGATATAGTATGACTCTCGCACCACCTCCTAGATGCATCCCTCTCTCTCTATCCTTCTCCTCGTGCCTCATTTGCTTCTAACACACACATGCATGTATACCGATCGATCTCCCAACATATACCTAGGTCGACTTTAACTATTCCCCCCATCGATCGACGTACCTCACAAGTTATGTCTCTCCTTTCTCTGACAAAGGACGATTGATCTTCCTATGTAGTTATGTCTTCTTACCACAACCATATCGTCCCGCCTCATCATTCGTGCATGCCTCCTGACCCGTCTCTCACACGCACGAGCACAGACAGGCAGCCATACCCTCTCTTATTGATATTGCAGGCATGCCCTCCGGTTGTCTAGCAAGCCTATCCCACCATTTGTTAGAAGCAACTCCACTACCACCCCCTCCAACACTCTAGATCTGTCTCTCTCCCAACCTTATTCCTCTCCTACACATACGCATGGATGCCGATCGATCTCCCTTAATACATGAGGTAGATCGATCTCCCTTAATACACGAGGTAGGCCTCTCTCCTCCTCCACACATATACCAGCCATTGTACCTCTATAGTTAATTAGGCCTCCCTCCCCCCACCACACACCAATAGTCGAGCGCTGTAGGTAGGTATCCATGCCACAGAGACAAACTGCACATGTCCCCTCTCTCGTTCTAGTAGGCCAGCCACTCTATATCTTTGATGTGGGCACACACAAATTTGATGGCACTCTTTATCGACCGCGCGCGCACACAGACACATCATCCCTCTCTTCGATTCTATGGACACCTCAAGTTAATGATACCTCCACTCACTTCTCGTGGATCGCTCCCTCTATATATATGATATATTCAGGACTCTATTTCACACACATTCCATATGTTATATTTTTTGATTGACCCCCCCCCCCCCCAAAAAAAACTCTCACGAACCCACACACTATATCTCTCTACGTTTGTATCTCTCTCACACAACCCCATGTAGGTGGTGTACGTATACAAGAAGAAAATAGGTGCACCGTGCATGTACTCACGCTTCGTGCCCAGCCACACCCGCGCGGGTACACGGTGGAGCTCATTTCTGTACGAAATGGCAGCCCACGTGCTAATTTGAGCGCGTGTAGCGGTTGTTTACCTACGGAGGTCGTGTACCACGCTGCACGAAACAAAGTTCGACTTGATGCGTTGGCGTGTTATTTTTAAATAAAGTTATATCACTCAATGGCACGTACACAGAATATAAAACGATTTTTATGGAGAAAAAGGTAGTCCGCTCCACAATATACAATGGAGCCTCCCTGCCTGGTTTGTCTCTCTTTAGAGTATCTCACACAAGGCTGCGGTGGCCTCTCTCTCTCTCTCTCACCATTGGTCACTGATCCGGCTGCATCCCGTCCGCCAGCGGAAAGGAAGGACGTGCATCGTTTCTCTGTTTGACGGCGCGGAGGCAGCACGTCCCGATCTGCGGTACACGTCGTTCTCTCTGACCAAGCTCCGGCGCGGTAGGGCCTACGCCACCTGCTCGCTGCCATAGTATGGGCAGGTTCCACCCGCCGGCGCTCACCTAGTTACATCCCGACGACCTCCAGGTATCCCCTCCAGCCTTGCTCCACTGCCCGTCTTCCCACGTCACTGCATGTGGATCTTCCATAGTTCTTTGCACAAAACCTAGCTCGTCCGGCGTACTTTCCATATTGCAATCTCGTCCTGTCACCGTTTTAGACAAACACAACCGTGTTGTTATCTTCCCTTAGGACAAGGAATATGCTTCTTTTTTGTCGTCGCATGTGTCATCACCTGTTATTGGCCAGTAATTGTTTCCTTTCTACCTCTTTTTTGCAAACAGGGCTATCCATTTCACCTCGTTGCTATTGCAACCTTTTGGTGAACTGCACAAATCACTTTTTTTTCTTAAGAGTGTTTTGTGCAGTTCTACCAAAATGTCACACGGGGAACGTCTCTACATTTCAGTGCGACTGCACAAAGGGAGATTGGTTTTGCTCTATCCTCCTCATCCAACTCCGATCCTAATCTTCTCCAACTAGTTAGTCTTAAGAGAGACTGCAAAGGTGACCAGCTTCTATTTTTGTGTTTATTGTTTCATCAGCAGTCCTCTATTATCATAATCACACTAAATATCTTTGGAACAGGGATGCTCAGCTCTATTTTAGTGGAACTGCACAAAATGATCGGAATGTTGCATGCTCCACACAACTAATTTTTTCCCAACATGCCTTGTTGATTTAGACAGAGTTGGGGGGACGTTACTGCCAATGGAAGCATGGATTAATTTTAATTTAACACCTTCTCACAACTTTGTCTTCAGTTGTGATGTAAATATTAGCTCTGATTTGCAAGGAAGTTAGTTTTTTATTGTTTCTGAAAGAGCATCAATGGCAAGACACACGAAACAAAAGCTGAAAGCTCACACCATTGTACAATTTCGTGTCGCTGGAAAATTATTTGTATAGTACGTCAATTATGTAAACAAATGCTGGAAGCTTTATAACATTGCCAGAAGCCTCTTCGGCACTGGATCCATGTGCCATGCACAAAATTATATTCCTTCGTTCCTAAATATTTGTCTTTTTACAAATTTCAAATGGGCATATTTTAGAGTGTAGATTCACTCATTTTGCTTCGTATGTGTACTCCCTCCGTTCCTAAATATTTGTCTTGCTAGAGATTTCAACAAGTGACTACATACGGAGCAAAATGAGTGAATCTACACTCTAAAATATGTCTATATACATCCGTATGTAGTAGTCCATTTGAATCTCTAAAAAGACAAATATTTGAGTAGTCACTCGTTGAAATCTCTAGAAAGACAAATACTTCGGAGTATATTTAAGAACCGAGGGGGTAGTGCACAACCGCATGGGAGACTCAGACCGGCCGTTGCACCGCATTAATAGTGAGTAATGAGTAGTCAAAGCAAAAGCCCCACCTTTCCCACTTTAAGTTGCTTGGAAGAAGCAACCATCAATATGCTCTTCTTTGAATCCGCTCATACTACTCCATCCGTCACTATTTATAGAGCGCGCTTCAGAAAAAGAGAAAATCTCTGGGACCAAGGCGACTAGCGATCGACCTGAAAAATAGCATTGGTAGTTATAGCACGGTGTCTATAACTATAGGAAATAATGCGTACACACATGCATGCAGTGCTACCCCGGGTACACACATGCATGCACTTGCTCCACTCCGTAGTACTACATCGAGAGAAAATTGCGGTTACCACGCCCTAATTAATTGAGCATTAAATCAAACGCTTCTAATGTCTCTCTGGTGGTGGAAATGCATTGAGATAAATGCATCATAATGAAGCGCGCCCTGTAAACTGTGACGGATGGAGGAGTAGTATGAAGGTGCAAAACCAAGTACGCGTACGGCCAGTCGGTCAACACACCTCCTCTTGGCATATCACTGACTTGTGGGACCGGAGTGTGAGCAAACCGATCTCAATTGACGGCAAAATGGCCAACCCGCCATTCCTTGAGAGAGACGAGGAGCGAGAACACACAGACGGGCTCACACAAAGGCCAAGATATATTCGAGCATGGTTGATCAATATCATCATTACATGTTGGGCTGCCGTTTTCCGCCCTTCTCTGGAATAAATGTGTACTTTGTCAGATATTAAGAAAAATAAGAGTACAGAGGCTCCACCATGCGGTTCTAGTAGTAGTACTACTCGTACTACTAAACCTTGCGCTTGGCTCTTCGCCTCTTCGTGAAGTCAAACAATGATGGTACTCCGCATGTTCGGTACTACAGTGTATGCCTCTGGCAATCTGACACCAAATGAACTAATGCATGTCCACCGCCTGGGCAAGGGTACGTTGCATTAGTCAAAAGGCGTAAGCAGCTTCACCTTGTCCTGCAAGCTTCTCCTTGTTCTGCGAGTTGACGGGACACACCAACAAGTAGTGCTAGTCCATACTCCCTCCTTTTCGATTAATATGGCTTAATCGTTTTGCGGGTAAATGAGAGAGCTTTATTCATATATAACCATTCTTAGGACGATCAGCCAAGACACTGGTCACTAGGAAGCGAGGTACCCCGCAAAAAAAGAAGTAGGAAGCGAGGTACCCCACAAAAAAAGAAGTAGGAAGCGAGGTGTTTCATCAAGCCATCTCTCGGCCACATTCAAAGTGCAGCAAGCACGATTCGCACAAAGATGCGCCTCAAGGTTTGCTGACCTGTTTACATGCTGAATAGCAAAAAAAAAAAGAGGAAATATTACCGAGCGCTCCTATTTGTAACAGGATATGAGCCATAATTAAGCGGGAATTGTGGCGAGTGTTCCATGCAATCAACTTCCATTATCACTGAAGGAAATATGCCCTAGAGGCCATAATAAAGTTATTATTTATTTCCTTACTTCATGATAAATGTTTATTATTCATGCTAGAATTGTATCAACCGGAAACATGATACATGTGTGAATACATAGACAAACAGAGTGTCACTAGTATGCCTCTACTTGACTAGCTCGTTGATCAAAGATGGTTATGTTCCCTAGCCATAGACATGAGTTGTCATTTGATTAACGGGATCACATCATTAGGAGAATGATGTGATTGACATCACCCATTCCGTTAGCTTAGCACTCGATCGTTTAGTATGTTGCTATTGCTTTCTTCATGACTTATACATGTTCCTATGACTATGAGATTATGCAACTCCCATTTGCCGGAGGAACACTTTGTGTGCTACCAAACATCACAACATAACTGGGTGATTATAAAGGAGCTCTACAGGTGTCTCCAAAGGTAGATGTTGGGTTGGCATATTTCGAGATTAGGATTTGTCACTCCGATTGTCGGAGAGGTATCTCTGGGCCCTCTCGGTAATGCACATCACTTAAGCCTTGCAAGCATTGCAACTAATGAGTTAGTTGCGAGATGATGTATTACGGAACGAGTAAAGAGACTTGCCTGTAACAAGATTGAACTAGGTATTGGATACCGACGATCGAATCTCGGGCAAGTAACATACCGATGACAAAGGGAACAACGTATGTTGTTATGCGGTCTGACCGATAAAGATCTTCGTAGAATATGTAGGAACCAATATGGGCATCCAGGTCCCGCTATTGGTTATTAACCGGAGACGTGTCTCGGTCATGTCTACATTGTTCTCGAACCGTAGGGTCCGCACGCTTAAGGTTTCGATGACAGTTATATTATGAGTTTATGAGTTTTGATGTACCGAAGGAGTTCGGAGTTCCGGATGAGATCGGGGACATGACGAGGAGTCTCGAAATGGTCGAGACGTAAAGATCGATATATTGGACGACTATATTCGGACATCGGAAAGGTTCTGAGTGGTTCGGGTATTTTTCGGAGTACCGGGGAGTTACGGGAATACGGGGGAGAGTATTGGGCCTTATTGGGCCATACGGGAAAGGGAGAGGGGCTGCCTAGGGCAGGCCGCGCCCCCGCCCAAGGCCTAGTCCGAATTGGACTAGGGGGAGGGGCTGCGCCCCCTCCTTCCTTCCCTTCTCTTTTCCCCTTCCTTGTCTCCTACTCCTACTACATGGAAGGACTCCTAGTTGGACTAGGAAAGGGGGGAATCCTACTCTCGGTGGGAGTAGGACTCCCTAGGGCGCGCCATAGAGAGGGTCGTCCCTCCCCTCCTCCACTCCTTTATATACGGGGGCAGGGGGCACCCCTAGAACACACAAGTTGATCTTCGTGATCGTTTCTTAGCCGTGTGCGGTGCGCCCCTCCACGATATTACACCTCGGTCATATTGTAGCGGTGCTTAGGCGAAGCCCTGCGACAGTTGAACATCAGGATCGTCACCACGCCGTTGTGCTGACTGAACTCCTCCCCAAAGCTTTGCTGGATCGGAGCCCGGGGAGCGTCATCGAGCTGAACGTGTGCCAAGAACTCGGAGGTGCCGGAGTAACGGTGCTTGGATCGGTTGGACCGGGAAGACGTACGACTACTTCCTCTACGTTGCGTCAACGCTTCCGCTTCGGTCTACGAGGGTACGTAGACAACACTCTCCCCTCTCGTTGCTATGCATCACCATGATCTTGCGTGTGCGTAGGTATTTTTTTGAAATTATTACATTCCCCAACAGTGGTATTAGAGCCAGGTTTTTATGGTTTGATGTTATATGCACGAGTAGAACACAAGTGAGTTGTGGACGATATAAGTCATACTGCCTACCAGCATGTCATACTTTGGTTCGGCGGTATTGTTGGATGAAGCGGCCCGGACCGACATTACGCGTACGCTTACGCGAGACTGGTTCTACCGCCGTGCTTTCCACACAGGTGGCTGGCGGGTGTCAGTTTCTCCAACTTTAGTTGAACCGAGTATGGCTACGCCCGGTCCTTGCGAAGGTTAAAACGGAGTCTATTTGACAAACTATCGTTGTGGTTTTGATGCGTAGGTGAGATTGGTTCTTGCTTAAGCCCGTAGCAGCCACGTAAAACTTGCAACAAACAAAGTAGAGGACGTCTAACTTGTTTTTGCAGGGCATGTTGTGATGTGATATGGTCAAGACATGATGCTGAATTTTATTGTATGAGATGATCATGTTTTGTAACCAAGTTATCGGCAACTGGCTGGAGCCATATGGTTGTCGCTTTATTGTATGCAATGCAATCGCCCTGTAATGCTTTACTTTATCACTAAGCGGTAGCGATAGTCGTAGTAGCATAATATTGGCGAGACGACAATGATGCTACGATGGAGATCAAGGTGTCGCGCCGGTGACAATGGTGATCATGACGGTGCTTCGAAGATGGAGATCACAAGCACGAAGAAGAAGATGGCCATATCATATCACTTATATTGATTGCATGTGATGTTTATCTTTTTATGCATCTTATCATGCTTTGATTGACAGTAGCATTATAAGATGATCTCTCAATAAATTATCAAGAAGTGTTCTCCCTGAGTATGCACCGTTGCCAAAGTTCGTCGTGCCCAGACCCCACGTGATGATCGGGTGTGATAAGCTCTACGTCCATCTACAACGGGTGCAAGCCAGTTTTTGCACATGCAGAATACTCGGGTTATACTTGACGAGCCTAGCATATGCAGATATGGCCTCGGAACACGGAGACCGAAAGGTCGAGCGTGAATCATATAGTAGATATGATCAACATAATGATGTTCACCATTGAAGACTAATCCATTTCACGTGATGATCGGTTATGGTTTAGTTGATTTGGATCACGTGATCACTTAGAAGATTAGAGGGATGTCTGTCTAAGTGGGAGTTCTTAACTAATATGATTAATTGAACTTTAATTTATCATGAACTTAGTCCTGGTAGTATTTTGCAAATTATGTTGTAGATCAATAGCTCGCGTTGTTGCTTCCCTGTGTTTATTTTGATATGTTCCTAGAGAAAATTGTGTTGAAAAATGTTAGTAGCAATGATGTGGATTGGATTCGTGATCTGAGGTTTATCCTCATTGCTGCACAGAAGAATTATGTCCTTGATGCACCGCTAGGTGACGGACCTATTGCAGGAGCAGATGCAGACGTTATGAACGTTTTGCTAGCTCAATATGATGACTACTTAATAGTTTAGTGCACCATGCTTAACGGCTTAGAATCGGGACTTCAAAGACGTTTTGAACGTCATGGACCATATGAGATGTTCCAGGATTTGAATTTAATATTTCAAGCAAATACCCGAGTTGAGAGATATGAAGTCTCCAACAAGTTCTATAGCTAAAAGATGGAGGAGAATCGCTCAACTAGTGAGCATGTGCTCAGATTGTCTGGGTACTACAATCGCTTGAATCAAGTGGGAGTTAATCTTCCAGATAAGATAGTGATTGACAGAATTCTCTAGTCACCATCACCAAGTTAGTAGAACTTCGTGATGAACTATAATATGCAAGTGATGACGAAAGTAATTCCCAAGCTCTTCGTGATGCTGAAATCAACGAAGGTAGAAATCAAGAAAAACATCAAGTGTTGATGGTTGACAAGATCACTAGTTTCAAGAAAAGGGCAAAGGGAAGACGAAGGGGAACTTCAAGAAAAACAACAAGCAAGTTGCTGCTTAAGTGAAGAAGCCCAAGCCTGGTCCTAAGCCTGAGACTAAGTGCTTCTACTGCAAAGGGACTGGTCATTGGAAGCGGAACTACCCCAAGTATTTGGTGGATGAGAAAGGATGGAAAAGTAAACAAAGTTATATTTGATATACATGTTATTGATGTGTACTTTACTAGTGTTTATAGCAACCCCTCAGTATTTGATACTAGTTCAGTTGCTAAGAATAGTAACTCGAAACAGGAGTTGCAGAATGAACAGAAACTAGTTAAGGGTGAAGTGACGATGAGTGTTGGAAATAGTTCCAAGATTGATATGATCATCATCGCACACTCCCTATACTTTCGGGATTAGTGTGGAACCTAAATAAGTGTTATTTGGTGTTGAGCATGAATATGATTTGATCATGTTTACTGCAATACGGTTATTCATTTAAGTAAGAGAATAAATTGTTGTTCTGTTTACATGAATAAAACCTTATATGGTTACACACCCAATGAAAAAGGTTCGTTGGACCTCGATCATAATAATACACATATTTATAATATTGAAGTCAAAAGATGCAAAGTTAATAATGATAGTGCAACTTATATGTGGCACTGCTGTTTAAGTCATATTGGTGTAAAGCGCATGAAAAAACTCCATGCTGATGGGATTTTGGAATCACTTGATTATGAATCATTTGATGCTTGCGAACCATGCCTCTTGGGCAAGATGACTAAAACGCCGTTCTCCGGAACAATGAAGCAAGCAACATATTTGTTGGAAATCATACATACTGATGTATGTGGTCCGATGAATATTAAGGCTTGCAGCGGGTATCATTATTTTCTGACCTTCAGAGATGATTTGAGCAGATATGGGTATATCTACTTGATGAAGCACAAGTCTGATACATTTGAAAATGTTCAAAGAATTTCAGAGTGGAGTGGAGAATCATCGTAACAAGAAAATAAAAGTTTCTACGATATGACCGTGGAGGAGAATATTTGAGTTACGAGTTTGGTCTTCAATTAAAACAATGTGGAATAGTTTCACAAACTCATGCCACCTGGAACACCACAGCATAATGGTGTGTCCGAACATCATAACTGTACTTTATTGGATATAGTGCAATCTATGATGTTTCTTACCAAATTACCAATATCGTTTTGGGATTATGCATTAAAGACAGCTGCATTCACGTTAAAAAGGGCACCATCTAAGTCCGTTGAGACGACACAATCTGAACTGTGGTTTGGCAAGAAACCAAAGTTGTCGTTTCTTAAAGTTTGGGGTTGTGATGCTTATGTGAAAAAGTTTCATCCTGATAAGCTCAAACCCAAATCGGAAAAATGTGTCTTCATAGGATACCCAAAGGAGACAGTTGGGTACACCTTCTATCACAGATCCGAAGGCAAGATATTCGTTGCTTAGAATGGATCCTTTCTAGAGAAGGAGTTTCTCTCGAAAGAAGTGAGTGGGAGGAAAGTAGAACTTGATAAGGTAACTGTACCTGCTCCCTTATTGGAAAGTGGTTCATCACAGAAATCAGTTCCTGTGACTACTACACCAATTAGTGAAGAAGCTATTGATGATGATCATGTAACTTCAAATCAAGTTACTACCGAATCTCTTAGGTAAACCAGAGTGAGATCCGCACCAGAGTGGTACGGTAATCCTGTTCTGGAAGTCATGTTACTAGACCATGACGAACTTGCGAACTATGAGGAAGCGATGATGAGCCCAGATTCCGCGAAATGGTTTGAGGCCATGAAATCTGAGATATGATCCATGTATGAGAACAAAGTATGGACTTTGATGGATTTGCCCGATAATCGGCAAGCCATAGAAAATAAATGGATCTTGAAGAGGAAGACGGACGCTGATAGTAGTGTTACTATATACAAAGCTAGAATTGTCGCAAAAGGTTTTCGACAAGTTCAAGGTGTTGACTACGATGAGAGTTTCTCACTCGTATCTATGCTTAAGTTTGTCCGAATCATGTTAGCAATTGCCGCATTTTATGAAATCTGACAAATGGACAAAACAAAACTGCATTCCTTAATGGATTTATTAAAAAAGAGTTGTATATGATGCAACCAGAAGGTTTTGTCAATCCTAAAGGTGTTAACAAAATATGCAAGCTCCAGCGATCCATCTATGGACTGGTGCAAGCATCTCGGAGTTGGAATATATGCTTTGATAAGTTGATCAAAGCATATAGTTTTATACAGACTTGCGGTGAAGCCTGTATTTACAAGAAAGTGAGTGGGAGCACTACAACATTTCTGATAAATATATGTGAATGACATATTGTTGATTGGAAATAATGTAGAATTATTCTACAAAGCATAAAGGAGTGTTTGAAAGGAGTTTTTCAAAGAAAGACCTCGGTGAAGCTGCTTACATATTGAGCATCAAGATCTATAGAGATAGATCAAGACGCTTGGTAAGTTTTTCAATGAGTACATACCTTGACAAGATTTTGAAGTAGTTCAAAATGGAACAGTCAAAGAAAGAGTTCTTGCCTGTGTTACAAGGTGTAAAATTGAGTAAGAGTCAAAGCATGATCACGGCAGAAGATAGAAAGAGAATGAAAGTCATTCCCTATGCCTTGGCCATAGGTTCTATAAAGTATGCCATGTTGTGTACCAGATCTATTGTATACCCTACACTGTTTTTGGCAAGGGAGTACAATAGTGATCTAGGAGTAGATCACTGGACAGCGGTCAAAATTATCCTTAGTGGAATAAGGATATGTTTCTCGATTATGGACGTGACAAAAAGGTTCGTCGTAAAGGGTTACGTCGATGCAAATTTTTGACACTAATCCAGATGACTCTAAGTCTCAATCTGGATACATATTGAAAGTGGGAGCAATTAGCTAAAGTAGCTCCGTGCAGAGCATTGTAGACATAGAATTTTGCAAAATACATAACGGATCTGAATGTGAAAGACCCGTTGACTAAGATTCTCTCACCAGCAAAACATGATCACACCTTAGTACTCTTTGGGTGTCAATCACATAGCGATGTGAACTAGATTACTGAATCTGGTAAACCCTTTGGGTGTTGATCACATATCGATGTGAACTATGGGTGTTAATCACATGGTGATGTGAACTATTGCTGTTAAATCACATGGCGATGTGAACTAGATTATTGACTCTAGTGCAAGTGGGAGACTCAAGGAAATATGCCCTAGAGGCAATAATAAAGTTATTATTTATTTCCTTATTTCATGATAAATGTTTATTATTCATGCTAGAATTGTATCAACCGGAAACATGATACATGTGTGAATACATAGACAAACAGAGTGTCACTAGTATGCCTCTACTTAACTAGCTCGTTGATCAAAGATGGTTATGTTTCCTAGCCATAGACATGAGTTGTCATTTGATTAACGGGATCACATCATTAGGAGAATGATGTGATTGACATCACCCATTCCGTTAGCTTAGCACTCGATCGTTTAGTATGTTGCTATTGCTTTCTTCATGACTTATACATGTTCCTATGACTATGAGATTATGCAACTCCCGTTTGCCGGAGGAACACTTTGTGTGCTACAAAACATCACAACATAACTGGGTGATTATAAAGGAGCTCTACAGGTGTCTCCAAAGGTAGATGTTGGGTTGGCATATTTCGAGATTAGGATTTGTCACTCCGATTGTCGGAGAGGTATCTCTGGGCCCTCTCGGTAATGCACATCACTTAAGCCTTGCAAGCATTGCAACTAATGAGTTAGTTGCGAGATGATGTATTACGGAACGAGTAAAGAGACTTGCCTGTAACGAGATTGAACTAGGTATTGGATACCGACGATCGAATCTCGGGCAAGTAACATACCGATGACAAAGGGAACAACGTATGTTGTTATGCGGTCTGACCGATAAAGATCTTCGTAGAATATGTAGGAACCAATATGGGCATCCAGGTCACGCTATTGGTTATTAACCGGAGACGTGTCTCGGTCATGTCTACATTGTTCTCGAACCGTAGGGTCCGCACGCTTAAGGTTTCGATGACAGTTATATTATGAGTTTATGAGTTTTGATGTACCGAAGGAGTTCGGTGTTCCGGATGAGATCGGGGAAATGACGAGGAGTCTCGAATTGGTCGAGACGTAAAGATCGATATATTGGACGACTATATTCGGACATCGGAAAGGTTCTGAGTGGTTCGGGTATTTTTCGGAGTACCGGGGAGTTACGGGAATACGGGGGAGAAGTATTGGGCCTTATTGGGCCATACGTGAAAGGGAGAGGGGCTGCCTAGGGCAGGCCGCGCGCCCCCCCAAGGCCTAGTCTGAATTGGACTAGGGGGAGGGGCTGCACCCCCTCCTTCCTTCCCTTCTCTTTTCCCCTTCCTTGTCTCCTACCCCTACTACATGGAAGGACTCCTAGTTGGACTAGGAAAGGGGGGAATCCTACTCCCGGTGGGAGTAGGACTCCCTAGGGCGCGCCATAGAGAGGCCCGGCCCTCCCCTCCTCCACTCCTTTATATACGAGGGCAGGGGGCACCCGTAGAACACACAAGTTGATCTTCGTGATCGTTTCTTAGCCGTGTGCGGTGCCCCCCTCCACGATATTACACCTCGGTCATATTGTAGCGGTGCTTAGGCGAAGCCCTGCGACAGTTGAACATCAAGATCGTCACCACGCCGTCGTGCTGACTGAACTCCTCCCCGAAGCTTTGCTGGATCGGAGCCCGGGGAGCGTCATCGAGCTGAACGTGTGCCAAGAACTCGGAGGTGCCGGAGTAACGGTGCTTGGATCGGTTGGACCGGGAAGACGTACGACTACTTCCTCTACGTTGCGTCAACGCTTCCGCTTCGGTCTACGAGGGTACGTAGACAACACTCTCCCCTCTCGTTGCTATGCATCACCATGATCTTGCGTGTGCGTAGGAATTTTTTTGAAATTACTATGTTCCCCAACAATCACATGCGAGAACAATCGAAGAGAACCAAATGTGTTGAAGATTGCTTTATCACATTTTGAAAATATAATAAGAGTGCAGACGCTCCTCCATCCGGTTCCTAGTACTAGTATAGTAGTACATACCTCTATAGACTATAGTAGTAGTAGTAGTAGTAGTAGTAGTAGTACTAGTAAACTTTGTGCTTGGCTGTTCGCCTCTTCGGGAAGTGCAACAATAATAGTACTAGTATAGTGTATGCTTCTGGCAATCTGACACCGAATTAACTATTGCACGTCCACCACCTGAGCGAAGGACAACTTGCATTAGTCAAAAGTTTCTCCTTGTCCTGCGAGCCACCGCGCGCAAGCTTCTCCCGTCCTGCAACCTTCTCCTCGTTCGGCAAGTTGACGGGACATAGTAAAGTAATGCTAGTCCATGCTGCCTCCTCTCCGGTTAATATGGATTAATTTCAAACGAGATAAATACACTGTCTGTCACTGTATATTTGTAAAAATACGGTCAGTGGACTTCATAATATGCTCATTGCGCTCAATATATATATTTTCCGGTGTTCATACGGTCACTAGCTCACCCTGACTGAGTATGTGTGTGCATGCACGTGTAGGTTGAGCACTTGAGCGTGACCGTGTGTGTTCCGTCGTGTGCCCAGACATGCATGCATTAGGGCGTCACGCGCGTTTTTGCGTCCATGTGTATGTGTGACTGTTGCATACCCGTAGGGGGAGTACGTGTAGGGGCCACTAAGGAGCAGTCAAATCACACAGTAAGTTAGTCGGAAGAAGCAATCATCATTTCACTCTTGAATGACACATACGCAATATAAAATGGTTGATATGGAGAGAAAAAAGAAAACCACTATATATACAGTAGCAGGAGCCTAAGCTACAAGCCTGCTTGCTTAGGTTGCTCTCTTCACAAGCATAGAATGACGGGCCTGATCCCGCAGCTAGGGGAAGGAAACAATGTTCCGCGTAGACGTGGTCGACATCGGCGAGGGAGAAAGCCCACAGTCGGTGCGTCCAATCGGGGGTCCCCGCGGTATGGGCCGATGCTGCGTGCCAACCGCCCTTCTAGCTACAGCCAGACGTCCCAGGTAGTCCATCTTCCTTTTGGAGCCGGCTTGCTCCACTGCCGTAGCTCCATCTCCATGTCGATCTTTCTCTACTTCTATCGGCTTCTACTTGTGATGAGTTTATGTCTCATGAACTAGTGCCAGTACTATTATTCTAATCACACTTCTTCAATATCTTTGCCATCAGGGATGCTCAGGTCGATTTTAGTGGAACTGCACAAAAGCATCGTATGATCCGAGGGTGCCAGCCGTCTTTCCTTCGACGGGTTCTACCTGGCCAGGAAATTAAATCATGTTTAGGGTTTAGGGTTTAAGTCGTAGTGACCCCATCAGTAGTTTTTCTATCGTACACGCTCTCACAACTTTTTTCTTTAGTTGTGAAGTAAATATTGGCTATGATCTGTGAATCATTGAGATGCATCAGCATGCGTGTTAGTTTTCCTTTGTATTTGAAGGAATGTTGTAACGGGGCAACCTTGGAATAGGAATGAAAATGGAGTGGAAAAGTTCCCGTTTTTCCGGAGAAAAAATGGAAACGGAGAGAAACCAATGTTTCGTTTCATTGGATCGCGCCATCGAGCAAAACCAACGTTTAAATCATGTCTGTCGTGTTCGTGTCTCACCCTCCTCCACGGCTCGACCCCACACGGTCGCTCAGCATGCCACTCACCGCAAACCGAGCAGTATACCATAACTTTCCCGCCTGCTTGTCGATGGATCACGCCATGGAGTACTAGAACTACTGGAAGAGATTGACGAGTTGGGGGAGGACAGCTAGCTGTAGCACGGACTCCCAAGAACTTTTTACATGCATATTGTAGCCAGCTATTGCGACCTATGAACGCGGAGCAGCCGCGTGCACCCGGAAGCGGTGCGGGCGATGCTCTCTCTGGCCGGGCATGAATGCGACACTGACCGTTTCGGGCGGGAAGCACGTGCGGGTGATGAAGAGGGTTCGGGTTGGTCAGGACCGGCCGTGGCAACGGTCCGGACATGCGCAAACAAGAGATGGTGTACGTTAATATTGTTGCGTATATAATTAACAACGTAAATAACGTGCCAGTTGGACAAATATGATTGGAGATGGAGATGGAAATTGAATTTTACGTAAACACGGATATGCATGTCTATGTCTATGTGTGTGTGCGCGACGACTCTCGCGACCTGGAAGCGGGGGCGTGTTTTTGATCGAGTTTTCTTTCTTGGTACGTTAGAAAATCAGTTTGTCTAATTCACATCTAGATGTTATTTAAGGATATCACATCTAAGCTCCCACAAGTATATAATGTAGCAACAAGAAACAAAAAAACTAGGAAAAGACCACAAACAGAGTGGACATTAACTTATATGTGACATAACTATGTCACATCTAGATGTGTCCTAGACAGACCCTTAAAAAATTGTCCGCCAGTTTTCGTTTCTTTTTTCCGGGAATGCTCGTATTCTATTTAAAACCACTGCTATGGAGAGATTTTTTTACTCCATTATAGCCTCTTGTTATGTAGAGTTTCTCGCGTCTCGCTCTCTCACCCTCTCCATATCAAAACAAGATAACAGTGTCCACTCTATCTCTCTCCTCACCGGTGGTCACAGATCCGGCCGAATCCCGTCCGCTGCGGGAGGTGAGGAGGTGCAGCGTTGACATTGTCGCCGTCGGCGACGGAGGAAGCCGGTGCGCACCGTCCTCTCGGAGCCGGCGCTGGCGCAGACGAAGATCCTCCGTGCCCTTGTTCGTTGCCGTCGTGTGGGCAGATCCCGCCCGCCCGCCTAAATGACATCTCACCCACCTGAGGTATAACTTCTTGTACTGGTCCAGCTCCCCAGGTCGCTGCGTGCAGGTTTTCTTCTATGCGACTACTCCCCAGCTCCCCATGCATAGTAGCTAGGGTTCGTCGGCTGGTCCAACATCACCTACTAGTACTACTATTATAGAGGAAATGCCACTCAAAAAGTTGTCCTGATTTATGCCTCGGTGGAGGTATACATGTTGTTTCGACAAAAAGTACATGGTGGTTGTGCGGTCATTGTCCATATGGTGGTAGTACTATCACTGGTTAAATGAAGAAATGCTTTTTTTCTCAGGTATCCTGGTTTAGTTCTCATCAAGATAATTATGATGCTTCTGTTTGTTGGTGTACTTTTCATTAATTCTTATTGACAATTGAGATGTCATTGCTAACCCTTTTTTATATTTTTGGAAAAAGCGATGCGTGTCTCCATACCCGGGCATGTCTTCCTCAATTTTAGTGGAACTGCACAAAATTGGATGGCCATTGTTATTCCGCCTCACTGTCCTCTGCCACGTGGTTCTTCCTTCCTCGAGCTTGATTACTGAGAAGAAACAGACCACAGTGAGGATTTGTTGAACTTCTTAGGTGCCTCACCCAAACTTGATGCCAAATGGATGATGCATCACCACGATGGCCTATCGATGCTCATGGTTGCGCCTCATGGTTGCGTCGGCTGGTGAAGCTGATCGATTTTCGATGAAAAACAAGTTGTCTTCAATCAGTGCTCTTTGCTTGTTACGCACAAAGATGATATTCTTCGTCAGTTCACCTTGGTTGCGTTGGAGACGCAGTCGTCTTTCACGTTGGTGCAATTTTATCACACAATTGGCTATGAACCAAATGTTTCCTCGAAGAAGGATCGATGTTGGTACTAAGAGCATAAGTTCTGTATTGATTTCTAAGCCTTCTCACAACTTTGTCTCCAACTCCCCTATAATTTTATTTGTCCAGCTATTAACTTTGATTTAAAAAATGGTGTGGACTAAAGACCCGGATGGACGTAGTAGCCCTCCATTTTTATTTACTCCGCATATTAGATTTGACTGAAGTCAAACTTTGTAATGCTCTCAAACCTTTCTGATAATTGAAATTAAATTTCTTTATTTGTACACACTCTCACACGTTTCCAATAATTTGGCGCATGTGTGGTTGTTCACTTAAGGGAGGGTAGTGTACCACACGTGAAGGACAGGAAGTGCGACCAGGACGCGTGGGCGTGGATCATTAGTTCATCGGAAGTAGTACTAGTTTTCTTCACTGTACATTAAATAAAGAGTTTCATTTCATACTTCCACAATTTAAAACGATTGTTATGGAGAGAATAAGAAAACCACTCCACTATATTTTACTCGTATACACGAGAGTACTATATGGACGCAGCTTCATTGACTTAGTGCACCTACCTTTGGATTTACGACAGGTGGGCCCAAATTGTGGCTGGCTCACCTGTCATACAGCCAAAAGCAGGTGCAGTGAAGGCACCGGAGCTCAGTCCGTACTACAGTATTATATATATAAGCGGGAGCCTCAGCGCTTGTTCGCTAGGGTTTGAACTCTCCACACGCTCGCCGCACTATATATATGTTACACACTGGAGGATCAACGTTCATTTGCTTGGGTTTGCTATATTCACAGTCTCTCACCCTCTCTTCACCAGATCTAAACAAGAATGCGTTGGCCTCTTGTCTCTCTCTCCCCCTCACAGCTGGTGAAGGAGGCGTCCGTATCCCGTCGCACCGGGAAGGGGAGGAGGTGCAACGTTCACTCTATTGCCTTCGGCAAGGGAGGCAATCCACTGCCGGTTGCGCTGTTCTCTTTCACCCAGCGCCTATGCGGGAGGGCCACCGACCCCTTCTTCCTCGCTGCCGTACGTAGTGTGGGCAGACCCGGCCTCCCGCCGCACGCTTTGCCACATCCTGACGACCCTAAGGTATAAGTTTCTTTGAAACCGTCGTTGCTCTAGCTGCATGTGGATATTTTTCGATCTGTAGTCGAATCTAGGTCTTGGTTCAAAGAGGAAAGAAGGGTGTGGTGGGCTAGAGCAAGAATCTAGGACGTGGTTCAATGAGGAAAGGAGGGGCGGAAAGTAGTATAGACTGGCTATCCAGCCGCTTTGTAGGTCGAAAAGGGAAAAAGGGGGTAACGCAGTACACACATCTGTAAGGAACCGATCTCTTTGTTGAAAAGGGAAACAAACTAGGGGGGTCAGGTAGTTTGTGCACGACTAGATTTGCTGCCCTCACATAGGAAGAAGGTTCAAAGAGAACAAATATGGGACCAGCGCATATATGTTGCTTGGCTACATACTCTGCATCGCCCATTTATACGTGTGGACGCACATGGTGCTGGCATGTCCCATGCAGCTATTTTGCTGTTGTTAATCTCAGAATCAACTACTGATCTGTTTTAAAAGAATTTCTCTGTTAATATGAATCAATGCAACCGTTTTAGAAATGCTACTGTCCTATACTTTGTTTTCCATCAAGATAAGGTAGATGCTTCTTTTTGTGGCCGCATGTTTCATCCTCCTTTATTGGCCAGTAATTGTTTTCTTTTTTGCCTCTTAAAACAGGGATATCTATTCAACTTGTTGCTATAGAAAACTCAAATGTCACACCGGCAACTTTGCTTGATTTTAGTGCAACTGCATAAAACTTGATTGGATTTCCTATTCGTGTTGGTAGATTCGTATTTTATGTTGGTCATCTCATGAAAGATCAGTACAGGCCTTCATCCACATGATTGTGCAGTGTGCTTTGAGATGCTGTGCTACTTGTATTGGTATTGTTTTAAATAAATGATGAATTGAAGCTATTGTATTGCTGTCTTTTCCCATTAAGTAGTGAACAAAAATGGGACCAACCCAGACAAGATGCTTGTTGCTTTGTTTCAACAAATTCAACATCACCCCCTTTATAAGCCAGTAATTGATGCCACTCTCAGAATTAACTACTGAATCTTATTTCAAAACTGCAACACTTGTTAGGGATTGGCGGGATTACCATTTTTGTGGCCGCATGTTTCATCCTCCTTTATTAGCCAGTAATTGATTCCTTTTTTGCCTCTGTTTATACAGGGATATCTATTCAACTTGTTGCTATTGTGAAATTTTTATTCGCTACGCGAAACACTTTGCTTGATTTCAGTGCAACTACACAAAACCAGATTGGATTTCCTATTCGTGTTCGGGAATTCGTAGGTGATCTTGTGTGCGTCATGACATGTTGGTACTTGCCTTCATCCACATGATCGTGCAGTGTGTTTTGAGATGCTGTGCTACTTGTATTGGTACTGTTTTAAATAAATGATGAATTGAAGCTATTGTATTGCTGTCTTTTCCCATTAAGTAGTGAACAAAAATGGGACCAACCCAGACATGATGCTTGTTGCTTTGTTACAACAAATTCAGCATCACCACCTTTATAAGCCAGTAATTGATGCCACTCTCAGAATTAACTACTGAATCTTAATTCAAAACTGCAACACTTGTTAGGGATTGGCGGGATTACCATTTTTGTGGCCGCATGTTTCATCCTCCTTTATTAGCCAGTAATTGATTCCTTTTTTGCCTCTGTTTATACAGGGATATCTATTCAACTTGTTGCTATTGTGACATTTTGCTTCGCTACATGAAACACTTTGCTTGATTTCAGTGCAACTGCACAAAACGAGATTGGATTTCCTATTCGTGTTGGCAGATTCATATTTTATCGTTGTCGGTCTCATGAAAGGTCAGTACAGGCCTTCATCCACATGATTGTGCAGTGTACTTTGAGATGTTGTGCTAGTTGTATTGGTACCGTTTTAAATAAATGTTGAATTGAAGCTATTGTATTGTTGTCTTTTCCCATTAAGTAGTGAACAAAAATGGAACCAACCCAGACATGATGCTTGTTACTTTGTTACAACAAACTCTGCATCACCCCTTTATAAGTAGATGGAAGCACATATTGTTGTTGCGCCCACTCTACCCTGGAACTATTTATGCTTTTCGTTAATCTAATGTCGCTGGTAAAATTAATCAATGACACTCTCAGAATTAATTAATTACTGAATCTTAGTTCAAAACTGCAGCACTTGTTAGGGATTGGCGGGATTACCATTTTTGTGGCCACATGTTTCATCCTCCTTTATTGGCCAGTAATTGATTCCTCTTTTGCCTCTATTAAAACAGGGATATCTTTTCAACTTGTTGCTATTGCGACATTTTGCTTCGCTTAATTTTGGTGGAACTGCACAAAATGAGACCGGATTTCCATATATGCGTTGAGATCTCTTTGAGATCTTCCTCACGAGTTGTTTCAAATCTTGGTCTTGAATGGTCAGTACCGACCTTCCTCCGAATTAACTACTGAATCTTAGTTCAAAACTGCAAACACTTGTTTGGGATCGGCAGGAGTACCATTTCTGTTAGGGATCGGCCGGAGTACATGTTTAAGAAATGTATTGTTCAGATAATGTCTCTGTTATTATATATCAGTTACAGACTTACAGTGTTTTACAAATGGTACTATCCTGCTTTGTAGTTCTTTCTACATGTTTAACCAAGGTATTGTTAAGATAATGTCTCTGTTAAAATGAATCAGTCGCATTGTTTTAGGAATGATACTTTTATGCTTTTTCCTTCTTTATACATCTTGAAACAAGGCATTGTTAATATAATGTCTCAGTTAATATGAATGAATCACACTGATTGAGAATTGCTACTCTCCTGCTTTGTTTCCCATTAAGATAAGGTAGATCAATAGATGTTTTTCTTCTGGGAGTACAAGTCATCAACCGTTATTTCTCAGTAATTTTTTCCCTTATACCTTTTGTTGCTTACAGGGATATCAAAATTAAAGCTCGGTTTTATTCCGACTTCGATTTTAGTTCAACTGCACAAAAGGAGCCAATGTGTCCAAGGCAAAATGCTGCATTACTGGGTCCAGTTGGTCGTTCCACTTTGCAGAAAAAAGCAGTCATTGTTTGCGCTACATTACAGAAGGAATGACCGAGAAGCTTTACAGAGTATTAGGCCTTCCACTATGTAGGCCAAAAGAGGTGCCAATTTCACCTTTTCTTAGTTTGGCACCAAATCCCTCAATTGCTACAGCCGGTGCCATAAATATTAGACACCGGTGACATCACTAGTCTGCAGAGACCATTGGCAATTTAACAACATGTGGAGTGCCCTGGGCAAGAAGTGCCCAAACAAGTACAAAAAGCGACAGGACTCCATGATCATAGGCATTACATATTTTGAATGGGAAAAGCTTGTCAAAGTTTAATCATTGATGTTAGCAAGAAGCGACAGGACTCCACGATCATAGGCATTACATATTTTGAATGGGAAAAGCTTGTCAAAGTTTAATCATTGATGTTAGCAAGAAGACATTAGTTTAATATATTGGAATTGGAAAACCTTGTCAAAATTTGCTCATTGATGTTAGCCAGAAGACATGCATTTGATATTTTTGAGGGGACGCCCTTGCCGTGAGCAGCGTCGAGTGTTTTTCCTATTCTTGTGTGCAGTTTAGAAGTAAATAGTTACTCTGCTGAGATATTCCTGTGTTAAGAGTTTGTTCTGAATATTGTCTATGTAATGCCAGACCTTGTGTTTTGAGCTTCGAATGATGTGGCATGCGGCATCACGAGCTGTTCATCGTGCCTCCTGAGAATAATGCTTCGTATTGTTTTGCATGTCGATCTAATGCCAGTGATTTTCTTGTTAAGAAGATCATCCTCTTTTGTTGTTTCCGTGCTTAAGAAGTTCATCGTCTGATGTTTCATTCGTAGCCTATACGACAAGTGGGGTAGGTTAGATGTGTAACCATATGATCTTCCGGCCAACTCATGATATTAGGCCGTGATTGGATCGTCGTTTTCCAACCAAAACCGCTTGTAAAACTGACGCTTGTAAATTAAAGCAGATGGTCTCGGACGAAGGCGCTTGGTTGGTCGATTTCGACTAGTAAAATATCGGAAGTACTTGACACACGATAAAAACGCTGAACGATACTCGGATGATTGCTAATCCACCCATTAGCTGTTGTTTCAGCCTTGCCCATGGATGGCATGATACGCACGTCGTGCATGTATCATCTGGTAATGTTGTCCATATAGCAGTGCTCGTAAAATATACACTGGTCTCTCAAATTACGCGCGTAACCCGCCGGTTTTACTTACAGACCTCGGGCCCTCGGTTTCATTATGCCTGTATTTTACGCATTGTTTTCGATGATGAGTAAATTACACTTGTATGTTAATACAGGTTTGAAATAGCCAGAGCTCCCAAGCGCGACCTTACCGTTTCATGCCGTCTCAGTTTCTCGAAGGTGCTCATAGGTGTCCAATGATCCTGGCTTCCTGAATGTGTAGCGGGCGCTGTATCAGACCATCCGTAGTGCCCGCGAGGCCCTCTCCGTTGTCCTTCGAGTTGTTGCGCTCGCCGTGGCGCCGAGCATTGTTAACATCGTCAACAAACATGATGATTCTGGAGATGACTTTATTTTGACTGGATGACACTAGAGACCCACTAGGGCCATAGCCGTACGTACGCAAGTGCCTCCTTATTATGTACAACTATAATTTTTTTGCTTTCTCCTGGTTTCCTGACATCACGGTCCCACACCATTGTCAACATATGTAGTCAATATAAATGAGAGAATTGCACAAGGTGCGGCCGACAGCTGGGACCAAGCAGCTCGAGCAGTATTTGTGTTTTTGAGGCGTGAGAACTGCAGAGCTTTTCTTGGCGATGATTCCGTTGTTGTTCAGAGGAGAGCAGGGTATTAACTAGGCGGGCTGTGGCCCGTCTAGCCCAGGCCAGATATCCAGCCCAGATACTAATTTTTTCAAGATGAAAATGGCTAGCCCAGCTATACGTCTTTTTGAGGAATACCCAGGCAAGGTCAACTTATTATTCTCCGCCCCGCTGGGCTGCAAATCTTTCCTAGGAGGGATGCATTAGGCTTAACAGGAAAATGGGCTTTAAAAAATAATAAATGGGATGTAATTATAAAAACTGGGCAGTAACTATAAAAAAAATGCACCAAACACGAAATTAGTTTATAAAATATTATTTATGGATTTTGAAAATCTTAAATTTTCATTGTTGCGTGCGCAATGTTTTGTTGGATTTTACCGTAATACAAATTTATATTTAATTGTCGGGGGAAATCTGCCTCCACGAACACCTATGGGAACCGAGCCCCTTTCTGGTTCGGCGGGGGGCGGAGGTCGCGCGAAGAGCGGATCGAGGCGATGCACACAAGGGGTTTACCTAGCTTCGGGCCGCACGGATGCGTAAAACCCTACTGCTGCTTTGTGGTTTGTATTGTGTTCTTGTTCGGGAGCGCTGAGTGCTACAGTACACTCAGGCAACTAATCAGGCCAAGCGTGAGTGGCCTCCCTCCTTCCCTTCCTACGTTGCGCATGGGGCCTCCTTTTATATGCGCAAGGGGTTTCCCACAGGTGGCAACGCAGGCGGGGGTAAAACTGGAAAACGCTGTGTTGGGTACAGCTGTTTGCATAGTGCTATCAAACCTAACTCTGACGGCAGGGGACAAGGGCATTAAATGCCCGTCTAGGTCGCCCGAACAGTGCAGAAAAGGGACCGTCAGGGGCGCCACCGTTTGCCATGACGGCTACCCTGTCAGCGTTGCTTCGCCACCGCATGCCCCTGGTTGCGCAGCCTCTCGCCACGTACGCCTGGAATGGCCCCAGAGCGACGCGTGGGTGGATGAGCTGGAACGCAGGCGCGGGGTGGTGAGTTGCCGCGGCAAGCGCCTTGCCGCGGTTGTTGCCTTCTCGCGCCCGGGAGCTTGTCGCTCACCGGTCCTTGCCGGGACGTGTGGCGTGTCGCAGCAAGTCTCTTGTCGTGCCCTGGTCGGCCTTCCCGGCAAGCTCCTCTTGCCGGGGCCTTGTGCTTCGAGTGGCCATCCCGGCAAGCTCCTCTTGACGGGGCCTTGCTCTCTTCGGGTGGCCTTCCCGGCAAGCTCCTCCTGCCGGGGCCTTGGCTCAAATACTTTGTTCTTGGATGGCCCGAAAAGGGACCATGGAGAGTTTTGGCGATCACCTGGCAAGCCTTGCCGCGGGGTGCTGCGACTGCCCGTGCACAAGTTCGGGGTACTAAGGTACCCCTACTTTAGTACACCGACAGGAGCCCCCGGGCCTGGGCCATACACGGTGCCGAGCGCTGTTGGGCCAGGCCCAAAACAGTGCACGGGCATGTGCGGCCTGGGTCACGCTGCATCTTTTTCTGCATCCACCACGCCCTCCCCGAACGGCACGCGTCGAACGCGGCATCATGGGGAGAGGCGTGCGTGACGTGGGCGGCGTGCACGGAGCTGAAGCCCGCAGGCACGCGTCACGTCGCAGGTGATTTGTTTATTCGGAAAGGCGAAATGCCCCCCTCCTTATAAGCAGGGGAAAGAGGGGCAGTCCACCCACCCACCAGTTGCGATTCCTCGAAAATCTCCGCCACTTCCCAAGAGAAGCAGCGTTCCGCCCCTTCCGTCGCCACCAGTACTACCGACGCCGCCGACCTCCCTCCCCGCTTCCGCCATGGCCCCGAAGGGCGACAAGGGAAAAGGAAAGGCTGTGAAGTCGGCCGAGGGGCAGCGACTTGAGGCGCTGGGAAAGGAGCAGGCAACCTTCCCCCCTCAGCTCGACGCGTTGGACCTGAGGGAGGAATTCTACCTCTTCTGGTCGACGGGGACGCGAGCGCATCCGCGCACGAGGGTTCTTCCCGCCGCCGTCCAGAAGGAGTATCCGACTGGGTATCCCTTCTTTCCTCTGTTCTTCTATTGCGGGCTCTGCCCGCCCTTCTCTAAATTTTTCTGCGACATCATGAACACCCACGGGTTCCATCTCCTTGATTTCACCCCCAATGCTGTCCTGACCATGGCAATTTTCGCACATCTTTGCGAAAATTTTGTCGGAGTTTATCCAAACGTAGCCCTCTTCCGCCACTTCTTCACGCCCCGAGTAGAGAGAGGAGAGCCTCTCTCCGGCGGGATCGCCTGGATCTCGAAGCTCGGCAAGAAGGATGCTTATCTGGAGGGAGAGCTTCACAGCAAATGGGAGGAATGGAGAGCAGACTGGTGCCTGATCATCGAGGAGAACCCGCAGCCATTCACTGCCGTGCGCCGAACTCCTGTGGTGCGCGGCAGGGATTGGAGCGACGTGGCTCCGGACGACGACAAGTTGCAGATTGCCGTTACCTGGATCCTGCGGCTTAGGCGTGCCGGGCTCACAGTTGGCGCCGTTGGCACAGATTTCCTCCGCTGCCGCATCGCTCCCCTACAGGAGAAAGGGAGACCCGCCTGGGAGTTCCAGAATGCGGCGGACATCATGAGGCTGCGCCCTGGCCTCAACTTCAATTTCACTGTCTTGGAGCTTGACGGGACGCTCAGGGAGCTGTTCAAGCACGACCCCGATCACCCCGAATGGTTCAGGCTGCGGCGAGGCGTCGTCCCGTTGTGCAACAATTCGTTGCTCAGCCGCATCCTCGCAATGATGCCACTGTGCGACTCGCACGTGATCGACTCCACTTGGCAGGAACCCGCTGGCGATGTCGTGCGGGCGTTCTTCGACGACTTGGTGGAGGTGCCAGTCGACCCCGCCGAGCAGAAGGGCCTCACCCGGGACACCACCGACGAGGAGTTGGCGCGCATCGCCTCCAGGATGGAAGAGGCGGCGGCAGCCGCGGCCACGGGCGAATTTGGATTCACATTGGCGGAGGCGGACGCAACGGAGGCGGAAAGCCTTGCTGATCGAGCGGAGTTTGTCGGCGATGAAGAGCCTGCCGGGCACGGCGTCGAGGCGGACAAGCCCACCGAGGACACGAGCGGCTTGCCGGAGGTTGACGCCTCTTCCTCCCGACCTTCGGGCAGCTCGTCGCAAGAGGAGCCCCCGGCTCAACCACGGAGGCGTCTCCGCAAGGCCGGAGACTTGGTGGGGCGGCAGACGAGCCAGCAGCCGCAGCGCCGCGTGACACGCTCCGCTGTGGCAGCAGGAGTGGGGTCTTCGCGGGCCGCCGCTTCTGCTCCTGCCGCCCCTCGCGCCACGGCGACAGTCGGGGCAAGGCCGTCTCAGGCTAGCGCCACCACTGCCTCCGCCAAGCGGCCGAGGGAGCCTACTCCTCCGCCTCCTCGCGCCAGAAGCGGGCCAGTCTTCGACTTCTCCGCGCTTAGCTCCGACGAGGAAGAGGGAGAGGAGTAAGATCCCCGCTGTACTTGTATTTCTTCAATTCTTGCAGTTGTGTCTCGCATCTCATTTGCTTTCCTCTGAATTTGCTCCTTTTCAGGACTCTGGCTCAGAGGGCGGCAAAGAGAGCCAAGGTCCCGGTGGTCATCCTTGACGACGAGCCCACCGTGACAGCAGGGGGTGCGCCTGAGATGACCTTGTCGGACCCTCCAGCTAATCCTCAAAGCAGCCCCCAGCGCAGCCCCCAGCGTAAGCATATGATTTGCTTCCTGCCGTTGGGCGCGCCCGGGTACTCTTCATTTTTTTGACATCCGGCTGACGATTTGCGTAGGAGCAGAGCAGCCCCACCAGGAGCGTCCGGAGACCGCCCCCGATGCGCCACCTGCTACAACTACACCGCCGAGGGGGAGTTCCCCGGCAAGGGAGGAATCCCCGGCAAGGGAGCAGTCCCCGGCAAGGGAGCAGTCTCCGGCAAGGGAGCAGTCTCCGGTAAGGGACAGCACCGGCGACCCCTTGGTAACGGAGACCATGACTGCAGACGCTGGCGCAGGTAACCTTCCTGCCTCGAAACTCCCCTGGGGTTCTTCTTCTTTGGATAGTTGCTTGACTTCTGTCCCTCTTTCGGCCTTCGGACCCGTCCGCCACGGACCCGATGGAGACCGAGGTCGTTGTCGAGGAGGCGCGCGGCCATACCGACGACGTGGTCGAGGTCGTCGTCAAGGACGAGGCGCGCGGCCACACCGATGACGTGGCCGCCACCGGAGAGGCGGATGGTGCTGAAGATCCGGCCGGCGAAGAGGCCGCCAAGGCTGCCGCAGCAGCCGCTGGCGAGGGGGCCGGCGATCATACTGACGGCCCTGGGGCCGCAGGAGCGTCAGGCGCTGCACCGATCGCCGATCCTGCTCCCGCCGAGGCGTCGGGCCCCGAGGAGCCCCCAGCCAGGCGTCTACCTGAAGGCCGGCGACGATGTCTTCATTAAGCTCCCCTGGGAGTCGACTTCCAGGGCGCCGGTCGAGGGGGAGACCTTGGATGGAGAGGTGCTCGCCTCCGCCGGGCTGACGCTGGTTGATGCGCCAAGTAGCAGCGGCGGCGAGCCTGAGGAGGAGCGGCTGCTCCCGAAGCTGGTGTCACTCTACCGCGCCCGACAAGCCAAGGTGGAATGCCGAGAAGCGCTTGTCGCGAAGGCGGGAGTGGACATGGAGAAGCGCGCCGAGGAGCTCCGGGAGCTCAACCAGGAGGCCCTCCGACCCTTGGCGGAGGAGCGGAGGCAACTCGACGAGGCGCGGACGACCTTCATCCTTGAGAAGGCCGAATCCGAAGAGCAGCAGAGGCTTGCCGCCGAGGGGCTGTCCGCGCGGGAGGGCGAGCTGGTGCAGCAGAAAGCCAGCCTCGCTAGCCACGAGGAGGAGGTCGCCGCGCGCGAGCAAGCGCTTGGCGGAGCTCTCAAGGAAGCGCAAGATGCTGCCGCGGCCGCCGAGGCCGCCAAGAAGGAGCTGGAGACGAGGGTGGCGCAGCTCGACACTGATCTTAAGGCGAGCGGTGAGGAGCTCGCCGCGCTCAAACAAGAGCGCGAGAATGGTGCTTATACCCTCGGCGAGCTGCAAGGACGCTTCGCCGATAAGATCAGGGAGCTTAACGCTACCAAGGACTCCAATGCTGATCTCGAGATGAAGCTGGCCACCTTGTCCAAGACGCTGGACAGCGCCAAGGAGCAAGAGGCGACCTTGCGGAAGGAGATCGCGGACAACGAGGCGCTGTTGGAGAGCGCCGCAGTTACACAGAACGACTTCAGGGCGGCGGTGGAGCAGTGGACGGGGGGTCTGGTGGACATCGCCGCCTCCATCGACAAGGAGTTGTCGCTGTTGGGGATGGAGGGTCACGAGTATCCCTCCGGCGCAAACCTCCCACCCAGCGCCAAGCTCACTTCGTTCTTTAAAGGCGTGGCGACGGCCCTTCGGGAACTCCGGGATGCGATCCCAGAGCGGCTGGCCGACGAGACGCGCGATGCCTGCGCTGGAGCCCTTGAGAAGGTGTTGGTGAAGATCGTCTTCCGCAACCCAGGCCTCAAGCTCACCAACGTCCTCAGATCCCTGCCGTCAGAAGCTGACCTGGAGGAGATCAGGGCCCTCGTCGCGCCCATTGTGGAAAGGGTGGCCGGGATCAAGAGGATCGAGGGCGACCGCGTGGATTAGGCCGCCTGCCCTTTTCTTTTCTTGTCGCCGCTGGCCGAGTTATGAAAACAATTCATTAGGGCTACGACAAGCTATCTTGTAATATAACTTTATCTTAGGTAGTGAATGCACTGTTACTTCCTCTATTTGATTCCCTCCTTTGTATGTTATTGCCCTACGCTTTTAGGGAACTTGCCAGCGTAGGCACACTTGCTGAGTGCGGGACATCAGCAGCCCGCTGGCGGCGCCGTTGCCGGCAAGAAACCTTGTCGCGGCTAGCCGCGGTTCACTTAAGTTGTTGAGCAGGCTCGAAGCGAAATAAGGGCGCAACTGCAGTTGCAGCACACTCAAGTCGCTGAGCAAGCTCGAAACAAAGTAAGGGCGCGAGTCTGGTCGCAGCATACTTAAATCGTTGAGTGGACTCGAAACGAAGTAAGGGCGCGACTAGCCATGAGCTGGTTCCTCCACGCACAGGTTTTCCATACAAAGTACGGTCGTTCGAGGAAGATAACCTTAGAATTTAAAAACTTGATTGCTCAAACTTTGGCAACTTAGCTTTTCCGTGGCTCGCTGCCCGGCAAGGTCGCTTTCTAGCAAGGCGATACATGGGGCTCGTCATCGCTTACCGGGGGTCAGTGCTGCACAGAGTGTCAGATAATGCATGCAAAGAATAAAGAGCATGAGATCGACAAGATGCGCGGAACACATGAACTCAATCTGTGCACAGGGTCTGCGCCTGGCTCTGTACAAAGGATCACATGCAACAGCGGCAAGACTTTGTACAAAAGGGTGGTTGCTGGACGGGGTCCGACAACCGCGCCTTACGGGCGAAACTTACGAAGATGCCCAACGTTCCAGGAGTTGCTCACCGGAGTGGTATCTTCGGTCTCAAGGCGGACAGCGCCAGGCCTAGCGACTTGTTTCACCCGGTAAGGGCCTTCCCACTTCCTTGGAACTTCTGGCACTAACTTTGCGGCTATAAAAGCAGCGCAAAGCTTGTTGGTAGCGAGCAGCTCGCACAGCGGCCGGAAGACGGTCCTCCTCGAGGAGCAGCGCGTTATCTCGTCGCAGCTGCTCTCGCTCGAGCTCAGCGTGAGCGAACACTCGAGGTGGCCCGTATGCGAGATCCGTGGGGCTAACTGCCTCCGCTCCATGGAATAGAGCGAAAGATTGCCTGGTCATACCAGGGCTTACCTGTGCCAAGAGATGTCGGCGTATGTTCGGACGCCGTGGCACTATGAGCTGGCTCGGCGACGCCCGTTCCGCCGCCGGTGCCGTCCCCACCACCCGTTTGCTCCAGGGGCGGTGGGTTCGACGCGGACGGACCAGCCACCTCCGGAGCCTTCTTCTTCGGTGGCATGTCGATGAAGATGATGGAGATCTAGCCTGTGCAGATGCCGGATCAGGTTCACACAACCTCGACGCCCCCTACCTGGCGCGCCAAAGATGTCGGGGGAAATCTGCCTCCACGAACACCTATGGGGACCGAGCCCCTTTCTGGTTCGGTGGGGGGCGGAGGTCGCGCGAAGAGCGGATTGAGGCGATGCACACAAGGGGTTTACCCAGCTTCGGGCCGCACGGATGCGTAAAACCCTACTGCTGCTTTGTGGTTTGTATTGTGTTCTTGTTCGGGAGCGCTGAGTGCTACAGTACACTCAGGCAACTAATCAGGCCAAGCGTGAGTGGCCTCCCTCCTTCCCTTCCTACGTTGCGCATGGGGCCTCCTTTTATATGCGCAAGGTGTTTCCCACAGGTGGCAACGCAGGCGGGGGTAAAACTGGAAAACGTTGTGTTGGGTACAGCTGTTTGCATAGTGCTATCAAACCTAACTCTGACGGCAGGGGACAAGGGCATTAAATGCCCGTCTAGTCGCCCGAACAGTGCAGAAAAGGGACCGTCAGGGGCGCCACCGTTTGCCACGACGGCTACCCTGTCAGCGTTGCTTCGCCACCGCATGCCCCTGGCTGTGCAGCCTCTCGCCACGTACGCCTGGAATGGCCCCAGAGCGACGCGTGGGTGGATGAGCTGGAATGCAGGCGCGGGGTGGTGAGTTGCCGCGGCAAGCGCCTTGCCGTGGTTGATGCCTTGTCGCGTCCGGGAGCTTGTCGCTCACCGGTCCTTGCCGGGACGCGTGGCGCGTCGCAGCAAGTCTCTTGTCGTGCCCTGGTCGGCCTTCCCGGCAAGCTCCTCTTGCCGGGGCCTTGTGCTTCGAGCGGTCGTCCCGGCAAGCTCCTCTTGCCGGGGCCTTGCTCTCTTCGGGTGGCCTTCCCGGCAAGCTCCTCCTGCCGGGGCCTTGGCTCAAATACTTTGTTCTTGGATGGCCTGAAAAGGGACCATGGAGAGTTTTGGCGATCACCTGGCAAGCCTTGCCGCGGGGTGCTGCGACTGCCCGTGCACAAGTTCGGGGTACTAAGGTACCCCTACTTTAGTACACTGACATTAATCCGACTAGAAATTTCAGGATAAAAATATTTCGGAGCCCATCAAAATGTGGGAAATTTTATTGAATTCTGTCTTCAATGGTTGGTTGAAATTATTAATCATTGTCCTAGCTAGAAAATGGCCTGTACTTTTAACAAACTGTAAATGGGCTGTTGTAAATTCCATTAGAATTCCAAAATGGGCTATACATTCTTACAAAACATAAATGGGCTATAAGTTCTTTGCCACACACTTGTGGGCCTACTAAGTGACGCGTCCCCTAAAAAAAATAAGTTGACGCGTATGCAAGGCTTTGCCAACTTATTGTAGTCAACACACAGTTCTACCAGCAGTGGCCGTTGGATGTCTATCCAATGGATGTCGTGCTTTTTCTTCAATCTCGGATATTCTTAGCTTCCGCCGCCCAAAAAATGATTCCTCCCCCTGACATCTGGGCGCACCGTTTCGGAGGCTGACCTGTGGGCCTACTAAGTTGGAGCATACCAAGGGCTTTGTCAACTTAGTCAATAATAAATGTTTCTAGCTTCAGTGACCATACGATGTCCATCCAACGGCCGTAGTGCTTCTTCAACCTCTGGTCTTCTTGGTCCAGCCGCCCAAAGCAGCGCCGATCGTGCCGCCTGCTCCTGCCTCCCGTGGCCGTTTGTGCTGCCGCGGAGGTCTCACCGCCCCCATACTACTCCCACCGCAGGCCAGGCCATCCCTCCACTCACCCACACCCCCTGTTATTCTGCGGCGACGACAGCCTCACACCGCAACCGAACAAGTGAACCCTCGTACTCCTCTCTGCGCGGGCTTCCACTGCTGCGTCTTCCCCGTCTCCGCGTCGTCCCCTTCCTAGGCCTCGCCGTCGTCCAGACCACCGCCATGGTGCTCTCGGCGTGGCGTGGTCAACGTGGTCAATGACCGACTTCCATCGGAAGAGTACTGTACGTGGAAAGGCTGACAGCTGGGTCTAGGCGGCCGCAAGGAAGTGCCTCCTTATTACGCGCAAAATAATTATTCCTCCACCTTCACTACTAGGAAAAGGCCTACTAATGGCGCACCAGTTTTGCCTACTAATGGCGCATCACTGGTGCGCCATTAGTATCACGCCACTAGTATTTATTACTAATGGCGCACCACTGGTGCGCCATTAGTATCTGGTATACTAATGGCGCACCACCCAGTGCGCCATTAGTATAGAACACTATGCGCCATTAGTATGCCTCCCAGGGGGCCATATTTAACCATGTGCTTTGGCATACTAATGGCGCACTGCGGGTGGATGCGCCATTAGTATACTTGGCACACTAATGGTGCACTCTGTAGTGATGCGCCATTAGTATCCTTTGGCATACTAATGGCGCACCTTGAGGTGATGCGCCATTAGTATGAATATTAGGTTTTATTTTTTTTTACTTTTCTGATTTTTGCATAGGTTACAAAATATATTATTGCACAGAATATAGACAGTAGCACACAGCAACAGCAGATTCATCGAATACAATACAAGATTAGTCTCCGAATACAATTCATCATATTAGTCTCCGAATTCAAAAGACCGAACAAAGATAAAACATTACAAGTCTTGAGACCGCGAGTATTGAGTTTGTCTTCACATTAGAAGTCGATATCGATCATCTAAACTACCATCACATAGAAGAGAGCTGCGGTCATCACAATGAGCATCATCGCAATGAAACTGGTCTTCATCCGGTTCCTCCAACGCTCCCTCCTCTCTCCCGCTAGATAGCGGGCGTATCTAGATTCCGCCTCCGCCCTAGTGGTGTACCCTTTGTAACTGTTATCGCTGAAACGGTGAAGCTGTCTCCGACAATCCTCCGAGTCGTCGTAGACTCCAGGAACCTTACCCTTGTACACGACATACGACGGCATCTCTATGCACAAGCCAAACAACAGACAATACATACATAAGCAATATATAAGTATGCAACAAAAGGATCGGAAGAGAAAAGCAAGACATTAATAGCACGATTCATGGTCCTACTAATAAATAGCATCGATTACATCTAAGTTGAACGACTGTCCAAACCAAAGAGACATACAATTCATTAAAGTTTAATGACAACATGAGCCAATCAATGTTTCAGAACTACACATCACCACTTCCGACTTGACTCATGGACAGGAGCGTGGATGAAGCCGCCGTCTATCGTGATGGTCATGAAATTGCGGGCGTTGTCAGCCTGCATTTGTAGCATTCCATCTATCTCAATGTTGGACGATTGATATCTGAGGAAGAACTGCCCCGAGGTATGAAGGACATCTTGATGGATGATGTCTGCAAACTCCGACTGGATGCGAAAGAATTCTTGTCTGATGTCCGCGTCCTAGATTGCCGACAAGCTCGCGGCCCAATCTTTGACATTATCTGGTAGCAGAAGGTGATGATGGTCCCTTACGATCGCCCGCATGTGATGGAGCGCATAGTAGGCATCCTTCTGACCGCCAGGCGGCTGCTTGACGTAGCAGAACATCGTATTATGGGCGAACACATGCTTGCCGTACTTACGAACTGCCCTGGTGAAGGTGCCTCCAGATTTGGCATAGCCGGGGAGAACATCATCAAGAACTTTCTTGATATTTGTGTAGTCTATCTTGGAGTCACGGTTCGGGTTGAAATACGTGGCCATGGAATATTTCGGGCTTAAGAGGATGAGTGTGCAATGTGTGTCACTGCACAGAACACGGAATGTTAGAAAAAAAAGAACGATCGAAATCTAAGAAATCATATGTTATGGGGCGGTTAAGGGATGACTTACTCGGGAAAGTAAGCCACAAGAAAGCCTAAGCGTACATCATTTAGGTTCTCATCGATGAAGGAAATATGCCCTAGAGGCAATAATAAAGTTATTATTTATTTCCTCATATATCATGATAAATGTTTATTATTCATGCTAGAATTGTATTAGCCGGAAACATAATACATGTGTGAATATATAAACAAACAGAATGTCACTAGTATGCCTCTACCTGACTAGCTCGTTAATCAAAGATGGTTATGTTTCCTAACCATGGACAAAGAGTTGTTATTTGATTGACGAGGTCACATCATTAGTTGAATGATCTGATTGACATGACCCATTCCATTAGCTTAGCACCCGATCGTTTAGTATGTTGCTATTGCTTTTTCATGACTTATACATGTTCCTATGACTATGAGATTATGCAACTCCCGTTTACCGGAGGAACACTTTGTGTGCTACCAAACGTCACAACGTAACTGGGTGATTATAAAGGTGCTCTACAGGTGTCTCCAAAGGTACTTGTTGGGTTGGCGTATTTCGATATTAGGAATTGTCACTCCGATAGTCGGAGAGGTATCTCTGGGCCCTCTCGGTAATGCACATCACATAAAGCCTTGCAAGCATTACAACTAATATGTTAGTTGTGAGATGATGTATTACGGAACGAGTAAAGAGACTTGCCGGCAGCGAGATTGAAGTAGGTATTGGATACCGACGATCAAATCTCGGGCAAGTAACATACCGATGACAAAGGGAACAACGTATATTGTTATGCGGTCTGACCGATAAAGATCTTCGTAGAATATGTAGGAGCCAATATGGGCATCCAGGTCCCGCTATTGGTTATTGACCGGAGACGTGTCTCGGTCATGACTACATTGTTCTCGAACCATAGGGTCCGCACGCTTAAAGTTACGATGATAGTTATTATGAGTTTATGCATTTTGATGTAACGAAGTCAGTTTGGAGTCCCGGATGTGACCACGGACATGACAAGGAGTCTCGAAATGGTCGAGACATAAAGATTGATATATTGGAAGCCTATATTTGGACATCGGAATGGTTCCGAGTGAAATCGGCATTTTACTGGAGTACCGGGGGGTTACCGGAACCCCCCCGGGGGTTAATGGGCCCATATGGGCCTTAAGGGAAAAGAGGAGGGGCGGCCAGGGCAGGCCGCGCGCCCCCTCCCCCCTAGTCCGAATAGGACAAGGAAGGGGGGGCGCCCCCCTTTTTCCTTTCCCCCTCTCTCCTTCCTTCTCCTACAAGGCAAGGGAGAGGAGTCCTACTCCCGGTGGGAGTAGGACTCCTCCTGGCGCACCTCTTGGGGGCCGGCCACGCCTCCCCCTCCCCTCCTTTATATACGGGGGCAGGGGGGCACCCTAGGACACACAAGTTGATCTTCGTGATCGTTCCTTAGCCGTGTGCGGTGCCCCCTCCACGATATTACACCTCGGTCATATTGTAGCGGTGCTTAGGCGAAGTCCTGCGACGGTTGAACATCAAGATCGTCATCACGCCGTCGTGCTGACGGAACTCCTCCCCGAAGCTTTTCTGGATCGGAGCCCGGGGTGCGTCATCGAGCTGTACGTGTGTCAAGAACTCGGAGGTGCCGGAGTAACGGTGCCTGGATCGGTTGGACCGGGAAAACGTACGACTACTTCCTCTACGTTGCGTCAACGCTTCCGCTTCGGTATACGAGGGTACATAGACAACACTCTCCCTTCTCGTTGCTATGCATCACCATGATCTTGCGTGTGCGTAGGAATTTTTTCTGAAATTAGTACGTTACCCAACAGTGGCATCCGAGCCTAGGTTTTTATGGTTTGATGTTATATGCACGAGTAGAACACAAGTGAGTTGTGAACGATATAAGTCATACTGCCTACCAGCATGTCATACTTTGGTTCGGCGGTAGTGTTGGATGAAGCGGCCCGGACCGACATTACGCGTACGCTTACGCGAGACTGGTTCTGCCGCCGTGCTTTGCACACAGGTGGCTGGCGGGTGTCAGTTTCTCCAACTTTAGTTGAACCGAGTATGGCTACGCCCGGTCCTTGCGAAGGTTAAAACGGAGTCTATTTGACAAACTATCGTTGTGGTTTTGATGCGTAGGTGAGATTGGTTCTTGCTTAAGCCCGTAGCAGCCACGTAAAACTTGCAAGAAACAAAGTAGAGGACGTCTAACTTGTTTTTGCAGGGCATGTTGTGATGTGATATGGTCAAGACATGATGCTAAATTTTATTGTATGAGATAATCATGTTTTGTAACCAAGTTATCGGCAACTGGCAGGAGCCATATGGTTGTCGCTTTATTGTATGCAATGCAATCACCCTGTAATGCTTTACTTTATCACTAAGCGGTAGCGATAGTCGTAGAAGCATAAGATAGGCGAGACGACAACGATGCTACGATGGAGATCAAGGTGTCGCGCCGGTGACGATGGTGATCATGGCGGTGCTTCGAAGATGGAGATCACAAGCACAAGATGATGATGGCCATATCATATCACTTATATCGATTGCATGTGATGTTTATCTTTTATGCATCTTATCTTGCTTTGATTGACGGTAGCATTTTAAGATGATCTCTCACTAAATTATCAAGAAGTGTTCTCCCTGAGTATGCACCGTTGCGAAAGTTCTTCGTGCTGAGACACCACGTGATGATCGGGTGTGATAGGCTCTACGTTCAAATACAACGGGTGCAAAACAGTTGCACACGCGGAATACTCAGGTTATACTTGACGAGCCAAGCATATACAGATATGGCCTCAGAACACGGAGACCGAAAGGTCGAGCGTGAATCATATAGTAGATATGATCAACATAATGATGTTCACCATTGAAACCACTCCATCTCACGTGATGATCGGACATGGTTTAGTTGATGTGGATCACGTGATCACTTAGAAGATTAGAGGGATGTCTATCTAAGTGGGAGTTCTTAAGTAATATGATTAATTGAACTTAAATTTATCATGAACTTAGTCCCTGATAGTATCTTGCTTATTTATGTTGATTGTAGATAGATGGCACGTGCTGTTGTTCCGTTGAATTTTAATGCGTTCCTTGAGAAAGCAAAGTTGAAAGATGATGGTAGCAATTACACGGACTGGGTCCGTAACTTGAGGATTATCCTCATTGCTGCACAGAAGAGTTACGTCCTGGAAGCACCGCTGGGTGCCAGGCCTGCTGCTGATGCAACTGACGACGTTAAGAACGTCTGGCAGAGCAAAGCTGATGACTACTCGATAGTTCAATGTGCCATGCTTTACGGCTTAGAACCGGGACTTCAACAATGTTTTGAACGTCATGGGGCATATGAGATGTTCCAAGAGTTGAAGTTAATATTCCAACAGAATGCCCAGATTGAGAGATATGAAGTCTCCAATAAGTTATATAGCTGCAAGATGGAGGAGAATAGTTCTGTTAGTGAGCATATACTCAAAATGTCTGGGTATTGTAATCACTTGATTCAACTGGGAGTTAATCTTCCGGATGATTGTATCATTGACAGAATTCTCCAATCACTTCCACCAAGCTACAAAGGCTTCGTGATGAACTATAATATGCAGGGGATGGATAAGACGATTCCCGAGCTCTTCGCAATGCTAAAAGCTGCGGAGGTAGAAATCAAGAAGGAGCATCAAGTGTTGATGGTCAACAAGACCACTAGTTTCAAGAAAAAGGGCAAAGGGAAAAAGAAGGGGAACTTCAAGAAGAACAGCAAGCAAGTTGCTGCTCAAGAGAAGAAACCCAAGTTTGGACCTAAGCCTGAAACTGAGTGCTTCTACTACAAGCAGACTGGTCACTGGAAGCGGAATTGCCCCAAGTATTTGGCGGATAAGAAGGATGGCAAGGTGAACAAAGGTATATGTGATATACATGTTATTGATGTGTACTTTACTAATACTCGCAGTAGTACTTGGGTATTTGATACTGGTTCTGTTGCTAATATTTGCAACTCGAAACAGGGACTACGGATTAAGCGACGATTGGCTAAGGACGAGGTGACGACGCGCGTGGGAAATGGTTCCAAAGTCAATGTGATCGCGGTCGGCACGCTACCTCTACATCTACCTTCGGGATTAGTTTTAGACCTAAATAATTGTTATTTGGTGCCAGCGTTGAGCATGAACATTATATCTGGATCTTGTTTAATGCGAGACGGTTATTCATTTAAACCAGAGAATAATGGTTGTTCTATTTATATGAGTAATATCTTTTATGGTCATGCACCCTTAAGGAATGGTCTATTCTTATTGAATCTCGATGGTAGTGACACACATATTCATAATATTGAAGCCAAAAGATGCAGAGTTGATAATGATAGTGCAACCTATTTGTGGCACTGCCATTTAGGTCATATCGGTGTAAAGCGCATGAAGAAACTCCATACTGATGGACTTTTGGAACCACTTGATTATGAATCACTTGGTACTTGCGAACCGTGCCTCATGGGCAAGATGACTAAAACACCGTTTTCCGGTACTATGGAGAGAGCAACAGATTTGTTGGAAATCATACATACAGATGTATGTGGTCCGATGAATATTGAAGCTCGTGGCGGATATCGTTATTTTCTCACCTTCACAGATGATTTAAGCAGATATGGGTATATCTACTTAATGAAACACAAGTCTGAAACATTTGAAAAGTTCAAAGAATTTCAGAGTGAAGTGGAAAATCATCGTAACAAGAAAATAAAGTTTCTACGATCTGATCGTGGAGGAGAATATTTGAGTTACGAGTTTGGTCTACATTAGAAACAATGCGGAATAGTTTCGCAACTCACGCCACCTGGAACACCACAACGTAATGGTGTGTCCGAACGTCGTAATCGTACTTTACTTGATATGGTGCGATCTATGATGTCTCTTACAGATTTACCGTTATCATTTTGGGGTTATGCTTTAGAGACGGCCGCATTCACGTTAAATAGAGCACCATCGAAATCCGTTGAGACGACGCCTTATGAACTATGGTTTGGAAAGAAACCAAAGTTGTCGTTTCTAAAAGTTTGGGGCTGCGATGCTTGTGTCAAAAAGCTTCAACCTGATAAGCTCGAACCCAAATCGGAGAAATGTGTCTTCATAGGATATCCAAAGGAAACTATTGGATACACCTTCTATCACAAATCCGAAGGCAAGACTTTTGTTGCTAAATTCGGAAACTTTCTAGAGAAGGAGTTTCTCTCGAAAGAAGTGAGTGGGAGGAAAGTAGAACTTGATGAGGTAACTGTACCTGCTCCCCTATTGGGAAATAGCACATCACAGGAACCGGTTTCTGCGACGTCTAAACCAATTGGTGAGGAAGTTAATGATGATGATCATGCAACTTCAGATCAAGTTACTACAGAACCTCGTAGATCAACAAGAGTAAGATCCGCACCAGAGTGGTACGGCAATCCTATTCTGGAAATCATGCTACTAGATCATGGTGAACCTACGAACTATGAAGAAGCAATGGTGAGCCCAGATTCCTCAAAATGGCTTGAAGCATGAAATCTGAGATGGGATCCATGTATGAGAACAAAGTATGGACTTTGGTTGACTTGCCCAATGGTGGGCAAGCAATTGATAATAAATGGATCTTCAAGAAGAAGACTGACGCTGACGGTAATGTTACTGTCTACAAAGCTCGACTTGTCGCAAAAGGTTTTTGACAAGTTCAAGGGATTGACTACGATGAGACCTTCTCACCCGTAGCGATGCTTAAGTCTGTCCGAATCATGTTAGCAATTGCCGCACTTTATGATTATGAAATTTGGCAGATGGATGTAAAAACTGCATTCCTGAATGGATTTCTGGAAGAAGAGTTGTATATGATGCAACCAGAAGGTTTTATCGATCCAAAGGGAGCTAACAAAGTGTGCAAGCTCTAGCGATCCATTTATGGACTGGTGCAAGCCTCTCGGAGTTGGAATAAACGCTTTGATAGTGTGATCAAAGCATTTGGGTTTGTACAGACTTTTGGAGAAGCCTGTATTTACAAGAAAGTGAGTGGGAGCTCTGTAGCATTTCTAATATTATATGTCGATGACATATTACTAATCGGAAATGATATAGAATTTCTGGATAGCATAAAGGGATACTTGAATAAGAATTTTTCAATGAAAGACCTCGGTGAAGCTGCTTACATATTAGGCATCAAGATCTATAGAGATAGATCAAGACGCTTAATTGGACTTTCACAAAGCACATACCTTGACAAAGTTTTGAAGAAGTTCAAAATGGATCAAGCAAAGAAAGGATTCTTGCCTGTACTACAAGGTGTGAAGTTGAGTAAGACTCAATGCCCGACCACTGCAGAAGATAGAGAGAAAATGAAAGATGTTCCCTATGCTTCAGCCATAGGCTCTATCATGTATGCAATGCTGTGTACCAGACCTGATGTGTGTCTTGCTGTAAGTTTAGCAGGGAGGTACCAAAGTAATCCAAGAGTGGATCACTGGACAGCGGTCAAGAACATCCTGAAGTACCTGAAAAGAACAAAGGATATGTTTCTCATATATGGAGGTGACAAAGAGCTCATCGTAAACGGTTACGTTGATGCAAGCTTTGACACTGATCCGGACGATTCTAAATCGCAAACCGGATACGTGTTTACATTAAACGGTGGAGCTGTCAGTTGGTGCAGTTCTAAACAAAGCGTCGTGGCGGGATCTACATGTGAAGCGGAGTACATAGCTGCTTCAGAAGCGGCAAATGAAGGAGTCTCGATGAAGGAGTTCATATCCGATCTAGGTGTCATACCTAGTGCATCGGGTCCAATGAAAATCTTTTGTGACAATACTGGTGCAATTGCCTTGGCAAAGGAATCCAGATTTCACAAGAGAACCAAGCACATCAAGAGACACTTCAATTCCATCCGGGATCTAGTCCAGGTGGGAGACATAGAGATTTGCAAGATACATACGGATCTAAATGTAGCAGACCCGTTGACTAAGCCTCTTCCACGAGCAAAACATGATCAGCACCAAAACTCCATGGGTGTTAGAATCATTACTGTGTAATCTAGATTATTGACTCTAGTGCAAGTGGGAGACTGAAGGAAATATGCCCTAGAGGCAATAATAAAGTTATTATTTATTTCCTCATATATCATGATAAATGTTTATTATTCATGCTAGAATTGTATTAGCCAGAAACATAATACATGTGTGAATATATAAACAAACAGAATGTCACTAGTATGCCTCTACCTGACTAGCTCGTTAATCAAAGATGGTTATGTTTCCTAACCATGGACAAAGAGTTGTTATTTGATTGACGAGGTCACATCATTAGTTGAATGGTCTGATTGACATGACCCATTCCATTAGCTTAGCACCCGATCGTTTAGTATGTTGCTATTGCTTTCTTCATGACTTATACATGTTCCTATGACTATGAGATTATGCAACTCCTGTTTACCGGAGCAACACTTTGTGTGCTACCAAATGTCACAATGTAACTGGGTGATTATAAAGGTGCTCTACAGGTGGCTCCAAAGGTACTTGTTGGGTTGGCGTATTTCGAGATTAGGATTTGTCACTCCGATAGTCGGAGAGGTATCTCTGGGCCCTCTCGGTAATGCAGATCATATAAAGCCTTGCAAGCATTACAACTAATATGTTAGTTGTGAGATGATGTATTACGGAACGAGTAAAGAGACTTGCCGGCAACGAGATTGAACTAGGTATTGGATACCGACGATCAAATCTCAGGCAAGTAACATACCGATGACAAAGGGAACAACATATATTGTTATGCGGTCTGACCGATAAATATCTTCGTAGAATATGTAGGAGCCAATATGGGCATCCAGGTCCCACTATTGGTTATTGACCGGAGACGTGTCTCGGTCATTACTACATTGTTCTCGAACCATAGGGTCCGCACGCTTAAAGTTACGATGACAGTTATTATGAGTTTATGCATTTTGATGTACCGAAGTCAGTTCGGAGTCCCGGATGTGATCACGGACATGACGTGGAGTCTCGAAATGGTCGAGACATAAAGATTGATATATTGGAAGCCTATATTTGGACATCGGAATGGTTCCGAGTGAAATCGGCATTTTACTGGAGTACCGGGGGGTTACCGGAACCCCCCCGGGGGTTAATGGGCCCATATGGGCCTTAAGGGAAAAGAGGAGGGGCGGCCAGGGCAGGCCGCGCGCCCCCTCCCCCCTAGTCCGAATAGGACAAGGAAGGGGGGGCGGCGCCCCCCTTTTTACTTTCCCCCTCTCTCCTTCCTTCTCCTACAAGGCAAGGGAGAGGAGTCCTACCCCCGGTGGGAGTAGGACTCCTCCTGGCGCACCCCTTGGGGGCCGGCCGCGCCTCCCCCTCCCCTCTTTTATATACGGGGGCAGGGGGCACCCTAGGACACACAAGTTGATCTTCGTGATCGTTCCTTAGCCGTGTGCGGTGCCCCCCTCCATGATATTACACCTCGGTCATATTGTAGCGGTGCTTAGGCGAAGCCCTGCGACGGTTGAACATCAAGATCGTCATCACGCCGTCGTGCTGACGGAACTCCTCCCCGAAGCTTAGCTGGATCGGAGCCCGGGGTGCGTCATCGAGCTGTACGTGTGTCAAGAACTCGGAGGTGCCGGAGTAACGGTGCTTGGATCGGTTGGACCGGGAAGACGTACGACTACTTCCTATACGTTGCGTCAACGCATCCGCTTCGGTCTACGAGGGTACGTAGACAACACTCTCCCTTCTCGTTGCGTGTGCGTAGGAATTTTTTTGAAATTACTACGTTACCCAACAATCGACACCGAGGCACCCTATAGAAGCCAAGTTAAGTTTTCATCATTTAGGGTTTATTAATGCCGAGGCACCCTAGGTTGGGCCTAATCACTTGGCTCTATTGCCACCTATGTTGGCTTTATCATCTAGGGTTTATCGATGCTATGGAGAATTCTAAGTTGGGCCTAATCACTTGGCTCTATTGCCACCTATGTTTTAATGCAGCAAGAATGGTGGGGCAGTTGATCCTACTTAACTAAGTACTAAGATACCCCGGCCCATGCATTAGTCGCAAGTACCCCATATGTCCTATTTTTAGCAAAGTCATGCTAAAATTCACGGAAAATTTCAGCATGAGCTTTTCTTAAAATAGGACATATGGAGTACCCGAATTTGCCGAAACGGAAGTTAATCGACATTCTGGCAAACTCAAGGGCCTCTCGGGGTACCTGCAAATTCATCACGACACAATGGTCGGAGACAAAACCCAGCAAACTAGCAAAATCATCACAAATTGTTTTCTGTAAGAGATGATCATCATCTTTACAAGTCTTTCTCAATGTGATCACAAGTAATTCGGAAGCATCACAAGTAATTCAAAGCAAAGAAACAGCTTAATCCATGCCTCAGCTTATCAACAGTCATTACTTGTCAAATACAGAAGAAGGAACAATTTATTTGTGACATAGTTACAAATGATGACAAAATAAAGCAAACACCCTACACTAGCCTAAAAACAAGTGAAGTTTCACCCATATAAGAACAAGTGAATTCTAGTCACATTGAATCTGAAAGAGAATGCAAAATGCTACTTGGTATTTTCAATCTGGATACTGCATAAATAGTGTTGGAATCTTGGTCTACACAGTTCCACAGAGATCCACTTTTAACAGAAATGCTACAGTTTCAGAGAAGAGAAGAGAATGACACAATACTACTAGTCCAAGTTCTAGTACTACTCCACAGATTTGAGACAATATTTGACTGAATTACTAAATGACCATAAACACAATTTCATGATAAACTGCCAACAAAAACACATGGAGTACTTGACACAGTACTTGCCATAGTAATAGTCAATGTTTCGCATTACTAAATGACCATTATTCCAGAATGACCCTAAAATCTTCATATGGCATCTCCAAGATGACCATTATCTCACTAAATGACCAAAATGAACATGTAACAGCAATCTGTGCACACATCTGACTAGATGATCATTACTATGATATTTTGACAGCAATATGTAGACACAGTCTGATGGAAAATTTAGCATGAGTAGTTTTGATAGTTTTTCAGTTTTGAGTTTTGACATACAGTTTTGACATACAAAGGGACCAACAACAATTGATTATCTCACAGAGTTTATATACAAACAATAAATTGATTTCCTTGAAAAGCATTTCTTTCAAATTTTGGGCATCAACAGTTTCAACAGGGACAAAGTTTGTGGTCCTTATATAATGCTTTGTTATGTAAGTGAGAAAGTGTATAGTACCTGGTGTTCAAAAGCCTTGGCTAGTGTTCTGAACTTCTGGATCTTGATCTCCTTGTGCCTAATCACCTGTCCCTGTCAACTCTGTAAACTGCACAAGCTCTATTGGAGATTGCAACACCTCACTGCGGGACAGTTAGATGAACATAAGCCTTCAGAGTAAAGGAAAAGAGAGATTCCATTTAAATTTAATTCACACAAGTGGTCTCAGTTAATTTTAATTACTCCTACACTTTCCTAAAAAGAAGAGAGGAAGAGAGGACATTGCTGCACAAGCACAAGTTAATTTTAATTACTCCAAGCACACATGGGTTTAGTTAAGTTTAAGCTACTCCATTTAAGCTAGCGAAGTACAGTTGCGACTTCGGAGTCATATGGCAGACATGCATTTGGTTGATTAGACATGCTGATTAGTTGACATTCGATTCAGCCAAAGGACAAAGTGGCTTAACCAACAATAATTCTGCCCTTTTTAGGAATCCTGAAAAGTGTTATACTACCAAACTCAACAAGTAGTACTTCTCACTGGATTGCTCTTTGCAGAACATGATGATGCATGTAAAGATTGGTCACCTTAGTCTCTCATGTCTGCTCTGCTAGAGTGGTTAGTACTTGATGCCTTTGCAGGTAGCCATTATTGGAAATTGGTTGTATTTTTCTAGGACCTGCTCATTTATTCCAGATAATGTTGAGGTTTGTTCTGCTAAATCTAGGATATAACTCAGCTCTATGCTCTCCCTGGAAAATTTAAACTTAAATTTAGTAATGCTCGGTATCGAAGTAGTTGTATTATTACTTGTATCAGTCTAGGCTGTGCATCGTAATTTCTCTCTTCCTTCCTTGAAATTGTCTACTTAAGTTGAGTAATGCTACTGCTGAGTGTGAAAGGAATTTGCTCACTTGTATCTTATTATAGGGTCCAGGTCAGGGGAATCAAATGAAAGAGGGCAAGACCCAAGAGGAGCTCCACTCACTAGGCTGCACTGGAAGAAAGCATGGGGGTATGTGGAAAAAGATGGAGATGCAAAGGCAAAGCAAAAGCAAAGCTCAAAGGAAAGGAGAAAGGTGGCTGCACTTCATGGCTGTTGCATGGAGTAAAAGTGAAACCAAATCTCACTCACCCCCACGTACACACACCATCACCCAGCAGAGCAGAGCAGAGCAGAGCACAACCAAGTCCAATTGTATTGTGGCCATCCTACATGTGCCCCATGTGCGCAGCAACTACACCAAACAACTACTCGTTCCCGTATGTCATTAATCCTTGCATCAAGTCCCTAATTTGCCGAAGTCATCAATCCTAGGCAGTGGCGGATCAAACCCTAGAACACATCAGAAGGCTGTGGTACTCGCGGGAGGTAGCCTAGGGGGAAGGAGGGGAAGGGGGGAGAGGTGAGGAATCACCTGTGGGATAACGGCAGGCTACCATAGGAGGGCGCCGGCGTCAAGGAGGCGGCGGGTGGCGGCGCGTCGAGGAGGAGGCGGCGCGTCGAGGAGGCGGCACGTCGAGGAGGTAGCGCGTCGAGGAGGCCACGGCGCCTTCTTGCTTCCGCGAGCCCTTCCTCGAAGACGGCGATGAGGGGCAGGGCAGGGGCTGACTGGGGGCAGCGACGGAGATGGAGGGCAGGGGCTGTCGGCGACGGCGACGGAGGGCAGGGCAGGAGCTGTAGTGGTGGGGGGCGCGGGGCCGGCGGCGGCGTGGGTCGGGGCAGCGGGGGGAAGTGGATCTGGCGAGGGAGAGGGACGAAGGGGATCTGGCGAGAGGGAGGGAATTAACTAGGTGGGGAATCTTACTAATGGCGCACCCGCGGTCGGTGCGCCATTAGTAATCTTTTTTTACATAGCAATGGCGCACTAGACAGAGGTGCGCCATTAGTAATCTTTTTTTATAAATAGTAATGGCGCACCAGCCAGAGTTGCGCCATAAGTAATTTATTTTTATTTTTTGTTGCATGCAATAATTTTTTAGAAAATGAATATGAATATGAAACAGTAATATTTTTTTATAAAAACAGTAATAATTGTTGTTTAACAACAATTGTAGTCTACACTTTATTATTATTATTTTTTTAAAAATGAATATGAATATGAAACGGGGGGTGCTTGTCGGCGGCGGTGGAGCGGGGGAGGGTGTGGGGGGTGCTCGTCGGCAGTGGTGGAGCGGGGGAGGGTGCGGGGGGTGCTCGTCGGCGGTGGTGGAGCGGGGGAAGGGTGCGGGGGGTGCTCGTCGGCGGCGGTGGAGCGGGGGAGGGTGCGGGGGGTGCTCGTCGGCGGCGGTGGAGCGGGGGAGGGTGCGGTGGATCGTCGGCGGCGGTGGAGCTAGCGGGGGAGGGTGTGGGTCGGATCGAGATCGAGATGGAGGGGGATAGCGATCAAGATGAAGGGGCATCGAGATCGAGATCGAGATGGAGGGGGAATCGAGATCGAGATGGAGGGGGATCGAGATCGAGTGTCCTCATGAATATTCAATATTTTATCATATTGAATATGAAAAAATATCATCAAATTTGAAAAAATATTCATGAATTCAAAAATTGCCCATGAAATTTAAAAATATTCATGATATCAAAAAGTGCCCATGAAATACAACCGAGAAATCAAGACTACGATTTAAATACAGCCGATCTTAGCTAGCTATCTGTTCATAATCTTCTTGCCCTTCTTTTTCGCAAATGGAGTTCTTCTATGGAACGGACGTCCTTTAGGTAGGGTGGTCCTGCTTCTTCTTGTGGTGTATGCTGCTACTTCATCGCCGTCGTCATGTTCGATCTTCGGGTCGCCGTACTTGTCGAAGTCTTGCTCATTGGCTACTCCATCCATTCCGATGATCTTCCTTTTGTCTCTCCTCACGACAACATGACTGGGCTTTGACGGGTCGGTAATGAAGAAGCATTGGTCCACTTGGGAAGCCAGTACCCATGGCTCATTTTTCGCGGTGACGTTTGCGCCCGCGGTCTTGGATTTGGCTTCGGGTATAACCATGGTGGTGAAATACCGGTCTTCTTTTAGGACGCTCTTGGCCCATCTGATACGAAACATCGGGACCTTCTCTCCAGCGTAGTTCAGCTCCAAGATCTCCTCGATCCTTCCGTAGTATCTGTCCTTGTCGTTACCGGTGTAGGACTCCATCGTTACCCCGGAGTTCTGATAACCATCGCTCTTCATGTCCTTGTCCTCGGTGTAGAATGTGTAGCCATTGATATCGTACGCCTCATAGGTCATCAGCTTGTGCTCGGCGCCCTGTGACAAGGCGAATATGAGTTGTTCTTCCGCAGAAGAATCCTCATGTAAAGGGTACGACAGAAGCTTCTGCTTGAACCAACGCGTGAAACATGAGTTGTGCTCTTTGATTATATCTCCGTCCGTCCTCTGTTGGCCTTGGTCATTGTACGTCTTCTCAATAAAGGTTTTGTGCTCTACCACCCAAGGATCGACCACGTCTATGTGCTGTAGCGCGACTAGGTTTGCTCTTTCAAAGTCGGCGAGTCGACCCTCGAAGTCGACATGCATTTCACGGCGACCCTCACGGTGACCCCATCCAGCGAGCCTGCCGAGGTGCTTGTTGACGGGCAGACCAACGGGGTTCTCGATGCCTAGATAATTCATGCAGTAGGAGATGTACTCTTCGGTCAGAAAGCCCCTGGCTATACTTCCCTCTGGACGTGACATGTTGCGAACGTATCCTTTGATGACACCATTCATCCTTTCGAACGACATCATGCTGTGCAGGAACTCGGCCTGAGTTGGATGATATCCTCCATGATATGGACCAGCAGATGCACCATAACGTCGAAGAATGCGGGCAGGAAGTACATCTCAAGCTCGCATAGTATCACCACGATCTCTTCCTGTAGCCTTCTGAGTTGCCTCATGCCAACCGACTTCCGAGAGATGACGTCGAAAAAGTTGCATAGGCCAAATAGCATTTCACGGACGTGCGCGTCCATGATCCCACGGATTGCAACTAGAAGTACCTGTGTCATCAGCACGTGACAGTCGTGAGACTTCATCCCGCTGAACTTCTGCTTCGCTGGGTCTAGGTATCTGCTTATCTTCCCCGCATAACCGTAAGGAAGTTTTACTCCTACGAGGCAGGTGAAAAACTGCTCGATCTCCTCCTGACTTAGAGTGAAGCACGCGGGAGGGTACTCATTTCCGGTCTTCTTGGCCTTTTTGCCTTTGCGACGACTTTCTGTGTCCTGCTTCGCCTCATCATCATCATCATCATCATCATCATCATCATCATCATCATCATCATCATCATCATCATTAGCGTGAAGCTCCTGCCTGATGCCCATTGATTTCAAGTCTGCCCTTGCTTTCGGCCCATCTTTGGTCCTCTCTGGCATGTTCAGCAGGGTACCAAGCAGACTCTCGCACACGTTCTTCGTGATATGCATGGCATCAAGGCTGTGAGGCACACGGTGGATCTTCCAGTATGGCAAGTCCCAGAAAACAGACCTCATTTTCCATACCTTCAGCAGCGGCTCTGGCGCCTTTCGCTTCTTTCTCGGCTCTGGCGCATTTTGCTTCTTTCCCGACAATGGGCAATCTTTCCAATTTTTCAACAGCCCGTCTATTTCCTCGCCGCTCCTCGTACGCGGGGCGTCTTCGGAGTTCGGCTTCACCATCGAACAGACCCTTGAGTTTCCTCCACGGGTCATCATTGCGAAGCCACCTTCGATGTCCGATGAACACGGTTTTCGAAGACCCGGGATCTCTATCTAGCTGGCGATACGTTGTGTCATCCATGCACCTGACACATCCAGAAAATCCGTGGACCACCTGCCCCGCGAGATATCCGTAACCGAGATAGTCATGCACCGTCGTGAGTAGTGCGGCTCTCATAGGGAAATATTCTTTCTCTGCGGCGTCCCACGTATTGGCTGGCGTTTTCCATAGCGTCTCTAGCTCCTCTTTCAGCAGCCCCAGATACAGATTGATGTCGTTCCCTGGTTGTTTCGGCCCTTCAATTAGCATACTCATGTGAATGTACTTCCTCTTCATGCACAACCAGGGGGAAGGTTGTACATCCACACAAACACAGGCCAGGTGCTATGTGTGCTTCTCTGGCTGCCAAACGGATTGACTCCAGCGGTGCTCGCGCCCAGCATGATGTTCCTTGGATCCTGCCCAAATTCTGGGTGTTCAAAGTTCAACGCTTGCCACTGGCTCCTCCTCATCCAACTCCGAGCCTAATCTTCTCCAACCAGTTGACGGGACACAACACAGTAATGCTAGTCCATACTGCCTCCTCTCCGGTTAATATGGCTTAATTTCAAACGAGATAAATACACTGTCTGTCACTGTATATTTATAAAATACGGTCGGTGGACTTCATAATATGCTCATTGCGCCAATAGGGCTGGACCAAAAGCTCGTAGCTCGCGAGCTTAATGAGCGCTTGATAGTTCGACTCATTAAGCTCGAAGCTCGCTTCTTAATGAACAGAGCCAATCATTGATTTCAACTCGTTAAGCTTAACGAGCTTAATGAACGAGCTAACGAGTTTCACGAGTAGCTCGTTAAGCTCGTTAGTAACAACATAACACATATTTTCATCCTATGTGACAAACTTTTTGTAGCACCTCACCCCATCAATTCAATCAAATCGACATATGAGGCAACAAACTAGTGCATTTCTTTTTTGTAGTCACTATATTTCATCTTGAAAACCACACCTACACATTCATCCTGTAAATCATAACACATTATAATCTATTAACGAGCGCTCGCGAGCGCTGACGAGCTTAACGAGCTTCAAACGAGCCGAGCCAAGCCTTAACGAGCACGAGTTTAACGAGTACGAGCTTAACGAGCCGAGCTGCTCGTTAGTCCACCCCTAGCGCTCAATATATACATTTTCCGGTGTTTATACGGTCACTAGCTCACCCTGGCTGAGTATGTGTGTGCATGCACATGTAGGTTGAGCACTTGAGCGTGACTGTGTGTGTTCCGTCGTGTGCTCGGACATGCATGCATTAGGGCATCGCACGCGTTTTTGCGTCCATGTGTACGTGTGACTGTTGCATACACGTAGGGGGAGTACATGTAGGGGCCACTAAAGGAGCAGGCAAATCACATAGTAAGTTAGTCGGAAGAAGCAACCATCATTTCACTCTTCAATGACACGTACGCAGTATAAAATGGTTGATATGGAGAGAAGAAGAAAACCACTATATATACACTAGCAGGAGCCTAAGCTACAAGCCTGCTTGCTTGGGTTGCTCTCTTCACAAGCATAGAACGACAGTGGCCACACCGCTGGTCACATATCCAGCCTGATCCCACAGCTGGGGGAAGGGAACAATGTTCTACGTAGACGCGGTCGACATCGGCGAGGGAGAAAATCCACAATCGGTGTGTCCCAATCGGGGGTCACCGCGGTATGGGCTGATGTCGCGTCCCAATCCCCTTCTAGCTACAAAGCGACGTCCCAGGTAGTCCATGTTCCTTTTGGAGCCAGCTTGCTCCACTGCCGCAGCTCCCCACGTAGCTCCATCTCCATGTCGATCTTTCTCTACTTCTACCGGCTTATACTTGTGATGAGTTTATGTCTCATGAACTAGTTCCAGTACTATTATTCTAATCACACTTCTTCAATATCTTTGCCATCAGGGAGGCTCAGCTCGATTTTAGTGGAACTACACAAAAGCATCGTATGATCCGAGGGTGCCAGCCATCTTTCTTTCGACACGTTCTACCTGGCCAGGAAATTAAATCATGTTTAGGGTTTAGGGTTTAAGTCGTAGTGACCCCATCAGTAGTTTTTCTTTCGTACACGCTCTCACAACTTTTGTCTTTAGTTGTGAAGTAAATATTGGCTATGATCTGTGAATCATTGAGATGCATCAACATGCGTGTTAGTTTCCCTTTCTATTTGATGGAATGTTGTAACGGGGCCACCTTGGAGTAGGAATGAAAATGGAGTGGAAACTTTTCGTTTTTACAGAGAAAAAATGGAAACGGAGAGAAACCAACATTTCATTTCGTTGGATTGCGCCATCGAGCAAAACCAACGTTTAAATCACGTCTGTTGCGTTCGTGTCTCACCCTCCTCCACGGCTCGACCCCACCCGGTCGCTCGGCATGCCACTCACCGCAAACCGAGTATACGATAACTTTCTCGCCTGCTTGTCGATGGATCGCGCCATGGAGTACTAGTACTACTGGAAGAGATTGACGAGTTGGGGGAGGACAACTAGCTGTAGCACGGACTCCCAAGAACTTTTTACATGCATGTTGTGGCCGGCTATTGCGACCTTTGAACGCGGAGTAGTCGCGTGCACCAGGAAGCGGCGCGGGCGACGCTCTCTCGGCCGGCGTGCCGCTTCAATGCCGGCACCAGTGAGAGGTCGCATCCGCTCTGGTCGGGCATGAATGCCGCACTGATCGTTCCGGGCGAGAAGCACGCGCGGGTGATGAAGATGGTTCGGGTTGGTCAGGACCGGCCGTGGCAACGGTTCGGACAAGCGCAAACAAGAGATGGTGTACGTTAATCTTGCCGCGTATATAAACAACAACATAAATAATTTGCCAGTTGGACAAATATGATTGGAGATGGAGATGGAAATGGAATTTTACGTAAACACGGATATGCATGTCTATGTCTATGTGTGTGTGCGCGACGACTCTCGTGACCTGGAAGCGGGGGCGTGTTTTTGATCGAGTTTTCTTTCTTGATACGTTAAAAAATTGTCCGCCAGTTTTCGTTTCTTTTTTCTGGGAACGCGCGTATTCTATTTAAAACCACTGCTATGGATAGATTGTTTTACTCCAGTATACCCTCTTGTTTGATAGAGTTTCTCGCGTATCGCTCTCTCACCCTCTCCATATCAAAACAAGATGACAGTGTCCACACTATCTCTCTCCTCACCGGTGGTCACAGATCTGGCCGAATCCCGTCCGCTACGGGAGGTGACGAGGTTCAGCGTTGACGTTGTCGCCGTCGGCGATGGAGGAAGCCGATGCGCACCGTCCTCTCGGAACCGGCGTTGGCGCGGTCGAAGGTCCTTCGCGCCCTTGTTCGCTGCCGTCTTGTGGGCAGATCCCGCCCGCCCGCCTAAGCGACATCTCGCCCACCAGAGGTATAACTTCTTGTACTGGTCCAGCTCCCCAGGTCACTGCATGCGGGTTTTCTTCTATGCGACTACTCCCCAGCTCCCCATGTATAGTAGCTAGGGTTCGTCGGCTGGTCCAACATCACCTACTATTATAGAGGAAATGCCACTCGAAAAGTTGTCCTGATTTATGCCTCAATGGAGGTATACATGTTGTTTTGACAAAAAGTACATGGAGGTTGTGCGGTCATTGTCCATATGCTCCTATTGCTGCTGCTAATCTAATAGTATCACTGGTTAAATGAAGAAATGCTTTTTTTCTCGGGTATCCTGGTTTAGTTCCCATCAAGATAATAATGATGCTTCTGTTTGTTGGTGTACTTTTCATAATTCTTATTGACAATTGAGATGTCATTGTTAATCTTGTAAAACAAAGTAACAACACTATATCCCTTTTTTATATTTTTGGAAACAGCGATGCGTATCTCCATACCCGGGCAACACAATAAAAAATGAGTGTTCTCCATCGGTGACATGGTAAGTTTGTTTTGTTTCTTTGGGGGAGATTCCTAAACATGCACACGCGAGGCATCTTTTGTAAATGCTGCACGGTTCCTTCCTCAAAAAAAAAGATGGTTTCCCGTCGGTGCGTGGTGAGGTCATGACAGAAAAAAGGATGGTTCTCTCGCTATCTTGATACGGTGGAGACCGGTGTGGTTGTATTGGAATACATATGGAGGGCCCGCGTTACATTAGAATTATTTTGACCGTGCGAAGGAGAAGACTCACCCGTCCATATACATATGGTTTGTCGCGTCTTGTTGAAGGCAAAAGAATGACATGACAGGGGGGGCCTATTCAGCGCTACGGTATAAGACGTGTGTGAAACCAACATCCGTTTCTGCCATGGTGGAGGTCCGGCGTCATATGCATATTGTTTTGACCGTGCCAAGGAGAAGACTCGCCCATCCATATACATATTGTTTTCACGCGTCGAAAGGAAGGTTCCTCGCGCGCGAACGGAAGGTTCCCTCGTCGGGAGCGGGCGGGGTTCCTGCAATAATGAAGGACAGTTCACGCCCTCTATATATCAGGACGAGCTTCCCACTGTAAATACGAGGGTTCTCTCTCTCTCTCAAGGTGGGGGGCATCGTGGTTGCGGTGTGGGAATTCATATAGGAGGTTCGTGCATCATATTCATAGCGTCTCGTTCATGTAAAAAATTGAGATGACAGGGTTCAAATGTTTATGAAACCAACATCCTTTCATTGTGTCGCTGTCCCGCGAATGTTCCTCACACATCTCAGGGGGGTTCCTCAGCGCGCGCGGGGGGGGGGGGGGAGTGTGGTTTTGTTGGCTTCATGATATAACACAATTAAAACTGAGGGTTCTCCATTGGTGACATGGTAAGTTTGTTTTGTTTCTTTGGGGGAGATACCTAAACATGCATGCGCGAGGCATGTTTTTGCAGATGCTCCACGGTTCCTTCCTTGAAAAAAGAGGGTTCCCCCGTCGGCGCCGGGTGAGGTTCCGACAGTAAAAAGGACGGTACTATCACTATCTCAGGACGGCCCGCGACATATTCGTATGATTCCGACCGTGCGAAGGAGAAGACTCGCCCATCCATATACACCTCGTTTTGTCGTGTCCTGTTGAAGGGAAAAAATAACATGACATGGGGGATCAATTCGGCGCTACGATATAAGACATGTATGAAACCAACATCCGTTTCTGGCATGGTGGAGGTCCGGCGTCATATGCCTATGGTTTTTACCGTGCGAAGGAGAAGTCTCGCCCATCCATATACATATGGGTTTAACACGTCTCTATAAAAAGGAGATATGGTAAAACAAATATCAAGGACGGTTCTCGCTCTCTTGAGACGGCGTGGCCGGGGGCAGGGTTCCGATAATAACGAATAATGGTTCTCGCTCTTGATATAAGCTCGTGGGTTTTGCACGGGGCCCTCTGAGCAAAAAGATGGTTCTGCCTCCGCGCGTGTGAGGTTCCGACAAAATAGAAATGAGTGTTATCTCTATCCTTGCACGACGGGGACCGGGGGTTGGGGTGTGGGAATGCATAGAGGGGGTCCGGCGTCGTATGCAGATCATCTTTATCTCTTGCGGGTCTTGGTTACCGGGCGGCGATGTGCCTCAAACGGCGAGCTTGTATATGTATGCAGGTTTGCCGCCGACCTCTCTGGTACTGGCTTGATCCCAGGCCGAGCCCATACATGCGAGAGCTGTTGGTGGATCTTCGTGATAGGATTCTTCAGCTTGAGGAAGAGAACGACGAACTGCGCGGGTCAGGATTACGCAACTTTGGTCCTCTTCAACAACATGACCTTGGGTGGCGTTCCCGTCTCCGCACCGCTGTTCTTTGGGGGGTGCTCTTTGCCCTGGCTGTGCTTTCCTTCCGTTCGACGGTTGGTTGATTTGTCTAAACGATCTTTGTTTTGTTACTTTGTTTCAAAGCCTGTATCTAGTTCTAAACCAGTCTGAATACGCTATCAGCTGACGGCCAGGCCCTCGTGTTGTTGTTGATCCAGTTCTATTTTATGTTTTAGTAAAATATGTTGTTTAACTGGAAGACAGAGTGGTTGCCGCTGCCTGGCGTGCTGCGTTTTTTGTTGATTTGCTTTCATCTCGTCTCTGCCGTGCATGTGTCGTCAGAGAACAGATGGGTTGCGAGGCAAAAGATAGTGCAGCCAGACGGCGCGCTGAACAAAGTTCTTCCTCTCCCCAATGTATGATTCGTCCGCAGATGCATGGTCCGAACGGACATCAATCCCAAATGGTAAAGTTCAGAAATACATCCGTGTGCCATTGATATGCGGATAGTACCCCATTCGAGCATTCCTGGTAGTACAGTACTCTGTACGTCCGGTACAGACGCCGATGCGTGAGTCCGCGTGCCAACTTTTCATGGGGCGTAATTAAGACTACCGTGTTCCCGGGTGCACGCCGTCGGGCTGTAGCCGGGCATCGTCAAATCCAATGACGTTAGGCGTGCATGTTTCTACCACAGCATGTGCAGTTTGGTTTAGCGTTAAAAATCAAAGACGTGCATGTTGATAGAAAGTAGTCCGCGGGTAGTGCCAAAAGCACAGAATCACATTTTGGCGTTGAGCTGGTGTGGGAGGAAACAACCAAAAACACCCACCCCATGGAGAATGTGTCCTCCCCGATGTTGTTCTCCTCCGAGCCAAACAGCCGTCCGTAGGGGCGGAGACAAGCCTAGGGCAACTAGGGCTATAGACCTAGGCTTAGTACCAAGATCCCTTGTAACTTATTTCTACAAAGTATAAAAAATTTCAAGAATTTGTGGTTCAAGCTTGCTCAGCCCTAGGCATAACTGGCTTCTAGCTTCGTCACTGTCCATTCATGTCTCACTGTGTGATTGAGCGCACCCCTGCCATGGTGGAAGAAGAAAACCGTCCCGAGCGACGGCTGTGGTGATCACCGGCCCATGCGTCGACCCGGCAGAGGTGAAGGAAGCCATCCTTGCCGAGTTCGACGTCATCCCGAGAGCGGCAGTTGACGTACCCATCATCTCGTGCAGCTCCCACCTCGTTCGTTTCTTGGATGAGGGGTGGCGCGATCGAGTTGCGTCTGCGAGGGTGTTCCATGACGACTGGGCCACACCATTCCGCGGCCAGGAATGGACGCCTGACTTCGACGCCGAGCTGGTGCGTCCACGTTACCGAGTGCGTGTTCTCCTCGAGGGAGTCCCTAAGCAGGCGTGGTCGCTTGAGACGGCGAAGAAACTTCTACCCATGTGCAGGATCGTCTCCATCGAGCTTGATACGTACATGGAAAGGGAAGTAGCCTTCTACGTGCTGCACACGGAGGTTGATCACCCGGACATCATTCCTCGTGTTTCGTGTCTCGACCTCGCAGATGGTTGTGACCTGGATGAAGATCTTGGTGACATCGACCTGCCACCAGGCTTTGTGGAGGTCGAGCAGCTGCACATCCTTGTTTACGGCTGTGGTCTTCTTCGAAGGCGGCACGTGCTCATCCATGTGGACGGAGTGCAGAGATACCCCCGGCTCCAGAAGCACTGTCCGCTCGGCTCCGTCTGGGGAGACGTGGATATCGCCCGTTGGTCAGCAAAGCAGTGCCGTCTACATCTGCATGGGTCCCTGGATATGTTGACGGGACAGGCATCCACTCGTCAATGCTCGGGTTGCAACAGCTTTACGCCATGTATTATGTTTCCAGGGGGGGCGATGGTCCCATGCATGGTCCCGCTGATGGACGCCACGCCGGCGGCTTACTCGTTGTCGCCCAATCATGTGTAGCTGTGCCTTCGTCTGGTGCAAGCGATGAGACGGAATCGGGACTAAAATTTAAAAAATAGTAGTCGTTCCGAAAATGTGAAAAAATATGGCACACTCTATTTGATAAAAAACAGATCGTCGCGGGCGCAATGCTGAATAAAAACCTGATATTTTTAAAACAAAAGTTGATCATTAAAAACATACTTGTGTGCATTTGAGCCAGTTTGCTGCGTCCGTCTCGGACAAAAATACGTGATCGGTCAGCAACTATATAAAACGACTATTCTGCCCCGATGAGAGAGAATGGCATACTTCAGAGAAACTCCAATGGAGCGACCCAAACGGACAGCGCATTTGTCCGCTTTTTGTCCGTTTGGATCGGCCGCCTGCCCGGCGTCCGCCCAGTTTTGCATTTTGGTCGGCAGTGCGCCTAACGCGCCGATCCATTTCATGTCCGCATTCAACTTTTAAATAAAAAAGGCCTGCGGCCGATCATGCCAGCGGCCATATCTCATGCCGGCACCATGCCAGCGCCGGCATACAATGCCGGCTTCAGAAAATACCACAGTTCATGCTGACGCACTCGCCAGCCGGCCGACACACATGCCAACACACAAAAAAGGGTGGGACTTGAGTTCGACCACGCCATCACGGCTCCCGTGGTCATGCCAGCACACAAAAAAGGGTGGGACTTGAGTTCGACCACGCCATCGCGGCTCCCGTGGTCATGCCGGCACACCTGCCGGCATACAAAAAAGATGGCACTCGCCGCCATAGATCACTCGTCCTCGAACTTGAGCATGTCGGCCTGCATCTTCTCGAACCACGGCCTCTTCCTTGGCGACACGGTGTTGAGATCCACCTTCATGATCTCCACCCCGGTCATCATGCTTGCAAGAGCCTCTTCTTTCGTCTTTGTCTTGGCGTTGGCAGCCTCGATCTCTAGCATCTTGGCTTGCTTCTACGCCTCGAGCTCAAACATCTTGGCTTGCTTCTCGGCGTCAAGGCGGACGGCATTTCCTCGAACAGGTTACGGGCATCCGGGAGCCCGTCGGCCGGCGTCTATCGCGCGTGTTTCCTCGTGCCGCCGGACGACTAACCACCGACCACCGGTGTGGTGTTGAGGTCGATGGGCGCGGGCGCGGGCGTGGAAGGCGCGACCACGCTCACGTCGGGTGAGCACTCCCCGGAGAGGCGGGAGGCCTGCGGGTAGACGTGGAAGACGGGGACCGGGTTGCAAGCCGACGCGCGGGGTGAGTCAGGCTTCACCATCTGAGGAAACGCCGACGAGCCAGTGCTGGCCGCGGCGACGGCGGCTTGGAGGACGCTGTGCTGGCTAGGGTTTACCCCTAGCATGTAGAGTGCCTCCCTCGTTGCCGCGGCGACGTGGGCGTTGGTGAACTCCTGTTGCGCGGCGGCGACGGCGGCAGCCTCATCCCTCGCGTCCGCGGCGTGCCTCCGGCCCTTCCTCCTGGCCGACTCCCTTACCCATTGTTCGCGCATCAGCGCCTTCTTCGGCTTGGTCGCGGCGGCGGTCTTGCGCGGGGCACAAGGCTTGCATTTCCCAGAGGGGGCGACGGCGCCGGACGAGGCGAGAGAGGCAAGGCCGGCAGCGGCGTCGAGGTCGAGGTCGATGGCGTCCTCCATGGCTGGTTGGAGGGCGGGGGCGCGCGCGGGCGGGAGCGTTTTTGGGGGAAATGGGGGGAAATGGTGGTGGCTGCCACCGACCGACGGGCCCGGGGAGAGTAGGCGCGCGCGCGCGTCCGTCTCGTGTCTGCGCAGACGCAAATCCGGCTCAAAATTGGGCCTGGAATGGGTCGCCCGCGGACGAAAAACGGACGCTTGTCCGTTTGGGTCGGCGCGTTGGGCCGCCACTTTTGTCCGCGACGATCCAAACGGACGCGGGCGGACGAAATGGATCACCCCATTGGAGTTGCTCTCAGTTATGTTGGCATGGAGAAATTGAAAAGCTACTGCCGTTAGGGGTGATGGCTGACTCCTCGGATTCCGGTGGAGCAAATGCATGTCCGTTCACCTGGGCCCCCCGCTTAACTATGCGCGACCCCTCTGTTCTCCTCCTCTGTGTCTATAATTAGAGCAAGAACGAAGAAACAGCGTTGACTGCGCAGGTTTGTTCCGGCGGAGCAGTCTCTTTGTGGGCGAGACAATGAGAACCAGAGCAGCTGGTCGTGTAAGTAATCTGCTCCGGTGTAGTATTTGCAAAATTTACAAAAATCTTCTGCAAAAACATAAAATGCAGGTCGCCGGGGCCATGGTGAATAATGAGAACAGCATCGCGAGCCGGGTGAGAAGGCGCCACGCTGCACGGGCTGCTGGATCCATCGGAGCAGCAGCAAAAGTTGGGCATCTCCACGGTGAATCCTCCTATTGCACCTTCCGCTTCAAGTTGAAGAACAAGCTGAGGCCCTAGATGAGGATCCCCGGCGGATGGGAGGAACATATGGAGGGGCCACGCCCAAGATACATCAAGCTCTGGACTGGCGATGGGGTGTAGTCTGCTTGGATGAATCGAATGAAGAATGGGGGCGACTCTATGTACCTGACGGACGGATGGGTGCTGTTCGTCGAGCAGCACGGCGTGCAGAACGGAGACATCCTGACCTTCCAGATTTTGGGGCCTGACACGTGGTACGTTAGGATCTACGCAGACGGTGGGAAAGAGAGGCCGATTCACCGTGAATAGTGAGTTAAGTAGGGCTTGACATCTTGTTAAGTCGTATGATTTGCTAGTGCCCTGAAACATCCATATGTCTGAATTGTCTGAATGCAGGACGGCCTGGTGTCTTACATTTTGGTTGTGGTGTGTTTGATGACTTGCCTATGCACCAAAATGTCCCTTCAAGTTTGAATTATCATTGCAAGAGATTGTATGAGTGCAAGTTCATGAATGAACTTCATTTTTTGACAGCAAATGTAAGAGTTCATGAATGGACTTCCTTTAGTGATGTTAGGATGACAGAAAACTCCATGGTGCTTCTGCTAAGATTGACTGTATTTTGTGACAACAAACTCTTTTATGTTGTATTTGTTTAAATGATGTTTGAGCTACTCTCTGCTGCTTAAAATATGTGGTGAAATTCTGATTTTTTTAGTGATTTTACCTATGTGTTTCTGAATGTCTCTATGTACAGAAAATTATAAATTTTGTCACTCGTTTTACGTGTGTGTTTATATGATTCAGTCTGAAACTTTTGTATGTGCAAAATAGCAAGAAAACAAAAGGTTTGGCCTGGGCACCGCGGCCCGATTCACGGCCCATAGGGGCTGTGTTCCGTGAAGTATGGGCCTCCAATATCTGGACAGAACACTAAAAACAAAGGCGTACTGGGAAAAAAGAGGAGGAGGTTAGAACCTTCAGGAAAAGGTTCTCCACAGCCCGCCTGCGCACAGCATGGGCCGAAGGCCGGTGGTCCAAGCCTGCTGCACTGCGCTCTTGGCAGCCTAGTTCTGCCATATTGCAGCCCGCCTGGTCCACTTTCTCTATAAGAGGTAAAAAGCATCAAATGAAAAATGCAATGAAAATGCAAAAGTGGTAAGAGGAGGGACCAGATCCCCATGCGAATGAGCGCTTGTGATTGCAGCCGCGCCAGCGAAACTTTTTATCTTTGCTTTTCTCTCTCTCTCTCTCTCTCTCTCTCTCTATATATATATATATATATATATAGATATTATATATATATATATATACGCTGGAGGCTCAGCGTTCCTTTGCTAGGGTTTGCTATATTCACTGTCTCTCACCCTCTTCACCAGATCTAAACAAGACTACGATGTGGCCTCTGTCTCTCTCACCCCCTCATAGTTGGGAAGGAGGTGTCCGGATCCCGTAGCACCGGGAAGGGGAGGAGGTGCAGCGTTCACTCTATCGCCTTCGGCGAGGGAGGCAATCCATTGCCAGCTGCGCTTTTCTCTTTCACCCAGCGCCTGTGCGGGAGGGCCACAGACCCCTTCTCCCTCGCTGCCATACGTAGTGTGGGCAGATCCGACCTCCCGCCGCACGCCTTGCCACATCCCGACGACCCTAAGGTATGAGTTTCTTTGAAACCGTCATTGGTCTAGCTGCATGCTAATCTTTTTCAATTCTGTAGTCGAATCTAGGTCTTGGTTCAAAGAGGAAAGAAGGGTGCAGTGGGGTGGAGCATGAATCTAGGACGTGGTTCAATGAGGAAAGGAGGGAGGAAAAGTAGTATAGACTAGCTATCCAGCTGCTTGGTTGGTCGAAAAGGGAAAATGGGATAACCTAGTACACACATCTGTAAGGAACCGAACTCTTTGTTGAAAAGGGAAAGAAACTGGGGGGTCGGGTAGTTTGTGCAGGACTAGATTTGCTGCCCTCACATCGGAAAAAGGTTTAAAGAGAACAAATATGGGACCAACACAGATATGTTGCTTGGCTACATACTCTGCATCACTCATTTACACGTGTGGACGCACATGGTGCTCGCATGTCCCATGTCCCATCCACATGATTGTGTAGTGTGTTTTGAGATGGTGTGTTACTTGTATTGGTACTGTTTTAAATAAATGTTGAATTGAAGCTATTGTATTTTAAGAAACTAGCAAAGTGGCCCGCTCGATGCGCGGGCTAGATCTTTAGAAAATTTAATAATGAGAGTATTTTATTCGTATTGAAAAATTGGGACCAAATATGATTACATTTGAAATAGAGTACTTTTGCGAACATAGTTCTATATATATTATTCATTTATCATTTACATGTCCTAGTAAATGTATTTTCATGATGAATCCCGCTGGCCAATTCATGTTTTGTATAATTTTTCTAGCATTTTCACTTTAAACATTGATTTATTTGCACGGGCTAGTACTTAAAAAAATAGTAACGCAAGAAAGTAAATATTGATTATTTTTGTCAGTTGTTCGTCAGTGGCAGTTGTAAACACGATTTTACCTTTATACATATCCTTGGTGGTTTTCCCTGTAAGAGAATTTCCCTTCCATGTTTTAGGAAATATTGGTCACTAATGTTCTCATCAAAATCTTCGGGAGTGTGTTGCTCCAACCCGTGGGTTTTCTTGATGCGACCGCTCAGATGGATCTTATAAATTTTTTTAAAGTCCCGTGCCCTTTTCATTACTAATGAATTGGTGTTCGTCGTGTGTGGCAGTTTGAGATGAAGATGGTAGTTCCATATGCATAGCCTAAATATAAATGATTGGTACCGGATAGACATATTTTTATGATCATGTAATATAATTATTTTTGCATTCATTTTGTCGGGGGGAATCTGCCTCCACGAACACCTATGGGGACCGAGCCCCTTTCTTGGTTCGGCGGGGGGCGGAGGTCGCGCGAAGAGCGGATCGAGGCGGTCCACACAAGGAATTTTACCCAGCTTCGGGCCGCAAGGATGCGTAAAACCCTACTGCTGCTTTGTGCATTGTATTGTGTTCTTGCTCGGGAGCGCGTGGTGCTACAGTACACACGAGCCCTGGCGAGACCGAGCGTAGCGATGGGTGTCCTCCTCCTCCTACGTGCGCATGGGGCCTCCTTTTATATGCTCAAGGGGTTACCCACAGGTGGCAGCGCAGGTGGGGGCAAAAATGGGAGAATGCTGTAGTGGGTACAACTGCCTGCACAGTGGCTGTACAGTGCTATCATACCTAACTCTGACGGCAGGGGACAAGGGCATTAAATGCCCGTCCGCATCGCCCAGACGGTGCAGGGAAGTGGACTGTCGGGAGCGCCACCGTTTACCACGATGGCTACTCTATCAGCGTTGCTTTGCCACCGCATGCCCCTGGCTGCGCAGCCTCTCGCCACGTACGCCTGGAATGGCCCCAGAGCGACGCGTGGGTGGATGAGCTGGAGCGCAGGCGCGGGGTGGTGACTTGCCACGGCAAGCGCCTTGCCGCGGCTGATGTCTTGTCGCGCCCGGGAGCTTGTGGCTCACCGGTCCTTGCCGGGACGCGGAGCGCGTCGCAGCAAGTATCTTGTCGTGCCTCGGTCAGCCTTCTCGGCAAGCTCCTCCTGCCGGGGTCTTGTGCTTCGAGCGGTCGTCCCGGCAAGCTCCTCTTGCCCGGGCCTGGCTCTCTTCGGGTGGCCTTCCCGGCAGGCTCCTCCTGCCGGGGTCTTGGCTCAGATACTTTGTTCTTGGATGGCCCAAAAAGGGACCACGGAGAGTCTTGGCGATCGCCTGGCAAGCCTTGCCGCGGGGTGCTACGACTGCCCGTGCACAAGTTCGGGATACTAAGGTACCCCTACTTTAGTACACCGACAGGAGCCCCCAGGCCTGGGCCATACACGGTGCCGAGCGCTGTTGGGCCAGGCCCAAAACAGTGCACAGGCACGCGCGGCCTGGGTTGCGCTGCATCTGCTTCTGCGTCCACCACGTCCTCCCCGAACGGCACGCGTCGAACTCGGCATCGTAGGGAGATGCGTGCGTGACGTGGGCGGCGTGCGCGGGGCCGAACCCCGCAGGCATGCGTCACGTCGCCATAAAGGGGGACGGTTTGCGCTAGCCCCATAAGTGGAGGGAGGTGTGGAGGCGTGGCTCGTTCGCTGGACGGGGCCGGGGCACGGTTTCCGGGGCGCCCGCTCCCCACGATCACGGGGTGGGGAGAGGTCGCCTCATCCGTCGCCTCGGCCCTACGCGCCAGCCACGCGGCTTCCATGCACCCGGGGTTGCGGACGGTGGAGGCAGGAAACCGGGCCGTCGCGGGTCAGGGCAGCAGGTCGGCCCCAATCGCCTGGCCTTCCTGCGTCTTGATTGGCTAAGCGGGGCGGTCGAGCCCCCACCCTTCTCCTTTATAAAGAGCAAGAGGGGGCGACGGGAACCCACACTCCTTCATCCCTTCTTCTCTTCATCCTCTGAACCCCTCTCTCCATTCGCCATGGAGAAAGGGAATCCAGGTCCTTCATCGGTGGCGGCGAGGGTTGCCGCCAGGCAGCGCGCCCCTTCTCCCCTTGCACCCGCGGTGGCGGAGCCAGCCGTAAGGGGAAGGGGGTGGGGCGAGGTCGTGGACGAGGGCGTGGACGAGGCCGAGGCGCTCAGGGAAAAGGCGGGCGGGGCGACGCGCCGGCCTCGCCTCCGCCAGCGGCTCCTCTTCCCACGGCAGTCCACCTCGGGGACGATCCTTGCGAGTTCTTCGTCAGGCTGCGCCGGGCGCCTCGCCGCCGCCTCCGCCTCCCGGCTCCCTTCGCAAGCATGATGGAGATGGAGCAACCCGAGACACTAAGGCTGCGCATGAAGGGCTGCGGGATCAGCGGCACGCGGGTCCACGTCGAGTCCCCAGCCCCCGGCGTAGTGTATCTTGGCCGAGGGTGGAAGACATTCGCCCGTATCCACAGCTTGACGGAGGGGTTCACCCTCCATTTTAAGTTGATGGAGGGCGATCTCCTCTCCGTCAAGGCCTTCGGGGACTTCGGGACCCGGGGCCGGTGCTGCGTGGATAGCTCCTCCGACAGCGAAAGCTCCTCCTCGAGCGAGAGTGACGAGGAGGGGAGCGACAGCGACGACGAGGGCAGCGTTCGTCGGGATGACGGGTCCGTCTAGGCGCCGGTCGCAGCTCCGTGTGGCACCGGCGACCCCATCATCCGTGTCGCCGGCTCCTTGAGCTTCTCGGGGTCGTCTTCCCGGGCGACTGGAGTGGCGAGGCTGCGGAAGAGGAGGAGGACTGGCGGCAAGGCCGTCAACTCGGAGTACGAGGGCTAGGTGCCCCCGACAGCGTGTTGACGTCCCACTGCCTCATCTTCGAGCTCCATCTCCGACGCCGCCGCCACCACCCAGCCTCCGGAGCCCCCCAGCGGCCCTCTGGGCGTTCTGTTGGTGTCTTCTGCCACCCGTAGCTCACCTAGGCGCCCCTTTTGCCCTTTTCGCCTCCTTGTCCTACCTCCTGAGGAGAGAGACAAGAAAGGGATTACGGGCATCTTATCTTTTTTCAATTTATAAGCCCTCGGGCCTTAGCTGTGTTTAAAACTTGTAATCCCATCTTTTCATGTTTTCCATTCTCTCTGAACTGTACCTGAGCGGAATGTTTTTAATGAAAAGGGGATGTTTGCCGGGCCATTTGTCCCGTGGGTAAAACCCACGCCAAGGAACGAATCCTTTATATCGTTAAGATAGACACTTCTTTGCCCGGCAACAGGCCCTGCCGTCTTCCCGCGCCACTCGACCTCTCTCGCGCCTTTGGCGGAGGAAGGGATGAAGCGGGTTCGGGCCCCTCGTTCCGCCCCTTTGCCGCCGTGACTACTACCAAAACGGGCCCCAGGAACGCGCTCTGGGGCCGGTCGTTAAGGGAGCACGGTAGCTTTTAGGAGGAAACAAGGTTTTCGTATTCCACAGTTCATAAGAGAATGCATGACAAGGGATGCGAAAACTTATCTGGGATTGCAGCCCCCGGCAACTTTGGCTTGCCGCGGGCGAATCTTCGTACTTGCAGCCCCCGGCAACACTGGCTTGCCGGGGACCAGATGCTGGCCCGCCCTTCTTCTCTTCTTCGCCCTTAAGCGGTCTGGCCAGGATATGCAAAACCCTGCGAACCAAAGGAAACGAAGGAACAGGAAAAAGGACGCAGACTCGACTTCTAAGCTAGGGGTTAGCAGTTGTTAGGCACTATCAACCCTAACCAAGGACGAGACTCGACTCAGCATGCATGCTAAAATTTAGGGCGCCAGCGCTTCATTTACTGCTCCTCAGGGTCTGCGCCTGGCTTTGTACAAAGGATTACATGCAACTGCGGCAAGACTTGTACAAAAGGTTGGTTGCCGGGCGGGGCCCGACAACCGCGCCTTACGGGTAAAACTTACGAAGATGCTCAATATTCCAGGAGTTGCTCACCGGAGTGCCATCTTTGCTCTCGAGGCGTACAGCGCCGGGCCTCGTGACTCGTCTCACCCGGTAAGGGCCTTCCCACTTCGGCGTCAACTTGTTATGATTCTTGGCGGACGGGGCGTGCCGAAGAACAAGGTCGCCTTCCTCGAAGCTTCTGGCTTTAACTTTGCGGCTATGGTAGCGACGCAAAGCTTGCTGGTGGCGAGAGGCTCGCACAGCAGCCTGAAGACGAACTTCCTCAAGGAGCAGCGCGTCATCTTCACGCAGCCGCTCTTCCTCAAGCTCATCATAAGCGAGCACTCGAGGTGACCCGTATACGAGTTCCGTGGGGGTAACTGCTTCTTCTCCATAGACTAGAGCAAATGGTGTCTGGCTAGTGGCTCGATTTGGCGTCGTTCTGATCGACCAAAGAGCCACCGGCAGCTCCTCGATCCCGTTTCTTCCGCACTTGTGCAGCCTGTCGAAAGTTCTGGTCTTGAGCCCGCGCAGTACTTCGGCATTGGCCCTTTCAGCTTGACCGTTGCTCCTGGGATGAGCAACAGAAGCGAAGCAGACCTTGGCGCCGAGATCTTGGACGTATTGCATGAAGGCGCGGCTCGTGAATTGTGTACCGTTGTCGGTGATGATCCTGTTAGGGATCCCGAAGCGGCAGACAATCGACCTGAAAAACTTGATGGCTGACTGTGTTGTCACCTTCCTCACTGGTTCCACTTCCGGCCACTTTGTGAACTTGTCGATTGCGACGTACAAGTACTCAAAGCCCCCGACAGCTCGGGGGAAGGGGCCGAGGATGTCGAGCCCCCAGACCAAAAATGGCCAGGATAAAGGGATCGTCTGGAGAGCTTGAGCTGGCTAGTGTATCTGCTTGGAATGGAACTGGCACGCTTCACACTTGGTTACTTGTGCAGTTGCATCCTGGAGGGCTGTCGGCCAGAAGAAACCTTGCCGGAACGCTTTGCCGGCAAGTGCTCTTGCGCCGATGTGGTGACCACATATGCCTCCATGTATCTCTGCCAACAGCTGCTGTCCGTCTTCCCGGGAAATACACTTCAATTTCACACCGTTGCGCCCTCTTCTGTACAGTGTGTTGTCGACGAACTGGTACATACTCGAGCGCCGGGCTACTCTTTCCGCTTCTTCTTGCTCTTCGGGAAGTTCTCCGTGCTGGAGGAAATGGACAGTTTGCTGCGCCCATGCTGGAGCCTGCGGCTCGACAACAAGGACTGAAGGCATTTCTGCTGCTGCGGGAACGTCCGCTTCTTCGGCGAGGATCTGGGGCTCAGCCGGATCTTGACGTTCCCCGGCAAGCTTGCCGGGGCAAAACTTGTCGGGAGCGCCTGCTTCTACGGAACAAACCCTGGGGTTTTCCGGAGCAGACGGTTCCTCAGCGCTCTTGGCGTCGATCTTGGGGACCTTCTTGGCGGCGGCTCCGGGGAGCTCTGCCGGAAGATAGTCGCCAGAGACCAACCTCCTCTTCTTGCTCTGTCTGGTTGATGGCGTTACGGATGGTTGAGTCAGCTTGAGCACAAAGGTTCCTGGTTCCACAGGTAACTTAAATGCCGCGCACTTTGACAGGCCATCAGCGATGTCATTCTCAGCTCTTGGAATGTGTTCCATTTACAGGCCGTCAAAGTGCTCTTCCAGCTTCCCCACTTCATCAACGTACGCTTCCATCAACGGACTCTGGTAATCCTTGTTCACTTGGCGGACGACAAGCTGCGAGTCACCCCTGACAATGAGCTTCTTGATCCCAAGTTCTGCCATGATCCTGAGACCGGCGAGCCGACCTTCATACTCTGCAGTATTATTGGTTGCTTGCTCCTTGGGGAAGTGCATCTGGACTACGTACTTGAGGTGCTCTCCGGTGGGCGCGACGAGTAACGCGCCAGCACCGGCGCCTTGCAGCGAGAAAGCACCATCAAAGTACATCAGCCACTCTTTGCTTGCTTCTTTGGCGGGGATGCTCGTCTCTGGGATATCTTCGTCCGGTGTCGGTGTCCACTCCGCTATGAACTCCGCCAATGCTCTGCTTTGGATAGTCGAGGTACTCTCGAACTGGAGACCGAAGCTCGACAGTTCTAGTGCCCACTCGACAATCCTGCCTATTGCTTCTGGATTCTGCAGTATCCTCTTCAGCGGAAAGCGGGTGACAACTGTAATCTCGTGTGCTTGGAAGTAATGGCGCAGCTTTCTCGAGGCCATGAGGAGGCCGAAAAGCAATTTCTGCACACCAGAGTACCTTGACCTAGCCCCCTGCAAAAGGGAGATGACAAAGTAAACTGGGCGCTGCACCATTTTCTTCTTCTGCACCTCCACTTGCTCCTGCGCAGGTTCATCCTTGTTGGGGCCAGAGCTTGTCGGGGAAGCCCCCCTGCTTGTCGTTGGACGTGCTTGCCGCGGTTGCTGGCTCATCATCTGCCTCCCTCTCCGCTACAAACGCAGCACTAACCACTTGATTGGTTGCCGCCGGGTATAGCAGCAACTTCTCTTGTGGTTTAGGCGCGACAAGTATTGGAGCGGAGGACAGGTATTTCTTCAGGTCCTGCAGCGCAGCCTCCGCTTCCGGAGTCCATTTTACTGGACCCGCCTTTTTCAAAATTTTGAAAAACGGCAGGGCGCGTTCTGCAGACTTGGAAATAAACCTGCTGAGAGCCGCGACGCAGCCGGCAAGCCTTCGTACGTCCTTGACACGTGTTGGTGCTTCAATCTGCTCGATGGCCTTGATCTTGTCTGGGTTGGCTTCTATTCATCGCTGAGACACGAAGAACCCGAGAAGCTTGCCGGAAGGGACTCCGAACACACACTTCTCAGGGTTGAGCTTGGGGCTGATCCTGCGCAGGTTCGCAAAGGTCTCTTCTAAGTCTTGAATCAGGGTTGCCCTGTCTCTGCTTTTGACCACTATGTCATCCATGTAGGCCTCCACATTTCTGTGGATTTGTGGCTCAAAAGCGGTGTGGACAACCCTCGCAAATGTTGAACCGGCGTTCTTCAGTCCGAAAGGCATCCGTACGAAACAGTACGTGCCACATGGAGTGATGAACGCGGTCTTCTCTTCATCTTCTTCAGCCATGAAGATCTGATGATATCCTGAGTAGGCGTCAAGAAATGAAAGCAGGTCACATCCGGCCGTGGAGTCAACAATCTGGTCAATGCGCGGCAAGGGAAAGGGATCTTTGGGACAAGCTTTGTTAACATCAGTGAAGTCGATGCAAAGCCTCCATTTCCCATTTGCTTTGCGCACGACAACAGGATTGGCCAACCACGTCAGATGGAGCACACCTCTGACGAGGCCTGCCGCTTCCAACTTCTTGATCTCTTCTGCGATGAACTCTTGGCGCTCCACTGCTTGCTTCCTGACTCTCTTCTTGACGGGCCGCGCGTGAGGACAGACGACAAGGTGGTGCTCAATCACTTTCCTGGGAACGCCGGGGATGTCAGATGGTTGCCAGGCAAACACATCGACATTCGCCCGCAGGAAAGCAACGAGCGTGCTTTCCTATTTGGGGTCGAGCGTGGCACTGATGGTGAAGGTACCACCAGTGCCGTCCTCCTTGGCGGGCACCTTCTTGGTCGTTGGCGGAGCTGCTATTGTCTTCTTACTCTTGACGGTGGGGCTCGATGGCGCATCCTCGACGGTAGCGCAGCACTCCGAAGAGGTGCGCTTGCCGGAGTGGGCGCCAGAGCACTTGCCGGGCTTGGTCCTCTTCTTCCCTCCGGGAGCTTCAGCGGCAAGCGGCTTGTGATCCGCCGCGGCTTCTGCTTCCCGGTAGATCATGTCGGCACAGATAAGGGCATCCTTCTTGTCGCCGGGGACAGAGATGACGCTTATCGGGCCTGGCATCTTGAGCATGTTGTAGGCGTAGTGAGAGGCCGCCATGAACTTGGCGAGCGCTGGACGGCCGAGAATTCCATTGTAGGGCAATGGAAAATCGGCAACGTTAAAAGTGATCCTCTCTGTCCTGAAGTTCAGCTCGCTGCCAAATGTCATTGGCAACGTTATCTTCCCCTTCGGCTTGCTCCTTCCCGGGTTGATTCCTTGGAACGTGCCGGTCTCTTCGAGCTTGCTGTCGGGGACTTGGAGTTTCCGGAGCACAGCGAAGGAGATCAGGTTCAAGCCGGCCCCGCCGTCAACTAGCATCTTAGTGACCTTGAGGTTGCGGACTGTTGGTGAGACCAACATCGGCAAGCACCCGATCGCAGTTGTGCGATCAGGGTGGTCCTCAATATCAAAGATGATAGGCGTGCTGGACCATTTCAGAGGCTTGCGCGACTCGACTGGTGGTTCTGCTGCATTGACTTCCCGCGCCCACTGCTTGAGCTGGCGGTGAGAAGTATGCAGGGAGGCACCGCCGTCTATGCACAAGACCTCTGTGGCTTTCTGAAACTCCTGCTCACTGGTCTCGACGTCATCCATGTCTTCGTCTTCGTCGTCGTCTTTGCTCTTGTCGCGGCCGCGGGGAGGTCGGTCCGCTTGCCGCTGCTTGTCCTTGTCGCGGCGTCCTCCCTGGCCGGGGCGCTTCGTGCCTGATCCTCCGCCACCTTCCCGGGCTCTCTCCTTGTCGCGCCGCTCGTACTCGGCCTTTTGTAGCTCGACGTGCCGCTCGACCTGCTTGCAGCTCTGGAGGTCATGGCCCTTGGTGTGGTGGATCTTGCAGTACTGTTTGTTGGTGCCGTCCCGCTTGTCGGCGGCCGCCATAGCCTGGCAGTGGGCGCATCCGGCAATCTCCTTGCCAGAGCTACCAGCCTGGGCCTTCTTGGCGGCGCCTTCATCGCCGGACTGCTCAACAACCAGTACTTCTTGGCTCTTCTTCCTGTTGCTCCGCCGCCGACCCTTCCTTGCCGGGGCGGTATCCTCACTATCAGATTCTCCTGCTCCAGTGTTCTCTCCGGGGAGTTTCCTCCCTTCCTCAGCACGGGCACACTTGTCGGCTAGGGCATATAGCTCGCTGACGTCTTTGATCTTGCACATCGCCATCTCCTCCCGCATCCTGCGGTTACGCACGTTCTGATGGAACGCGCTGATGACCGCGGCGGGGTGGACGTCTGGGATGTTGTAGTGTACACGGCTGAATCTCTGGATGAACTTGCGCAAGGGTTCCCATTCCTTCTGGACGAGCAGATGAAGGTCGCTCGCTTGGCCATGGGGTTTGTGGCCGCCCGTAAAGGCGCCAACAAACTGATGGCACAAGTCTGTCCAGGAGGTTATGGAGTTATCCGGCAAGTGCATGAGCCAGGATCTGACGTTGGATTTGAGTACCAGCGGGAAGTAGTTGGCAAGGATCTGGTCGTCTCGCCCTCCAGCAGCCTGCACCGCGATGGTGTAGATGCTGAGGAACTCCGACGGATGCGACTTGCTGTCGTACTTCTCTGGTACGTCTGGCTTGAAATTCTTCGTGCTGGGCCACTGGACTTGCCGCAGCTCACGGGTGAACGCAGGGCAGCCCATCGCATATGGCAGGTCGCCTGGTTCCCCTGGTGCATGCATGTCGACAGAGGGCCCAGCGCGGTGGTCTGATTGACGCCGCACTTCTCTCCGACGCTCCATGCGAGTACGAGCGTCCTCTTGCTCTCGCTCGTGAAGAACTTGGCGTTGATCGCGACGAGTTCGCGGATTCGACGACGTGGTGGAGTCATTGTCGTGATGATTCCGGCGAGTCGGCGATCTTGGCCTCTGGGGCGGGGAGTGCACGGTGGTCGCACCCCCGCCGGTCCTGGCGCCATCGGTTCTCGCCTGGCCGTCCCGCCGCGGCTGTGACGCGCTGTGCTGCCGCGGGGTGTCGCCGTTGGCGAAACCGATGAGGCTCTGTATCGTGGCCCTCCAGTCGTCGAGCTTGTCCGCCGTTGGAGGGTAGTCTAGGAGCAGTTGAGCTCGCGCCAGAGCTTCTGCTGGAGTGGCGGGCAGTGGTGGCGAATGGTGCGTGGAGCGGGATGTGCTCGAACTTCTAACTACGTTAGAAGGAGCAACACCCGGACCAGGCAGCCGCGCCACGCTCGCGCCAGCACATTGGTGTGAGTGCTGGCCTTGAGCGCCCTGGGATCCGCCGGCTCGATTTGGGTCCAGCGAGCGTATGGTACCATGGGCGCCAAGACGCTGCTGGTCCCGTGCCTCCTGAGAGGGGCGCGGTGCATGTTCGGACGCCGTGGCGCCATGAGCTGGCTCGACGACGCCCGTCCCGCCGCCGGTGCCGTCCCCACCTCCCGTTTGCTCCAAGGGCGGCAGGTTCGACGCGGACGGACCGGCCACCTTCGGAACCTTCTTCTTCGGTGGCATGTCGACGAAGATGATGGAGATCTAGCCCGTGCAGACGCCGGATCAGGTTCGCACAACTTCGACGCCCCCTACCTGGCGCGCAAAAGATGTCGGGGGGAATCTGCCTTCACGAACACCTATGGGGACCGAGCCCCTTTCTTGGTTCGGCGGGGGGCGGAGGTCACGCGAAGAGCGGATCGAGGCGGTGCACGCAAGGGATTTTACCCAGCTTCGGGCCGCAAGGATGCGTAAAACCTACTGCTGCTTTGTGGATTGTATTGTGTTCTTGCTCGGGAGCGCGTGGTGCTACAGTACACACGAGCCGCTGGCGAGACCGAGCGTAGCGATGGGTGTCCTCCTCCTCCTACGTGCGCATGGGGCCTCCTTGTATATGCTCAAGGGGTTACCCACAGGTGGCAGCGCAGGTGGGGGCAAAAATGGGAGAATGTTGTAGTGGGTACAGCTGCCTGCAAGGTGGCTGTATAGTGCTATCATACCTAACTCTGACGGCAGGGGACAAGGGCATTAAATGCCCGTCTGCATCGCCCAGACGGTGCAGGGAAGTGGACCGTCAGGAGCGCCACCGTTTGCCACGATGGCTACTCTGTCAGCGTTGCTTTGCCACCGCATGCCCCTGGCTGCGCAGCCTCTCGCCACGTACGCCTGGAATGGACCCAGAGCGACACGTGGGTGGATGAGCTGGAGCGCAGGCGCGGGGTGGTGACTTGCCGCAGCAAGCGCCTTGCCGCGGCTGATGTCTTGTCGCGCCCGGGAGCTTGTGGCTCACCGGTCCTTGCCGGGACGCGGAGCGCGTCGCAGCAAGTATCTTGTCGTGCCTCGGTCGGCCTTCCCGGCAAGCTCCTCCTGACGGGGTCTTGTGCTTCGAGCGGTCGTCCCGGCAAGCTCCTCTTGCCGGGGCCTAGCTCTCTTCGGGTGGCCTTCCCGGCAGGCTCCTCCTGCCGGGGCCTTGGCTCAGATACTTTGTTCTTGGATGGCCCAAAAAGGGACCACGGAGAGTCTTGGCGATCGCCTGGCAAGCCTTGCCGCGGGGTGCTACGACTGCCCGTGCACAAGTTCGGGATACTAAGGTACCCCTACTTTAGTACACCGACACATTTGTTTAGAATATTCTGAGAGAATATTATACTATGATTTAGGTTCAACCCGCATTGTGAACTCTACAATTATAGTGCGTGTATACTGTAAGTAATCTTATTTTATTCGTATGTTTTTTTAGAAACATTTTATGCGTACGTATAAGTGCATGCGTCTTTAGTGTGTTAGAAAATATGTATACTGTACATAATTGAATTTGCATTTTGTGTTGTTTGTACATAAAATAAACTTTTCTGGTGGATTGATTTGTTGTGCTTTAGCCCAACAGATTCACACAGACGTACCCAAGGTTCAAGTCTTCTCTCGCACTCTTGCCTCTAAAAAATCTTATCTCGCACTCACACCTTGCCGTTTCTAATCCTCAAATATAAAATTAAAAAATGGTTGCTGTTTCTTGATCCCCTTTTCATTTCCATCTTTCCTCTCGCTCCTCCTTCCACCTGATGAGCTCTGGCTCTTAGCGCTGGTAATTGGTGCTGCGGATTCAATCCCAACAGCACCTCAGTTTTCTCTCTTGATTGCCTGCCGCGACCTTGCTCGTACTCACTTGCACGCACACCTGCAGCTCAACTCACTAGTGCGGCCATGGGGTGGCCATCTACGGCGCTTGGTTTGGCTCCTATACGCCTCGTCGATCTCTGAGACCGGTCAACGGCGACGGAGTGGTAGCAGGGCCCAAGGAGAAGCGGCTCTAGGGAGGATGCGAGCTCGTCGATCTCGACGGCCCCGTTGCCGTCGGCGTCCATCCAGGTGATGTGGGTGTGGATCTTGTCTCCCGCAGCCAGCTTAGATCCACCTTGATTTTGAGATGCTAATGGTGTTGTTTTCGATCGCATCGTGGCTGCCCCCGAGCGAGGCAGCCCGACAGGTCACCTTCATCCTGGACTGGCAGCCTGATTTCGGCAGCTCATTCTTCCACTTGCAGGTCCCCTTCTCTCTTTTCCTGCCCCTCTCATGTTTTTGTTTCTTATCCTTTTTCTGTATGTGTATGGGTAAACCAATATAATGCAATTAAGGTATTGCTTGTTAGGATGTATATCTGCTTATGCCCCTTTGCCCCGTTCATATTCAACTAATTTAGTAAGTAATTTGTGTATTCGTGATTAGACCAAAGATAAAGTTCATAGGAAAATAGGCGCGATTCACTACAAAAAAATACACTTCCGTGATGATACGTGTTTGTCACAGTAGGTCGCGTTTTCTATCATGCATGTACATCCATTACAAATTTATGGCAGAGTCAAGATAGTCATACCTGTGGTGTCGTAGAAGTGTTCCATGACATTGCCAAAATTATCATCATGGAAGTGTCCACTTCCATGACGATAAATCGCGCGTCACAGAAGTGCTTTCGTCAAGGGTGACCGACACGTGGCATCCACCGTAACGGAACGCTGTTAAGCTATCGGGTCGGATTTTGGATCTGATAACCCGTTAACGGCCACGACCAATGCTGATTTTCCATGTGTAAAATTCTCATTGGCTGACGGATCCAACGGGCGAGATGGGCCTATGATATGTTGACACGTGGACCGGCCCAAAAGTGGCCCACAAAGATTAAATGGGTCGGCCCAACCGAAGGCCCATAAGATTTAGCGGACCATAATGGGCCGGCCCAGCTAAAGGCCCACAAAATTTAGCGGACCATAATGGGCCGGCCCAGCTAAAGGCCCACACGATTTTGCAGACCATAATGGGCCGGCCCAGCTAAAGGCCCACAAGATTCTGCCGACCATAATGGGTCGGCCCAGCTAAAGGCCCAACATTCTCTGTCAAATCGGCCCGTCAACAGCCTGTCCTAAACTTGTCATCAACGCGGCCCGTGGTCACTTCTGGCCCGTTAACAGTCCGCTAAGTAATTGGGCCGAATTACGGCCCGGTGTATTTCCGGCCTGTTAAAGGTCCAGCTTCATTTGGGCCCATTTACAGGCCATCAAAACTTTCGGCCCATAAACGACCGTGAAGGATTTGGGTCATATTCGGCCATGTCTGACATTCGGCCTGTTAGAGGCTCACTATAGCTTTGGGCCACTTTCGGCCTGTTGTCATTTTTGGCCTGTTAAAGCCGGACGTAAACCATGGGCCATATGTGGCCCAACGTCATATCGGGCCCATTAACGACCCATATAGAAATGACGATAATCTAGCCCGACCGAAGTTCCGGCCTGTTAAAAGCCCGTGTATTAGGTCGGCGCATTTATGGCTCGTCCGAATTTTGGCCTGTTAAAGTCCAGTGGGTTATTTGGCACAATCAGGGCCCAATCTCACATTCGGTCTATTAAAGGCCCATGTATTTTATGGGCTCGAGATATTTACACCTGTAAATGGCCTATTTTTACTGAGGGCCCAGATTATGTTTAGGCCTGTTAAAGGCCCACTATGGGCACAAGCCTACCAGAAAAATATGAAAGCTTATGCTGATTTAGGCCCAGATATTTTTAGTGGGCTACATGCCAATTTCGGCCCGTAATCGTTTTTAGCACAATTGGAATGGGCCCGACGATTGTTGGCTTGTTGGGCTCCTACAAAGCTTTCGGCCGATTACATTACTAAGATAAACCTACACTATACAAAAATAGCGTCGTAATTACTGCAGCCTGAGGCAGCATCATAAATGTTGTATCACAACAAAATAAATTCCAACCATGCAACAAAAGGCCTGTTGGCATAAAGTTTACAGTTCTTCCAGATAAAAGCACCATCAGATGTATAGAAGCACAGATCATTTGACCTGAGTGCTAATGTTTCTGGCTGTAGAATCTTATGGAGCAGCATGATCTCCACCTTTTTTCCGCCATTGCTCTTGGACAACGAAGCGAATGTCTGATAGTTTGGTTTCAAAACCATTCATATCTTGACGACATTTCTCAACCACTATTCTTGTTTCCGAAACAACGTCCATTAGGGATTGGACTTGTGTCTGGAGCACAGATATATCACTCTGTCTAGCGGGAAGATTTTGTTCAGTAGGCGATTTGGACGAGGTTACCTTGACAACCAACCCAGAATTACGCAGGAAGGTGCTTTTTGCACTATTAGTGGAGAGATACTGACGCACTGCAGCAAGAGGTGACATTGTGCCTGTAGTAGCCTCGTCGCCTTCAGGTGGTTGTGGTTGTTCAATCATTTGTTCCATAGCTTCCTGAAAGTTTGAACTTGTACATTAGTGTACCAGATAAGTTACTAATGAGACAAAAATAAACAAAGTAGGTTAAACGTTTATACATAACTTATTTTGGTGAACTACTGTAATACATTAGCATGTATTGTAGTGCCAACTACATAATAAAATCACTTTCGGAACATATGTCCATGTAGCATGCCTACTGTATTGTCTATTTCCTCACATTCGTTGACATCTAAGGATAAAGAGACATGGTTTAAAGTAGGACGAACATAGTATGACATCATTCATATCATGGGCAAACAAATATAAAACAAACAGGCTATTTTATCATTGTGTGCGCACGTGAACATAACAACTAGATTACAGATCAAGACCAAAAGATTATCGTTCATCTCTTTTAAACCATGTAAGGTGAAATGATACGTTAAGACAACTGTGAGTAAAAGTGAACAGAGTAACTGACATTGGCTGCAAACCAAGTAGTTAAATGAACACATCACAGTACCAATCAGTTCAAGGCAGGAGGAGTAAGGACTTACAACAGCGGCTTGAACTGGTGTGCTCATGCCCTTCATCTTGCTGGTGTGGCAATCCTTGAAGATTTGCACTGCATTCGGTTCAGGTTCTTTTCGGTCCGCACGGGATTTCCTCTGTATTTGGAACAAGTCAATATAGATACGATAATATGGCACAAAAAGAAGAAGGAAGTAGCAGCTATTTACAAGAGCCTCGCAGTGTGCAATATAGCTACGAGATCCTGTGGTCTGTTGGAATTTCACTTTAGAATGGTTGGTTTTGTTCTTCAAATAGTTAGCCTAGAAGAAGATACACTTGTAAGGCACATACATAAATACAAGTTCAATATGTGGTCTGATCAAATACATATAGCCTACCTGATACTTTGGATCAGACTAGTGTTTAACGAGGCTGTCCAGTCTTCATCTGTAATATATTCCACTGGAGATGTTTGGGAGATTTCATTGTTAGCCTTGCCTTCAAAGTGAGATTTTCTAAGGTGGTACCGATACTGTCGCAGCACAGACTGAAAAACATGAGTGCATGCTTGTCTAGTTGCATCATCTTTCGGATCCAACTTGAACCTCATCTGTTGAAAAAAGAATGTGAGTCTTATTAGGAGGAAGCTAGAAAGTACGGGACAGAGCAAGACAATATTACTAATTGCGATGAATAACATTACTTACGGATAAATGGTCAAGGAAGGTGTTAAACTGGGTATTGTCTTTCTCATTCCTGTACTGGATCCACGTTGGGAGGATACGTGCATGACACCTAACGGCAACGGCTGCCTCTGATACTAACTTGGCTGACTCTGTAGCATCACGTGGCCTTTTTGAACCAGCCTCAAAATGGATCTCCATTCTTCCTCCTTTAGATTTTGTTAATCTGTCAAGCATTATCCTTGATGTCTATTTCGCCGTGGTGCTAGTTCAACAACGAATATGGAAAGTGTTAGTGTACATCAAACTGTGAGAGTACATATAAAGGAGCATGCAACTGCAACTTGACTCGGTCAGGTACCGTCTTGGTGTTGATGCTCATGAGGTTCATCTGATCTTGCCAAGTCCTGTTGTGTCAGCAGTGCTTTGGAAGTAGTGTTAGTTGTGAAGGCAGCTTGGGAACTGGCCAGTTCCAGAGCAAACGAACGAGTAAATGGTTGAGATGCTGGTACCGTTGAAGCGGATGCTGCAGCTGGTGGAGCAGGTGATACTATGTTTGTAGATTTAGCCGGTGGACTTGGACCTTCTACTGCACTATAAGTACCAGCAGAATCTCGACGGCAGAACCTTTTCCGTTTCATCGGGCGAGTAACAGCACTCCCTACTATATTATTTTCCTTGCTCTTTTTTGACTTTGCCATGTCAAGCTGTACCCACAACACAAAAGAATAAAATCACTCTTCAGAACTCATTGATGCATGATACAAACAAGCAATACTTTGATGTAAGACAACCATATGAGCATGGAATATGTAAGAAAAATAGGACGGCATGACATATTCACATCTACGATGTGCAAACTAAGCAAAAGGATTTTCAAGAAAATAGAAGTAATGCAAGCTAGACACCATATGAAAGATGCAACCAATATTACTCTGCCAAGTTAAAAGTGTCTTGTCATAAGTGGCAATTCGAAAAATTAGAAGCAGTACAACGTAGAAATCAATGCAAGATGCAACCACTATCAAACTGCCATGTTAAAAGCGTCCAATCATGAGTGACTAATGCGGGATACACAACAGAAGTACTTTGATGTAAGAACATGGTATTATAGATAGATGCAGTGTATTCTAGACACAGAAAGCCATGTCATATGCACATGTATAACGTATAAACTCAGCAGGTGCAATTTAATCAAAATAGAAGAAATACAGGCTAGACAACATATGCAACATGAAACCAATTATCACACTGTCAACTTAGAGCAAGCACCTGCGATGGTGGAGTACGGGAGATGAACTCATCATGTAGACTTGGGACATCAACTTCATTAGCAGTAGCAGTGGAAAATCTAGAGAGTCTCTGTTTGCGTCGGTGCGGAGGACCACCAACATCCCCTAACTTACTCTTTTCCTTCCTATTTTCTGATATTGCCTTATGAAGTCAAAACCACAAGAAGATGAATAAAATTAGCTCTGCATAACTGGTTGATGCATGATACAGACGAACACTACTTTGATGTAAGGCAAGCGCAGGATAGGAGGATGGAGTATATACAAAAAAAGACAGTGTTTCATATTCACACGTACGATAGCGTGTCTTATGGGTAAGTAATCGTTGCATGTATAAGTTGTAAGCTACGCAGATGCAATTCAACATAATCAGAACCAATACAAACTAGACATCATACGGAAAACGCAACTACGTATAACAGTTCCAAGTAAGAGCAAGCACCAGTGATGGTGGAGTAGGGGAGATGTGCTCATCATGTACATGTATGTTCTAGAAACAGGAACATGTGTCATATTCACAGGCATTATGTGTAAAGTAAGCAGATGCAATTCAAGTTAGAAGCAATACAAGCTAGACATCATACGAAACATGCAACCACATATAATAGTGTCAAGTTAGAGCAAGCACCTGTGATGGTGGAGTAGGGGAGTCATCATCTACACAGCTACGATGACTGTCCAGCCTTGTATTGTCTTGCGAATCTTGTTGGGAGGATGGCAGAGTAGAATCTGTAGATACCCCCTGTTTGAGTTGCTCCGAAGGACCACCATCATCCACTGCCGGACTAATTTCCTTCAGCTGTAATGATTTTGCATTGTGAGGTCAAACCGATAAGAAAAGGGGATCAGAAACACTGCAAGACACCATATGGAAGGTGCAATCAATATCACTCTGCCAAGTTAAAACTGTCTCGTCATAGGTGGCGTTCATCAAACTAGAAGCAATACATGCTAGAAATCATATTCAAGACGCAAACCAATATCACACTGCCAACTTAAAGGTGTCCCATCATAAGTGACTGATGCAGGATACACAAGAAGAGTAGTTTCATGTAAGAACGTGGTGTGATAGACAGATATAGTATGTACCAAAAATAGGAAAGCGTGTCATATTCACATGTATCATGTGTAAGCTAAGCAGATGCAGTTTACACTAATTAGGAGCAATACGAGCTAGAAACCATATGCAACATGCAACCAGATATCACATTGCCAAGTTAGAGCAAGCACCTTGGATGGTGGAGTAGGGGAGCGGAGACTTGGACCTTGTAATGCACTATCAGTACAAGGAGAATCGGTACAGATGCTCCGTTTACGTTGCTGCAGAGGACCACCATCATCGCCTTCCTTACTCTTTTCCTTCCTCTTTCTTGATTTTGCCTTGTCAAGTCAAACCCACAAGAAAAAGGAATAGAATTTGCTCTTCAGAACTCATTGATGCATGATACTGACGAACACTACTTTCATGTAAGGCAGCCGCATGATAGCAGGATGGAATATGTATGAAAAACAGGACGGCGTGACATATTGACATGTATGATGTATAAAGTGTAAACTAAGCACAAGGTGCTTGAACTTGTTAGAATCGATGCAAGTTAGAAACCATATGAAAGATGAAACCAATATCACTCTGCCAAATTAAAAGGGTGCCCTAACAAATGTATTTGGCCAAATTAGAAGCAATACATGGCAACAGGCTAGAAATAATATGCAATATGCAACGAATAAAGGTGACTCATCGTAAGTGATTGATGTCGGATACAGAAGAGAGGTAGTTTCATGTAAGAACAAGGTTAACACATAGATGTAGTGTGTACCAAAAATAGGAAGGCATGTCATATTCATAGGTATAGTGTGTAAACTAAGCAAATGCAATTTACCCTAATTAGAAGCATTACAAGCTAGACACTGTATGCAACATGCAACCACATATCACACTGCGAAGTTAGAGCAAGCACCTGTGATGGTGGTGTAGGGGAAGTGCGGTCTTCAGGTACAGAGCTACGTTCAATATCTTCATTTAGGCTTGCTGTTTCTTGAGAATCATGTGGAGAGGATGAAATTGCATTCTTTACAAGTGTATTTCGTCTCATATTAACCAACGCGCGTGACTGTCTGATCATAAGCGATAGACGCAGGATACACAAGAATAGTAGTTTGATGTAAGAACATGGTGTGATAGGCAGATGTAGTATGTACCAAAAACAGGAAGGCGTGTCATATTCACATGTATAATGTGTAAGCTAATGAGATGCAATTTAACAAATTAGGAGCATTGATGAGGGATACACAAGAAAAGTAGTTTGATGTAAGAACATGGTTAATAGAAAGACGTAGTATGTACCGAAAACAAGAAGGCATGTCATATTCACAGGTATAATGTGTTAACTAAGCAGATGCAATTTACCCTAATTAGAAGCATTACAAGGTACGACACCATATGCAACATGCAACCACATATCACACTGCCAAGTAAGAGCAAGCACCTGCGATGGTGGTGTGGGGGAATTGCGGTGATCAACTAGAGAGCTACGTTGACTATCTTCATTTAGCCTTGCTGTTTCTTGAGAATCATGTGGGGAGAATGGCACTGCACTCTTTAAATGAGTATGGGGTCTCACAGTAACCCACCCGGGTGACTGTCTCATCATAAGTGATTGACGAGGGATACAAAAGAGCATTAGTTTGATGTACGGACATGGTTAATAGACATATGTAGTATGTATCGAAAACAGGAAGGGGCTCCACCCGTCAGCGCGTATATGGAGGACAGAAATGGTAATAAATTAGTGGTCGGTGGGTATTCGAAGTCGTGAGACCTCTGGTTGGCAGTCACCGGCAGTTGGGGGCGTTCATTGGGCGGTGGGGTGGGGATCCCCGGAGAAAAAGCTCGGCGGGGGGGGGGGGGGGGGCTAGAGGGATGGCCGGTGCGGCAGCGGACCGGCGGTGGGGAGTGGTTTCGGGGAGGGCGGGCCGGCCGCGGGCGGCGGGGGCTAGCGGTTCGGCCGGTGGTGGCTGGAGGCTCCGTGGGGTGGAGTTTGATGATAAACTGGAGGCCCTTGATTTCGTATCCAACGGCTGGAAAATCTAATGACCAGAGATGAAAAAGTCAGTCGACTGACGTGTAGCCTCACCCCACACGTACACATGCATGCACGCAAGACACGCACGCATGTAGGCGTGCAACACTGACACGTACACACGCACGCATGCTGGCGTGCAACACTGACACGTACACATGCACTCACGAACACACGCACGTACGCACCCATGCATGCAACACTGAAACGTACCCTTGCACGCACGCAACACTCGCACACCTGCATGCACACAGCACACGACGCAAGACACACGTTCAACCTATACGTGCATGCACCCTTTGTTAAGGACGTGGATTGTTACGGGTATTAATCAATCTTATTTGTGATAAGCAGAACATTGATGTTTGCAGCGGTCTTTATGAATCACAACGTATCGAACGTGCTATCAACATAGTAGGCTTATCTACATGAAAAAGATGACGTCACACTCAATGAACAATCATCGGTTTATGAAATGCCCGCTTCTGACCGCCCTGGCCCACCAAAGGTTCCTCTGCTGTGCGCTTCCTGCGTTGGGTCACTGACATGCAGGCCATGCACCCAAAGAGCCCACACATTAGTGGAAGAACGGCGCGGTGTCCTAGGTCAGAGTATAGGGCGCCACTCGCGGCACGCCCGGCTGAACACGCCTCCATGCCGCATTCAAATGCCTCCATGAAACCCGCCCGTGTGGAAGCCGAGAAACCCACTCTGGACACACGTCCGTTCATGACCGGGCCTACGTTAAACGCAACGCCGGCCGAGCTCCTCCCATCTGCCGTCTATTAATCTCCTATTCAAACGAGGCCAAACGCCGGCCAAGAATCGCACACCTCCGCCGCTCCCATATCTCCTCCACCATTTTGTCCACTCTTACAATGGCTTACGAAGAGTAGTTATTCCGCATCCAAGCCGACTGGGTAGCCCGCTGGATACGAGCTATGCGGCTCGCTGATCCACCTCCCTTCCCTCGGCCGACGGAGCCAGTTGCCGCCCCAAGCCGGCGCGCGGTTCAGCAACTCGCCGCTCCAGGCCAGCTCGACGAGGAGCGGCGCACGGGCGTCGTTGCTGCCGTCCACGCCGCCGCCTCGTACCGCGTCTCCCGTTTCTGTGGCCGAGACTCCCATGCCGGCGGCCGCGCCATGCAAGCAGCGACAGAAGCCGGGTGCACGGAGAGCGGCGAGTCGGTGGCCAGCGCCTCCGCGTCCGGCGCCATCATCGAGGAGAAGTAGAACACGGGAGGCCGCCGCCGCTTGGGTCCCATGAAGGCCACCGTGGAGGCAACGCCGGCGTACACAGCAGGTGTCTTGCCGGATCCTTTTGTTGCGATGACCTTCATCGACCCCGCATGGGCACCACAGAAGAGGGCAATGTTAGGATGAACTCAAGCCGGTGCCGGCCATGGAGAAGTAGTCGCCAATATTTTGGCTACCCCAGGCAAGATCCAAACAGCCCCTCCCAACAGATTCAAATCCCCCGTTCGCCGTGGAATTTTGCCATGTGTTGTTTTCATGGACTAGCAAGATGCCCGTGCATTGCACGGAACATAAAGATGCATTTTTTTACAAACTCCCGCATGCATGCAAGGGATAATTAATGTCCTCCTTTGCTAGTACCACGAGGTAAACACCATTAATATTGCATCGATTAGTGTTAGTGGCCTTGTATATCTGCAAATTGTAATTTTGATAGTGGCCCCTTGTATATAAAAATGGAGGGAGAAAGATGATAGATAAGGCGAGGAGGAGTGGGGCATGGTGGTGACTGGTGGTCGGACTGGGCGGAGGCATGGGGATGGACGGCACATTATGTCTAGGTTTTTATCTCTCTCACACACCCACGTAGGTGGGGGACGTGCACGAAGAGAAGAGGTGCACGCACGGCGCACGTACTCCCGTCTCTTTCCCAACCACACCCGCGCGGGTACACGGTGGAGCTCATTTCTGTACGAAAAAGGCAGCCCACGTGTACTGGTTGTCCACTTGGTGCAGGGAGGATCGTCTACCACGGGCGAACAAACAAATTGTGACTTGACGCGTTATGTTAAATTAAAAAAAGAGGCAAACCATGTGGGGCCTACCTTCGAGGCAAGGCTCTATACACTGGAGTACTTTTGATGTGTCCCGTCAACTCGCAGAACGAGGAGAAGCTTGCTTAGTACGCCGTCTCCCCCGCCCACGGGCGCGGTGGCTCGCAGGATGAGGTGAAGCTTGCTCCCTCGTCCACGCGTGCGGTGGCTCGCAGAACGAGGAGAAAATTTTACTACTCCCTCCATTTACTCCTCGTCCCTACTACGTACTTTGGTTAGTACTCCCTCCATTTACTTATACAAGGCCACTATAAAAAAATACATTTTGCATCTATACAAGGCCACAAATAGTAATCGAGACAAAAGTTACTACTCCCTCCTTTCCAGTTTAGGGCTCAATTTCAAAATCTCTCCAACCAAGGTAGACGGTGAGTGGTCGAATTAATTTCATAGTTTGCACAAGTAATTAGTACGCTCGTTTTTCTCAAGAAGTTGTGTTTACCGAGGCATTAATTAGAACGAATGCATGAATGACCACTAAATTTCCATGAACTTGTACATGCATTGGTTAATTTTCCCTTGACACTGCTTGCGTCGGGTGATCTAACGCACCTCGAAATCCAACATGTAATGGTACTACTATAACGCCCTCGATGCGGATATATCTCCCACGTCTCGAAGCACGACTTAGAGGCATAACCGCACTGAAAGCAATGTCGCAAGTGAGGTAATCTTCACACAACCCATGTAATACATAAGGGAAAGAGATACATATTTGGCTTACAGTCGCCACTTCACACAACACATAAATAAACATACATCATCCAGAATACACTAAAGGTCCGACTATGGTACCAAAATGAAAGAAGACTACCCCAGATGCTACACAGATCCCCGAATCACCCCAACTGGGCTCCTCTACTGATCATCAGGAAAAGACACATAGTAACGACCACGTTCCTCGTGGAACTCCCACGTGAGCTCGGTTGCGTCATCTGCACTGGCATCGTTGGTACCTGCAACTGTTTTGGTAGAATCTGTGAGTCACAGGGACTCAGCAATCTCACACCCGCGAGATCAAGACTATTTAAGCTTAAACATTCGAACAAGAATGAACGAATGAATTCCAAAGTAAAGCATCACACTTCCATAAGCTATGAAGCCATTTAGATAAAAGGTATGGAATAAAATCAACAAGGTACGGATGTGAACAAATACTTGGTAAGGATTACCCAATCACGAACCAAATATCTGCGGGAAGAAATACTAGAGCTACATGAATTCCCACTTATAAACTCCCGAAACTTTCTGGTTATGCAATCAGGTGTTGGGGATACAGGGGACACAAAATATATCACCCAAACTAACAATACCTAGATCCAGCAGTATCCATCCTTCAACACATAACCAAGAAACCTTCGGAAATCGTCTACCTCAACCTTCGAAAAGCATCCGTTATACGAGTTATGGCAATACTCCCGCACTCGCCTTGGTACTGGGCTATCAGGGTTATCTCACCAACAACTGTACAAAAGAGATTTTCGATGTCGGCGTGCTAAACTCAGGTATTCCAGAACCGCAACGATAAAATTATGACGACAACACCTCGGAGCTCAACTCCCCGGGACACCTCCACTAAACCCCTGCTGACAGGAGGCACCAAGACAATGTTGTCATCACAAAACCATCGGAACGATTCTAAGATACCCGCGTGATCCTAAATTTTTTTTAGTGAAATTTGAGAAGAGAAGAGTCAAAACTCTACGTCAGGATGCCTTACCAGAGCGATGAGGAGACTGGGAAGTAAAAAGAATTCCTAAACTCTCCGATATATAATTCCCAAATGACTCAAAACATTTTTCTAGACACAACTCGGCCACTAAAAACGATCAATCAGTGGGGGCTCCTAAGGTCGGGGAAGGCTCTGATTACCAACTTGTAACGCCCTCGATGCGGCTATATCTCCCACGTGCCGAAGCACGACTTAGAGGCATAACCGCACTGAAAGCAATGTCGCAAGTGAGGTAATCTTCACACAACCCATGTAATACATAAGGGAAAGAGATACATAGTTGGCTTACAGTCGCCACTTCACATAATACATAAATAAACATACATCATCCAGAATACACTCAAGGTCCGACTACGGTACCAAAGTGAAAGAATACTACCCCAGATGCTACACAGATCCCCGAATCACCCCAACTGGGCTCCTCTACTGATCATCAGGAAAAGACACATAGTAACGACCACGTTCCTCGTCGAACTCCCACGTGAGCTCGGTTGCGTCATCTGCACTGGCATCGTTGGTACCTGCAACTGTTTTGGTAGAATCTGTGAGTCACGGGGACTCAGCAATCTCACACCCGCGAGATCAAGACTATTTAAGCTTAAATAGGATAGGGTTGTGAGGTGGAGCTGCAGCAAGCGACTAGCATATATGGTGGCTAACAACGCAAAAGAGAGCGAGAAGAGAATCAAGGCATGGTACTGAAGCTAGAAGTGATCAAGAAGTGATCCTAAAACAACCTACGTCAAACATAACTCCAACACCGTGTTCACTTCCCGGACACCGCCTAGAAGAGACCATCACGGTTACACACGCGGTTGATGTGTTTTAATTAAGGTCAACTTCGGGTTTTCTACAACCGGACATTAAAAAATTCCCATCTGCCTCATAACCGCGGGCACGGCTTTCGAAAGATAATACCCTGCAGGGGTGTCCCAACTTAGCCCATTATAAGCTCTCACGGTCAACGAAGGATATTCCTTCTACCGGGAAGACCCGATCAGTCTCGGAATCCCGGACTACAAGACATTTCGACATTAATAAAACAAGTCCAGCAAAGCCGCCCGATTGTGCCGACAAATCCTGATAGGAGCTGCACATATCTCGGTCTCAAGGCACATCCGGATAAGACAAGCTACGAGTAAAACCAGGCCTCGAGTTTCCCCGCGGTGGCCCCGCAGGTTGCTCGGTTCGGACCAACACTCGAAGGAGCACTGGCCCGGGGGGGGGTTAAAATAAAGATGACCCTCGGGCTCGCGAAAACCCGGGGGAAAAAGGCTTAGGTGGCAAATGGTAAAACCAAAGTTGGGCCTTGCTGGAAGAGTCTTATTCAAAGCGAACTGTCAAGGGGGTCCCATAAATCACCCAACCGTGTAAGGAACGCAAAATCAAGGAACATAACACCGGTATGACGGAAACTAGGGTGGCAAGAGTGGAACAAAACACCAGGCATAAGGCCGAGCCTTCCACCCTTTACCAAGTATATATATGCATTAATTAAATAAGAGATATTGTGATATCGCAACAAGTAAACATGTTCCAACAAGGGACAACATCCCCATGTTCCAACAAGGAACAAACTTCATCTTCACCTGCAACTAACAACGCTATAAGAGGGGTTGAGCAAAGCGGTAACATAGCCAATCAACGGTTTGCTAGGACATGGATGGTTAGAGGCTGACATGGCAATATGGGTGGCATGATATAGCAAGTGGTAGGTATCGCAGCATAGGCTTAGCAAAAGAGCGAGCATCTAGCAAGCAAAGATAGAAGTGATTTCGAGGGTGTGATCATCTTGCCTGCAAGGTTCTCAGAGTTGTCGAAAGCTTGGTCCTCGTAAGCGTTCTCAACAGGTTCCTCGTTCACGTACTCGTCTCCCGGCTCTACCCAAAACAAGAACACAAGCAAAGGAACAACCATCAACCACGATGCAATGCGCAAGCAACATGATGCAAAACATGGCATGATATGCGAGATGTGATATGCAATGCATATGCGTGCGTGGGAAGGGAAAATATGAACAAGGCATAATATTGGAAAACCAAGTATGCCACTGGAAAGGTGAGATGATTTTGGTTGAAATCGATATAAAGATCACCGGAATCGGATGCACGGTTTGCAAATGACAAGCAAAACAAGAATGACAAGATTCTGCCATTAACAGCATGATGCTACTTAGCAAGCAACAAGAAATTAAGCTACTGCACCCAAACGTATCAACAAAGCATATGGCAGTAATCTACTCAAGATGCTTGACAAAAGATGAACACTGAGATATGGCTAAATCACACCACAACAGGTTCAAACAAGCATGGCAAAAGTGCAAAAGATAACAGGTTCACAGACTTAGTGAACATAAGAACATGCCAGAAATTAATATCAGGATGACATGTTTAGAGCAAGCAAACAACATGCTACAGGAACACAATATAGCAAAGCAAGGCATTTAATGAATCTACTCAAAGCATTGAACAAAAGTCCCTTACTGACCATGAGACAAAAAGGAACAGAAAACATGATAACACCCATGTCAAATAAGCAAGTTTCGTTACAGATTTCAGACTTAGCAGAAAACTGGACATGTCAAAAACAGATAACAAGTAGGCATGTTCGTGAGCTCGATGCACTCACTACAGAGTATTACATGATAAAATAAGCATACATGCATCAAGAAGACATGGCATAGAAGCTAGATATTGCAAGAATAACATCATAGCATGCAAAGGTCAACTACAACAAGCTTGGAAAAATCGAATAACATGTAAACAATCTGCCAGAAACATTTTATAGCAAAAGTAGAGCTCGATTGACTCAAGCTATGGCACTCCACAATTACAAACAAAGCCATGGATGGATAGAGCAAATCCATATGCTCAAAACACCCTTACTGATCATGCTCAAAAGAGGCATAGATCTCTCTAAAGCAACATGAACACATGGCATAAAAATAACAGCAGGGCATGACTGTGAAAATACTAAGTCTCTGAAATCAGCAACATTATGTTCCCTAGTTTGCATGCTTGTTCTAGTCAGCACAAAGATCACAAAAATACATGACATACACATCTGGAAAGATAGCTTGGCATATTACAAAACACATGTAGGACTCAACTTCATAGGATGCACACATAAATCATGGCAAAAATGACAAAAGTGCATGTTCTGAAACAGGTCTGAAACTAACATCACATAGCTCTCTTATAACAGCATTTCGGGCATCAAGATGAACTCAAATGAAGATGATGCAATGGAGTGAAATGATGTACTCATCAAGAAGAACAATTTGACATATTACACGCATGAAATGGAGCATTATGCAGCAAGTTAAGACATGGACAAAATTGCACCAGAATGTAATATGCCAGGGACTTAGAAGAAAATTCGACCTCGAGGGGGGGCAAAAGTCAACGCGGTGCACGGAAGCAGAGGCGGTGGTGGATCTCGCCGGAGAAGGCGGAGAAGTCGCCGGCGAGGAGCGGGGTCGCCGGATCCAGCCCTCCCACGGCCGGATATGGCCGGGGCGGAGCAGAGGAGGCGCGGGACGGCGGGAGCGGCGACCAGCGAAGGAGAGGCGGCGGCGCGCGGCGGAGGCGGCGAACGGCGGAGGCCGGGGAGGCGCGGCGCGGGCGGCGGGGCGCGGCGCCTCGCGGGAGCGGGCGGCGGCGCCGGGCCGCGGGGGCCCGATCCGGGCCTCGCCGGGCCGGCCGCGCGGGGCGGCGATGTGGGGCGCGGGCTGCCACGTGGCGACGCGCGGTTGGCTCGGGGCGGCGGGCGGACGCGTCCGGCTCCGCCCGGACGTGTCCGGTGACTGCGGGGCGATTGGAGCTAGGGTTTGATCCGGGATTTGGACGGGGAGGGTATATTTATAGGTAGAGGGAGCTAGGAAGCTCCAAATGGAGTGCGGTTTTCAGCCACGCGATCGTGATCGAACGGTGATGGACATGGGAGTGACCTAGATGGGTTATTGGGCTGTTTTGGAGGGGTTTTGGGCTGCAACCCAAAAGAGGCTTTCACGGTTACCCGGTTAACCGTTGGAGTATCAAACGACCTCCGAATGACCCAAAACTTGACACACGGTCTACCGGTGCTATACCTAGGCCGCTTGACAAACCTCGGTCCATTCCGAGAATGTTTATTACCCGCACATGGAAAAAGGTAAAAGGGGGCGCCGGGGGACATAGGAGCGCCGGATTGCAAAACGGACAACGGGGAAAATGCTCGGATTCATGAAACGAACACGTATGCGAATGCGATGCACATGATGACATGATAAGAAATGCATGACAAGGACAAAATGCAAAATGACGGGAAACCCAATCACGGAGGGAATAACATATCACATAGCCGAAAATGGCAAGAGTTGGAGTTACAAATATGGCAAGTTACATCCGGGGTGTTACAACACTCCACCACTACGAGAGGATCTCGTCCCGAGATCTAGGACTGAAAGAACTCCGGATATTCGGAACGGAGGTGGTCCTCGCGCTCCCAGGTGGCTTCTCGGTCTGAATGGTGTGACTACTTCACTTTCAGGAATTTGATTGACTTGTTGCAAGTCATGCGCTCAGTTTCTTCAAGAATAGCAACGGGATGCTCATGATAGGACAAATCTTCTTGAAGATCAATCTCTTTAAAGTTGATGGTGCGCTCAGGCGTCTTGAAGCACTTGCGAAGCTGTGACACGTGGAACACATCGTGCACATTTGCAAAGTTGGAGGGAAGCTCAAGTTGATAGGCGAGATCGCCTTGTTTGCCGATGATCTTGAAAGGACCCACGTATCTAGGGGCAAGTTTCCCTTTGATACCGAAGCGACGAGTGCCTTTCATTGGAGAGACGCGGAGGTAGACATGGTCTCCGATCTCGAAAGCCAAATCACGATGTTTGCTATCATAATAGCTCTTCTGGCGCGATTGCGTGGCTTTGAGATTCTCACGAATGACTTTGCACATATCTTCAGCCTCTGAGATCAAATCGTTGCCAAGCAGTTGGCGTTCGCCCGTCTCAGACCAATTAGAGGAGTACGACACTTTCTGCCATAGAGAATCTCGAATGGGGCTTTGCCCGAGCTGGCTTGAAAACTGTTGTTGTAAGAGAACTCAGCATATGGAAGACAATCCTCCCACTTCATGCCAAAAGAGATAACACAAGCCCTGAGCATATCTTCAAGAATTTGGTTGACACGCTCGACTTGTCCACTAGTTTGAGGATGGAAAGCTGTGCTGAAGCGAATATTTGTGCCCATGGCCTTCTGAAAAGAATCCCAAAACTTGGAGGTAAAGATATTGCCACGGTCTGAAGAGATCAATTGTGGAATGCCATGCAAGGAGACAATTCTGGATGTATAGAGCTCTGCCAGCTGTGCTGCTGTGATAGACTCTTTGATAGGAAGAAAATGAGCCACTTTAGTGAGCTTGTCAATGACGACGAAAATAGCATCATTTCCACGCTTGGACTTAGGAAATCCAGTCACGAAGTCCATTTAGATATGATCAAACTTCCATTCTGGAATAGCAAGAGGTTGGAGGAGACCAGCTGGTCGTTGGTGTTCTGCTTTCACCCTTCTGCAGACATCACATTCATTCACGAATTGAGCAATTTCTCGCTTCATTCGAGTCCACCAATAAGACTGCTTGAGGTCATGGTACATCTTCGTACTTCCAGGATGAATTGACAGAAGAGAATTGTGCACCTCGTTCATAATGACTTTCCGTAGATCACCCTTTGGAACCACGATCCGGTCCTCGAAGAAAAGAGTATCTCTGTCATCAACTCGATAGCACTTGTATTTGGAAATGCCCTTATCAATACCATGTTTCACCTTCTTCACCATGGTATCCATCAGTTGTGCCTCACGAATTTGATCTAGAGACTATGAGGTTGGCAAGAAAACCTTGAGGAACAACTTGGAGATTCAACTTGCGGAAAGCTTCACAAAGATCCGGTTGAAAGGGCTTGAGGATTAAGCTGTTGCAATAAGCCTTCCTGCTCAAAGCGTCTGCAATCACATTAGCCTTGCCTGGAGTATATTCAATACTCGGATTATACTCTTGAATCATTTCGACCCATCGAGTCTGCCTGAGGTTGAGGTTGGGCTGAGTGAAGATGTACTTGAGACTCTTGTGATCGGTGAAAATGTCCACTTTCCTTCCCAACAAGAGATGTCTCCATGTTATTAGTGCGTGGACAACTGCCGCCAACTCAAGATCGTGAGTGGGGTAGTTCTTTTCGTTGGGCTTCAACTGACGAGAGGTATAGGCCACAACCTTCTTCTCTTGCATTAAGACAGCACTGAGACCTTGAAGAGAAGCATCACAGAAAACTTCATAAGGCTTGGATTCATCAGGAGGAGTCAAAACTGGAGCAGTGACGAGTTTCTCTTTGATAGTGTTGAAAGCAACGTCACACTCAGGAGACCAGACATACTTCACATGCTTCTGTAGGAGGTTGGAAAGAGGCTTTGCAATCTTTGAGAAATTCTCAACGAATCTTCGGCAATAGCTTGCAAGTCCAAGAAAACTGCGAAGCTGCTTGACATTCTGAGGAGGTTCCCAATTCAAAACTGCAGACACCCTCTCTGGATTAATAGCAATGCCCTTGGCAGAGATGATATGCCCAAGGTAAAGAACTTCATCAAGCCAGAATTCACATTTGGAGAACTTCGCATAGAATTGATACTCTTTGACCTTGTCGAGCACCAATCGCAAATGTTTGGCATGATCCTTCTTATTCTTGGAGAAGACCAATATATCATCGAGATAGACCAAGACGAATTCATTGGTGTAGGGGTTGAAGATGAAGTTCATCATGTGAGAGAATGTTGGAGGAGCATTGACAAGGCCGAAAGACATGACAGTATATTCATAAGAACCAAAGCTTGTTCTGAATGCTGTCTTGGGAATATCTTCTTCACGAATGCGAATCTGATGATAACCCATATGAAGGTCAAGCTTGGAGAACACCTTAGCACCTTTGAGTTGCTCGAATAGCTCATTGATGTTGGGAAGTGGGTACTTGTTCTTGATAGTCTTCTTGTTCAATGGACGGTAATCGACACAAAGTCGGTCCGTGCCATCCTTCTTCTGGACAAAAAGAACACCACAACCCCAAGGAGAAGAACTCGGTCTGATCAGACCCAGAAGCTCTTGTTTATCGAGTTGTTTCTTCAATTCCTTCAACTCTTTTGGCCCAAGCTTGTAAGGACGCTTGCAAACGGGTTCCGTGCCAGGCTCAAGATCGATAACGAATTCAACTGGCCGGTGAGGAGGCATACCCGGAAGCTCTTCTGGAAAGACATCTTGGTACTCACAAACGACTGGAATCTGAGAGATAGCATCCAATTCGCCCTTCTCATTGAGAGAAAACAACCGAATGGTCTCATCACGAGCGGCATAGATGATCACATCGTCAGAAGAGTGAGTCAATTGAATTTCCCTGGAAGCACAATCAAGCTTAGCCTTGTGCTTAGAAAGCCAGTCCATCCCGAGAATAAGATCAATATCAGAGTCACCAAGAACAATTGGTTTAGCCAGAAATCTATAGTCGGCCATCTTGATACCGACATTCGGAACCACCAAACTAGAGCTCAAGCGTTTACCAGGAGAAATGACAGCCATGGGTCTATCCAAATTAGAAGACGTGAAATCATGCTTGGCAAAAAACGGTCTTGACATGAAACAATGCGAAGCACCAGTATCAAATAATACTTTTGCAGGAATATCATTAACTGAGAGATTACCCATTATCACATCAGAAGAATCCTCCGCTTGAGCTGCATTCATCATGTTCACCTTGGCATGCTTGGAATTATGCTTGACCACTTCATTACTGGAAGATCTCATAGGAGGAGGAGGCGGAAGGCGCCTTTGGCTGAAGCACTTGTTCGCATAGTGACCCTTTTGCTGACATTTGTTGCAAGTCACCTCTAAGAGCGGACGATGATAAGGAGCATTTGACCTTGGAGCTTGATTCTGAGACTTGTTCTGATAGCCAGGGTTGGGTGGGTGGGAAGATCCACGACCACCTGAGTTCTTCTGCTGGTAAGGCTGACGGAACGGAGGAGGAGGAGCCAACCAGAACTTCTGTTGCTTAGCTGCCACAAGTGAGGAAGAAGAAGACTGAACTGCGTCTCTGACTCTCTTCTTAGATGCCTCACACTTGAGCTGAGCAGCTTCTTGTTTCAGTGCCATGTTGTAGAATTCATCATACTTTAACGGCTCAAAAAGCACGAAAGCTAGTTGCAAATCTTCTTTGAGACCACGCATGAATTGGTAAATCATGCTCTTTTCATCAAGGATGTCTTGCTTAGCAAAACGAGAGAGTTTCTGGAACTGAGTGTTGTATTGATACACAGACATGTTGCCTTGCTTGAGATTGCGGAATTCCTCACGCTTACTCTCAACAACACTTTCTGGAATGTGATGAGCTTTGAAGTCACGGCGGAAATCATCCCAGGTAATCACACGACCTCCTCTGGAATCTTTGTATTGTTGGAACCACTCAGCAGCTTGATCTTTGAGTTGAAAAGAGGCAAACTTGACAAAGTCCTCAGGTCTGACATTACTGCACTCGAAATGCTTGCAGATATCCACGAGCCAATCATCGGCGTATGTGCCCTGGACACAGTAGCTGAAGATCTTTGGCTGATTAGCAAGGAACTGATTGAGGGTAGCGAAGTGCGGCTGATTGTTGCCTTGGCCTTGATTTTCTTGATTACCTTGCCCTTGGTTGCGATCTTGCAAGAGCTGAATCAGAATCTGAGCGTTGGCATTTGTGGCAGTCATCAGGGCTTGCCATGCCTCCGGAGGCGGAGGTGGTGGCGGAGGGTTAGCCTGACTTCCTTCATTGCGTTCCGGATTCTGACGCGTTGGCGGAGCCATCCTGAAGAGGGTGACATCCATTAGCATGTTGAAAGAGATATATTCAAGCTGAATCAAAGGATCGAAATTGCAACATATAGTCTTCACAATAAACATTCGAACAAGAATGAACGAATGAATTCCAAAGTAAAGCATCACACTTCCATAACCTATGAAGCCATTTAGATAAAAGGTATGGAATAAAATCAACAAGGTACGGATGTGAACAAATACTTGGTAAGGATTACCCAATCACGAACCAAATATCTGCGGGAAGAAATACTAGAGCTACATGAATTCCCACTTATAAACTCCCGAAACTTTCTGGTTATGCAATCAGGTGTTGGGGATACAGGGGACACAAAATATATCACCCAAACTAACAATACCTAGATCCAGCAGTATCCATCCTTCAACACATAACCAAGAAACCTTCGGAAATCGTCTACCTCAACCTTCGAAAAGCATCCGTTATACGAGTTATGGCAATACTCCCGCACTCGCCTTGGTACTGGGCTATCAGGGTTATCTCACCAACAACTGTACAAAAGAGATTTTCGATGTCGGCGTGCTAAACTCAGGTATTCCAGAACCGCAACGATAAAATTATGACGACAACAGCTCGGAGCTCAACTCCCCGGGACACCTCCACTAAACCCCTGCTGACAGGAGGCACCAAGACAATGTTGTCATCACAAAACCATCGGAACGATTCTAAGATACCCGCGTGATCCTAATTTTTTTTTAGTGAAATTTGAGAAGAGAAGAGTCAAAACTCTACGTCAGGATGCCTTACCAGAGCGATGAGGAGACTGGGAAGTAAAAAGAATTCCTAAACTCTCCGATATATAATTCCCAAATGACTCAAAACATTTTTCTAGACACAACTCGGCCGCTAAAAACGATCAATCAGTGGGGGCTCCTAAGGTCGGGGAAGGCTCTGATTACCAACTTGTAACGCCCTCGATGCGGCTATATCTCCCACGTGCCGAAGCACGACTTAGAGGCATAACCGCACTGAAAGCAATGTCGCAAGTGAGGTAATCTTCACACAACCCATGTAATACATAAGGGAAAGAGATACATAGTTGGCTTACAGTCGCCACTTCACATAATACATAAATAAACATACATCATCCAGAATACACTCAAGGTCCGACTACGGTACCAAAGTGAAAGAAGACTACCCCAGATGCTACACAGATCCCCGAATCACCCCAACTGGGCTCCTCTACTGATCATCAGGAAAAGACACATAGTAACGACCACGTTCCTCGTCGAACTCCCATGTGAGCTCGGTTGCGTCATCTACACTGGCATCGTTGGTACTTGCAACTGTTTTTGTAGAATCTGTGAGTCACGGGGACTCAGCAATCTCACACCCGCGAGATCAAGACCATTTAAGCTTAAAGGTAGGATAGGGTTGTGAGGTGGAGCTGCAGCAAGCGACTAGCATATATGGTGGCTAACAACGCAAAAGAGAGCGAGAAGAGAACCAAGGCACGGTCGTCAAGCTAGAAGTGATCAAGAAGTGATCCTAAAACAACCTACGTCAAACATAACTCCAACACCGTGTTCACTTCCCGGACACCGCCGGGAAGAGACCATCACGGTTACACACGCGGTTGATGTGTTTTAATTAAGGTCAACTTCCGGTTTTCTACAACCGGACATTAACAAATTCCCATCTACGTCATAACCGCGGGCACGGCTTTCGAAAGATAATACCCTGCAGGGGTGTCCCAACTTAGCCCATTATAAGCTCTCACGGTCAACGAAGGATATTCCTTCTACCGGGAAGACCCGATCAGTCTCGGAATCCCGGACTACAAGACATTTCGACATTAATAAAACAAGTCCAGCAAAGCCGCCCGATTGTGCCGACAAATCCTGATAGGAGCTGCACATATCTCGGTCTCAGGGCACATCCGGATAAGTCAAGCTACGAGTAAAACCAGACCTCGAGTTTCCCCGCGGTGGCCCTGCAGGTTGCTCGGTTCGGACCAACACTCGAAGGAGCACTGGCCCGGGGGGGGGGTTAAAATAAAGATGACCCTGGGGCTCGCGAAAACCCGGGGGAAAAAGGCTTAGGTGGCAAATGGTAAAACCAAAGTTGGGCCTTGCTGGAAGAGTCTTATTCAAAGCGAACTGTCAAGGGGGTCCCATAAACCACCCAACCGTGTAAGGAACGCAAAATCAAGGAACATAACACCGGTATGACGGAAACTAGGGTGGCAAGAGTGGAACAAAACACCAGGCATAAGGACGAGCCTTCCACCCTTTACCAAGTATATAGATGCATTAAATAAATAAGAGATATTGTGATATCCCAACAAGTAAACATGTTCCAACAAGGAACAACATCCCCATGTTCCAACAAGGAACAAACTTCATCTTCACCTGCAACTAACAACTCTATAAGAGGGGCTGAGCAAAGCGGTAACATAGCCAATCAACGGTTTGCTAGGACATGGATGGTTAGAGGCTGACATGGCAATATGGGTGGCATGATATAGCAAGTGGTAGGTATCACAGCATAGGCATAGCAAAAGAGCGAGCATCTAGCAAGCAAAGATAGAAGTGATTTCGAGGGTATAGTCATCTTGCCTGCAAGGTTCTCAGAGTTGTCGAAAGCTTGGTCCTCGTAAGCGTTTTTAACAGGTTCCTCGTTCACGTACTCGTCTCCCGGCTCTACCCAAAACAAGAACATAAGCAAAGGAACAACCATCAACCACGATGCAATGCGCAAGCAACATGCTGCAAAACATGGCATGATAGGCGAGATGTGATATGCAATGCATATGGGTGCGCGGGAAAGGAAAAGATGAACAAGGCATAATCTTGGAAAACCAAGTATGCCACTGGAAAGGTGAGATGATTTCGGTTGAAATCGATATAAAGATCACCGGAATCGGATGCACGGTTTGCAAATGACAAGCAAAACAAGAATGACAAGATTCTGCCATTAACAGCATGATGCTACTTAGCAAGCAACAAGAAATTAAGCTACTGCACCCAAACGTATCAACAAAGCGTATGGCAGTAATCTACTCAAGATGCTTGACAAAATAAGAACACTGAGATACAGCTAAATCACACCACAACGGGTTCAAACAAGCATGGCAAAAGTGCAAAAGATAACAGGTTCACAGACTTGGTGAAAATAACAACATGCCAGAAATTAACATCAGGATGACATGTTTAGAGCAAGCAAACAACATGCTACAGGAACACAATATAGCAAATCAAGGCATGTAATGAATTTACTCAAATCATTGAACAAAAGTCCCTTACTAACCATGAGCCAAAAAGGACCAGAAAACATGACAACACCCATGTCAAATAAGCAAGTTTCGTTACAGATTTCAGACTTAGCAGAAAACTGGACACGTCAAAAACAGATAACAAGTAGACATGTTCGTGAGCTCGATGCACTCACTACAGAGCATTACATGATAAACTAAGCATACATGCATCAAGAAGACATGGCATAGAAGCTAGACATGGCAAGAATAACATCATAGCATGCAAAGATCAACTACAACAAGCTTGGCAAAATCGAATAACATGTCAACAATCTGCCAGAAACATTTTATAGCAAAAGTAGAGCTCGATTGACTCAAGCTATGGCACTCCATAATTACAAACAAAGGCATGGATGGATAGGGCAAATCCATATGCTCAGAACACCCTTACTGATCATGCTCAAAAGAGGCATAGATCTCTCTGAAGCAACATGAACACATGGCATAAAAATAACAGCAGCGCATGACTGTGAAAATAATGTCTCTGAAATCAGCAACATTATGTACCCTAGTTTGCATGCTTGTGCTAGTCACCACAAAGATTAAAAAAATACATGGCATACACCTCTGGAAAGATATCATGGCATATTACAAAACACATGTAGGACTCAACTTCATAGGATACACACATAAATCATGGAAAAAATGACAAAAGTGCATGTTCTGAAACAGATCTGAAACTAACATCACATAGCCCTCTTCTAACAGCATTTCGGGCATCAAGATGAACTCAAATGAAGATGATGCAATGGAATGAAATGATGAACTCTTCGAGGCGAACAATTTGACATATTACACGCACGAAACGGAGCATTATGCAGCAAGTTAAGACATGAACAAAATTGCACCAGAATGTAATATGCCAGAGACTTAGAAGAAAATTCGACCTCGAGGGGGAGCAAAAGTCAACGCGGTGCACAGAAGCTGAGGCGGTGGCGGATCTCGCCGTAGAAGGCGGGGAAGTCGCCGGCGAGGAGCGGGGTCGCCGGATCCGGCCGTCCCACTGCCGGATATGGCCGGGGCGGAGGAGAGGAGGCGCGGGACGGCGGGGGCGGCGACCGGCGAAGGAGAGGCGGCGGCGCGCGGCGGAGGCGGCGAACGGCGGCGGCCGGGGAGGCGCAGCGCAGGCGGCGGGGCGCGGCGCGGGCGGCGGGGCGCGGCGCCTCGCGGGAGCGGGCGGCGGCGCCGGGCCGCGGGGGCCCGATCCGGGCCTCGCCGGGCCGGCGGCGCGGGGCGGCGATGTCGGGCGCGGGCTGCCACGTGGCGGCGCGCGGTTGGCTCAGGGCGGCGGGCGGACGCGTCCGGCTCCGCCCGGACGTGTCCGGTGACTGCGGGGCGATTGGAGCTAGGGTTTGATCCGGGATTTGGACGGGGAGGGTATATTTATAGGTAGAGGGAGCTAGGAAGCTCCAAATGGAGTGCGGTTTTCGGCCACGCGATCGTGATCGAACGGCGATGGACATGGGAGTGACCTAGATGGGTTATTGGGCTGTTTTGGAGGTGTTTTGGGCTGCAACCCAAAAGAGGCTTTCACGGTTACCCGGTTAACCATTGGAGTATCAAACGACCTCCGAATGACCCGAAACTTGACAGGCGGTCTACCGGTGCTATACCAAGGCCGCTTGACAAACCTCGGTCCATTCCGAGAATGTTTAATACCCGCACACGGAAAAAGGTAAAAGGGGGCGTCGGGGGACATAGGAGCGCCGGATTGCAAAACGGACAACGGGGAAAATGCTCGGATTCATGAAACGAACACGTATGCGAATGCGATGCACATGATGACATGATAAGAAATGCATGACAAGGACAAAATGCAAAATGACGGGAAACCCAATCACGGAGGGAATAACATATCACATAGCCGAAAATGGCAAGAGTTGGAGTCACAAATATGGCAAGTTACATCCGGGGTGTTACAACTACTACTAGTATAGTAGAATTGAGAATTATCAAACGTAAAAACGAATGTTTTTTAGATGAGCCCCATAAACCCTAGTGGGTACGTACTCCGTAAAAATAGATTTTTCAAAAACTAAGTTGCTCCCTTTCATGAATTATGTAGTAGTATACTCCTCCGTCGACGCTCCCTTTCATGAATTATGTACTTCCTGTCGCCGACATGTGGGATATATAGCAACCGGGTCGACGTGTCAAGCACCAAATAACAGTGCAGAACATCAGGGGGGCGCACCCCACTCGTACCGGCCCAGTAGTAGTAATGAGCAATGAGACGTCAAATCACAATGCCGCACTTTCCCAGACGGACGAAGCAACCCTTATTTCACACTTCGGTTTGCCATCATCTCAAACCATGTACTAGTATCGCTTCTGCCTCAAGAGGGACACACGCATCGCCTTGGTACATCATGACACATGGGACCGCATGACAGGCCATGCTCCCCCGCCGATCGCTTGGTAAAATCACCTCATTTTTACTATACTTCCTCCGTATCGGTTTACTACATGGCATGCACGTCGTTCTAGCTTGAGAATTTAACTGGCTATATATGTGATGAACAGTACTCTAGCCTTTTAAAAAATGTATACTTATGTACAGTAGTACTATCGATGATTTGCGCCATGGAGCAAAAATTGAAATAAAAAAGGTGGTACATATAGAGAGCGCTCGTCGCCAAATTATGCATATAGTACTATTAAAAAAGCTAGTACGTGCTTAATTGGGGTGCTAAATTCAATTAAAGAAATACTAGTAGTATGTACATACTGAAGAGTTAAATTAACGAGAAGAAACATAACATAGTTCTGCTAGGGCTCAGCACAACACACCCCTCAAATTAAACTAAGCACACCTGAAATTAAACTATGAAACTAATCCGGTAGAAACTGCATTAGAAGTTTAGAACCACCATGAGCAATGACACTGCCACCTTACTCGGAGTCCTCGTCCATGTCCTCGACTTCGTTCTTGTCCCTATTCCTCTTGGCCGATACTTCTTTGCTTGAACCGCACACTTGGCTGTTGCTCTTCATCCAACCCTTGTAGATATTGAAGCAAAGGTAGCCATCCATCGCAGCGTAGTGGATCTGGTCTATATCTAGTACATTCCGCTGCCATGCATGACGATGAAACGTGTATGGAGGTTTCTCCAGTTTACCGTACGAAGGATGAACCATGGCTCCTGCCAGGGTCAGCATTGAAGGCTGACGAGAAGGCACCAGTCGATTCTTCTAGAGGTCGAAGGGGTTGCCTACAACAAGGCCTATCCGACCCAGGACTTCTTCGTCGTTCGTAAAGTCTACAGTAACGAATTTCACTGTTTTGTCCTTGAGGAAGGTCTTAAAATCCTGGCACTCAACATCGGCATGGCATATGTGGTAGACCAAGCAAACGTTATGTACGCAAACCTGGATCACGGCGGGCTTCTTCCTCTCTTCGTCCTTTAGATACTTCTCTCATCCCAGGACTGTGGTGTACTCAACATCTAGCCCAGCGACCCACTCATCATCTGAGTTTTCGAACATGCGTCTGAAGCGACAAAGGCATCCTTTCACCGTCGCGGAAGAACGGGTGTAGATGACGTCGAACTCATCGTCGGTGATGGTTCTAACCTTGTACTCACCGACGATCCTGGAGATTTGGGAGGAGAGTTAGGATTAGTGGAACTGCCGTAATGAGAATGGACGGGACGACTAGGAGCGAACCACCGTAGTATTGAAGGACGTGCGGGGACGAGTAGGAGCGAACTGCCAGCGTGCGAATGGCAGGGTAGTGGCTTTCCATTCTCCCATGATACGGGCTTCCGAGAGCCCTTGGATCTGAGATTGAACGGTTGCATGGCGTGATTCTAGACCTATGGGTGAATGTCCTATCCTGGAGGGTTATTCTGCAAATTTTCAGCAACTTAGCATGCGACCGTTTGATCTCAGATCCAAGGGCTGCCAGCAACCCATATCATGGTCGCGCTTACCACGACCGTCGTGTCGCTCGCACGGTCGCGCCCTTGGAGATTTAACACGGTGCGTTAGGCTATCTGATGTTGGCATGTCATACATAGTCATCACTTAGTCACTCATACTACAACAAGGTTGGCTATAAGTGTATTTTTTGTTACTCCTCTCTATCTCTTTCTTCGTACTCAAGGAAGAAACTGTGCTAGTAAGCGCGTGTATTTATTGCATTTGCCAAGGAGCGACCTCTTCCAATGAAATGGTGTTGCTAAGTTTGCTTCATTTAATTAGCTATAGACTCAAAATTGTCTTTTCACCTAGGTACACGTGCTTAGCACCGTTTCTTCCTTGGGTCACCAAACTAGTCTCTCTCTTGACTAACTTCCCACATAAGACTTTATGCCTATGTGGCAAGCTTAAGCACGTGTAGGAGCAAGTAAAAGTAAGTACAATAGTGCGCTTTACATGGCATTTTTGCATATGTGGAGGAAATAGAGGCAAGGAAAAAGTGGAGAAGTGGGCTCTCATGCAAGAGCCAGCCTCTACTACATGGTGGAGCATTGGGAGAGGCACCTGTATGGAGGTGGTCAGGAATCTGGGAGACTCACGCCGGTCGTAGCGCCGCAGTTAAAATGATAATGGCAAGTCAAATCACGGGGCCCCACCTGTCCAGCAGTAACTCGCTGTCAAATCACACAACCCTACGTTTGCAGTAGCTACTCCTCGTCTTCTCACGTCTCTGTCGAACCAACTAGGCGGAACTGCCCCGCCGCCTACCGCGCAGGAAAAGCCCCGCCCTCGGCTTTTAAATACAACTACATCCGCTTAAGAATCCAATGATATACTTTTTGTGACATAGTAACTCATATTTAGTTAGTCAAATGGATGACCTAGAACTACGTGCAGGCCCTATAAACCAAGACGCCTAAAAATAAAAAAACCGAGACGGAGAGGGTAGTTCAGCACGTATCTTTTTAGATCAATATAGTCGGTATTCACCAAGGAGCAAAACCAAGTGGTAGGCTGCTCCTGTCGTGTTGGCGTAGCAACTCAAGCAGGGTCAGTCCGCACATGAAATGGCGACACACTTAACAGGACCCCTTTGGCCGACATGTGGCTCATCCACCGTCTTGTTTCATGTGCGATGCACCAAATTACAGTTCGGAGCAGCGGTTGGAATTGGAGGCACCCCGATCGTAAAGCCGCAGTAGTAGAAAATGAGCGACGAGGGGTCAAATCACAAAGCCCCACCTTTCCCGCATTAAGCTGGACGGACGAAGCAACCATCATTTCACTCTAGGGCGCAAGAGCATAAAGAAAAGAGAAAACAATGATGCGTGCGGCAGCTACCTAGGGCACCCTAGGGTAGGGGTCTCCACTACAGATCCTTTTTTTTGAAAGCGCCTCCACTACAAATCGGCTTCTCCCTCGTCCTCTTGAAGAAAACCGATGATGAGTGCGGCGGTAGGGTTTGTAGGAGTACTACAGCGTGCGGGGCCACGTCGTAGTAAACTGGTTCGAGCCGACGCCTTAAATATGTGTGGGTCGCTTGGTTTTACGGGAACGAGGCAGCATTTTGGGTTCGGGGACCAATGGAGATATAGTACGTACAAAAAATTGTGGACGTAGGTTCGACCGAAAGGCAATGATGCATGGGCCCTGCATTTTGATATACCCGGGGCCGCGTGAAATTTGCTACTCTAATCAAAACTAGTAAGGTACACATGTATTGACCGCATGAGATTTCGAAACCAAATTATGAATAAATACACACTCTAGCATGTAAAGCTTTGAGTCATATATGCATGATGTAGATGTTCGTTTAGTTCTTATAGTTCATCTCATTCAAAAACAATAAGTTTTATAAAAATGTTAAGATTCATGGGGTTGTGCATTGTACTCCCTCCGTTCCAAAATAGATGACCCAACTTTGCACTAACTTAGTGCAAAGTTGGGTCATCTATTTTGGAACGGAGGGAGTAAATCATAAATTAAAAAACAAATAATGGCAATTCATTTAGAAAAAATAATCAATTATGATACAGAATACTCTAGAACAAAGGAGAAGTCCTTGTGTTTTGAGGTTTGTGCATTATGCTTAAGTTCAACCATGAAGTCTTCTAAATTGTACATGTGGCAGATCTGGTGGAATGTTGATGATATCCAACGGCCAGTAGTGCTCGGATTTGCCTATCTCTGCACTGTTGGGTTAGCTTCATCCAGCGACCATCTTTCAAAGTTATTGGCACACTATATAGTTCTTGTGCCATAGTTGCATGTTTTGGAAAAAAGCTACTAATGAGTTGTACTATCTATTTAGGAATAGAAGATGTATACATGGAAGTTGTAGGAAAAGAGATGACATGGAGCTACTCAATTCCTATGAGTAGGGATTGGAAAAGAGATGTAATTTGGTTCACATCATAGGAACCTTTCTATTGAATCTAGAGATGACATGTATCTCAATTCCTATGAGGAGGGATTAGAAAAGAAATGTAATTTGGTTCATATCATAGGAACTTTTCTATTGAATATACGCTAATGTTTATTTTCCTTTGAAATTAAGGGAGTATAGGAATCCATTCATATGAACCAAGTGGCTCTAAAGCTATAGAAATGATATCATGTTTATTTCCTTTGAAATGTGGAGTATATGAATCTATTCATATGAACCAATTGGCTCTAAAGGAAAAAATCCTATAAAAATCATATCATGTAGAATTCCTATGATATTCCTCGACACTAAAGGATGCTTGAAATTGTTGTGGGTGATACGATGGTCTTTCTTTGTAGACTCCTCACCCAACTTTATAGTTACCTCTCGAAGATGAATGAAATGACGTATACATGGTATTCTACATGTGCAATTTGGTACACGAAAACTCGGTAAAAGTTTGCGAGGTTCGAATTTTCAATAAAGCTATATGCACTGCATTTCGGAACAGATGGAGCATACGGAAGTTGCTAACACTCACGTGGAAGATTTGGGTGTAGGAGGAGTGGCTATTCTGTTAAATGACATGGCAAAACTGACACTGTCGGATGCCGATCTAACGATTCTTACGGCGTTCGTCAGGAAAAGGCTTGTGGCGAACGTTTGTCGGATAATGATTTACGGACACATGCATTGCATTGATACGTGCCCCCCTCTCTCTCACGCACACGCACCCTCACGAGTCACGACTCTCCCGAGTCCTCTCGTAGACTCGCACGTCGCACCCACCGTCTATCTGCAGGTAGACGTCACGCACATATGTGCTCTTCACACCCTACCCTCAGAACTTCTAAAAAACAAAAGACGGCATTCACATTTTATTTTAGCTCACACGTCACACACTTGTACTATTACTCTTGCGGCGAACGTTCTTTGGGCATAGTACATTGTACTCTCACGAAGAGAAGCGGTGCACGCACGCACTAGTTCTCTCACACCCACTCGCGGGTACACGTAGGAGCGCATTTTTTTGAAGCTGGTACAACAAAATCACTCCACTATATATAAAAGCAGGAGCCTTAGCGCTTGCTTTACTAGGGTTCCTCTCGTTCACTCTCTCATGCTCTCAAGATCTAAGCAACACATAGGTGGCCACACTCTCTCTCAGCTCACAGCTGGTCACAAATCCGGCCGGACAACCTCGACCCGGGAAGGGGTGTAGGTGCATCGTTCACGCTGTCGTCGGCGGCGAGGGAGGAGACTAACGGCTGCCCACACGTACCGATCGGCGGCCGTGCCGTTCTCTCCGAGAGAGCGCCGGCTCGGGAGGGCCTCCGACCCCTTCTTCCTCCCTGCGGTATTGTGGCCAAGATGCGGCCTCCCGACGCCGTCTTTGCGACATGCCTACGACCCTCAGGTATATATTCCTTCGAAACCTGCCTTGCTCTACTGCCCCAGCTCCCTTCGTGTGGATCCTTTTCTACTTCCGTCACTGTTCCAAAGCCACCTAGACTTCTACTATTATTAGAAGTAAAGCTATTTCATACAGTCGACTCAAAGCGTTGGTTCAAACAGGGAAGAAAGTGGGAAAGCTGTAGCATGAATCTAGGACTTGGTTCTAAGAGGAAACGGGGGAAAGTAGTAATATCTGTCACTGTTTAAATAACCGTATTTTTTATTTGCGCAAACAGGGATGTGTGTCTCCATATCGTTTCGGGATGTCTGTCTCTGTATCGTTTCTCTCCGCGCAATCAAAAGCACACACCTCAGTTTTAGTACAACTGCGCAAAATGAGATGGCTATCCCTCATTGCCGTCGTCTAACCTCCCGTCTTCAAGGTAACCCTACATTGGTAGTAACTAAGGTAGAATGACCAACGCAATCTAAAAGAAGCTGATTCGTACGTTTTACTTCCTGATTGTAGTGCAGGGACGAGCGAAAACAACTGCATCCTAGTCCGGAATGAACTTTCTACCAGTTCATCCATGGACCGAGGACTAGCTGGCACAGCTGCACGACGATTTTTTGGACAGGTGCGTGGACAAGAGGCATTGTGGTCTGCTTATTTCTGCAAATAGCGGTGCTTAAATTTAGTGGAATGCACAAGAATTTTACCTGGTCAGTACACTGCATGGTTCAGTTCAGCATTCCAGCTGAGATCACAATTATAATTGGTTATTCTAGAATGAGAGAACCTAACCCTGAATGGTGGCAACAAGAAAAAACCAGAGTGAACTCCAGGAAATTTAAGCCTGCCGGGAGGCCCTTTGCTCAGAGAGAAGCCTTGCTTGTTTTTTCCTGATTTGTAAACCTTCTCACAACTTTGTGTTTTGCTGTGAACTAGTATATGTTTGATATGTTCTATGAATCATTGAGATGTATAAAATTGCCTAACTTATGCTTTTCAAGTTTTTTATGAAGACGAGTTTAATGTGAGTGTTCCACATGAGCGCTGGACTAGCGTGTGAACGTTTGGAATCTATTACATTGTGGCCTCAATTAACTACATGAACCACTGTAACAAGATACATAGTTGCTTATATGTCAGACAACATATTGTTGATTGTTAGCTGGTCGATAGCCTAGTGTTGAAGCAAGCTGAGCCAATGTGTCGTGTTTTGCACAACTGCTTACAAGTGGGGTAGCACCAACAGTGTTTACAAGTACTTATGTATACATCGGCGCACGGTTGTCGAACGAGTGCTCTATTTCATCAAAACACACACTGCTCGTATGATAAACCGTGACAACTTATGGGAACAATAATCAACTAGCATAGGAAGGCAAAACAAGCATAAATTCAAGATTTTAAGCACATAGAGAGGAAACTTGATATTATTGCAATTCCTACAAGCATATGTTGCTCCCTCATAATAATCTTCAGTAGCATCATGAATGAATTTAACAATATAACCATCACATAAAGCATTCTTTTCATGATCTAAAAGCATAGAAATTTTATTACTCTCCACATAAGCAAAATTCTTCTCATTCGGAATAGTGGGAGTATCATAAGAAACTCGAATACTATAAATTGTTCCCATATTAAAAGAGTAATGTTCAGAAAAAGGGTAATCATAATCATGACAAGTTTTATAAATATAATCATCACTACTTTTTATAGCATAAGTTTCATCACAATAATCATCATAAGTAGCAACTTTGTTCTCATCATAATCAATTGAAACCTCTTCCGAAATAGTGGATTCATCACTAAATAAAGTCATGACCTCTCCAAATCCACTTTCATAAATATTATAAGATTCAACACCCTCCAAAATAGTGGGATCATTACTTCCTAAAGTTGACACTCTTCCAAACCCACTTTCATCAATATAACCATCATAAATAGGAGGCATGCTATCATCATAATAAATTTGCTCATCAAAACTTGGGAGGCTAAACATATCATCTTCATAAAACATAGCATGCCCATGCTTGGGACAAACATTAATTGCAGCAAATATATTCTCAAACATGTCATTCTCATCAAACATAGCATCCCCAAGCTTGGGCCTTTTCATATCATAAGTATAATCACTCTCATCATTAATAGTATGGATATCACCAATAGTATAGCAATTATCATCATCACAATGAGTAATAGGAGCAACATCATTTGGGAGGGATACCTCTCTACCTTTGCTTCTCCTTCTTTTCTTTTTCTTCTTCGCATCATCTGTGGGTTTAATCCTCTTTTTGGAGCTCCTTATTAATGAGATTGGCTGAATAGAAGGCTCATCCTCGTTACCTGATTCATCATAAGAAATAATAGGAGGATATTGGGAAGCCTCTTCCCTTTCATTAGTATTCTCTTCATCTTCTATTTATTTTCTTTTCTTTATGTAATTGGCAATATAAGGATTTTCAACGCAATTCACCGCACAATACATAAAAATTTCTTCTAGATCAAAATCAAGAAATCTATCAAGATTAAATTTTGGAATACCCTCAGTTATACGTTTCATTTCTTCATACCCTAAAAGAAGACTAAGCTCTTTATGATGCTCAAGGGTAATCAAGTTATCACAATTTTTGGACATGATTTGATCATGAAACAAATAGCATTGGAGCTTTAAATGACCATGTTCATTGCAAAGTTCACAAGGATGGCGATAAATATTGAATCTTTCAGCACAATCATCTAGCCTTTCTTGCAACCATTTAGTTTCCAAATACTTATGCCTCTTGCAAAATCTATCTTCCCTATTTGGTGCGCTTGCAAGCTCTATGTATTCCACAAAAATTGACTTTCTTATAAGAGACATTTTCATCATGACTAGTGCAATCATCATTGGTACTATGGATATTCAAAGAGTTTGTACTAACAACATTGCAATCATGTTCATCATTCAAGGATTTAGTGCCAAAAATTCTAATGCATTCTTCTTCTAGCACTTGAGCATAATTTTCCTTCCCATCATTTTCACGAAAGACATTAGAAAGATGAAGCGTATGATGCAAACTTAATTCCATTTTTTTGTAGTTTTCATTGATAGACTAATCTAGTGATAAAACAAGAAACTAAAAGATTCGATTGCAAGATCTAAAGATATACCTTCAAGCACTAATCTCCCTGGCAACGGCGCCAGAAAAGAGCTTGATGTCTACTACACAACCTTCTTCTAGTAGACGTTGTTGGGCCACCAAGTGCAGAGGTTTGTAGGACAGTAGCAAATTTCCCTCAAGTGGATGACCTAAGGTTTATCAATCCGTGGGAGGCGTAGGTTGAAGATGGTCTCTCTCAAACAACCCTGCAACCAAATAACAAAGAGTCTCTTGTGTCCCCAACACACCCAATACAATGGTAAATTGTATAGGTGCACTAGTTCGGCGAAGAGATGGTGATACAAGTGCAATATGGATGGTAGATATAGGTTTTTGTAAACTGAAAATATAAAAACAGCAAGGTAACTAATGATAAACGTGAGCACAAACGGTATTGCAATCCTAGGAAACAAGGCCTAGGGTTCATACTTTCACTAGTGCAAGTTCTCTCAACAATAATAACATAATTAGATCATATCAATATCCCTCAACATGCAACAAACAGTCACTCCAAAGTCACTAATTGCGGAGAACAAACGAACAGATTATGGTAGGGTACGAAACCACCTCAAAATTATCCTTTCTAATCGCTCTATTCAAGAGTCCGTAGTAAAATAACACGAAGCTATTCTTTCCGTTCGATCTATCATAGAGTTCGTACTAGAATAACACCTTAAGACACAAATCAACCAAAACCCTAATGTCACCTAGATACTCCAATGTCACCTCAAGTATCCGTGGGTATGATTATACGATATGCATCACACAATCTCAGATTCATCTATTCAAATAACACAAAGTACTTCGAAGAGTGCCCCAAAGTTTCTACTGGAGAGTCAAGACGAAAACGTGTGCCAACCCCTATGCATAACTTCACGAGGTCACGGAACCCGCAAGTTGATCACCAAAACATACATCAAGTGAATCATGTGATATCCCATTGTCACCACAGATAAGCACATGCAAGACATACATCAAGTGTTCTCAAATCCTTAAAGACTCAATCCGATAAGATAACTTCAAAGGGAAAACTCAATCCATTACAAGAGAGTAGAGGGGGAGAAACATCATAAGATCCAACTATAATAGCAAAGCTCGCGATACATCAAGATCGTGCCAAATCAAGAACATGAGAGAGAGAGAGAGAGATCAAACACATAGCTACTGGTACATACCCTCAGCCCCGAGGGTGAACTACTCCCTCCTCGTCATGGAGAGCGCCGGGATGATGAAGATGGCCACCGGTGAAGGTTCCCCCCTCTGGCAGGGTGCCGGAACAGGGTCCCGATTGGTTTTTGTTGGCTACAGAGGCTTGCGGCGGCGAAACTCCCGATCTATTGTGCTCCCCGATGTTTTTAGGGTATATAGATATATATAGGCGAAAGAAGTCGGTCAGGGGAGCCACGAGGGGCCCACGAGGGTGGGGGCGTGCCCAGGTGTAGGGCGCGCCTCCCTGCCTCGTGGCTTCCTCGAAGCTTCCCTGACGTCTACTCCAAGTCTCCTGGATTGCTTCCGTTCCAAAAATCATGCTCCGGAAGGTTTCATTCCGTTTGGACTCCATTTGATATTCCTTTTCTGCGAAACACTCAAATAGGCAAAAAAACAGCAATTTCCACTGGGCCTTGGGTTAATAAGTTAGTCCCAAAAATAATATAAAAGTGTAAAATAAAGCCCATTAAACATCCAAAACAGGTAATATAATAGCATGGAACAATAATAAATTATAGATACGTTGGAGACGTATCAACGGGCTCCTGATCATCCATCGTCGACCTCCTCCAGCCTCCACGTGCGACTGTTCATCCACGGGCTCCTGTTCATCCAGCCTCCACCGCACGCTCCTCCACCGGCTACTGTTCAACCAGCTCCCTCCATGGGGTCCTGCTCAACCAGCCCTCCATGGCTACTATTCATCCAGCCCTCCACCAGCTAGTGTTCAACCAGCCCTCCACCGGCTACAGTTCAACCAGCCCTCCACGGGGTCCTGTTCATCCAGCCCTCCAAGGGGTCCTGTTCGTCCACCGGCTCGATCGATCGGGGTACTGTTCATCCAGCGGCAACGACCTCTACTACCATGGGGTCCTGTTCATCAAACCCCCACCGGGAATTGTTCATCCAAACCCCCTCAACAACGCTCACTATTCATCCAAGGAAGGAGGCAGCAGTGTTCGATCGGCTTCAGTTAGCAGAAGTAGCGAAGGAATCACTCGGGCTCAGTTAACAGCAAGGGATCGATCAATCGCTCGGGTTCAGTAACACGTAGCCTGAAGTGCAATCACTCGAGTTCAGTTAGAGCCTGCAGTGCAATCGCTCGGGTTCAGTTAGAGCCCAACACCTCGCACACACGCGCGTACGTACGAGAGAAACACGCATCACTCGGTGTCGGCGCTCCGGGAATAGGGGTCCCCAGACTAGCCTGCCTGCGGCCCATGGCGTGGTTGAGCTAGTAGGCCTGTACGACCCATCTTCACCGACATGGCATTCAAGACCCTCGCGAGGGCCGAAGCCTCGCGAGGCGGACGACACAAGACGTCCTCAGGAGCGGCCTCGCTAGGCAGGCTCACAATGGGCAGAGAGATCAAGGCAAGGCAAACCTCGCGAGGTCCTAATGACGTGAGCCATGATGATCGAAACGAGGTGGGTGCCAGCGTGCGCGGTGTCCTTGTTTCCCCTTTGGTGCTAAGGAGGCAAGCGCAGGCACGGAGTACCGAGGCATCAAGCAAAGGTTTCCATATCGGTGCAATGAGACCAAGACCAGCAGGATGGCAAGACGGAGGTCACCATGGAGCCTAAGACGGCGTCACCACCAGAGCCTTTAGCAGGCGAAGACTACTTTTGTCAGGATAAGCTGTACCAGTTGTCCCCTTTCAAATTGGCCGTTGTTGGCTCCCTTCCTGCTCAATATTTGGGGAGAGGAACAGGGCCTATATAAGTAGAGCTAGCCACCACCGTAGGAAAAAAACTCATTCGGAGGCATCTCACCCAACCCTTAGCCGCACACCGAGCACAAGAACACCTCAACCTCAGGAGGCTGTTCTTCCCATTGTACTGTTCATCACCAGCTCAAGAGGCAATCCACCACCACCTCACTGGAGTAGGGTATTACACCACAACGGTGGCTCAAACCAGTATAAATCTTGCGTCTTTGTGTTGTGAGTTCGTCGAGTTCGTCCGCGAGATCTTAGCGAGCTAGGGCGTGGATTGGTAGGTAGGAAATTTTCGTGCACACCCCAGTGTTCGAACCTTGAGGGTTTTGCCGGAACCCGTGATCCGACACTCGGCCCCCGACCACCCACCGTAACCGGGAACTCCCCGATATTTTCCTCGCCCTCGCTTCTACCATGTTTTTTTTCGTCATGGACGACCCAAAGAATGTCATGCAGCTGCGTCTTCGGCCCGCCCAGGACGAAAAGCCCATTTTCTGTCATGATTTTGTGTCATAAAAGTAGGACCCCACCACATCTATGATGATACGGGTTTTGTCACAATTATCGTCATAGAAGTGTCATAAGTATGATAGAAAAAAAATTCGTTCGGCCCAAAATGTCACGGATGTGTCTTTCTTTTGTAGTGTGAGGATACTCAAACAAATGATAGAGAACCAGATAATTATGTTGAAATAGAACCAGTTGTTGATCTTGATAACCCACAACCCAAGAATAAAAGCTATGATAAAAGAGACTTTGTTGCTAGAAAGCATGGTAAGTAAAGAGAACCATGGGTTCAAAAACCTATGCCCTTTCTGTAACGCCCTCGATGCGGCTATATCTCCCATGTGTCGAAGCACGACTTAGAGGCATAACCGCATTGAAAGCAATGTCGCAAGTGAGGTAATCTTCACACAACCCATGTAATACATAAGGGAAAGAGATACATAGTTGGCTTACAATCGCCACTTCACACAATTCATGAGTAAAGCATTACATCAAACAGATACAATCAAGGTCCGACTACGGAACCAAAATAAAAGAAGACTACCCCAAATGCTACACAGATCCCCGATCGTCCCAACTGGGCTCCACCACTGATCAACTGAAACGAAGCAACACAATGAACAAGATCTTCATCGAGCTCCTCCTTGAGCTCGGGTGCGTCACCTGCACGGTTTCATCGGCACCTGCAAACTGGTTTTGGAAGTATCTGTGAGTCACGGGGACTCAGCAATCTCACACCCGCGAGATCAAGACTATTTAAGCTTATAGGTAGGGTAAAAGGTATGAGGTGGAGCTGCAGCAAGCGACTAGCATATATGGTGGCTAACATACGCAAATGAGAGCGAGAAGAGAAGGCAAAGCACGGTCGATGAACTATGATCAAGAAGTGATCCTAGAACAACCTACGTCAAGCATAACTCCAACACCGTGTTCACTTCCCGGACTCCGCCGAGAAGAGACCATCACGGTTACACACGCGGTTGATGTATTTTAATTAAGATCAACTTCGGGTTTTCTACAACCGGACATTAACAAATTCCCATCTGCCACATAACCGCGCGCACGGCTTTCGAAAGTTCAAACCCTGCAGGGGTGTCCCAACTTAGCCCATTATAAGCTCTCGCGATCAACGAAGGATATTCCTTCTCCCCGGGAAGACCCGATCAGTCTCGGAATCCCGGCTACAAGACCTTTCGACAGTAATAAAACAAGTCCAGCAAGACCGCCCGATGCGCCGACAATCCTGATAGGAGCTGCACATATCTCGGTCTCAGGGCAACACGGGATGAGACAGGCTACGAGTAAAACCAGGCCTCGAGTTTCCCCGCGGTGGCCCGGCAGGCGGCTCGGTTCGGACCAACACTTAGACAAGCATTGGCCCGAGGGGGGCTAAATAAAGATGACCCTTGGGTTAATTACTCCCAAGGGGAAGTAGGTGGTGGTGAGGCAAATGTTAAAACCAAGGTCGGGCCTCGCTGGAAAAGTCTTATTCAAAGCGAACTGTCAAGGGGGTCCCATAAATCACCGAACCGCGTTAGGGACGCCAAATCCGGGAACATAATACCGATATGACGGAAACTAGGGCGGCAAGAGTGGAACAAAACACCAGGCATAAGGCCGAGCCTTCCACCCTTTAACAAGTATATAGATGCATTAATTAAATAAGATATATTGTGATATCCCAACAAGTAAACATGTTCCAACAAGGAACAACTTCTCCATGTTCCAACAAGGAACAAACTTCATATTCACCTGCAACTAACAACGCTATAAGAGGGGCTGAGCAAGGCGGTAACATAGGCAAACAACGGTTTGCTAGGACAAGGTGGGTTAGAGGCTTGGTTTAACAATATGGGAGGCATGATAAGAAAGTGGTAGGTATCGCAGCATAGGCATAGCAAAAGAGCGAGCAACTAGCAAGCAAAGATAGAAGTGATTTCGAGGGTATGGTCATCTTGCCTGCAAAGGTTCTCAGAGTTGTCAAAAGCTTGGTCCTCGTAAGCGTTCTCAACAGGTTACTCGGTCACGTACTCGTCTCCCGGCTCTACCCAAAACAAGAACACAAGCAAGGAACAACTATCAACCACGATGCAATGCACAAACATCATGATGCAAAACATGGCATGATATGCGAGATGTGATATGCAATGCATATGCGTGCTCCGGAAGGACAAAGATGAACAAGGCATAATCTTGGAAAACCAAGTATGCCACTGGAAAGGTGAGGTGATTTCGGTTGAAATCGATATAAAGATCACCGGAATCGGATGCACGGTTTGCAAATGACAAGCAAAACAAGAATGACAAGATTCTGCCATTAACAGCATGATGCTACTTAGCAAGCAACAAGAAATTAAGCTACTGCACGCAAACGTACCAGCAAAGCATATGACAGTGAACTACTCAAGATGCTTGGCAAAAGATGAACACTGAGCTACGGCTAAATCACACCACAACAGGTTCAAACAAGCATGGCAAAAGTGCAAAAGATAACAGGTTCACAGACTTAGTGAAATCAACATGCCAGAAATTAACATCAGGATGACATGTTTAGAGCAAGCAAACAACCTGCTACAGGATCATGACATATCAAAAAATGGCATGTAATGAATCTACTCAAAGCACTTAACAAAAGTCCTTTACTGACCATAACCAAAAGGGATCATAAAATATAATAACACCCATGTCAATTAAGCAAGTTTCGTTACAGTTTTCAGACTTGGCAGAAAACTGGACATGTCCAAAAACAGATAACAAGTAGGCATGTTTGTGAGCTTGATGCACTCACTACAGAGCATTTCATGATAAACTAAGAATACATCCATCACGAAGACATGACATAGAAGCTATAAATGTCAAGAACAACATCATAGCACGCAAGGATCAACTACAACAAGCTTGGCAAAATCGAATAACGTGTAAACAATCTGCCAGTAACATTTTATAGCAAAAGTAGAGCTCGATTGACTCAAGCTATGGCGCTCCATAATTACAAAAAAAAAGCATGGATGGATAGAGCACATCCATATGTTCAAAACACCCTTACTGGTCAGGCTCGAAAGAGGCATAGATCTCTCTGAAACAACATGAACGCATGGCATAAAAATAACAGCAGGTCATGACTTAGTAAAATTACCAAGTCCCTGAAATCAGCAACATTAAGATGGCTAGTTTGCATGCTTGTGATAGTCACCACAAAGATCACAAAAATACATGGCATACACCCCTGTAAATATGGCATGGCATATTACAAAACACATGTAGTACTCAGCTTCATAGGGTGCACACATCAATCATGGCAAAAATGACAAAAGTGCATGTTCTGATAATAATCTGGAACTAACATCACATAGCCCTCTTCCAACAGCATTTCGGGCAACAAGATGGGATCAAATGACAATGATGCAATGGGACGAAGTGATGTACTCGTCGAGGCGAACAATTTGACTTATTACACGCACAAAACGGAGCAGTATGCAGAAAGTTATGATGAGATGAACATGGCATGATTATGCAACATATCCGGGGACTTAGAGAAAATCAACCTCGAGGAAAAAGTCAACCCTAAGATTTTGGATCAAGATCTGGGCGGCGCGGATCCCAAGGTTTGCCGGAGCTCTTGCCGGAGAGGGAGGGGGCGCGCCGGAGCAGGGGCGGCGTCGGAGCACCACCGGAGAGGACGGAGCGGGCGCCGGGCGACGGACGCGCGGGGCGGCGCGCCGAGGTGCGCCGGCCGGCGACCGGGAGCCGGGCGGGCGCGGCGCCGGCGGGAGGAGGTGGCGGCGGGGCCGGCGAGCGGGCGGCGCGGGAGGCTCGGCGGAGGAGGCGACCGGGAGCCGGGCGGGCGCGCGGCGGCGGATCCGCGGGCGGCGGCGGCGGGGAAGCGGGTCGCGGGGGCCGGAACTGGGCCCCTCGGCCCGGCGGCGAAGTGAGCGCGGCGCGGGCCACGTGTCGCGCTGGGATTCGCCGGGCGGCGCGAGCGGATGTGTCCGGCCACCGGGCGGACATGTCCGGCGGCTCGAGGGGAGCGGGGCTAGGGTTTGAGCTGCGCGGAATTTCGGGGGAGGCCACAAATTTATAGGTAGAAGGAGGTGGGAGTGTCCAAATGAGGTGCGGTTTTCGGCCACGCGATCGTGATCGAACGGCCTAGACGATAGAAGCGGTTTAGGTGGGTTTTGGGCCACTTTGGAGGGGTGTTGGGCTGCAACACACACGAGGCCTTCTCGATCCCTCGGTTAACCGTTGGAGTATCAAACGAAGTCCAAATGATACGAAACTTGACAGGCGGTCTACCGGTAGTAAACCAAGGCCACATGTCAAGCCTCTGTCCATTCCGAGAATGTTTAACACCCGCACACGAAAATAGGTAAACGGGGACGCCGGAGGACGTAGGAGCGCCGGATTGCAAAACGGACAACGGGGAAAATGCTCGGATTCATGAAACGAACACGTATGCAAATGCGATGCACATGATGACATGATAAGGAATGCATGAACCGGACAAAAGCAAAACGAAGAAGAACCCAACCACGAGGGAATATCATAACACATTGCCGAAAATGGAAAGAGTTGGAGTTACAAATATGGAAAGTTGTATCCGGGCTGTTACAACACTCCACCACTACGAGAGGATCTCGTCTCAAGATCTAGGATGGCACCGGAGAGAAACGGAAGAGGAAGAGAAGAGGTAACACTAAGTTGCTTCTTTGACAAATGAGTGAAACCAAAGAACCTTGAGAGGTTGAGCAACATGAAAGAAAGAATACCATGGAGATGAACGAAATGAAATACTCCGTTGGACAAGGAACAAGGAATACGGCGAGAAAGAAGAGCTTAAGTGACAAGATAGACGTTGAAACCACTCCGGTTGAAACAAGATGTACAAGGAACGCTAAAGAACAATTACAACAACACTCCGGTTGGAAATGGAAGGAATAAAATATGAACTTGGCAAATGAAAGCACTTGGATGAGACTCCGGTTAAAAGAGGAATGATAGACACAACACTCCGGTTAAATGGATAAGCAACAAAAGAACATTAGGATGAGTTGGGTCGAAGAGAGCAATATCACAATGCTTTCGGAACGAACGAATAGAAGCTAAATCAGTAGGAAGAATGAAAGTAGAAGAAAATGATAACTTGTACCAGCAATGAATTTGAAGGCATCCTTAGAAACAAGGATTGAATGGAGTTGGTGAAAATTAAACAACAAAAGAATAAGGTTGTTGTGGGCTTATGGAAAACGTCCCAAAATTATGAGGTAAAATTCTGCCACTAACGGAAACAATAGATTGGATTGATATCAACAAGGAGACGAGAAACTTATTTCGCCGGTAGGATAAATGAAGAACTTTGGTTATTTATAAGCACCATAAATAGCAGCAATCCTTAGGGAAAGCTTAAGGTGAAATATAACCCAAGACAACTCCAAAGAAGCGATTGATAGGTTTGAATATCCCATTCCTTACAACTTGTGAATCATGAAAACATGAAGGAAATTGTCAAGAATGACATAACACCATCTCAAAAGATAAGGTAGAAAAAATTGCACTTCGAAATGCAAGAAGAAGAATACTTGAACTCCTCAAAACAAACATGTGTTGAGCACCATGTTTATTTTAGAGTATAGCTTGACGCATCTTGACTCCGAGAGAAATCTTGATGAACAATTGAAGAATGAAAAGGGTCCTTGATAAACCACCATGTAGAGCCTCCATGAAGAAACTCCGGTAATAAAAGGATGATAGGAAGAAAGAGAAGTTGAACACAAGGTGAAGCCTTGCAATGATTAGATGGATCTCCGTGGTGATATAATTGCGAGAGCTTGGAACTCCGAGGAAGACAAGATGAAACAATTGAAATCAAGAACTTTGATGAATCTACGGAATAAGGAATTAATCACTTGGATGAAACAAGAACAAGAATTGTATTATGCGTATCCTTCACCAATTTAAATTGATGACAAGCAATGGACTTGGCATACCACTTATTCTCATAGAAAGGATCAAGAGAGATATAGCACAAACTTGGGAATGTCTTCAACGAACCGCCGGTAGGATTGGAAAGAAAGAACGAATCTATATGATAACAAAGGAAGAAGGATCTTTAACGAACCAGCGTAAGAATTTAAAATGGACGAAGAAAAGATAAAGAAACACCGGGAAGAATTAGCAAATGAACGAAGATGCTTGCTAGGATTTAGATACATGAGAACGAAGAGATCATGAACTAATTAGAGAATATAGAATGATGCACCGGTAAGATTTGGAGAACGATGGACGAAGCTGAGAATGAATAATTCTGAGATGAAAGGCTCCGGAGAATCAAACTGAAAGACTCCTGAATTGCTCCGGATGGGTGAAAAGAATTCTCACAATCAAAAATAGTTATTAGAGGATGGCATCAAGCTAGAACCATGAATCTTGAAGAGAATGGAGCAAGATTTAAGAGAAACTCTTCTTTGGTCTTCAAATGTTGAGAATGATGATGAGAAACACCACCATGAATTGTTGAGACACTCCGGAATGAAAATTAGAAAGGTTGAACCAACGATGAAAGAATTGAAGGATCTTGGAGAAAGACATTTGACTGATGATAATTCATTCTTACATCAAACTTTGAAAAGAATTTTAGAAGCTCCGGGAAAATTAGAAGAGTCAGGTAAGATCCTGGTAAAAGACCTGTGGTTAGGGCCCACTCAAAAGAACCACCGTTGAAAGATTGCTTGAAAGGAGAGATTGCATCGGTTGAATTAAATGGCTTAAATGAGATAGCATCCTCAAAAGAACTTGAGTGAATTGAGAATGGAAACTTGAATCTTCTGAGATATCTTCATCACTCCGGAACAATTGAATAGCGAGAAGTGGATGATTAAGAGGTGCACCGGTACGAGAAAAAAAACATTTGAAACAAGGAAAGATATGATCGACAAAGCTTGAATTGAATCCACCGGAGAAGAAAAAGAACGAAGAATAATAAACTTGAAGCTCCGTTAGTATCACCCTGAGAATCATCGGACAAGAACATTAGCGGAAAAGAATGGAGAGGCTTCACAAGAATAAAATGGATACTTGATTAAGAAATCTGCGTCCTTGAAGAAATAAGGGTGGGAGGGCGGGAAAACAAAGACAACTTGGAACGGATCAAGCAAACACCGTTGGGAAAAACTGAGAGGTGATCTTGTGAATGTTGAAGTGATCGGATCCACTTGAAGAGAAGCACACCGGTTGGAAAGAATTGAAAAGACAATCTCAGTGACCAAGAAGGATTAGTATTCACATAGAAATATGAGAACACCGTTTAGGAAAGGTATGGATTCAACACTTGACTTCGAAGCAACTCGAATACCACAACCAAAACAAAAACAAAGGATTGGTTCAGGAAATAAGCCGGAAACAAACATATGATAGATCCCATATCGTATCATGTGTCTGTTGGAAAGATATCCTACGAGATACTTGAATTCCCACTTATAAACTCCCGAAACTTTCTGGTTATGCAATCAAGTGTTGGGGATACAGGGGACACAAAATATATCACCCAAACTAACAATACCTAGATCCAGCTGTATCCATCCTTCAACACATAACCAAGAAACCTTCGGAAATCGTCTACCTCAACCTTCGAAAAGCATCCGTTATACGAGTTATGGCAATACTCCCGCACTCGCCTCAGTACTGGGCTATCAGGGTTATCTCACCAACAACTGTACAAAATAGATTTCCGATGTCGGCGTACTAAACTCAGGTATTCCAGAACTGCAACGATAAAATTATGACGACAACACCTCAGAGCTCAACTCCCCAGGACACCTCCACTAAACCCCTGCTGACAGGAGGCACCAAGACAATGTTGTCATCACAAAACCATCAGAACGATTCTAAGATACCCGCGTGATCCTAAAACAATTTAGTGAAATTTGAGAAGAGAAGAGTCAAAACTCTACGTCAGGATGCCTTACCAGAGCGATGAGGAGACTGGGAAGTAAAAATAATTCCTAAACTCTCCGATACATAATTCTTAAATGACTCAAAACATTTTTCTAGACACAACTCGGCCGCTAAAAACGATCAATCAGTGGGGCTCCTAAGGTCGGGGAAGGCTCTGATTACCAACTTGTAACGCCCTCGATGCGGCTATATCTCCCACGTGTCGAAGCACGACTTAGAGGCATAACCGCATTGAAAGCAATGTCGCAAGTGAGGTAATCTTCACACAACCCATGTAATACATAAGGGAAAGAGATACATAGTTGGCTTACAATCGCCACTTCACACAATTCATGAGTAAAGTATTACATCAAACAGATACAATCAAGGTCCGACTACGGAACCAAAATAAAAGAGGACTACCCCAAATGCTACACAGATCCCCGATCGTCCCAACTGGGCTCCACCACTGATCAACTGAAACGAAGCAACACAATGAACAAGATCTTCATCGAGCTCCTCCTTGAGCTCGGGTGCGTCACCTGCACCTGCAAACTGGTTTTGGAAGTATCTGTGAGTCACGGGGACTCGGCAATCTCACACCCGCGAGATCAAGACTATTTAAGCTTATAGGTAGGGTAAAAGGTATGAGGTGGAGCTGCAGCAAGCGACTAGCATATATGGTGGCTAACATACGCAAATGAGAGCGAGAAGAGAAGGCAAAGCACGGTCGATGAACTATGATCAAGAAGTGATCCTAGAACAACCTACGTCAAGCATAACTCCAACACCGTGTTCACTTCCCGGACTCCGCCGAGAAGAGACCATCACGGTTACACACGCGGTTGATGTATTTTAATTAAGATCAACTTCGGGTTTTCTACAACCGGACATTAACAAATTCCCATCTGCCACATAACCGCGGGCACGGCTTTCGAAAGTTCAAACCCTGCAGGGGTGTCCCAACTTAGCCCATTATAAGCTCTCGCGATCAACGAAGGATATTCCTTCTCCCCGGGAAGACCCGATCAGTCTCGGAATCCCGGCTACAAGACCTTTCGACAGTAATAAAACAAGTCCAGCAAGACCGCCCGATGCACCGACAATCCTGATAGGAGCTGCACATATCTTGGTCTCAGGGAAACACCGGATGGGACAGGCTACGAGTAAAACCAGGCCTCGAGTTTCCCTGCGGTGGCCCCGCAGGCGGCTCGGTTCGGACCAACACTTAGACAAGCATTGGCCCGAGGGGGGCTAAATAAAGATGACCCTTGGGTTAATTACTCCCAAGGGAAAGTAGGTGGTGGTGAGGCAAATGGTAAAACCAAGGTTGGGCCTCGCTGGAAAAGTCTTATTCAAAGCAAACTGTCAAGGGGGTCCCATAAATCACCCAACCGCGTTAGGGACGCAAAATCCGGGAACATAATACCGATATGACGGAAACTAGGGCGGCATAGCAAAAGAGCGAGCAACTAGCAAGCAAAGATAGAAGTGATTTCGAGGGTATGGTCATCTTGCCTGCAAAGGTTCTCAGAGTTGTCAAAAGCTTGGTCCTCGGAAGCGTTCTCAACAGGTTCCTTGGTCACGTACTCGTCTCCCGGCTCTACCCAAAACAAGAACACAAGCAAGTAACAACAATCAACCACGATGCAATGCACAAACATCATGATGTAAAACATGGCATGATATGCGAGATGTGATATGCAATGCATATGCGTGCTCCGGAAGGACAAAGATGAACAATGCATAATCTTGGAAAACCAAGTATGCCACTGGAAAGGTGAGGTGATTTCGGTTGAAATCGATATAAAGATCACCGGAATCGGATGCACGGTTTGCAAATGACAAGCAAAACAAGAATGACAAGATTCTGCCATTAACAGCATGATGCTACTTAGCAAGCAACAAGAAATTAAGATACTGCACGCAAACGTACCAGCAAAGCATATGACAGTGAACTACTCAAGATGCTTGGCAAAAGATGAACACTGAGCTACGGCTAAATCACACCACAACAGGTTCAAACAAGCATGGCAAAAGTGCAAAAGATAACAGGTTCACAGACTTGGTGAAAATAACATGCCAGAAATTAACATCAGGATGACATGTTTAGAGCAAGCAAACAACCTGCTACAAGATCATGACATATCAAAAGATGGCATGTAATGAATCTACTCAAAGCACTTAACAAAAGTCCTTTAATGACCATAAGCCAAAAGGGATCATAAAATATAATAACACCCATGTCAATTAAGCAAGTTTCGTTACAGTTTTCAGACTTGACAGAAAACTGGACATGTCCAAAAACAGATAACAAGTAGGCATGTTTGTGAGCTTGATGCACTCACTACAGAGCATCGCATGATAAACTAAGAATACATCCATCACGAAGACATGACATAGAAGCTATAAATGGCAAGAACAACATCATAGCACGCAAGGATCAACTACAACAAGCTTGGCAAAATCGAATAACATGTAAACAATCTGCCAATAACATTTTATAGCAAAAGTAGAGCTCGATTGACTCAAGCTATGGCACTCCATAATTACAAAAAAAAGCACGGATGGATAGAGCACATCCATATGTTCAAAACACCCTTACTGGTCAGGATCAAAAGAGGCATAGATCTCTCTGAAACAACATGAACGCATGGCATAAAAATAACAGCAGGTCATGACTTTGTAAAATTACCAAGTCCCTGAAATCAGCAACATTAAGATGGCTAGTTTGCATGCTTGTGATAGTCACCACAAAGATCAGAAAAATACATGGCATACACCCCTGTAAATATGGCATGGCATATTACAAAACACATGTAGTACTCAGCTTCATAGGGTGCACACATCAATCATGGCAAAAATGACAAAAGTGCATGTTCTGATAATAATCTGGAACTAACATCACATAGCCCTCTTCCAACAGCATTTCGGGCAACAAGATGGGATCAAATGACAATGATGCAATGGGACGAAGTGATGTACTCGTCGAGGCGAACAATTTGACTTATTACACGCACAAAACGGAGCAGTATGCAGAAAGTTATGATGCGATGAACATGGCATGATTATGCAACATATCCGGGGACTAAGAGAAAATCAACCTCGAGGAAAAAGTCAACCCTAAGATTTTGGATCCAGATCTGGGCGGCGCGGATCCCGAGGTTTGCCGGAGCTCTTGCCGGAGAGGAAGGGGGCGCGTCGGAGCAGGGGCAGCGTCGGAGCACCACCGGAGAGGACGGAGCGGGCGCCGGGCGACGGACGCGCGGGGCGGCGCGCCGAGGTGCGCCGGCCGGCGACCGGGAGCCGGGCGGGCGCGGCGCCGGCGGGAGGAGGTGGCGGCGGGGCCGGCGAGCGGGCGGCGCGGGAGGCTCGGCGGAGGAGGCGACCGGGAGCCGGGCGGGCGCGCGGCGGCGGATCCGCGGGCGGCGGCGGCGGGGAAGCGGGTCGCGGGGGCCGGAACTGGGCCCCTCGGCCCGGCGGCGAAGTGGGCGCAGCGCGGGCCACGTGTCGCGCTGGGATTCGCCGGGCGGCGCGAGCGGATGTGTCCGGCCACCGGGCGGACATGTCCGGCGGCTCGAGGGGAGCGGGGCTAGGGTTTGAGCTGCGCGGAATTTCGGGGGAGGCCACAAATTTATAGGTAGAAGGAGGTGGGAGTGTCCAAATGAGGTGCGGTTTTTGGCCACGCGATCGTGATCGAACGGCCTAGACGATAGAAGCGGTTTAGGTGGGTTTTGGGCCACTTTGGAGGGGTGTTGGGCTGCAACACACACGAGGCCTTCTTGATCCCTCGGTTAACCGTTGGAGTATCAAACGAAGTCCAAATGATACGAAACTTGACAGGCGGTCTACCGGTAGTAAACCAAGGCCATATGTCAAGCCTCTGTCTATTCCGAGAATGTTTAACACCCGCACACGAAAATAGGTAAAAGGGGACGCCGGAGGACGTAGGAGCGCCGGATTGCAAAACGGACAACGGGGAAAATGCTCGGATTCATGAAACGAACACGTATGCAAATGCGATGCACATGATGACATGATAAGGAATGCATGAACCGGACAAAAGCAAAACGAAGAAGAACCCAACCACGAGGGAATATCATAACACATTGCCGAAAATGGAAAGAGTTGGAGTTACAAATATGGAAAGTTGTATCCGGGCTGTTACAACACTCCACCACTACGAGAGGATCTCGTCTCGAGATCTAGGATGGCACCGGAGAGAAACGGAAGAGGAAGAGAAGAGGTAACACTAAGTTGCTTCTTTGACAAATGAGTGAAACCAAAGAACCTTGAGAGGTTGAGCAACATGAAAGAAAGAATACCATGGAGATGAAAATACTCCGTTGGAGAAGGAACAAGGAATACGGCGAGAAAGAAGAGCTTAAGTGACAAGATAGACGTTGAAACCACTCCGGTTGAAACAAGATGTACAAGGAACGCTAAAGAACAATTACAACAACACTCCGGTTGGAAATGGAAGGAATAGAATATGAACTTGGCAAATGAAAGCACTTGGATGAGACTCCGGTTAAAAGAGGAATGATAGACACAACACTCCGGTTAAATGGATAAGCAACAAAAGAACATTAGGATGAGTTGGGTCGAAGAGAGCAATATCACAATGCTTTTGGAACGAACGAATAGAAGCTAAATCAGTAGGAAGAATGAAAGTAGAAGAAAATGATAACTTGTACCAGCAATGAATTTGAAGGCATCCTTAGAAACAAGGATTGAATGGAGTTGGTGAAAATTAAACAACAAAAGAATAAGGTTGTTGTGGGCTTATGGAAAACGTCCCAAAATTATGAGGTGAAATTCTGCCACTAACGGGAACAATAGATTGGATTGATATCAACAAGGAGACGAGAAACTTATTTCGCTGGTAGGATAAATGAAGAACTTTGGTTATTTATAAGCACCATAAATAGCAGCAATCCTTAGGGAAAGCTTAAGGTGAAATATAACCCAAGACAACTCCAAAGAAGCGATTGATAGGTTTGAATATCCCATTCCTTACAACTTGTGAATCATGAAACATGAAGGAAATTGTCAAGAATGACATAACACCATCTCAAAAGATAAGGTAGAAAAAATTGCACTTCGAAATGCAAGAAGAAGAATACTTGAACTCCTCAAAACAAACATGTGTTGAGCACCATGTTTATTTTAGAGTATAGCTTGACGCATCTTGACTCCGAGAGAAATCTTGATGAACAATTGAAGAATGAAAAGGGTCCTTGATAAACCACCATGTAGAGCCTCCATGAAGAAACTCCGGTAATAAAAGGATGATAGGAAGAAAGACAAGTTGAACACAAGGTGAAGCCTTGCAATGATTAGATGGATCTCCGTGGTGATATAATTGCGAGAGCTTGGAACTCCGAGGAAGACAAGATGAAACAATTGAAATCAAGAATTTTGATGAATCTACGGAATAAGGAATTAATCACTTGGATGAAACAAGAACAAGAATTGTATTATGCGTATCCTTCACCAATTTAAATTGATGACAAGCAATGGACTTGGCATACCACTTATTCTCATAGAAAGGATCAAGAGAGATATAGCACAAACTTGGGAACGTCTTCAACGAACCGCCGGTAGGATTGGAAAGAAAGAACGAATCTATATGATAACAAAGGAAGAAGGATCTTGAACAAACCACCGTAAGAATTTAAAATGGACGAAGAAAAGATAAAGAAACACCGGGAAGAATTAGCAAATGAACGAAGATGCTTGCTAGGATTTACATACATGAGAACGAAGAGATCATGAACTAATTAGAGAATATAGAATGATGCACCGGTAAGATTTGGAGAACGATAGACGAAGCTGAGAATGAATAATTCTGAGATGAAAGGCTCCGGAGAATCAAACTGAAAGACTCCTGAATTGCTCTGGATGGGTGAAAAGAATTCTCACAATCAAAAATAGTTATGAGAGGATGGCATCAAGCTAGAACCATGAATCTTGAAGAGAATGGAGCAAGATTTAAGAGAAACTCTTCTTTGGTCTTCAAATGTTGAGAATGATGATGAGAAACACCACCATGAATTGTTGAGACACTCCGGAATGAAAATTAGAAAGGTTGAACCAACGATGAAAGAATTGAAGGATCTTGGAGAAAGACATTTGACTGATGATAATTCATTCTTACATCAAACTTTGAAAAGAATTTTAGAAGCTCCGGGAAAATTAGAAGAGTCAGGTAAGATCCTGGTAAAAGACCTGTGGTTAGGGCCCACTCAAAAGAACCACCGTTGAAAGATTGCTTGAAAGGAGAGATTGCATCGGTTGAATTAAATGGCTTAAATGAGATAGCATCCTCAAAAGAACTTGAGTGAATTGAGAATGGAAACTTGAATCTTCTGAGATATCTTCATCACTCCGGAACAATTGAATAGCGAGAAGTGGATGATTAAGAGGTGCACCGGTACGAGAAAAAAAACATTTGAAACGAGGAAAGATATGATCGACAAAGCTTGAATTGAATCCACCGGAGAAGAAAAAGAACGAAGAATAATAAACTTGAAGCTCCGTTAGTATCATCCTGAGAATCATCGGACAAGAACATTAGCGGAAAAGAATGGAGAGGCTTCACAAGAATAAAATGGATACTTGATTAAGAAATCTGCGTCCTTGAAGAAATAAGGGTGGGAGGGCGGGAAAACAAAGACAACTTGGAACGGATCAAGCAAACACCGTTGGGAAAAACTGAGAGGTGATCTTGTGAATGTTGAAGTGATCGGATCCACTTGAAGAGAAGCACACCGGTTGGAAAGAATTGAAAAGACAATCTAAGTGACCAAGAAGGATTAGTATTCACATAGAAATATGAGAACACCGTTTAGGAAAGGTATGGATTCAACACTTGACTTCGAAGCAACTCGAATACCACAACCAAAACAAAAACAAAGGATTGGCTCAGGAAATAAGCCGGAAACAAACATATGATAGATCACATATCGTATCATGTGTCTGTTGGAAAGATATCCTACGAGATACTTGAATTCCCACTTATAAACTCCCGAAACTTTCTGGTTATGCAATCAGGTGTTGGGAATACAGGGGACACAAAATATATCACCCAAACTAACAATACCTAGATCCAGCTGTATCCATCCTTCAACACATAACCAAGAAACCTTCGGAAATCGTCTACCTCAACCTTCGAAAAGCATCCGTTATACGAGTTATGGCAATACTCCCGCACTCGCCTCAGTACTGGGCTATCAGGGTTATCTCACCAACAACTGCACAAAATAGATTTCTGATGTCGGCGTACTAAACTCAAGTATTCCAGAACTGCAACGATAAAATTATGACGACAACACCTCAGAGCTCAACTCCCCAGGACACCTCCACTAAACCCCTGCTGACAGGAGGCACCAAGACAATGTTGTCATTGCAAAACCATCGGAACGATTCTAAGATACCCGCGTGATCCTAAAAAAATTTAGTGAAATTTGAGAAGAGAAGAGTCAAAACTCTACGTTAGGATGCCTTACCAGAGCGATGAGGAGACTGGGAAGTAAAAAGAATTCCTAAACTCTCCGATACATAATTCTTAAATGACTCAAAACATTTTTCTAGACACAACTCGGCCGCTAAAAACGATCAATCAGTGGGGGCTCCTAAGGTCGGGGAAGGCTCTGATTACCAACTTGTAACGCCCTCGATGCGGCTATATCTCCCACGTGTCGAAGCACGACTTAGAGGCATAACCGCATTGAAAGCAATGTCGCAAGTGAGGTAATGTTCACACAACCCATGTAATACATAAAGGAAAGAGATACATTGTTGGCTTACAGTCGCCACTTCACACAATACATAAATAAACATACATCATCCAGAATACACTCAAGGTCCGACTACGGAACCAAAATAAAAGAAGACTACCCCAAATGCTACACAGATCCCCGATCGTCCCAACTGGGCTCTACCACTGATCAACTGAAACGAAGCAACACAATGAACAAGATCTTCATCGAGCTCCTCCTTGAGCTCGGGTGCGTCACCTGCACGGTTTCATCGGCACCTGCAAACTGGTTTTGGAAGTATCTGTGAGTCACGGGGACTCAGCAATCTCACACCCGCGAGATCAAGACTATTTAAGCTTATAGGTAGGGTAAAAGGTATGAGGTGGAGCTGCAGCAAGCGACTAGCATATATGGTGGCTAACATACGCAAATGAGAGCGAGAAGAGAAGGCAAAGCACGGTCAATGAACTATGATCAAGAAGTGATCCTAGAACAACCTACGTCAAGCATAACTCCAACACCGTGTTCACTTCCCGGACTCCGCCGAGAAGAGACCATCACGGTTACACACGCGGTTGATGTATTTTAATTAAGATCAACTTCGGGTTTTCTACAACTGGACATTAACAAATTCCCATCTGCCACATAACCGCGGGCACGGCTTTCGAAAGTTCAAACCCTGCAGGGGTGTTCCAACTTAGCCCATTATAAGCTCTCGCGATCAACGAAGGATATTCCTTCTCCCCGGGAAGACCCGATCAGTCTCGGAATCCCGGCTACAAGACCTTTCGACAGTAATAAAACAAGTCCAGCAAGACCGCCCGATGCACCGACAATCCTGATAGGAGCTGCACATATCTTGGTCTCAGGGCAACACCGGATGCGACAGGCTACGAGTAAAACCAGGCCTCGAGTTTCCCTGCGGTGGCCCCGCAGGCGGCTCGGTTCGGACCAACACTTAGACAAGCATTGGCCCGAGGGGGGCTAAATAAAGATGACCCTTGGGTTAATTACTCCCAAGGAAAAGTAGGTGGTGGTGAGGCAAATGGTAAAACCAAGGTTGGGCCTCGCTGGAAAAGTCTTATTCAAAGCGAACTGTCAAGGGGTCCCATAAATCACCCAACCGCGTTAGGGACGCAAAATCCGGGAACATAATACCGATATGACGGAAACTAGGGCGGCATAGCAAAAGAGCGAGCAACTAGCAAGCAAAGATAGAAGTGATTTCGAGGGTATGGTCATCTTGCCTGCAAAGGTTCTCAGAGTTGTCAAAAGCTTGGTCCTCGTAAGCGTTCTCAACAGGTTCCTTGGTCACGTACTCGTCTCCCGGCTCTACCCAAAACAAGAACACAAGCAAGTAACAATTATCAACCACGATGCAATGCACAAACATCATGATGCAAAACATGGCATGATATGCGAGATGTGATATGCAATGCATATGCGTGCTCCGGAAGGACAAAGATGAACAAGGCATAATCTTGGAAAACCAAGTATGCCACTGGAAAGGTGAGGTCATTTCGGTTGAAATCGATATAAAGATCACCGGAATCGGATGCACGGTTTGCAAATGACAAGCAAAACAAGAATGACAAGATTCTGCCATTAACAGCATGATGCTACTTAGCAAGCAACAAGAAATTAAGCTACTGCACGCAAACATACCAGCAAAGCATATGACAGTGAACTACTCAAGATGCTTGGCAAAAGATGAACACTGAGCTACGGCTAAATCACACCACAACAGGTTCAAACAAGCATGGCAAAAGTGCAAAAGATAACAGGTTCACAGACTTAGTGAAATCAACATGCCAGAAATTAACATCAGGATGACATGTTTAGAGCAAGCAAACAACCTGCTACAGGATCATGACATATCAAAAAATGGCATGTAATGAATCTACTCAAAGCACTTAACAAAAGTCCTTTACTGACCATAACCAAAAGGGATCATAAAATATAATAACACCCATGTCAATTAAGCAAGTTTCGTTACAGTTTTCAGACTTGGCAGAAAACTGGACATGTCCAAAAACAGATAACAAGTAGGCATGTTTGTGAGCTTGATGCACTCACTACAGAGCATTTCATGATAAACTAAGAATACATCCATCACGAAGACATGACATAGAAGCTATAAATGTCAAGAACAACATCATAGCACGCAAGGATCAACTACAACAAGCTTGGCAAAATCGAATAACGTGTAAACAATCTGCCAGTAACATTTTATAGCAAAAGTAGAGCTCGATTGACTCAAGCTATGGCGCTCCATAATTACAAAAAAAAAGCATGGATGGATAGAGCACATCCATATGTTCAAAACACCCTTACTGGTCAGGCTCGAAAGAGGCATAGATCTCTCTGAAACAACATGAACGCATGGCATAAAAATAACAGCAGGTCATGACTTAGTAAAATTACCAAGTCCCTGAAATCAGCAACATTAAGATGGCTAGTTTGCATGCTTGTGATAGTCACCACAAAGATCACAAAAATACATGGCATACACCCCTGTAAATATGGCATGGCATATTACAAAACACATGTAGTACTCAGCTTCATAGGGTGCACACATCAATCATGGCAAAAATGACAAAAGTGCATGTTCTAATAATAATCTGGAACTAACATCACATAGCCCTCTTCCAACAGCATTTCGGGCAATAAGATGGGATCAAATGACAATGATGCAATGGGACGAAATGATCTACTCGTCGAGGCGAACAATTTGACTTATTACACGCACAAAACGGAGCAGTATGCAGAAAGTTATGATGCGATGAACATGGCATGATTATGCAACATATCCGGGGACTTAGAGAAAATCAACCTCGAGGAAAAAGTCAACCCTAAGATTTTGGATCCAGATCTGGGCGGCGCGGATCCCGAGGTTTGCCGGAGCTCTTGCCGGAGCAGGGGCGGCGTCGGAGCACCACCGGAGAGGACGGAGCGGGCGCCGGGAGACGGACGCGCGGGGCGGCGCGCCGAGGTGCGCCGGCCGACGACCGGGAGCCGGGCGGGCGCGGCGCCGGCGGGAGGAGGTGGCGGCGGGGCCGGCGAGCGGGCGGCGTGGGAGGCTCGGCGGAGGAGGCGACCGGGAGCCGGGCGGGCGCGCGGCGGCGGATCCGCGGGCGGCGGCGGCGGGGAAGCGGGTCGCGGCGGCCGGAACTGGGCCCCTCGGCCCGGCGGCGAAGTGGGCGCGGCGCGGGCCACGTGTCGCGCTGGGATTCGTCGGGCGACGCGAGCAGACGTGTCCGGCCACCGGGCGGACATGTCCGGCGGCGCGAGGGGAGCGGGGCTAGGGTTTGACCTGCGCGGATTTTCGGGGGAGGCCACAAATTTATAGGTAGAAGGAGGTGGGAGTGTCCAAATGAGGTGCGGTTTTCGGCCACGCGATCGTGATCGAACGGCCTAGACGATAGAGGGGGTTTAGGTGGGTTTTGGGACACTTTGGAGGGGTGTTGGGATGCAACACACACGAGGCCTTCTCGATCCCTCGGTTAACCGTTGGAGTATCAAACGAAGTCCAAATGATACGAAAGTTGACAGGCGGTCTACCGGTAGTAAACCAAGGCCACATGTCAAGCCTCGGTCCATTCCGAGAATGTTTAACACCCGCACACGAAAATAGGTAAAAGGGGACGCCGGAGGACGTAGGAGCGCCGGATTGCAAAACGGACAACGGGGAAAATGCTCGGATTCATGAAACGAACACGTATGCAAATGCGATGCACATGATGACATGATAAGGAATGCATGACACGGACAAAAGCAAAACGAAGAAGAACCCAACCACGAGGGAATATCATAACACATTGCCGAAAATGGCAAGAGTTGGAGTTACAAATATGGAAAGTTGTACCGGGGTGTTACACTTTCCACCTAAGTCAACTAAAAAGAAAGATGGTGAAGAATTTGAGCGCTTTGCTGAGATGATTAGGCCAGTCTTTTTGCGTACCCGCTTGACTGATATCTTAAAATTCCTCCTTATGCAAAGTACATGAAGGACATCATCACCAATAAGAGAAAAATACCAGAAGCTGAAATCTCCACCATGCTTGCTAATTACACTTTTAAGGATGGAGTACCTAAAAAACTTGGAGATCTGGGAATAGCAACTATACCTTGCTCCATCAAAAGAAATATGTGAAAACTGCTTTATGTGATTTACGAGCTGGTGTTAGTGTTATGCCTTACTCCTTATATAAAAGACTTGATTTAAATAAAATCACACCTACTGAAATATCTTTGCAAATGGCTGACAAGTCAACTACCATACCTATCGGTATTTGTGAGGATGTGCCCGTTGTTGTTGCTAATGTTACTATCTTAACTTACTTTGTTATACTTGAGATGCCCGAGGATGACAACATGTCGATTATCCTTGGTAGACCCTTTTTGAATACTGCAGGGGTTGTTATTGATTGCAATAAAAGCAAGGTCATTTTTCATGTCAATGGTGATGAGCATACGGTGCACTTTCCGAAGAAACAATTCCAAGTGAATGGTACTAATGTTATTGAAAAATCTCCAACAATCACTATTGGAAGTTTTCAACTACCTCTACCTACTATCAAAAAGAAATATGAAATGCGTATTGTTGGGGACATTCATATCCCCGTTGAGGTAACTTAGTGTTTTACGAAAGTCCTTCGGTTCATGCTAAACGAAAGTGGTTGTTAATAAGACTTGATCACACTACTGCAGGATGCTGCTAACGCGACACTATGATCAGAGACCCTTTAAAGAAACTATGTGTGATGCATTAATCGCAAATGATGATGTAAAAACCATCAAAAAAGATGCAAAACATTTGCGATGGTGGATACATCGAACACGGTTCAGATTTTAGTTGCGTGTCCGATGCGGGGCATACGGTTCAGTTCAATGAACTGTTTGCGATGAGGCAAAAGAACAGAAACGGGCAGCCAGATGCAAGCGTGTGCTATATACGACATACAGTTCAGTCGGATTAACTGTTTGTGATGAGGCGGAACAACATAAAAGGCCAGCCAGATGAAGGTGTGAATGATATACGACATACAGTTCACTTAGATGAACTGTTTGTGATTAGGCAACACAACAGAAATGGTCAGCCATATAAAGGTGTGTGTGATACACGAGAAATAGGTTCCAAATCAGAAATGTGTACGAAAACCCATAATAACATAGACAATTTCTGCTAATAAGTCGTGTGTGTTGTGGGCAAACGTTTGCTGGTATACGATTGTCAGTGGTTGATGAATTCATCACTGACGAGTTTCCTAGTATGGTTCGTGTGCGTTGTCATTGCATACAGAACAACAATATATGTACTTATAAGGACTTGATTCCATAACCAAGTTGGACATCCAATTACATAGGTGGCTAGTACACACATGACCTATGCGCACACCAAAGTATGTTAAAACAATGCCTAGAAAACTCAAACAATGCATAAAAAAGCAAAATGAACATTGAATAATTTCATATTTTTTAGGACAACACTCCTATAGTTGCATGTTGCCTCTGAAAATAAATCAAGGCGGGAAGAAATAGCGTATGTTGTTTCGCACACATATAGGTGGCAAGTTCCCTCTTGGAACCATGAGGCTTCTTGACAGAAGCTCCGATTTGTAAGAAGTTTATACCAAAACTTGTCCCAAATTGGACTATTTTTTTACCACAGCATGTTGGTGCCATGTCATAACACCATCCAATGTTTCATGACTTTGAGGCGAGTTTTGGATTTACAGTAATTTTAAAACCAGGTTTCTCAACATTTACGGTCAAGTCGACACCGCCCTGGATAGGTATTTTCCTCGTGGGTCCCAAATGTCAGAATTCAAATCTGCCACTACCATGCAGCTTCTACTATTAAGAATTACATCCCATTTGGTGTGCTAGCTAAAAATAAGTTTGGTGGGTGTAGGAGGGCACTAAGAACTTCCGAGTTCTGTAATGAACAAAGATCAAAGCCCAGTATGAAAGAAAATATGGGTCACACCCTAGTTGAAAAAGGCAACAATGTTTGACTCCGGCTTACAAAAGGTACAAAAGCACGAGGATTAATTGTTCATCAGGTTTACAGATAAGCCGGATTGAACAGGGCAATAACATCTAACTCAACCAAAGTTTTGGGCAGTCACAATCAAATGGATCGGTCCTATCCACAAAATCAAGATCCCGGTACAAAAGATCTACTAGTTGTAAATATAAGCCGAGCACGATCAGAAGCCCTTAGGTCCACCTGAAACTTCTTTTTATGTTGTTCAACATACAGTTCCATGAGAAGTTTCTTGTTGAAAAACTTAATCCTCGGGGATAATAATGCCTTTGCAGTCCTCATGAAGAATGTGACAAAGCCAGTGTTTACATGGTTGGATGCATATCCTTCCACCGTTATTGTCTTCAAACGAATGTCATGAGATTTGAGAAAATCCTTGTGATTCCTCTGCCATCGATTAGTTAGACTTTTTCTCGAAGTCCTAGTACCTAAATAGACATGAAGATTGAAAACAGTTAATGTCTAAATTAGAGTATGTCGAAGGAGCGATAGCTAAATGGTTAATTCTAGTAGATTATGGCTTTAAATGTGTGTGAAATCATCACCTTTATATACAAATTCTCCAGACATGGAAAGAATCGCAGCAAGCCAATAGTGGTGTTCAGATCAAGACACCCTATTAAAATATATAAGGTCTTGACAGAATCCAGCACCCCTTATACACCATATATGGACAAGCTCTTCATTCAGCATAAAACATAATATTAGCACCAAAAGTGTCCTCAAAGATGATATTTAACTTATGCGCACAAATGAAAAATGCAGATTACTAAAGTGTACATGGATAACATACAGTACCTGGACAACTGTGGAGCCAACCACCAAATTGTAACATTCAAACAGATGAGGAAATACACCCGAGGTCTCCAGTTTAGGTGCCGAGACCACATTTATTTGTGAAGGTTTATAAAAACAATCAAAGAGCAACCTTTGAAGTGAAGGGGCATCTTCTATGATGATCTCATGTCCTTCAAAATGAATTCCAATGCTTACAAGGTGAGGCGACCTTATTTTGAGACAAGGGATATGGATTCCTAGTCCAAAAATAAACACCAAACGCTCCAGTGCAGGTCAGCTGGAGTGGATGATGCCGTGAAGTGAGGCCACCGACAGATCAACCAACACAAGCGCAAGTTTTTTCAGCAATGGGAGTCGAAGACATCAAGTGACCTAGTTTGCATGCTTGTGCTAGTCACCACATAGATCACAAAAATACATGGCAAAATCCTCTGGATAGGTAACATGGCATATTACAAAACTCATGTAGGACTCAACTTCAAAGGAGGTACACATCAATCATGGCAAAAATGACAAAAGTGCATGTTCAGATAAGATCCAGCAACTAACATCAACTAGCCCTCTTCTAACAGCATTTCGGGCATCAAGATGACTTCAAATGAAAATGATGCAATGGAACAAAATGATGTACTCTTCGAGACGAACAATTCGACATATAATACGCGCGGAACGGAGCTACGGATGCAAAGTTATAGCATGATGAACAGGGGTACATGAAGTAGCAATCCAGGGACTTAGCAATATTCGGGGAGAAGATAAAAGTCAACCCGCGGCGCGGAGAGCGAGGTACGCCGGAGAACTCGCCGGAGCAGCGCAGGGGAGGCGCAGAAGAGACGGATCCGGCCGGATCCGGGCGGATCCGGTGCCGGGGACGGCGGCGCGAGGCGGCGGGCCGCGGGGCGGCTCGAGGCGGCGCGGGCGCGCGGCGGCGGCGGCGCGGGGCGGCGCGGCACGGCGGCGAGCGGCGCGGCACGGCCGGGAGGAGACGGGAGCCGGCGGGCGAGGTCGGGGCCGGCGACCTGGCGGCGGGGGCGCGCCGGCGGGGAGGCGCGAGCGCCTGCGGGCGGGCGGCGGAGCTGCGCGCGGGGCGCGGGGCGGCGGCGACCGGGCCCCGCGGGCCGGATCTGGGCCGCGCGGGCCCTGGCGGCGGGGCGCGGCGGAGGCGGCGGCGGGCGCCACGTGGCGCGCGGGGATTGGCCCTGGGCGCGCCGGCGGCGGGAGGAGAGAGAGGGGCGCGGAAAATGAGGAAGAAGCTAGGGTTTCGGGGTCTCTCTCTCAGATTTGGAAGGGGGGACGTTTTTATAGATAGGAGGAGCTAGGAGGCTCCAAACGGAGTGCGGTTTTCGCCCACGCGATCATGATCGAACGGCGGAGGACATGGGAGTGACTTAGATGGGTTATTGGGCTGTTTTCAAGGGGTTTAGGGCTGCAACACACACGAGGCCTTCACGGTTACCCGGTTAACCGTTGGAGTACCAAACAAACTCCGATTGACCCGAAACTTGACAGGCGGTCTACCGGTGCTATACCAAGGCCACATGTCAAACCTCGGTCCATTCCGAGAATGTTTAATACCCGCTCACGAAGAAATGTAAAAGGGGACGCCGGGAGACATAGGAGCGCCGGATTGCAAAACGGACAACGGGAAAGATGCTCGGATTTATGAGACGAACACGTATGCAAATGCGATGCACATGATGACATGATATGAAATGCATGACATGACCAAAATGCAAAACGGAGAGAACCCAACCACGGAGGGAATAACATAGCACATAGCCGGAAATGGCAAGAGTTGGATTACAAATTATGGCAAGTTACATCTGGGGCGTTACAACACACCACCACTATGAGAGGATCTCGTCCCGAGATCTAGGACTGAAAGAACTCCGGGTACTCGGAACGTAGGTGGTCTTCACGCTCCCAGGTGGCCTCTCGGTCTGAATGATGTGACCATTTCACTTTGAGGAATTTGATTGACTTGTTGCGAGTCTTGCGCTCAGTTGTCTCAAGAATAGCAACTGGGTGCTCATGATAAGACAAATCTTCTTGAAGATCAATCTCTTCGAAGTTGATGGTGCGCTCAGGTGTCTTGAAGCACTTGCGAAGCTGTGACACGTGGAAGACATCGTGCACATTTGCAAAGTTGGAGGGGAGCTCAAGTTGATAGGCGAGATCGCCTCGTTTGCCGATGATCTTGAAGGGACCGACGTATCGCGGAGCAAGTTTCCCCTTGATACCGAAGCGACGAGTTCCTTTCATTGGAGAGACGCGGAGGTAAACATGGTCTCCGATCTCGAATGCCACATCTCGGTGTTTGCTGTCGTAATAGCTCTTCTGGCGCGACTGCGCTGCTTTGAGGTTCTCACGAATCACCTTGCACATGGCCTCAGCCTCTGAGATCAAATCATTGCCGAGCAATTGACGTTCACCGGTTTCAGACCAGTTGAGAGGAGTACGGCACTTCCTGCCATAGAGAATCTCGAATGGGGCTTTGCCCGAGCTGGCTTGAAAACTGTTGTTGTAAGAGAACTCAGCATAAGGAAGACAATCCTCCCACTTCATGCCGAAAGAGGTAACACAGGCTCTGAGCATATCTTCAAGAATTTGATTGACACGCTCGACTTGTCCACTAGTCTGAGGGTGGAACGCTGTGCTGAAGCGGATGTTGGTGCCCATGGCCTTCTGAAAAGAATCCCAAAACTTGGAGGTAAAGATGCTGCCACGGTCTGAAGAGATGAATTGTGGAATGCCGTGCAAAGAGACAATTCTGGAGGTGTAGAGCTCTGCCAGCTGCGCTGCTGTGATAGACTCTTTGATAGGAAGAAAATGAGCCACTTTGGTGAGCTTGTCGATGACGACGAAGATAGCATCATTTCCACGCTTGGACTTAGGAAAACCAGTCACGAAGTCCATTTCGATATGATCAAACTTCCATTCTGGAATAGCAAGAGGTTGGAGAAGTCAAGCTGGTCATTGGTGTTCTGCTTTCACCCTTCTGCAGACATCACACTCATTCACGAATTGAGCGATCTCACGCTTCATTCGAGTCCACCAATACGACTGCTTGAGGTCATGGTACATCTTTGTACTTCCAGGATGAATTGACAGAAGAGAATTGTGCGCTTCATTCATAATGACTTTACGAAGATCACCCTTTGGAACCATGATCCGGTCCTCGAAGAAAAGAGTATCTCTGTCATCAACTCGATAGCACTTGTATTTGGGGATGCTCTTTTCAATACCACGTTTCACCTTCTTCACCATGGTATCCAACAATTGTGCCTCACGAATCTGATCCTCCAAAGTAGGAGAGACAACGAGGTTGGCAAGAACACCTTGAGGAACAACTTGGAGATTCAACTTGCGGAAAGCTTCACAAAGATCCGGTTGTAAAGGCTTGAGGATTAAGCTGTTGCAGTAAGCCTTTCTGCTCAACGCGTCTGCAACCACATTAGCCTTGCCTGGAGTATATTCAATACTCGGATTATACTCTTGAATCATTTCGACCCATCGAGTTTGCCTGAGGTTGAGATGACGCTGAGTGAAGATATACTTGAGACTCTTGTGATCGGTGAAGATGTCCACTTTCCTTCCCAACGGGAGATGTCTCCATGTTATTAGTGTGTGGACAACTGCCGCCAACTCAAGATCGTGAGTGGGGTAGTTCCTTTCATTGGGCTTCAACTGGCGAGAGGTATAGGCAACAACCTTCTTCTCTTGCATTAACACAGCACCGAGGCCCTGGAGAGAAGCATCACAGAACACTTCATAAGGCTTGGATTCGTCAGGAGGAGTCAGAACTGGAGCAGTGACAAGTTTCTCTTTGAGAGTCTTGAAAGCAACGTCGCACTCAGGAGACCAGACATATTTCACATGCTTCTGGAGGAGGTTGGAAAGAGGCTTTGCAATCTTGGAGAAATTCTCAACGAATCTTCTGCAATAGCTTGCAAGTCCAAGGAAACTGCGAAGCTGCTTGACATTCTGAGGAGGATTCCAATTCAAAACTGCAGACACCCTTTCTGGATTAACAGCGATGCCCTTGGCAGAGATGATATGGCCAAGATAAAAAACTTCATCAAGCCAGAATTCACATTTGGAGAACTTCGCATATAATTGATACTCTCTGAGCTTGTCGAGTACCAATCGCAAATGTTCGGCATGATCCTTCTTATTCTTGGAGAAGACCAAAATATCATCGAGATAGACCAAGACAAATTCGTTGATGTAGGGGTTGAAGATGAAATTCATCAAGCGAGTGAAATACGGAGGAGCATTGACAAGTCCGAATGACATGACAGTGTATTCATAAGAACCAAAGCTTGTTCTGAATGCTGTCTTGGGAATATCTTCTTCACGAATGCGAATCTGATGATAACCCATACGAAGGTCCAGCTTGGAGAACACCTTAGCACCTTTGAGTTGCTCAAATAGCTCATTGATGTTGGGAAGTGGGTACTTGTTCTTGATAGTCTTCTTGTTCGATGGACGGTAATCGACGCAAAGTCGGTCCGTGCCATCCTTCTTCTTGACAAAAAGAACACCACAACCCCAAGGAGAAGAACTCGGTCTGATCAGACCCAGACGTTCTTTTTTATCGAGTTGAATCTTCAATTCCTTGAGCTCATCTGGTCCAAGCTTGTAAGGACGCTTGCAGACGGGTTCCGTGCCAGGCTCAAGCTCAATAACGAATTCAACTGGCCGACGGGGAGGCATACCCGGAAGCTCTTCTGGAAAAACATCTTGGTACTCACATACGACTGGAATCTGAGAGATAGCCTCCATTTCACCCATCTCATTGAGAGAAAACAACCGAATGGTATCATCACGAGAAGCATAGATGATCACATCGTTTGAAGTGTGAGTCAATTTGATTTCCCTGGCAGCACACTCAAGCTGAGCCTTGTGCTTAGAAAGCCAGTCCATCCCGAGAATAAGATCAATATCAGAATCACCAAGCACCATTGGAGAAGATAGAAATTTGTAATCACCCATCTTGATGGAAACATTCGGAACCACCAAACTAGAGCTCAAACGCTTGCCCGGAGAAACGATATCCATGGGTTTACCCAAATTTGAAGAAGAGAACTCATGCTTGGCAAAGAATGGTCTTGACATGAAACAATGCGATGCACCAGTATCAAATAAGACTTTTGCAGGAATATCATTAACAGGAAGATTACCCATGATCACTTCAGAAGACTCCTCTGCTTGAGCTGCATTCAACATGTTCACCTTGACATGCTTAGGATTATGCTTGACCACTGCATTGCTGGAAGATTTCACAGGAGGAGGAGGCGGAAGGCGCCTTTGGTTGAAGCACTTGTTCGCATAGTGACCCTTCTGCTGGCATTTGTTACAAGTCACCTCTGAGAGCGGACGATGATAAGGAGTGCTTGGCCTTGGAGCTTGGTTCTGAGACTTGTTCTGATAGCCAGGGTTGGGTGGGTGGGAAGATCCACGGCCACTTGAGTTCTTCTGCTAATAAGGCTGACGGAACGGAGGAGGAGGAGGCAACCAGAACTTCTGTTGCTTAGCTGCCACAAGTGAAGAAGAAGAAGACTGAACTGCGTCTCTGACTCTCTTCTTAGAAGCCTCACACTTGAGCTGAGCAGCTTCTTGTTTCAGCGCCATGTTGTAGAATTCATCATACTTTAATGGCTCGAAAAGCACGAGAGCAAGTTGCAGATCTTCTCTGAGACCACGCCTGAACTGGTAGATCATACTCTTCTCATCAGGGATGTCTTGCCTTGCAAAACGAGAGAGTTTCTGGAACTGAGTGTTGTATTGGTAGACAGACATGGTGCCTTGCTTGAGATTGCGGAATTCCTCACGCTTAAGCTCAACAACACTTTCTGGAATGTGGTGCGCTTTGAAATCACGGCGGAAATCATCCCAAGTGATCACACGACCTCCTCTGGAATCTTTGTATTGCTGGAACCACTCAGCAGCTTGATCTTTGAGTTGAAAAGAGGCAAACTTGACAAAGTCCTCAGGTCTGACATTGCTGCACTCGAAATGCTTGCTGATGTCCACGAGCCAATCATCAGCGTCAGTGGCCTCGACACAGTAGCTGAAGGTCTTTGGCTGATTAGCAAGGAACTGGTTCAGTGAAGCGAAATGCGGCTGATTGTTGCCTTGGCCTTGATTCTCTTGATTAGCTTGACCTTGGTTGCGATCTTGCAAGAGCTGAATCAGAATCTGAGCATTGGCATTTGTGGCAGTCATCAAGGCCTGCCAAGCTTCCGGAGGTGGAGGCGGTGGCGGAGGGTTAGCCTGATTCCCGTCATTGCGTTCCGGATTCTGACGCATTGGTGGAGCCATCCTGAAGAGGGTGACATCCATTAGCATCTTGACAGAGATATATTGAAGCTGAATCAAAGGAACGAAATTGCAACATATAGTCTTCACAATTAACATTCGAACGAGAATGAACGAATGAATTCCAATGTAAATCATCACACTTCCAAAGCTGAGAAGCCACTAAGAACATGGTAAGGAATAAAATCAACAAGGTACGGATATGAACAAATACTTGGTAAGGATTACCCAATCACAAACCAAATATCTGCGGAAGAAATACTAGAGCTACAGGAATTCCCACTTATAAACTCCCGAAACTTTCTGGTTATGCAATCAGGTGTTGGGGATACAGGGGAAGCATAATATCTCACCCAAACTAGCAAATCCTACAACCAGCTGTATCCATCCTTCAACACATAACCAAGAAACCTTCGGAAATCGTCTACCTCAACCTTCGAAACCACATCCGTTATACAAGTCATGGCAATACCCCTGCACTCGCCACAGTACTGGGCTATCAGGGTTATCTCACCAACAACTGTACAAAAGAGATTTTCGATGTCGGTCGTACTAAACTCAGGTATTCCAAAACCGCAACGATAAGATTATGACGACAACACCTCGGAGCTCAACTCCCCGGGACACTGCCACAACCCCTAAATGTCAGGAGGCAACCAAGACAATGTTGTCATCATAAAACCATCGGAACGATTGTAATATACCCGCGTGATCCTAAAAAAAAAATTTAGTGAAATTTGAGAAGAGAAGAGTCAAACTCTACGTCAGGATGCCTTACCAGAAGGTCGAAGGGACTGGGGAGTAAAAAGAATTCCTAAACTCTCCGATATATAATTCCTAAAAGACTCAAAACATTTTTCTAGACACAACTCGGCCACTAAAGACGATCAAACAGTGGGGGCTCCTAAGGTCGGGAAAGGCTCTGATACCAACTTGTAACGCCCTCGATGCGGCTATATCTCCCACGTGTCAAGGCACGACTTAGAGGCATAACCGCATTGAAAGCAATGTCGCAAGTGAGGTAATCTTCGCACAATCCATGTAATAAATAAGGGAAAAGATACATAGTTGGCTTACAATCGCCACTTCACACAAGTACATAAATAACATCCATCATACAGATTACACTCAAGGTCCGACTACGGCACCAAAATGAAAGAAGACTACCCCAAAAGCTAAACAGATCCCCGGATCACCCAACTGGGCTCCACTACTGATCATGTGGAAAAGAAACATAGTAACGGCCACGTTCCTCATCGAACTCCCAAGTGAGCTCGGTCGCGCCATCTGCACCGACATCGTTGGTACCTGCAACTGAGGTGATAATATCTGTGAGTCACGGGGACTCAGCAATCTCACACCCGCGAGATCAAGACTATTTAAGCTTAAAGGTGGGAAAAGGATAGTGAGGTGGAGCTGCAGCAAGCGGCTAGCATATGGTGGCTACAGCGCAAAAGAGAGCGAGAAGAGAGGGCAAAGCACGGTCGTGAAGCTAGAAGTGATCAAGAAGTGATCCTGAAACGACCTACGTCAGGCATAACTCCAACAAACGTGTTCACTTCCCGGACCCCGCCGAGAAGAGACCATCACGGTTACACACGCGGTAGATGTGTTTTAGTTAAGGTCAACTTCGGGTTTTCTACAACCGGACATCAACAAATTCCCATCTGCCTCATAACCGCGGGCACGGCTTTCGAAAGATAATACCCTGCAGGGGTGTCCCAACTTAGCCCATGATAAGCTCTCACGGTCAACGAAGGATATTCCTTCTACCGGGAAGACCCGATCAATCTCGAAATCCCGGACTACAAGACATTCAACAGCAATAAAACAAGTCCAGCAAAACCGCCCGATTGTGCCGACAAATCCTGATAGGAGCTGCACATATCTCGGTCTCAGGGCACATCCGGATAAGTCAAGCTACGAGTAAAACCAGCCCTCGAGTTGCCACGAGGTGGCCCCGCAGGCTGCTCGGTTCGAACCAACACTTAGAGAAGCACTGGCCCGGGGGGGCTAAAATAAAGATGACCCTCGGGCTCGCGGAAACCCGGGGGAAAAAGGGTAGGTGGTGGCAAATGGTAAAACCAATGTTGGGCCTTGCTGGAAAAGTCTCATTCAAAGCGAACTGTCAAGGGGGTCCCATAAATCACCCAACCGTGTAAGGAATGCAAACTCCGGGAACATAACACCGGTATGACGGAAACTAGGGTGGCAAGAGTGGAACAAAACACCAGGCATAAGGCCGAGCCTTCCACCCTTTACCAAGTATATAGATGCATTAATTAAATAAGAGGTATTGTGATATCCCAACAAGTAAACATGTTCCAACAAGGAACAACAAGATCATGTTCCAACAAGGAACAAACTTCATCTTCACCTGCAACTAGCAACGTTATAAGAGGGGCTGAGCAAAAGCAGTAACATAGCCAAACAACGGTTTGTTATGACATGGATGGTTAGGGGCTGACATGGAAATATAGGAGGCATGATATAGCAAGTGGTAGGTATCGCAGCATAGGCATAGCAAAGAGCGAGCAATCTAGCAAGCAAAGATAGAAGTGATTTCGAGGGTATGGTCATCTTGCCTGCAAGGTTCTCAGAGTTGTCGAAAGCTTGGACCTCGTAAGCATTCTCAACAGGTTCCTCGGTCACGTACTCGTCTCCCGGCTCTACCCAAGACAAGAGAACAAGCAAAGGAACCAATATCAACCACGATGCAATGCGCAAGCAACATGATGCAAAACATGTCATGATATGCGAGAGGTGATATGCAATGCGTATGCATGCTCCGGAAGGACAAGGATGAACAGGGCATAATCTTGGCAAACCAAGCATGCCAATGGATAGATGAGGTGATTTCGGTTGAAATCGATATAAAGATCACCGGAATCGGATGCACGGTTTGCAAATGGCAAGCAATACAAGAATGACACGAATCTGCCATTAACAGTATGATGCTACTTAGCAAGCAACAAATAATTAAGCTACTGCACCCAAACATGGCAACAAAGCATATGAGAGTAATCTACTCGAGATGCTCGACAAAAGATGAACACTGAGCTACGGCTAAATCACATCATAACAGGTTCAAACAAGCATGGCAAAAGTGCAAACGATAACAGGTTCTCAGACTGAAATTATCAAAGTAGCAGAAACTAACATCAGGCTGACATGTTCAGAGCAACGAAACAACATGCTACAGGTTCAGAACATAGAAAATAAAGGCATGGCATGAATCTACTCATAGCACTTGGCAAAAGTCTCTTACTGATCATAAGCCAAAAAGGAAAAGAAAATATGATTACACCCATGTCAAATAAGCAAGTTTCGTTATAGGTTTCAGACTTAGCAGAAAACTGGACATGGCAGAAAACTGTTAACGACTAGGCATGTTCGTGAGCTTGATGCACTCACTACAGAGCATTGCATGATAAAATAAGCATACATACATCAAGAAGACATGGCATAGTAACTATACATGGCAAGAATAACATCATATCATGCAAGGATCAACTACACCAAGCTTGGCAAAATCGAATAACACGTAAACAATCTGCCAGGAATATTTTGAAGCAAAAGTAGAGCTCGATTGACTCAAGCTATGGAACTACATAATTGCAAATAAAGGCATGGATGGATAGAGCAAATACTCAAGTACAAAACACCCTTACTGATCATGCTCAAATTATTCATGGATCTCTCAGAAACAACATGAACATATGGCATAAAAATAACAGCAGTCAGGGACTTAGTGAAATCACTAAGTCTCTGAAATCAGCAACATCAAGTGACCTAGTTTGCATGCTTGTGCTAGTCACCACATAGATCACAAAAATACATGGCAAAATCCTCTGGATAGGTAACATGGCATATTACAAAACTCATGTAGGACTCAACTTCAAAGGAGGTACACATCAATCATGGCAAAAATGACAAAAGTGCATGTTCAGATAAGATCCAGCAACTAACATCAACTAGCGCTCTTCTAACAGCCTTTCGGGCATCAAGATGACTTCAAATGAAAATGATGCAATGGAACAAAATGATGTACTCTTCGAGACGAACAAATAGACATATAAGACGCGCGCAACGGAGCTACGGATGCAAAGTTATAGCATGATGAACAGGGGTACATGAAGTAGCAATCCAGGGACTTGGCAATATTCGGGGAGAAGATAAAAGTCAACCCGCGGCGCGGAGAGCGAGGTACGCCGGAGAACTCGCCGGAGCAGCGCAGGGGAGGCGCAGAAGAGACGGATCCGGCCGGATCCGGGTGGATCCGGTGCCGGGGACGGCGGCGCGAGGAGGCGGGCCGCGGGGCGGCTCGAGGCGGCGCGGGCGCGCGGCGGCGGCGGCGCGGGGCGGCGGGGCCGGCGCGGCACGGCGGCGAGCGGCGCGGCACGGCCGGGAGGAGGCGGGAGCCGGCGGGCGAGGTCGGGGCCGGGGACCTGGCGGCGGGGGCGCGCCGGCGGGGAGGCGCGAGCGCCTGCGGGCGGGCGGCGGAGCTGCGCGCGGGGCGCGGGGCGGCGGCGACCGGGCCCCGCGGGCCGGATCTGGGCCGCGCAGGCCCTGGCGGCGGGGCGCGGCGGAGGCGGCGGCGGGCGCCACGTGGCGTGCGGGGATTGGCCCGGGGCGCGCCGGCGGCGGGAGGAGAGAGAGGGGCGCGGAAAACGAGGAAGAAGCTAGGGTTTCGGGGTCTCTCTCTCAGATTTGGAAGGGGAGACGTTTTTATAGATAGGAGGAGCTAGGAGGCTCCAAACGGAGTGCGGTTTTCGCCCACGCGATCGTGATCGAACGGCGGAGGACATGGGAGTGACTTAGATGGGTTATTGGGCTGTTTTCAAGGGGTTTAGGGCTGCAACACACACGAGGCCTTCACGGTTACCCGGTTAACCGTTGGAGTACCAAACGAACTCCGATTGACCCGAAACTTGACAGGCGGTCTACCGGTGCTATACCAAGGCCACATGTCAAACCTCGGTCCATTCCGAGAATGTTTAATACCCGCTCACGAAGAAATGTAAAAGGGGACGTCGGGAGACATAGGAGCGCCGGATTGCAAAACGGACAACGGGAAAGATGCTCGGATTTATGAGACGAACACGTATGCAAATGCGATGCACATGATGACATGATATGAAATGCATGACATGACCAAAATGCAAAACGGAGAGAACCCAACCACGGAGGGAATAACATAGCACATAGCCGGAAATGGCAAGAGTTGGATTACAAATTATGGCAAGTTACATCTGGGGCGTTACACATTTGTACCAGATTGTCTGCTAGATGGCACTAGGTCAAGGTGGCGGTGTGGAGAGAGGAGGAAAACCATGAGATGGGCAACGATGGTGAGGGAACCTATGCAGCTCTTGGTGGTAACCTATCGTTGTAGTAATGGCAGAACTCAAGCTGCTGGAGTTTATCAAATTGACGGGATGTCAGTCAGGCGGCCACCATGCAGGGTATGTCCAGCATCCTCATGCCGGGATGTAGATGCGTTGAACGGAGCCCTCGTGGGAGGACATGATGGCTCCGGGGAGTTTAGAATCATCATTGATAGATAGCTGATGACAGTCGAGATTAAGAGGCGCGGCGCGCCATAGAGTGCGCCACCGAGATGCAAGGACTTGTGTGCGGCAGCCATCCTTGGTGGGGAGAAAGGAGATGATCTCCCCAAGGATGCCATCCGGGAGATCACTGATGCGGTCCACCGGAGATTCTACTGGTTCCTCAGGTCCAGGGGCCCTTCTGGCCGCACAGCTGGGTCCAAGATCTACATCTGGCGGCCGCGCTGGCCGGAGCCTCATCTGTGCACATACCAATCTAAAATAAAAAATGGCATAAACATACATGTAGGAAATTCAAAATCAATTCTCAAGATCTGGAAGAAAAAGGCACAAACATATATGTAGGACATTCAAAATCAATTCTCAAAATCTCGCCACGAATTATTAGCACGCAAGGTAACTCTAGTCAGATTATTAGCAAAAGTCATTTGTACAGAACAAACAATTAATCACTAACTCTATACGGATAACATTCAAACAATCAATACACTACGTGCATCTAACGGATCTTAATCACTCTGATTTCATGGACTTAGAGAACATAACCATAGGATTTGTATTCCAGAAAAATTATGGGGGGGGGGGGGTAACTAGAGAAAACACATGATATGTTTGCCGTCAAATGGGTATATAGATGACTAACCGGCTTTCCGCCGGAGTCGCAGTCGTCGCCAGAGTTGTTGTTGACCTCCAGCTCCGGCTGGGGGGGGGGGGGGCACGACGGAGCCGACGAAGTCAAGGTCATGCTGCTGCCCGCGTGAGACCTCGTCGGTGGCGACTGCAACCTCTGTGCCCAACTTAAGGCATTGCGCGGGTGCTTCACCAGCCCCGGTCGCCACTCCCTCCGGTGGTGCGCTTCGGCGGCATCCTCATACACTCCATAGTCCATATGTTGGTGACCACTTTCGACTGGGGGTGCGGCCGCCTATTATGGCCGGCGGCTCGGGGCGCAATTAATACGGACCAGTGGGAGCAAGGCAGGTTGCGGTCAAAAGCTGTCTCGCCTCGCGGTGAGCCTGCACGACGGACTTCTGCCATTCCTACCATCATTTCACACAGCTACTCGCATACCTCCCGTCAATACGCACACCTGCACGCACGCCTCCCGGTATGCCTGCGCGGCGGACTGCTCGCATGCGTCTGTCTACTCACGCCTGCTCGCACGGCACACGGGGCGTGTGGCAGCATGTATATTTGTTGGTTTATTGATGATTCATTCTGCCACTTTACTGCTTAACTAAAGCATGGCACGGTCTAATGCACACGGTCCGAATAAATAATCCGTATGAGATATTGGTTGCCAGTTTTTAATAATCTCCCATTTGTAAGAAGATTATATCAAAACAGGTCACATTGACGAAAAAATACAATATCACGGTCTACTGGTGTCCATATATGACACCACGATAAGTTTCATGAATTTCAACTAAGTTTTGGATTTACTGAATTTTAAAAATATATATTCTCAGTATTTTGAAATCTCTTACACAAGGAAACATGCACCCAGGGACACATATGATTTTGCTACCCATTTTGGTGCACATGTCGCTCAAATTTGATTTTTGCACATTAAATCCCTAAATCAATCAATGTATAAAAATGGTCGAATGATGTCTGTTTTTTAAATTTAACACAACACTCCGCCTTTCGTCACATGTTCACTGCAGAAAAAGTTTGACATGCCTCAGAGTGGCTGTGGTGGTGCGGGATGTGTGTGTCTATGTGGGGGGTGGGAGGAGGGGTCTGGTAATACACTACGAGTCGTGAACCTCCGTGCGGGATTATTGATCATTTTGTGAGTCATATATGCCACATCAAAGTCATGAATTGGTTATTTAAAGCATTACACATCCCTTTCATACATAATGTTTGGGCCACATGCATGCATTGGTGGTCCTCTCGGACACTCTCCCTCGCGCGGTATCAGCGACGTGCCCATTTGTTAGCCCACAAAGGTTTTCAGTTTCCACCGACAACGAGAGGCATTTGACCAAAAGGTGGATTCATCTTGGCATGTGTGTGGTGTGGATCATGGTGGGATTCCATATCAAAGTTTGAGCACGTGCGTACACACTCCCATCGGCTTGAAGTGAGGGGGCTACACGCATCATGGTGTAGTGCGTTTCCGGTTTGCGAAGCATGTGCCACGTCAAAGTTGTGCATTGGGTATTCAAACATCACATAACACACGGGCGCATGAACCCGGTGGTTTTTTCCTATGACGTCACTTGCGTGTGCCTCTCTCTGTGGGCCCACAAGGTCATCATCGACCAGTTGAACATACAACGAGAGGAAGGTTAATTTGACCAACAAGGATGGTTCTTTTTTGGTTTGTGTTACGTATATGCATGATATAGGAGTATGTACATGTCAAAGAGAGAGCAACATGAATACTCTCTCTCTCTCTATATATATATATATATGTGTGTCATAACCTCACTCCATGTGGGGAATTTTCGGTAACCGAGGAAGGTTCCACATCAAAGATGTACATTATATTGGTATTCAAACATCACGCAATACCATGCAGGCGATGGTTGCCCTATATATAGGAACTCACTCGCGTGTGGCGCTTCCATCCGTGGGCATGCGAGGTTGTCCTCCATCACTTTGGCCCAATGAGAGAGATGCTAATTTGGTCATCAACGAATGATTCTTTTTTGGTTTGTGCTAGACAGTAGAAGTACATATATACCACACGTCGAATGGGGGCGTACATATAGCACATACCACGTGTCATGAACCTCGCGCTCTCTGTGGGGACTTTTTGGTTTCCTATATACCTAGTGCCATATCAAAGTTGTGCATTACATATTCAAACATCACACGAACAGCTCTTTGGGCCACATGCAGACGGTGGTACATAGTCCTATATAGGATGATCACTCACGTGCCATGTACGCTTCGCTTCTATGTTGGTCCCGCGAGTTCGTCGTCCATCACTTTGACCCAACAAGAGAGAGGTACGTATTTTATGAACAAGGAGGATTAATTCTTTTAGGGTTGTGTTACTAGGTGTATATATAGTATGTGTCAAGGGGGTGACCAGCTTGGTCCATCACTTTCACCGACAACGCGAGAGAGGCTGACTAATTGACTTAGGAGGTGATACGTCTCCGTCGTATCTACTTTTCGAAGCACTTTTTCCCTTGTTTTGGACTCTAACTTGCATGATTTTAATGGAACTAACCCGGACTGACGCTGTTTCCAGCAGAATTGCCATGGTGTTATCTTTGTGCAGAAACAGAAGTTCTCAGAATGACCTAAAACTTCACGGAGATTATTTTTGGAAATAATAAAAAATATTGGCAAAGGAATCAAGGCCAGGGGGCCACACCCTGTCCACGAGGGTGGGAGGCGCACCTGCCCCCCCAGGGCACGCCCCTGCCTTGTGGGCCCCCTGGAGCTCCACCGACCTGAACTCCAACTCTATATATTCGTGTTCGGGGAGAAAAAAATCAAGGAGAAAGATTCATCACGTTTTACGATACAGAGCCGCCGCCAAGCTCTAATCTCTCTCGGGATGGCTGATCTGGAGTCTGTCCGGGGATCTAGAGAGGGGAATCCGTCGCCGTCGTCATCATCAACCATCCTCCATCACCAATTTCATGATGCTCACCACCGTTTGTGAGTAATTCCATCGTAGGCTTGCTGGACGGTGATGGGTTGGATGAGATTTATCATGTAATCGAGTTAGATTTGTTAGGGTTTGATCCCTAGTATCCATGACGTTCTGAGATTGATGTTGCTATGATTTTGCTATGCTTAATGCTTGTCACTAGAGCCCGAGTGCCATGATTTCGGATCTGAACCAATTATGTTTTCATGAATATATGTGAGTTCTTGATCCTATCTTGCAAGTCTACACTACTAGGAAAACCCCTAGTAGTAGCGCAGGTTTTGAGGCTATCAGCAGCGCGGGCACCCGCGCTACGAATAAGGCGCTACAGCTAACTGTTAGTAGTAGCGCTGTCTGTACCCGCGCTACTAGTATTGACTATATCAGCAGCGCATTTCCGGAACGCGCTACTATTAGTTAGTTGTAGCGATTTCCTGCTCCCGCGCTACTGTTATATCTTCCACCATTTCCCCATTCCGGCTTCAGTAAACTGCAATTTTCAGATACTAGTTCTACTAGATATCAATTTCATAAAGCATTATAGGTACTAGGTAGTACTCCCTCAGTTCCAAATTACCCGTCGTGGTTTTAGTTCAAATTTGAACTAAAACCACGATGAGTAATTTGGAACTGAGGAAGTACTAGGTAACAATTTCATATATACTCAACATGCATCCTCAAGCAGTACAAGGTGACATCGACTACGATCATCATATTTAGTTCTACATGATATCGACGACGATCATCATATGTAGTTCTAGATGATATAGCCACACATATGTAGTTCTAGATGATATCGACGACGATCATCATCCTCAAGCCTAGGCGGTGGGTGTTCCTGATAGTAATTAGGATGGCATGTCCAACACGAAGTTTCTTGCCAACGAGGAATCTCTTCCACCCGACCGAGTTTAAGTGTGTGCGACCGTCTGTGTCCATGCGGTAAGTACAGGTGGTGACGGAGCCCCTTGTGGTAAGGCGTAGTCCAGCTGAGCCTTCTTCATCAGGCTCGATACCACAACTCACAGATAGGTTCTTTGGCAATCTCTAAATAAGAAAGACATATCAATTAATAAATAGCCTCACACATACTCTTGCAAATATATTTCTATTAAGTCTAGATTTCTACACCATCAAAAGACAGAGTACTACGCATTTGTACTAATTAATCATGAATTCTACTAATAAGTATATATGGATTATCTACACTATTAATAGTTTCTTGTATTCTACACTAATAAGCATGTGATCAGACTCTTCATTAAAGCATATCATCGACTAGATTCCACAAAGCATATCATTGGACTCTACACTAAGCATTTCATCGGATTCACTAAGCATATCATCGACTATATTCCACAAAGCATATCATTGGACTCTACACTAAGCATTTCATCGGATTCACTAAGCATACACTAGTAGAAAAGGGGCAAAGGTCCAAGCCGGGTCAGCCCATTAGTCCCGGTTCAGTCTAGAACCGGGACCAATGGGGGCATTGGACCCGGTTCGTGAGCCCAGGGGGGCGGCCGGGCCACGTGGGCCATTGGTCCCGGTTCGTCTGGACCTTTGGTCCCGGTTGGTGGGACAAACCGGGACCAATGGGCCTCGCTCCTGGCCCACCACCATTGGTCCCGGTTGGTGGCATGAACCGGGACCAAAGGCTCCCCTTTAGTCCCGGTTCATGCCACCAACCGGGACCAGTGGTGGTGCCTATATATACCCCCCTCGCGCAAGAGCAGAGCACACTGCTCTGATTTTTCTGGCCGAGGGGGAGAGGGCTTGGTGGTGCTCTAGCTCACCTCCTATGCACACAAGGTGTTTGATGGAATGCCCGAGCCACACTACTTAAGCTTTCTCCTCTCCAAGCTCGACCTCCAAGCTCCATTTTCCTCAATATTTGTCTAGGTTTAGCGGTCTGTCACGCCCTGTCCCCGTCTTCACCGCCATCGATCACCCGCGTCAAGCTCATCGCCGGCACCACCGTGGTGAGCCTCTTGTTCTTATCTTCTTTCTGAAAGGAAAAAATATTCTTACTTGTATGTTTACATAGATACTTGTATTATTTTCTTACTTTTATTATTGCATCTTATATAGTGCGATGGTTTTGGTATACGCCCCCGTCGGCCCTCGTCCTGTCTATGATTCGGATGTGGTATATATATTATCTTTATAACTATTGGTTCATTTATTGTTTATGAAAATTATGCCGACCAACGTGACATAGATTTTATTTATCTACGATGTATGTGAAACGGAAATTCCAACCGACCCTATTGTCAAGAGGTTAAATTTAGTTGAAGAATAGAACAATTTCTTGAAGGAAAGAATAAAAAAATTGAGGAGGAGAAGATGATATTGGAGTTGCATGTTGCGGATGTCGTCGATGATCACAAGATCAAGATGGATGCAATGCACTTGAAGATTAGAAAGATTAGAAAATATGCCATTCATACCGAGGCTTGGTATCATTATGCCGTTGGATCAATTGTTACCTTGGTTGCGATTATGATCGCCTTTGTTTTCGCATTTAAATGTTTTACATAGTTTCAATGTATGGTTTAATTAATTAGATGCTCTGGAGAGCTATATGTTGTTAGATGAGAACTATGTATGTACTTTGGTTTTAATGTGATGATGAACTTCTATTAATTTGGACACTTAATTATATATAATGCACGCAGATGAACCGGCAATGGATGTACGGTGACAGACACACCTCAGAGTACATTAAGGGCGTGCATGAGTTTCTCGATGCGGCTGAGGCAAACAAGCAGAATGGTTTTATGTGTTGTCCATGCACTAAATGTGGGAATATGATGTCTTACTCTAACCGGAAAGTCCTTCACACCCACCTGCTTTACAAGGGTTTCATGCCACACTATAATGTTTGGACGAGGCACGGAGAAATAGGGGTTATGATGGAATACGACGACGAAGAAGAGTACGATGACAACTATGTGCCCCCTGAATACGGTGATGCTGCAACGGGGGGAGCTGGTGAAGATCAAGAGGAACCAGACGATGTGCCCAATGATGCTGCAACGGGTGAAACTGCTGAAGATCAAGAGGAATCAGACGATGTGCCCGATGATGATGATCTCCGCCGGGTCATTGTCGATGCAAGGACGCAATGCGAAAGTCAAAAGGAGAAGCTGAAGTTCGATCGCATGTTAGAGGATCACAAAAAAGGGTTGTACCCCAATTGCGAAGATGGCAACACAAAGCTCGGTACCGCACTGGAATTGCTGCAGTGGAAGGCAGAGAATGCTGTGCCTGACAAAGGATTTGAGAAGCTACTGAAAATATTGAAGAAGAAGCTTCCAAAGGATAACGAATTGCCCGATAGTACATACGCAGCAAAGAAGGTCGTATGCCCTCTAGGATTGGAGGTGGAGAAGATACATGCATGCCCTAATGACTGCATCATATACCGCGGTGCATACAAGGATCTGAACGCATGCCCGGTATGTGGTGCATTGCGGTATAAGATCAGACGAGATGACCCTGGTGATGTTCACGGTGAGCCCCACAGGAAGAGGGTTCCTACGAAGGTGATGTGGTATGCTCCTATAATACCACGGTTGAAACATCTGTTCAGAAACGGAAAGCATGCCAAGTCGATGTGATGGCACAGTGAGGACCGTAAAAAAGACGGGAAGTTGAGAGCACCCACTGACGGGTCACAGTGGAGAAAAATTGAGAGAAAGTATTGGGATGAGTTTGCAAAGGACCCAAGGAATGTATGGTTTGCTTTAAGCGCGGATGGCATTAATCCTTTCGGGGAGCAGAGCAGCAATCAAAGCACCTGGCCTATGACTCTATGTATGTATAACCTTCTTCCTTGGATGTGCATGAAGCGGAAGTTCATTATGATGCCAGTTCTCATCCAAGGCCCTAAGCAACCCAGCAACGACATTGATGTGTACCTAAGACCATTAGTTGAAGAACTTTTACAGCTGTGGAATGGAAACGGTGTACGTACGTGGGATGAGCACAGACAAGAGGAATTTAACCTAAAGGCGTTGTTGTTCGTGACCATCAAAGATAGGCCCGCTCTCAGTAACCTTTCAGGACAGACAAACAAAGGATACCACACATGCACACACTGTTTAGATGACACTGAAAGTATATACCTGGACAAATGCAGGAAGAATGTGTACCTGGGCCATCGTCGATTTATTCCAACCAACCATCAATGTCGAAAGAAAGGCAAGCATTTCAAAGGCGAGGCAGATCACCGGAAGAAGCCCGCCATGCGTACCGGTGATCACGTACTTGCTATGGTCAATGATTTACACGTAATCTTTGGAAAGGGTTCTGGCGCACTAGCTGTTCCGAATGACGCTGAGGGACACGCACCCATGTGGAAGAAGAAATCTATATTTTGGGACCTACCCTACTGGAAAGACCTAGAGGTCCGCTCTTCAATTGACGTGATGCACGTGACGAAGAACCTTTGCGTGAACCTGCTAGGCTTCCTGGGCGTGTATGGAAAGACAAAAGATACACCTGAGGCACGGGAGGACCTGCAACGTTTGCACGAAAAAGACGGCATGCCTCCGAAGCAGTATGAAGGTCCTGCCAACTACGCTCTTACGAAAGAAGAGAAAGAAATCTTCTTTGAATGCCTGCTGAGTATGAAGGTCCCGACTGGCTTCTCGTCGAATATAAAGGGAATAATAAATGTGCCAGAGAAAAAGTTCCAGAACCTAAAGTCTCATGACTGCCACGTGATTATGACGCAACTGCTTCCGGTTGCATTGAGGGGGCTTCTATTGGAAAACGTCCGATTAGCCTTCTGAAGGTCAAGGCGGCTGTTGGCTCTGTTTATCCTTCTGAACCCGGCGCAACTTTTCACTGCCGGCCGATTCCAGAAGGATATGCTAGGGTGATGGTGGATGAAATAACGGAGGGATTTGAGGAGCTCCCGCTTGACCACCCTATCGGTGAAGGGGAGAATCGGCTGGGTTCTGCTCTGAAGACTCCATGCCTATGGCGGAAGGATCTCATCAACCTTCAGAACTGGACGCCTCCGCCTCCTCCTCCTCCTCCTCCGGCGAGTCAGGGCACTCCGCCTCCTCCACCGCCTCCTCCTCCGGCGAGTGACGATCAGGGCACTCGGCCGGCTCCTTCTCCAGCGCGTGGCGGCACTCCGCCTCCTTCTCCGCCTGCGCCTGCGCGCCCGAGCAGCCAGCCTCCTCCTTCTCTGCCTCGTCTGCAAGGGCGGAAGAGACCCTCTGCCGCTCCAGCAGCTGCTCCGGCGCGTCGTAGTCCTTCTCCTCTGCCTTGTAAGCAAGTAAAGAAGACAGCCGCTCCGTCTGCTCGGCCGGCGTCTAGCAGTACAGCCAGAGGCGGGAAGACATACAGATTCGGTCCTTCTCTGAAGACTCCAGAGAAGTTACCATACGAGATGAGCCTGGAGGAGAACGCGAAGATCGCGCGAACCGAAGCGAAGGAATGGTTTGAAGGGTTGAAAGCACAGAGACATCCACCTCCGGAGGAGAAGGTAGATCCGGTGAAAGCGAAGCGCACTCTGGCTGCCCTGGCAAAACCACCCAAGTCTCCGCCGAAAGGCAACTATGAGCGCATTATTGCAAGGACATGGGCCGAAGCGGAGCGGTCGGGAAGTACAGTCAGTGATCAAAGGATGAAAGAACGACGAGCTGCTGGGAAAAAAATTGCCCAGCTTGGCGAACAAGGGAATCAATCGTGCCCCCCGCTCAAGGTGCCTAGCGACATCGTCGATCCGAGGATGGTGCCCGGTTATAGCAATCTTGGAGATTACCTGCCCGACGATGTACATTATGATTTCATGGACGTGTAGATACACATATACGAGTACGGGAAGCCTCTCGTCAAAGATGAAAGATCTCTATCAACGATGATGCGAAGATTGCATGATTGGTACTTGAAAATCTGAAGAGAGTCTGGGGGGAGGAGTACTTTGTATGTGAGAGTTAAACCGGAGCATGACCTCGTTGGAATTGATCTGTTGCCTATTCCATTTGAGGAGTTCTATCAGTTTTTCAATCAATTGGCCCTCGATAAAGCAATGGTCACCTGCTACTGTCTGTAAGTACTACAACTTCTGTCATTAAGTCTCTCTATATAGCTCAGCTCTTTCATTGCATGTATTTATAATTATCCTCACTATATTATGCAGATTGAAGATCGCCGAATTGGAGAAAAGATAAATCGGTGATATTGGGTTCGTTAACACATATCTCATAGATGCAACTGAGGTTGAACATCGTGCCGCAGATACCGAGGCCAACTTGCTACGATCATTCAAAATAAATGAAAACAAAGATATAATACTCTTTCCTTACAACTTCAAGTGAGTGTTACTGTCTTATGCATATTCGGTTTCCCTTATATATTAGCCCAGGTTATAGTAATGTAATTGATGAGTTATGCATGCATGCGCAGGTACCACTATATTCTCCTAGAGATTAGGCTTGAGCAGGGAGTAGTAAATGTCTTGGACTCTAAACGAAAAGATCCCCAGGAGTATGCGGACATGACTGAAATCCTCAAGAAGTAAGTTAAACCGATCATTATCCACCATATCAGCAACTTTGTTCATTTCCTGATATCAAGTAATTGTTTTCTTTGTCCAGCAGGGTTTGGAGAAAATTCACCAGAAAAGCTCCGGGACTGCCGAAGGAGCTGCAATTTAGACACCCGAAAGTAAGTACTATAGTAGCATGTTCCGCGCATCTCCTAGTGATTCAAGCGCTAGTTTCATCAATACCATTTGGCATTCTTGCTTATCAGTTTGATTGACCTCTGTTTCTTGTAAAGTGGTTGTGGCAGGAACAAGGGAATGATTTCTGTGGATACTGCGTCTACGAGTCCATCCGCCACACGACCTGTGAGCGGGGCGGGTACTCTGACGAACAATATGAAGTGCGTAAATAACAATATTCACAATTTTATTTTATTACCATTATTTGTGTTGAGTTGCATTCATTCATATATATATATGTATTGACCTGAAAGCACAAGTGCTCCCTGGGTGGTTTTGGTAATTAATGTCAACATATCTCTTGTTGGACTAACACTTTTACCTAGTATATGTTTCAGATAAGTTCAACAATGGCGTGGCATGGACTAAAGGATGTGGAACCCCTTCAAGATGCTAAGGACAAAGGATTGGCTCAAGATTTAAGATCAAGACTCTACATTTTCTATTTTAGTGATCCAAGATCACATTGAGTCTATAGGAAAAGCCAATACTATCAAGGAGGGATGAGGTGTTGCTTAATGAGCCTCTTGCTTCATGTGCTTAGTGATATGCTCCAAAACCCTCAACTATCTTCCCACATCCACATATGACCTAAACCAAAAGTCAAACTCGGCCCCACCGATTCCTTCTATCTGGAGCCACCGAGTTTCACATGTCATAGCCACTGCCAAACCCTAGCAAATCGGTTTCATCGATAGGGATCTCGGTCTCACCGAGATGGGGTTGTAATCTCACTGTGTATGTTCATTGCCAAAATCGATCTCACCGAGTTCGAGCAATCGGTACTACCGAGATTACAATGCAAATCCTCTGGTTAGCTTATTTCCAAAATCGGTCCCACCGAGTTTGTGTAATCGGTCTCACCGAGTTTGCCTGACCAACTCTCTGGTTAGCTTATTACCAAAATCGGTCCCACCGAGTTTGTGTAATCGGTCACACCGAGATTACGTTATGCCCAAACCCTAACCATATCGGTCCTACCGAGTTGCATCTCAGTCCCACCGAAAAATCCTAACGGTCACTAGGTTTGCTGAATCGGTCTGAACGAGTTTAACGATTCGGTCCCACCGAGTTTGGCAGATTGTGTGTAACGGTTAGATTTTGTGTGGAGGCTATATATACCCCTCCACCCACTCTTCATTCATGGAGAAAGCCATCAGAACATGCCTACACTTCCAATACGCATTTTCTGAGAGAGAACCACCTACACCTGTGTTGAGCTCAAGATATTTCATTCCTACCATATGAATCTTGATCTCTAGCCTTCCCCAAGTTGCTTTCCACTCAAATCTTCTTTCCACCAAATCCAAATCCTGTGAGAGAGAGTTGAGTGTTGGGGAGACTATCATTTGAAGCACAAGAGCAAGGAGTTCATCAACAACACACCATTTGTTACTTCTTGGAGAGTGGTGTCTCCTAGATTGGCTAGGTGTCACTTGGGAGCCTCCGACAAGATTGTGGAGTTGAACCAAGGAGTTTGTAAGGGCAAGGAGATCCCCTACTTCGTGAAGATCTACCGCTAGTGAGGCAAGTCCTTCGTGGGTGATGGCCATGATGGAATAGACAAGGTTGCTTCTTCGTGGACCCTTCGTGGGTGGAGCCCTCCGTGGACTCGCGCAACCGTTACCCTCCGTGGGTTGAAGTCTCCATCAACGTGGATGTACGATAGCACCACCTATCGGAACCACGCCAAAAACATCCATGTCTCCAATTGCGTTTGAATACTCCAAACCCTTTCCCTTTACATTCTTGCAAGTTGCATGCTTTACTTTCCGCTGCTCATATACTCATTGCATGCTTGCTTGATATGTATTGTGTTCATTAAAGTTGTGCTTAAACTCCACCTAAACTTAAGAATATTAAAAACTGCAACTTTTGGCACTTAGTGTCTAATCAACACCCCCCCCCTTTAGACACCTCTTCTCGATCCTTTCAATTGGTATCAGAGCATTGGTCTCCATTGCCTTGGTTTAAACACCTTTGGAGGAAGATGGATGTGTCTACTTTAGGGAGTCTTAGACATAGAGTGCCCATTCTTGATGGAGAGTATTTTCATGAGTGGAAAAATGAAATGCTTGAGATTTTCGATGAATATCATTTGTACAAGTACATTGCTAATCCTTGTGCTCCTCATATTGATCCTTTGCACCCTACCCTAGATGAAGATATTGATATGATTCGCAATCTTAGAACCGTTGAGCTCATCATTAGAGGATTGCCCAAAAATTTGATTGCTAGTTTGCCTACTCTTAATTGTGCCTATACTATATGGAAATTTATTGAGGAACGATTTCCTGATTATTCCTTAAAGAATTTAGACGAAATTCTCCATAAGTCTATTGCTTTGAGTAAGATGAACTCTAGTGATCCTAGTTTTGGTGATTCTCTATTTGAGCTTACCAATCTCATGCGTGCTAAAGGAAATGTTGGAATCATTAGTGATATCATATCTGAAGCTATTAGAATTCATAAAGGTAACCACTTTGATGATCATTTACCTAATGAATTACCCTCTCTAGGAATTGATCAATCACAAGATGATGTTGAACATTTATGTTATGATGAAGATGATGATAGTGACCATGATCTTGATGATGCAATGAGACATTTTGGTCTTATGGCAAATCTTCATGGCTACATGGCTGGAGGAAAGGAATGGGTCCTTTATAGTGGATGTACCGATCATATGACCGGAGATGAAGAGATGTTCCGTGAGCTTGCTGAAAATGACGGCCCTCGAAAATATGTCGCCTTTGGTGATAATTCAAAGGGTAAGGTGGTTGGCCTTGGTAAGGTGGCGATCTCACACGATAGCTCCATACAAAATGTCATGCTCGTTGAATCCCTTGGATACAATTTACTTTCAGTTTCTAGACTTGCGGGTTTCGGTTTCAATGTCTTATTCACTGAAGTAGATTGCCAAGTGTTTCGTAGAGACAATCATAAAATGGTCTTTACTGGTATACGTAGAGGAGATCTTTACATTGTTGATTTCACTAAAAAGGCTCAACCTAAAACTTGCTTAATTGCTAAATCTTCTAAAGGCTGGTTGTGGCATAGAAGACTAGGTCATGTTGGAATGCGAAATCTTGACAAGCTTATTAAAGGTGATCATATCCTTGGAATAAAAGATGTCATATTTGACAAGGATAGACTTTGTAGTGCTTGTCAAGCAGGGAAACAAGTTGGAGGAAGTCACCGCGTGAAGAACATCATGACCACAAGAAGACCACTCGAGCTACTTCACATGGATCTCTTTGGTCCAAATGCTTACAAGAGTCTCGGTGGTAACTTATTTGGTCTAGTCATAGTTGATGATTTTTCAAGATTTACGTGGGTGTTCTTTCTTGATGACAAGTCGCGTGTTCAAAAGATCTTCAAAAACTTCGCTAGGTAGGCCCAAAATCAGTTTGATGTGAAGATCAAGAAGGTTTGGAGCGACAACGAAACGGAGTTCAAGAACGCAAATGTGGACACCTTTCTTGACGAAGAAGGGATTTGACACGAGTTCTCGGCTACGTACACACCTCAACAAAATGGAGTTGTTGAGAGGAAGAACCGGACTCTTATCGAGATGGCAAGAACGATGCTTGATGAGTACAAAACGCCAAAGCACTTTTGGGCGGAAGCAGTTGAGACAGCTTGTCATGCAACAAATCGCTTGTATCTTCACAAGCTACTCGGCAAGACAGCATGCGAGCTCCTCACCGGTAACAAACCCCAAGTTGGATACTTTTGAGTATTTGGCTCAAAGTGCTACATTCTTGATAAGCATCGTCGTTCTAAATTTGCACCTAAGTCTCATGAATGTTTTTTACTTGGTTATGGCTCAAACTCTCACACCTACCGTGTCTACAACAATTTCACCCGAAAGGTTGAAGAGACGGTAGATGTGAAGTTTGATGAATCTAACGGCTCGCAAGTAGAGCAATTGCCAATTGATGTAGGAGACAAAGACCCTTCGGAAGCAATTCAAGACTTGTCCATTGGCAAGATTCATCCAACAGAGATGAAGGAGAGTACCTCGTCCGTCCAAGTGGAAGCTTCTACCTCACGACAAGGTGAACCAAGAGTTGATACGGAAGCATCCACAAGTGGGACACGTCAAGATGAAGAAAACGAGGAAGTACACCAAGATGAACATCAACAACCTCCTTCTCCGCCACGACAAGAGAACGACAACGTCATCAATGAAGAAGGCCAAGAAGAAGAGCAATATGAAGAGGATGTCCACCCCGACCCAAGCAAAATCTTTCACGAGTTCGAGCAAGAGTTGCCAAAGATCATCCCGTCGAGCAAATCTACAATGATATCCAAACCGGGAGAATCACTCGCTCTAAAACTCGCGTAGCTAACTTTTGTGAACATTACTCATTCATTTCTAAAATTGAACCTATGAAGGTTTAAGAAGCATTGAAGGATCCGGATTGGATAAATGCTATGCATGAAGAGCTACACAACTTTGAGAGAAATCAAATGTGGACATTGGTCGAGAAGCCTGACAACAACCACAACATCATTGGTACCAAGTGGGTGTTTTGCAACAAGCAAGATGAAGATGGACAAGTGGTTCGCAACAAAGCACGTGTCGTCGCCCAAGGCTATACACAAGTTGAAGGTATGGACTATGGTGAGACATATGCTCCCATTGCTAGACTTGAGTCCATTCGCATCTTACTTGCCTATGCTAAGCACCATGATATCACCTTATACCAAATGGACATTAAAAGTGCCTTTCTAAATGGCAAAATTGAAGAGGACGTTTATGTTAAGCAACCTACCGGCTTTGTTAATCCTAAGAAACCTAATCATGTTTACAAACTTCAAAAAGCCCTTTATGGTCTTAAACAAGCTCCTAGAGCATGGTGTAAATGCTTGACCAAGTTCCTTACTAGGCTTTGAAATTGGTAAAATTGATTCTACTCTTTTCACTAAAAGGATTAATGGAGAACTATTTGTGTGCCAAATTTATGTTGATGATATTATATTTGGTTCAACTAACCCTCATTTTAGTGAGAAGTTTGGAAAGCTAATGTCGGAGAAGTTTGAGATGTCTATGATGAGTGAACTCAAATTCTTTCTCAGTTTACAAATCAAGCAAACTAAGGAAGGTACCTTTGTCTCTCAAACGAAGTACACCAAACACTTATTCAAGAAGTTCAATATGCAAGAATGCAAAGGTATGCCTACACCCATGCCTACTAGTGGACATCTTGATTTGACCAAAGATGGTGAACCGGTTGATCAAAAAGTTTATCGCTCTATGATTGGTTCATTGTTATATCTATGTGCCTCTCGTCCCGATATTATGCTAAGTGTGTGCATGTGTGCACGATATCAAGCTGCTCCTAAAGAATGTCATCTTAAGGCTGTGAAAAGGATAGCGAGATACTTAATCATACACCAAATTTTGGCATTTGGTATCCTAAGAGGTCCTCTTTTGATCTTGTTGGCTACTCCGGTTCGGACTATGCCGGAGACAAGGTTGATAGAAAGTCCACTTCGGGTACTTGTCAATTCCTTGGTAGATCTCTTGTATCTTGGTCTTCCAAGAAACAAAACTCGGTATCCTTATCCACCGCCGAAGCGGAATACATTGCCGCTGGCTCATGTTGTGCTCAATTACTTTGGATGACCCAAACTCTTAAAGATTATGGGATATATGTGAAACATGTTCCATTGCTATGTGACCATGAAAGTGCTATTAAAATTGCTCACAATCCCGTGCAACACTCTCGAACTAAGCATATTGAAGTTCGTCATCATTTCATTCGAGATCATGTTGCCAAAGGGGACATTAACCTTAAGCATGTTCACACCAATAAGCAATTGGCGGATATATTCACTAAGCCACTTGATGAGAAAGTGTTTTGCAGGTTGAGAGGTGAATTGAACATCATTGATGCTTCAAACTTGGAGTAGGAACTACATTTGATACATGTGAGGCATGAGCCTATGACTAATCCTCGATATTTCTCTTATGATGCTATTCATATGTCTTGGATATATTTGCACCTTGCATGTTATCTAACCCGTGTAGGTACTTGGAAGAATCTAATTCTATGAAATTGCAACACACTCATATCTTGAGCAGTCTCTACATCACCAAGTCTCTATACAATGGTGGTTGAAGACAAGGAAGCACGAAGCCATTCAAACATATCCTTTGACAAATTCTATGTTAAATCCTATAATTGTCATACACAAGTGCTCTTCCTTGCAAGACTAACCCATGTAGGTAGATGAACTCAAACTCCAAGTGGTGCTCCCAACTCTAGATGAACTACATCAACCTTGAGCAACCCACACAAGTTCAACTACATGAGCAAGATCCACACCACCACCCAAAGTATGTTATTCCATCTTAGAGAAGCTTTACTCCAAGTCATGAGTCAAAGCAACTCGACAAGGTGTGAATACATCAAGATGCTTAAACGAAAAATGGTAACCCCATTTTGAGCTTAAACGATGAGTATGACCTTTGATCAAGTGCCCTCACTTGACTCCTAAGTCAATATACTCTAACATAGGTGACTTTGTCGCCGACCATCTCTAGATGAAGTTCTCTTGTGTTCTTTTCTGTGTTATTGCATTTGTCTCTTGCATATTTGTTTCCCCTTTTAAAAAAACTTCATCAAGATCTTTTAGTTTCTTTTCTTTGCTTTTTGTTCTGCATTTTCTGCATCAAATTCATTGCAAATCTTTCAGTCAATTCCTTGCAAATATTTGTGAGATTCTACTTGTCTAGTGAGCTGAGGTGACAAGTGGTTTCACTCCGATGAACTCGGCCACACCGGTTTGTTCCCTTCGGTCCAACCGAAAAGCTTCCGGTGCAACCGAAACACATAACTCGGAGTCACCGATTTCATCACAGGAAAACCAGCTTGCCACTTATTCCTGATTTCTGTTTGCTCCAGCTCCACTCAATGAATCTTGTCCTCTACCAGCATCATGTTACACATGCTGCTTTGCTCTGTGACTCAAGGACCAACCCATTTATATCAAATGTCCAGAAGGCCATTCTTGGAAATTGATGTCAAAGGGGGAGAGAGAGATCACATCAAAGCTTAATCTTTCCTATAGGGGGAGAAAGAGAGAATACTCAGGGGGAGAGAAAGTAATATCATCAATGACCCCAGATGCTTGGTGTTCAAGAGGAGAGATGTCACATGTCTTTAAGAGGGGAAAGACATGTTCGTTTATTTTCTATTGCTCTGTTTTGCTCTGATTCTCTGTTCCCTCCCTATCTTCTCCCAATATCTCATGTTAGATTCAGGGGGAGCAAGACATCTAAGGGAAGGAAATCTCTGATTTTATTGCATATATTTACCTTTGGGGACATGTCTATATCCAATGTAGTACTTAGTACTCACTCTACATGTCATCCCAGTCTTGGTTCTCTTGTGGTTTCTCTTGTTTGCTCTGGGTAGTAGGTGTATCTGTGTTATCTAACCTTGTTTGCGCAAGTTCATCCCACCCTAAGCCAACTCAAGACCACAAGGTAAGTATATGCATCACAGTCATGTGAATGAGAAGTTCTTGCTGATGTACATACTGTTTGCAAGAATGACTCATGAGCATGAAAGTACATTTTTTCATATTCACATCATTTGCTCTGATGCATATAGCCAAGATACATGTAACACATTGCTTACTCTGTCATGTTTATGCATTCGCATGCTCCTATATTCCATATTCACATGATTGCAGACATGTAGGGGGAGCCTATGCATGTTACATGTCTTTCCAAAGCTTTACTTGCTATTCTCTATATCTTTACCTAAAGCTTTGATGTATGTTGTCATCAATTACCAAAAAGGGGGAGATTGAAAGCACAAGTGCTCCCTGGGTGGTTTTGGTAATTAATGTCAACATATCTCTTGTTGGACTAACACTTTTACCTAGTATGTTTCAGATAAGTTCAACAATGGAGTGGCATGGACTAAAGGATGTGGAACCCCTTCAAGATGCTAAGGACAAAGGATTGGCTCAAGCTTCAAGATCAAGACTCTACATTTTCTATTTTAGTGATCCAAGATCTCATTGAGTCTATAGGAAAAGCCAATACTATCAAGGAGGGATGAGGTGTTGCTTAATGAGCCTCTTGCTTCATGTGCTTAGTGATATGCTCCAAAACCCTCAACTATCTTCCCACATCCACATATGACCTAAACCAAAAGTCAAACTCGGCCCCACCGATTCCTTCTATCCGGAGCCACCGAGTTTCACATGTCATAGCCACTGCCAAACCCTAGCAAATCGGTTTCATCGATAGGGATCTCAGTCTCACCGAGATGGGGTTGTAATCTCACTGTGTATGTTCATTGCCAAAATCGGTCTCACCGAGTTCGAGCAATCGGTACTACCGAGATTACAATGCAAATCCTCTGGTTATCTTATTACCAAAATCGGTCCCACCGAGTTTGTGTAATCGGTCTCACGAGTTTGCCTGACCAACTCTCTGGTTAGCTTATTACCAAAATCGGTCCCACCGAGTTTGTGTAATCGGTCACACCGAGATTACGTTATGCCCAAACCCTAACCATATCGGTTCTATCGAGTTGCATCTCAGTCCCACCGAAAAATCCTAACGGTCACTAGGTTTGCTGAATCGGTCCGACCGAGTTTAACGATTCGGTCCCACCGAGTTTGGCAGATTGTGTGTAAGGGTTAGATTTTTTGTGGAGGCTATATATACCCCTCCACCCACTCTTCATTCGTGGAGAAAGCCATCAGAACATGCCTACACTTCCAATACACATTTTCTGAGAGAGAACCACCTACACTTGTGTTGAGCTCAAGATATTTCATTTCTACCATATGAATCTTGATCTCTAGCCTTCCCCAAGTTGCTTTCCACTCAAATCTTCTTTCCACCAAATCCAAATCCTGTGAGAGAGAGTTGAGTGTTGGGGAGACTATCATTTGAAGCACAAGAGCAAGGAGTTCATCATCAACACACCATTTGTTACTTCTTGGAGAGTGGTGTCTCCTAGATTGGCTAGGTGTCACTTGGGAGCCTCCGACAAGATTGTGGAGTTGAACCAAGGAGTTTGTAAGGGCAAGGAGATCGCCTACTTCGTGAAGATCTACCGCTAGTGAGGCAAGTCCTTCGTGGGTGACGGCCATGATGGAATAGACAAGGTTGCTTCTTCGTGGACCCTTCATGGGTGGAGCCCTCCGTGGACTCGCGCAACCGTTACCCTCCGTGGGTTGAAGTCTCCATCAACGTGGATGTACGATAGCACCACCTATCGGAACCACGCCAAAAACATCCGTGTCTCCAATTGCGTTTGAATACTCCAAAGCCTTTCCCTTTACATTCTTGCAAATTGCATGCTTTACTTTCCGCTGCTCATATACTCATTGCATGCTTGCTTTATATGTATTGTGTTCATTAAAGTTGTGCTTAAACTCCACCTAAACTTAAGAATATTAAAATCTGCAACTTTTGGCACTTAGTGTCTAATCACCCCCCTTTAGACACCTCTTCTCGATCCTTTCATGACCCCCTTCTTCAAATTAGATGTTTCGGATGCGGAATGAACTCCTAGCACCAGATCGCATGCGAGCAATTTAAGAGGAATTCTCGGCATTCTTTCTTGACCACGTGATCGCTGAAGACGGAGAATACTATGCAGACCATGCGTCCGTAATTTAGGAGATTATATTTGTAAGAGATAATTATTGTATATATGTAGCCGGTAGTGTCGGATAGATATACGAGAACTTGTTGTTCGACCAATCTCTCGGAGAAGGAGAGGTGGTCGATATCACTTCTCTATGTATGCATATATGTTCATGACGATCTTCTGTTTCCTTCGTTTGCTTACTAGCTAGCTAGCGTGTCTAGTCCTCTCTATACGTATGTATAGTACGTAGCGTCGACCAAGCACGGACATAAGAGAGGACACTTCTCTCTATTAATTAGCTATCTAACACAATATATGAAATACCTAAATTAACCCCCCAAAACCCCCAACACCCTCCCCCCTTTCAAAAAAAAACAAAAACCCCAGCCACAGAAATGCTGACGCATGGATGCCTATTGGTCCCGGTTGGTGCCACCAACCGGGACCAAAGGCCCTCCTGCCTGGGCTCAGCGCGCAGGCCACCTGGAGGCCCATCTGTCCCAGTTCTGGTTAGAACTGGGACTAAAGGGTCAGGGCATTAGTAACGACCCTTTAGTCCCGGTTCAAGAACCGGGACAAAAGGCCCTTACAAACCGGGACAATAGGCCCGTTTTCTACTAGTGATATCATCGGATAATTTGCATTTGTAAGTACAACAATAAAGCATATATATATCATCAAATTACTACAGTCAGTACGTATAACATACCATTTCATGCCGATCGGCCATGGTAATTGTCAGGCGGGTCACGAATGGCACCCCGACAAAGTCATCACGTGGCCGAATTATGTCCCATAGGTTGCACACCTCCTCCTCTCTCAGCCTCATTCTTTGTGCTACGATGGCTTCATGAAGTGGGTCCTCATTATCTTCGTCATCTTCGTCATCTGCATTATCTTCGTCATCTTCATCATCTTCCACCAGGTTGAGATAAATGACAGCCAGCTTGGGTCTTTCTGCTCTGAAGGAGAAGCTGATCAACTCACCACCAGTAAGACGCATGCGGGCGAGGAAACGGGCCCATCCTGTAACACCCCAAAAATTTTAACCTTGTTTGTTAATTAAAATTTTGCCAGGAAATTAAAACTTTTATTTTCTAGGCTCCCTTTTTATTTCTGAACCATTTTCTCCCTTGTTATAATGGAGTTTTTCCCCAAAGTGAAAACTTTTCAAATATGTTATTGGACTTGTTTTACCTCTCAAGAAAAACTCTTCTTTTATTAGTAGAACTAATCTGCTTGATTTGTATTTTCTTGAAAAATGGTTTTTCAAGGTTATATGGCCATATTTGAACTACAACCATTTGATAAATTATTTCAAAAATCCCACCAAAATTTGGAGATGTCATGTGATGTTTTTAAATCACTTTTGTGCAAAAGTATATTTCATTCTTGAAATATTTTGAGCTCTACACCCAATTTTCTTCTCTGGTCCAGAGTGCAATTTTGCACTACAACCCATTTAAATAATTCTTTCTAGCCTCCACCAAAATTATGGGATGTTAGTAGTAGCATATGATTCAACTTTATGCAAAAATCCAGTGGTGTTATTTGAAAATTTTGAGTGAATCAACCTCATTTTCGTTCTGGTCCAGCCTGGTAATTTCTACTGCAACCCTATTTATTTTTGCTCTAGTGACCTTGTGTTTTATCCTGCTTGTAGACCATCCTACAAAACCCCTAAGTCCAGGAGCATGCACCCATTGAAATGTTTTTGGTTTATGAAATGATGCCATTTACCTTCTGTACAGAACTGTAGTTTTGCAAAACTTGCACTAACAAGTTTGTTCTTTTTACAAAGTAACCTCACTACCCTCTTGTACATCCAAAGAGACTTCAATCTGGAAGAATTGGCCACTCCAAGAAAATCCTAGGTGCATGTAGCATTTTGTCAAACACCTGGAGTGCATGGACAGTATTGGCATGAGTTTTAGTTAGCAATGTGAACCTGGTCCTCTGACCCATCAAGCTAGTCCACTGATCTCCTTGCAAGCCCTAGCCTAGAACTGCTCATTCCCAGCTCCAACCAAGCCACCTAGCAGGCCATGGCATTTCGCCGAGCAGCTGGTGGGCGTGCACTGGGCGCGCCCAGAGCGCGCCAATTGCAGCCGCACACACGAGCCGCCGCGTCGCGCCCCTGGCTTGGCCCACTCTGCAGAACCACGCCACGCGCTCTCCTTCTTGCCACAACACGCCAGCCCACCCTGGCGCCCTACAGCGCCACCGCCAGAGCACTTTTGGCGGCACGCCGGCGTCCGCAGTGCGCCTCTGCCACGGGCAACGCTGCCCGAGCCGCCAGCTCTCGCCACTTGCCCCTTGGAGCCTCGCAAGCTTATCCCCAAGCGTGTCTGCTAGCTCTCGTCGCCGCCACATCGCCCTAGCTACAGAATGGCGGTCGCCGGCGTTCTTATCCTCGGCCATCGTCGGAACCGCCCCCGACCGCCTATATAAGGACCCCCCCCCCCCGCCCGAGCTCGCCAAACCCTCAAGCAAACTCTCTCACCCTCTCGCGGATCCTCCCGTAGCAGTAGAAGGACCGGAGATGGTCGTCTTCTTCCTCTCCGGCAACCACGGCCGCCGCCACTGCCTCGTTCACTCCGGCGCCACCAGGACCTCCCCCTCTCCACTCTCTTCTCCAGGAACTCCCTCTCCCTCTCATGAGTCCAAACCCCCACTCAATTTTGCTCGGGACTAGCCGCAGGCGAAAATTCACTTTGCCCTCGAAACCTCCTCCGCCGCGAAGCTCGCCGCCGGCAGCTCACTCCGTCCCCGCCGCCCAAGGACTACCGGGAGGACCGCCTGGATCCATCCCCGCCCTCCAGAGGCCGCGAGGAGCCGCCGCTCACCGGCGTTGGTTGCCGGAGCCTCGCCCCGCTCGGACAGAGGAGGGAGAAGGGGCGCGGCGACTGGTCAAACCTGACCAGTGGGCTAGGCAGGCCCAGTGTCAGTGACCCCCACACCGGTCCACGTGTTTAAGTGAAGACGTATAATCCCCCAGTACGTTTTCCCTGCACCGAAAGCGTATTCGTGACTGAAATGTTTTATTTTTGTTTTATTTAAAAAAACAGATTTTTGACCAGAACTTTGACTGGTTATATCTTTTTAAGTATAACTCCAAATGAGTTGATTCTTTTTCCTACATCTCTCAAATTCTGTCTAGTTTATTTTAAGATTTACTAGTACAAATGCCCGTGCGTTGCACCGGGCAAAAAAAAGGAGCACAACCTGCTTTATGCGCCATTTTTTATATTCAATTTTAATAAACATTAATAATAAGGTTACACTGATTATTGCTTTTTGTAGAATGAAGTTTGGACATGAAGAAGCAACTTAGCATTTTTTGTCCGATGGAAGAGTAGTTTTGGATGGAATGGTTGTCCATAAGTTTTATTTTTTACTTTTTGAGAAACTGCGAAAATTTCCTTATTTTTAATAAAATTCACAAAAATTGGGACACTTTTAAGTAAATGTGCCCCATGTGTTGCAACGGGAAAATCAAAATGATTTTGCAATGAAAGGAAAAATCACTTGATTTTACAGTTTAATATATTCTTTGTTTAGTACTTCAGTTACCCCTCTTTCGTGTACCGACCCCAATGCCAGGGTAGGAGGCCGAAGATGCTTGCCGCAAGCCCATACCTGACACGACGAAACCTATTGCCAGCAATTCCGATCCACCACAGCCGCTCACCCTGCAACGCCAAGATGCTGCCTTGTGGTGCAACGGTGGACTGGTATCTGCTTGTCACTTCAATTAGTAAAAAAAAAAAACCAAGTATGCAATGTTGTCAACTTGTTGACGACTTTGTCCTAGGTGCTTGACATGAGCTCGTCATGCCTTGTGTGACACTCCTGTCCGAAAATATTCAGTTTTATCGCCATGGAAGAAACACAAAGATAGAACTCTTTTTCTTTATAAACTACATTGAGCACAAGACTACCAATAATTGCAAGGTGATCTAGTGAAATCAATTGGGCAAAGTACAAAGTACTTTTACAAACTAAAAGATGCACTTATATGGACAATATGAATGTATTAGGAGAATAAAGATTCTGACAATGAACTGTGGAGAAAAACAATGATGTCAAAACAACATTTTTTCCGCTAGATCCATAACTGTAGAAAAACATCCAATTCAGTGTATCATAAAGAGAGCTTAGCCATTCCACCTCCAGACAGTACAATCAGGTCTTTAGCTTTAGCTTAATAACCGAACTGCAAGTGAAAGCATGACTCTCCTGATAATAGAAGAACATGTCGACCTATTTGTCAAGAACCAAGATAGAATTGTCACGGTGTACCGTGTACGCCAAAAGCCAGAGCTGGTTCGTGAAGAAAACCAGCAGGCAGCTATGATCAATGTCACTAAATTAAATAGTCCAAATCTTTGTTTTTTATGTCGAAGTGGTGATCCAGTTCCTAGTAGTTGTTTGTTTTGGTAAGATCTCCATAATCCGGCTTTAACCACCAATATTTTACTTGAATATATTTACTGAAATGTCATAAAACTATATATTGTGAAATCATGTTGAAGACAAAAGTTCGTATAGGATTTTTAAGTATCCAATCTTAATATCTTTATAGGTATACTGGTAGGTCAAATTTCATCCATACTGTACAAACAGGAGGTCTACTAAAATCAATTGGCCCAAGTACATTTGCACTTTATAAAATGGACAGTATGACTATATTAGGAGAATACAGATGTAGACACTGAACTATGGAGAAAAACAATCTTAAGTAAATATCAAGAACTATTTGTATGGACAAATACGGTGGAATTCTGTACAGCAAACCAAGTTTGACTCAAATCAAGTGCTTGGATGTATCACTCTTGCATCTTTTCACTCTCCTGCTCAAACATTAGCCTTACTTATTCTCTTCAACCTAAATAAACAAAATTAGGAAATAATTAGTCACTAACAATATACAGAAAATTGACAGTAAAACAATCAACAAGTGTATTCTGAAATTCCGATCCTACAAAAATAGAGAGCAAACACGTAGCACTACATCTCAAATATCAAACCTCTCTCAACGCTGGAGCTCCTCCCGAGGAGAGCCGCCGCCGCCGTGCACCACGTCTCCTGTGGTCCTGCCCGAGCCGTTCGCCTGCATCCTTTAGTGCGCGCATGTACCCACGACCCCGCCGCCCTATCCTTTTCCTTCTTCTCTGCTCTCTCCCTTTTTGAATTCTTCTCTCTTGCAGGGAAGCAACTCCCATGACACTCGAGCTCCGTGGAATTGTACAGGCAAGTAGCTTAACAACACCGATGAGACTGAATGTGCACACTATAGGAGCACCAATATACAAGGATATTACTGTGAGAGGCGACTGTCCACAAATTCAACTCTAGTGTTAATAATTGTCACCCATAGGAAATAAAGCATCCTCTTTAACAGTTTGTTGCGTCATTTGTAGAAGTCAAAGTCTGTCTAGAGCTTCTGGAAGTTGGTTCGGTAACCCTTCTCGAATTCCTTGGGGGATAACATACCGATTTTTGCAGACAACATGCATGCCAACTTCCTGGCAAATAGCAGCAATTTGAAAAAGATTGACACAGTGAATAACACAAAGGAGGCAGAAAGGGTGCCTAATTTACACAAGCAGTTACATAACATGTCATAATCAGGCATTGCTACTGCTATTATAGCTGTCAATATATATGAAACAAATGTATGGTGAGCAGAAGGTACATTTACTATGATAAACTTTTAGAGTAAAGGATTTAAAGAATCATTATCATTTTCTAATTCAACTGACGCAATGAAATTTCTTCTGAAGACATAATCTTCCAAATCAACTCACATCAGCAGCACTGATTTTATCCGGTCTAGAGACATAATCTTCCAAATCAACTAACATCTTAAAGCTCCCTTTATCAAAAAAATCAAATCAGATCGGCAACACTAATTTTATCTGGTCAGGAGACATAATTTTCCAAATCATCCTCGTCACTCAAGTTCATCTTAATTAACAGTACAAACCTGAAAGAAAGGAGGTCATCCTAATTATCAGATGCGAACAAAACATAATCTCAAAGAAAATGAAGAAACTAAGATTTCAATAGACCGCAGCCACCACGATGCTCCTGCTCGTTGGAGAGAGAGAGGAGGGGGTGAACTGATCGGAGGAGGAGCTTGAGCACCCCATGGCCATGACCACCGGGCGGAGGAGCTCCATCCTGTGGGCCGAGCTACGTGTGGGGGCGAGGTAGGAGCAGGGGAGGACTCACCGAAGCCGCGCCGACGACACGGTGAGGGCTTGGGGTGAGCGGTGGTGGCCGGTAGCGGCGAATCCCGCCGGTGGAGAGGAGGCAGCGGAGCTAGGCGGCGATAGCAGAGAAGAGTAGCAGGGGCGGGGGGGAGCTGCCAACAGCCGCGGCGTTCGTGGCGGCGCGCGATGCCGGGGAGGGGGGAGGTCGGCAGGAGGTGGCGGCGCGCTGGAGCTTGGAGATCGAGATGGGATCGGGAGGCAGATTTTTTTTTTCATTTTATATCTCGACATACCGGTTCGGTTGACCTATTGTATGTACTGCGGGTTGAATACACTGAAACACAGGGACCTTTGTGTAAAACTGCCGCGACGACGGACGACCAGAAGCACTCCGTGCTTTATTATTAGGGGAGATTTGAAAATTTTCCAAACAAGTTTTTTGTACTGTTTTTGAAATATGTGTTATTTGCATATTTTTGAAAATAGGATTTTTGGAAGAGAAGAAAGCTTTCAAAAGATTTGGAGTGCACCCTGCCTTTCCATACCATGAAGGCAAGCATCTAGAACCCTGGCATAATATTTTTTTTGACGTGTTGGTTGACACGTTTATAACACCACCTCATTTCGGAGAACTCGTTATTTTATGGGGTGATACGATCATTTGCATGAATGCATATTAGTGATTTCCTTGCTGCTGAGAATGAATATAATTGTGATGGTAATCATCCTCATGTGCCTTGCATGCATACCGGAAAGGAATCCGGGAAAGCCTCTGCCTTGGGTAGGCGTGAGCTTGCCGCCGGTCCCCGTCGGGACGGTTATGTCCGGTATGGCATAATGAGGTATAATGGGTGGTGATTTTTGTTGGTTGATATAATTTGATATACATGTCATGCAGGGAATTGATAAGCCTCCTGGGTCAGCCATAGATCGAGTCTTGTTCTGGTAACCCCCATACTTGTTTCGTACTGCCATTGGTCCCTACCATGGGTGGGGTATGGTTCAGTAAGTTGTTAACCCTTGTCTTGGCACACACCGTACAGAGAGGCCATGGTGGAAGATACCGGCTGCATCCGGTAGGCATGCCACCTGGTCCGGGAGCATGGGTGTATCCGGTTGGGACCGAGAGGGGTGCACCCCTTAGAGCGCGCGATAGAAATTTGATCCCATGCTACGCGAGGTTGTAGCCTCCCGACTTAGAGTTTTGCTTAACAGGTGTCATGGGTGATTCCAGACACGAGTAAAAGCTGGTGTGTGCAAGTCAGGTGTCTTTTCAATTAAAAGACCGTAGACGGAATTAGTTCCGATGAACTAAAGAAATCTGTTACTAGTGGGTAAAGAGTACACCCTCTGCAGAGATATTAAACCTATTCGAATAGCCGTGTCCATGGTTAAGGACTACAGTCTGGGATGGGTCTAGTGTCGGTCTTAGTGTCGGTCTTCGGAAGAGAAACTACTAAAACCGAATATTGATTATGACTTGTAATATATGATGGTTATGATTATTATCATTGTGGACTAACCGTTTGCATTGTTCGAAATAAGGAATATCCCTGGGACGGTACCACCTCCTGGATATTCGCTATGATTATGTTTTCATATAAGCCCTTTATGTGGTGTCGCTTAGACGCCCGACTGTGGCATGCTTGTTATTTTATTTACTCTCTAAGCCCTTTATGTGGTGTCGCTTAGACGCCCGACTGTGGCATGCTTGTTATTTTATTTACTCTCTAAGCCCTTTATGTGGTGTCGCTTAGACGCCCGACTGTGGCATGCTTGTTATTTTATTTACTCTCTAAGCCCATTATGTGGTGTCGCTTAGACGCCCGACTGTGGCATGCTTGTTATTTTATTTACTCTAAAATCCCTTTATGTGGTGTCGCTCAGACGCCCGACTGCGGCAAGCTATAATTAATTACCTTATAAGCCATTTATGTGGTGTCGCTAAGACGCCCGACTGAGGCATGCTCACTTTTACGATCCTTTCGAGACGTCGCTCCAGACATCCGATCGGTGCATTTTATTACTATCCTATCATTACATATTCCTGTTGCGTATAAATAACCTGCTTGCATGCACCAAGATTTTTATTTTTCATGACTGACGAAGTGATCATAGAATATTTCAAAGCATGATTATCAGTGACTATATTATACCTGTGTTCTTAATGTTTGCGAGTACATTCAAAGTACTCACTGGCTTGTCCCTGGCTATTGTCTTGGCCAGATTACTCGCCTGGAGAGGAGCGTTGCGACGACAGCCCCGGAACCTAAACATCGGTGGTAGCAGCCTCGCGAAGATAGGAGTTAACCTGGTCAGCTGTTCCTGTGGGAAAGGGAGTCCCATAGACCGTGGTGAACCACAGACCGCTTCCGCCATCAACCACTAGAAACCACTTGTTGTACTCACAGGCCAAAATGGTCTTATACCACATATTTTATACTTTTGCTTGGATTTTCTGTATCAAGTTGGTGCCTCATCAGCTAACAGTAATCCTGGGGCTGGTGAGCACAAGGGCCATTTTTCTGGGAATTATACCCGGAAAACTGGTCGCCACAGACTTGGTATCAGAGCCAGGCTGACCATTGGCTAATCCTATCTTAGCCAGGTCAATGAACTTAGGCAAACCAACCCACGAAACCATAACAAAACCCCAGCCAAGCTTCCCGTGCAAGATAGCCACACAGTGACGCGACACCTTTTGGCAGTCGGTGCCAAACCTATCAACCTAGCCTGTTGATCACGCACCAGTGACCAGCACCCAAGGTATCTCATTCGCAAGCATGCGAAGGAAGACTCCGTCCCTTTTTTCTATAAAAAGGGCACGCTAGCCCCAACTCAGCATCGCACAACCGCTACCCCAAACCGAGCCACAATGCCTGGCCCCGTCGTGCACATTGAGACCACAGCAACCAACCTTGGAGGCTTTGTGACCATACTCACAAACCTCACCCGTCGTGCCTATGCGTTAGAAGAGCCCCCAGAATATGTTGTGTACCAAGGACCAGTGAGCGGCGAGAGCCGTCAATTCTGGGCCACTGTGCACATCTACGATAGGGGTCTAGCGCCCGAGCGCCCCTACAGGTTCACCGGAAGAACAACTTCCTTTGAGCCACAAGCCATCCAACTAGCTGCTCGAGAGGCTATAGTTCATCTCAGGCACTTGTCACCCAGAGTTAACTGTCGCTCATTCCACTACTACCCCAGACGTGAAGGGTATGGTAGACCACCCCAAGTTGCCAACGGAGATCACGAGACAGATCCTGCATTGTTGCACCTAGTGCGCTATGTGGGTGCACTAGAGGAACTGTTCGATCAAATCACCATTGATCTAATCGCAGCTCGTGGAGAGCTGTTTCGTCGAGCCCCGGCGAGAGAAGAGAATGAACCCGACGTCGACAACCCAGTCGTGCTGTTCGGACAACCGATCGAGTCCCTGAGGTCTGCCCCAGCCGTCGGCCAAGGTACTCTGATGACCCCAGAAGTGCTTCGTCGCCTCTTGGGAGCACACTCCAACGGGGTTGTGGCCAACAATCCCCGTGATGGTCATCACCGCTACCCCGAACCTGCAGCCCCTCAACCCACCCCAGCTAATTCCGACGGTGAGACCCGTGGAGAAGCCTCGACATCCACAAGGCACGCCCGCTTGGATGTAAACGAGGTAGACTAAGTCACTCGAGTAGTGTCGAGTCCCAGTGTATCCTCGCTTTGTAATCATGTAACCTTGTAAATAAACGCCGCCTGTCGTTGTGCGTCTGTAGCCTTGCATGGATATGCCAGCATGCGGTATAAGAATTCTATCCCAGACACAGTTTCCAAAAATCTCCCCGACAACCCCCACAGTAACACGTCACTTTAGTGAAATGTGTGTATCTGTGGCTTGACCCCGACCCTTGGAGCAGAGCTAGAAATTTCATTACCATTCACCACGGTAAAAAAACAACCCAGCTCCGGTGCTATAAAAAGGCCACCGCGTGACCTTGCCAAGCACCCCTCACCTTGTGCACCATCCTAACCACCATTTCTTGCCATGCCGAGCCCCAGCATTTATCTGAGAACCCCAGACGCAACCCCGGGTAGTTTTGTCAAGATATTGTGGGATTTTACCTGCAGTACCATGGGCGTTACCCAGCCACCCCAGTACGAGCTGTTCAAATCGAGAATCACCCCTTCCACCTCGAGATATTGGGCAGCAGTGCACATCCCTCCCGTAAACTCAAACCAAGACCCAACGGAGGTCTCCTTCGTGGGGAAATCTATGCCGACCCCACATATGGCCGTAGAAGCTGCTGCATACGAAGCGCTTGCTCGCCTTCGATTCGCAGTACCCTATGCCAGCGAACAAGGGTATTACTACTTTCCGATCCGTGCAGCACCCGGAGGAGTAACATCTTTTCCCGGTGGACGAATCGAGAGAGACCCCGTCCTGGCCAATCTTGTCCAGTACGTCGTCGCTCAAGAACGTTTAACCCAACACGTGATGGGTTATCTCCAGAGCCTCGCAGATTTAAATCCTCAGATCGCCATCGGCAAATCACTAAGGCCCGACCAGGAGAAACGCATTCATCGACTGGTCAATCCTCTTTCCCCAATAGAAGAGGAGTGTATCCCAGTACCAGAGACGATTTCTCGGGACCCCGTCCAGTTACCGTTTCCATTTTAGACGTTCCTGTTGTGCTCATTATTGCAACATTTATTTATGTGTTGTAACTTATGCGTGAAACCCTGAGCTTGTGCGACGAGTCAATTATTTGGCTTCTACTAATGTATGTAGTTTTGTTGTGGTTTACGTGCCTTTAAAATTAACTGTTTTCCCTCGCAAATAATCCCGGAGTAAGATTACTTTTCCCGGAGCTGCTGCATCGTACTCCTTCTGACGACGTGGATTAATTAATTTCACACGGCACCATGGCAGCAGACCCACAACCACTCGAACACACCCTGCTTGCAAAACACGTAACCGTGGAGTATTTGTTTTTCAAAACAACCCTTAGCAAATCTCGAGGACGAGATTTTTCTTAAGGGGGGTAGTGTTGTAACACCCCAAAAAATTTAACCTTGTTTGTTAATTAAAATTTTGCCAGGAAATTAAAACTTTTATTTTCTGGGCTCCCTTTTTATTTCTGAACCATTTTCTCCCGTGTTATTATGGAGTTTTTCCCCAAAGTGAAAACTTTTCAAATATGTTATTGGACTTGTTTTACCTCTCAAGAAAAACTCTTCTTTCATTAGTAGAACTAATCTGCTTGATTTGTATTTTCTTGAAAAATGGTTTTTCAAGGTTATATGGCCATATATGAACTACAACCATTTGATAAATTATTTCAAAAATCCCACCAAAATTTGGAGATGTCATGTGATGTTTTTAAATCACTTTTGTGCAAAAATATATTTCATTCTTGAAATATTTTGAGCTCTACACCCAATTTTCTTCTCTGGTCCAGAGTGCAATTTTGCACTACAACCCATTTAAATAATTCTTTCTAGCCTCCACCAAAATTATGGGATGTTAGTAGTAGCATATGATTCAACTTTATGCAAAAATCCAGTCTTGTAATTTCTACTGCAACCCTATTTATTTCTGCTCCAGTGACCTTGTGTTTTCTCCTGCTTGTAGACCATCCTACAAAACCCCTAAGTCCAGGAGCATGCACCCATTGAAATGTTTTTGGTTCATGAAATGACGCCATTTACCTTCTGTACAGAACTGTAGTTTTGCAAAAATTGCACTAACAAGTTTGTTCTTTTTACAAACTAACCTCACTACCCTCTTGTACATCCAAAGAGACTTCAATCTGGAAGAATTGGCCACTCCAAGAAAAGCCTAGGTGCCTGTGGCATTTTGTCAAACACCTCGAGTGCATGGACAGTATTGGCATGAGTTTTAGCTAGCAATGTGAACCTGGTCCTCTGACCCATCAAGCTTGTCCACTAATCTCCTTGCAAGCCCTAGCCTAGAACTGCTAATTCCCAGCTCCAACCAAGCCACCTAGCAGGCCATGGCATTTCGCCGAGCAGCTGGTGGGCGTCCACTGGGCGCGCCTAGAGCGCGCCAATTGCAGCCGCACACACGAGCCGCCGCGTCGTGCCCCTGGCTTGGCCCACTCTGCAGAACCACGCCACGCGCTCCCCTTCTCGCCACAACACGCCAGCCCACCCTGGCGCCCTACAGCGCCACCGCCAGAGCACTTTTGGCGGCACGCCGATGTCCGCAGTGCGCCTCTACCACGGGCAGCGCCGCCCGAGCCGCCAGCTCTCGCCACCTGCCCATTGGAGCCGTGCAAGCTTATCCCCAAGCGTGTCTGCTAGCTCTCGTCGCCGCCACGTCGCCCTAGCTACAGAATGGCGGTCGCCGGTGTTCTTATCCTCGGCCATCGTCGGAACCGCCCCCGACCGCCTATATAAGGACCCCCCCCCCCCCCCCGAGCTCGCCAAACCCTCAAGCAAACTCTCTCACCCTCTCGCGGATCCTCCCGTAGCGGTAGAAGGACCGGAGATGGTCATCTTCTTCCTCTCCGGCAACCACGGCCGCCGCCACTGCCTCGTTCACTCCGGCGCCACCAGGACCTCCCCCTCTCCACTCTCTTCACCAGGAACTCCCTCTCCCTCTCATGAGTCCAAACCCCCACTCAATTTTGCTCGGAACTAGCCGCAGGCGAAAATTCACTTTGCCCCCGAAACCTCCTCCGCCGCGAAGCTCGCCGCCGACAGCTCACTCTGTCCCCGCCGACCCAACGACTACCGGGAGGACCGCCCCAGTCTGGCGGATCCATCCTCACCCTCCAGAGGCCGCGAGGAGCCGCCGCTCGCCGGCGTTGGTCGCCGGAGCCTCGCCCCACTCGGACAGAGGAGGGAGAAGGGGCGCGGCGACTGGTCAAACCTGACCAGTGGGCCAGGCGGGCCCACTGTCAGTGACCCCCGCATCGGTCCACGTGTTTAAGTGAAGACGTATAATCCCCCAGTACGTTTTCCCTGCACCGAAAGCGTATTCGTGACTGAAACATTTTCTTTTTGTTTTATTTAAAAAAACAGATTTTTTACCAGAACTTTGACTGGTTATATCTTTTTAAGTATAACTCCAAATGAGTTGATTCTTTTTCCTACATCTCTCAAATTCTGTCTAGTTTATTTTAAGATTTATTTGAAAATTTTCCAAACAACTGTTTTGTACTATTTTTGAAATATGTGTTATTTGCATATTTTTTAAAATAGAATTTTTGGAAGAGAAGAAAGCTTTCAAAAGAATTGGAGTGCACCCTGCCTTTCCACACCATGAAGGCAAGCATCTTGAACCCTGGCATAATATTATTTTTTTGATGTGTTGGTTGACACGTTTATAACACCACCTCATTTCGGAGAACTCGTTATTTTATAGGGTGATACGATCATTTGCATGAATGCATATTAGTGATTTCCTTGCTGTTGAGAATGAATATACTTGTGATGGTAATCATCCTCATGTGCCTTGCATGCATGCCGAAAAGGAATCCGGGAAAGCCTCTGCCTTGGGTAGGCGTGAGCTTGTCGCCGGTCCCCGTTGGGACGGTTATGTCCGGTATGGCATAATGAGGTATAATGGGTGGTGATTTTTGTTGGTTGATATATTTTGTTATACATGTCATGCAGGGAATTGATAAGCCTCCTGGGTCGGCCATAGATCGAGTCTTGTTCCGGTAACCCCCATACTTGTTTCGTACTGCCACTGGTCCCTACCGTAGGTGGGGTATGGGTCAGTAAGTTGTTAACCCTTGTCTTGGCACACACCGTACAGAGAGGCCATGGTGGAAGATACCGGCTGCATCCGGTAGGCATGCCACCTGGTCCGGGAGCATGGGTGTATCCGGTTGGGACCGAGTGGGGGGCACCCCTTAGAGCACGCGATAGAAATTTGATCCCATGCTACGCGAGGTTGTAGCCTCCCCACTTAGGGTTTTGCATGGGTGATTCCAGACACGAGTAAAAGCTGGTGTGTGCAAGTCAGGTGTCTTTTCAATTAAAAGACCGTAGACGGAATTAGTTCTGATGAACTAAAGAAATCCATTACTAGTGGGTAAAGAGTACACCCTCTGCAGAGATATTAAACCTATTCGAATAGCCGTGTCCATGGTTAAGGACTACAGTCTGGGATGGGTCTAGTGTCGGTCTTAGTGTCGGTCTTCGGAGGAGAAACTACTAAAACCGAATATTGATTATGACTTGTAATATATGATGGCTATGATTATTATCATTGTGGACTAACCTTTTGCATTGTTCGAAATAAGGAATATCCCTGGGACGGTACCACCTCCTGGATATTCGCTATGATTATGTTTTCATATAAGCCCTTTATGTGGTGTCACTTAGACGCCCGACTGTGGCATGCTTGTTATTTTATTTACTCTCTAAGCCCTTTATGTGGTGTCGCTTAGACGCCCGACTGTGGCATGCTTGTTATTTTATTTACTCTCTAAGCCCTTTATGTGGTGTCGCTTAGACGCCCGACTGTGGCATGCTTGTTATTTTATTTACTCTAAAAGCCCTTTATGTGGTGTCGCTCAGACGCCCGACTGCGGCATGCTTGATAATTAATTACCTTATAAGCCCTTTATGTGGTGTCGCTAAGACGCCCGACTGAGGCATGCTCACTTTTACGATCCTTTCGAGACGTCGCTCCAGACATCCGATCGGTGCATTTTATTACTATCGTATCATTACATATTCCTGTTGCGTATAAATAACCTGCTTGCATGCACCAAGATTTTTATTTTTCATGACTGACGAAGTGATCATAGAATATTTCAAAGCATGATTATCAGTGACTATATTATACCTTTGTTCTTAATGTTTGCGAGTACATTCAAAGTACTCACTGGCTTGTCCCTGGCTATTGTCTTGGCCAGATTACTCGCTTGGAGAGGAGCGTTGCGACGACAGCCCCGGAACCTAAACATCTGTGGTAGCAGCCTCGTGAAGATAGGAGTTAACCTGGTCAGCTGTTCCTGTGGGAAAGGGAGTCCCATAGACCGTGGTGAACCACAAACCGCTTCCGCCATCAACCACTAGAAACCACTTGTTGTACTCACGGGCCAAAATGGTCTTATACCACATATTTTGTACTTTTGCTTGGATTTTCTGTATCAAGTTGGTGCCTCATCAGCTAACAGTAATCCTGGGGCTGGTGAGCACAAGGGCCATTTTTCTGGGAATTATACCCAGAAAACCGGTCGCCACACATCCATCTCCTCCAATCTGTGACATATTGCGTCCTTTCTCGACCTCCATAGTGTACGGCCCCCCAGGAGCCTCAAATGTCACAGTGTCTCCTGTTAGCTTGTTGAATTTCAACCTCACATTGCATGGGACGATCTGTGTAAGAAAAGCAAAATGACACAATGCAGTAATGCCAACACTAAAAATAAAATAGTTGTTACATTTCATCTAATTTCTTACCGCATCATGACGAAAACTTGGCTGGAAGTAGATGCCGAACAGCTTGCCAGTTGCAAGGCTGCTGGCGCACCTTGACTTGCACAGTCGACATAGTGGTGGTGGTGGTGGCGCCATTTTCCTAAAGCAATATGAGCAAAGGATTAACGATTAGATGACAAGGTACCACCTACCAAAGCATTTCGATGGCACCTATTGCCTAAGATAATTGATTAAAAAACAAGTGGCAAATTTATCTAAATTGGGACCTACATTTTGCCAAAAAAATAACTTATTACAAAAAATCAAAAGCATCTACCTATCCATGTACAGAAAAGATAACAATAAAATGGTGCATACTAAATCAACTAGCATACTAAATCCACTAGCATACTAAATGAACTAAATGACACAATGTTCTAAATCAACTAGCCTACTAAATCAACTAAATCAACTAGCCTACTAAATCAACTAAATGAAAATGTTCTAAATCAACTAAATCAACTAAATCAAAATGTAGCAGGGAGGAGGGACAAGGAGGGGCGACTCGAGGAGGGAGAAGAGAGTAGGACGGAGGAGGAAGGCGGAACGAGGAGGGGCCGGCTGGCGGCGAGTGGAGGGAGGATGGAGGAGGAAGGCGGAGCGAGAAGGGGCCGGCCAGCGGCGAGTGGAGGGAGGACGGAGGAGGAGGTCGGCACCGAGTCCAGCGCGAGGAGGATGAGGTGACGGCGGCGCAGATCGGAGGAGGGGCGACGGGGGAGGACGGGCCGCACGGGGGGTTGAGGGGGAGATCGAGTGAGTGTGTGTGCATGAGTGTGTGAGATCTGGATCGGATAGGTGAGTGGGGGAGATGAATGGCTTAGCAGTAGCGCGCTGTATCAAAACGCGCTACTGCTAAACGACCTATCAGTAGTGCCTTTCCACAAGAACGCGCTACTGCTATGTGTCAGTATGTAAAAATAGACATAGACATAAAAAATACATTGATCATCAATGGTCTTTTTGTGTACAATCTGATTTGTCAATAGGAATCCTCGCCGGTTGGTTTAAGAACTGACGAGGATTCCTATTGCGGCTACAGATCCTACACATAGAGTTCAATGAAGACCAAGTGCTTGTGAAAGTTGTAGAAGTAACATATTTAAGGTGGTACAAACCCTCTTCGCGGAGCGAGGTGGGACTAAATTTTTGTAGTAAACTTAGCAGCAATGGTTATGGCGTAAATGCGCTACTACTACGACCTGTAGCAGTAGCGCTCTTCATGTTAACGCGCTGCTGCTATAATTGGCCTCGCGGCGGCGTCGTGGGAATTTTAGCAGTAGCGCGTCTTTGGGTGTGCGCGCTACTGATAAACTTGTTTCAGCAGCGAGTTTTGTCCGCACGCGCTACTGCTACTTAGCAGCAGCGCCTGATTTTAAAGCGCGCTGCTGGTAAGATTCTGTGTATAGGCTTTTCCCTAGTAGTGCTATAGTCACCTACTATGTGTTATGATCCGGCAACCCCGAAGTGACAATAATCGGGTCCACTCCCGGTGATGACCGTAGTTTGAGGAGTTCATGTATTCACTATGTGTTAATGCTTTGGTTCGGTACTCTATTAAAAGGAGGCCTTAATATCCCTTAGTTTCCGTTAGGACCCCGCTGCCACGGGAGGGTAGGACAAAAGATGTCATGCAAGTTCTTTTCCATAAGCACGTATGACTATATTCGGAATACATGCCTACATTACATTGATGAATTGGAGCTAGTTCTGTGTCACCCTATGTTATGACTGTTACATGACGAACCGCATCCGGCATAATTCTCCATCACCGATCCAATGCCTACGAGCTTTTCACATATTGTTCTTCGCTTATTTACTTTTCTGTTGCTATTGTTACAATCACTACAAAACCCAAAAATGTTACTTTTGCTACTGTTACCGTTACTATCATACTACTTTGCTACTAAATACTTTGCTATAGATACTAAGTTATCGAGGTGTGGTTGAATTGACAACTCAACTGCTAATACTTGAGAATATTCTTTGGATCCCCTTGTGTTGAATCAATAAATTTGGGTTGAATACTCTACCCTCGAAAACTGTTGCGATCCCCTATACTTGTGGGTTATCGGGAGGGGATAACTTTTTTTTTTGTCTTGATATATATCATGATGTGATATTATATATATATATATATATATATATATATATATATATATATAATAGCGCATCTGTACACGAATCCATCCTGCTGGATTGAAGGGGGCGAGCACATGACACGTCATGAATGACCTCTTGCTCTGTGTGGGGACCTCTGCGATTTTCAACGCATGCACCACATCAATGTTGTGCATTGGGTCGGGTATTCAACACATATGCATGCATCACACACCTCCATAAATATGTTCGGGACACACGCATGCAATAATAGTTGTCTTTGGACACACTCTCAATCGCTTGGTTTTGGGCGGCAAGCCTATATATATTCGTGGGCCCGCATGGACGTCCATCATTTCGACCAACGACGACAAAGGTTACTAGGGTGGATATATTCCTCTTCTTTGCTTCGAGTTACTGTATAGTAGGTCGACACATTCCATGCCTAATTAAGTTTGAGCGCATGCTACGTGTCGTGAACCCTCACTCGGTGTGGGGATTTTACGGTTCCAAAGCATGGTGCCACATCAAATTTGCGCATTGGGTATTCAAACACCACACACACCACTTCCATATACATACATGGGCTACATGCACAGAGTGGTTTTGTCTTCATACAATACTCCCTCGCGAGGTTATCGGCGACAAGCTAGCCCATTTTGCGGGGTCGTGTGGACGTCCATCACTTTGACCAACAACGAGCGGGGAGAGGTTTTACGACCAAGTTGGATTTTGCTTGGTCCGTGTTACAGTACGTTGGTGAGATGCCCTCCCCCCAATTTGTGTGTGGGGGGGGGGGCTACTTCGCGCTACCTGCAACCTCCGTGGTGTCGGGGAAGTTCGGTTAATTTGTGAGGCACACATGCCACATCAAAAGTTTTGAATGGTAGTTATATATCACACACCACACCTTTTTCATACATATAGTAGGGCCACCCGCATGTGGTTTGTATGTGGTCTCACCCATCTCGTGCCACAAGCACACATTTGTGGGTCGGCACACAGTCCACCTTTGTCGGGAAGCAAAAGGGGAAGTTTGACCATATGTATATATGATGGACTCCTATAGGTTTTGTGTTACGGTAGGGTGAGATTTCAGACCTATCTATTTGGGGTCATGCATTCGTAGCTAGGATTCCCTTGCCACGGACACAAAGTGGGGTTTGTAGGGGGTGGCTTACTAGCAATATTGTGCTTTTGTGCGACAGGTGCCACATCAAAGTTGTGCATTGGGTATTCAAACATCAAACCACCCTTTTCGTACATATATTTGGTCCACATGCAAGTGTTTTCGTGTTGTGACCCTATCCAGCGTTATTCTTTTTGCCAAATTTATAAATAGCACATGAGTTGAATGTAGAAACCGTCTGCGATTGGGTACACAACAGACACGGTTCGGTCAGACTACCCGTGTGCCACGCCCGTGCCTTGCAGTTCCTCACATCAGCACAGTATATTGGGCTCCATGAGGCTTGCCTCTCGGTCTCGAGAAGATCTACTGCCTGGAAGGTTTTAATGTTTGATAGCACATGATATCTATGTGCGGACCGTGTGTGATGCTTGTTACTCCCGCTCTACTTCAGTCCCTTGATTCAAATTTTCAGTAGCCCCAGCATTTTACTCCCGCCTCTGCATCCCTCGCAATCTCAAAAAAATCTGCTCACCCTTGATCCACATTTTCAATAGCCCTGCCTTGTTACTCCCACCTAGTATAATTTTCAGTTGCTGCAGTATTTTGTGGCACCCCGGCTCAGAGCGAGCGGTTTACCATGCATTGCCAGCCCAGAGACCATGTCTTCTGGCAACACACAACATCTTGGTACCGAAAACAACCGCGTTATTGATGCTAGCGGACCAGAGTTCATATTACAATAGTTGTCGAGGCCAAGCGGCACACCTGGTGCGGCTGAACAATGTGTACATTATTTAGTGAACATAAAGGGGCCTCGATCATAACAACTATGCGGCAGTGGAACAACGTCGTAGCGGAAACTCCATATCATAGGGACACCAATGTGGACACGATCTAGACTCGAGCAGCACTCCTCTCCAACGAGACTTTCTGGCATGACACGCCAGGTCAGTACATTGAATGTACTTGCAAGCTCACAATAGGCATAATCATAATGGCAAACAATATCATGATAATTAACCAATTATTAATAATGCAACACTATATGTCCAACATGCTGTGATCATGCTCGAACGTCCCTCGGGATGAACTTACCAACTGTGATCATTCTGGGATCATAAACAAACCACCATCATGGTCTTGACAAGAGTAACTCGTGATCCTTACGGCGATCACAACCACGACCAATATTTGGTCCCGGACCTCTCGATGGCCTTTCCGCCATCATCAACAGTGCAAATTTCATAGCTTAGTGTGCAAGTTTATTGAACGTTGACTCATGGTGGAACCTAATACGAGGTGTCCGTGACCGTGGACTCGGCTATCGATAGATTACACACTCTGCAGAGGTAGCACACTGTACCCACACCACGGAACGCATGGCCTCGCACTCCCATTCGGGTGGACCAACGGCATTCCGACAAAACCCTTCCATTGCCATGACACTCTCCCGGCCACTCAGACCCAATCCCCAACGGGCTAGTCCTGGGTGGCCCTGTGTCTACCAAAGACACAACGACCACCGTCGTGGCCAAAACGATCCCACTCGGGGACCCGGTACCATAATCTCAACAACGGGCACACAAGGTTATGCCTGCTTACCGGGCCAGGGTAAGCATGCCATAACCTTCCCTAGTTGGGGGCACCGACCAGAGGCAACGTCAATGGACCGAATCAAGGCCTTCCCACAAAGGCAAATGTGGTTGCACTGGGAAAAACTCAATTCATCTGCACCATGACAAAGTCAACGATATATTCAAGTTGAGTTATATTCAGGTTCAACTTAAAATGATAATGACTGGTGTCATAGCATGCCATGAAATGCAGAACTACACATGCATCACTTATTAACGAAACTGGCCGATGTCAACCATATTCACACTAAGCATAAACATCAACAACTTATTTTACTATGCTGGTCAGAGTACCTCACATTTTAACCAAAATATTTTGTAGCAAGTTTTATTATTTTCTCATGCAAGAAAGTAACTCCTTTCTCACATGCATAGCAAAGATTATACCACAACAGACTTAGTCCTAATTTCTCTACCATCCAAGTTAGGTTCAAACATTCTGTGAGTCAAGTAACATGGCTAAACAAGTACTTAACATAATATTTTCTAGCAAATTTTTACCATTTTATTTAAGACAAGAGAATAACTTTAAATAATTACTATCATGCATAACAAAATCATTTCTATCATCACCACAAATAGATCTTAACTTTGCTCTACCAACTAAGCTAGTTTCAACATTCTATAAATCAAGCATAATAACTAACAAACATTTAATAGAATATAAATAACACAATAGGTATTTAAATGCATGGATTAACCATCTCATTCAAGTAAGAAAATCACAAATATTGAAATGACACCATGAAAATGTTGTTGTGGCTTGCCTTAGTGCAGATGAGGTTCACAAGCCTTCTGGTGATCCTCAAGACAAGCCTCACCCTCTGAAAATAATTTTAAACACAAAAAGAAAATATTAAGAACAATTCTGAAAATCACCAGAAATTCTAAACAGCTCAGAAAAATCTCATCTTTGGTGTGCTGCTAGATTTCTTTGCAAAGAACAAAATGCAAAAGAATCAATTCATTTGGACTTATGGTTGAAGAGTTATGGCTGTTTGAAGTGTTCTGTAAATTCAAATGAATCTGAATAAAAATAAACAGACTGGGGGGTGACGTCGAAGGCATAAAGCCCAGGGGCGCCAACACTCGTACCGCTTCGCACGCATACAGAGTGGCTGACTAGCGGGTCCCGCTAGTCAGGTGAGGAGGAGGGGGAGAAAAAACAGAGGGAGTCGCGGCTTCGCTAGAGCTCTCGCCGGCGATGAGGGCTCCTTGGCCAAAACGAAAGGGAGGGATGGAGAGAGGGGACGGAGGCGCACCTGCCCGTACCCATAGCGTAGCTAGGGGTGGTCGGACGGTGTCGGAATCAACCTCGCAAGCGGAGGCAGAACGCGGTGGTCGCCGGAGACGAGGAAGATGGCGAGCAGAGGCAACTCCAGGGGCTCCAGAGGGACGGGAAAGCTTCACCGGAGAGAGGCGGAGGCCCTGGAAGTGTTGCCCTGGCCTAGGGGGGCTGGAGCTACCGCGGCGACCAAAGGGGATCGCCGGCGAGCTCGAGCTCAAGGATAGCGGCCCGCGGCCTGCCCGGCCGGGCTACGGCTTCCTACATGCTTGTGGGGTGTGTGGGAGTGCTGGATCGTGCTCGAGGACTCTGGGGCGGCTCCATTTATAGGCGAGCGGAGGGGGGGTTTGGGCTCCGCCGATGGACACCTGTCCATGGTGCCCGGCGACGAGTGGCGTCAGTGAGAGGGGGAGAAGGCGACACAGCTCACACAGCAACTGTTGGCGAACGGGGACGAGCACAAGAATGAGGAGAAGGCGACAAGCACAGTGCACACCACACTGTTGGGTTGGCCGGACCGTGCCCGTGCTCGCTGCGGCTAGGTCCGGCGTCGGCGAGCGCTTGAGAGGAGTTAATGGCGTTGGGACGAAGATGGTGGCGAGGTTTTGCACGCTCGGGCAGACGAGGGAAGCGAGCACGTGCGAACAGAGCGCTCGGCGGCACTTAGAGCGCGTCGACACGCAGGCATGACATGGTGGACATGCGTGGTCACCGCGCGAACTCCTCCCTCAGGCCAGCCTACGTCCAAAAATCATGTCTGGCATGTTGTTCATGGTGGTTTTGAAGTTTACCACGCTTTGGTTTGGATCCAGGTGCAGTAGAGAAGTTTTTACATGCCAAGTAAGTTCCTGGTCAGTAACTTTGAGCAGTTACTATGGTCAAACGGCTGTGCTTTGGAGGCTATGCTTTGGAGGTTAGCCATGATCTACTAAGGTGAAAATGCACAAGAAAAACCAGGCACAATGGAGCAAGTAAAATGGTAGTTGCTGTCGAAACCACCATTTCTGTCCAGAACAGAAAATATTTTCTGTAGCAAAAATATTTCAAAAAGTGATGAAATTTTTTGCTCAGGAAGGCGCCCAAGGTTTCAAAGAATATTTGTGAATTTTCTCAGATTTTTCTGGGCCATAAAATTGGGGTTGCTTTGGAGCATATTGATCTTTTCATTTAAGAAAAATATTCCAAAGATTATTTTGCGGTGGTTCAGAAGGGAAATGATGATTATGGAGGGAAATGGAGCACTTGGGTGAAAGCCAAGGGTACCCAAGTGTTTAAGTCCATATGAAAAGATTCAAAAATTCCAAATTTCAAATTGACTCCAAATGAAAATCAAGCAAATGAGAGAGGGCAAAAACCAGGCTGTCACAAACCTCCCCCACTTAGAATGAATCTCGTCCTCGAGATTCGGTTGCTTGGGAAAACCACTCTGGATAATGTGATTGCAGAAATTCTTCCCGCTCCCAAGTCGATTCTGACTCTGTGCGATGCTCCCACTGAACTTTGTAAAATTTCCTTACTTTACTGCGAGTGACCCTTTCCATCTGATCCAAAATTCTAAATGGTCTCTTTCATAAGTTAAATCAGTTGCCAACTCTATCTCGGCCATAGCAGTCCTTCTCTCAGGCGGGGATATGCATCGTCTTAATTGCGAAACATGAAACACATTGTGCACGTCTGCCAATTCAGCGGGTAGTTCCAGTTGATATGCAACAGTACCCACTCGAGACGTAATCGGGAATGGACCGATAAATCTGGGTGCCAACTTTCCACGGGTCTGAAATCTTTTGACTCCTTTGATAGGAGTGACTCGGAGGTATACGTGTTCTCTGGGTTCAAAACTGACCTGCCGGTGCTTTGCATCATAATAACTTTTCTGGCGAGATTTGGCCAATTGCAATCTGTCTCTGATTTCCTTAACTTGTTTCTCAGCTTCCCTCATGATATATGTTCCGAAGATATGGCTATCTCCAGTTTGAGACCAATTTAAAGGAGTGCGGCACTTACGGCCATACAGAGCTTCATACTGTGACATTTTTAGACTGGTCTGGAAGCTGTTGTTGTAGGAAAACTCGGCATATGGCAAGCAGTCTTCCCATTTAGGTCCTTGTGCTAAAGCACAGGCTCGCAACATATCTTCGAGTATTTGATTTACCCGTTCTGTCTGTCCATCCGTCTGAGGATGATAAGCAGTACTATATTTCAGTGCTGTCCCCAAGGCTTGATGGAGACGTGACCAAAAAGCGGAGGTAAACAGGGAACCTCGGTCGGAAGTGATAGTTCGGGGTACTCTGTGCAGACTGACTATTCTGGATACATACAGCTATGCAAGTTGATCTGCTCTATATCTGGTGCTGATCAGAATGAAGTGAGCAACACTGATTAGGGTGTCCACTATGACCCAGATTGCATCATTACCTCGCTGAGTCTTAGGCAATCCCGTAATGAAATCCATACAAACGTCATCTCATTTCCATTGTGAAACAGCAGCGGTTGGAGGAGTCCAGCTGGCTTCTGATGCTCTGCCTTCACCTTGTTACATATGTCGCAACAGGCCACAAAACAGGCAATGTCTTTCTTCATTCCATCCCACCAGAATATTTGTCTAAGGTCCTCATACATTTTCGTACCTCCCGGGTGAATGGAATATGAGGATTCGTGTGCTTCTGACAGGATTTTCTTCCTTAAGTCCGGTTGATTGGGTACACAAATCCGTCCACGGAATCGAAGGGTACCGAATTTGTCCTTGGAGAAATCTGGGGTCTGCTCTGACATCTGGCCCTTGGCATATCTTTGTAGATTGGTGTTAGCTGGCTAGGCCTTGCGGATCTCTTCCTCAAGTGTGGGGGTAACTTCCAAAATATTAGCGAGGCCAGCATCCACTATGAACAGGTTAGGCAATGTATTTCTTCATTCCATCCCACCAGAATATTTGTCTAAGGTCCTCATACATTTTCGTACCTCCCGGGTGAATGGAATATGAGGATTCGTGTGCTTCTGACAACATTTTCTTCCTTAAGTCCGGTTGATTGGGTACACAAATCCGTCCACGGAATCGAAGGGTACCGAATTTGTCCTTGGAGAAATCTGGGGTCTGCTCTGACATCTGGCCCTTGGCATATCTTTGCAAATTGGTGTTAGCTGGCTAGGCCTTGCGGATCTCTTCCTCAAGTGTCGGGGTAACTTCCAAAATATTAGCGAGGCCAGCATCCACTATGACCAGGTTGAGCTGAGCGATCTCCTCTTGGAGTTCTGGAGGCAATGATTTCAATATGACATTTAAGCTGACCACTACTAGGGAAAAGCCTAGCAGCAGCGCGGGTTTTGGGCCTATTAGTACTGCGGGGGCCGACGCTACTAATAAGGCACTACAGCTAACGTATAGCAGTAGCGCGGGTGCCACCCGCGCTACTACTACGTCCGTTAGTAGTAGCGTGGGTAAAAACCCGCGCTACTACTAACCCGTGCTTTGAAAAATAAAATTGAATTTATCAATTTTTTTGCCGGAATTTTCAAATTTCTGAATTATTTTAACCTCTAATCTATAATCAGCCCTCATCGCTGCTCAATTTAATCTCTAATCACCCCTCATCATTCCAAATCATCTAACTTCCCGGACGGTCACCCATCCTCTCACTACTCCAGCCTGAGCACGCTTAACTTTCGGGTTCTATTCTCCCTGGATTCCAAGTCTGCACTTGTTGTTTTCCTGACAATACTAAGATGTCAATCCTATTAACCCTCGGGAGTTTAGTTTGAGCATGAAGTCACACATTTCACTGTTTGAGTTTAAAACTATTGTTCTAAAAAACAATAATTATTTAGTAACACTAATATTTCTTGAATAAGTAGTTTCACCACATTTTGACCAAAGTTTGACCACAGTTTGACCAGATTTGACCAAAATTCCAAAAAACTGAAATAATTATTTAGTAACACTAATATTCTTGAATAATTATTTAGTAACACTAATACTTCTTGAATAAGTAGTTTGACCACAGTTTGACCAGATTTGACCAAAATTAAAAAAAATGAAATTTGAGCATAACTTTTTTTCCTTTTAGAATTTGAGGATTCTAAAAATTTGCAAACAGGCCGTAGGCGGTCTCCATCAGATGCGGATTTTCGTGCTGAACATTTTGATATATTACACGTTTTTTTCTGACATCGTATGCAAAAGTTATAGCCGTTTTACATTTTCCCTACACATTTTGCAAAACATGTCCAAATTTAAGTTTTAAATTTTCCTAACTAGTAGATGTAGTAACATAACTACATCTCGAAGGATTTTAATTTTTGAAACATTTTGATATATTATACGTTTTTTTCTAACATCGTATGCAAAAGTTATAGCCGTTTTACATTTTCCCTACACATTTTGCAAAACATGTCCAAATTTAAGTTTTTAAATTTTCCTAACTAGTAGATGTAGTAACATAACTACATCTCGAAGGATTTTAATTTTTGAAGTTTTTATCATTTTCTTTTGCTTTTTACAAAATCAAAAAGGCGATCCACAGGGGGGGGGGGGTAGAGTTTCAAAATGGGACCTTTAGTAGTAGCGAGGGTTTTTACCCCTCGCTACTACTATGGCATGTCCCGGAGGGGCACGGTTGAGACCTCTTAGTAGTAGCGAGGGGTAAAAACTTAGTAGTAGCACGGGTTTATAACCCTCGCTACTACTATGGCATGGCCCAGGGGCACGGTAGAGACCGTTTAGTAGTAGCGAGGGGTAAAAACCAGCGCTGCTGCTATCAACTTAGTAGTAGCGAGGGTTAAAAACCCGCGCTACTACTATGGCATGTCCTGCGGGGCACGGTAGAGACCGCTTAGTAGTAGCGAGGGTAAAAAACTATCGCTACTTCTATCAACTTAGTAGTAGCGAGGGTTAAAAACCCGCGCTACTAGTAAGTAGCAGTAGCGAGGGATATAAACCCGCGCTGCTAGTAAGCATCTGTGTATAAGCTTTTCCCTAGTAGTGAGGGCAGGATGAACAGTAGACGGTGGAGGGCAGGATGAACAGTAGACGGTGGAGGGCAGGATGAACAGTAGCCCGTGGAGGGGTGGTTGAACAGGAGCCCGTGGAGAGGGCTGGTTGAACAGTAGTTGGTGGAATAGCGCGCGGTGGAGGCTGGGTGAACAGGAGCCCGTGAATAAACAGTCGCAGGTGGAGGCTGGAGGAGGTCGACGTTGGATGAATAGTAGCTCGTGGAGGCTGGAGGGGGTCGACGGTGGAGATGAACAATATCCCGTGGAGTCCCGTTTTGTGGTACGCCACACCCCTCCCGATGAACAGGACCCCCGTTTCGACCGTAGGAGGTCCATTTCCTTCGTTTTGCGGTACGCCACACCCCTCCCAATCAACAGGACCCCCGTTTCGACTGTAGGGGGTTCGTTTCCTCCGTTTTGCGGTACGCCACACCCCTCCCGATCAACAGGACCCCCGTTTCGACCGTAGGAGGTCTGTTTCCTCTGTTTTGCGGTACGCCACACCCCTCCCGATCAACAGGATCCCGTTTCGAATGTAGCCAGTCGAACACAAGGCCGTTTCCTCCGTTCTGCGGTACACCAGGCCTCGTTTCCATCGCCTGTTCCGTCCAAGCCCTCCCGATGAACACGACGTATTCCGTTGCCTCCCGATGAACACGACGTATTCCGTTGCCTCCCCATGAACACGACGCATTTCGTTGCCTCCCCATGAACACGACGACGACGTTGTTTCTCCGTTCCGACCCAGCCATGTACACGAGCCCTGGCCATACGTATGCGCGAGTAGGCGTTCGAGACCGCGCCCGTATGTACACATGTGTGGCCGTATTTTCTTTCTTGCACCCTGGCCGCCTCTACTATGACACGGGCGTGCCTCTACATCCACCAGTATATATGTACGTACATATTCGCGACCAGAATGACAACGCTACGTACGCTTCGACCAGGTGTGTCCCGACTATCAGGCACTTCCTTGCCTGCGAAGATGTAGTTGGTGGGTCCCAGCAGTCAGGGGGCGAATCATTTTCTTTTTTTGCCCAGACGCACTTCCTTGCATGCGAAGGTGTAGCTGGTGGGTCCCAATAGTCGGGGGGCTGGTGGGTCCCAGCAGTCAGGGGGCGAATCGTTTTTTTTTTTTGGACGCACTTCCTTGCGTGCGAAGATGTAGCTAGTGGGTCCCAGCAGTCTGGGGGCGAATCATTTTTTCGCGAAATACGGTGGCCCGTCCGGTGAGTCCCCGCTGTCAGGTGGAGGAATAATTATTTTGTGCATAATAAGGAGGCACTTCCTTGCGGCTGCCGTGGACCCAGCTGTCAGCCTCTCCACGTATAGTACTCTTCCGATGGAAGTCGGTCGTTGACCACGTTGACCACGCCGCGCCGAGAGCACCAGGGCGGTGGTCTGGACGACGGCAAGGCCTATGAAGGGGACGACGCGGAGCCAGGGAAGACACAGCAGTGGAAGCCCGCGCGGAGAGGAGTATGAGGGTTCACTGGTTCGGCTGCGATGTGAGGCTGCCGTCGCCGCAGAATAACAGGGGGTGTGGGTGAGTAGAGGGATGGCCTGGCCAGCGGTGGGAGTCGTACGGGGCGGTGAGGCCTTCACGGCATCACAGCCGGCCATGGGAGGCAGGAGCACGCGACACGACCGGCGCTGCTTTGGGCGGCTGGAGCAAGAAGACCAGAGGTTGAAGAAGCATAGTAATTGTCCAGTTATTATAATTACATCCCATTTATTATTTCTTAAAGTCCATTTTCTTGTTAAGCCTAATGCATACCTCCTAGGAAAGTTTGCAGCCCAGCGGGGCGGAGAATAACAAGTTGACCCGGATATTGTGTACAACTGTCGGCCCAGTTAAATTGCTGATGTTGAAAAAAAACTATTTTTTATACACACATTTTAAAAAAATTGTATAGATAAAGAACATTTTTTATACACACATTTAACAATTTTTAAATACATGATTAACACTTTTTAAAACATATTTTTTAGTCAACAGTGGGCCCACAGCGAGCGGAGGAGGTCACAATACACGTATTTTTTAAATACATGATTAACACTTTTGTAAAAACAATTAGCCCACAGCGAGCCAATTAGCTCCAGTCGGCCCACAGTGGGCCGACAGGACCCAATCAGCCCACAGTGGGCCGACAGGGGCCGGTCGGCCAGCTGTAGGCCGACTGGAATCCAATCGGCCTGCTGTGGGCCGACTAGGCCCAGTCGGCCTGCAGCGCGCCGACGGTGTATTATTTTTGAAAAAATTTACCCAGCGTAATATTTATGAAAATTAATAGAAAAATGTATTATTAAAAAAATAGCGAAAAAAAGGCCTGTGTAGTATTGTACAACCTAACATGGTTACTCAGCCCATATTCAGCGACGCCGGAAAGGCCCAAACAAGGCTTCTGTACAACTTTTTGAAGTCACTGAGCTCAATTAATAACTTAAGAAAAAAGTTAGATTACAGTGGAACCTAATTAAAAGTTGTCACGAGCAAATAAATAATTCAACGGGTCCCACTTGTGCGTGTATGTGTGTGTGTGTGTGAGAGAGAGAGAGAGAGAGACCCATCGGCCGATGCTCGTAAATACATCTTTCAGCCATATGCATTGCTGATGCTCAGTAAAAACTTATATAGTTGACACAATCATATAGAACATCATAGCACGCTGAACTTGCATACACAAATTTCATGCAGGCGGCACAATCAGGATGGAAGCAGTGGATCGCTACGGGAAGGGCTATGTTGAAATCAACGAAGTCGTACATAACAGTTCATCGTCTTTAGCAATGACGGGGAAATCTCTTGAATGTTGTGCAAAGAAAACAGACAGACAACACAATAAGTTCTGCTAGCACATTAAGTTGACGTACAGCCCTTTCTAAAAAAAGTTCAGGTACAAAATTAGAACAGGTCACAATCAAATGTACTGGAATATCCGTGCTTCACACCCATAGCTCGGATTTAACTAGTATCTGACAAGATTCAGTTGTTACCTCAAATTAGAGCACATCCAGGCAGCCAGCCCTGCCTCTTCTGCCAAAGAAGCAGTGGCCTCCGCCGCGTGATGGAGTAGGCCCTGTGCCATCCATCGTTCCGAGCAACACGGGGAAAGTCTAACTTTGACTCCTGTAATGGACGTCGTCGACGGACCCTGGCACCAGCGGCGGCGGCAGGACTTCGATTGATGGATTGACCACTTCTTCGACATGCACAAACACACGATACAGGTACATCGCTAACGTGGTCCGCGGCAGCCTTGGTGGCGACGAATAGTACAACCCCGGTTCCTGCACCGGTATCTCAACACCAATCACCTTCGGTATGGTGGAAGGCTTCTTCATCCATGCCATAACCGTCAGAGCCCAGCTGTCTAGAGGAACAAACATACTTACGAGCTCACCTCCAAGGTCGTTGATAAGCTCGTTCATGGACTCGCTGTTCCAAGCACATCGAGGCATGCCGTGGAAGGTAAGCTTTGTTAAAAACTCAAGCTCAGAGGGCACCGAGCCCCATCCTGGGTGCCACCGATCAAAGCTCACGAGCGCGCCATCACAGAACAAACACCGAGAAGATTCGAACACATGACTGCAGTCGAAAGTTGTCCGGAACCTGACGGAGAAATCAGCCGGTGGCGGACAGACTTCGACGAGCAAGTCACTTATTTGGATGCCGTGCGCAATGCCAAGAGCTTTGACAAGGTCATCCGGCGAGACGGTAGGCCGGTCGCCGTTGATGGTTACCATCAGCACTTTGCCGGCAAACTGGTCGTCAAGCGCCGCCATGCCACTGTTGAGCGACAGCACGCAGCGACCGAAGGTAGGACGGACCTCAGGATCTCCGGCTCGGAGATCCGCGTTGACCGGCGACATGATAGTGCACTTGAGTACAGGGAGTACAGGAGGGGGGTTGGGGGGAACTGGAGTAGGAATCGAGATTCCAGAGGTGGGGGAGGGGCGGGAGACTGGGAATGAAAAGGTAGCATGAATTTCGAGCACGCGCCAATATGCTCTCGGCGCGCAAGCGCACAAAAACACTGGTGGCGCCCACATGTCAGCCTAAGAGTCCTTATTCTTTCTTTTTTGGAGAGCCCGGCCTTTTTTTTCAGGATCTTTTGAGAGCCCGGCCTGAGAGTCATAATCGACCTGTTTGGCATTGCGTTACTACTCGGCCCATATTCAACGACACCTCACTGGCCCAAACAAGTGTACATCATCGAAAATACACTGGGCTCAAATTATATAACTTGAAAAAAGGAGATATACTCTGAACACTGGAGAATGGTGATGCCCTCATTTAGCCCACAGTAGTTCGAGACAATAAACAGTTCGAAACAACGATATATACAACATTCAAACACTGACTAGTGACTACTACTGACATAAACAACAAGACATGAAAGTTCATAAGAAGTCTTGCTACACCACCAAAACGCACCCATCTGCAGCGCTCAGACTCTCGTGATCCAGACGAGAATGACATTCTAAACAGAAGAAACTATTACATAGTAAGAGTGACATAGACGAGGATGACCAAATGACAAGGAATATGCATAACAAAAGAAAGAACTACCCATCCAGAACCAGCAGCAAAGACAACAAAGTCATTCGAAGAGATGATCCAACACCATCACAATTTGCAGCCCCGCTTCAGCGACCAGTGATCCGGAGACACCAGTACTCCACCCTTTCGATGCAACAGCCCAATTACCTATCAATCTGAAGGCTCGAACCCCATCACTGCCTGTCGTAATTGAGACATCCAAGGATCAAAGTTAATCTGGATGCCTTTGTCATTCTCACCTTGTTTTGGCTGCAGGCTGTATCGTTGACAATCAAGGGAGTTTGCTCCCGAACTCCTAGGGCTCGCCGTGTAGACACCGTTTTCCATAGCAAACAGAGCCTCTCTGCCATCAAGGTCCTTGCCAACGGTGATCTCCTTGTTAATCAGATAATTCAGTCTGAGAAACAGAGAGTGTGAACCAAGGCTGTTTACCCGCCTCCAACTAAAAAATCCTAAAGGCCCCAACAAGTTGGTATCCTGCTCATAGACGATACGTCTCCGTCGTATCTACTTTTCCAAACACTTTTGCCCTTGTTTTGGACTCTAACTTGTATGATTTGAATGGAACTAACCCGGACTGACGCTGTTTTCAGCAGAATTGCCATGGTGTTGTTTTATGTGCAGAAAACAAATATTCTCGGAATGACCTGAAACTCCACGGAACACCTTAGAAAAAATAATAATAAATCCTCACCAAAGATGAAGACCAGGGGGCCCACACCCTGTCCACGAGGGTGGGGGGCACCCCCCCTCCAGGGCGCGCCCCCTACCTCGTGGGCCCCCTGGAAGCCCTCCGACGCCAACTCCAACTCTATATATTTGCTTTCGAAGAGAAAAAAATCAGAGAGAAGAAATCATCACGTTTTACGATACGGAGCCACCGTCAAGCCCTAAAACCTCTCGGGAGGGCTGATCTGGAGTCCGTTCGGGGCTCCGGAGAGGGGGATTCGTCACCGTCGTCATCATCAACCATCCTCCATCACCAATTTCATGATGCTCACCGCCGTGCGTGAGTAATTCCATCGTAGGCTTGCTGGACGGTGATGGGTTGGATGAGATTTATCATGTAATCGAGTTAGTTTTGCTAGGGTTTGATCCCTAGTATCCATTATGTTCTGAGATTGATGTTGCTATGACTTTGCTATGCTTAATGCTTGTCACTAGGGCCCGAGTGCCATGATTTCAGATCTGAACCTATTATGTTTTCATGAATATATGTGAGTTCTTGATCCTATCTTGCAAGTCTAGAGTCACCTACTATGTGTTATGATCCGGCAACCCCGAAGTGACAATAATCGGGACCACTCCCGGTGATGACCATAGTCTGAGGAGTTCATGTATTCACTATGTGCTAATGCTTTGTTCCGGTTCTCTATTAAAAGGAGGCCTTAATATCCCTTAGTTTCCAATAGGACCCCGCTGCCACGGGAGGGTAGGACAAAAGATGTCATGCAAGATCTTTTCCATAAGCACGTATGACTATATATGGAATACATGCCTACATTACATTGATGAATTGGAGCTAGTTCTGTGTCACCCTATGTTATGACTGTTACATGATGAACCGCATCCGGCATAATTATCCATCACTGATCCGGTGCCTACAAGTTTTCCATATACTGGTTCTCGCTTATTTACTTTCCCGCTGCTACTGTTACAATCACTACAAAATACCAAAAACATTACTTTTGCTGTCTTTACTTTTGTTGCCGCTACCACCACTATCATATTACTGTGCTACTAAACACTTTGCTGCAGATACTAAGTTTCCAGGTGTGGTTGAATTGACAACTCAGCTGCTAATACTTGAGAGTATTCTTTGGCTCCCCTTGTGTCGAATCAATAAATTTGGGTTAAATACTCTACCCTCGAAAACTGTTGCAATCCCCTATACTTGTGGGTTATCAAGACCTTTTTCTGTCACCGTTGTCGGGAGCATAGCTCTATTCTTTGAGTCACTTGGGATTTATATCTGATGGACACTATGAAGAACTTGAAAGACGCTAAGACAACAATTTATCCCTCAACTACGAGGGGAGGTAAGGAACTGCCATCTAGCTCTGCACTTGATTCACCTTCTGTTATGAGTAAGCTAGTGACACCTAAACCTGCTTCTGCTATTCATTCCGATATGTCGCATGTTATTGATGATGCCACTTCTGCTATGCATGATACTTACGATGAAACTGCTTCTATGCCTGATACTACTGTGCCCCTTAGTGAATTTCTTGAAGAACAAATTGCTAGGGCTAGAGAAAGAGAAACTGATGAATCTGAATACGATGATGATAGTGATGATGAAAATATGCCTGTTATTCCTGAAGGTTATCTTTTTAACAAAGATTCTTCTTTAGCTATTTTAGCCTACAAAGATAGATATGAGCTTAAGAGGTTATTGATTAAATGGAACAAAGAATCACTTAGAGATGAAATGAAACCTGATCCTTCTTTTGCAACTTCACCTATCTGTGTTCCTGATAAGGATTATGAATTCTCTGTTGATCCAGATATAATTACTTTGGTTGAATCTGATCCTTTTTATGGCTATGAATCTGAAACTGTTGTGGCACATCTTACTAAGTTAAATGATATAGATGCCCTGTTCACTAATGATGAGAGATCGCGTTACTTCTATATACTCAAAATATTTTTGTTCTCATTAAAGGGCGATGCTAAGATATGGTTTAATTCTCTTGATCCTGGTTGTGTGCGTAGTCCCCAGGATATGATTTATTACTTCTCTGCTAAATATTTCCCTGCTCATAAGAAACAAGCTACTTTGAGGGAAATATACAACTTTGTGCAAATTAAAGAAGAGAGTCTCCCACAAGCTTGGGGGAGGCTTCTCAAGTTACTCAATGCTTTGCCTGATCGTCCTCTTAAGAAACCTGAAATACTTGATATCTTTTATAATGGACTAACCGATGCTTCCAGAGATTACCTGGGTAGTTGTGCTGGTTCTCTTTTCAGGGAAAGAACACTGGCTGAAGCTGAAATTCTATTGAATAATATGTTGACAAATGAAAATAACTGGGCACCTCCTGAGCCAGCCCATGAGCCAGCTCCTGCTCCAATTATTGAGCCTATTCCTAAACCAACTCCGAAGAATAGAGGTGTTCTATTTCTCAGTCCTGAAGATATGCAAGAGGCAAAGAAGTCTATGAAAGAAAAAGGTATTAAAGCTGAAGATGTTAAGAATTTACCTCCTATTGAAGAAATACATGGTCTTCATTTACCGCCTGTTGAAGAAGTATATGATCTTAATCCTTTATTTATTGAAGAACCTCCTGATCCCAATATCCCGGCACAGGTAGTAAAGGTAAATTCTCTCTATAGATTTGACGAAGGTGATATCCCTCACTATAAAATTGCTAGTCAGTGCTTGGATGAGTTTGATAACTTTATGTTTAAGCAAGACGACTTCAATGCTTATTTTGGTAGACAATTAAAAGAAAATTCTTATAAGATTAGATGCTTGGGTGATTACATGGCTAATATTAGAGGTGAACTTAAACTTGTTAGCAAACATGCTTCTATGGTTACCACTCAAGTAGAACAAGTACTTAAAGCTCAAAAAGAAGTGCTTGATGAAATGAATAATAAGAAAAATGATTATGATGTTAGAGTGGCTACTAGAACTGGTAGAATGACTCAGGAACCTTTGTATCCTGAAGGCCACCCTAAGAGAATCGAGCAAGAATCTCAGAGAAATAATATTGATGCACCTAGTTGTTCTAAAAAGAAGAAAAAGAAAAATGATAGAACTATGCAAACTCCTAGTGAACCTATTGCTAAACCACCTGATAATCCAAATGATATATCTATGTTTGATGCTGAAACACAATCTGGTAATGAACATGAACCTAGTGAAAATACTAATGATGATGTTCATGATGATGCTCAACCTAGTAATGATGATGATGTAGAAGTTGAACCTGCTATTGATCTTGATAACCCACAATCAAAGAATCAACATTATGATAAAAGAGACTTTGTTGGTAGGAAAAATGGTAAAGAAAGAGAACCATGGGTTCATAAACCCATGCCCTTTCCTCCCAAACCATCCAAGAAAAAGGATGATGAGGATTTTGAGCGCTTTGCTGAAATGATTAGACCTATCTTTCTACGTATGCGATTAACTAATGTGCTCAAAACAAATCCTTATGCTAAATATATGAAAGATATCATTACTAATAAAAGAAAGATACCGAAAGCTGAAATTTCCACCATGCTTGCTAATTATACTTTTAAGGGTGGAATACCAAAGAAACTTGGAGATCCCGGAGTACCTACTATACCTTGCTCCATTAAAAGAAATTATATTAAAACTGCTTTAAGTGATCTTGGAGCCGGTGTTAGTGTTATGCCCCTCTCTTTATATCATAGACTTGACTTGAATAAGTTGACACCTACTGAAATATCTTTGCAAATGGCTGATAAATCAACTGCCATACCTGTCAGTATTTGTGAGGACGTGCCTGTTGTGGTTGCAAACGTTACTATTTTAACGGACTTTGTTATTCTTGATATTCCCGAGGATGATAGTATGTCTATTTTTCTTGGAAGACCTTTTCTTAATATTGCAGGGGCTGTTATTGATTGCAACAAAGGCAATGTCACTTTTCATGTTAATGGTAATGAGCATACGGTACACTTTCCGAGGAAACAACCTCAAGTCCATAGTATCAACTCTATTGTAAAAATTCCATCGATTATATTTGGAGGTTTTGAATTTCCTCTTCCTACTGTCAAAAAGAAATATGATATACTTCTTATTGGGGATGTGCATATTCCCGTTGAGGTAACATAGTGTTATTCGAAATTTCTCCGGTTTCATGATTATCGGAATGAGTTTTTAACAGGACTTGATCAACCTTGTTAGTGGATTCTTTTTTATGAGCATGAGATGGATGAAACTAGAAGCACAAACTTCTGTACCCCTTCTATACTTTCTGTAATTTAGTAGAAATAAAGTAAAAATAGTATTTCACTGTCTGTTTCCTGGCTTATCCCTGCAATACAAAAATATCCCGAAAATAAAAGTCCTCAGAATGCCATGCCAATTTAATATGATTTTTTCGGGAATATTTGAGGCTTTATTGTGAAAAAATTACCGCGGGAGGAGCTGCCACCTGGCCACGAGGGTCGTGGGCGCGCCCCGGTCCCTAGGGCGGCCCCCTACCTTGTGGGCCCACGGTGGCCCTCCTCCACTTATCCCAGCACCCATCTTCTTCCTCTGTCTCACACAAACCCAAAAAACCAACTCAAGCACGAGTTCCAGCCACTTTTGTTGTGATTTTCGGTCTCTTTGCTCAAAGCACCTCTCGCAAAACTGCTTGGGGAGATTGTTCCTTGGTATGTGACTCCTCCATTGGTCCAATTAGTTTTTGTTCTAGTGCTTTATTCTCTGCAAATTTGTGCTGCATAGGTGACCATGTTCTTGAGCTTGCATGTCAAATTTATATGGTTCCAAGTAGTCCTAATGCTTGATATAGGCTCTAGGCACTTGCAGGAGTAGTTGCTATCAGTTTTATTGAAGTTGGTTCACTTTTGTTTGAAGTTACTAAAAATTTCAGAATTTTTTTAGAGAAAAACAATATGCTTAGGAAGATGTTCCAAGGAGGTTCCTCTAAGAAGCAAGGACCCAGGATTGCTATGCGTGATGCTGACGAGGATCACTAGCATACATTTTCCCGTGTTACGCTATTTTGCTTTATTTGCTAGTCGATGCCTTATTGGTCATGGGAACTGCGGGAACTTTAGTGTTCCTGATATTATTATTCTGTTCCATGGTTTATACCGCGACAACACTGTCAGTATGGGCGGAATTATTGCTAGGCGGTTGAGTCTGAACCGTACTAAAGGCCCCATCTTTGGAGGCATTTATGCTTCCCGTCTTGCTGCACACTTTAACATAGCTATTAGGCATTATGAGAAAGAAGAAAAATTGCTGCTTGATGCTTATTTGGATTTTAAGAGCATGATAGCCCATGATTTTCTTGTTAAGGACAGGAATGGAGAGCTTAAATACAAGTTATACTTTGATAAACATTATCCTGAAACTATTACGTTGCCTGCTCCTTCTTTGTTTAATTTTGTAGGACCCTATCTCGTTACGTGGGCTACCGTCCAAGCTTACAAGAACTCTGCACCAGCCCCGGAACCGGAACCACAAGATGAGCCTCCAAGACAATCTGTTTATTCTTCCAGAGACGACTGTCAGCCAGCGCCAGTCAGAGTCTTCTTCATCATCATAGTATGATCCCAACTATTCTTCGTCGCAGTACGACCCCAGCTACACCTACGGGTATCCGCCAGGCTATCCCTAGCAATAAACCAACTTAGGCCAAAAGCCTAAGCTTGGGGGAGTACGTATTTCTCACCGACATTACATTTATGTTCACACACACACTCATTGCTAGATGTCGGTGCTCATACTCTTTCACTGTAATATCCATGCTAGTTTATTTTCTTTTTTCCTGCTTTCTTCTTGTGTGTTTGTTAAACCTTAAGAAAAACCAAAAAAATTAGTAGTAGTTTACTTTTTTGCTGTAGTGATAATTAAAAAGAAACCCAAAAATATTTCATGTTCTTCTTTTGCTTGTTGGGAGCTTTCCCGTGTAAATAGTTTTTCTTTTCTTTTCTTTTCTTTGGGGGTCAGTAGGAGAAGACCATGATTAAATTGCTGAAGTGGCTCTTATATGCATTATTGTTGAATTAACCAAAGAGCCCATATTGCCTGTCTTCTCCTGTTTATTGAATGCTCGCAGATTTCAGCTTAGTCCAATGCACGTGCACTCGTATTATTATTCACACCGTTCGGTCGTGCAAGTGAAAGGCAATTATGATGACATATGTGATGGACTGACTGAGATGAGAAAAGCTGGTATGAACTCGACCTCTTTTGTTTTTGTAAATATGATGAGCCCGTCGTTCCTGATTCAGTTTATTATGAATAAACATGTTTGCAATGAGAATTAGAGATCATAGTTGCTTGTGCCATGCTTGATTAGCTATGAGTTATAATGATTTACCTTGCGTGCCAACATGCTATTGAGATGATTATGATGTGGTATGATGGGGTGGTATCCTCCTTTGAATGATTTAAGTGACTTGACTTGGCACATGTTCACGCATGTAGTTGAAACAAATCAACATAGCATTCACGATATTTATGTTCATGGAGGATTATATCCTACTCATGCTTGCATCCAATGTTTATTATTTTTGATGCATGTACATGGCTGTTGTCGCTCTCTAGTTGGTCGCTTCCCAGTCTTTTGCTAGCCTTCACCTGTACTAAGCGGGAATACTGCTTGTGCATCCAATCCCTTAAACCCCAAAGTTATTCCAGATGAGTCCACTATACCTTCCTATATGTGGTATCTACCTGCCGTTCCAAGTAAATTTGTATGTGCAAAACTCTAAACCTTCAAACAAATATTCTGCTTTGTATGCTCGAATAGCTCATGTATCAACCAATGTTGTCCTTATCTTCCGTGTTAGGCGGGTTATTCTCAAGAGGAGTGGACTCCGCTCCTCACTCATGAGAAAATGGCTGGTCACCGGGATGCCCAGTCCCATGCTTTATGCAAACTAAATCAAAACTAATTGCAAACAAAACTCTCCCTGGGACCTGATGTATGTTGGAGACACTCGTTGTTTCGAGCAAGTCATGGATTGATGCTTGTTGGTGGAGGGGGAGTATAAACTTTACCATTCTGTTTGGGAACCACCTGTAATGTGTTTAGCATGGAAGATATCACCATCTCTTAGTTGCTATGTTGACAATGAAAGTATACCGCTCAAAATGCAATTTATCTCTATTTCAAAACCGAGCTCTGGCACCTCTACAAATCCCTGCTTCCCTATGCGAAGGGCCTATCCATTTACTTTTATGTTGAGTCATCACCCTCTTATTAAAAAGCACTAGCTGGAGAGCACAGCTGTCATTTGCATTCATCACTATTAATCTATGTTGGGTATGACTATGATTGGATCTCTTTTACCATGAATTACAATGTCTAGTCAGTCCTTGATCTTCAAATGTGCTCTGCATTTATGTTCTGCGGTCTCAGAAAGGGCTAGCGAGATACCATCTTGTTATATCATATTATGGTTGTTTTGAGAAAGTGTTTTCATCCGAGATTTATTATTATGGCTTGCTAGTTGATTATGCTATTGATATGAGTAATTATGAGACCTGAGAATTATTGCAAATGTGGTTAGTTATGATCTATGCTGAAAACTTGAATGCTGGCTTGACATAGTTAGAACAACAAGAGCAAACAGAGTCTGTAAAAGTTTTTCTTTCTTTCTTTCAGTTTGTCAACTGAATTGCTTGAGGACAAGCAAGGGTTTAAGCTTGGGGGAGTTAATACGTCTCCGTCGTATCTACTTTTCCAAACACTTTTGCCCTTGTTTTGGACTCTAACTTGTATGATTTGAATGGAACAAACCCGGACTGACGCTGTTTTCAGCAGAACTGCCATGGTGTTGTTTTGTGTGCAGAAAACAAATATTCTCGGAATGACCTGAAACTCCACGGAACACCTTAGAAAAAATAATAATAAATCCTCACCAAAGATGAAGACCAGGGGGCCCACACCTTGTCCACGAGGGTGGGGGGCGCCCCCCCCCCCCCCCTCTAGGGCGCGCCCCCCTACCTCATGAGCCCCCTGGAAGCCCTCCGACGCCAACTCCAACTATATATATTTGCTTTCGGAGAGAAAAAATCAGAGAGAAGAAATCATCGCGTTTTACGATACGGAGCCGCCACCAAGCCCTAAAACCTCTCGGGAGGGCTGATCTGGAGTTCGTTCAGGGCTACGGAGAGGGGGGCTCGTCGCCGTCGTCATCATCAACCATCCTCCATCACTAATTTCATGATGCTCACCGCCGTGCGTGAGTAATTCCATCGTAGGCTTGCTGGACGGTGATGGGTTGGATGAGATTTATCATGTAATCGAGTTAGTTTTGTTAGGGTTTGATCCCTAGTATCCATTATGTTCTGAGATTGATGTTGCTATGCTTAACGCTTGTCACTAGGGCCCGAGTGCCATGATTTCAGATCTGAACCTACTATGTTTTCATGAATATATGTGAGTTCTTGATCCTATCTTGCAAGTATATAGTCACCTACTATGTGTTATGATCTGGCAACCCCGAAGTGACAATAATCGGGACCACTCCCGGTGATGACCATAGTTTGAGGAGTTCATGTATTCACTATGTGTTAATGCTTTGTTCCAATTCTCTATTAAAAGGAGGCCTTAATATCCCTTAGTTACCAATAGGACCCCGCTGCCACGGGAGGGTAGGACAAAAGATGTCATGCAAGTTCTTTTCTATAAGCACGTAGGACTATATACAGAATACATGCCTACATTACATTGATGAATTGGAGCTAGTTCTGTGTCACCCTATGTTATGACTGTTACATGATGAACCGCATCCGGCATAATTATCCATCACTGATCCGGTGCCTACAAGTTTTCCGTATACTGGTTCTCGCTTATTTACTTTCCCGCTGCTACTGTTACAATCACTACAAAATACCAAAAACATTACTTTTGCTGTCTTTACTTTTGTTGCCGCTACCACCACTATCATATTACTGTGCTACTAAACACTTTGCTGCAGATACTAAGTTTCCAGGTGTGGTTGAATTGACAACTCAGCTGCTAATACTTGAGAGTATTCTTTGGCTGCCCTTGTGTCGAATCAATAAATTTGGGTTAAATACTCTACCCTCGAAAATTGTTGCGATCCCCTATACTTGTGGGTTATCAATAGACGTAACAGCCACTGTCCCGATACTCACGTATTACACGGTGCTTGTATACAGTGGGGGTTTTGCAATATAACTTTTCTGGCTCATGTGTCCGAATGATCATCAGTCTTTTGCCGTCGTCTGATCGAGCGAGGAACCAGTTGTGCTTCCCTGTTTTTGGCAAAGGTGGTGTGATTACAAAGGGCAGTAACTGTAGGGACACTGCATCATATCAAAAAGGATAATGCAAGAAACAGCATTGATATGTCCCTGTTGGAACTGGGAGGAAAATACAGGGAAATGTATACTGGGTTCGAAAATAAAGAAGTGCCATCCATGGTTATACTCATGTTATCTCGCAATCGATTCTTCACAGGAAACTATCATGTCATGGATGTTATGTAATCATGTTCTGTCCTCACAAACAAATTCTTCAAGGTAACTAACAGACCATGCATTGTTATATACTCGTGTTCTGTGGGCAAACTTTTTGTGAGGATATTATTCTAGCCATTGATTGCTGAAGGGCGAATATAGGTATGTACACATGGTAAGCATTGGAGGATTTCACTACTTCCAAATATAGAGTTCTCCATATGCACATTTACTTCCCTAATGTATGGTTAGATGAAACCAACAGTGTGGTGCATGTTTCTACATCATGAAAATGAGGAAACTAACATGGCCATTGATACACACTCATATTTAGTACTAGTATATAGATTACTGTAAAATAAGGATAATATTCATATATCCCTAACCGTTTGATTATTCAGGGTACAAATTGGCTGTAATGACATGGTCACAATCGCATGAATTAACTCATTCCAAATATAGCTGATTTAGGGCGTCTCTAATACATTGACATAGTTCTACTCAAATTCTGCTCAAACAGAGATATGCCAAGCATCACAAAAATTTCAAACAGTGTCATGGCGTCATTATTAACATGAGAGGAAACAACTTACACGCGTCGTCCAAGCAATACGTGGTGCCATCAGCTTTGTCGATCGCGTAGATGATGCCATTGTGTTCAATAGCATCACAGAAGTGTGTATCAGCTTTGACGATGATCCACTGCGAGCCGAGTTGTCTCCAGCTAAAGAAGGCACCGGCGTAAAGATAGGCGAGTCCACGGTCGAACAAGGCAATTAGCTTGAAGTCTGCGTAATTCGCATGTCGTGTGGGCACTTGGCAGATTACAATCTTCTTCAAAACAAGGTCCGTCCAACTGACGTAGTAATCTAGATGACTTGGACCGCGATTGTAATAATCTATATAATCCAACAGAGGAAGGATAATCTCATGGGAGGTTTGGAAGTTCACGAGCACCAACTTTTTACCGTCTTCTCTGAAGGCAGCCATCCAAGAAGAAGAAGAAGAAGAAGAAGAAGAAGAAGAAGAAGAAGAAGAAGAAGAAGAAGAAGAAGAAGAAGAAGAAGAAGAAGAAGAAGAAGAAGAAGAAGAAGAAGAAGAAGAAGAAGAAGAAGAAGAAGAAGAAGAAGAAGAAGAAGAAGAAGAAGAAGAAGAAGAAGAAGAAGAAGAAGAAGAAGAAGAAGAAGAAGAAGAAGAAGAAGAAGAAGAAGAAGAAGAAGAAGAAGAAGAAGAAGAAGAAGAAGAAGAAGAAGAAGAAGAAGAAGAAGAAGAAGAAGAAGAGAAGAAGAAGAAGAAGAAGAAGAAAGAAGAAGAAGAAGAAGAAGAAGAAGAAGAAGAAGAAGAAGAAGAAGAAGAAGAAGAAGAAGAAGAAGAAGAAGAAGAAGAAGAAGAAGAAGAAGAAGAAGAAGAAGAAGAAGAAGAAGAAGAAGAAGAAGAAGAAGAAGAAGAAGAAGAAGAAGAAGAAGAAGAAGAAGAAGAAGAAGAAGAAGAAGAAGAAGAAGAAGAAGAAGAAGAAGAAGAAGAAGAAGAAGAAGAAGAAGAAGAAGAAGAAGAAGAAGAAGAAGAAGAAGAAGAAGAAGAAGAAGAAGAAGAAGAAGAAGAAGTCCATTCTTGTAAAAAAAATTATTCCCTCTCGGTGTATATTGATATAGATGGACTATTTCGATGGTGTGCATGTCTTTGGAACAGTGTAGTAGCGTGGGTCCGCTTGAGTATAAGGAAATATTTATCCGCATATATAGCTTTCTCTGCTACTCCTTCCAGTGATCGGTATGCAGTGCATGTGTGCGTAGACATGACAGCTTGTCCATGGAAGTTCAACTACGGCGACCATCACGTTTCATCTCGCGATTCCCACGACGCCTCTCCAACCCACGGCACCACGCCCCTCGACGTGCGCCTCACCCCTCTCGGCCGCACCGCCCCTCTGCCTTTGTGTGCATGACATGTGGGCCACCTAAAATGCGGCGGGCATCAAGTTTCTACCACAGCCACCCGTGATTCCCACGATGCCGCTCGAACCCATGAAACCACACGCCCCCTGACCTGCGGCTCACCCCTCTTGGCTCCACTGCCCCTCTGCCTACGGGAGCATTACATGTGGACCAGTCACCTATCGGGTCCACATGTTATTGACTCAAAGGTAGGTGTAGTAAGGCGCTGAAGCTCAGTCCCGACGGCCCTGAGAGGGAAATGTAACTCCTGCGCCAGGGCTTATGGTGCTCCCGCAGCACGAACTCGTGCCAAACTCGAGATTTGTTTCTTTACTATACATGCACACAACGATTTAATGGACATTGTAATCTCAACATGTGATGGGGAGCTCTAAATTTGAATTTGAAACTTATAAAACGAAAAGATTTAAAACAAATAAACTGGGAGAGAGGGAGTATATCGTAGGATGTGTCCCATACAAAATAAGTCCCCTGGTTTGTCACCGTGAAGATGCGGTTAGAAAGGAGCACAGCGTCTTCCTACTCGTACGACAACAAATCAGCCGCAGACAGCATGGTCCGCCTTTGACCGCCATGTGCAAGGTTCGTGCTATCTTATTCAATCTCACCATGGTTCCATCGTACCAATTCATGCGGTGGCCCGTTGCATGGCTGATCCCAATGTTGGACAAAGGTTCTATAGGAACGGTGTCACCATTGTAAATGTTGTGGAAATTGATGTTGGTACCCTCCCGTACATATGCAAGCCAATCTCCACTCGCACCGAGCCTAACCTGTGAAACAGTGGGCAGGGGGAGAATTAGGAAATGGACATGGAATAGTCTTTAGAATGCATTTACTATGTGATCAAACTCATCTTACCTGCTCATCAGAGGAAATCCGAGTGCCCCTCAACATCGGCATCTCAAGGGGCGTCAACTTGCAACTACGGCCACGCCGCGCTGGAGAGACCCCCAAGGAAACATCCTCGTGCGTTCCACGGAACATCAAGATGCATTTGTATGAGTAGTTTATCTTGTGAGAGAAAAGGATGAACGAGGGAATAATACTTGTTCACGTGCTTGAAATATAAACACTCTAGTTTTGATATACATGTGTCAGCAGACATGACAGCTTGTCCATGGAAGTTGAACCACGACGACCATCACGTTTCTTGTTTCTACCACTGCCACACCCACACGCGATTCCCACGACATAGCTCCAACCCACGGCACGATGTCCCCCGACATGGACATGGATCCTCTGACATGGCTATCATTGCCTTGCCCTACCTTTCCTTCGCTGACAGGTGGGACCCACGCTTATGGGTCCCACATGTTAGTGACAAAATGGTAGGATTGTTTACGTCAGGGGATCCTCATCCCCCCGACGTGCCCCTCATCCCTCTCGGCCCCACCGCTCCTCTGCCTTTGTGTGCATGACATGCGGGCCAGCTGAACTGCGGCGACCATCAACTTTCTACCACAGACACACCCGATTGGACGCGGTTTGCCTACTCCGCTGCTGTGCTCCAATCCGTACTCCCGCACCATCGAATTTTCATCCAGCGACTGTGACACATTTCGTCCCGGGCATCAATCCTCAGCTGGAGTACTTATGTACTATAGGTAGTACCCGCCGGTGTGGCCATCTACGCCTCGTAACTCCCCGACGCCCAGCTGTGGCACCCTCGCCACGACCACGCCACCACCGGCCGGTTCATCTCGAATGAGTGAGTCGCGAACCACGCCACCACCATGAGAATGACATGTGGGCCAGCCGCATTTAAGGTCCGCAAGTCATTGACTCATAGGCCGGGCACTAAGCCACTGAAGTTCGGTCCCGTGGGCCCCAAGAGGGAAATGTAACTCCCGCGGCAGGCCTTGTGGTGCTCCCGCAGTACAAGCTCGTGCCAAAACTGGAATTTGTTTCTTACTACTACTCCTACCAACTAGTACTAGTAAGGTACATGTGCATTGCACGCATGAGATTCTGGGGGTTTGTGCATTATGCTTCTACATGTGGAGCTTTCTAGATTCTAACATGTGGCAAAATCTCGTGGAATGTAAGGTTAGGAAAGTTTGATTAACTTAGGTGAGTGTTTGGTTCAAGCCACACCTTAGGCAAGCTACACTAAGGCCCCACATGACATACACACAATCTAAGATGACTTATTCACCTAGACAGAGGGAGTAGTGTTTCTACCAAGATGCCCGCGCATTGCACGAAGTTGATGGAAAAGGTAAGCACAACTTATAAATTGACGATGGAGTACTAGTTACAGTGATGCATATAATTAAGCAAAGGGATCGCACATGTCGGTATTGACTGGAACGAGAATGCAACAGCACAATAAGAATTAAGGCCACGATGATGTGATCACAGTGGTGGTTACAGAAGGCAAGAAGAAAGATGGATCCACGAACGTACGACCTCCTCCTCCTCAACTTAGTGCGTCGGGCCACCGACTGGCGGCTAAGGAGCGGCGGCTTTTGTGGCGAGGTCGAGGTGCTTCTCAGCAAAGGCATCCAAGGCTTCCAGCCGGTTGAGGAAGGCCAACCTCGTAGCGTCCTCACTGGCCTTGTAGATACCTATGTACATGATTTGCTCGTACACGTGGATGTGTAGGTCGACGAATTCTTGCAGGGCGAGGCACCTCGCGGCAAGCGCGACCTCCAGGTGGACATTCTTCGTGGCATCGGCGGGCAGTCGCAGGGCCACCAGTGCTTGAAAGAGGTTCCGGCCATGGAGGCCGATTAGGGTGGCAGGCAATGAGGAGCCCGGGCGCGCGGGCTGGAGGAGTACGGCGATGTCGTCCGCGAGCTTCTTGATGACGGTGAACTTGTTGCTGGTGTCAACGATCATCTGGTCCAACTGAGAGTCATAGTTGGCGTCGACGGCGGCCATCCACCAGCCGGTCTCCAACACCGTCTGGAGACGATCCTCGGCGCCATGCCGTAGGCCGGCGTCGTGGACCATCTAGCGCAGCCGCTGGCCGCTCACTCGCATCGCCGCCATGGGTCTAGAGTGAGCTCTTTTGCGCTTAGTGTAGGTGCTTAGGCAAATGCTTAGGTGCGTACGATGTGGTAGATGCATTGGAATGGAGGGCGCCTTTATATAAGGGCAATGAGGGCAAACTACGTTGCATTCACATCGTGCAGCCTCTTTTACCAGACCTCCTCCCGTTACTTCCCTCATGCATTAATTAAAGGAGGATGCATTGGCCGTTCAACATATCGGGAACCGCTACTCCCTCCCTCGTCTGCATTAAAGCCTTATCGGGAACTGCGCCGCCCGCTGTCAAATCGAATACTCCCTCCGTCTAGGTGAGTATTAAGTCATCTTACGAAAAGCACTCGTTTCTTCACATTATATACGTACAATATATATGGCCAACATCATATAGCCAGCAATTTAGTTGTCAAAGAATTTCAGGGTGCTTAGTTTTGTTAAAGAATTCCAGGGTGCTTAGTTTTATTTGAGGGGTGGGTTGTTGTAGGATCGGAAGTATGTCTAGAGGGGGGGTGATTAGACTACTTGACCAAATAAAAATCTATCCTTTTCCCAATTTTAGTTCTTGGCAGATTTTGGCTATCTTAGCACAAGTCAAGCAATCTTCACACAATTCAAGCAAGCATGCAAAGAGTATATGAGCAGCGGAAAGTAAAGCATGCAACTTGCAAGAATGTAAAGGGAAGGGTTTGGAGGATTCAAACGCAATTGGAGACACGGATGTTTTTGTCGTGGTTCCGATAGGTGGTGCTATCGTACATCCACGTTGATGGAGACTTTAACCCACGGAGGGTAACGGTCGCGCGAGTCCACGGAGGGCTCCACCCACGAAGGGTCCATGAAGAAGCAACCTTGTCTATTCCATCACGGCCGTCGCCCACGAAGGACTTGCCTCACTAGCGATAGATCTTCACGAACTAGGCGATCTCATTGCCCTTACAAACTCCTTGGTTCAACTCCACAATCTTGTCAGAGGATCCCAAGTGACACCTAGCCAATCTAGGATACACCACTCTCCAAGAAGTAACAAATGGTGTGTTGATGATGAACTCCTTGCTCTTGTGCTTCAAATGATAGTCTCCCCAACACTCAACTCTCTCTCACAGGATTTGGATTTGGTGAAAAGAAGATTTGAGTGGAAAGCAACTTGGGGAAGGCTAGAGATCAAGATTAATATGGTAGGAATGGAATATCTTGAGCTCAACACAAGGGTAGGTGGTTCTCTCTCAGAAAATGTGTATTGGAAGTGAAGATCTGTTCTGATGGCTCTCTCCACGAATGAAGAGTGGGTGGAGGGGTATATATAGCCTCCACACAAAATCTAACCGTTACACACAATCTGCTAAACTCGGTGGGACCGAATCGTTAAACTCGGTCGGACCTATTCAGCAAACCTAGTGACCGTTAGGATTTTCGGTGGGACTAAGATGCAACTCGGTAGGACCGATATGGTTAGGGTTAGGGCATAACATAATCTCGGTGTGACCGATTACACAAACTCGGTGGGACCGATTTTGGTAATAAGCTAACCAGAGTGTTGGCCAGGTAAACTTGGTGGGACCGATTCGCTCTTTTCGTTGAGACCGAAATGTTACGAAAGGGAAACAGTGAGTTTACATTGCAATCTCGGTGGGACCGATCGCTCACTTCGGTTGGACCGAAAAGTTACGAAGGGAAACAGAGAAATTGCAATCCCATCTCGGTGAGACCGAGATCCCTATTGGTGAAACCGAATTGCTAGGGTTTGTGGCAGTGGCTATGACATGTGAAACTCGGTGGCTCCGGATAGAAAGAATCGGTGGGGCCGAGTTTGACTTTAGGTTTGGGTCATATGTGGATATGGAAAGGTAGTTGAGGATTTTGGAGCATATCACTAAGCACATGAAGCAAGAGGCTCATTAAGCAACACCTCATCCCTCCTTAATAGTATTGGCTTTTCCTTTGGACTCAGTGTGATCTTGGATCACTAAAAATGTAAAATTTAGAGTCTTGTTCTTGAAGCTTGAGCCAATCCATTGTCCTTGTAATTTTGAGGGATCCACTTTCCTCATCCATGCCATGCCATCTATTGAGCTTTTCTGAAATATTCATCTTGGAATGATGTTAGCTCAATGAGCTATATGTTGTTAGGAATTACCAAAACCACCCTGGGATAGTTGCACTTTCAATCTCCCCCTTTTTGGTAATTCATGACAACATATAGATCAAAGCTTCGAGAAATGATAATAAGAATGGAATATATCGTCGCTTTGAGAAGTATGTGATAAGTAAGAGCTCCCCCTAAATTTGTGCATATTTAAGATTTGCTTTGGACTGCAATCATCACCAAGCAAAGTGAATGATCAACATATGGATAAATTGATAGTAACATCCAACAAGCATTAAGCGTAGCTTATGATCAAACACATGATCATCAATGTCTCACAGATAAAAGCATAGTATCTCAAGCACTCAAAAGCAACAAAAAGTTCAACCAAGAAGACAAGAGAGAACAAATGCAAACTCTCTCTCTCTCTCGAAGCCGATGATCTATACATTTTTCTCCCCCTTTGGCAACAAGTTACCAAAAAGTTCATAGAAAATGCATAGGACTAAACGACTCTCAGGCTTGGTCTTCAGGTGGTGGTTCGGAGAACTCCAAGAACGAAGGCTTCAGTCGATGTAGATGGAGCTGCTGGGGTAGGAGCTGGAGCTGGTGGAACAGAAGCTGTAGCTGGTGCAGAAGTGGTGGCTCTGGTGTCAGGAATTGGTACTGCAGATGATCTCTCGGCTCTGGGCACCCTGGCAAATGCATCAGTTGTGGTCTTGCCCTTCCTCTCCTGCATATCTTCTTGTAGTAGTTCCATAGCAGACTGGACCTCTGTCACCTTCACATCTAGGTCATAGAACTTTTGTTCCATGATTCTTTCCAAACTCTCTTGGTTTTGAGTTAGGGTGGCCAGTCCTTTCTCAATCCTCAGAGTGGATGCTATCAGGTAACTTAGATGCTCCTGCTTGTTCTTCAAGAAATACTCAGATGCTTCCTCTTGAGTTGGCATCCTGGCAGCTTTCTCCATCTTTGCCTTCTACTTCTTTGCTTGAGCATGTGCAGATGATGGTTCATCCTTGTTCATGACAACCTGATTGTCTTCAAAGTCTGGATGGATGGGCAGGTGTTCCTTGTCCAGCAGGTATGTGCCTGTGCCCATCTTTGAGTTTACCAGCTCTTGAATTTATGGGGCATATCCACAGCTCCTCTTCTGATCAGATGTTGTTCTCTTAATGGTCTCTACCATGAGGCTCATCACCTTGAACTTCTGTGGCACATCAAATACATGGAGCATGTTTATTGCATGGCCTCGGATCATCTCGTGATCACCTGACTTGGGCAATAGAGTGTGCCTCAGAATCCAATTAATAGTGGGCAGCCCTGACAGAAGATAATGCACTGAGCCAAACTTGAAAGTATCAAGTGCCTTGTTTGGGATCTCCTTGTACATGTTGGACATGGAATTGTGATCCATCTTCTTCTTGGCATATATGTCCAGGTCATCTTCCTGTTCTTCTGAGGCATTGATGAGATGTGCCCACTCAGCAACTGTTGACTGATATCGGGTTCCTTCTGACATCCACACAATCCTGCCATCTGGATAGAAGTGTGCTGTGGAGTAGAATTGCATGATCAGCTCTTCATTCCACTTTGTGAGCTTCTGCCCAACAAAGTCTGCAACTCCACAACCCTTGAAGCCGTCATATACTCCAGGATAGTGCTCTTCATTCTCCTTGATGTACTCCCAATCAACCCATCTCATGTCACAAACTATGGGCTTCTTATCAAGCAGCACTGTCTCATAGAAATCCTGCTGTTCCTTGGTATGAAACCTGTAATCCACAACAGTTCTTCTCCTTGAAGCATATGGATCTGCTTCTCTCCACTTCTTCAGCCCTGAATCTCTTCTAATCTTCATGTCCTCAGCCACATGATGAGCATCATTGTGGTCTGGGATCTTGGGCTTAAGCTTCCTGAGCACTTGACCTTCTTCTTCTTCAGTAATGTCAGGCACTAGGGCCTTGTTCTTTTCAGCAGCAGATATGTTTCTGGTGTTTCTCTTTGGTGCACTCTTGGGCTTAGATGCAGCTTTGGGTGTTTCCTTGGGCTTGGATGCAGTAGCCCCTGACCGTATGGCATCTCCCATGAGTTTTTGTGCCTTCGGTGCTGGTGCAGCAACCTCTTCTTCTTCTTCATCTGAGTCTCTCCTCATAGAGAGTTTACCAAGAACTCTGGCAGTGGTAGTCCTGACTCTCTTCTTCTTCTTATCTTGGCCACTTGCTTCCTCTTCTGATTCCATGGTGAGCTCCATGGTTTCTTCAGGTACAGCCTTCCTAGGCTTGGAGGTAGGAACTCTTCTTGCAGGTGCCTTTTTCTGCATTTCAGGTTTGATGGCTGCAGCTGAGCCATACTCTTTCTTGAGCACCTTCTTCTTGGATGTGGCTTCCTCTTCTGCCACATAGTCCTCATCCTCTGATTCAGAGGTTCTCTTCTTGCTTGCTCTAGTGGCAGCTTTGGGCAGATTGCTTGGGGTGCTCCTGCTGCCCTCATCAGAACTGCTAGAGGGACTAGTGCCCTCACTCAATTGAGCCTGCTCCTCAGATCTGTTCTGGCTATCACTCCAATCAGACATGTTGAAGTACAGACTGCTGGCCCTGTGAATAGTTTATAGATGAGATAGAGTGGATGAGCATCACAAAATGCAGAGGTTTTTGCAAAAGAATGAGTCAAAAAGTTAGTTTTAGTTTTTCACAGAAAGCATTTCGGATCGACCGATCTGCAAACTCGGTGATACCGAAGCAGCTTTTGGAACCAAAACTAGTGAACTCGGTCAGACCCAGTCACAGTTCGGTGGCACCGAGACTGCTAGGGTTTCACAAAGTCCTGAACTCGGTCTCACCGATTTGTAATTCTCGGTCAGACCGAGAACCACATGTGCAATGGCCGTGGCCGAATCGGTGGAACCGAATTCCGCAACCCGGTGGGTCCTGTCGGCGTTCTGGGAACGGGGGTCCCCAGACTTGCCTGCCTGCGGCCTACGGCGTGGCTCAAATGGGGGCCCAGCGTGGCCCATCTTCATCAACACAAGACTCAAGACCCTCGCGAGGGGCCAAGCCTCGCGAGGCGGACGCCACGGCGCTTCCTCAAGCACGGCCTCCTCAGGCTGGCTCGTGAGGAGGCGGAGAGATCAAGGCGGGGTACCTCACGAGGTGCCCATGACGCAAGCCATGACGACCAAGGGTGCCAGGCGGGCGCCAGCCCGCGCAGCGTCTCCCTTTCCTCTTTGGTGCAAAGGAGGCAAGCGCAGGCGAGAGGATCAAGCAAAGGCATCCATTTCGGTGCAACAAGACCAAGACCAGTCCAACGGTGGGAAGGAGGTCACCATGGAGCCCAAAACGGCGTCACCACAGGGCCTTTGGCAGGCGAAGACCAACTTTAGTCAGGATAAGTGTACCAGATGTTCCCCTTCGAATTGGCCAATTGTTGGCGCCCTTCCCGCTCAATATTTGGGGAGAGGCCCAGGGCCTTTGCTTATAAATAGGACAAGCCACCCCCAGGGTAGAGGCATCTGATCGAACCAGGCAGCTAGCATCGAGAGCAAGCATAGAGCAAGTAGAGAGAGAGAGAGAGAGAGAGAAGGGCGATTGAAATCCCCCTAGCAGTTCATCCCCTAGCCAAGAACAGACCCTCGCGAGGCTATTCTTCCTTGTACTGTTCATCATCATCAGCCCAAGAGGCAATCCACCCACCACAAACTAGAGTAGGGTATTACACCACAACGGTGGCCCGAACTAGTATAAACCCTGTGTCTCTTGTGTTGTTCTTTCAGTAGTTAGATCTTTGCGAGGCGGAGAGGTAGAAGGCACGATCTCCGCGCGCACCCCAGAGTTCGAACCTTAAGGGTCTGCCGGAACCCGTGAATCCGACATTTTGGCGCGCCAGGTAGGGGTGCGCTGGAATCTGTCTTCCACCGCTCCATTCTCCTCCGACCGTCGCATCCATGTCTGACGCCCGTCGGGCCCGCGCCGAGCGCCGGGCCACCATCGCTTCCCGCGTCGTCCAGACGGCCCCCGTCGGTGGGCGTCCGCATCGTTCTCCGTCACCCGCCGTCAACGCCGCCACCGGCCCGGCGGGGAACGAGCAGCAGGCATCCTCTCAGCACCCGTCCGTGCGGCGAGATGGCCGCACCGCTACTCCATCGCTCACCCCGGCCGGCTCTTCGTCCCACGCGCTTCGCGCGCCCTTGGAGGCTCGAGCCGCGCTCATCGCGGCGAACGAGCTCCTGCGCTAACGCCCCGTCGACGACGTCTACGAGGAGTGGCTCGACCGCGTCGCCGAGCTCGTACGCGCCGCGGGGGGCTCTCCCGCGCCATCCGCACCGCTGCGCCGCACTCCGCCCTGCGTGGGCAATGAAGCTCCGAGGGCGTTCCAGCCACCTCCTCTCCAAGAAGACGCCATGGCCCCAAGGCGCGCAGCCCCTGGGCAGAACCCGCTCCGTCAAGCGCCAGCCCAGCAGGAACGGAGCTGCCAAGAGGTCCCACGACCGCAAGAGGCCGCCCGGGCGCTCCCAGCTCCGGCTCGCCGAGAGCCCGCTCCAGCTCCGGCACGTCAAGACCCCGTGCTGCTCCCAGCAGCAGCGCAAGGGGACCCGCAAGGCCAAGCTCTCCCTCAACCAAAACCTCCTGCGGCCACCGCAGGCTGCCGCGCCTACACCACCGAGCTGCGCAGCGTCGCATGGCCCGGCAAGTTCAAGCCGGACCTGCCCCCTCGCTACGATGGCACGACTGATCCCACAGAGTTCCTCCAGCTGTATGAGCTGGGAATCGAAGCTGCCAGCGGAGACGAAAAGGTCATGGCGAACTGGTTCCCCATGGCGCTGAAGGAAGGTGCTCGCACTTGGCTCCTGAACCTGGCCCCAGGCACGATCTCCTCCTGGGACCAGATGCGTACTCGCTTCATCGCCAACTTCCAAGGTACCCGCGACCAGCCTCCCGCCGTGAGCGACATGCGCCGCATCAAGCAGCAACCTGGGGAGACCCTGCAAAAGTACATCCAGCGCTTCAACAGTGCGCGCCTCAAGATCCCCAGGGTGTCCGAAGAAGCCATCATTTCAGCCTTCTCCGATGGCGTGCGCGATGTCAAGATGAAGGAGGAGTTGGCGATGCATGAAGACCTCTGCACCTCCCTGGAGCTGTTCAACTTGGCAACCAAATGCGCCAGGGATGAGGAGGGACGCCTCTCCCTCCTCGAGCTGCCTGCCGCAGACCCAGAAGAGAAGAAGCCCAAGGCCAAGGATGTGAAGCGCAAGGGGGTTGCCGTGCTCGCGGCGGAGCTGGACACCAAGCGGGGAAAGGATCTGCCCGAATCCTCCAGGGGCAGCCGGTACTACGTGTACCACGACCTCCACACCCACAACACCAACGAATGCCAAGAACTCCGCGCCGTGCGAGAAGGAAGAATCGGCCGTCGCCCTGACCGTGCTGACCGGGGCTACGGCCGAGGAGGAGGAAGGAACCCAGGCGCTGGGAAGATCGTGGCCCGCGCCAAGGGTGGTGCGACCAACCTCGCGAGGACCGCTGGCGTGACCCGCCTCGCGAGGGGGACTGGAGGGATCAGCCCCGCGAGGACCGCCCTCATGGCAACCCAGGCCTGCCGCCACTACCGCCTCAGCCAAGAAGGAATGAAGACCGTCACCAGGACGAGGGGGCTGGGGGCTTCCAAGAGCCGCGCGCAATCGCCTGCATCCTGGGCGGAGCTCAAGCCCCAGCCTCTCGGCGTATCTTCAAACAATTTGCCCGCAAAGTGAATGCAGTTCTCCCCAAGCTCGAAGCAACGCGTCCCCTCAGGTGGTCGGCCTGCGCCATCACGTTCAGCTCAGCAGACCAGCTCAAGTGCGCGGCCACAGCCGGGGTCCTCCCGATGCTTTGTTCCCCAGTCATCAGTAAGGTTCTGGTCACCAGGACCCTCATCGACGGAGGAGCAGGGCTCAATGTCTTGTCCGTGGAAACGTTCAACAACATCCAAGTGCCCTATGACCAGCTTCAGCCAACCAAGCCTTTCTCCGGAGTCACCGACGGTTCTACAGTCCCGATCGGGCAGGTCCGCCTCCCAGTCACCTTCGGGGCCCGCAGCAACTACCGCACCGAGCTCATCAACTTCGACGTCGCCCACATCCGTCTGCCGTACAACGCCATCCTCGAGTACCCAGCGCTGGCCAAGTTCATGGCTGTGACCCACCACGGCTACAACGTCCTCAAGATGCCAGGAAGCGGCGGCGTCATCACGGTGCCCTGTGAAGAGAAGGATGCAGTGTGTTCCCTGGAGCGAGCCTTTCAGGCCGCGTCACTAGAAGACCCAGATCGCGGAAGCAGGAGGCTTCCTGAGACCACCCCCAAGAAGAAGACGTCGTCCGGCTCAGCCCCTCAGGAGGCAAGCCCTTCAGGGCCCGTGTCTGCCCAGGGGGACCCTCCGTCCATCGCATAGGAAAGCGCGCCCGGCGCCCTCCTCAGGCAGGGCTCAGGGGCTCTCACCTAGAGGGCCACCGACCTAGCCGGGGTCATGAGGGAGGCGCTTGGGCACCATGTGGAGGCGTGCTTCAAAGCACGTTTCCCTCAAGAAGGAGCAAGGCAAGGAAGGTCAGACCAGCAGGAGTTCGTTAACAAGGCCATTCAAGAACTACAGGAGTCAAGGATCATGAGAGGCTGTCGTCGTCCGCCAGCTATGGCTCCCCATCCAGGCGAGGATGGTGGGCTGCGCGTCTGCATCGACGTACCAGGGCTCAATCAGATCGCCATGACGGAGCGCCTCTGGCCCTCCCAAGTGGGGTGCTACGGAGGATCGCCCCATAGCTATGTTCGCATGCCTTACGGCCTGCCGAGCATGGCTGCGGCATACCAGCGCCTCATGAGGGGCATCTTGGAGGCGCAAGAAGACAGGCGTTTTGCGGCTCTGGTGGAGATGGAGACAGCTCACGAGGAGCTGCCAGTGCCTCCGGAGCCTCCCGAGGCCCCAGGTCCTGGGGGCTCGTGAGGATCGGCTCCCGCGGCCCACCGAGTCTGCTGCACCAACGCCACTTCGTCGACGACATCAGGTGACAACTTTCATGTTTCATTCCCAGCTGGGAGCGCCCTCCCAGGGTTGCGTCACTCTCAGGCCGCGTGGGTTCGTCCCTGTGGCATGTATCCCTTTTCATTTATTTAGTCGTTAGCTTGCTTTGCTGGGGGCGCCCCTCGGGCTGCATCATCCCCAAGCCGCTCGGGTTAGGCCCAGCGGCGTGTATCCCCTCTGCGTTTATTTCCAATTATGCACTCGCCTATAATGCTTGATTACCCGATGCCATCCGTGGCACCTCTTCTTCTCTATGTCGACCACTTGCACATTAAAGGGGGGGCGCCTGAGCATCGCGACTCAGGGCTCTTACTGGCCCTCCAGCCCTCACCCTCTGGTCTTGTCCACGGCATCGTGACCTGGCATACCAGCGACGGCTGAGACAAGCTCGAGGGCCGGAACCCGAGGACGTAGAGTGCCGGCATCTAACCAAACCTTGCAAGGACACATTTCAAGATACGACCCAGTGCCAGGCGCAACCCGCCTAGAGGTAGGGCCCCGTGAGTCCCGCGCTAGCTCACGGGTGCCCAGATACACCTCACCTAGCTCTACCGTGCCAGCCACGTGTCAGGGCGGGGCTGTACACGCCCCGGGGGCTCCTCCCGGAGGGGAGCCCCCTCCCACGTACCAGTGGAAGCACCATGCTCCGCGCTGGCTGACGACACTGCCGAGGAGCGGCTATGCCCGTACACATACGGAAGCGCTATGCTCCGCGCTAGTGATAAACAACTGAGGGTGGCCTCCGGGCCGCGTTAACCTCAGGGAGCCCAGAGCTTAGTGGTCGGCCTCATCGCAACGCCTCCCCCCGGGAGCGCCGCGCGAGGGGGCTGGGCACGGGGGCTACGACTGGGTCACGCCCAGCCGTACGCCCCTTGGGCCTGATTCGTCGCGCGTCTCTCCCCGAGCGGAGCCAAGGTATGAAGGCCGTTTGAGCGTCAAGGGGGACCCCTGAGCATCGCGACTCAGGGGCCTAACTGGCTCCGTAGCCCCTCACTCCTTAGTTCCGAAAGGCTATGCTGGGTGAGGTATGGGCACGGGGGCTACGACTGGGTCACGCCCAGCCGTACGCACCAGCCAGGCCCCTCAGGCCTGGTTCGTCGCGCATCTCTCCCTGAGCGGAGCCAAGGTATGAAGGTCGTTTGAGCGTCAAGGGGGACCCCTGAGCATCGCGACTCAGGGGCCTAACTGGCTCCGTAGCCCCTCACTCCTTAGTTCCGAAAGGCTATGCTGGGTGAGGTACGCGCGGAGTCGGGCTCTGCAGACGTAGAACAGTAGCCCCGCCCACATTCCATCTCGTCACCTGCTGTTTCCGCGTCAAGGGGGACTCCTGAGCATCGCGACTCAGGAGCCTAACTGGCTCCGTAGCCCCTCACTCCTTAGTTCCGAAAGGCTATGCTGGGTGAGGTACGCGCGGAGTCGGGCTCTGCAGACGTAGAACGGAAGACACACCTACATCGCGCTCCCCTACTTGTTGTTCGAGCGCCAAGGGGGACTCTTGAGCATCGCGACTCAGGAGCCTAACTTGTCACGTAGCCCCTCACTCCTTCGGTCCTGTCCTGGTTTCCGGTCGGGGCTGATGCTGGGTGAGGCACGCGCGGGGCTGGGCTCCGCCGGCGTAGAACACAAGCAAGTAGGGAAGAAGAACATAAAATTCAAGGAACTTAAAAGCAAATATTACAACCCATACTGTCGCCTTAGTACCAAACGCAAATTTAAATGCCTCCCCAAGGCGTCGTGCGTGTGCAGGAATCGAAAGAAGGATAGGAACGATAGCAAAGTCACTTGTCGGCGGTGGAGTTGCATGGAGCGGCTTCGCTTTGCGGAGCAGTGGGGCCGGCAGCGCCTCGCTTCGGCTTGGTGCTGAAGGCCCGGAACTTCCCCAGCAGCGCCTCCGCGCGCCCCTTCACGGCTTCGACAGCGGCGGTGGCACCCTCGCCGCTCACCGGCTCCAGCAGGCTGTCGAGGTCGGCGCTGGGATCACGAAGGTAAACATGGGCGAAGACCCGCGTCAGCGCAGCAGAAGACAGGACACGCGCCTCGGCCTCAGCCGTGGGGGCGAGGCGAAGGGCAACATCTCCAAGAGCCATCGCCAAGAAGGGAAGTAGCTTGGCGGGGCCGTCCCCGTCACCGGCCAGCGGGCTGTCCAGGCCACTCTCGTAGAGCGTCTTCAGCGAAGCGCGGGCATCTTTCTCCATGTCCGCGAAGGCCACACGATCCTCGGCGAGGACCCGGGCCTTGGCGTCCAGCTCGGCCTTCGTCACCCCTAGCTCCTTCTTCAACGCGCTCAAGCGGTCGTGGCATTTTTTGAGCTTGGCCTCCCGGTCCTCGAGCGCCGCCACGCGCGCCTTCACCTCCTTCTCCTGCTCTTGGCGAAGGCGGACCTCTTCCGCAAGCTTGCCTCGCAGGCCTTGCAGCTCGTCCTCCAACTCCTTGTAGCGGCCGCGGACTCCAACCACCTCCCCCAGGGCCGCATCTCGGGCAGCCTTCGCCTCGAGGGTGGCCTCCCTCTCTCCGTCGCAGGCCGTTGAGGCCTGAACCAGCACCGCCTGAATCGAGGCATCGGAGCGAATCCACCCCGAAGCTAGCTCCAGACGCCCGGCCACTAGGCGATGGCCGGCGCCCAGAAGATCCTGCCGCAGCCGGTCCAGTTCAGCAACGGCACGCTCCAGGATGGAAGAAGAAGGCGGAGAAACATCGATGCGCTCCAAGACAACAGGAGGGGCCGCTAAAGCAGTGGCCGGCAAAACGGGAGGAGAAGGTAGCGGCGGCGAGGCCGCGGTATCAGTTTCTGTTTTATAAAAATTGCCACTAGTAGCTAAAATTGCATTTATAATTATACTACTGCCACCGTAACTATTAACCCAAAACAAAGTAGTTTAATATTTAATATAATCCTATGTGTATTTATTTAAAGGTTTTAGCTACTGTTCTAAATACCTAAGTGCATTTAAACCTTTTATAACAATGTGGTTTCTCCACCATTACTACTTATGCATTATTTGGCTCACTCCGAACATTTTAGTTTTAACATTTGAAAACTTTTATTGCTTGCTAGATTTTTGAATTTGAATCTGAGTCGATTTTGAACTAGCGCGGGATTACCAACAGTAATCATGGTGACGTGGCATCATTAACGTGGGATTACTGTAACTAATTATCCGGGCGTCACAATTCTCCTCCACTACAAGAAATCTCGTCCCGAGATTTAAGAGGGGGAGTAAGGGGGAAAGATCTGGTTACGAAATTCTAACGATTCTTCTTGGTCTTAGTTGCTCTTCTCGAAGAGGTCGATCCATTACATTGATGTCTTCATTTCTCTGATTTAGGTCATCATGATGAAGTTGTCGTCCTTTCTTCAGCATCTTCACCGTACTTACTAAAGGGTAAGAAGGGAAAACTCTATAAGGACGGATTCTAACAAGATCGAGCATCGGACAGTTAACTCGGGGGAAGAAGCATAAGTATCTCTCGAATTGAAACGTAAGATGATATCGAGAGCCAAATAAGAAGGTACCATGAGGAGTTTCAAACAGATATGCAATCGTTTGATGCCCAATCAGAAGGTGAAAGGGTTTTAGGACAACGAGAATAAGTATTTCGTCTGATACCAGATTAGATCACTAGGGAGGCGGCTCGTGATTTACATACATAGCCAGGCTCGAGATATAACTTTGGGGACAGGGATATACAGAAGAGTCAAGTTTTGATCATGTGGAACTGTGGGTTACGGGCCCACCATATGGGTTAAAAGTAGGAAGGGCGTTGACATCTTGCACGGTCATGATAGCAAGGCATGTCAGAAAATAGACTGTCAATTATGTCGGCAACAACATCGGTACCAAGGGCGAGGGACGAAGAGAACCATTTTCCTGCTCGCTGAAACGAGGCGGACCAATAGGCAAAGTTCTCGTCCATCGGTGGCTACCGAAATGTCATCAACAATAATAACAGGGTCTTGCTAACAGAATTGTACAACGAGGTGTTTACATAAGCAGGAGAATATTACTGCTTAGATCATATAGATCACAAGAAAGGTTAAACCAAACAATGGAAAGGAAAATATGATTATCAGATTAAACAGAACAATGGAAAGGAAAATGTGTTTAAACACATACATCAGGGGTATATCCTTCCCAAAGTCAAGCAGAGGATGATATCCAAGACAGGATATAAAGTAGAAAACCCTTTAGATAAGAGGAGAGAAATTTCATGACATTACCCATACAATGGTGTTTAAGTAATTTCAACAAGAAACATTTAACATTGGGCTTCAAATGTTCTTATTGAAAATCGGAGTACCATATACATGCTTCGAGATAGCACTGACATGGTCGTCAAGCAAAGATCACACTTCGGATACATGAAGTATCCATCAGGAACAACTTGTAGAATAAGTCTTACAATTTCCTCATTGAAGAATGGATAATCTTGCTAAAACGAAGAACTATAACAATAGGCCCTCCAGCCAGGTGAGCTAGGCATGACATCACCTTACCGGGTCATATAAAGACCAACGTTATAACTCTTGGAAAATGCGTCCCAACCATCATATCTAAACAGGATTCATATCTAATTGGTGCTAGGATATCTCAGACTGAGGATGCCTGAGAGGAAGAGGTGCAACACAATTGACGAGATGACATTATAAGATTCTCGGGAAATGAACTATGGAAGGGGGTACCGAACAAGGGTTCATCATTAAGCCAAGGAGAGGATGAGGAGGTGGCTGATGAACTCAGCGATAATTCAACGAGGTATCCAAAAAGATGGATCTCCACAATTATGTGGATAAGGAGATAACATTTGTCAGACCAAATGATATAATGAAGTATGCTCAAGGAAAACATACACAATTAAACATTTGTTGAAAGGTGCGCCCGAAATATGGGTTGGGTTGCACGACCAATGTTAGGATGGTGATTCAATAATCAATAGTCTAAGAATGAATGGCCGACCATTGACTTCAAAGCAATAGGGTTGCTAGAAGGGCAGAATTCAAACAACACCATTCACTTGTTGGTGCCCTGGTTAGAATCAACACGGGGACCAAGAAACAATGGTGATGGTGTGAAGTATCATAATACCAAGAATTATTTAAGAGGTGGAGCAATTCTCACAACATCCTTGATATAAAAGATGATAATAATCCAAGGTGGAACATAACATAAGCTGGATAGCAAGGAGCTCCATAACATGATCAAGTTTGTGCCGAGGGAAAGGCAATGATGTCGTCAATGATAATACAATTCATCGAAGGACAAGGATGGTATTTCTCATCAAGAATTTGATTGATATACTGGAAGGAGTCAAAATGTTGATGATGATCACGACAATTTTTGTCGAGATATTTCATGAAGATGTAATTGATCAGCGATTACATCAAGTCAATAGGAATGACGAAGCGAAAGGTTATTGGAACCACGGGTACGACACAAACTCGAAATCAAGCTTGCTGTTCGAGGTGAAACGATAAGACAAGGAAGATCGATGTAAGCTTAGCTCATCGCCGAAAGTGGTGCTCCGGAAATAAAGACCAGGTAGCACGGTTAAAATTTAGCACGATAACGATATAGCCAATCAGGCTAGGAGAGACTTAAAGGATTAATAAACTCATAAGCAACGAAAATTACTTAGGGTTATCGAACCGAAATGCGAAATCGGTGTTCTAGGTTGACGACAACCCAAAACCCGAGAAAATTGGAATTGGTGAGAAATAATAGTTGATGAAGAACCCATAAGAAGTTATGCAGTTCCATGATATTCTTGAGATACCAGAGTCTAATACTCAATGGTAGATCAAAGTAAAGGTTGGACAGGTGCAATGATCTGTAGAAGATAAGTACTTCAACTTGTCCGAGAAATGGTATTTAAAGGAGAACATGGCCGGAACCATGATTGCAAAAGGCCAGATCCCAGATATAAGATGAACTTATACCAAGGGAATAATTAATTTAAGAGAAGCTTTAATGATAAGATCTACATCGTTTCCATGGGCATGAACACAAGTTCAAGGTCGACTCGCACTTCTTTAATGCATAACCTTTCATTCACTTCTTGCCTCCAACGAAGTTGTGGTGTTGAAATTTTATCTGGCGAAGCACCAGAAGAGTATGACTCGTGAAAACTTTCGGGTTCACACAGTTTTAGACAAGGTATAGGTTCAACCCATCGGGGCATCTTAGAAACATATACCACATGCTTCGGAGTAAATAATACAAGCTCAAAACTAGAGTATGGTTATCAAAGTAGAGGATAGAAATTACCAAAGGCATTATATACCCATGGAAAGGCTCACAAGGTTATTGAATATGAAAGACGGAGGTGATGTGAGCATCGGTACTCAACCAGAAGAAGGAATGCAAGGAGATCAGATTATAGAAACAACCGACTAATTCAAACTCAAATGCAAAGGAATTACAATTTCCAAATCAAATGATCAGAAGCAACGCTCTGATTAAGGATGGATAAGTTGAATAGACTTAGGGGTACAATCGACGGCAATTTGATTGGTCGAGAACCAGCTCATGTCCAAATGACGTCTGAGCCAGAAGGATGAATTATAGGATCTGACTGAGGATTGCGAGCATTCGCAACATGTTGAATCAACAGACTAGAAATGATAATGACATTGGATGCCAATAAGATTACGAGACTTATGGGATTAACCATAATGCAAGCAAGCAAGAATTTCAAGAGCAATAGGTCGCTCAGGATTTTCGGAAGATCAAATGGTATTTCGAAGACTGTTGTGAAATGCATGAATCAACTGGGAATGAACGGATACTCGACAAGTGCGAGGATTTATCCGTAGGGGTATTCACGTGACAAAGAACTGCAAGTCAGTAGGCACCAAGTTTTCTTGGAACAATAGAGAGTATTTCAGGGTATCTGGTAATAAGAAGATCATCGGTGGATGATTGTAAGAATGACAAATGTATGACGTTATCCATAAGGATATGTCCGTGGTAGGAAAATGCAAAGGCGGTAGGCACAAAGGTCTTGGGAAAACATTAAATAGTATATTGGGAAGTTTCTGATGCACCAAGTGATCATCTGAAACGAAGGGCTCTCCGGGTGGAAGTAGTTACGAGAACCTAGAGTCAGAGTAAGTAAAATCGTTTAACCTGAATAGAAGAGATGTCAGAGTCCCAGAGTATAGGTCGAGGAATAAAAGATCCTAATACCACCCAATGGCGACGTGGGCCCGTAAGCCACACAGCCATGTTAGTAAAAGTTTTCCAATCACTAGACTCGACTTCGGCCAAGGAGTGTGGAAGGGGGAATCCTACAGGCAGTCGGCTCTGATACCAACTTGCGACGCCCCTAATTCAATCGTACACTAATCGCTGACGGATGGACCTAACGGCTACTGTACGGACAGCCGTCCTGGGCTACGGGGGCGGCGATTTCGCGCTCGCCTCTGCTTCCGGCGGCCTAGTCGACACTGCTCAGGCACCGGAGCGGGTCGGAGCGGTGGCGGCTCCGGCGGAGTCCAGGAGGACGGCCGGGTGCTCCCTAGGAGCGGCTCGGGGGTCGGGGAGCCGCTTCTGGGCTCTGGCAGAGGAGGTTTCTGACGATGAGGAGGAAGACGAGGTGTGCGCCGAGCCGGTTTCTGCGGCAGGCGTGCGTGCGGCCTGCTCCATTGGGGAGTTTGTGGCCCGCGCGGAGGAGCTCGGGGGCTCCTTCAAGGCAGGGCGCCGGCGTGCTTTTGCGCCTGGAGGCCGTGGCTCACGGCGGCCTTCTCTGGCTGCGGCCAGAGCGCCGCGCGCCTCTCCGGCGCGCGAGGGGCGTGGAAGTCCTGGTGCGGCCGCGGCGGGTCTGTTCCTCAGACCTTTGCCATCCCAGCCCTGCGGTGGTGGCGGCGGTGCGGAGGCGGCGACGCTAACGGATTCGGGGTCGCCTCGCGCTAGGGTTGGGGACGACACGCCAAGTGGTGGGCTGGGACTGCGTGCCAAGGTGCCTGGCGGGCCTACTACGGGGCCGCCACGTCTCCTGGCCCAGCCAAGGGGTATGCAGGCACCTGCGTCGCAGGAGGCCTCGCCCGCGCTCGCGGCCTAGTCCGGCCCGGGAGTGGAAGGCCTGCCAACGACGGCCCACTCGGCGCAGCCATATAAATGGCTTTGGCTCCCCCGTGGAACCCTAGACATCTCACTAGGGTTTCCTGCCTCCAAATCAGAGGTGCGGCGATTCGGTCACTCCGCTCGCTTCCTCCACCCCACTCCACCACCCCCTCCCTTGCTTTGCTCCTTCGCCGAAGTGGTGTCCATGGGATCCAAGCCCGACCGCCGTGGGGAGAAACCACCCATGGAGCCGCCACGGGACCGTTCCCGTGGGCGCGCCGACGACGAGGGCGGTTGGGGGCCGCCGCCCGCTTGGTGGCTCAAGGAGCAGGAGCGAAAGAAGAAGAAAAAGGAGGAATACAGGAAGAAAGGCCTCGAGCTCAAGCGCAAGGGTTAGTTGGCTCTCAGGGAGGCGACCGCGCCGGTGACTCGCTCGCGAAGAAGCAGAAGTCCAGGCCTGCGGAGGCGGCGGCTACCAAGCCTCCCCTCCCGCCCAAATCTGAGGCGTCGGGCTCGTCCAAGGGCACGCAGGAGGAGCCGATCCCTGTCGAAGATGCGGGCAGCCCAAAGTGCTTCAAGTGCGGCCGCACTGTGTACCTTCCAGCCGCTCTGCATGGTGTGCAGCAAGGAGGGGCACACCTCGGTGCAGTGCCCTTCCCGCGGCAAGCCCCTACTACTTCAGACCATGGGGCATGCCATTGCCAGCGAGGGATTCTTCTGCCTCCAGTTTCCGGTCGAAGCGCGGGAGGAGTCCCGGTCCAGATGGGGGCCAACGCAGCGGTGCTCTCCATGCCTTCTGGGGCGCTCTCTCTTCAGATTCTCGAGGCGGAGCTGCAGCAACTTTTTGAGGGCGAGTGGGATTGGCAGATCACCCCTCTTGAAGGCGGGGCTTTCTCGATGGTCTTCCCAAATCCAGCAATGCTTCGGATGGCCACTAGGAGCGGCAAGCTCTTCCTGTCCCTCAACAATCTCATGGTGGATATATGCGACGCGGTACTCGATGCGCCCAAGGGACTGGAGATGCCAGAGGTGTGGGTCAAGCTAGGTGGGATTCCCCCCAAGCATCGGTGCTCAGAGAGGCTCATGGCGGCGACCATCATGCTCGGCCGCCCCTTGCTGGTCGATGAGGAATCTCTGCTTCGCCCTGGGCCGGTCCGCATGCGATTTGCTTGCCGCAATCCTTACAAGCTTCGCGGGTCGGTCCAGATCTGGTTCAACAACAAAGGCTACAACATCTCCGTCAACCCAGAGGTCCCCCCGGAGAAGCCCGCGGCGCCCGCCCTCCCCCCACCACCCCCTCCCCCTCATGGAAAGGGCCCGGACGGGAAGGGCCGCGACGGCGACAAGGACGGCCACAAGGATCCTGACGCAAGCATGGAGGACGACTCCATCGACATGGCGGCGTGGGAAAAACTGGGAATCACCGATATCGGCGGGGCGAGGGCTTGCGAGCTACAGACACAGGTGGAGAACTCAATGGCGGGAGGGTCGTTGGAGATGGAGCTCTCCATCCCAAACCAGTACGGGTCCAATTTGGGCTCGGTCACGTCTCCCCCGGTGCGGATGGAGGCGGCGGTGGAATCTCTGCTGCTGGCGAAGCCGACGGGTAACCCCTCTGCGGTGTCTGAGGACCCGAAGCCCCTGTCCCCCCCCTCATGCTCTCCTTCCCAAGGTGGCCGCAGTGGCAGCAAGCTCGGTGCGACGAAGCAGATCAAGAAGGTGGCGGTGCGCAAGGTGACCGTGGAGGCTGGGCGTGCTACGGAGACCTTGGGGGCGCCGGCGACACCACATCAGGCGGTGATGGCGCTGGCCGTGCCTGCCTCCGCTCCGATCGCTCTGGAGACGCCCATGATGGCGCCCGTCCCGAAGGCCAAGCGCTCCAAGGCGGTGGTAGATGGGCAGGCGGCCCCCGTGCGGGTCAGCGCGCGTGCTAAGGGCGCCAAGGGCAACTTGCCGTTTCTTCAGCGCGCCCAACTCCTCCAAGCGCAGAAGGTAATCCCATGCCCCGCTTTACGATTCTTGACTCCTTTTTGGACGAGCATTTGAGTGACGTCCTCGGGGAGAGCGGGGTGGATCCAACGGGAGGAGGCGAGATGAGCGAGCTTATCTCATTGATTCACGCGAAGGGATTGGAGCAAGCGGCGCTAGCAGCGGCGGCTGTGCAACACGCGGATTGTTTGGCACTGGAGGCTGAGGCCTCGACAGCGCTAATGACCCGGCCCGACGAGGAGACAGCAACAGTGAAAGTGCAACTATCCCTAGGTGGTTTTGGTAATTCCTAACAACATATAGCTCATTGAGCTAACATCATTCCAAGATGCATATTTCAGAAAAGCTCAATAGATGGCATGCCATGGATGAGGAAAGTGGATCCCTCAAAATTACAAGGACAAAGGATTGGCTCAAGCTTCAAGAACAAGACTCTACATTTTACATTTTTAGTGATCCAAGATCACATTGAGTCCATAGGAAAAGCCAATACTATTAAGGAGGGATGAGGTGTTGCTTAATGAGCCTCTTGCTTCATGTGCTTAGTGATACGCTCCAAAATCCTCAACTACCTTTCCATTTCCACATATGACCCAAACCTAAAGTCAAACTCGGCCCCACCGATTCTTTCTATCCGGAGCCACCGAGTTTCACATGTCATAGCCACTGCCACAAACCCTAGCAAATCGGTTTCACCGATAGGGATCTCGGTCTCACCGAGATGGGATTGCAATTTCTCCGTTTCCCTTTGTAACGTTTCGGTCCAACCGAAGTGAGCGATCGGTCCCACCGAGATTGCAATGTAAACTCACTGTTTCCCTTTAGTAACATTTTGGTCTCACCGAAAAGAGCGAATCGGTCCCACCGAGTTTACCTGACCAACTCTCTGGTTAGCTTATTACCAAAATCGGTCCCACCGAGTTTGTGTAATCGGTCACACCGAGATTACGTTATGCCCTAACCCTAACCATATCGGTCCTACCGAGTTGCATCTCAGTCCCACCGAAAATCCTAACGGTCACTAGGTTTGCTGAATCGATCCGACCGAGTTTAACGATTCGGTCCCACCGAGTTTAGCAGATTGTGTGTAACGGTTAGATTTTGTGTGGAGGCTATATATACCCCTCCACCCACTCTTCATTCGTGGAGAGAGCCATCAGAACAGATCTTCACTTCCAATACACATTTTCTGAGAGAGAACCACCTACCCTTGTGTTGAGCTCAAGATATTCCATTCCTACCATATGAATCTTGATCTCTAGCCTTCCCCAAGTTGCTTTCCACTCAAATCTTCTTTCCACCAAATCCAAATCCTGTGAGAGAGAGTTGAGTGCTGGGGAGACTATCATTTGAAGCACAAGAGCAAGGAGTTCATCATCAACACACCATTTGTTACTTCTTGGAGAGTGGTGTCTCCTAGATTGGCTAGGTGTCACTTGGGAGCCTCCGACAAGATTATGGAGTTGAACCAAGGAATTTGTAAGGGCAAGGATATCGCCTACTTCGTGAAGATCTACCGCTAGTGAGGCAAGTCCTTCGTGGGCGACGGCCGTGATGGAATAGACAAGGTTGCTTCTTCGTGGACCCTTCGTGGGTGGAGCCCTCTGTGGACTCGCGTGACCGTTACCCTCCGTGGGTTGAAGTCTCCATCAACGTCGATGTACGATATCACCACCTATCGGAACCACGACAAAAACATCTGTGTCTCCAATTGCGTTTGAATCCTCCAAACCCTTCCCTTTACATTCTTGCAAGTTGCATGCTTTACTTTCCGTTGCTCATATACTATTTGCATGCTTGCTTGAATTGTGTGAAGATTGCTTGACTTGTGCTAAGATAGCCAAAATCTACCAAGAACTAAAATTAGGAAAAGGATAGATTTTTATTTGGTCAAGTAGTCTAATCACCCCCCCCCCTCTAGACATACTTCTGATCCTACAAGTGGTATCAGAGCTTTGATCTCCATTTGCTTTGATTTTCATAGCTTTTGGTGGTCATAGCCTTGGTTTCACAACCTAGGAGAGTATGGCGTCTAGCGAGGGAAATTATCACCGTAGAGGTCCTTACTTTGATGGTACTAATTTTGCTTGTTGGAAGCATAAAATGAAAATGCATATTCTTGGACATAACCCCGCTGTTTGGGCTATTGTGTGTGTTGGTTTGCAAGGTGACTTCTTCGATGGGAAAGAACCAAACCGTGAAGCTACCGCGGAAGAGTTAAAGATGCTGCAATATAACGCTCAAGTTCGTGATATTCTCTTCAACGGATTGTGTCCCGAAGAATTCAACAAAATCAGCCGTCTTGAGAATGCAAAGGAAATTTGGGATACTTTGATTGATATGCACGAAGGTACCGACTCCGTCAAGGAATCCAAATTGGATGTGCTTCAAAGTCAACTTGACAAGTTCAAAATGAAGGATGGTGAAGGTGTCGCTGAAATGTAGTCTAGGCTTGCTCTTATCACAAATGAGATTGCCGGCTTAGGGAGTGAAGAGATGACCGATAGATTCATCATCAAGAAGATCCTAAGAGCCTTGGATGGGAGATATGATACCGTGTGCACATTGATCCAAATGATGCCCAATTACAAAGATCTGAAGCAAACGGAAGTCATTGGAAGAATTGTTGCTCATGAGATGTCACTCAAGGATAAAGAGGAACTTCACAACAAATCAAGTGGTGCTTACAAAGCCTCATGTGAAGCTCCCACATCATCAAGTGAGAAGCAAATCTTCAATGAAGAATTAAGCTTAATGGTGAAGAATTTCAACAAGTTCTACAATAATAGAAGCAAAGATAGAAGCTCCAAGTCAAGGTCCTACAATGACAAAAGATCTTCTAGTCGAGAGCGAAACTGCTACAATTGTGGAAGACCCGGACACTACTCCAATGAGTGTACGGCACCCTACAAAAGAAGAGAAGATTCTCCAAAAGGAAGAAGCAAAAGAGAAGAATCACCATCTATAGAAAGAAGGAGTAGTGATGATCGTTATGAACGAAGATACTCACGGAGAAGCAAGGATTTGGAAAGAAAGGAAAAGTCATCAAGAAGCTACACAAAACGAAGACATCAAGCTCATGTTGGTGAATGGGTATCCGGCTCCGACTCCGACAACCACTCCGAGAGAAGTTATCACTCCGATTCCGAACATACTCAAGATGAAGGTGTTGCCGGTCTAGCACTTGTGTCAACCGACTCCTACGACATATTTGACTCACCAAATGAAGGAATTGGAAGATGCTTCATGGCCAAAGGTCCTAAGGTAACACACCCCGAGTATGTTGATTTCAATAGTGATGAAGATGACTTGTTAGGTGATGATGATTTACTTGTTGACAACTCTAGTGATGAATACTATGATGAAACGTCAATTAATCATGCTAATCAAGATAAAACGAATGACAATGATAAGGAGAAGATTGAGGCTCTAACTAAAGAACTAAACACTCTTAAGTTAGCTCATGAAACTATCTTCAAATATCATCGAGAACTTTTAAGAGCTCATGAGAAGTTACGCTTTGAAAAGCTCAATCTTGAGCAAGAGCATGAGTTTTTAAAGGCAATCAATGATGATCTCCGCAAGAAAAGTTCTTCTTACATTGCCAAGCGTTTACTCTTATCCACTTACATGCCTCAAGTCAAGTCTAGTAACAAGAACAAAAAGGATTCTTCCTCTAGTAGTAAGAATGATCATGTCAAATCCAATATTGTTGCTTCTAGTAGTTCTCTTGATTCCACTAATGATTCTCTTAACCAAGTTACACTTGAGCAAGAAAATAGTCTATTGAAGGGAATTATAGAGAAAGGAGTCTACAAGAGCCTTGCTGGAAGTAAGCAATTTGAGGAAATTGTACGCAAGCAAGGAAGGCACCGGAAGAATCAAGGTGTTGGTTTAGAACGAAAGTTCAACGCCAATGGAGTTGAGTGGGAAGAAGATCAATACCCCAAGACGAAGTTTGTACCTCAACAAGAGAAGTATGATCCTACTTCCTTCAAGGGGACACAAGCTCAAGATGATCTTCCACCACAAGACCACAAGCAAAAAGGCAAGGACAAGCTTCAAGAGGAAATTGATGCATTTGAAGAAGCTCCTAAGACCTTAGTCAAGTGGATTCCCAAGACTACTTCAAGTTCCACTTCATCAAGTACGACTACAACTCTAAGGATTCCCATCAAGATGGTGTGGATCCAAAAGAAGAAGAACTAGAGAGTTCTTGAGGGTGACTCCGCCAACATACTTCACTTTTATCATTTTGGCAAGAGCAAGTGCAAACAACTTCCACATCTTGCACTAGTTCAAGGAGTCACAAACCCTCTTCTTGGTAAGTCAAGGGACAAGGTAACCTAAAAGCTTTCATAGACATCATCTTGTGTGTGCATCACTCTATGTCTATGGATATCCTTGTTTGTTCCTTGTGGGACTAACCCATGTAGGTATTGAAAGTGCAATTCACTCCAATGGATAGCTCCAAGTGATCTGCATCAACATTGAGCATCCACATCTTCAACATCTACATGAAGTCATCATCGACAAAACCCAAGGTTAGTACATCCCTCTTAGGGGGGATATCACATCTAGGGGGAGCTTTACTCTAAGAATTGAGCTAAAGCAACTCTAATGATGTGAACACAACAATGCTTTATGTAAAAGTGGTAACCCCACTTGTGCTTAAACGATGAGTATGACCTATGATCAAATGTTCTCATTTGACTCCTAAGTCAATATACTCATATATAGATGACCTAGTCATCGCCAATTGCTTGATAGATGCTAGAATTGGTTGTGCATGCTTTGCCACATATTTCAATTGCCATTTTATTGCGTGAGCATGTTGAGAGCATATTTTACTCATTCGAGGACATCCACTTGTTGTTTTGATTGATTGGTTTTTCTTTTTCTTGCCAAGTGGATGGACAAGAATGCCTAAGAACCTTCTCTAGCTAGCTATGCTTTTCTCGTCTCAAACTCTATTCATGCTACATCACAAAATTTGATCAAGTCAGATTCAAACCACTCTGTGTGAGGAGCACTCGGAGTCCCCGATTTGTCATAGACTTAAACTTCCAAAACTTCTTTGTGCTTTTCGGTCTGAACGATTCCTCCATTTCGGTCATACCGAGATCACTAAGTCGATCTAGGTTTTCACCTCAGTGCAACCGATTTGAACGGTTCAGTCACACCGAGTTGCTATAATTGTCAACAGTTATGCATCTCGGTGCCACCGAGTTGTTCCACTCGGTCACACCGACAAGGTCAGGCTATATATACTCACGGGCAAAATTTTGGAAATTTCTCCAAAACCTCTTCGCCCGCGCATAGCTCGCTCTGCCTCCTGGGTCTCCGGATCTTCCTCCTTGTCGCCAGCCGCCTCCAGTCGCTGGTCTCCGCCGCCGTCAATGGAATTTGTCTCCGCCGTTGCCGCTGTAGCGAGTCCGCTGCCGAACTGGGGTATGGACTCGATCACAGTGCTATTCCCCGTCCAAATCTTAGCACATTGTGTTCTTAATGAATCTTGCTATGATTGAAACACTCCTATATAGTCAAAACAATCCTTAGAATAGTTGAGATTCGAAAATTTAGGTTTAGGTTTCCGCCGAAATCATCTCGGACCCACTAAAAGCACAAGTGCTCCTCAGGTGGTTTTGGTAATTAATTTCAACATATCTCTTGTTGGACTAATGTTTCCATCTAGCATGTTTCAGATAAGTTCAACAATGGAGTGGCATGGACTAAAGGTTGTGGGAACTCCTTCAAGATACTAAGGACAAAGGATTGGCTAAAGCTTCAAGCTCAAGACTCTTCATTTTACATTTTAGTGATCCAAGATCACATTGAGTCCATAGGAAAAGCCAATACTATCAAGGAGGGATAAGGTGTTGCTTAATGAGCCCTTTGCTTTATGTGCTTAATGATATGCTCCAAAATCCTCAACTACTTTCCCATATCCACTTATGACCTAAACCCTAAGCCAAACTCGGTTCTACCGATTCTTACTATCCGGCGCCATCGAGTTTCATATGTCATAAGCCACTCCCAAAACCCTAGCAAATCGGTTTCACCGATAGGGATCTCGGTCTCACCGAGATGGGATTGCAATCTCACTGTGTACGTCCATTGTCAAAATCGGTCTCACCGAGTTTAGGCAATCGGTACTACCGAGATTACAATGCAAACTCTCTGGGTAACTCATTACCAAAATCGGTCTAACCGAGTTTAGTAAACGGTCCCACCGAGTTTGCCTGACCAACTCTCTGGTTAGCTAATTACCAAATCAGTCTCACCGAGTTTGTGTAATCGGTCTCACCGAGATTACGTTATGCCCAAACCCTAACCATATCGGTCCTACCAAGATGCATGTCAGTCCCACCGAAAAACTCTAACGGTCACTAGGTTTACCTTTTCGGTCTGACCGAGTTTGTTGATTCGGTCCCATCGAGATTGGTAAATTGTGTGTAACGGTTGGATTTTAAGTGGAGGCTATATATACCCCTCCACCTCCTCTTCATTCATGGAGAGAGCCATCAGACTAAGCTTACACTTCCAGCATCCTATTTCTGAGAGAGAACCACCTACTCATGTGTTGAGACCAAGATATTCCATTCCTACCATATGAATCTTGATCTCTAGCCTTCCCCAAGTTGCTTTCCACTCAAATCTTCTTTCCACCAAATCCAAATTTGAGTGTTGGGGAGACTATCATTTGAAGCACAAGAGCAAGGAGTTCATCATCAACACACCATTTGTTACTTCTTGGAGAGTGGTGTCTCCTAGATTGGCTAGGTGTCACTTGGGAGCCTCCGACAAGATTGTGGAGTTGAACCAAGGAGTTTGTAAGGGCAAGGAGATCGCCTACTTCATGAAGATCTACCGCTAGTGAGGCAAGTCCTTCGTGGGCGATGGCCATGGTGGGATAGACAAGGTTGCTACTTCGTGGACCCTTCGTGGGTGGAGCCCTCCGTGCACTCGTGCAACCGTTACCCTTCGTGGGTTGAAGTCTCCACTAACGTGGATGTAGGATAGCACCACCTATCCGAACCACGGGAAAAACATCCGTGTCTCCAATAGCGTTTGAATTCTCCAAACCCTTCCCTTTACATTCTCGCAAGTTGCATGCTTTACTTTCCGCTGCTCATATACTCTTTGCATGCTTGCTTGATATGTATTGTGTATGTTGAAATTGTGCCTAAAACTCCACTCAAACTGAAAAGCTTAAAAATTGCTACTTTAGCACTAAGTGTCTAATCACCCCCCCTCTAGACACATCGACTTCTAGATCCTACAAGTGGTATCAGAGCTTTGGTCTCCATTGCCTTGGTTTAATCACCATTGGAGGAAGATGGATGTGTCTACTTTGGGGAGTCTTAGACATAGAGTGCCTATTCTTGATGGAGAGTATTTTCATGAATGGAAAAATGAGATGCTTGTGATTTTCAACCAATATCATTTGAACAAGTATATTGCTAGTCCTTGTGCTCCTCATGTTGATCCTATGCATCCCACTCTAAATGAAGATGTTGACATGATTCGCAATCTTAGAACCGTTGAGCTCATCATTAGAGGATTGCCCAAATACTTGATTGCTAGTTTACCTACTCTTAATTGTGCCTATACTATATGGAAATTTCTTGAGGAACGATTCCCCGATTATTCCTTGAAAAACTTGGATGAAATTCTCCATAAATCTATTGCCATGAGTAAAATGAACTCTAGTGATCCTAGTTTTGGTGATTGTCTACTTGAGCTTACTAATCTCATGCATGCTAAAGGAAATGTTGGAATCATTGGTGATATTATATCCGAAGCTATAAGAATTCATAAAAGTGACCACTTTGATGATCATTTATCTAATGAATCACTTTCTCTAGGAAATGATGAATCACAAGATCATGTTGAACATGGATACTACGATGAGAGTGATGATAATGACTTCGATCTTGATGATGCAATGAGACACTTTGGTCTTATGGCAAACCTTCGAGGATATGTGTCAGGAGGAAAGGAATGGGTTCTCGACAGCGATGTACCGATCATATGACCGGAGACGAAGAGATGTTTCGTGAGCTTGCTGAAAATGACGGCCCTCGAAAGTATGTCACCTTTGGTGATAATTCAAAGGGTAAGGTGGTTGGCCTGGGTAAGGTGGCCATCTCACATGATAGCTCCATTCAGAATGTCATGCTTGTTGAATCTCTTGGCTACAACTTACTTTCAGTATCTAGACTTGCTAATTTCGGATTGAATGTCCTGTTTACTGAGGTAGATTGCCAAGTGTTTCATCAAGATAATCATAAAATGGTCTTTACCGGTATACGTAGAGGTGACCTTTAAATTGTCGATTTTTCCAAAAAGGCACAACCTGAAACTTGCTTTATTACTAAATCCTCAAAAGGATGGTTGTGGCATAGACGACTAGGTCATGTTGGCATGAGAAACCTTGACAAGCTTATTAAAGGAAATCATATCCTTGGAGTTAACGATGTCATATTTGATAAGGATAGACTTTGCAGTGCTTGTCAAGAAGGTAAACAGGTTGGAGGAAGGCATCCTGTATAGAACATCATGACCACAAGGAGGCCACTCGAGCTACTTCATATGGATCTTTTTGGTCCCAATGCCTACAAGAGTCTCGGTGGAAATTCTTTTGGTCTAGTCATAGTTGATGACTTTTCAAGATTTACGTGGGTGTTCTTTCTTGATGATAAATCGCAGGTCCAAAAGATCTTCAAAAACTTCGCTACAAAAGCCCAAAATCAGTTTGACGTGAAGATCAAGAAGGTTCGGAGCGACAACGGAACGGAGTTCAAAAACGCAAATGTGGATACCTTTCTTGACGAAGAAGGGATTTCACATGAGTTCTCGGCTACGTACACACCTCAACAAAATGGAGTTGTTGAGAGGAAGAACCGGACGCTCATCGAAATGGCCAGAGCGATGCTTGATGAGTACAAGACGCCGAAGCACTTTTGGGCAGAAGCGGTTGAGACGGCTTGTCATGCAACAAATCGCTTGTATCTTCACAAGCTACTCGGCAAGACGGCATACGAGTCCTCACCGGTAACAAACCCCAAGTTGGATACTTTCGAGTATTTGGCTCAAAGTGCTACATTCTAGATAAGCATCGTCGTTCAAAGTTTGCTCCTAAATCTCATGAAGGTTTCCTACTTGGTTATGGCTCAAACTCTCATACTTACCGTGTCTACAACAATTTCACCCGAAAGGTTGAAGAAACGGTAGATGTGAAGTTTGATGAATCTAATGGCTCGCAAGTAGAGCAATTGCCAATTGATGTAGGAGACAAAGACCCTTCGGATGCAATCCAAGACTTGTCTATTGGCAAAATTCGTCCAACGGAGGTGAAGGAGAGTACCTCGTCCGTCCAAGTGGAAGCTTCTACTTCACGACAAGGTGAACCAAGAGTTGACCCGGAGGCATCCACAAGTGGGACACACCAAGATGAAGAAAACGAGGATATGCGTCAAGACGAACATCAACAACCTCCTTCTCCACCACGACAAGAGAACGACAACGCCAACAATGAAGAAGAACAAGATGAAGAAGATGTTTAACGAAGACCCATGCAAAAGCTCTCACGAGTTCGAGCAAGAATTGCTAAGGACCATCCCGTCGAGCAAATCTAAAATGATATTCAAACCGGGAGAATCACTCGCTCAAAAACTCGTTTAGCTAACTTATGTGAAAACTATTCATTCATCTCTAGCATTGAACCTATGAAGGTCGAAGAAGCATTGGAAGATCCGGACTGGATAAACGCTATGCATGAAGAGCTACACAACTTTGAGAGAAACCAAGTTTGGACATTGGTTGAGAAGCCCGACGACGATCACAACATCATTGGTACCAAATGGGTGTTTCGCAACAAGCAAGATGAAGATGGACAAGTGGTTCGCAACAAAGCACGTCTCGTCGCCCAAGGGTACACACAAGTCGAAGGTATGGACTATGGTGAGACATATGCTCCCGTTGCTAGACTTGAGTCCATTCGCATCTTACTGGCCTTTGCTAATCACCATAATATCACCTTGTACCAAATGGACATTAAAAGTGCTTTTCTAAACGGTGATATAGAGGAGGAAGTCTATGTCAAACAACCTCACGGCTTTGTCAATCCTAAGAAACCTAATCATGTTTACAAACTTCACAAAGCTCTATATGGTCTCAAACAAGCTCCTAGAGCATGGTATAAATGCTTGACCAAGTTCCTTATTGCAAGCGGTTTTGAAATTGGAAAAATTGATTCCACACTTTTTACTAAAAGAGTTAATGGAGAACTATTTGTATGCCAAATTTATGTTGATGATATCATATTTGGTTCTACTAAACCTCTTTTTAGTGAAAAGTTTGGAAAGCTTATGTCGAAGAAGTTTGAGATGTCTATGATGAGCAAACTCAAATTCTTTCTCGGTTTGCAAATCAAGCAAACTAAGGAAGGAACATTTATCTCTCAAACGAAGTACACCAAAGACTTATTCAAGAAGTTTAATATGCAAGAATGCAAAGGTATGTCTACACCCATGCCTACTAGTGGACATAATGATTTGACCAGAGATGGTGAACCAGTTGATCAAAAGGTTTATCTCTCTATGATTGGTTCATTGTTATACCTATGTGCCTCACTTCCCGACATTATGCTAAGTGTGTGCATGTGTGCACGATATCAAGCTGCTCCTAAAGAATGTCATCTTAAGGCCGTGAAAAGGATAGTGAGATACTTAATCCATACACCAAATTTTGGCATTTGGTATCCTAAGAGGTCCTCTTTCGATCTTGTTGGGTATTCCGACTCGGATTATGCCGGAGACAAGGTTGATAGAAAGTCCACTTCGGGTACATGTCAATTTCTTGGTAGATCTCTTGTGTCTTGGTCCTCCAAGAAACAAAACTCGGTATCCTTATCCACCGCCGAAGCGGAATACATTGCCGCTGGTTCATGTTGTGCTCAATTACTTTGGATGACCCAAACTCTTAAAGATTATGGGGTCTATGCGAAACATGTTCCATTGCTTTGTGACAATGAAAGTGCTATCAAATTTGGTCATAATCCTGTGCAACATTCTCGAACTAAGCATATTGAAGTTCGTCATCATTTCATTCGAGACCATGTTGCAAAGGGTGACATTGATCTTAAACATGTTCGCACCGATAAGCAATTAGCAGATATATTCACTAAATCGCTTGATGAGAAAGTGTTTTGCAGGTTGAGAGGAGAATTGAACATCATTGATGCTTCGAACTTGGAGTAGAAACTCCATTAGGATACATGCAAGATATGAGCTTATGACTAATCCTTGATATATCTCTTACGATGACTATCTTATGTCTTGGATATATTTGCACCTTGCATGTTATCTAACCCATGTAGGTACTTGGTTGAATCTATTTCTATGAGACTGCAACTCACTCACATCTTGAGCAATCTCTACATCACCAAGTCTCTACACGACCGTGGTTGAAGACAAGGAAGCACGAAACCACTCAAACATATCCTTTGACAAATTCTATGTTGAGCTTCATGATTGTCATTTTTTGATACACAAGTGCTCTTCCTTGCAAGAACTAACCCATGTAGGTAGATTAACTCAAATTCCAAGTGGTGCTATGAGCTACATCAACCTTGAGCACTCACACAAGTTCTACTACATGAGCAAGACCCACACCACCACCCAAGGTATGATATTCCATCTTAGAGAAGCTTTACTCCAAGTCATGAGTCAAAGCAACTCAACAAGATGAGAATACATCAAGATGCTTAAATGAAAAATGGTAACCCCATTTTGAGCTTAAACGATGAGTATGATCTATGATCAAGTGTTCTCACTTGACTCCTAAGTCAATATACTCTAACATAGGTGACTATGTCACCGCCCAATTCTAGATGAAGTTCTCTTGTGTTCCTTTCTGTGTTATTGCATTTGTCCCTTGCATATTTATTTCCCTTTTAAAAAAACTTCATCTAGAACTTCTATTCTTTTTGAATTTTTTTGTCCTGCATATTTCTGCATCAAATTTATTGCAAATCTTTCAGTTAATTCATTGCAAATCTTTGTGAGATCTTATTTGACTAGTGAGCTGAGGTGACAAGTGTTTTCTCTGTAGTAAACTCGGTTTCACCGAATTGAACTTTTCGGATCAACCGAATCTCTTCGGTACCACCGAAACGTGATGCTCGGTGCCACCGATTTTGCAACAGGAAATCAGTTTGCCACTTATTCTATATTTCTTCTGATCCAGCTCCACTCGATGAATCTTATCCTCTACAAGCATCACAATTTTATCCATTGATTTGTGTTAGATCTCAAGGATCAAACCTATTCGACAGATTCCAGAAAAACCTTCTTGGAAATTGATGTCAAAGGGGGAGAGAGAGATCACATCAAAGCTTATCACCAGGGAGAGAGAGAGAGAGAGAGAAAATATTAAGGGGGAGAAAGAGATCTCCAGGGGGAGAGAACACTCAAGGATCCCAGATGCTTGATATTCAAGAGGAGAGATGCCACATGTCTTTTTTGGGGGAAAGACATGATCATGTGCTCATTTGCACTATCTTCTATTCATAGAAATCATTCAAATTCATTGCAGATCTTTACTCTTGGGGACATGTCTAATCTAATGTGGTACCTTGTACTCACTCTCTACATGTCATCCCAGTCTTGGTATTCTTGTGTTTTTCTTTGGTTTGCTCTGGCTAGTGGATGCACCTATGTTATCTAACCTTGTTTATGCAGGTTCATTCCATCCTGAGCCAACTCAAGACTACAAGGTAAGTATATGCATCAGAATCATGAGTATGAGGAATTCTTGCTTTTGTACATACTGTTTGCAAGAAGGACTCATAAGCATGAAGGTATTTCTCTTAATAAACTTTTGCTCTGATGTATATGGCCAAGATACATGTAACACATTGCCTACTCTGTCATGATTATGCTCTCACATGCTTCTACATTTTATATCCACATGATTGCATACATGTAGGGGGAGCCTATGTTTGTTACATGTCCTTCCAAAGCTTTACTTGCTATTCTTTGTATCTTTATCTAAAGCTTTGATGTATGTTGCCATCAATTACCAAAAAGGGGGAGATTGAAAGCACAAGTGCTCCTCAGGTGGTTTTGGTAATTAATGTCAACATATCTCTTGTTGGACTAATGTTTCTATCTAGCATGTTTCAGATAAGTTCAACAATGGAGTGGCATGGACTAAAGGTTGTGGGAACTCCTTCAATATACTAAGGACAAAGGATTGGCTAAAGCTTCAAGCTCAAGACTCTTCATTTTACATTTTAGTGATCCAAGATCACATTGAGTCCGTAGGAAAAGCCAATACTATCAAGGAGGGATGAGGTGTTGCTTAATGAGCCCTTTGCTTTATGTGCTTAATGATATGATCCAAAATCCTCAACTACTTTCCCATATCCACTTATGACCTAAACCCTAAGCCAAACTCGGTTCTACCGATTCTTTCTATCCGGCGCCACCGAGTTTCATATGTCATAAACCACTGCCAAAACCCTAGAAAACGGTTTCACCGATAGGGATCTCGGTCTCACCGAGATGGGATTGCAATCTCACTGTGTACGTCCATTGTCAAAATCGGTCTCACCGAGTTTAGGCAATCGGTACTACCGAGATTACAATGCAAACTCTCTGGGTAACTCATTACCAAAATCAGTCTAACCGAGTTTAGTAATCGGTCCCACCGAGTTTGCCTGACCAACTCTCTGGTTAGCTAATTACCAAACCGGTCTCACCGAGTTTGTGTAATCGGTCTCATCGAGATTACGTTATGCCCAAACCCTAACCATATCGGTCCTACCGAGATGCATGTCAGTCCCACCGAAAAACTCTAACGGTCACTAGGTTTACCTTTTCGGTCTGACCGAGTTTGTTGATTCGGTCCCACCGAGATTGGTAAATTGTGTGTAACGGTTGGATTTTAAGTGGAGGCTATATATACCCCTCCACCTCCTCTTCATTCGTGGAGAGAGCCATCAGACTAAGCTTACACTTCCAGCATCCTATTTCTGAGAGAGAACCACCTACTCATGTGTTGAGACCAAGATATTCCATTCCTACCATATGAATCTTGATCTCTAGCCTTCCCCAAGTTGCTTTCCACTCAAATCTTCTTTCCACCAAATCCAAATCCTGTGAGAGAGAGTTGAGTGTTGGGGAGACTATCATTTGAAGCACAAGAGCAAGGAGTTCATCATCAACACACCATTTGTTACTTCTTGGAGAGTGGTGTCTCCTAGATTGGCTAGGTGTCACTTGGGAGCCTCCGACAAGATTGTGGAGTTGAACCAAGGAGTTTGTAAGGGCAAGGAGATCGCCTACTTCGTGAAGATCTACCGCTAGTGAGGCAAGTCCTTCATGGGCGATGGCCATGGTGGGATAGACAAGGTTGCTACTTCGTGGACCCTTCGTGGGTGGAGCCCTTCGTGGACTCACGCAACTGTTACCCTTCGTGGGTTGAAGTCTCCACTAACGTGGATGTAGGATAGCACCACCTATCCGAACCACGGGAAAAACATCCGTGTCTCCAATAGCGTTTGAATTCTCCAAACCCTTCCCTTTACATTCTCGCAAGTTGCATGCTTTACTTTCCGCTGCTCATATACTCTTTGCATGCTTGCTTGATATGTATTGTGTATGTTGAAATTGTGCCTAAAACTCCACTCAAACTTAAAAGCTTAAAAATTGCTACTTTAGCACTAAGTGTCTAATCACCCCACCCCCCCCCCCACTAGGTGCTCAAGAAAGAGTATGGCTCAGCTGCAGCCATCAAACTTGGAATGCAGAAAAAGGCACCTGCAAGAAGAGTTCCTACCTCCAAGCCTAGGAAGGCTGTACCTGAAGAAACCATGAAGCTCACCATGGAATCAGAAGAGGAAGCAAGTGGCCAAGATAAGAAGAAGAAGAGATTCAGGACTACCACTGCCAGAGTTCTTGGTAAACCCTCTATGAGGAGAGACTCAGATGAAGAAGAAGAAGAGGTTACTGCACCAGCACCTAAGGCACAGAAACTCATGGGAGATGCCATACGGTCAGGGGCTACTGCATCCAAGCCCAAGGTAACACCCAAAGCTGCATCTAAGCCCAAGAGTGCACCAAAGAGAAACACCAGAAACATATCTGTTGCTGAAAAGAACAAGGCCCCAGTGCCTGACATTGCTGAAGAAGAAGAAGGTCGCTCAGGAAGCTTAAGCCCAAGATCCCAGACCACAATGATGCTCATCCTGTGGCTGAGGACATGAAGATTAGAAGAGATTCAAGGCTGAATAAGTGGAGAGAAGCAGATCCATATGCTTCAAGGAGAAGAACTGCTGTGGATTACAGGTTTCATACCAAAGAACAACAGGATTTCTATGAGACAGTGCTGCTTGATAAGAAGCCCATAGTTTGTGACATGAGATGGGTTGATTGGGAGTACATCAAGGAGAATGAAGAGCACTATCCTGGAGTATATGACAGCTTCAAGGGTTGTGGAGTTGCAGACTTTGTTGGGCAGAAGCTCACAAAGTGGAATGAAGAGCTAATCATGCAATTCTACTCCACAGCACACTTCTATCCAGATGGCAGGATTGTGTGGATGTCAGAAGGAACCAGATATCAGTCAACAGTTGCTGAGTGGGCACAACTCATCAATGCCCCAGAAGAACAGGAAGATGACCTGGACATATATGCCAAGAAGAAGATGGATCACAATTCCATGTCCAATATGTACAAGGAGATCCCAAACAAGGCACTTGATACTTTCAAGTTTGGCTCAGTGCATTATCTTCTGTCAGGGCTACCCACTATTAATTGGATTCGGAGGCACACTCTATTGCCCAAGTCAGGTGATCACAAGATGATCCGAGGCCATGCAATAAACATGCTCCATGTATTTGATGTGCCATAGAAGTTCAAGGTGATGAGCCTCATGGTAGAGACCATTAAGAGAACAGCAGCTGATCAGAAGAGGAGCTGTGGATATGCCCCACAAATTCAAGAGATGATAAACTCAAAGATGGGCACAGCAGCGACGATAAGAAACGGGGTGACTAATCCCGGCGCTGGCCCTCCACCCTCAGAATTCCGCCGACACCGCTGATGATGGGCTTGATGCGCTCACTGAGCGGTGCGAGGTCAGTATCCTCCGGCAAGCTCTCCAGCGCGGCGTCCAAGTCGAGGTCGGGGTACCAGTACGCCACCTTGGTGAGAACCTTGGTCATGGCGCCCTGGCAAAGCCTCCGGGCCTCGTCGGCCAGCGAGGCCGCCCGGTTGGCGTGAAGCCGCTCCAAAGCACCGCCGACCTTCTCAAAGAACAGGTTCAGGCTGCAGTTGGCGCTCACACTCCGCTCCAGGGCGTACCTCACGTCCGGCAACCCCATGGTGGCCAGCTGCGCGGCGGCCTGGTTGGCGACGGTGGCAAGGCGATCAGGCCAGCTGCTCTCGCCCTCCACGTGATGCATGAAGTTGAGGGCCTCGTTCTTCCGCAACTACTTCTCGGTCTCCAGGTTTTTGGTCAGGGTCCCCTCCCGGGCCCTGGCCTCCGACAGCATCTTCTCGAGACCCTCTAGCTTCAACTTGAGGTCTTTGATGGAATTGTTGGCCTCGAAGAGCTCCCCGGCCTTGCTGACAGCCGCGCCCTGCTGTAGGACCTTGAAGTATGTCTAGAGGGGGGGTGATTAGACTACTTGACCAATAAAAACTTAACCTTTTCCCAATTTTATAGTTTGGCAGATTTTAGCTACTTTAGGACAAGTCAAGCAATCATCACACAATTCAAGCAATCATGCAAAGAGTATATAGGCAGCGAAAAGTAAAGCATGCAACTTGCAAGAATGTAAAGGCAAGGGTTTGGAGAATTCAAACGCAATTGGAGACACGAATGTTTTTGGCGTGGTTCGGATAGGTGGTGCTATCCTACATCCACGTTGATGGAGACTTCAACCCACGAAGGGTAACGGTTGCGCGAGTCCACGGAGGGCTCCACCCACGAAGGGTCCACGAAGAAGCAACCTTGTCTATCCCACCATGGCCATCGCCCACGAAGGACTTGCCTCACTAGCGGTATATCTTCACGAAGTAGGCGATCTCGTTGCCCTTACAAACTCCTTGGTTCAACTCCACAATCTTGTCGGAGGCTCCCAAGTGACACCTAGCCAATCTAGGAGACACCACTCTCCAAGAAGTAACAAATGGTGTGTTGATGATGAACTCCTTGCTCTTGTGCTTCAAATGATAGTCTCCCCAACACTCAACTCTCTCTCATAGGATTTGGATCTGGTGGAAAGAAGATTTGAGTGGAAAGCAACTTGGGGAAGGCTAGAGATCAAGATTCATATGGTAGGAATGGAATATCTTGGCCTCAACACAAGGGTAGGTGGTTCTCTCTCAGAACATGTGAGTTGGAAGTGTAGATGTGTTCTGATGGCTCTCTCCACGAATGAAGAGGAGGTGGAGGGGTATATATAGCCTCCACACAAAATCCAACCGTTACACACAATTTACCAATCTCGGTGAGACCGAATCAACAAACTCGGTCGGACCGATTTAGTAAACCTAGTGACTGTTAGGATTTTCGGTGGGACTGACATGCAACTCGGTAGGACCGATATGGTTAGGGTTAGGGCATAACGTAATCTCGGTGAGACCGATTACACAAAGTCGGTGAGACCGATTTGGTAATAAGCTAACCAGAGAGTTGGTCAGGTAAACTCGGTGGGACCGATTTGCTCTTTCGGTGAGACCGAAATGTTACAAAAAGGAAACAGAGAGTTTACATTACAATCTCGGTGGGACCGATCCGCTCTTTCGGTGAGACCGAAAAGTTACGAAAAGGAAATAGAGAAATTGCAATCCCATCTTGGTGAGACCGAGATCCCTATCGGTAGAACCGATTTGCTTAGGGTTTGGCAGTGGCTATGACAAGTGAAACTCGGTGGCGCCGGATTGAAAGAATTGGTAGGTCCGAGTTTGGCTTTGGGTTTAGGTCATATGTGGATATGGGAAAGTAGCTGAGGGTTTTGGAGCATATCACTAAGCACATGAAGCAAGAGGCTCATTAAGCAACACCTCATCCCTCCTTGATAGTATTGGCTTTTCCTAAAGACTCAATGTGATCTTGGATCACTAAAATATAAAATGAAGAGTCTTGAGCTTTTGAGCTTGAGCCAATCCTTTGTCCTTAGCATTTTGAGGGATCCACTTTCATCATTCATGCCATGCCAATCATTGAGCTTTCCTGAAATAATCATCTTGGAATAGCATTAGCTCAATAAGCTATATGTTGTTATGAATTACCAAAACCACCTAGGGATAGTTGCACTTTCAATCTCCCCCTTTTTGGTAATTGATGACAACATATAGATCAAAGCTTCGACAAATGATAATAAGAATGAAATATATCGTCGCTTTGTGAAGTATGTGATAAGTAAGAGCTCCCCCTAAATTTGTGTGTATTTAAAATTTGCTTTGGACTACAAATGCACAAAGAGTTAGAATCATAGGTTACTCTTCCATGTCACTTACATCTTGGTGGGGCGCTCAAAATGATAAGAATTGAATACATGCACTCATCACCAAGAAAAGTGAGTGATCACATAAGATAGATAGGATAATATCAAGCATGCATAAGTGTAGCTTATGATCAAACACATGATCATCAATGTCTCACAAGCATATCATAGTATCTCAACCAAAAGCAAACAAAGTTTGAAAACCCACCAAATAAAGCAAGAGAGAATAAAGGCAACACTCTCTCTCTCTCTCTCTCTCTCGAAGCCTATGATCTATACGTTTTTCTCCCCCTTTGGCAACAAGTTACCAAAAAGTTCCTAGAAAATGCATAGTGCTAGATCGACTCTCAGGCTTGATCTTTTGGTGGTGGTGGAGTCTGGATCCCTCCAAGGACGAAGGCTTCTGTAGAAGTGGTTGGAGCTGGAGTTGAGGTGGATGCTGGAGCTGGTTGGGCTGGTGCTGTAGCTGGAGCTGAGGTGGTGGCTCTGGTGTCAGGAACTGGCACTGCAGTAGACCTCTGAGCTCGTGGCACTCTGGCAAATGCATCAGTTGTAGTCTTCCCTTTCCTCTCCTGCATGTCATCTTGAAGTTGCTCCACTACAGACTGAATCTCTGTTACTTTGACATCCAAGTCATAGAACTTTTGTTCCACGATTCTCTCTAAGCTCTCCTGATTCTGAGTGAGGGTGGCCAGTCCTTTCTCAATCCTCAGTGTAGATGCAATCAAGTAACTAAGCTGCTCCTGCTTGGTTTTCAAGAAATACTCAGATGCCTCCTCTTGAGTTGGCATCTTGGCAGCTTTCTCCTTCCTTGCCTTCTCCTTCTATGCTTGAGCATGTGCAGATGATGGATCATCCTTGTTCATGACAACCTGATTGTCTTCAAAGTCTGGATGGATGGGCAGGTGTTCCTTGTCCAGCAGGTATGTGCCTATGCCCATCTTTGAGTTTATCAGCTCTTGAATTTGTGGGGCATATCCACAGCTCCTCTTCTGATCAGCTGATGTTCTCTTGATAGTCTCCTACCATGAGGCTCATGACTTTGAACTTCTGTGGCACATCAAATATATGGAGCATGTAAATGGCATGACCTCTGATCATCTTGTGATCACCTGACTTGGGCAATAGAGTGTGCCTCAGAATCCAATTAATGGTTAGCAGCCCTGACAGAAGATAATGCACTGAGCCAAACTTGAACGTATCAAGTGCCTTGTTTGGGATCTCCTTGTACATGTTGGACATGGAATTGTGATCCATCTTCTTCTTGGCATATATGTCCAAGGCATCTTCCTGTTCTTCTGGGGCATTGATGAGTTGTGCCCACTCAGCAACTGTTGACTGATATCTGGTTCCTTCTGACATCCACACAATCCTGCCATCTGGATAGAAGTGTGCTGTGGAGTAGAATTGCATGATCAGCTCTTCATTCCACTTTGTGAGCTTCTGCCCAACAAAGTCTGCAACTCCACAACCCTTGAAGCTGTCATATACTCCAGGATAGTGCTCTTCATTCTCATTGATGTAGTTCCAATCAACCCATCTCATGTCACAAACTATGGGCTTCTTATCAAGTAGCACTGTCTCATAGAAATCTTGTTGTTCCTTGGTATGAAACCTGTAATCCACAATAGTTCTTCTCCTTGAAGCATATGGATCTTCTTCTCTCCACTTCTTCAGCCCTGAATCTCTTCTAATCTTCATGTCCTCAGCCACAGGATGAGCATCATTGTGGTCTGGGATCTTGGGCTTAAGCTTCCTTAGAACTTGTCCTTCTTCTTCTTCAGCAATATCAGGCACTGGGGCCTTGTTCTTTTCAGCAGCTGGTATGCTCCTTGTATTTCTCTTTGGAGCTGATTTGGTCTTGGAGGCAGCTTTGGGTGCTTCTTTGGGCTTGGATGCAGTAGCCCCTGATTTTATAGCATCACCCATAAGCTTTGGTGCCTTAGGTGCTGGTGCAGCAACCTCTTCTTCTTCTTCTCCCTCGGAGTCTCTCCTCATAGAGGGTTTGTCAATAACTCTGGCAGTGGTAGTTCTGACTCTCTTCTTTTTCTTATCTTGGCCACTTGTTTCCTCTTCTAATTCCATGGTGAACTTTATAGTTTCTTCAGGTGCAGCCTTCCTGGGCTTGGAAGTAGGAACCCTCCTTGCAGGTGCCTTTTTGTGCATTCCAGGCTTGATGGCTGCAGCTGAGCCATACTCTTTCTTGAGCACTACTTTCTTGGAAGTGGCTTCCTCTTCCTCTGCCACATAATCCTCATCCTCTGAGTCTGAGGTTCTCTTCTTCCTTTGTCTGGTGGCAGCTTTTGGCAGATTGCTACGGTGCTCCTGCTGCCTTCATCTGAAGAACTGGAGGGACTAGTGCCCTCACTCATGTGCACTTGCTCTTCTGACATGTTCTGGCTGTCACTCTGATCAAACATGATGTAAAAGCTGACTGCTGACCCTATGAAGAGTTTATAGATGAGGTAGAGTGGATGAGCATCACAAAATGCAGAGATTTGCAAATGAATGATTCAGAATCTTAGTTTTAGTTTCCCACTGAAATCATTTCGGATCTACCGATTTTTAAACTCGGTGATACCGAAGCAGTTTTGGAACCTAAACTAGTGAACTCGGTCAGACCGAGTCACAGTTCGGTGGCACCGAGACTGCTAGGGTTTCACAAAGTTCCAAAATCGGTCACACCGATTAGTAATTCTCGGTCAGACCGAGTCTCACTTGTGCAATGGCATGAGCCAAATCGGTGGGACCGAGTTTTTCAACTCGGTGGGTCCGAGATGGTTTTGGCGGAAACCTAACCTTAAAATTTTCGAATCAAACCTATTCTACGAATTGCATTGACTGGATAGGAGTGTTTCAATCGTGGCTAGAGTCAATAAGATCACAATGTGCTAGGAATCAGATGGGGAATAGCACAAAGATCGAGTCCATACCCTAGTTCGGCGGAGACTCGCTACGGCGGCAACGGCGGGGTTGAATTCCGTTGATGGCGATGGAGACCAGCGACTGGAGGCGGTTGGCGGCGAGGAGACGATCCGGAGACCACGTAGGCAGAGCGAGCTATTGCGCGGGCGAAAGGATTCGGAGAAATTTCCAAATTTTTGCCTGTGTCTATATATAGCCCGACCCTGTCGGTGTGACCGAGTGGAACAACTCAGTGGCACCGAGATGCAAAACTGTATACAGTTATTGCAACTCGGTGTGACCGAATGGTTCAAATCGGTTGCACCGAGAACAAAAACATAGATCGACTTGATGATCTCGGTAGGACCGAAAATAGGAAATCGGTCAGACCGAGAATCACAAAGAAGTTTTGGAAGTTTAAGTCTATGACGAATCAGGGACTCTGAGTGCTCCTCACACAGAGTGGTTCGAATCTGACTTGATCAAAATTTTTGATGTAGCATGAATAGAATTTGAGACGAGAAAAGCATAGATAGCTAGAGGAGGTTCTTAGGCATTCTTGTCCATCCACTTGGCAAAAGAAGAGAAAACCAATCAATCAAAACAACAAGTGGATGTCCTCGAATTAGTAAAATATGCAACCAACATGCTCACACAATAAAATGGCAATTGAAATATGTGACAAAGCATGCACAACCAATACTAGCATCTATCAAGCAATTGGCGATGACTAGGTCATCTATATATGAGTATATTGACATAGGAGTCAAATGAGAACATTTGATCATAGGTCATACTCATCGTTTAAGCACAAGTGGGGTTACCACTTTTACATAAAGCATTGTTGTGTTCACATCATTAGAGTTGCTTTAGCTCAAGTCTTAGAGTAAAGCTCCCCCTAGATGTGATATCCCCCCTAAGAGGGATGAACTAACCTTGGGGTTTGTCGATGATGACTTCATGTAGATGTTGAAGATGTGGATGCTCAATGTTGATCTTGATCAATTGGAGTTATCCATTGGAGTGAATTGCACTTTCAATACCTACATGGGTTAGTCCCACAAGGAACAAACAAGGATATCTATAGACATAGAGTGATGCACACATAAGATGATGTCTATGAAAGCTTTTAGATTACCTTGTCCCTTGACTTACCAACAAGAGGTTTTGTGACTCCTTGAACTAGTGCAAGAAGTGGAAGTTGATTGCACTTGTTCTTGCCAAAATGATGAGAGTGAAGTATGTTGGCGGAGTCACCCTCAAGAACTCTCTAGTTCTTCTTCTTTTGGATCCACACCATCTTGATGGGAATCCTTGGAGTTGTGGTCATACTTGATGAAGTGGAACTTGAAGTAGTCTTGGGAATCCACTTGACTAAGGTCTTAGGAGCTTCTTCAAATGCATCAATTTCCTCTTGAAGCTTGTCCTTGCCTTTTTGCTTGTGGTCTTGTGGTGGAATATCATCTTGAGCTTGTGTCCCCTTGAAGGAAGTAGGATCATACTTCTCTTGTTGAGGTACAAACTTCATCTTGGGCTATTGATCTTCTTCCCACTCAACTCCATTGGCGTTGAACTTTCGTTCAAAACCAACACCTTGATTCTTCCGGTGCCTTCCTTGCTTGCGTACAATTTCCTCGAATTGCTTACTTCCAGCAAGGCTCTTGTAGACTCCTTTCTCTATAATTCCCTTCAATAGACTATTTTCTTGCTCAAGTGTAACTTGGTTAAGAGAATCATTAGTGGAATCAAGAGAACTACTAGAAGCAACAATATTGGATTTGACATGATCATTGTTACTACTAGAGGAAGAAATCCTTTTTGTTCTTGTTACTAGACTTGACTTGAGGCATGTAAGTGGATAAGAGTAAACGCTTGGCAATGTAAGAAGAACTTTTCTTGCGGAGATCATCATTGATTGCCTTTAAAAACTCATGCTCTTGCTCAAGATTGAGCTTTTCAAAGCGTAACTTCTCATGAGCTCTTAAAAGTTCTCGATGATCTTCGAAGATAGTTTCATGAGCTAACTTAAGAGTGCTTAGTTCTTTAGTTAGAGCCTCAATCTTCTCCTTATCATTGTCATTCGCTTTATCTTGATTAGCATGATTAATTGACGTTTCATCATAGTATTCATCACTAGAGTTGTCAACAAGTAAATCATCATCACCTAACAAGTCATCTTCATCACTATTGAAATCAACATACTCGGGGTGTGTTACCTTAGGACCTTTGGCCATGAAGCATCTTCCAATTCCTTCATTTGGTGAGTCAAATATGTCGTAGGAGTCGGTTGACACAAGTGCTAGACCGGCAACACCTTCATCTTGAGTATATTCGGAATCGGAGTGATAACTTCTCTCAGAGTGGTTGTCGGAGTCGGAGTCGGATACCCATTCACCAACATGAGCTTGATGTCTTCGTTTTGTGTAGCTCCTTGATGACTTTTCCTTTCTTTCCGAATCCTTGCTTCTCCGTGAGTATCTTCGTTCATAACGATCATCTCTACTCCTTCTTTCTATAGATGGTGATTCTTCTCTTTTGCTTCTTCTTTTTGGAGAATCTTCTCTTCTTTTGTAGGGTGCCGTACACTCATTGGACTAGTGTCCGGGTCTTCCACAATTGTAGCAGTTTCGCTCTCGACTAGAAGATCTTTTGTCATTGTAGGACCTTGACTTGGAGCTTTTATCTTTGCTTCTACTCTTGTAGAACTTGTTGAAGTTCTTCACCATTAAGCTCAATTCTTCATTGAAGGTTTGTTTCCCACTTGATGATGTGGGGGCTTCACATGAGGCTTTGTAAGCTCCACTTGATTTGTTGTGAAGTTCCTCTTTATCCTTGAGTGACATCTCATGAGCAACAATTCTTCCAATGACCTCCGTTGGCTTGAGATCTTTGTAATTGGGCATCATTTGGATCAATGTGCACACGGTATCATATTTTCCATCCAAGGCTCTTAGGATCTTCTTGATGATGAATCTATCGGTCATCTCTTCACTTCCTAAGCCGCCAATCTCATTTGAGATAAGAGCAAGCCTAGAGTACATTTCAGCGACACCTTCACCATCCTTCATTTTGAACTTGTCAAGTTGACTTTGAAGCACATCCAACTTGGATTCCTTCATGGAGTCGGTACCTTCGTGCATATCAATCAAAGTATCCCAAATTTCCTTTGCATTCTCAAGACGGCTGATTTTGTTGAATTCTTCGGGGCACAATCCGTTGAAGAGAATATCACAAGCTTGAGCGTTGTATTGCAGCATCTTCAACTCTTCTGCGGTAGCTTCACGGTTTGGTTCTTTCCCATCAAAGAAGTCACCTTGCAAACCAACACACACAATAGCCCAAACGGTGGGGTTATGACCGAGAATATGCATTTTCATCTTATGCTTCCAACTAGCAAAATTAGTACCATCAAAGTAAGGACCTCTACAGTGATAATTTCCCTCGCTAGACGCCATACTCTCCTAGGTTGTGAAACCAAGGTTATGACCACCAAAAGCTATGGAAATCAAAGCAAATGGAGACCAAAGCTCTGATACCACTTGTAGGACCTTGAAGTATGTCTAGAGGGGGGTGATTAGACTACTTGACCAATAAAAACTTAACCTTTTCCCAATTTTATAGTTTGGCAGATTTTAGCTACTTTAGGACAAGTCAAGCAATCATCACACAATTCAAGCAAGCATGCAAAGAGTATATAGGCAGCGGAAAATAAAGCATGCAACTTGCAAGAACGTAAAGGGAAGTGTTTGGAGAATTCAAACGCAATTGGAGACACGGATGTTTTTGGCGTGGTTCGGATAGGTGGTGCTATCCTACATCCACATTGATGGAGACTTCAACCCATGAAGGGTAACGGTTGCGCGAGTCCACGGAGGGCTCCACCCACGAAGGCTCCACGAAGAAGCAACCTTGTCTATCCCACCATGGCCATCGCCCACGAAGGAATTGCCTCACTAGCGGTACATCTTCACGAAGTAGGCGATCTCCTTGCCCTTACAAACTCCTTGGTTCAACTCCACAATCTTGTCGGAGGCTCCCAAGTGACACCTAGCCAATCTAGGAGACACCACTCTCCAAGAAGTAACAAATGGTGTGTTGATGATGAACTCCTTTCTCTTGTGCTTCAAATGATAGTCTCCCCAACACTCAACTCTCTCTCTCATAGGATTTGGATCTGGGGAAAGAAGATTTGAGTGGAAAGCAACTTGGGGAAGGCTAGAGATCAAGATTCATATGGTAGGAATGGAATATCTTGGCCTCAACACAAGGGTAGGTGGTTCTCTCTCAGAACATGTGAGTTGGAAGTGTAGATGTGTTCTGATGGCTCTCTCCATGAATGAAGAGGAGGTGGAGGGGTATATATAGCCTCCACACAAAATCCAACCGTTACACACAATTTACCAATCTCGGTGAGACCGAATCAACAAACTCGGTCGGACCGATTTAGTAAACCTAGTGACTGTTAGGATTTTCGGTGGGACTGGCATGCAAGTCGGTAGGACCGATATGGTTAGGGTTAGGGCATAACGTAATCTCGGTGAGACCGATTACACAAACTCGGTGAGACCGATTTGGTAATAAGCTAACCAGAGAGTTGGTCAGGTAAACTCGGTGGGACCGATTTGCTCTTTCGGTGAGACCGAAATGTTACAAAAAGGAAACAGAGAGTTTACATTGCAATCTCGGTGGGACCGATCCGCTCTTTCGGTGAGACCGAAAAGTTACGAAAAGGAAACAGAGAAATTGCAATCCCATCTCCGTGAGACCGAGATCCCTATCGGTAGAACCGATTTGCTTAGGGTTTGGCAGTGGCTATGACAAGTGAAACTCGGTGGCGCCGGATTGAAAGAATCGGTAGGTCCGAGTTTGGCTTTGGGTATAGGTCATATGTGGATATGGGAAAGTAGCTGAGGGTTTTGGAGCATATCACTAAGCACATGAAGCAAGAGGCTCATTAAGCAACACATCATCCCTCCTTGATAGTATTGGCTTTTCCTAAAGACTCAATGTGATCTTGGATCACTAAAATATAAAATGAAGAGTCTTGAGCTTTTGAGCTTGAGCCAATCCTTTGTCCTTAGCATTTTGAGGGATCCACTTTCATCATCCATGCCATGCCAATCATTGAGCTTTCCTGAAATAATCATCTTGGAATAGCATTAGCTCAATGAGCTATATGTTGTTATGAATTACCAAAACCACTTAGGGATAGTTGCACTTTCACCTGCGCCTCCGTCAGGGCACCGTTGAGCGTGTCCTTCTCCTGGGACAGCTTTAGGGCCTGCTCCTTCAGCTTGTCCTGCTCCACCTCCAGCTCCTTCACCTTGCCGGCATGAACCAGAGCCTAGGCATCGAGTGTCTCTTTGTGCCTCTGCTCCAACTCTTGGGTCTGCTGCGCGGCAAGCTTCTCCACCTCCTTGTCCTTGGCGCGGAGTTTGGCGTCGAGGTCCGCCTCGCGCTTGGCAAGGTCCTCCTGCTAGGAGTTTAGTGCGGCCTGGTGCTGGGTCTGGGCAGCCTCGGCTGCTGCGGCCAAGCCCTCCGCCGTCTCCTAGGCCTTCTCGATGTCGGCCAGCTTCATGGTGAGCTCCATGTCGCGCTTGGCCAGCTTGCCCTGGGCGGTCTTCAGCTCTTCGCTAGCTTGGTAGAACCAAGCCTGCGCCTCGGCGACGCGCATCTTGAGGTCCGCCTCCGCCTTGTCCACCGTTGCCATCCTGGATTTGACCTTTTCCAGGCGGGTGCGGTGGAGCGCCTAAAGCTTCCTGAAATTGGCGCCCATGGCCTGGAGAAGCCGCTCCTCCTGAGAGCCATCGCCACCGGTGCTCGGTACGTCAACGACCTCGAGCCCGGCGGCGGCAAGCACCTCTTCGTCGAACACTTCTCCTTCGACGGGCGCCCTAGAGCTGGACGCCCCTGGGAGGTGGACGAAGAGGTCGTTGGTCACCCTCAGATACCTGCCGGAGCCAGAGGCCGTAGAGGAGGAGGGCTGGTCATCGACCACCTCCTCCTCGGTGGTGGCTTTGTCGGCCTCTCTGGCAGGCCCCTTGCCGGGCTCCCCGGCAAACCCCTTGGTGGCGTCTTCGGTAGCACCCTTGGCGGACTCCTCGGCAGCGACCTTCTCGGCCTCTGCCGCAGCGTCCTTGGCGACGTCCTCGATGATTGCGTCTATGTCCTCCTGGTCAGCAGATGGATGACCTGGACACCAAGAAGGGGATGAGACAAAGCCAAGACCAAGAACCAGCAGCAAAAAGAAAAGGAAATGGAGACGAAGGGCGAGTAACCTACCCGTGCCGGGCCGAGAAGCAGAAGTCCCCTCCCCACCAATATTTGGCGCCGAGGCGAAGCCACCGGTGCCCGAGTTCTCCTCCTCCTCCTCCGTGTGCATGGGCTCGGTACTTGGTGCCCTTGTCGGGGATGCCCCTCGGGGCGGCGTAATCGATGAGGGCGGCGTGTTGGGACACTACAAGAAATCTGTTAATACATGACAAACTCAAGCTGTCATGGATAGACACAACCATCATGGAAGGCCATGCGTGACGGATTTGAAATCCGTCATGTATAACGCGTCATAATTTGACCACCGTGTGCTCCATGACGGATCTTTCAATACCGTCATGGATCCATGACTGCTCTTGACCGTCATAGGTGACACTTCACTGACGTACTAACAACGACGTTAACACGCATGCCACGTCATCCTCCAACGTGGCAGCCAATACGAATCTGACATGGCGGCCCATCTAGTAATCAAACGATATAGGATTTTAGCCCATTGTTTTCAGTTCCAGCCCATATGATCATCGGCCCAGTTAAAGTCTTGGCCCATTGATTATTGTTGTGGCCCAATTAGAATTTTGCCCCATTAATTTCCATTAGAAGCATCTTTAGCCCACTAATTATAGTCTAGACCAATACTTTTTTTAACATTTCAAACACATATTATTTATTAAAGTTTGCTGCTCATATGTTTAAATTAAAAACTACACAAACATAAATTACAACCACAAGTAAAAGGAAAATGAAACCCACTAAAAAATTACACAAACACAAATTACAGCGGGTCAAAGTCATTGATTTTTTTCCAAGAAAGTGTAGTCGTATTCATACGAAATCACCTAAAATCATAGTTTAGCACCACGGCACCGAGCTTATTAGGCTGGATCCACCAGATCCACTACCAGTAATCATTTTCCACCGGAACAACAGGGGATCTAGCCTCGTATGCTGCCCTGGATTGTGGCTCCTGAAGCACGCACGGGACAGGATAACGAGCACGCCGTCGCCTCGGTGCCCATCGCCATCTAGCTCGCGTCCTCGCCGCCCAGTACTTTGCATGCGTGGCTGTGGAGTGGGGTCACGAGCCCGTCGCCGCCGCAATACCCACTGCCTGGCGACCTCGAGCACGCCCGTCGGGTATCCTGTCGCATCAGGCCCATCCAAGTCTGTGAGCCCGTCGTCGTTCCCTCGGTTCGGCACACCCACGAGGGAGCCGCTCGCGCCCTGCAGGGACCACATGCCACATAAACGGCACCGGTGCGAAGTCGGTCTTCAGGGGCGCCGCCGCCTATATTGACGAGGCCATCGTCGAGGCGGCATACGCGGCAAGCGCGACACAGGCACCAGTCGCGGCTGAACGGGAAGCCATCCCGATGCTGGCGCCGTAGAACGCGGCCACCGACGGTCGGCAAGTGGAGGCTGTCGCACCGTTGGCCTTCGGTCGCCGGCGCTGCTCCCCCGCGACCGGTCGATGCAGACCCCTCGGCGACCAGGGCATCATGGACTCGTGGGGATAGTGCTTGCCTTCGGTGAGGGGATGGAGGAAGGGAGTTGTTGGGAGAAGGAAGATGTGGATTGGGGGGGTGGGGGGAAGAAGGGCGCTCGGTGGATCTGGAAGGATCGACAGGCGGGCTACTCGGTGGAAGAAAGATGGGAGATGGGAATCAGCCTGCCAACGTTGGATTGGAGAGGATCTGACGGCTGTGACTGGCGATCCGTGTGAGGGTAGACTGAACCAATCAGAAGCCACGGTTTTCCTCGTTCAGGATACATGCATAGTAGAGTACTTAGCTACCTCAGACCAGCAGCGAGGAAGGCAATCCAGATTTTGACCCGGTTTCTTTTATGTGTTGCAAATAACTAAGTTAGGCACTTCTAAACTAAGGTTGTGTTTCATAGCAAAGTACTACATAAATCAAAATATCAAAAACTGCAGTAATTTTCAGTGTAGGTATGAGAAACCATGGTTTTACCAAAACAGAGTATTTTGGAGTATTGATAATACATAGAACATGTTTGGTTGTTGCTCCATAACACTGCAAATTTTGCTGCCTAGCTGTTGTGTTTAAGCACTCAGCAGCTCTGTTTTTTAAAAAGATGTCCGGGGTTCTTTTTTTTTATGCATAGAAAAAACTACAGTTTTCCCAATACTACAGTATTAAAACCATAGTTATTAAGGGCAACCAAACAGCTCATTGTAAAAAAAACTATGGTAATCTTAAAAACTGTAGTATTCTCAAAATACTTAGAAAATACTTTGCTATCAAACGGGGCCTAATTTTCAAAAAAAAAAACATTTACCGTATATACCACAGCACACTTTTTACATCTAATATACTGCATATATTTTATTTTTTAGAAGTTTCAATATTTTCAAGGTGATTTAATACATTGTCATCATTTCATCGTAGTTTCAATAAACACAGGTTTTTTAATATTATCTATAGTTTAAATGAATTTATGTCTCCTTACTGAATTAGTTACAATCTGAGCTACATGCAAATAAAATAAGGTTAACAAAAAATCACAAACCTATAGGAACATATGTGTTATTCTATCCCATACCCTTAAAATAGTTGAAAAGATCAATGGTTTGTTTCGGATAATTCAAAATTCTATAGGCAACCAATAAAGAAAAAATGATAATGATATCTAAATGTGGTCATATCCTTAGGAGAACGATTCTGTACAGCCGGCGGATCTTTTGGCTGCGTTGACGGCCTCCTGTGTTTAACACGTGTCCAACAGATAAACTGTGGTGGTCTTATCCTTATCTCATCGCTAGAAGTCCCCCGTCCATTCACTTTTGTACTGCAACTTCAAGCTGACCGTTGTCGCCTCTCTACCACTTCTTCAAGCGCCAGCGCAAGATTAGTGCCACCGCCAGCGCTACTACAGGCGAGCCCGGACACCGACAATGTTGTGCATCGGAAGGGAGGAGTGGCATGTTGTTGCTTGGGGTGGCACAACCGTACCGCTAGAGGTTGTCGAGAAGCGAATCCGCCGTAGCCGCGTCCGCCATCACCTGTGCCGCCACTCCGGAGGAGCATCGACATGGACAACCATGGTTGCCGCATGAGCTCTGTTGCAAAAAAGATCCTACAACATAATTTATGTTGCAAAGAAAAACTTGCAACATGACCTTTGTCGCAAAAATTTCTGCAACATGAGCTTTATTGCAAAGGTTTTATGCAACACTATGTTTGTTGCAATGGTTAGGAGGATATTGGATCGTTGGATGACACTTGATCTATCGACTGCCGAGGTGGCGGATCTTTTAAAAAGATATGTCGGCCGACGCGTAACACTCCCCATATCCTTAAAGCTATATTTCCCATCACTAAATCTTTAGTATACAATTTTCACAAAAAACTATATTTTAAGGACTTATGATTTATGTTAGCTCGTATCTTGAAGATAGATGAAAAGATCACATGATAGTTAAGGATAATTTAAGTGTTATTTAGTTCTTTATCCTAGATAGGTTGAACAATTAATACTATTTTCAATCATTAAAATACCCAAAGAACTCTTTCAGAATATTTCCATATATTGCACATATTTAATGAGTGCACATCGATAAATTATGGTATTTCTAAATTTAAAATATATCATTATCAATGGTAATATTTTCATATATTACTCATATTTTTAGTGAACATTTAAAATTTTAATTTATGGATTTTAGTTGAATGATTAAAATTTTCTACTCACTGATGACCTAAGCCATAGTCAACGATGTTCAGAAGTAGGGAAACACTCGATAGAATTTTAGCAATTATTATGTATGCTGCTTGTGTGTTGTTATGTGAGAGTGGAAGGTACTAAATGTATTAAGTTCTCTTACATCTACTCTCACCATTTCTAAATATAAGCCCTTTTAGATATTTCAATGCAGACTACATATCGATGTATATAGACATTTTTTTAAAGTGTAGATTCACTCATTTTGCTTCATATATAGTCCACGTTGAAATCTCTAAAAGGGCTTATATTTAGGAATGGAGGGCGTAGTTGATGTGCTCTCTCCTAGCGGTTAAGTAAGTAAGCAACCATCTCAAACTTTTATCACGACATCTAGGGATCATTTAATTACACCATGCAAAGGTTTAAGTTTTTCTAGGGAGTAGTTGATGAGCTCTATCCAACGGTTAAGTAAATAATTTGAAAAAATATAGATGTGATCATTGTCACACCAAAACGCTACCAGCAAATTTTTTAGGAGGAAAGCTTAAGTATTTTTATCTATGCAAAAAAATAACAAGTCAAATGACAAAGGGCCATTTGCATTTCTGTCCCTAACTCGAACCACCTAATCAGATATACCCCTAATTCGAAAGCCTGCTCAAATTTTCCCCTCCGCCGTTAGGTGCCCTTACAAAAAAGCCTTTCTGCGCCGTTACCGTCCGGTCAAACAACTTTGACCGTCCTGAAAAAAATAGCAAAAAAATTTAAAAAAATCTAAAATTTTGTGAGATCGAAGATACTCATGTGCGCAAGGTGCGTGCAAATTTTTGTGCTATTTGGACATTCCAGGAGCTCGTGGCGAGGAAAAACAGTTAATATGCACGCTTGTGAACAGTAAATTTGTAATAAAATAGCAAGAAAATTCAAAAAAATATGAAATTTTTTGGCATCAAAGAGGCTTGGGTGCACAAGGTGCTTGCAAGTTTTTGTGATCAAATGACTTGCGAGGAGCTCTCGCAAGAAAAAACAAAATAGTCATTTTTTCCCAAGTTTTTTCCCGGGCCAGATTTTGTTTTTTTCTCCACAAGCCCCTCCAATGTCCAAACACAACAAAAAATTGGCATGCAGCTTTTAGACCATAGCCTCTTTGATGCCAAAAAATTTCATATTTTTTTGAATTTTCTTGCTATTTTTTTGAATTTACTGTTCACAGGCTTACATATTTACTGTTTTTCCTTTGACACGAGCTCCTGGAATGCCCAAACAGCACGAAAATTTGCACGCACCTTGCGAACCTGAGTATCTTTGATCTCACAAATTTTCAGATTTTTTAGATTTTTTTTGCTATTTTTTTGGGGGCGGTCAATGCCCTTTGACCGGCTTTGACCGGACGGTAACGGCGCAAAAGGACATTTCCGTAAGGGCACGTAACGGCGGAGGGGCATTTTTGAGCAGGCTTTCGAATTAGGGGCAAATGTGAGTAGTGGGTTCGAGTTAGGGACACAGATGTAAAAGACCCAATGACAAATGTTACCTCCAAATGTTACACTTATTTTTCTTTTTTTTCACTGATGAAGCACCATCATCCCGTTTCGCATGAAAATTGGCAAGCACACTATTGTGAGTAAATACCAAAAACATCTACGAAAATATCAAAAAGTTTAAATTTTATTTAGTATATTTTTTTCAATTTACTGTTCATTAGGGAGCATATGCACCCAAGAACCAAAACGGCCCTCCGGATTTTTAACACCAAGTCTGCCACTTTAAATGGACCTGCAGTTCAAAATGGAACTATATTTTAAAAAGCCTAGAAATGCACTATATGAGCTAAATATTGCAATCAAATCTCGAAAAATGTAAAATTTTGATAAAGATCATGTAAGGGTGTATGTTGAGTGTTGAAAAAATTTAGGAGCCTCTAGGTGTCATATGAGGGCATTTTTTCAGATTTCAATTATATTTTTCAAAATTAAAAGATTGCCAATATATTTCGAAAAATGTTCGTCATGCATTGAACAAATTGACAAAGTATATTTAAAAAAATCAACATGATTTAAGAAATGTTCAACGTGCATTAAAAGATTATCATGTAATTTTTTTTTAAAAATGCAAACATGTTTATCATTTTTAATACCTTTTTAAAATTTATTATTATTATACAATAAATATTAATACAAATTCAACAGTTTTCAAACCACATGTTTTCAACTTTATAATAATTGTTTGTTTTAATACAATCAATATTTACAATAATTGCGTGCTTTTCGCCCTGAATGAAGATACATAATTTTACAAAAAAACATGTTTCATTATTTAAATCCACATGAATTATAGAAAAGGTTCATGTTACCTCTTCAAGGTACACAATAACAAAAATAGAATAGAGATTTAAAATACACAATAATTGCACATTAATATTTTTTGTAACTTTTATATATGGGGAAAATAAATTTTAAATAAAAAAGGAAAATTAGACATGAACTTGGACAAAATAAAAAGAAAGCCAATAGAAAACTACACGGTTCACGTACAGGGCCGCCCAAATATATGCGAGGCGAGCAATAGACATAATTGGTCTACATAGGAGTAATAAGTACTTAATGTACAAATTTCGTAAAATTTCAGTTGATAAATCGTAGCTTAGCTAGCACCGTGGGCAGGTTTTTTTAAGCTAAGCACAACGAGCAAGTGATTAACACCTCAATTTAGAGGTCCAGGGTTCGAACCTGGCTGGCTTACTTTTTTTTAAAGGGAGGCTGCCTCACTTTTAACTCGTCATATAAGGCTCAACTAAAAGAAACTAGCCATGGTAAAAAAAAAAAAAACTAGCCATTTATTGTGAAATAAAAAGACTACCGATTTAAGGCTGAAATTCCGTAGTAGTAATAAGTTAAAGGCGTATGCCGTGCACACATGTGTACCTGTAACTTAGTGGCAACGCGAGCACACTGAACTGCTGAGGTTGTGGGTTCGAGCCCCTTTGCGCGCCTCCAGTTTTTTTTTGTTATATATTTTACGTTACATAGTTAAACACTGCAGGTCGGTCGCATGGTGTAAATTCCACAGTACAGACTTAACACTGTACAGCAGCAACCGTCAGTGTGGCCGAGCCGGCCACTTCCCGAAGTGGCCCAACCACAGGATGACACGTCAGCATAGGTAAAAAAACATAGCACAATGACCGTCAGTTTGGCCGGGCCAGTTCACGGCTGCATACTGAAAAAGCATAGTGAAAAAAAAGATCCATGGCCTGGTCCAACTCCGTCATGACACGTATGCAACAAAATTCCATGACGGTTTTAAGCATCGTAAAATGAAAGACAAAACTCTGCGTGTTAGGAGCAGACGGCCGCTCGTGAATTCATGACAGATATCACCAGAAATCCGTCATGAATTAACTGATTTCTTGTAGTGGGAGTAGCCCTTCGTGGCTCCTCTTGCTGCTGCTCCCCTCCTGCATCCACGGCAAGGTCAGCACCAAAGTGTCATGCCCCTGACACATGTCGACGAGGGGTGAGTGGTGAACTTGCGCTGGGGGTTGTGCCGGGGGCTGCTGTCCGGGCTGCTCAACACCACCAGTGGTGTGCTGGAGGCGCTTGCCGGGGGCTGACTGCTCGTCGAGGTCCTGGCCCTTTTCACTCTCTGGCCCAGCGTCTCCACCTCCCTGCAAATGAAGATAATCCAAGATAAGCGGCATTATTCGAAGAAACGGAGATGTCGAAAAGGAGGGGGGGGGGGGAATAAATAGCTTACTCCTCCTCCTCTTCCGCCTCCTCTGCCATCTTCCTTTTCCTCCTCGGGCTGAGGGATCTGAAGTCGAAGGTGACCTCCGCGTCAACACCTGCCGGAGGAGGGGAAGGAGGTGGCGTCTGAACGCGCTTGGACGAGGAAGAAGCAGATGCCTTCTTCTTCGCCACCGCGGCCCTTGTCTGGCATGCAGACGTATCCTGGGCCTACCGCAGCTGCGCGGCCCTGCCGGGCCGGACCGGCTCGCTAGAGGTGGCCCGCCGCAGGACCCATCCTATCCCCGTGGCTGGAGGATTGACGGCCACGGCCTCCTCCTTCGACGACTCGCCGACCACGTCTTCGACGAGAGGAGCCCCGGTGCCGGCGCTACTGGCCTCCCCGGCGGCCTCCGCCCACTGGGCGAGCTCCTTCTCCTCCGCTTCCGTGCGGCCTTTTCCTCTATGCCGTCGGCGCTGCCGGCCTCCTCGGCGAGCTTCGCCTCCATCGCCCGGGCGGCGATGTAGTCCAGCTCCACCTGGGTGGTGTCCTGGATCAGCCGCGGCTCGTCGGTGACGTACCCCTCGTGCAGGGTGTCAAAGAAGTGCTACACCTGGATGTCTTCCAGCTCGACCCAGCTCGGGTCATGGCCATGCGCGTTGCAGAGCAGCATCATGGCGATGATGTCGTTCCGGTGCGAGTTGTTGCTCAGCGGAACCACTCTTGTCGGCAACCGAATAAAGGCCCCTTAGCAACCTTGCCGGCCTTCGCGGCGGCCCTCGTAGCCTTGCCGGTCCGCTGGACCTCGCCGTCGCGGCCCACGTCAAGCTGAAAGAGCCGCTGGCAGAAGTGAGCGTGCCCCATCATCGTGAAGTTGTGGTCGAGGCCAAGGCGCAGCCTCATGATGTCGGCGGCGTTCATGAAGAGCCATGCCGACCGCCCTTTGTCATGCAGCGGAGCGATGCAGCGGCGGACGAAGTCCGCCCCGATCATCTCGAGGTTGAGCCCGGCCTCGGTGAGCCGAAGGATCCTGGTGGTGGCAATCATGAGCTTCTAGTCGTCGGTGTCGACGTCGCTCCAATCGCTTCTGCGCACCGGCGGCGCCCGACGAACTTCATAGAACGCCGACGGGTCCTTCTCTTCAATCCAGCACCACCGGCCCCGCCATTCTTCCCACCTCTCCTTCATGGAGCCCTCCGGGTACGCCCCCTTGGACCTTGGGATCCAGGCGATGCAACCGGAGATGGCGCCCCTCATTTGGATCCGAGGGAAGAAGTAGTGGTGGAAAAGCGCCGTGTTGGGGTGCACCCCGGCAAAACCTTCGCAGAGGTGCGCGAAAAGGGCCATGCACGCCACAACATTTGGGGTAAAATCCAAGAGGCGGAAGCCAAAGGTGTGCATGATATCGCTAAAGAAATCGGAGAAGGGAGGACAAAGCCCGCAGGAGAAATAGTCGACAAAGAAAGGGTACCGATTAGGGGCAGCCTCGGCACAGTTGGCGGGGATGACGCGCGTGGCTGGATGCCCCATATTCTCTCCCCCCGTCTTCACCCCCCATAGGGGCTTGAAGGCTTCCCAGAGCTCGAACACATCAACTGTCGAGGGGAAGTAGGCGTACTGCGTCCGCTGCACCACCAACGCACTCTTCGGCGGCTCCGTCGCGCCGGCATCCTTGGCCACTCCCTTGCCCTTGGTGGATTTGGGCGCCATGGTGGCTGGGGGAGGGGGGCAAGAAACAGAGGACGGCGAGAACACGATGCCGGCGAACGAGAGCGAAGCTTGGGGAAGAAGAGGAAGACGAACGGAGACTACCGAGATTGGGATTGCGCGGAGGGTAAAGGAATAGTGCGCTCACGGTTATCCCTTTTTATGGGGGAAGGTGTGGGCCGCGCTGCCCATTTACTGCGATGTGACGCATGCATGCAGGAACCGCCCCACGCATGCCGCCCACGTCACGCGCACCCCTCCACGCCGCACATTGAACGCGTGTCGTGGGAAGCGCAGCGCGCGAAAAGTTTTACCGCGGTAAAACCGCCCCGCTTGCCCGCGCACCGTTTTGGGCCTGGCCCATCAACGTGTTGTGCTTATGTGTGGCCCAGGCCCGGGGGCTCCTGTCGGTGTACAAAATAAGGGGCGCACCTTTGTACCCCTTTACCTGTGCACGGACAGTCGGAGACGCGCCCATGGCCACACCAAGCAGAGCAGGGGAGGTGAACCAAGGTAAAACCGAATCCCAAGACAGTCAGAGCAATGCCAAGACCGAGACCACAAAGAAGTAGAGAGGCGAAGCAGGTTCCCCCGGCAAGACCCTTGCCGGGGGCAGCCTCAGCAGCCCCGATAAGACCCTTGCCGGGGCGGCTCGTCCAACACCAGCGGAGCGCACCACCCTTGAGCCCACGGTTTCCAACACCATCAACCACATTGGGCCAGGGCTCGGGAGGCACCTCCATGGTGGCATGCAGATCTTTGTCAAGACCAAGGAATATCCAAGATCAGATGAGGATTGAAAGACAACGGTCCTCGGCAAGATCCTTGCCGAGGAGAGCCACAAGACCCCCGGCAAGATCCTTGCCGGGGACGACAGCGCGCCACAGCAAGACCCTTGCCGGGCCACCCGGCAAGGCCCTCACCAAGGACGCCAGCAGGGCCACCTCCAGGCCCGCACCAACCAAGTCTCCACTGCCGTTCGCATGCAGATGCCAGCTCAACCAGCTAGGCTGGCACCTGCGTGGCAACATGCAGCTCCCAGACCAGATCAGTAAGCACATGCGTGGCAGCATGCAGATCTTCCTGAAGACCCTACCGCCGCGCCACCTCAGCTGCTTGCCTGCCTACATGGCGCCGCATGCAGCGCTGGCGAGGGCGCGTGTCGAAGCGAGGAGGAGCGGCAACGGACGGGACGGGCCTCGTTCCTGTCCCCAATAAAGCAAGGGGACACCTCATCGATGCATTAAATGCGTCTTGTCCTGTAATACGAGCGATAAGCTCGTAGCATTGTACGCCTTTCCACCTCCTGTGTGCCACTGTGGCAGCCCCTTTCGACTATAAAAGGAGGCCCATGGCGTACTGGAGAAGGATTCGGCTCTCTGAAACGGCTCAGCTACCATAGCTAGTTGGAGGGCTCAAGAACACTCAATACATCCACCAAATAAGGACTAGGGTTTTACGCATCCTCGCGGCCCGAACCTGGGTAAACGATCCTTGTGCTGATTACTAATCCTGCTCTTCTCGCAACCCTGCGCCCCGGCAACCGTAGTAGGGATTCTTGTTATCCTAAAGGTGTCGCTCCACACCGACAGCCTGGCGCACTATGTATAAGCCACCCCTCTCCTCTGGCACAAGGGTTATGTGGCACCCTGATCCGCATGGAGCAGGGGGCCTTCACACGTCAGCCTAGGATTACGCCTGACGCACGATAGGTCCATGATACAGCATTCTAGGTACAATAATATTCATCAAATACATGTGTATATGATTACATCATTGATGAATACAAGTATCTAGCATAGCCCTAAGGCTATACGGATGGCAGCGGAAGTCTATTTATGGCGGTGGAAGTCTTGGTTTGGCAACGTCTCACTCCGGCTGGACTCCATAACTCACAGGACCGGCAAGATTACAGCCTAGCACGATGGAACAAGCGAACAATTCGGGCACGACCTACAAAACTTGCATGACACGTCAGGTCAGTACATTGAATTTACTTGCAAGACAACCAAATACATAGCATCCAAACAAACAGATGACAAAGCAAGAACCAAGCATATGCAACAGTCTACTTCAACACAACTTCGAAGCATGGCATGATATTAACTAGAACCATAAATCAAACTAAGCATGAACAACATCATAGCATCTACTAGCATGGCATATCAAATTTACTTCTAACATAACAACATCAAAGCATAGCATATCAAAACATGTCATGGCATCATGAAACTATGCTGGAAATAAACTACTAGTTACCTTCCGTGAAGACATGTTGTATTAAACTGTGCAACAATCACTTACTCTGCCACGACTCCTCGGAGCACACACATGACTTACTGAGACCTCGTCTCGGGGTCATATCAACACATCATCGTTACTTCTCATGATTATCTCATAGTCCAACTCATCACATGATTTATCACATTTTAATATCACACAAATTATTAGCAGCTTTATCCTCCATTTCAACAGAGACCCGGTAGTGTGACCTACTACGAACTTGTGCCCATGACCGAGGACGCGGCTATCGATAGATTGAATACACTCTACGAGGTAGCGCACTTTACCCACACTACGTAACCCTGGCCTCGCACTCCCATACGTGCAGACCAAAGCGTTCCGACAAAACCGAGCTACTGCCATGACACTCTCTCGGCCACTCCGACCAACACCCCCTTGGGGTTCAGTCCTGAGTGGCCCCGTGTCTACCAAAGACACCAACGGCCACCGTCGTGGCAAAATGGTCCCAAACGGGGACAAGGTATAGCATAAAAACAAAAACGAGCACACAAGGTTATGTCCGCCTACCTGATCAGGGTAGCGTGTGCCCATAACCTTACCTCGTGCGAGGCACCGGCGAGAGGCATGACAATAGACCCAGCTAGGACTTCCCCAAAAGGTAAATGTGGTTGCACTGGAGAAAGCTCGAGTTGGGTGGCACTGTGATATCCCAGTGATGACGGAGGAGGTTTCTAATTAAGTCATATTATTAACTTCTCCATCATCAATCCTCATGCAAGCACTATTAACATGAATGCAATAACTAACATGCAACATACCGATGTAGTACGAAACATCAAGTATTTCAAAAGAACAATGATAGCATGCGGAACATGGCAATCCCAAGTACTAGCAAACTTATCAGTGCAACAGAATTATCATAGCATCGATACTACTAACATGAAACTAAACTAGATAGAGGCATGGTATTATTAGAAACAACATCAAACTAGCATGGCAACTTATTTAATGAAAACTCAAGCATGCAAGGAAGATAACAAAATTATTTAGCACGACTAAAATAACAACAGACAGAACAATGAAGAAAGTACTGCACCTAAACACACACACAAGGTGCAAGCAAAGTCAACATGCAAGTTCGGGGCTCATGGTAAGAGGTTGGCTTGCCTGGGGCTGAGATATACTCCGGGAAAAAGTGCAGAACGATCACGGAAAGATTTGCCGGAAACAGTTCTCTCTCAGAGGGGGATGTTTACGGGCAAGGGCAAAGTGGTCATTTTCACTTTGCGAAAACATTATGAAAATGATACCAACAGAAAGAGTTCGACGAGACGAAGAAGTGAGCATTGGTTTCACCTCGATCGGAGTTACGGTTGCGGAGTTATGAAGGGTTGAAGCTCAGGGACCTTTCGGTGAATTTTTCAGCAAACAGGCCCCTGGAGGAGGAACTGAACGCGCATTTGGCCGAATACGTTTTCTGCAGAGAGAAACGTATTTTGAGCTAAAATGCACCGCTAATACGCTTCCAGAACAGAGAAAGCACATTTCAGATCAAAGAGGAAGGAAACACGCTTTCGTGAATGGAAAGCGTACGCTTGGAGTACGTCTCCACTTAACCACGTCAGCGAGGGTGGGGCTGGGCGCTTGAGTCGCTAACGTGCGGGTCCCGCTGGTGGGGCCCGTCACTTATCCATGTCAGCGTGGTGGGGTCAACGCGGGGCCGGCTCCTGTGTAGCTGACTGGTGGGACCCGTGCACCTCTCACTCTCTCCTACGCGCCTGTCCTCTTCCTCCCGATCGAGAACAGGGGCGAGGCGAGGTCCCGGCCGGCTCCGGCCATCTCCCGCTCAGCTGATGGCACCGGCGGGTGCACAGCGGCCTGCTGCACCCATTTAGAGGTTCGGCTGGCGCCGGGGAGGAGTAGGGAGACGGGGAGGGGCGGCGCCATGAGGAGGACAAGGAGGAGGCAGAGGCGGCGGTGCTCTTCGGGGCACGGCCCTAGAGTGGCTCCGACGACGAGCAGGTGGGTGGAGATGCTCTCTGGGAGGAGGGTGTTAGACAAACTAGGGTTTGGAACAATGCTCGATGCCCTTGGTGGGCACGGCTATCATATATTTATAAGAGGGAACCGTACAAATACATGTTATGTTACAACACGTATATCTACTATATACTTAGTCTAACACCCTCCCTCAATCTTAACTATGTCCTAAAACACTCAGAAGATTAAGATTGCGTCGACATCCCTCAAAAGAAGGCAAGGGCAAGGGCTTAGTAAAAATATCAGCAAGTTGATCCTTAGAAGAAACAAACTTGATCTGAAGAAGCTTCTGAGCAACACGTTCCCTCACAAAGTGATAGTCAACTTCGATATGCTTCGTTCGGGCATGAAATACTGGATTGGATGAAAGGTATGTAGCACCGATGTTATCACACCAGAGAACAGGCGGCTGAGTTGGAGAGACCTTCAACTCCCGAAGCAACGACTGCACCCACATGATCTCAGCTGTGGCATTAGCAACCGCTTTGTACTCAGCTTCAGTATTACTCCGAGACACCGTAGCTTGCTTGCGAGCTTGCCAGGCGATCAAGTTAGGTCCAAAGAACACAACATGTCCCCCCGTGGATCGCCTGTCATCAGAACTACCAGCCCAGCCGGCATCAAAAAATGCGGAGATCGGTCCAGAAGGAGCCGACTGAAGATGAAGACCATATGAACCAGTGTGACGAACATAGCGCAAGATGCGCTTAACAGCGGACCAGTGAGAATCACGCGGCGCATGAAGATACTGGCACACACGGTTCACTGCAAACGATATGTCTGGTCAAGTGATGAGCAAGTATTGCAGTGCACCAACAATGCTGCGATACTCAGTGGCATCCTCAGGAGAAAGCAAGTCACCAGCAAGAGCTGTCAGTTTGTCCGTGACAGACATGGGAGTCGTAGCAGGCTTGCACTGCAACATACCTGCACGACGGAGGAGATCCTGGGAGTACTTCTTCTGAGTAAGAGTCAAGCCACCATCAGAATGAAGAACCTCGAGACCCAGAAAATAATGCAGTCTCCCAAGATCCTTAACAGCAAACTCAGCACCAAGAGAGGACACCAGCCGATCTGTAGCAGCAGCAGACGAACTAACAAGGATGATGTCATCAACATAGACCAGAATGTACATAGTCACCTCCGGTCGCTGAAGGATAAACAAAGACGTGTCCGCTGCAGAAGGCACAAACCCATGAGCACGAAAAGCAGCGCCAAGACGTGCATGCCACGCACGAGGGGCCTGCTTCAGACCATAAAGAGCTTTGACAAGACGACACAAATGATGTGGCTGAGCAGGATCAACAAAACCGGGCGGCTGACGCATATAAACCTCTTCTTCCAGAACTCCATGGAGAAAAGCATTCTGAATGTCAAGCTGTCGAAGCGACCATCCTCGAGTAACAGCCAAGGAGAGAAGAACACGAATAGTGGTTGGTTTAATAACAGGACTGAATGTGTCTGCATAATCAATACCATACCGTTGTTTGAATCCCTTGGCAACCAGACGTGCCTTGTATCTCTCAATGGAACCATCAGCATGTTTCTTCACCTTGAATGCCCATTTAAAGTCAATGACATTGACACCAGATGGAGGTGGAACCAGGCGCCAAGTGTTGTTTTGTTGAAGAGCATGAATCTCCTGCTCCATCGCAGCACGCCAGTGTGGAATGCCAAGTGTTGCCTGAAAATGTCGTGGTTCAGTCGTAGGGTCGGCCTCAGGATGTGCCATACAGGCCGCAAGCCATGCAACAGTGCCGTCAGTGCGCTTCTTCGGTTGGAAGATGCCACTCTTGCTGCGAGTATGAGGACGCAGGACGACGGGCGGAGGTGGCGGTGGAGCAGCCACCACAGAGGATCCACTGTCCATCAGCGGCGAAGCCAGCGAAGAAGACGTGCATGGAGTGGTCGGTGAAGACGAGCCGCTCGAAGCAACGATCGGCGAAGCCGTCCGCTCAGGTGACTGTGCCGCGGGAGCAGCCAGCCCAGGGAGAACCGCCGCGGGGTCAGCCGGCCCAGGCGACATCACCGCGGGGTCAGCTGGCCCAGGTGACAACAAGGCCAAGGGCACAGGCGACCCAGGCGACAGCGCCGCGGGGTTAGCCGGCGTAGGCGACAATGAGGCCACGGACCCAGGCGACGTGGGTGCAGCCGACGTAGCAGCAGGCGCAGCCGGCGTAGCAGCGGCTGGCGCAGGTGAGGCCTCATTATCATCCTCAAGAAGCTCAAGTCGCGCACCTCGTCCAGTCCCTGCACCATGGTTAGGCAACAACAGAGGAGAATATGCAGCATCCACAAACTGATCAGGCAAAACTGGAAAAGAGTGCAACTCGGTGACGGGAGTATCAGTGGAAGATGTGAGCATGGAAAAAGGGAAGACAATCTCATCGAACACAACATCACGGGAAATGTAAACACGATTCGTTGGAATGTGGAGACACTTGTAACCTTTGTGGAGAGGACTGTACCCAAGGAACACACATTTTTTTTGATCGATACTCAAGTTTATGCTTGTTGTACGGACGAAGATGTGGCCAACACGCACAACCAAACACTTTAAGAAAGGAGTAATCTGGAGTTTCATGAAGCAACACCTCGAGAGGAGACTTCATACGAAGAAGTCGTGTGGGAGTCCTGTTTATCAAAAAACAAGAAGTGACAAAAGCATCGCTCCAGAACCTAAAAGGAACAGAGTCATGTGCAAGAAGGGTTAGACCAGTTTCAACTATGTGACGGTGCTTGCGCTCAGCTGCACCGTTCTGCTGATGTGTATGAGGACAAGACACATGGTGTGAGATGCCAAGCTTCTGAAAGAAGGTGTTGAGATTACGATATTCACCCCCCAGTCAGATTGAACATTGATAATTTTGTGCTTAAGCAACCGCTCAACATGTGCTTGAAATTGCATAAAGACATGAAACACATCAGATTTGCGCTTAATAAGATAAATCCAAGTAAAGCGACTGAAAGCATCGATGAAACTGACATAATAGTTGTGACCACTGACAGAAGTTTGGGCATAGCCCCACACATCTGAAAACACAAGTTCGAGAGGAGCCTTGACAACACGACTCGATATAGAAAAAGGCAACTGATGACTCTTGCCTTGTTGACAGGCATCACATACTAGAAACTCCTTATTACTCGACTCGACAGGAAGACTATGACGATGAAGCACATGGCGCATAATGGGAGTGGCAGGATGGCCAAGGCGAGAATGCCACTGCGACGATGACACCCGAACACCACTGAAAACTTGAGGAACTCGTGCATGGACTCGTGGCACATCAAGCGCATATAATCCGTCGCGAGCTCGACCACTAAGTAGAACGTCCCTCGTGTCCCGGTCCTTAACAAAAAAATGGAAAGGGTGAAACTCAACAAACACATTGTTGTCACGAGTTAATTTAGGAACCGAGAGTAAACTACGTGTGACTGAAGGAACACGAAGGACATCAAGAAGACGCAAGGTTTTAGTGGTACGTGAAAGAAGAGATGCCTAACCAACATGTGAGATGGGCATACCTGATCCATTGGCAGTGCGGACCTGATCATGACCGGTGTAGGCCTGGCGAGTGGCCAGCTTGTCAAGCTGGCTCGTCAAATGGTCCGTGGCGCCTGTGTCCATGTACCATGCAGGGTCCACCGAGTACGAAGGAGTGAACCCAGGCTCCTGTGTGGCGAGAGCAGCTTGCTTCTCGTTACCCTTCCCATTGTTCCCAATGCCAAGGAAATCACGTTTAAAGCGACGATGACAGCGAGACGCCAAGTGCCCCTCGATGCCACAAAGCTGACACTCAACCCCGCCACCACATGCCTCACAGTGTAGCCACTTGAGGCCAGCCGTCGGAGGAGGTGGAGCGGGCGGACGGGGCTGGTTTCCGGTGGACGGTGGCGCCTTCTGCTTGGCACCACGGGCACCCCCGCGGAGAGCAGCGTTCGCAGAGGGACCCTCCGTGTAGACGCCGACGGAGCAACGGGCAGCAAGCCGCTGTTCGGTGTTGAGGAGGCGCGCGTAGAGATCGCGAGGCGGCATCGGGGTGTCACGTCCGTTGATGTTTTCAACAAGAGAATCATAGTCCTCATCAAGCCCATTGAGAATGAACGAAGTAAACTCCTCATCACGAAGAGGCTTCCCAATAGATGACAGTGTATCGGCCAGACTTTTGACCTTGTTGAAGAAGGTCGTGATGGAGAGATCATTTTTCTTGACCTCACCTAGCTGGTTACGAATGGCAGAAGAACGTGCCAGCGACTACGAGGAGAAGCTAGAATCGAGGGTGGCCCATGCATCCCTCGACGTCGCGGCAAAGACCACCATGCCAGCCATGGAAGGAGTGAGCGAGGACTAAATGGCACCCAGAATAGCCTGATCCTGAGCGATCCACCGACGATGAGCAGGGTTGGTCACCATGACGGAGCCACCAGTGGCCGAGGGCACCGGAACCATGGCCGGGTGACACGGCAGCGTACCGTCGACATACCCCTCAAGGTAGTGACTACGCATCAGTGGCAACACCTGAGCGCGCCACAGGAGGTAGTTATCAGCAGAGAGTTTCACCGTCACCAGATGAGCGAAGTGGAACGGTCCTGGTTCAGCCACCGGTGCGGAGAGCTGCGAGTCGAGCGCCGGAGAAGCACTGTACGGAATCAGCGCATCGGCCGACGGAGGCGCACGGTAGTGTTGGTGATGACCGTAGGACGCCGTAGGGCTGCAGTGACGCGACATACGGCACAGAGGCCGCATAGGGCGCGCCGAACGGTGCCTCGTAGGGCACCGTAGAGGACGAAGCATACGGCACCGGCGCGACGTACGGCGACGGCGACGGCGCGACGTACGGCGCTGGATACGACCCGCCGTAGGGGACCTTAACGGGAGCACCAGGGGGGCCGGAGGCCGGCGCCGCAGCATGCGCTTGAGTCCCGACGTAGGGCGACGCAGCAGGGGCTGATTTGCAGCATGGAGCAGTCGCGCAGGAGCGCCAGATGGATTGCAAGGCGGCCATACAGGAACGCCTAATGCATCGGGTCCGGATGGAATCGCTGGTGCACCAGATGCATCACTAGGCGGCCATGCAGCGACGCTAGATGAATCGCGAGGCGGCCATGCAGAGACACCATACGCATCGTGAGGCGGCCATGCAGGAGCGCCTGATGGATCGGGGCCGGATGGGATCATTGGCGATCGGGGCGCGGGCGATCGGGGCGCAGGCGCGTGCGACCCCGAGGCACCCGGACGAGCCCAGGCGAGGGGTGCACACGCCATGAACGGCGAATCCATCACGAGGGTTGACGGAGGCGGCATGGCGGCAGAGGCCGACACGGCGACGGCAGAGGAGGCGGAAGCACGGCGCGGATCGAACGGGTCGTCTGATACCATGTTAGACAAACTAGGGTTTGGAACAATGCTCGATGCCCTTGGTGGGCACGGCTGTCATATATTTATAAGAGGGAACCGTACAAATACAGGTTATGTTACAACACGTATATCTACTATATACGTAGTCTAACAGAGGGGAACGCAACGGAGTGGTCAGGAGGAGGAGGGGAGGGCTGACGTGCTCGAATTTGAGCGACGGAGGGCGACGGCCAAGGCGGCCATGGTGGTCAGGAAGATCTCGGGAGCTCGGGGAAAAGGCTTGGGGGGGTTGTGAGCTGCGAGAGAGCTTGATGGTTGCTTAAATAGCTACGGGAAGGCTCGAGGGGGAGGGGAGGAGGTGACACGCGGCATGCGACGTGTCCGTGCGCCGGCGACGCGCACACGCGGCCAAGGGTCACGGGGAACGGCGGGAAGGAGACGAGGGAGATGCGGACGACACGCAGGAGCTCACAGAGACGAGGGGCGCTCGCGGACGAGAGGGAGAAGGGGACAAGAGCGAGGAAGCGACGGTGCACACGGGCAGGAACTGTGCGACGACCACGACGGCTCAACGGGGAAGCAAACAAAGGGGGAAACGGGTCAAGGCGCACGGAGACGATGAGGCTGAGCTGGTTGACAATCTTGGACGAGCCACAGCCAGCCGGAGATGCGCTACTGTGGCCAACAGTGGCTAGACCACCGATTTGGCTCGCAATGCCCCGTGTTCACCACCAACAACGCACGCTCGGGTCGTCAAATAAGTGCCTAACCTTGTCTACAGCATAGTCCTTTCAAATCTCATTAAGAATGAGGTGATGGCACGGGCAGAGGTGAAGGGAGAGGAGGGAGCCAAGCTCGAAAAGTTTGCTGTTGCAAACTTGGCAACATCTTGGTGATCAACACGGTGAGCTTAAGAACTAAACTTGATGTCTAGAGGGTTTAGGGTAGCAAAGACTACATTCCTGGGAAGATGGAAGGGATTTGGGCTAGTGTTTAACGTAGCTGCAGTGCAACTAGGAAATATGGCCCAAAAAACAAATGCGGAAGAAAAACTCACTAGGAGTGTTGGATAGGGCTGAATCCTGGAAAAGCTCCATGATTTGGTCATTTTTAGTTGCTGCAAAAATATCATACCAAATGGAGTTGCGAAATTGGTACTTGTTTCACAAGCATCACATCTGACCAGAAACTTTGACAAAATCCAGGAAGATATTGGCTATATGAACTGAGCCAAAATTTGTTGGAGATAGGTTACATGGATAGGAGAAGGCTTAGGAATGTTTTCAGCCATAATGGAGCAAGATAAAATACACTTGCTTCACAAACTGAAAATTTGGACAGAATCAAAGAACTGCTCCTGTGCTCACATAGTTCAATGGAATGAACTGAATTTAGGTGGAGTCTAATGATTTGGGATACTTGAGAAGATGGAAAAGTTTCATCCCATTTGGAAACTCTATGAAGGTACTTCCTTCACAAGCATGCCATCTGGTCAGCAACTTTGAAAAATTGCACATGGAGCTAGGATGAATGGATTGAGCTCATATTTGGTATCCATGGGTGATTTATCAAGGTTAATCACCCTGCCAAATTGAAGCTCAGATGGAATTAGTAATAAAGCACTTCCTTTGCAAAAATTTCAGAGAGGGAAGAAACTTGCATTGGATCATGTGCTCAAATTATGACCTTTGGAGCTTGGGTTTGGATGGAAATGATGAATATATAGCAATTACAAACTCCACAAATTATTTGGAAAATTTCCTTGCTATAAAAATGGTAGCTCCTTTGGAAACTGGCAGGAATGCAATATTGGCTTAAAATAGGAAAAGGCCATTTTCCTTATTTAATTGTGGCCAATATATTTCCCAGAGCTTGGATTAGGCATAAATATCAACTCCACCAATTCACATGAATTTAGGAGATGGCTAGCTACGCCTTTGGATTTTATTCCTCAGAAAGGCAAGAAAAGGAATAAATCATAATTCAAAAATATTGCATAAGACTTAGCAATATTTGTGCATATCCAAGGATTAGAAGGATAGAAGGGTCTCTGGGAATAGATGGGATGATCAACACATCAAGGAAAATGATGGCTCCTTTGTAATCCCAAAGGCCACATTCAAATTCCAAAAAATTGGAATTAGGGTTTGAGAGGATTTTAGATGATGCAAAAGAGGTCTTGCCCACTGACAAAGACATGAGCAAGGCTTTGAAAGGTTGGAAATGACAAGGATTCTCAGAGTCATCCAACAAACTCAGGAGAAAGATTTTGAAAATGAGTGCGAGGAAGGAATAACAGCTCAAAAATTGATGTAGGATCGAAAATATGTCTAGGGGGGTGATTAGACTACTTGACCAAATAAAAAACTAGCCTTTTCCCAATTTTGTTTCTTGGCAGATTTTAGCAGCTTAGCACAAGTCAAGCAATTAACCTACACATGCAATTCTAAGAATGTAGCAGCGGAATGTAAGACAATTGCATATGAAGGTAAAGGGAGGAGTTTGAGGGAGCAAACGCAATGTTGACACAGAGATTTTTTATCTGTGGTTCCGATAGGTGGTGCTATCATACATCCACGTTGATGGAGACTTCAACCCACAAAGGGTAACGGTTGCGCGAGTCCACGGAGGGCTCCACCCACGAAGGGTCCACGAAGAAGCAACCTTGTCTATCCCACCATGGCCTTCGTCCACGAAGGACTTGCCTCACTCGGGTAGATCTTCACGAAGTAGGCGATCTCCTTGCCCTTACAAACTCCTTGGTTCAACTCCACAATCTTGACGGAGGCTCCCAAGTGACACCTAGCCAATCTAGGAGACACCACTCTCCAAGAGGTAACAAATGGTGTGTTGATGATGAACTCCTTGCTCTTGTGCTTCAAATGATAGTCTCCCCAACACTCAACTCTATCTCATAGGATTGGATTTTGTGGAAAGATGATTTGAGTGGAAAGCAACTTGGGGAAGGCTAGAGATCAAGATTTATGTGGTTGGGAAGGAATATCTTGACCTCAACACAAGTGTAGGTGGTTCTCTCTCAGAAAATGTATGTTGGAAGTGTAGGCATGTTCTGATGGCTCTCTCCTCGAATGAAGAGTGGATGGAGGGGTATATATAGCCTCCACACAAAATCAAACCATTACACACAATTTACCAAACTCGGTGGGACCGAATCATGAAACTCGGTCAGACCGATTTGGTTCATAATGTGACCGTTTCGGTGGGACCGACATGTCATCTCGGTTGGACCGAAACGCTACGAAAGGGAAACAGAGAGTTTGCACTGCAATCTCGGTGGGACCGATCGCTCATCTCGGTTTGACCAAAACGTTACGAAGGGAAACAGAGAGATTGAAATTCCATCTCAGTGAGACCGAGATCCCTATCGGTGAGACCGAATTGATTAGGATTTCTGGCAGTGGCTATGTCAAGAGAACTCGGTGGCGCCGGATAGAAAGTTTCGATGGGGCCGAGTTTGACTTTTGGTTTGGGACATATGTGGATATGAGAAAGTAGTTGAGGGCTTTGGATCATATCACTAAGCGTTTTGAGCAAGAACCTCATTAAGCAGCACCTCATCCCCTCTTATTAGTATTGGCTTTTCCTATGGACTCAATGTGATCTTGGATCACTAAAATGAACAATGTAGAGTCTTGTGCTTTGAGCTTGAGCCAATCCTTTTGTCCTTAGCATTTTGAGGGGTCCACTTTTCTAATCCATGCCATGCCAAACATTGAGCTTTCCTAAAATATTTATCTTGAAATAGCATTAGCTCAATGAGCTATATGTTGTTAGGAATTACCAAAACCACCCAGGGATAGTTGCACTTTCAATACCCCCCCTTTTTGGTATTTGATGACATCATATAGATCAAAGCTTCAACAAATGATAATAAGATTGAAAACCATCGTCGCTTTGAGAAGTATGTGATAGGCAAGAGCTCCCCCTAAATTTGTGCATTATTTAAAATTTGCTTTTGAATGCAAATGCACAATCGATTAGGATCATGGGTTACTCTTCCATGTCACATACAACTTGGTGGAGCGCTCAAAATGATAGAAATTGAAAGCATGCACTCATCACCAAGCAAGTGAATGATCATCTAAGGATATAAGAGAATATCATCCAACAAGCATAAAGGTAGCATATGATCAAACACATGATCAACAAGTATCTCACAAGGACATAAAGTATCTCACACAAGCACATAATCAAAAAGGTAGTTCGACCAAAATAGCAAGAGAGAGAAAAAGCAACACTCTCTCTCGAAGCCTATGATCTATACATTTTTCTCCCCCTTTGGCAACAAGTTACCAAAAAGATAAAAAATGCATAGGATTGAACGTCTCTCACGCTTGATCTTCGGTAGGTGGTGTAGAGATGACTCCAACGACGAAAGCTTCTATTGATGTAGCTGGAGCTGGTGGAGTGGCTGCTGGAGGTGGCACTGGAGCTGTAGCTGCTGGAGCTGATGCTGGAGCTCTAGTATCTGTGACTGGCACTGCAACAGACCTCTGGCTTCGGGGAACTCTAGGAAAAGCATATGTAGTTGACTTGCCCTTCTTCTCCTCCACTTCCTCCTGAAGTTGCTCAACTCCTGACTGAATCTCAGTTACTTTGACATCAAGATCATAGAATTTCTGCTCAATGATCCTCTCCAAGCTCTCATGGTTTTGAGTCAGGTTGGCCAAGCCCTTCTCAATCCTCAAGGTAGATTGGATTAGATATCCAAGCTGATCTTGCTTGGATTTCAAGAATACTTGAGATGCCTCTTCAAAAGTTGGCATTCTTGCAGCTTTCTCTGCCCTTGCCTTTCTTCTCTTGTGCTTGCACAGATGTGGGGTCTTCCTGATTCATCACAATAGTGTTATCTTCAAAATCAGGATGCAGAGGAAGGTCATCCTTGTCCAACAAGTATGTACCTGTGCCCTTGGAGTTGATGAGCTCCCGAATGTGTGGAGCATACCCACAGCTTCTCTTTTGGTCAGCAGCAGTCCTCTTGATTGTTTCCACAATCAGACTCATCACTTTGAACTTCTGAGGCACATCAAATAAGTGTAGAAAATTGATAGCATGTCCTCTGATCATCTTGTGATCTCTAGACTTGGGTAGCAATGTGTGCCTAAGGATCCAGTTAATGGAAGGCAGACCAGACAACAAATAGTGTACAGATCCTAGCTTATGAGTCTCCAAAGCTTTGTCTGGGATCTCCTCGTACATGTTGGCCATAGTGTTGTGGTCTTTCTTCTTGGTGGCATACACGTCCAAGTCATCTTCATGTTCTTCAGGGGCATTGATCAGCTTGGCCCATTCTTCTACTGTGGATTGGTACCTAGTACCCTCAGACATCCATATAATCCTCCCATCTGGATAGAAATGGGTTGTAGAATAGAATTGCATGATCAGCTCATCATTCCACTTGGTGAGCTTCTGTCCAACAAATGTATCTACTCCACAAGCCTTGAAGCTGTCATAATCTCCTGGATAGTGATCTTCATTTTCCTTCATGTACTCCCAGTTTATCCATCTCATGTCACATACTATGGGCTTCTTGTCAAGTAGGATTGTCTCATAGAAATCTTGCTGTTCCTTTGTGTGGAACCTATAATCAACTGTTGTTCTCCTCCTGATAGCATATGGATCAGACTATCTCCACAGCCTTAGTCATGCATCCTTTCTGATCCTCATATCTTCTGCAACAGGATGTGCATCATTATGATCAGGGATCTTTGGCTTCAACTTTCTCAAGACAAGAGAATCATCTTCTTCTTCTGCTTCAGGCACTAGGGCCTTGTTCTTCACCTCAGCTGGAATACTCCTGGTGTTCCTCTTAGGTTTTGGGGGCTTCTGAGTTTGAGCTTCGGGAGAAGACTTGGGCTTAGATGGAGCAGCCCCTATTCTGATTGCATCTCCCATAAGCTTCTGAGCTTTGGGTGCTGGTGCAACATCCTCTTCTTCTTCCTCTTCTCCTTCAGAATCTTTCTTCATTGAGGGCTTGCCAAGAACTCTGGCAGTAGTTGTTCTTACCCTCTTCTTCTTCTTATCTTCACCAGCTGCTTCTTCTTCAGATTCAATGGTGAACTTCATAGTTTCACCTGTGGCAACTTTCCTTGGCTTTGACATTGGCATCCTCCTTGCAGGTGCCTTCTTGTTCAGTCCTGGCTTAACTGCAGCAGCTGTGCCATACTCCTTCTTTAGCACCTTCTTTGGAGCTTACTTCCTCCTCAGTGGCCACATAGTCTTCATCCTCTAATTCTGAGGTTCTCTTCTTCCTAGACCTAGTGGCTGCCTTTGGCAAGTTGCTTGGAGTGATCCTACTTCCATCATCAGAAGTGCTAGAGGGATCTAAGCCCTCACTCAACTGCACATGTTCCTCTGACTTGTTCTGGTTGTCACTTTGATCAGACATTTTGCAGGCAAACTGTCAGCAGACCCTATGAATAGGTTGTAGATGAGGTAGAATAGATGAGCATCACAAAGTACAGAGGGTTTTCAAAACAATTGAGTCAAAAAGCTTAGTTTTAGTTCTCTACAGAAGTGATCTCGGAGCTACCGAATTGACAAACTCGGTGATACCGAAGCAACACTTGGAACCTAAACTGGTGAACTCGGTTGGGCCGAGCCATAGTTTGGTGGCACCGAGATTGCTAGGGTTTCACACAATCTTGAACTCGGTCACACCGATTTGCACGTTTCGGTCGAACCGAAAAGCGCATGCGCAATGGCCTAAGCCGAATCGGTGAAACCGATTTCTACATTTCGGTCGGTCCGAGATGAGTTCTGCGGAGAGCTAACCCTAAATTTTTTGAATCAATCTAGACCTGAGGAAGTTTTAGCTGGATGGATCAATCTCAATCGTGGTAAGAAACATGGCATTATCCTTGTGCTAGGAATCGGAGTGAAAAAGACAGCACAAGGGGTCTACCCTAGAGCGGCGAGTGTTTGCTATGGCGGCAACGGCGGGGCAGATTGCCGTTGACAGCGACGGAGACCAGAGGCGTGAGGTCGCCGGCGGCGAGAGGATGATCCGGAGACCCGAAGAGGCAGAGCAGGTCACGCGCGGGTGAAGGGTTTCGAAAAAAATTCCAAAATTTGACCCGTCAGTATATATAACTTGACCCTGTCGGTGTGACCGAGTGGAACAACTCGGTGGCGCCGAGATGCAAAACTGCAGGCAGTTACTGCAACTCGGTGTGACCGAAAGGTTCCAATCGGTTGCATCGAGATTGAAAACCTAGACCAACTAACTGATCTCGGTAGGACCGAAAAGGATGAATCGGTCAGACCGAAATGCACAAAGAGGTTTTGGAAGTTTAAGTCTATGACGAATCGGGGTCTCCTCGTGCTCCTCACACAGAGTGGTTCGAATCTGGCTTGATCAAACTTTGTGATGTAGCATGCATAGAGTTTGAGACGAGGAAATCATAGATAGCTAGAGCGAGTTCTTAGGAATTCTTGTCCATCCATTTGGCAAAAGAGAAAAAGACAAACAATCAAAGCAACAAATGGATGTCCTTGAATGAGAGAAATATGCATCCAGCATGCTCACACAATAATATGTCAAAAGAAATATGTGACAAAGCATGCACAAACACTCTAGCATCTATCAAGCAATTGGCGATGACTAGGTCATCTATATATGAGTATATTAACTTATGAGTGAAATGAGAACATTTGATCGTAGGTCATACTCATCGTTTAAGCACAAGTGGGGTTACCACTTTTACATAAAGCATTGTTGTGCTCACATCATTAGAGTTGCTTTGGCTCAATTCTTAGAGTAAAGCTCCCCCTAGATGTGATATCCCCCCTAAGAGGGATTAACTAACCTTGGGTTTTGTCGATGATGAATTCATGTAGGTAATTAAGATGTGGATGCTCAATGTTGAGGTAGATCATTCGGAGCATTCCGTTGGAGTGAGTTGCACTTTCAATACCTACACGGGTTAGTTCCACAAGGAACAAGCAAGGATATCCATAGACATAGAGTGATATATACACAAGATGATGTCCATGAAAGCATTAGGTTACCTTGTCCCTTGTCTTACCAACAAGAGGGTTTGTGACTCCTTGAACTAGTGCAAGATATGGAAGTTGTTTGCACTTGTCATTGCCAGAATGATAAGAGTGAAGTATGTTGGTGGAGTCACCCTCACGAACTCTCTAGTTCTTCTTCTTCGGGATCCAAACCATCTTGATGGGAATCCTTGGAGTTGTAGTCATACTTGACAAGGTAGGACTTGATGTAGTCTTGGGAACCCACTTGACCAAGGCCCTAGGAGCTTCTTCAAATGCATCAATCTCCTCTTGAAGCTTGTCCTTGCCTTTTAGCTTGTGGTCTTGTGGTGGAAGATCATCTTGAGCTTGTGTTCCTTTGAAAGAAGTAGGATCATACTTCTCTTGTTGAGGAACAAACTTCGTCTTGGGGTATTGATCTTCTTCCCACTCAACTCCATTGGCATTGAACTTTCATTCAAAACCAACACCTTGATTCTTCCAGTGCCTTCCTTGCTTGCGTACGATTTCCTCAAATTGCTTACTTCCGGCAAGACTCTTGTAAACACCTTTCTCTATAATTCCCTTCAATAAGCTATTTTCTTGCTCAAGTGTAACTTGGCTAATAGAATCATTAGTGGAATCAAGAGAACTACTAGAAGCAACAACATTTAATTTAGCATGATTGTTGTTACCACTAGATGAAGAATCTTTCTTGTTCTTGTTGCTAGATTCAACTTGTGGCATGTAAGTAGACAAGAGTAAATGCTTGGCGATGTAAGAAGAACTTTTCTTGCGAAGATCATCATTGATTGCTTTTAAGAACTCATGCTCTTGCTCAAGGTTGAGCTTTTCAAAGCGTAGCTTCTCATGAGTCTTTAAAAGTTCTCGATGATCTTCCAAGGTAGTTTCATGAGCTAACTTAAGAGTGTTTAGTTCTTTAGTTAGACGCTCAATCTCCTTCTTATCATCGTCATTCATTTTGTCTTGATTAGCATGATTAATAGCAAGTTCATCATAGTTTTCATAACTAGAGTTGTCAACAAATAAATCATCATCTCCTAGAAAATCATCTTCATCACTATTGAAATCAACATACTAGGGGTATGTTACCTTTGGACCTTTAGCCATGAAGCATCTTCCAATTCCTTCATTTGGTGAGTCAAATATGTCGTAGTACTTGGTTGTCACAAGTGCTAGTCCGGCAACACCTTCATCTTGAGAATATTCGTAGTCGGATTGATAACTTCTTTCTGAGTGATGGTCGGAGTCGGAGCCGGATACCCATTCACCAACATGAGCTTGATGTCTTTGTTTTGTGTAGCTCCTTGATGACTTGTCGTTCCTCTCTGAATCCTTGCTTCTCCGAGAGGGTCTTCGTTCATAACGATCATCTCTACTCCTCCTCTCTCTTGATGGTGATTCTTCTCTCCTAATCCTTTTCTTGGGAGAATCTTCTCTTCTTTTGTAGGGAACCGTACACTCATTGGAATAGTGTCCGGGTCTGCCACAATTGTAGTAGTTATGCTCACGACTAGAAGATCTTTTGTCATTGTAGGACCTTGACTTGGAACTTCTTTCCTTGCTTCTACTCTTGTAGAACTTTTTGAAGTTCTTCACCATTAAGCTCAATTCTTCATTGAAGGTTTGCTTCTCACTTGATGATGTGGGGGCATCACATGAGGCCTTGTAAGCACCACTTGACTTGTTGTGAAGCTCTTCCTTATCCTTAAGTGACATCTCATGAGCAACAGTTCTTCCAATGACTTCCGTTGGCTTGAGATCTTTGTAGTTGGGCATCATTTGGATCAATGTGCACACAGTATCATATTTTCCATTCAAGGCTCTTAGGATCTTCTTGATGATGAATCTATCGGTCATCTCTACACTTCCTAAGCCGGCAATCTCATTTGTGATGAGAGCAAGCCTAGACTACATTTCAGCGACACATTCACCATCCTTCATTTTGAACTTGTCAAGTTGACTTTGAAGCACATCCAATTTGGATTCCTTGACGGAGTTGGTACCTTCATGCATATCAATCAAAGTATCCCAAATTTCCTTTGCATTCTCAAGACGGCTGATTTTGTTGAATTCCTCGGGGCACATTCCGTTGAAGAGAATATCACAAGCTTGAGCATTGTATTGCAGCATCTTCAAATCTTCAGCGGTAGCTTCATGCATGGTTCGGTTCTCTCCCATCAAAGAATTCACCTTGCAAGCCAATACACACAATAGCCCAAACGGCGGGTGTCGGTGTCAAAACCGGCGGATCTCGGGTAGGGGGTCCCGATCTGTGCGTCAAGGTCGGATGGTAACAGGAGACAAGGGACACTTTATTTTACCCAGGTTTGGGCCCTCTCGATGGAGGTAAAACCCTACTCCTGCTAGATTAATATTGATGATATGGGTAGTACAAGAGTAGATCTATCACGAGATCAAGGAGGCTAAACCCTAGAAGCTAGCCTATGGGTATGTTGATGGTTATGATGTGTTCGTCCTACGGACTAAACCCTCCGGTTTATATAGGCACCGGATAGGGTTAGGGTTACACAGAGTCGGTTACATTGGTAGGAGATCTTGAATATCCGCACGCCTAGCTTGCCTTCCACACCAAGGAAAGAACCTTCCTGACACGGGACGAAGTCTTCAATCTTGTATCTTCATAGTCCTGGAGTCCGGCTGAAGATATAGTTCGGCTATCCGAACACCCCCTAATCCAGGACTCCCTCAGTAGCCCCTGAACCAGGCTTCAACGACGACGAGTCCGGCGCGCAAATTGTCTTCGGCATTGCAAGGCGGGTTCCTCCTCCAAATTCTTCAAGAAGATAATAAACACCAAAAAATAGTGTCCGGCTCTGCAAAACAAGTTTCCACGTATTGCCATATAGAGAATAATACAAACACAAATCAAATCTGCTGATGTATTCCGCAGTGCGTCATAACACTGCGACCAAGCCTTCTGTATGGATTATTTTTTGTTGTTCCACCGCAGCACGTTCTACGAGGCAGTTTCCTTGGCACGTCTTGTCGAAGCAGAGATCGTGTGCCCCCTTTAACGGGATTCTCATTAATACGGACGTGGGTAACCCAACCGTGCCCGTTAAGCACGTCCTGCCTTGATTAAAGGCTAGTCCAAGACGGTTACGGGGAGGGCTCTTGATATTCTGCCTCTTATAAAGAGACCGAGACCTTGCTCCCCTCTTGTGTTCTCAAAACAAGCTCGCCCATTGCCTCGAGTTCCAACACCCCAGGCTTTTAGATTCTAGGCGCACCGGACCATCGACAATGTCCGGCTCCGGCCTTCAAGGCCAATGGATGCCCTCCTCCGTTACAGAGGAGGACGTATCAAGGTTGAGGGAGGCTAGGTTCCTGACCAGCAAGATCCCGCACAGGTTGCCTGCTCAAGGACAAGCGATCCCAAGCCCTCAGCCTGGTGAGAGCGTAGTATTCATCTCCCACTTCCTTCGGGGATTAGGCTTCCCAACGGATCCTTTCATAAGGGGGCTGACATTTTATTATGGGCTGGGATTCCATGACCTAGCTCTGGAGTCCATCCTCCATATCTCCTCCTTCATTGTTGTGTGTGAAGCGTTTCTCCATATCACTCCTCACTTCGGATTATGGCTCAAGACCTTCAAGGTAGAACCGAAGATAATCGAGGGGCGTCACGTAGAGTGCGGAGGCGCTGTTATAAAAAGGAATACCGATGCTCCATGGCCCGAGGGCACTTTTCAAGAGGAGCTCGGCTTATGGCAACAGGAGTGGTTCTACATCACCTCTCCTCGGGGCACCACTTGGGTAGCGCCTCCCGCCTTTCGCTCGGGCCCCACACCACGTTTAACATCGTGGATCAACACAGGGTTAGATCGGGGCTTGCCCAAAGACGTTCATCTGTTGCAGGGCCGCATAAAGGATCTCCTAAAAGGAGACCTCAACCTGGTCAAGGTGACACAAGTTATGCTGATTCGCCGGACACTGCCCGACCAACGTCGCCCCCTCCGCTTGTGGGAGTTCAACCCAGAGGGGCCGCGAGTTCTCCGAAATTTCATGGGCGTGACGCCTACGGAGATGTATAGACTGTTCTTCGGACCACAAGGAGTGAGTCCGGATTTGACCGAGGATGCTGGTTTAAGCCGCAACCGCCCGGATACAGAAGTAGGTGACCTTGCACCCGGACCTTCTATCCATACAATTTGCTTATTTTTTAATAGTACTTCTCCTTTTTACGCAGGAGTGGATAGCGAAGGCGAAGCTGGTCCGGTGTCCAGCTCCCCTTCCCGAGACCAGGCTAGATCCTGTGCTAGTCAGGATGTTGGAGGTGGCGCCTCTGGAGGAAAATGAAGGGGCGGACAAGGAAACCGTGGCCTCTTCGAGAGGGGCCATCCCAAAGGGGGGAATCGACAACTCCTCTCCAAAGGGGAAGAAAAGGGCCGCCTCTGACGACCCGGGAGCCGTAGCTCCAAAGCGGGGGAAAGAATCCGCGTCAGAGGACCCGACGCCGGGGAGCCCCTCGGCCGAACTAAATCCTCAAAAGGAGCAGCCCTCCAACGAGCCGTAAGTAGAAAGAGAGTCATTCTTTTAAGAGAAATCCTTAATTTATATCTGAGAAGTTTTAACCGAAACCTTACCTTGTAGTTCGGACCTCGACCCTTCTCAGCAGAGCTCGTCATCGGGGGATCTTCTTCCGGAGATGATGGAGAGCGGAACGCCTCCTCCTTCATCGCCTAGCAAGGCGGGCGACGCCGAAGTGTCGTCGTAGAGGATTTCTTCGAATCTGCCAGAGGCAGAAGGTGATCATGCGGCCCCCCGGGGTTCTACGTGTTCGGCCTCCGAAGAAGGCCATGGGACGAGTCCGGCACCATCTGGTGTTCGGTCGGAGGAGCTGAAGGTTCTGCTGGGCCGAGCCTCTGTTTCAGAGGAGCATCGTGTGTTGATGCACACGGTGATTGAAAAGATTTCATCCGCGGAAAGCGGACTGAACGAGGCTGTCAAGAGTTTACTGGCGGGCCTTGAGGTACGTTTTGAATAACGAACATTAGTGTTAATTGCGCATAATAACATGCGCCCTGTATAGATAGTAGCCCCTGAGACTCTGTGTGCCGCAAAGATTAGCGGCGCGCAGAGGATCTTAATCCCAGGTCCTTTAAGTGGCACCTTTGTATGTAGGTGGCAGGTTGTCCGGAGTCGAGCCGGACTCGAGATTTTGCCGAAATGAAACGGCAACTCGATGAGGCAGAAGCCGACATCGTGCTTGTTAACAAGCGGCTTGATGATGCTCAAGGTATTGAGTTTATTTGGCGATTGTTAGTAAGAGGAGCTTTATGTCAATATCTTACCTTGTGTATGCTTGATGCAGATGGTGCGGCGGCCGTAGAGGGACTTAGGGCCGAGCTCGCCAAAGCAAAGGAACAAGCCAGAAAAAGCGATGCGGCTGCCGGAAGAGCCCGTGAAGAGCTAAAAGCCGAACAGGCTTCCCATTGCCGAAGCAAGGAGGAGATGGCTGATATAGCCGTGAAGTTGAAAAGTGCTACTGACCGTTGCAAACTTCTTGAAGAGGAAGGTCGAGCCCGGCAGACGGATTTAGAGAAGGTCGTCGCCGACGCCAAGGACGCCCGCTCTAGTATGAGAGCGTCAAGGGAAGAGCTGCGTCAAGCCGGACTAATTGCGGATGGAAAGCCCTTCCTGCTGCGGAGAAAATTCTGTGATCCGAAGTTCGCCCCGTTGGACCGAGCGTGGAGCGTGGAGGACACCTATCTGGATTTGGTGGCTAGTGCCACTGATGCGACCAGGTACTTTCAAGATAAGAAAGATCATGAAGTGGAAAAGCTCTTCTGGTCGCAGTTCACTAATCCAGAGCGTCCACTATCAGTGGATGATCGCCTGGCCCAATGGGCCGAGCTGAATAGGTTGTCCGGACTCGCCATGAAGTATGCCATGGACCGCCTGTGTCCGGGGAGATCGAAGCCGAGAAGCTATTTCAGTTTGGTGCAGCAATTTCTTGACCTGGTGCCTCGGATTGAAGCTCTAAAGAGGTCCGCTTGCACAGAGGGCGCGCGGCTGGCTCTTGCCCGTGTCAAGACATACTGGGCAGATATGGAGCCCACCGTTGTTGCGTCCCGTGATTCGGATAAAAGCCGAATTCCTTCCGAGCACTATTTTGAGGAAGTCCTCGCGGGCGCTCGTATAATAGACGCAGTGTTCGAAAGATGCTGTTTTATGACAACATATGTAATTGTAGATCAATATTTTTATAAATTGTAATGGCGTAATTTAGACTTGTGCCTTCAAGTATTAATAACACCTCCTGTGCGGCCATTTTAATATATACATTCTGAAAGATTGCAGTCGTTGGCTTCGGCCCCCACGCACATAGTGCGGGGGTGCGCGCGGAGAACGCATTTTCACACTTAACCCAACGTCTTGGTCCTACAAAGGAGGTGATAGCGCCGCGGGCTAGGCAACCGGACTATAATGCTTTAACACTTTCACTTAGCCATAGGAGCTTGACAGTGGGACTCTTTAGGTAGCCCTTTAATGGCGATTGCGTTTACCCGAATTCGGGACGCATATGTGCCTGACCGGGAAGCGGCCCTTCGTCAAAACGGAGGAATTCGATAAATTCCTATAAGTCATCGAGTGGCGACCAGTCTCGCGCTACATCATGACAGTCGGTTTTCGGCTTTCTCTACTGAGGTGCTCACCTGGCCGAACCAGGGCACAATCGCAGTAGTTCTCCTGGTGCAACCTTAGCCGACAGAACGGAACGTAAGGTGGCCGAACTCAGGAGCCGGGCAACCCAACATGTGACCAAAATCATGACTCGGAGCTGATGCATATAGTGCCAAAACTCGCGACGCCGAACACTCCCTAAGGTGTTCGGTCTTTGTGGGTGCGTGTGAAACAACACCCTTGAAAAAGAAAAAAAGCCCCTTGTGTCCAGGTACGAGCAAGAATTCTGGCGTGGCCACATGCCAAAACGCCAGTCTCCTCCATGGTTATAGTGAGGTAAACCAGGGGATGTATAGCAGCAAGAGACAGTAAAAAAGGTTTACGCAGGGTCTTAATCTAAGAAGAATCCTTTGGGGTGGGTCCCTACTGCACGTCTGCGCCTGTGTCTCCGCTGTGCCGTGTCCTGGACGGGCTCCGTACGACGTTCATCTGTAAAAGAGAAGAACTAAATTGAAAAATGGGTTGTGCGGATCAAAAAGAATAATAAATAAAATGTGAAGTGAGAAATAGATACGGTCGAGCTTTATTGTCTCTGCGTACAGCCCCTGGTGAGGCGTACCAAGCCTATAACGAAAATGGGCTTGTGCCGAACTCATTGAGTCCGGGTCCGCGGCCTTTTGTGACTTACATCGAAAAAGTCTTTTGGCTGGCGAGGCCATTTTGTTGGGCGGCCGTTTAAGCGGCCGCGCAATCCTCCGTTTGGAGGAGATGTAGTTTAGTATGCTCCCTTTAAAGAGATGATGCCTCGAGGACCGGGCATCTTTAGCGTGAGGGATGCATAATGCGGTATTGCATTAAAGCGAGCGAAAGCTCCGCGTCCCATTAGTGCTTGATAGCGACTTGAAAACGGGACTATGTGGAAGATAAGCTTTTCGCGACGAAAGTTATTGGCAGAGCCAAATATGACCACAAGCCGGAGAAAACCCATACAGTGGGTGTCCGGGCCTGGTGCTACTCCTTGAAAGGAGGTTTTACTGTGACGGATTCGTGCTGGGTTTATGCCCATGCGGTGAATTGTATCCTGATATATCAGATTTAGTCCACTGCCACCGTCCATAAGGACATTGGTAAACTGGAATCCGTCTATTATTGGATTAAGTATCAGGGCAGTCCGGCCTGCGTGTTTGATATTGCGAGAATAATCTAGCTGATCAAAAATGATTGGCTTTAGTGACCAGTGGCGAGACTCCTGAGGGATAGGCTTGAATGTGCGGATCTTTATGGGTGCCTCATGCCTTGTTATGTGAAGTGAGTTCACTGTTTTGACTTCTTGCGGGAAGTTCTTTTGCTTCCTGGTGTTCTGCTTTTGGGGTTCGTCCTCTTCCTCACTTGGTGTGTTGAGCCCCTTGTGTTCGGCGTTAAGCCTTCCGGATTGTTTGAAAACCCAACAGTCTCTGTGGGTATGATTAGCAGGCTTTCTAGGAGTACTGTGTATCTGACATATCCTGTCCATGATTCTCTTTAGACTGGACGGATCTTCCCTATTATCCTGAGGGGGTGATTTTGTCTGATTTTGCCGTGAGCCTTTGAATCCGGCATTGACTGTTGTGCTCTTCGGACTTTTTCTTTTGATTCGGCGAAGGTCCTTGTTTCGCCGTGGTTTCCCGTTTCCATCCCCGATTTCTGATGTACTTGGGTCGCTGGGGCTGCATCGTGCCAACCAGCTGTCCTCTCCTGCGCAAAAGCGGGTCATGAGGCTTGTGAGTGCGGCCATTGTTCTTGGCTTTTCCTGGCCGAGGTGTCTGGCGAGCCATTCGTCTCGGACATTGTGCCTGAAAACCGCTAGGGCTTCGGCGTCCGGACAATCCACTATTTGATTCTTTTTAGTGAGGAATCTGTTCCAGAACTGCCGAGCTGATTCTCCGGATTGCTGAGTTATGTGACTGAGGTCGTCTGCGTCCGGGGGACGGATGTAGGTCCCTTGAAAATTTGCTCGGAAAGCGTCCTTGAGCTCTTCCCAACTTCCAATTGTGTTTTCTGGAAGGCTTTTAAGCCAGTGCCAGGCTGGCCCTTTAAGCTTAAGGGGTAAATATTTTATGGCATGGAGATCATCTCCTCTAGCCATATGTATGCGGAGGATATAATCCTCGATCCAGACTCCAGGGTCTGTTGTTCCATCATACGCCTCTATCTTAACGGGTTTAAATCCCTCTGGGAACTCATATTCCAGGACCTCATCGGTGAAACATAGAGGGTGTGCGGCACGCCTATAGTTGGGTGTGCCGGATTCTGATGGTGGATTTTTTTGCATTGCTTGTGAGAGCTTGCTTTCTTGGCCCGTAAATGGACCTGTCTGGGCCATGATGCAAGTCTTTGATTGGGTCGCATGCCGCATTGAGTGTGGCGCCGTTTGCCGTATTGTAGTGGCCGAGAGGTCGTTTATTCGACCGTGTAGCCTTTTTGTTTTTCGAGTTTGGGGGCTCTAGGGCCTCCTGGTCGAATTCGGGCAGTAGCTTTCTCTTCGGATAGCTTTTGGTGCGGCGGCGGCCGCCGTATTTGTCTGCGGTCTTGATTACTTTGCTCCATCTTGTTTTGAGTGCATCTTCCGCCGTCTTTAGCTTTTGCTTCTGCTTCTTCAGGCTTCGTGCTGTGGCGACGAGCCTTTCTTGGAGATTCTTCTGCTCCATGATTTTATCCGGCGTGGTATCGTCCGGAGTTCTGTTATGACCGGGGGAGGACTGTTCGTCCTCTCTGCCCGTGTTACCCTGTTCAGACGGCTGTTCTGGGATGCGTTCGTCATCTGTCGGCTCGTCCTGCTCTATGGCTGGGTCTTGATCGAGGCGGGGCTTCGCTCGGCGTTTACGTCGCCGCTTTGAGTGCTTTTCGGAGGGTTTACCCTTCTTTTCGCCCCCTTCTTCCTCATTGTGAGTTTTTTCAAGTGTATCCACCATGAATATGTCATTAAGTGGGGTGGAGGTCCAGTGCCCTATGGGCGCTGGTTCCGGTTCGTCTCCGTCTTCGTCGTCCATACCGTCGAAGTCTTCGGAGCCGAAGTCGAGCATGTCGGTTAAATTGTCGACAGTGGCTATTAAGTGGGTGGTGGGTGGGCTTTGAATTTCTTCGTCGTCCGAATCCCAACCTCGCAGGCCACAGTTCGGCCTGGGCTCTCCTGAAAAAGAGAGAGACTTGAGAGATTTCAGAATATCACCGAAAGGCGAATACTGAAAGATGTCCGCGGCGGTGAACTCCATTACCGGCGCCCAATCTGATTCGATTGGCAGGGGCGCGGGAGGTTCGGAGTTCGGAGAAGAGTCCGGCTCCTTGGAGTCATGTGCCATGCGGAGTGCGGGGCTTGCGTTTGGCTCAATGGCTTTTAAGATCGCAGCCCCCGAGGTGACGTCCAACCGTTCATCCTCAAAGAACGCAGCGGGCTCCGGATCGAGGATCGGGGCCGGAGCGTATGCGGCCTCCAGGACACTGTTCGGAGGCAGAGCTATATCATGCCCCTCGAGATAGTGCGGCGTGCTTGGCTGTGGCTTGAATCCGTCGAAGATCAGGTCTCCGAGGGTATCTGCCGTGTAGTTTAAGCTTCCCCACCTGGCTTGATGGCCAGGGGCGTGGCTCTCGATCTGCTCCAGATGGCCAAGCGAGTTGGCCCGCAGAGCGAAGCCGCCGAAGACGAAGATCTGTCCGGGGAGAAAAGTCTCACCCTGGACCTCGTCGTTGTTGATGATCAAAGGAGCCATCGGGCCTAAAGGCGATGACACAGAGGAACTCTCAATGAAAGCACCAATGTCGGTGTCAAAACCGGCGGATCTCGGGTAGGGGGTCCCGATCTGTGCGTCAAGGTCGGATGGTAACAGGAGACAAGGGACACTTTATTTTACCCAGGTTCGGGCCCTCTCGATGGAGGTAAAACCCTACTCCTGCTAGATTAATATTGATGATATGGGTAGTACAAGAGTAGATCTACCACGAGATCAAGGAGGCTAAACCCTAGAAGCTAGCCTATGGGTATGCTGATGGTTATGATGTGTTCGTCCTACGGACTACAACCCTCCGGTTTATATAGGCACCGGATAGGGTTAGGGTTACACAGAGTCGGTTACATTGGTAGGATATCTTGAATATCCGCACGCCTAGCTTGCCTTCCACACCAAGGAAAGAACCTTCCGGACACGGGACGAAGTCTTCAATCTTGTATCTTCATAGTCCTAGAGTCGGGCTGAAGATATAGTTCGGCTATCCGAACACCCCCTAATCCAGGACTCCCTCAGCGGGGTTATGTCCAAGAATAGGCATTTTCATCTTATGCTTCCAACTAGCAAAATTTATACCATCAAAGTAAGGACCTCTACGGTGGTAATTTCCCTCGCTAGACGACATACTCTCCTAGGTTGTGAAACCAAGGCTATGACCACCAAAAGCTATGGAAATCAACGCAAATGGAAACCAAAGCTCCGATACCACTTGTAGGATCGAAAGTATGTCTAGAGGAGGGGGGGGGGTGATTAGACTACTTGACCAAATAAAAATCTAGCCTTTTCCCAATTTTAGTTCTTGGCAGATTTTAGCAACTTAGCACAAGTCAAGCAATCAACCTACACATGCAATTCTAAGAGTGTAGCAGCAGAATGTAAGACAATTACATATGAAGGTAAAGGGAGGAGTTTGAGGGAGCAAACGCAATGTTGACATGGAGATTTTTTATCCGTGGTTCCGATAGGTGGTGCTATCATACATCCACATTGATGGAGACTTCAATCCACAAAGGGTAACGGTTGCGCGAGTCCACGGAGGGCTCCACCCACGAAGGGTCCACGAAGAAGCAACCTTGTCTATCCCACCATGGCCGTCGCCCCCGAAGGACTTGCCTCACTCGGGTAGATCTTCACGAAGTAGGCGATCTCCTTGCCCTAACAAACTCCTTGGTTCAACTCCACAATCTTGACGGAGGCTCGCAAGTGACACCTAGCCAATCTAGGATACACCACTCTCCAAGAGGTAACAAATGGTGTGTTGATGATGAACTCCTTGCTCTTGTGCTTCAAATGATAGTCTCCCCAACACTCAACTCTATCTCATAGGATTGGATTTGGTGGAAAGATGATTTGAGTGGAAAGCAACTTGGGGAAGGAAGGCTAGAGATCAAGATTTATGTGGTTGGAATGGAATATCTTGACCTAAACACAAGTGTAGGTGGTTCTCTCTCAGAAAATGTATGCTGAAAGTATAGGCATGTTCTGATGGCTCTCTCCTCGAATGAAGAGTGGGTGGAGGGGTATATATAGCCTCCACACAAAATCTAACCATTACACACAATTTACCAAACTCAGTGGGACTGAATCATGAAACTCGGCCAGACCGATTTGGTTCATAATGTGACCGTTAGGGTTTTCGGTGGGACCAACATGTCATCTCGGTTGGACGGAAACGTTACCAAAGGGAAACAGAGAGTTTGCATTGCAATCTCGGTGGGACCAACCGCTCATCTCGGTTTGACCGAAACGTTATGAAGGGAAACAGAGAGATTACAATCCCATCTCGGTGAGACCGAGATCCCTATCGGTGAGATCGAATTGATTAGGGTTTCTGGCAGTGGCTATGTCAAGAAAACTCGGTGGCGCCGGATAAAAGTTTCGGTGGGGCCAAGTTTGACTTCTGGTTTGGGACATATGTGGATATGAGAAAGTAGTTGAGGGCTTTGGAGCATATCACTAAGCATTTTGAGCAAGAACCTCATTAACCAGCACCTCATCCCCTCTTAATAGTATTGGCTTTTCCTATGGACTCAATCTGATCTTGGATCAGTAAAATGAAAAATGTAGAGTCTTGTGCTTTGAGCTTGAGCCAATCCTTTTGTCCTTAGCATTTTGAGGGGTCCACTTTTCTAATCCATGCCATGCCAAACATTGAGCTTTACTGAAATATTTATCTTGAAATAGCATTAGCTCAATGAGCTATATGTTGTTAGGAATTACCAAAACCACCCAGGGATAGTTGCACTTTCAATTGATAACCCAATTTTGGGGCTGTTACAAACCTTCCACCCTTAAAAATAATCTTGTCCTCGAGATTCCTAGGGTTATAGCACAAATGAAAGGATCACTCCAGGGAAAACCTCGGGGTAAAATTTTAACCCTTTGGCCAGATTCGAACGAGTTGGGGCACTGATAATTGGTGCACCTAGGGAGAGATATGGGCAAACACGGTTAAATCCTCGGCCAGGGGCACTCGAGACCAGACTCTCAAAAAATTTGCTAGATGCACCCCAGTGAACAGTGGATTCACCTGCTAACACGTGGGTCCAGGGCCCATTGGCAGTCTCCTTCTTCTACCTCCGGCTAACTGCTTCTTCTGTGTTGCTGCTTTGCGTGCAGCTTGGCGCAGCGTGCATCTAGCCCCTAGGGCGATGAGGACCCTAGTGCCGTAGTGCACGGCGTGCATGGCGCCGGTGCAGCGAGCACTCACGTCACGGGCCAGCACCTTGTCGGCACTGCTCGCGGATTCGCCTCCTGGACGCCGGTGATCGAGCGATGAGCGGTTCTCCTGGACCTCGCTCACCGTACACCTGGGTTGGGCTATAAAAGAGGGCAATGCGGCTCTCCTCCAATGCACAAACACAATGCCGCTCTACTACCTCTTCGGTTTTGGCAACATCGAGCCGAGCACCTTCGGCGAGGAGGTGTTCTTGGTGGCGCTATGGTTGTTCCTCGCGGCGCTGCTAGGTATGCTAATCGGCTCATCGATCCTCCTGCTGATACTCATCAGGAATGATCGGGTTCGGGAAAACGCGCGGCTAGGTGCGGTGGCTCGAGACGCGGGAGAAGATGGTGCACTGCGTGGTCCTCCGCCACGCTTGATCCTCCGTTGCTTTGCGCCGACGTAGTAATCGCGTGCAGTGGTGGGATCGGGAAATGCCTCTGCGAGGCTCTGGATCGGGAAATCTGGCACACGAGGTATGCACAGATAGAGAGGGATATGTGACTTTGCATTCCCCCGAGTACTGCCCGAATGTACTCGTGGGTGAACCGGGTGTGCGTGCAGTATGCAGTACAAACAAACTAACAAACAGACCGATGCAACAAACATGCAATGCAAAACACAGCAGGCAATACATTCTAAGGTGTTTTAATGCTAGTGGGTATATGTAATCCTGGCATACATATACCTACACGAGCGCGCATTTTATTAAAGACTCAGGAAGAGCCAATGTTGTTTTTAGTGTATGTGTCGTACTGATTAAATCTTGTTAGCAACACATTGCCAACCCTGTCAAACATCTCTGCTTGACAAAGGGACAAACAAAAACAAGCACGAAAACATACACAGCATACGGATTATAGCATACAACAAAGCACGAACGCTCTACGCGCTAAACGAAACTACTTACTCCGGGATACATAGTTCTATCCTCATATCGAGGATGAACAGGCTGACTGACCTACTCGCAGAATCATCTCACCGCGTGACTGAGGTCATGTAGAGGACTGGCCTTGCTGGGGCTCTCCTGGAGGGTGAAGACTGAGCCAATCTCCATCTTCATCTACAACACTATGGGTTGAGGTTCTACTGCTGGAGGTGTGGCAGAAATTGATCCAAGCAAATGCTGCTGGTGGATCCGGAAAAGAGCCTTGTCGAGAGTGATGATGTTTGGCCTGGGCCACAACACAGGCTGAGAGGGTAGCACTGGTCTGGATGGCATGGGATGAACGGCTTGGGATGCGAATTTACGAGCCTCATGATAAGCTTCCTTGACAACTCGTACCGCATCGTTGTCCAGGGTTCTAAATTCGGCAAGCATCTTAGAAATCATCATCCCCTGGGCAGTGATATATTGCACCAGGCGAGCGATTGCGGGGTCATCTCCTTGGATAGCGGGAGAAGGCTGCATTCCTGCTTCTGCCACAATGGGGAAAAAGCAGAACTCTCGCCTTGTTGCCACATGCGGGAACTTGGTTCGGAGGTGTAGGATAGCCTCCACAGCAGCGGCCTGAATGGCTAAATCAGCGGTAGGCATGGCTCTACCCTGAAAAACCAAAGGCTGGCCATCTACTGCGGGACCTAGGCTGATGTGCACTCTTGCATCAAAGCAATGAAGGTGACGGACGGGTGTCGACTGGAACACCAGGTAATTGGGGCTAGCCTTACAGCCAAAGGCTTTGGTGATCATCTCGGTAAGAAGGGGTGGAAAGCCAGTGTGGTTGACGACACATGTGCGGGTGTAAAACTTGGGAGCTTTGAATGTGCTAGCCATGGCTGGAGTGTTGCTAGCTAGGCTTCTTTGCAGGGACATGGATGACTGAGGGGTGAGCGATACGGCTAGCGTAAATGGCTTTTATAGGAAGCTATGCGGGACATGCCCGCATGGTGTGGCCCCTTTCCCTTAATGGTGAATGGAAAGCGGTGCGGCCGACCGGAAAAGATAGGGTTGCTATTCAATCCATGGATAACTAGGCGGGGACAGCGGGGTGAGGACGTGTCGGTCTTGACTGCGCCACCTGTTGATTAACAGTGGCCATGCCGGATGCCAGGGATGGGTCTAATCTCTTAGGGTCATTACAGGTTGATGGTAGCGGTGATCTAATGCTAGGATAACCTATGCCAGCCTGGCTTCTCTGGTACCATCTCCTATGGCACCCTGATCCGCATGGAGCAGGGGGCCTTCGCACGTCAGCCCTGGATTACGCCTAACGCACGATAGGTCCATGATACAGCATTCCAGGTACAATAATATTCATCAAATACATGTGTATATGATTACATCATTGATGAATACAATTATCTGGCATAGCCCTAAGGCTATACGGATGGCAGCGGAAGTCTATTTAAATGGCGGCGGAAGTCTTGGTTTGGCAGCGTCTCACTCTGGCTGGACTCCATAACTGATAGGACTGGCAAGATTACAGCCTAGCATGACGGAACAAGCGAACAATTCGGGCACGGCCTACAAAACTGGCATGACACGCCAGGTCACTGTACTTGCAAGACAACCAAATACATAGCATCCAAACAAACAGATGACAAAGCAAGAACTAAGCATATGCAACAGTCTACTTCAACACAACTTCTAAGGATGGCATGATATTAACTAGAACCATAAATCAAACTAAGCATGAACAACATCATAGCATCTACTAGCATGGCATATCAAACTTACTTCTAACATAACAACAACAAAGCATAGCATATCAAAACATGTCATGGCATCATGAAACTATGCTGGAAATAAACTACCAGTTACCTTCCGTGAAGACATGTTGTATTAAACTATGCAACAATCACTTACTCTGCCACGGCTCCTCGGAGCACACACATGACTTACCGAGACCTCGTCGCAGGGTCAAATCAACACATCATCGTGGCTTCTCATGATTATCTCATAGTCCAAGTCATCACATGATTTATCACATTTTAATTATCACACAAATTATTAGCAGCTTTATCCTCCATTCAACCGAGACCCGATAGTGTGACCTACTACGAACTTGTGCCCATGACCGAGGACGCGGCTATCGATAGATTGAATACACTTCGTAGAGGTAGCGCACTTTACCCACATTACGGAACCCTGGCCTCGCACTCCCATACATGCGGACCAAAGCGTTCCGACAAAACCGAGCTACCGCCATGACACTCTCCCGGCCACTCCGACCAACACCCCCTTGCGGTTCAGCCTAGGTGGCCCCGTTTCTACCAAAGACACCAACGGCCACCGTCGTGGCAAAATGGTCCCAAACGGGGACATGGTATACCATAAAAACAAAAACGAGCACACAAGGTTATGTCCGCCTACCTGATCAGGGTAGCGCATGCCCATAACCTTCCCTCGCGGGAGGCACCGGCGAGAGGCATGACAATAGACCCAGCTAGGACCTCGCCATAAGGTAAATGTGGTTGCACTGGATAAAGCTCAAGTTGGGTGGCACTGTGATATCCCAGTGATGACGGAGGAGGTTTGTAATTAAGTCATATTATTAACTTCTTCATTATCAATCATCATGCGAGCATTATTAACATGAATGCAATAACTAACATGCAACATACCCGATGCAGTAATGAAACATCAAGTATTTCAAAAGAACAATGATAGCATGCGAAACATGGCAATCCCAAGTACTAGCAAACTTATGAGTGCAACAAAATTATCATAGCATCAATACTACTAACATGAAACTAAACTAGACATAGGCATGATATTATTAGTAACAACATCAAACTAGCATGGCAATTCATTTAATGAAAACTCAAGCATGCACGATAGATAACAAAATTATTTAGCATGACTAAAATAACAACAGACAGAACATACAAGAAACTACTACAACTAAACACACACACACGCGCGCGCGCGCGCGCGCGCGCGCGCGAGGTGCAAGCAAAGTAAACATGCAAGTTCGGGGCTCATGATAAGAGGTTGGCTTGCCTGGGGCCGAGATATACTCCGGGAAAAAGTGTGGAACGATCGCGGAAAGATTTGCCGGAAATAGTTCTTTCCCGGAGGGGGCTGTTTACGGGCAAGGGCAAAGTGGTCATTTCCACTATGTGAAAATATTATGAAAATGACACCAACGAAAAGAGTTCGACGAGACGAAGACGTGAGCGTTGGTTTCACCTCAATCGGAGTTATGGTTGCGGAGTTATGAAGGGTTGAAGCTCAGGGACCTATCGGTGAAAATATTTCAGCAAACAGGCCCCTGGAGGAGGAACTGAACGCGCCTTTTGTACGAATACGTTTCTGCAAAGAGAAACGTATTTAGAGCCGAAGTGAAAAGTGAAAACACTTTCATAACAGAGAAAGCGCATTTCAGATCAAAGAGGAAGCAAATATGCTTTCATAAATGGAAACGTACTCCTGGGCGCACGTCTCCACTTAACCACGTCGGCGGGGGCGGGGCCGGGCGCTTGTGTCGCTGACGTGCGGGTCCCGCGGGTGAGGCCCTTCACTTATCCATGTCAGCGTGGCGGGGTCAACGCGGGGCCGGCTCCTGTGTAGCTGACTGGTGGGACCCGCGCACCTCTCTCTCTCCTAGCGCGCCTGTCCTCTTCCTCCCGATCGAGAACAGGGGCGAGGCGAGGTCCCGGCCGGCTCCGGCCATCTCCCGCTCGGCTGATGGCACCGGCGGGTGCGCAGCGGCCTGCTGCACCCATTCAGAGGTTCGGCCGGCGCCGGGGAGGAGTAGGGAGACGGGGAGGGGCGGCGCCATGAGGAGGACAAGGAGGAGGCAGAGGCGGCGGTGCTCTTCGGGGCACGGCCCTAGAGTGGCTCCGACGACGAGAAGGTGGGTGGAGATTCTCTCTGGGAGGAGGGGAACGCAACATAGGGGTCGGGAGGAGCAGGGGAGGGTTGCCGTGCTCGAATTTGAGCAACGGAAGGCGACGGCCATGGTGGTCAGGAAGAGCTCGGGAGCTCGGGGAAAAGGCTTGGGGGGGGGGGGGGGGGGTTGTGAGTTGCGAGAGAGCTTGAGGGCTGCTTAAATAGCCGCGAGAAAGGCTCGAGGGGGAGGGGAGGAGGTGACACGCGGCAGGCGACGTGTCCGTGCGCCGGCGACGCGCACACGCGGCCAAGGGTCACGGGGAACGGCTGGAAGGCGACGAGGGAGATGCGGACGACGCGCAGGAGCTCACGGAGACGAGGGGCGCTCACGGACAAGAGGAAGAAGGGGACAAGAGCGAGGTAGCGATGGTGCACACGGGCATGAATTGTGCGGCGACGACGACGGCTTAATGGGGAAGCAAACGAAGGGGGAAACGGGTCAAGGCTTACGGCGACGATGAGGCTGAGCTGGTTGACATTCTTGGACGAGCCAGAGCCAGCCGGAGATGCGCTACTATGGCCAACAGTGGCTAGACCACCGATTTGGCTGGCAATGCCCCATGGTCACCACCGACAACGCATGCTCGGGTCGTCAACTAAGTGCCAAACCTTGTATACAGCGTAGTCCTTCCAAAGCTCATTAAGAATGAGGTAATGGCACGGTCAGAGGTGAAGGGAGAAGAGGGAACAAAGCTCGACAAGTTTGCTGTTGCAAACTTGTCCACATCTTGGTGATCAACACGGTGAGCTTAAGAACTAAACTTGATGTCTAGGGGGTTTAGGGTATCAAAGACTATGGTCCTGGGAAGATGGAAGCGATTTGGGCTAGTATTTAACGTAGCTGCAGTGCAACTAGGAAATATGGCCCAGAAAACAAATGAGGAAGAAATACTCATTAGGAGTGTTGGATAGGGCTGAATCCTGGCAAAGCTCCATGATTTGTTCATGTTTAGATGCTGCAAAAATATCATACCAAATGGAGTTGCCAAATTGGTACTTGTTTCACAAGCATCACATCTGACCAGAAACTTTGAAAAAATCCAGGAAGATATTGGCTATATGAACTGAGCCAAAATTTGTTGGAGATAGGTTATATGGATAGGAGAAGGCTTAGGAATATTTTCAGCCATAATGGAGCAAGATAAAATATACTTGCTTCACAAACTAAAAATTTGGACAGAATCAAAGAATTGCTCCTATGCTCACATAGTTCAATGGAATGAACTGAATTTAGGTGGAGGCTAATTATTTGGGATACGTGAGAAGATGGAAAAGTTTCATCCCATTTGCAAACTCTATGAAGGTACTTCCTTCACAAGCATGCCATCTGGTCAACAACTTTGAAAAATTGCACAGGGAGCTAGGATGAATGGATGATTTATCAAGGTTAATCACCCTGCCAAATTGTAGCTCAATTGTTATTCGAAATAAAGCACTTCCTTTGCAAAAATTTCAGAGAGGGCAGAAACTTGCATTGGATCATGTGCTCAAATTATGACCTTTGGAGCATGGGTTTGGATGGAAATGATGAATATATAGCAATTACAAACTGCACAAATTATTTGGGAATTTTCCTTGCTATAAAAATGCTAGCTCCTCTGGAAACTGGCAGGAATGCAATATTGGCTTAAAATAGGAAAAGGCTATTTTCCTTATTAAATTGTGGCCAATATATTTGCCAGAGCTTGGATTAGGTCTAAATATCAAATCCACCAATTCACATGAATTTAGGAGATGGCTAGCTATGCCTTTGGATTTTATTCCTCAAAAAGGCAAGAAAAGGAATAAATCCTAATTCAAAAATATTGCATAAGACTTAGCAATATTTTTGCCTATCCAAGGATTAGAAGGATAGGAGGGTCTCTGGGAACAGATGGGATGATCAACAGATCAAGGAAAATGATGGCTCCTTTGTAATCACAAAGGCCACATTCAAATTCCAAAAAATTGGAATTAGGGTTTGAGAGGATTTGAGATGATGCAAAAGAGGTCTTGCCCACTGACAAAGACATGAGCAAGGCTTTGAAAGGTTGGAAATGACAAGGATTCTCAGAGTCATCCAACAAACCCGGGAGAAAGATTTTGAAAATGAGTGCCAGGAAGGAATAACAACTCAAAAATTGATTGCCCAATTTTGGGGCTGTTACAGGTTCGGACCCGCTGTAACTCACACGCATATTCTAGTCGACTAGCCTCCGGGCACCGAGATGTAGGGCGGTTACCTCCTTCGAGAGGGGCCTGAACTCGTAAACTTGCGTGTACAACCTCACTTTAGCTAGGGCCTTGCCTCCTCCTATGTATCCCCTATTCTTACTGTCAGACTTACTCCCACGATAGTTGGGCGTGCGCACAACGTCAGCAACAGCACATCGCGGCAGAGGAGCGTCGGCGGCAACGCACATGGGTGGGGGCGCTGAAGCGGGCATGGGGGGCGAGCAACGGCAAGCAGCAAGAAGCGGTGCAGCGATTGTGCAGCAACAATAGCGGCCAAAAAAAATAACAGCAGGCAGAGCAAAGCAGCAGCGACAGTAAGCGGCAGGACGATGGGCGATGGCCTACGTCGACTGAAATGATGGGCGAATAGGGGGAATCAATGCTCCTCACCGGGGGAGGGCCGATGGTGAGCTCACACGGGGCTAGGGTGGACGAGATGACCCGAATCCACCGCGAGGACGCAGCGGCCGTGGCCGAGACAAATGATGAGGGTGGCACTGGCGTTGTTCCCCCAGCTTGATCCAATGCGGTAAGCGATGGAGACGACCTTGGTGGAGCTGCAGGACACCTGGGGGCGGCTCGGGGCGGCTCGGGGTGGCTCCAGTGCATGCGAACGACGACAGCGAGGTGGCGACCGAGCTCGGTTGTGAGCAAATTGAGAGGAAGAGGGCCGAGAGAGGGAATGGGATAGAGCTAGGGTTTCGAGGGAGGGCGAGGGGGCTCGAGGGAGACCTTATCCCCTCCTTAGGGCCGCGGATGATCGACGCGTGCACCTCGGCGGTTCAAACGGGTGCGCTGCCTCCATGACGACAGGGATTAACAGGAGGTTGAAGAAGGTTATAGTGGTGGGTTGGGCCGGTTCCTGTAGCGAGGAGGCCGAAGTGCACAATAGCACTTTGCCATTTTCTTTTTCTCTTTAAATTTTCTTCTTTTCTTTTTATTTGTTTTCTTTTCTATTTACTTTCAATATTATTTCGGTCTTATAATATGTGAGGCCCATAATTAGTGATGCAATATTAGACACTGCCACAAAAGTTTTGGTGGTTATTTAAAATAGTTTGTATTTTCATAAATTAGAAAAGACATATTAAATAATGAATTGGCCCCTGTTTCACTTATTTTAGGGCACTCAGCCACATTATAAAATGTTGGTTAATGAATGACAATTAGTTGATGGATATTCGCAACCTAACGAACATTTTCTATTTACTGTTTGAAAAAAAAAGACTTGTTATTTGAATTTGAATTTGAACTTAGTTTGAAACAAGTGAGGTTTAGCAAAATTTTAATTTTGATGACCTGGCATCATTAACAAAGGTTTACTGTAGCTTAATTACCCGGGCATCACATCATGGATATGCAGTTTTCAGTGATGCGAACAGGTATGAACGCATTTAATGTAGACTATTTATCTAAAAAATCTCATAACTTTTGAACCGAATATCGAAATTAAGATCCACTTTCACCACTGGAATCCTCACGACATGCTCTTCGAAACTAGATCCTGCATGGGTATATTCCGACGAACTTTTGTTTGTGCAATTTCCTCCCCATTTGGTGCAACTGTGTAGCAGTCGATGTGCAACCTTTTCTCATATAGGTGGACATGCAGGCGAGAGTGTGCAACTCCGCAGTACGTGCGTGAGCACTATCGAGACCAAGGTATGCAACTCCGCAACCGCGTGTGAGCAAATACTCCACCGCGCTTGCAACTCCTATAGAAAACAAGAGTGGTCACCTATGCCGACGAGAGTGTGCAACTCCGCGGCTATGCATCTCCAACTATGCGAATAAGAGTGTGCAATTCCGCTGCCCAGCTTGTGCAACTATACCGACGAGAGTGTAAAACTCCACATCCGCACGCGAGTTACTACACCGCGAGAGTGTGCATCTCTATGTTTGTGCATGTGCGACTATGCCGATGCGTGTGTAATTGTCATACTCGTGTGTGAGCTACTATGCCGGTGAGAGTGTACGCCTCCGTAGCCGCGTGTGTGCAACTATGCTGACAAGAGTGTGCTACTCCAAGGTCGTGCGTGTGCGACTATGCGGACGAGAGTGTGCAACTCCGCGGACGTGGGTGTGCAACCATGTCGACGAGAGTGTACAACTATACGACCATGCGTGAGCTACTATGCCCACGAGATTGAGAAACTCCATAATCCTGTGTGTGCAACTATGCGACTGTGCATGTGAAACTCCCGCAGTCATGTCAGTGTGAGCTACTATGCCGACAAGAATGTGCACCTCCTCGATCACGCTTGTGCGATTCTGCCAACAGGAGTGTGCAACTTTGTGGTCGTGCGTGTGCGACTACGCGGACAAGAATGTGGAACCATGCATGCGATTATGCCGACGAGAGTGTGCAACTCCATGGACATGCGTAAGGTACTACAACGATGGGAGTGTGCAACTTTGTGGTCGTGTATGTGTGACTATGCCGCTGCGCTTCTGCAACTCCCGCAGTCGTGTATGAGCTACTATGCCGACGAGAGTGTGCACCTCCGTGCCCACGCGTGTGCGACTATGCCAACGAGAGTGTGCAACTTAGTGATTTTGTATGTGCAACTATGCCGACGGGAGTGTGCAACTCCACGACCGTGCATGAGCTACTACGTCAATTAGAGTGTGCAGCCCTGTGGTCCTATGTGTGCGACTATGCAACCGAGCGTGTGCAACTTCAGCGATCATGCATCATGTACTATGCCGGCGAGATTGTGCAACTCCTGCAGGCAACGAGAGTGGACAGCTATGCAATCAGAGTGTGCAACTCTGTAATCGTGCGTGTGCAACTACGCAGGCAAGAGTGTGCAACTCTGGTTCCATGTGTGTTGACTATACCGACGAGAGTGTGCAACCCCACAACCATGTGTGAGCTACTACGCGATGAGAGGATGTAGCTCCATGATTATGTGTGTGCCATTATGTCGTCACGTGTGTGTAACGCCTGCAGTCATGCCTGAGCTACTATGCGACAAGAGTGTGCATCCTTGCAGCCATGCATGCGCGATGATACAATGCATTATAACTTTTGATCGTTCCATGGTATTATATTATCTGTTTTGGATGTTTAACGGGCTTTAATACGCTCTTTTATATTATTTTTGGGACTAATCTATTAACCAGAGGCCCAGTGCCAGTTGCTATTTTTTGCCTATTTCAGAGTTTCGCAGAAAAGGAATATCAAACGGAATCCAAACGGAACGAAACCTTCGCGAGGATCTTTCTTGGAACAAACGCAATCCAGGAGACTTGGAGTGGAAGTCAGAGACGCAACGAGGCGTCCACGAGGCAGGAGGGCGCGCCCCCACTCTCATGGGCCCCTCGTAGCTCCACCGACCTACTTCTTTCGCCTATATATACTCTTATACCCTGAAAACATCCAGGGGAGCCACGAAACCACTTTTCCACCGTCGCAGCCTTCTATACCCGTGAGATCCCATCTTGGGGCCTTTTTCGGCGATCTGCCGGAGGGGGATTCGATCACGGAGGGCTTCTACATCAACACCATAGCCTCTCTGATGATGTGTGAGTAGTTTACCACAACGTTCGGGTCCATAGTTATTAGCTAGATGGCTTCTTCTCTCTCTTTGGTTCTCAATACAAAGTTCTCCTCGATGTTCTTTGAGATCTATTCGATGTAATACTTTTTGCGGTGTGTTTGCCGAGATCCGATGAATTGTGGGTTTATGATCATAATTATCTATGAACAATATTTGGTTCTTCTCTGAATTCTTATTTGCATGATTTGATATCTTTGCAAGTCTCTTCGAATTATCGGTTTAGTTTGGCCTACTAGATTAATCTTTCTTGCAATGGGAGAAGTGCTTAGCTTTGGGTTCAATCTTGCGGTGTCCTTTCCCAGTGACAGCAGGGGAAACAAGGCACGTATTGTATTGTTTCCATCAAGGATAAAAAGATGGGGTTTATATCATACTGCTTAAGTTTATCCCTCTACGTCATGTCATCTTGCCTAACGCGTTACTTTGTTCATATGAACTTGATACTCTAGATGCATGCTGGATAGCGGTCGATGTGTGGAGTAATAGTACTAGATGCAGAATCGTTTCAGTCTACTTGACATGGACATGATGCCTATGTTCATGATCATGCCTAGATATTCTCATAACTATGCGCTTTTCTATCAATTGCTCGGCAGTAATTTGTTCACCCACCATAATATATGCTATCATGAGAGAAGCCACTAGTGAAACCTATGGCCCCCGGGTCTATTTTACATCATATTATATTCCCGTCAACTTACCAATTTCTATCACCGTTTATTTTGCAATCTTTACTTTCCAATCTATACAACAAAAATACCAAAAATATTTATCTTATTATCTCTATCAGATCTCAATTTTGCAAGTGGCCGTGAAGGGATTGACAACCCCTTTACCCCGTTGGTTGCAAGGTTCTTGATTGTTTGTGCAGGTACTAGGCAACTTGCGTGTAGTCTCCTGCTGGATTGATACCTTGTTTCTCAAAAACTGAGGAAAATACTTATGCTACTTTGCTGCATCACCCTTTCCTCCTCAAGGGAAAACCAACGCATGCTCAAGAGGTAGCAAGAAGGATTTCTGGCGCCGTTGCCAGGGAGATCTACGCTCAAGTCAAGACATACCAAGTACCCATCACAAACTCTTATCCCTTGCATTACATTATTTGCCATTTGCCTCTCGTTTTCCTCTCCCCCACTTCACCTTTGCCGTTTTATTCATCCTTTTCTGTTAGCCTCTTTTTGCTTACCTTTTTGTGTGTTTGCTCTTTGTGTGGTTTGTTGCCATCATGTCTAAAACTGGGGAGGTTATCATTGATAAGCATAATAGTAATAATGGGGGAACTTTGATGATTTTGATGATCCTCATGAAGAACCTACTATTTTACACACTAAAAAGTTTCGGATTGGTAGTGGTAATATTATTGGAAAAGGAGTTATTCAATATTTCTTTACTTTTCGGTGCCCTGCCCACTATGGGTGGGTCTATTCTTCATAGAACTACTAGTCTTGCGGATGCTATATCTTTGCTCGTAGTTGAACTTGAAAGACAGTTTATTCATATGCATCCTTGCATACAAATGAATTTTCTAGAATTTTCCAATATTGAGCATTCTTCTGTTAAACGAGCAGCTACTATCTTTTAAGCTCATGAGTTCAGATTTATAATGAAAGAGGCCAATGAAATTTTTGCGCGTTATAGGGTGGACGCTGGCCGTCCTCCCATAGAAGCTATCCTTTTTAACCAAGAAGACATAATGTGTTTACGATCTTTAGATCATGTTGCTTATAATGAAAATCTTAGAAAGAAAGTTCCTACCGATGTTCTAGTTGATAGAATCTCTGAACTTAATGCTAATTTTGCTATTCAGAATAATGGGTTAGGATTTCCTCTTGAACAAAGGCTCATGACTTTTTGCCAAAAGAATGCTTATAATGATGAATTGGTTGTGCAATATGAGGGGCCAAAGGAGGAACCAATACCTCCCGAGCTTGATCTTGGGGACTTTTGTCCCATTAAATTTAGCCCTTTTGATTACTTTTGCCTTCCGCAAAGAAAGCTTGCTGCTGAACATAGGGAGCATGAGATGAGTTTTCGCGATTTGCCTTATCATTATGGTAATACCTAGATTTATTCTTGCTTTATGCCTAGCTAGGGGCGTTAAACGATAGCGCTTGTTGGGAGGCAACCCAATTTTATTTTTGTTCCTGTTTAGTAATAAATAATTCATCTAGCCTCTGTTTAGATGTGGTTTTATGTTTTAATTAGTGTTTGTGCCAAGTAGAACCTTTGGGAAGACTTGGGTGAAGTCTTTGCGATCTTGCTGTAAAAACAGAAACTTTAGCGCTCACGAGATTATCTGCCATTTTTTACTGGAGAGTGATTTTAGGTTGATTCTTTTTTCAGATGATTAATTGACAAATTCCTCACGTCCAACAATTTATTTCAGAATTTTTGGAGTTCTATAAGTATTCGTCTGATATAGATTACTACAGACTGTTCTGTTTTTGACAGATTCTGTTTTTCGTGTGTTGTTTGCTTATTTTGATGAATCTATGGCTAGTATTGGGGGGTATAAACCATAGAGAAGTTGGAATACAGTAGGTTTAACACCAATATAAATAAAGGACGAGTTCATTACAGTACCTTAAAGTGGTGGTTTGTTTTTTTACACTAACGGAGCTCATGAGATTTTTTGTTTAAGTTTTGTGTTGTGAAGTTTTCAAGTTTTTGGGTAAAGATTTGATGGATTTTGGAATAAGGAGTGGCAAGAGTCTAAGCTTGGGGATGCCCAAGGCACCCCAACTTAAAATTCAAGGACAACCAAAAGCCTAAGCTTGGGCATGCCACGGAAGGCATCCCCTCTTTCCTCTTCATCTATCGGTAATTTTACCTGAGGCCATATTTTTATTCACCACATGATATGTGTTCTGCTTGGAGCGTCTTGTATGATTTGAGTCTTTGCTTTTTAGTTTACCACAATCATCCTTGCTGTACACACCTTTTGGATAGACACACATGAATCGAAATTTATTAGAATACTCTATGTGCTTCACTTATATCTTTTGAGCTAGATAATTTTGCTCTAGTGCTTCACTTATATCTTTCTAGAGCATGGTGGTGGTTTTATTTTATAGAAATTATTGATCTCTCATGCTTCACTTATATTATTTTGAAAGGCTTTTAGAACATCATGGTAATTTGCTTTGGCTATAAAATTAGTCCTAATATGATAGACATCTAAGATGGGTATAATAAAAACTTTCATATAGAGTGCATTAAATACTATGAGAAGTTGGATACTTGATAATTGTTTTGAGATATAAAGATGGTAATATTAGAGTCGTGCTAGTTGAGTAATTGTGAAATTGAGAAATACTTGTGTTGGGGTTTGCAAGTCCCGTAGCATGCACGTATGGTAACCGTTGTGTGACAAATTTGAAGCCTGAGGTGTTCTTTGATTGATTTCCTTATGAGTGACGGTCGGGGACGAGCGATGGTCTTTTCCTACCAATCTATCCCCCTAGGAGCATGCGCGTAGTGCTTTGGGTTTGATGACTTGTATATTTTTGCAATAAGTATGTAAGTTCTTTATGACTAATATTGAGTCCATGGATTATACGCACTCTCACCCTTCCATCATTGCTAGCCTCTTCGGTACCATGCATTGCCCTTTCTCACCTCGAGAGTTGGTGCAAACTTCGCCGGTGCATCCAAACCCCATGATATGATACGCTCTGTCACACATAAGCCTTCTTATATCTTCCTCAAAACAGCCACCATACCTACCTATTATGGCATTTCCATAGCCATTCCGAGATATATTGCCATGCAACTTTCCACCGTTCCGTTTATTATGACACGCTTCATCATTGTTATATTGCTTTGCATGATTATGTAGTTGACATCGTATTGTGGCAAGGCCACCATTGATTTTTCATACATGTCACTCTTGATTCATTGCATATCCCGGTACACCGCCAGAGGCATTCACATAGAGTCATATTTTGTTCTAAGTATTGAGTTGTAATTCTTGAGTTGTAAGTAAATAGAAGTATGATTATCTTCATTATTAGAGCATTGTCCCATGTGAGGAAAGGATGATGGAGACTATGATTCCCCCATAAGTCGGGATGAGACTCCGGACAAAAATAAATAAATAAAAAGGCCAAAAAAGCCCAAATGAAAAAAGAGGCCAAAGAAGCCCACCGAAAAAATGATGAGAGAAAAAGAGAGAAGGGACAATGTTACTATCCTTTTTCCACACTTGTGCTTTAAAGTAGCACCATGATCTTCATGATAGAGAGTCTCTTATTTTGTCACTTTCATATACTAGTGGGAATTTTTCATTATAGAACTTGGCTTGTATATTCCAATGATGGGGTTCCTCAAAATGCCCTAGGTCTTCGTGAGCAAGCGATTTGGATGCACACCCACTTAGTTTCTTTTGTTGAGCTTTCATACATTTATAGCTCTAGTGCATCCGTTGCATGGCAATCCCTACTCCTCGCATTGACATAAATTGATGGGCATCTCCATAGCCCGTTGATTAGCCGCGTCGATGTGAGACTTTCTCCTTTTTTGTCTTCTCCACACAACCTCCATCATCATATTTTATTCCACCCATAGTGCTATGTCCATGGCTCGCGCTCATATATTGCATGAAAGTTGAAAAAGTTTGAGAACACTAAAGTATAAAACAATTGCTTGGCTTGTCATCGGGGTTGTGCATGATGAGAGCATTTTGTGTGACGAAAATGAAACATGGCCAAACTATATGATTTTGTAGGGATGAGCTTTCTTTGGCTATGTTATTTTGAGAGGACATAATTGCTTAGTTAGTATGCTTGAAGTAGTATTATTTTTATGTCAATATTAAATTTTGTCTTGAATCTTTCGAATCTGAACATTCATGCCACAATAAAGAAAATTACATTGAAAATTATGTTAGGTAGCATTCCACATCAAAAATTCTGTTTTTATCATTTAACTACTCGAGGACGAGTAGGAATTAAGCTTGGGGATGCTGATACGTCTCCAACGTATCTATAATTTTTTATCGTTCCATGCTATTATATTATTTGTTTTGGATGTTTAATGGGCTTTAATATGCTCTGTTATATTATTTTCGGGACTAACCTATTAACCGGAGGCCTAGTGCCACTTGTTGTTTTTTGCCTATTTCAGTGTTTCGCAGAAAAGGAATATCAAACGGAATCCAAACGGAATGAAACCTTCATGAGGATCTTTCTTGGAACAAACGCAATCCAGGAGACTTGGAGTGGAAGTGAGAGACGCAACGAGGCGGCCACGAGGCAGGAGGGCGCGCCTAGGGGGGTAGGCGCGCCCCCACCCTTGTGGGCCTCTTGTAGCTCCACCGACCTACTTCTTTCGCCTATATATACTCTTATACCCTGAAAACATACAGGGGAGCCACGAAACCACTTTTCCACCGCTGCAACCTTCTGTACCCGTGAGATCCCATCTTGGGGCCTTTTCCGGCGATCTGCCGGAGGGGGATTCGATCACGGAGCGCTTCTATATCAACACCATAGCCTCTCTGATGATGTGTGAGTATTTTGCCACAATAAAGAGAAATACATTGAAGAATATGCTAAGTAGCATTCCACATCAAAATTCTGTTTTTATCATTTACCTACTCGAGGACGAGCATGAATTAAGCTTGGGGATGCTTGATACGTCTCCAACGTATCTATAATTTTTGATTTCTCCATGCTATTATATATTCTGTTTTGGATATTTAATGGGCTTATTTATACACTTTTATATTATTTTTGGGACTAACCTATTAACCCAAGGCCCAGTGCAAATTGCTGTTTTTCTTTGCTTATTTCAGTGTTTCGCTGAAAAGGAATATCAAACGGAGTCCAAACGGAATGAAACCTTCAGGAGCGTGATTTTTGGAACAAACCTGATCTAGAGGACTTGGAGTGGACGTCAAGCAATCAACGAGGAGGCCACGAGGCAGGGGGCGCGCCTACCCCCCTGGGCGCGCCCTCCACCCTCGTGGGCCCCTATTGGCTCCACCGACCTACTTCTTCCTTCCATATATACCTACGTACCCTGAAACCATCAAGGAGCACCACGAAAACCTAATTCCACCGCCGCAACCTTCTGTACCCGTGAGATCCCATCTTGGGGCCTTTTCCGGCGCTCTTCCGGAGGGGGCATCGATCACGAAGGGCTTGTACATCAACACCATAGCCTCTCCGATGATGTGTGAGTAGTTTACCACAGACATTCGGGGTCCATAGTTATTAGCTAGATGGCTTCTTCTCTCTGTTTGGTTCTCAATACAAAGTTCTCCTCTATGTTCTTGGAGATCTATTCGATGTAATACTTTTTGCGGTGTGTTTGCCGAGCTCTGATGAATTGTGGGTTTGTGATCAAGATTATCTATAAATAATATTTGGTTCTTCTCTGAATTCGTATATGCATGATTTGATATTTTTGCAAGTCTCTTCGAATTATCGGTTTAGTTTGGCCTACTAGATTGATCTTTCTTGCAATGGGAGAAGTGCTTAGCTTTGGGTTCAATCTTGCGGTGTCCTTTCCCAATGACAGCAGGGGCAGCAAGGCACGTATTGTATTGTTGCCATCGAGGATAAAAAGATAGGGTTTATATTATATTGCTAGAGTTTATCCCTCTACATCATGTCATCTTGCCTAATTCGTTACTCTGTTCTTATGAACTTAATACTCTAGATGGATGTTGCATAGCGGTCGATGTGTGGAGTAATACTAGTAGATGCAGAATCGTTTCGGTCTACTTGACACGGACGTGATGCCTATGTTGATGATCATGCCTAGATATTCTCATAACTATGCGCTTTTCTTTCAATTGCTCGGCAGTAATTTGTTCACCCACCATAATATATGCTATCACGAGAGAAGCCACTAGTGAAACCTATGACCCCCGGGTCTATTTTACATCATATAGTTTCCCGTCAACTTACCAATTTCTATCGCCGTTTATTTTGCAATCTTTACTTTCCAATCTATACAACAAAAATACCAAAAATATTTATCTTATTATCTTTATCAGATCTCACTTTTGCAAGTGGCCATGAAGGGATTAACAACCCCTTGATCACGTTGGTTAAAAGGTTCTTGATTGTTTATGCAGGTACTAGGCGACTTGCGTGTAGTCTCCTACTGGATTGATACCTTGGTTCTTAAAAACTGAGGGAAATACTTACGCTACTTTGCTGCATCACCCTTTCCTCTTCAAGGGAAAATCAACAAATGCTCAAGAGGTAGCACACGACTATGGCGATAAGAGTGTGCGGCTCCGTAGTAGTGTGTGCAACATTCTTCCACTTTGCACACTAGCTATATTTGAGTAAGCAATGCGAGCATGAGATATATCTTAGTATTTGTCGTGTTGTGCAAATTTCTAATTTCGTATTCAATTATGAACTATGTGTGCAACTACAATCACTGTGGATGCTAACAAAAAATGTGACTAGCAAAAATAAATTAACCCAACTTAGTATCATCGCATTGTGCAACTTCCTGATGATTATATTCAACTAAGACCACTATATGTGCAACTACACTGGTATTTGACAATTTACTACTACAAAATGTAAGATCATGATATTCAAACTACCACGAAACGAATCATAAATATTGCACATTCTTCTCAATGAACCAAAAGCTCCCACGTTGAAACCAGATTCTTCCATTGCAATCATATCGTTTCAAGAACAGTACTACAAGCAGTAACAGGATCAACATGTAAGTCATCCTATCCTATTCAAGAGCATTCCTAAAACTCTAGTCGATCATAGCAACTCAATGTAGAAACAACCGATTTTGCATCACGTCGAACATAGATGCACCAGATCAACCAGCGAGGCAAAATTAGAATGCAAATACATATTCCTGCGCGCGCTATATCGTCAAAACGAGCGGCCGCGGTTCGACCACTGGATGCTAGCAGATCGTGCGACCCACGATTTCTGGTGGTTTCTGGTCAGCTGAAGACATGGAGCCCCCGCTCGTCTCGATCCCCTTCTCCTCGTCTCTGCTGGCTCCCTCTTCTTCTCCGTTCCTTCCTCCTTCTCTGAGCCGGCAACCGCCGCCCCGTGCAGCTTCAAGCCGCAGCCATGGTGTCCGAGCGCCCGCGATCCGTCCTCATGCGGGCCGCCGCCATCTGCCTTCGGCGTGCTGCCGCGCCACTGCGCTTGAACCCGGACGGATCCGAGGAGCTCCGCCGCGCCGGATAAGGCGAGCTCTGCGTCGGATCCGCCCATACACTGAGTCCTCACTGTCTCCTACCAACCATCCATTCCTCTTTTTCCTGGTGCGGTTGCAGCTGACGAGATGCCGAGGCGAGGTTGCAGCCGGCGACCTGACTCTGCCAATAGCGTCTTTTTTTTTTTCGAGAGTACGCCAATAGCGTACCATATTTTTATAGAAGGGAGAAAATATTTACAAGATTCGAGGGATCAATGCGAACATAGATCACCCGAGCACCCACACACACCTACTTAAGATTTAAACGGGATCTCTCACAAAACGATCTAAGCCACCCACTCCTACACCTGCACTGTGCCATTCTCGAATTTCGTTAAGGATGGCTTTCGCTAACTCATTGTGATCCTTCACTTGTTCCGGTCGGTTGAACACCTTGGCGTTCCTTTGCTTCCACAACAACCAAGCCGCAGCAATAACGAGCGAGTCAAAACCTCGCTTTTGCTTCCCTTGGAAGCCAGCTCGCGCCCTTAGCCACCATTCGGCAAAAGTATCCGTGTTGTTGGGGGGTAGGATGTTGATTTGCAGGGAGCTGAAGCACACATGCCACATCTGTCTCGCGTAGACGCATTGCGCAATGATATGCTCTACCGTGTCCTCGTCCTGCAGGCAAGTGTAACAGGGCGAGGGGTTGTCCTGCAGACCATGTCGCGCCCGTCTGTCAGATGTCCATAAGCGATGCTGCACCGCAAGCCAGACAAAGATCTTGCACTTCAACGGCGCCCAACTACGCCATATCGCCCCAGCTGTCGGCGATCCGATCGCTCCTTGGTTGAGCCTCATATAGGTGGATCTTGCCGTGTATAAACCCGATGGGTCATGCGGCCAAGAGAATGAGTCCTCCATTTGCACGTCTCTAGGCACGGTCGCGATAGCATGTCTCAAATGAACTGTTTGTAACAGCGCTCCGAAGGATGGCTGTGGTTCAACGTCTAGTGCCCACCTTTCACCAGTTAATGCCCGAGCCACCGTGCGGGAGTTTCTGATCCTTTTTTCCACTCCAGCGACCAGCATTGGCGCAACGTCCCTGACAGAAAATCCGTGGATCCACCTATCCCTCCAAAACAGAACCTTGTCTCCTTTGCCCACTGTGATCTGCACCAAGCTGTCGAAGACTTGCCTGGCGTCATCATCCACCATAAGCCCTAGCCTGTGCCATGGCCTTTGCGAGTCTGTGCGCCGCATCCACTCCCATCGCACCCTAAGTGCTAGAGCTTGCAAACTCAAGTTTTTCACACCCAGGCCTCCAAAGTGAGTCGGCTTACAAATCGTGCTCCATGCCACTAGGCATTGGCCTCCATTCACTTGATCTTTTCCAGCCCAAAAAAATGCACGCATCCAACCATCGATATCCTCAAGAACCCAGCCAGGGGCCTTCATCACGAGCAGTTGGTGTACAGGTCTCGCTGCTAGCACCGATTTCACAAGCACAAGCCGACTTGATCTCTGCAGAAGACCTTTTTGCCAAGCTGGGAGGCAATGCCGAACTTGGTCCAAAAGAGGTTGCCAATGAGCCCTAGTGAGGCGTTTTATGGCCAGCTGCAACCCGAGATATTTGCACGGGAATTCTCCGATGGGGCATTGCAGCAAGGACTGAACTCTCTCTTTGTCGTCCTGGTCCTCTGAGATTAGGATCGCCGACGATTTCCTATAATTGACTTTCAGTCCCGAAGCTTCTCCAAATAACTGCAGCGCAATTCTGACGAACAAAAGGTCCAGATTCGTCGGTTTGACGAATAGAGCTACATCATCCGCGTAGATAGAAAGTCGCTGGGTCGCCGAGATTCCGGTATAAGAGCTCAGAACTCCATCTATCATGGCCTTGGAGACCATTGCCGTGAGGGCCTCCATGGCAATGACAAAAAGCAGCGGAGAGACCGGGTCCCCTTGTCACAGTCCTTTAGCATGCCAAATCCTCTTTCCCGGGACTCCATTAACCAACACTTTTGTGCTCGAAGTTTGCAACAAGACAGCTATCCACTTGAGGCATCTCCCTCCAAAACCTTTGGCAGACAGAACTTCAAACAAGAAAGGCCAGGACAAGGAATCGAAAGCACGAGATATGTCTAGTTTTAGGAAAACACCTCTGTTCTTCCTGGCATGAATCTTCCTCGCCACATGCTTCACTAAGAGGTAGTTGTCGTGCAGGTTTCTTCCACGGATGAACGCAGACTGATTGGCGGCCACTAAGTCTTTCATGCACGGTCTGATGCGATTTGCCAGGAGCTTGGCGAACAGCTTAGCGAAGCTATGTGGTAAGCTGATCGGCCTGTAATCCCCCACCTCCAATGCATCCGGCTTCTTGGGTATCAAAACAATCGGAGCACGATTCAACCTAGCAAACCCACGAGCATCTCTAACACAAAGCTTAAGGAGTGCAGCCATGATGTCGTCCTTGATAATTGACCACGCTCTTTGGTAGAATTCTGCGTGAATCCATCCGGCCCTGGCGCCTGGTCCGGGGCCATTTCCTTGATGACAGACCAAACCTCGTCGACAGTGAACAGCGCATCAAGATTACTCAAGTCTTGCGGGGTCAAACCCAGCGCATGAAGATTAAGCGTGTGCTCTCTGGCCTGAGCCGTGCCAAGCAGGTTTTGGAAAGCCTCTGTGAAAATCTCTTCTTTGTGGGTCTGATCAGTGGCGATCACTTCCCCTCGTCTAACCTGCGATATGAAGTTCTTGACTCTCCTTCCATTCGCAATCAGCTGAAAAAACTTGGTGTTGGCATCTCCCTCGCGAAGCCATCGGTGTCTAGATCTTTGCCGCTCGATCGTTCACTCAAGCGATGCAAGCCCCAAGAGTGCGAGCTTGAGCGTTCTTCTGAGCCATGTCTCTAACTCCGAGAGACCTCTGGTTTCCATTGCTTGATCCAGGCGAAGGATTATAAGAGTGGCAATGGCAATTTGGAGTTTAACGTTCCCAAATAGCGTCTTTCTAATTTGGACATGTCTAGCGGGCAAACGTTTGCCCGCTAGTGCTCCCGAGCAGCCTGCCAATCTATAATACTTAAATAGTTCATCCCCACTAACCTATTTCTCTTGACATGCAGCCTATCCACCTCAGCGGATTGCCACATCATCAGTTACTCTTAATTATTTTGATCATGCAGCTCACCACGTCAGCATTTTTCTTTAAAAAAACATGTTTTTCCAGGTGATTCGACTCTCTGAGAAGTGAAAAGGCAACTTCATCTCTTCGCATCTCTTACGAAGCAATTACGACATCTTAACCATCTTTCAGTTTCCACCTCCGGTACGCATCCATTAATATCTCATCGTCTGTTCCCCACTGCTCCCCACCCAAAGCTCCAATGCATCAACGTCTCCTCCCCTCCCACAGCGATTCTCCATCACACAAGACCAGCAAACAGCGCCGGTGCCCAGTTCGACATGAGGTCCACGGCTTGAGCCATCCCACCTCCACACGAAGCAAAACCCGACAGCAACAGTGATGCGCTCCCCGGCGCGCGTCAATGCGGTGCCCGCCGACGAATCCACATGCCACATGGATGTCGATGACACTGGCGGCGAATACCTAGATCTCGGCATGGCGTCGACATCTACAGCAATCGGCCTCGAGGCCTCCGTCCGTGTCCGCGGTTCAGATGGCCAACGTCAATGGCCGCTCACGGCGCGCTACGCATGGCCCGGCGCCCCTCAGCCCTTCATTGCTCCCGACGAGGCCCGTCCTGCGGCATGGCTGCCGAAGGCTGCGGCGGCGCACGGCCTCGCGCGACGACATCTGACCCCTGCCACAGCCGCAATGGTGGACGACCCTTTTTTTCAACCAAGCTCTGCCAAAAAGGTGAGGGGAAAATGATATTTTCTTTCTGCTGCATCATTGGAAGATTTGATCCAAAATTTGTCAGGTGTTGAATCGTGATCATCTAGAGTTTGGTAAGTGAGAGAGATCCCAGAATTTATTTTGCTGAAGGCGTTTTGTTCAAAAATTTTGCCATGAGGTTTTGGACGATGACAACATTTAATGAGAAGAAGATTCCTTGGCAGGTAATAAGAGGTACGTTGCATACTTTTCTTTTTTTGACGTGAGTAGCATAATTTTCAAGGTTTAATGGTTGAATACCTCTGTTTTGGAGACTATAACCTGTCAAAATGCATGGTGTGTGGTCCTTCAGGGCATTAGGGGGCATGTAATTCAGGTATACTGCCTGCATGTGGAGGTGGGACAGTGACACTATTCGTACCACCTGATCGCATTATCAAGCTCACATTTTTTTACGGTACTGATCAGTGACCACCACCTACATGATTTGGTTCCTGACTGACAGGCTGATCTCCAGGAAGGAGGTGACGTAGACCATTTAGGTGAAGCCCGGGTGGAAGAAGGGGGCGTTTGAGGGCATGGGTTTGGTTTTCTCTTCTCATTAGACAAAATTAGCATATGCACCTATGGCCTTAGCTAATTTACCACCATTTCTTCTACCTTTCTTTTGTAGAAATCCATGAAAGGCGATTCATGTCACATATGAACATCCCTGTACTTAAATCGGATTATCATGTATATCCTGGAGATGCATCCATATTCGCCTCCCGTGGACGGTTAAACATTGTGAGGTTTATATTGTGAGATATAATTAGTAGTGTAAGGATTTTTCTTTACATGGTTGGTTTTCGAAATTCTAAGCATGTTTAAATAGCTTTGAGAGGTACGCTATTCTGAACTCTGAAGCCCTCTTAATGGATTTTTTCTATTGGAGGAATTATGCGATATATTTTTGTTAAGCATGTTTTCCATTCTCTTGCATTCCATAAGATACTTCTTGGTTTGACGTGATATATATGTTCTTTCAAGAGGGAGGGTGGTTTAGATGTTATATTTTCGACAAAGTTAGCTGCACCTGCATGGCCTTAGAGTATTAGTATCTCCATTCACTGTCTTTTGATAATGATGCTTGCAAATTATTTGCAATTTCCAATGCGGATAGTAGGATTTGTAAGTAGGTATCATTGAGCTACTAAAATGACATTGTTTTTACTCTGGTGTCTGCACATGCAAGGATTTGTAGGTAGTAGTCACTTCATGTTACATTTGTTTTGCAACCTGCTGATTATGTTTTTCCCTCTCAAGTTATGTTTCCATGCTAATTCCACTAAAGGCATGTAGTTTCTCTTTTGGTATTCATGTTATCAACATATTTGGCTTATTTGAGTCCAATCAGAAAGAAACTGATTTCCCAAGTTCATTCTTGATTAAGATGTTGTACTATTGAGCCCAAACCAGATAAGCAAGAAACAGTTTGATTTTATGTATAAATTTGGTTCACATATATTTCAGGGGGGAAATTGCACAACAGGAGACTCCTTCTGTTTAATAATTATAGACGCAACTATTATTTAAAGCATCATAAACAATTGAATTTGTTGATCGTCCAGGAGTTATACTTCAGTTTTGATTGCACAAGATAACAACCTACTCAATACTGTCAAAATAACCTCATTCACACCTCATGCAATCTCTTAAAACTTATTAACCAAACACCCCGCAGCAACGCGCGGGGTTTCATCTAGTTAGTAAAGTTCTCGTCGCCACGTCCCGATTAAGAAAACTCAAACAAACATCCCCGTCCGAGTCATTAATTACATTCACATGCATGTGCCTCTAGTCCCATTGTCTAGCAATGTGTAAATACATGTTAGTCAATGTGCAACTTTCTCTCTACTCGTGGACGTACAATTTTAACTAATACGAACATGTGTGAACGCATTTAATTTTGGTTTTATTTTTCTAAAAGAAGTCATAATTTTTTAACGAAACATCAAAATTAAGACCCCCTTTCAAACTATGAATCCTCGTGATGTGTTCTTCAAAACTAGATCCCGCTTGACCATGTTTCGACAAACTTTTTTGTGTGAAATTTATTTCCTATTTGGTGCAACTACCCGACGATCGATGTGCAACTTTTTCACGTACGCCAAATAGTGTGTAACTCTGCGGCCGTGTGCAAGGTACTACCTCCGTCCAGGTTTATTGGCCCCCTTCGTATTTTGTGTCCAACGTTGACCGTAGATTTGACTAACAAATTATAAATTTTATGTCACAAAACTTATATCGTTGGATTCATATTTGAAAGAGGTTTCCAATCATACTATTTTTAGGGTATATAACTTATTTTTTATAGTTAAATCAAAAGTCAAAGTTTGACCCAAACTACAAGGAGGACTAATAAACCGGACGGAGTTAGTACTACGTCAACGAGAGTGTGCAACTCTGTGGTCGTGCTGTGCGACTATGTCGCCGTGCATGTGCAACTCCTGCAGTCGTGCATGAGCTACTATGCCGATGAGAGTGTGCACCTCCGTGACCGCGCGTGTGCAACCATGCCGATGAGAGTGTGCAACTTCATGGTCGTGCGTGTGCAACTATGCGGACGAGTGTGCAACTCCGCTGCCACGCGTGTGTGACTATGACGATGAAAGTGTGCAACTCTGCGGTAATGCGTGAGCTACTACGCTAGCGAGAGTGTGCAACTTCATGGTCCTGTGTGTGCGACTATCCGCCTCGTGTGTGTGCTACTCCCGCAGTCGTGCATGAAATACTATGCCGATGAGAGAGTACAACTCCCACAACCAACGAGATTGTGCAACTTCGCGGCAGTGCGTGTGCGACTATACGAGCGAGAGTGTGCAACTCCGCTGTCATGCGTGTGTGACTATGCCGACAAAAGTGTGCGACTCCACAGTCGTGCGTGAGCTACTGCACCAACGAGAGTGTGCAACCTCATGGTCGTGCGTGTGCGGCTATGTCACCACACACGTGCATCTCCCGCAGTCGTGCGTGAGCTACTATGCGTACGAGAGTGTGCACCTCCATGGTCACACGTGTGCAGCTATGTCAACAGTGTGCAACTTCGTGGTCGTGCATGTGCGACTATGCCAGCGAGAGTGTGTAACTCGGTGACAGTGTATGAGCTACTATGCCAACTAGAGTGTGCAACTCTCTGGTCCCGCGTGTGCTAGTATGCCGCTGCACATGTGCAATTTCCGCAATCGTGCGTGAAGTGTTATGCCGACGAAAATATGCAACTCCCGCAGCTAACGAGAGTGGACACCTATGCCCACGAGAATGTGCAACTCTGTGACCGTGTGTGTTAACTCTCGCAACTATTATGGGATGTTGTGCAAGAGAAGTTTGCCTAGTTGTGCAACTACCAGAACAAACATGTGCAAGTAAAAAAAAAGGGAGATGTATCCAAAAACAGAAGAAGGGGATAAAAAGGTTTACTCACTTCTAGGTTGCCAAATACACCTGACGCCTTCAAGTCCATCTTAATGACCATGACAATTAGATTGCTATCCCATGGCATTGGTTGGATGGGGAAAATTGCTTAGATGCACGTCTAATTGAAATAATTAAGACAGGAAACTTGTGTGGTCTGTTTAACTAAAATAGTGAATTTTAAATGATGACAACTAGTATAAGGTTCATGTGCAACTATGCCTTGTATGGATGCCAACTCGTACAAAGTTTATGGCGACTACGAATTGTAGGGGTGCCAACTTGAATCAGTTTCATGCGTGAAAGAAACTTACATGATATATGAAGCCGGTTTGTGTGAAACTACAAATGCAAGAGATGCCAACAAAAAATGTGACAATGAAAAAACAAGATAATTAAAAGCCAACTAAGTATGATCGTATTGCGTAAGTTTCTTGTGCTCATATCCAACTACTGATACTACAATGGCTAACTTTTTTATTTTTGAGCATAATACTACAATGGCCAACTAGTACTGCAAAAATGGCCAAATTAGGTAATCTCCGGTCACTGAAATTGGACATCATGTATTACCACTGGGCTAATTAAGCATCAGATAGAAAACTACTCCAAGCAACATGCAGCACACACATATCTATTAGGGCATATTTCTCCCTAAGTGGTTTTGGTGATTGATGACAACATGTTTGCGGACTAATCGTGTGCATTGAGCTTTTTCAGATTATCAAGCATATGGCACAAAACGATTAGTGCCCCTCGGAGTTTCAAGGGAAGACGATTTTATTTCCTGCGTTTCTTTTCTTGTGGCCTTGAGTCGTAGGGAAAACCATACTATCAAGAGAGGGTCTGCATCGGAAAGGTTTGGGTGGAATCAACATGTACACACTCATATAGCACCCATCAACCTTTTTGGTTCATTGGGTTGTCCTCCATTTGCATCGAAGGAGGGGAGAAGAGCCACAAGCGGTAGTACCACTGGCTGCCGCACTAGTACCGCTGGCTGCCGCACTAGTACCGCCTATAGGCGGTAGTACTGCTGCAACCACCGCACGCACTACTGTTTATGGCTGGGACCTCAATTTTTCGTGTCAAGATCTACGGTGGTTCCTCCGGGTACTACCGTGGTACTCGTTTGTCCCCAGTATAATGGGCGGATGTAGCAGCGGTAGTTAGGGTGGTAGTACCTCCTATAGGCGGTAGTACCGCTCCTACTACCGCAGCTACCACCGCCCGGTGCTCTGTTTTCTCCCTTGTATCCCTTTGTCTCCTGTGCATACCTCAGGGAGCGGTAGTACCGCTCCTATAGCGGTAGTACCGCCTGTCTGCGGGCTGAGAGGTGCATAACAGTTGGATTTGTTCGCCATGCATGCGCGACTATGGCGATAAGAGTGTGCGACTCTGTAGTAGTGTGTGTGCAACATTCTTCCACTTTGCACACTAGCTATATTTGAGTAAGCAATGCGAGCATGAGATATATCTTAGTATTGTCGCGTTGTGCAAATTTCTAATTTCTTATCCAATTATGAACTATGTGTGCAACTACAATCACTGTGGATGCTAACAAAAAAATGTGACTAGCAAAAATAGATTAACCCAACTTAGTATCATCGTATTGTGCAACTTCCTGATGATTATATTCAACTAAGACCACTATATGTGCAACTACACTGGTATTTGACAATTTACTACTACAAAATGTAAGATCATGATATTCAAACTCCCACGAAACAAATCATAAATATTGCACAGTCTTCTCAACGAACCAAAATCTCCCACGCTGAAACAAGATTCTTCCATTGTAATCATATCCTTCCATGAACAGTACTACATACTACAAAAAAATACACTTCCGTGATGATACGTGTTTGTCACAGTAGGTCACGTTTTCTGTCATGCATGTACATCCATGACAAATTTATGACAGAATCAAGATAGTCATACCTGTGTTGTCGTAGAAGTGTTCCATGACATTACCAAAATTATCATCACGGAAGTGTCCACTCCCATGACGATAAATCACGCGTCATAGAAGTGCTTTCGTCAAGGGTGACCGACACGTGGCATCCAATGTAACAGGTCGTCGTTAAGCTATCGGGTCCGGTTTTGGATCCGATAACCCATTGACAGCCCGGACCAATGGGGATTTTCCACGTGTAATATTCTCATTGGCCAAAGGAAACACGTGTTGGCTCACCGTTGGGACAGATGTCATCCACTCATTGGACAGGAGGCGCCTATGATACATCAACATGTGGCACGGCCCAACAGAGGACCATTCCGGTGAAAAGGCTGTTCCGTTTGGCTTTGTCAAAAGGTAACAGGCCAGCCCACGGAAAGCCTGTTAACGGCTCACTACTAGGGAAAAGCCTAGCAGCAGTGCGGGTTTTAGACCTATCAGTAGCGCCGGGTTATGCGCTACTGATAAGGTGCTACAGCTAACGTGTAGCAGTAGCGTGCCTCCTCCCACGCTACTGCTAAATCGACTTAGTAGTAGCGAGTTCCCGGAGGAGCGCTACTGGTAATTAGTAGTAGCGCTTCTCCCTGCCCGCGCTGCTACTATTATTTCGTATTTTATTTCTTTTTTACTTCATGTTGTATTCATACACCTTTACACAAGTTTTCATACAACAGGAATTTAGAAATTGTTTTTACATCATAATGAGTTATTACATCACGGGGTGAAAGAACCGTGTGGACTAGTTTCAAGTGGATGGACATCCACTTGAAACTAATCCGCGGTTCTTTCACCCAATGATATAATAAATACCATCATCATCATAATATAATTAACAACTTATCATCATAATACATCATTGTCATATAACACCTCCTCAAGATCATCATTTTCATCAATGAGACATCACATAGCAAATTGGTCACTAGTCGTAATCACAAGTACTCCTCACATCATCAACTCTAACACATTATATCACATAAAAAACATATTGTACCTCATAGGACCTACTACATTCTCTTAGGACCTACTATATTCTCTAAGGTAAAATAGCAAAAAACAAGATAGCCCCTGACTCTCCATTATGGAGAATGGAGATTATCCTGTCTCCAATTCTTGCCTTTCACTTAATGTTACTTCCAAGAACCTCCTTGCGAATGTCCAAACATTTTTTCCATTCTTTGATTAGCATGTGTTCATTGCTTTTAGAAATCCAATATGCACAGGTGAGCTCCTTAGATGCACCTGGCTGTATGTTCATAACTGCAAGGCGACCATTCTGATACATTAGATGAGGCACACAATCCATCAGGATTTCCTGTTGAAAAACATAGTAATAACTTTGTAGTTAGCAATGATGTACTAGTTTTAGAAGTATGCAAAAGATGCACGGATGTCGTAATAGTAAAAAATCTTACCAAGGTATCTCCATAGAAGTTAACGTGGTTCAACACGTGCACTAGTGGCACGTATTCACCATAATTTGGAGGAGTTCGATAATAGGTATTGTAATTCTCAAGAAAAGTACAATAAGCAATCAGATGACTTTTCTCCTTATAAGTTAATTAGGAGCCATCAGTGTAGTGGGTTTTGTCTACCATCTTCTGCACATTCTTTGAAGATTCAAAATAAGCTGTCAATGGAAATTAGCTGTCAACTATTTTGAAATAAACAATATAAATTAGTTAATAACTATGTTTGAGAAACTCACATTGCGGTAGAATCGGAAGCGTATCAAGGACCCAAATGTCCATATTGTGTTGCTCGATGTCAGGATTACCAAGATCCATGGTGACAATCATACCCTCATAAAAACCATACATTTTGCAAAGTGCTTCCCAATTTTGGCAACCAAAATGGGTTACGCTCTGAGAATTGTACAGATTTACTTCAAAATCGATATCATGATGGGTCCTTAGGTGTATTTTCTTTGTTTCATAATTTTCATGGTCTTCAAAACCCATCCTCTCCAAGACATAGCGTCTTGCATGGCATGGGATAAGCTAGTCGAATTGTAAAAGATGAAAATTAGACGTTGAAATAGTTGAAGTCATGCTTAATTACGAAAAAAACACTTGTCGTTGTTGCGTACCATTTCAACATCGAAGGTCTCCTCGAGCTTAATGCTGAAGCGCCGATCTTCATCCAGCTCAACGAACCTGTCGCACATACCTCGATCATCGTGGCACCAGCTGCACTCCCCCGGGAGACTGTCGTCGTCCGAGTACGACATTTCCTACATTCATAATTCAAAGATTAAACTTGTACATATTCTAGCACAAGTCATGCCAGAATTCATGGAAAAATCCGGCATGACCTTTGCTAAAAAAGGACATATCGAGTGCCTGAAATTTGCCGGAACGGAAATTAATCAACACTCCGGCAAAACATAGGCCACTCGGAGGTGTAACCAAAACATGAAATAATTGCTTAAACTAAAAAATAACAACAAATATGACATGTTCAACTAGTTCTATTAATTCAACTAGTTCTTACTAAATATAAACTTAGTATAAAAAAACTAGTTCTTTCTAAAAATAAAGTAGTTCAACTAGTTATTAATTTACTTACTATACTAGTTCGACTAAAACTTAACTAGTTCAACTAAAACTAAACTAGTTCTATTAATTCAACTCGTTCTTACTAAATATAAACTTACTATAAATAGAAAGAAACTAGTACATCTACTACTACTAATTAACATCTAACTACTACATGTACTACTAATTAACATCTACTACTGCTAGTTATACAACTAGTTTACCATCACTACTAGTAATTAATATCCACTACTTCTAAAAATCATTATCTATGAACCCTAAATTAACATCTACTACTACTAAAATCATCTACTAACTAAGCAAAGAGAGAGGGGGTGGGGGAGGGGTGGGGGGCTTACAGAGGGAGAGACGGTGGCGGGGAGGTGCTCGGCGACGGAGGGGCGGCGAGGGCGGGCTCGGGATCGGTAGGCGGCGGCTCTGGGCGGCGGGCTTGGTCGAGGGCGGCGGCGGTGAGGCCGAGGGCGGCGACAGTGTGGTCGAGAGCGGCGGCGGTGAGGTTGAGGGCGGGCTCGGGCAGCGGCGGTGAGGGCAGGCGCACTCGGGCTCGGGCAGCGGCGACAGGAGTAGGGGAACAGGCCGGGGGGGGGGGGGAGGAGGACTTAGCGAAATTTTGAGCCGGGAGGCGGTTAACTCGAACTAGCAGTAGCGCTCATATGGAAAATGCGCTATAGCTAACTTATCTATAGCATGTTTCAGTGGAAACCGCTACTGCTAATGGAAGCAGTTATTTCTTCTGTTTATCCCAATATCAGTAACGCTTTGTCCTGAAAAAACGCTGTAAGTCTAAGCAATGTAAAAACATCAAAAATATACATTGGTCATCATTGATCTTTTTGTGTATAATCTAAATAGTCAACATGAATCCTCACTGTACCTGTATAGGTACATGTGAGGATTCATATTGCAACCACAAATCATACACATATAGTTCAATGAAGACCAGGTGCTCGAGATAGGTTGAGAAGTAACATATTTAAGGTGGTAAACACCTTGTTCGCTTAGCAGTATGGGACTAAACTTAATTAGTTGCGGTGATACTTAGCAGTAGCGAGTTTTGAAGAAAACCGCTGCTACTAAGTTCTTTAGCAGTAGCGCGTCCATGGGAAGGGCGCTACTACTATATCTGGCCTGGAGGCAACACCGTGGCAATTATAGTAGTAGCTCTCTTTTCACCTAGAGCGCTACTGCTACTTAGTCATTAGTAGCGCTCTTTTCTGAAGCTCTCTACTGCTAATTAGCAGTAGCGTTTGTTTTTAAGCCGCGCCGCTACTAAGATTCTGTGTATAAGGTTTTCCCTAGTAGTGGCTTGTTCGTATATAGCCCATTTATGACCCGCTAACTACCGGCCCGTTACGGCCTATCGGAATTAAGCCCAGTAGCTTCATCAGGGCCGTCCAATATGATTCCAGCCCGTTGTAACTTCTGGCCCATGTATGGCCCATGATGTCTTCGGCCCATATGAGGCCCTTTGTAACTCTCGGCCATTAAAGGCCCGAGATGAAACTGGCCCATAATGAACAATGTATCGCTTTATACCCATTAACAACCCATTATTCTGTCGGCCGTTTCCAGCCCGTGTTAACTTTCGGCCTTCTAAGGGCCCATTTATTCTTGGGCTCATTTCTAGAATTCGATTAGATACGGTCCATTACTAGCCTGTTCCGTTTGTGGGCCAAATACAACCCGTGGTTACATTCGGCCCGTTTGTGGGCCGTTAACCCGTTGGGCTATTTTCATAGCGTTATCAAATATGGCCTATTAACGGCCCGTTATGGTCCACGAATAGTACGGCCCATGTTTGGCAAAATGATTATACGCCCCGTAGAAGGCCCATGGATCCTACGGCCCGTAGAAGACCAATGGATCCTACGGCCCGTAGAAGGCCCATGGATCATATGACCCGTAGAAAGTCCATGGATCCTACTGCCTGTAAAAGGCCCATGGATCCTACGGCCCGTAGAAGGCCCACGGATCCTATGGCCCGCAGGAGGCCCATGGTTACAATAGTCCGTGTGTTGCCATGATTATTGTGGCCTAGTTACCAAAAATAGGTTATTGTGGCCACTAGAAAAATACGGAAAAAGAACTGCGGTGACTACAAGCAAACAACTAAAAAAGACAATACGAAAATAAATAAGCAAGCAACTAATGCTAGCCTATTGCAGCTATTAGACATATTACATCCACTGGGCATCAAAGTTCGCCACCAGTGCAAATATAGGGAACAAAGCAGCATATTACATACACCGGCCATCAAAATTGGCCACCAGTGCAAATAAATGCGGAAGCAAAACAAGTCCGTAACTGAAACAACTTCAGTAGAGCTCAAGAAACGTTATCCTGGGTATCCACCATGATGGCAATAAGCTTAGCAAGCTTATTAGCTTTGTCCTGTTTGGCACTAAAATCCTCCAACGCTTGCTGTTGCACCAGAAAGTATGCATCTGAATGCTCCAGGGACTTCGGCGGTCCTTCCTCTTCTTGTCGCAGCACAGCTGATCGATGTCTTTCAGCTTGTAGTTGAGACTCAAGAAACCGAATTGATTCAGACAGTGAGTTCGAATAGCTTGTGCAAGCGGTAGTGGCCAGTAACTCGAACATTAAACCAACACAGGACTTTTTCTGTTTTCTCTTTCTTTTCCTTTTTGTTTGTTTCGAGAAAGATATCGTCCGATTCTCCTTCTATTGATTCTTTTCCGATCGAGATGTGGGTTGCCTCACTGTCTTCAAGATAGTTTTCATTATCTGTTTTATTAGCTTTGTTGGAGACCAACAAGGATGTCTCACGATCCTGAACCTTATCTGCATTACTTCCTTTATCATTGCTTAATAAGGAACTCTTCCCCAATATTCTGTCTGCATTCTAAAAGAAGAAACAAGCAGACACATAACAGGTTTAGCATGTACTAGTATATGAAACTCATTTCAGTGAACCAGTTCATTAGTAAGGTGGACAAGATTAAACTACCAAGTCTTCTATTGCCAAGTAGTACATTATAAAAGCATCAAACAAACATATATCTATGTCATATGGTCACAACATTGTCTTGCCAAATCAAAATAGAGACACGGTTCAAATCATATCAGTTCAAGAGAAAGCAGCACTGGAAGAATACAAAGCGTGGGAAACTAAACGGCACAGCAAGATTTCAGATGGGTACCACGGGTCTACATGTACAAAAACACTATTGGCCATGTTATGATGCTAGTAATGTGCATGATATGAGAAGTCAACCGTATACACAATTGAAATTGACATCAACAGAGCTATTTATAAGTGCAAACCTGTTAAAGAAACATGCATAAACATATCTGTTGTGCCATTGGAGTTTCCATTGCATAGATCAATTTAAAAATAAGTTTGTATGAGTAAATACAGTGATACAAGAGCAAAGCAGTATGCACGAAGCAATGGAATCTTAAATGAGAATAGTTGTTATTTAGGTTTAAGCACTTGTTCTACATGAACAGAGTACAGTAAGATGCAAGCATATAGTACTTAAAATAAAATGTGCTCATAGACCTTACCACATTCTTGGTTCGGGACCAGTAAAGAAGAAGGTGTTCCCAGTCATCATCCAGTAAATGTGTCTCAGGAGAACGTAAGAGAATTTGATGAGTTTCTTTGCTAGTGAAGTACGTTTTCTTCAGGTAATTCCGATACTGCCACCAAGCATTCTTGAAGATAGGAGAGGTATTAGCACAACTTACCTCATCCTGAGTTTCCAAGTTGTTCCTTCTCTATAGAGAAAAATGGGAAAATTTGCTGTATTATAACCATCATGGAGGTAGAATGTATGGGACAAAGCAAAGTAATTGCCATGAATAACATTACTTACACATAACTCCTAGACAAACACCTGCAACTGGCATTTTCCTTCATCTTCAGTATAATATTTCCATTATGGGAAGATACACACATAGGATTTAACAACATCAAATGCGATAGATGCTAAACTATGAATGGCTGGTTGTGCTTCCTCCATAGGAATAGGTGTACTAACTGGTGGAGTTGGGGTTCGCCGTGGTAGTACTGGCGCCGCCTTACTAACTGCTCTTGTTTGGGAGCTCCGTGGTGGAGATGGTGTTGTGTCAACAGGAACTGGGTTACTATCTGCTGGGGTTGGGGTTAGATTGGGTGAAGCTGGTTCTCTGTCCATCACAGTAGGGGTAAAATCTGCGAGAGTCTGGGTTATGTGTGGTAGGGCTGGTGCTCGTGCATGTACAACCGGGGTGCTATCTCCACCAAGAGGTAGCACTGTTTTATTTGAAGACCGTGTTTTTACTCCGCTAGATACTGCCATCACCCACTCCAATTCAAATGGCTGATAAACAGGAAACATAGTTGAATGTACAAACACTGTATGAGAGACAGATGTAATAGATAGTGTGGAAAAAGAGGGCATTAAATAATTGACATGTATATTGTTTAACTAAAACGGATAGCATACATAATTTCACATATATGACATCTATCTAAACCGACTAGCATAGCATAATATAATTCAAAGATATGATGGCTAACTAAACAGGATCGCAAAACATAATTCACATACATGTTATCTAAGTAACCAGGATCGCATGATTTAATTCACATATGTGATTTATATGCTAAGCGGAGGGCATTCGCATATATGATGTCTGAACTAAGAACATGGTGTTGCACATTGTGTATATGATGTCTAAACTATGCAATGCAAGACACCATATGCATGATATGAGTAGTAGAACCGTGCCAAGTTAGAGCATACACCTCGGTGGGGGAATATGACTGGTCATCTGTCTCCGAATCCATCTCTGAGGAGCTATCGGGACCTAGCAAGAGATCTGCTTCGACAAGTAGCACTGTCTACTCTGAAGGGCTTGTTTTCACTCCAGATTTTTCCATCACCCACTCAAATGGCTGATTCACAGGAAGAGTAGTTTAATGTACAAACATTGTTGACAAATGGAAATTTAATGAAGAAAAGGATGGGCTAGATATCATTCAAATATATGATGCCTGGTTAAACAGGATGACATTGCACATTTCTATTATGGCTGGCTAAAAGACATGAGACTGCATAATTCCCATATGATATTGAAACTAAACAGGTGGCATTACAGAACATGTCTAAACTAAGCAGATGACATATATGATGTCGAAAGTAGGCACTGCAAGGCAACATATGCATGATATGACTAACATCATCATGCCAAGTTAGAGCAAACACCTTGGGGGGTAAATAGGAGTGGTCAGTTGCGTCTGAATCCACCTCAGAACATATATCTTCCTCTGGATTACAATCTGGAGAGGGGGGGGGGGGGAGGGTTTGCCATTGAACCGACCATGGAGCGATGTCTGCATGACATTGTATTGCCGCGCAAAACTCTTCTCTTTTTCTCTACATGTTCAGCATGACTGTGTACAATACCTGACATGCATACACAAAAAATATAGTGATATTATGTAAGGAGAGCATGCAGAAATCTAGAGTAATGGTAACAACCAGTGGATGGATCCAAAAATAATGATAGCAGGCTGATGATTGCTTTAATTTAATAAGAACAGATGATGGTTGCTTTACTATTTGTTTCCCACCCAAGATGAACAACATAGGCATACCCTAGGTGAACCAGATATTAGACAGAGATACTATTCATTGCTACCTCGATATGTGCCCCACAACTAATTTAGAACTCAAGTTTGAACATCAATTTGGACATGACTTGGAGTCTAAGAGGTGAACATGACAATAAAGTAGCATGTAATATTAAACAATGCATAACATAAGCAGAAACAAAAGAGTGCGACCTCTCTTGTGGACCCGTGTACTCCTCAGGTTTGTCTGCTGAGTCGATGATGGTGATGCCATTGCGGTGGGTGCCAGCGGCAGGGAAGGAGATCTGAGGCGGCGAAAGACGGTCAGGAGTCGTTATGTCTAGTTTGGTGGATGCTTCTGTCGTTGGAGCAGCTCAGGTGAGGTGGACGACGTCGCAGCAGGAGCAGGACAAACCACACAAAGTTTTCTTCGACACCTACCTGTAACTGAAGTAATTCTGTAAGGGCTCATTTGGCTTGCATGATTCTAAAAACGCAGGGATGGGAGGAAAAACACCAGAATAGGATAGGAATGCACATGGTAAACAGAGCATTTGTGAACACATGATTTCTGTCAACTTGGGTGTTTGGTTCACAGGAATTGGAGGAGCAAAGGAATGCAAAGAAACATGGCCAAAATAAAGTGAAACCATATGAAAGCATGTACAGTTAGAATGTTATTCTGCCACTAATGCACTTGGTCTTGTTTTCATGCATAGGATTGGTCGCCGAAGAAGTTAAGGCAGAGGTGGCTCTGAACTTGACATGAATGTAGAGTAATAAGTGATGCGACAGGTGTACAACCTCTTTGCCGTAGCCGTGTCGACCTCATCATCATTGGGTTGGTCGCTGAAGAAGTTGAGGCAGAGGTGGCTGTCGAAGGTGTGGAGGAAGATCTAAGGAATCCGTAGACGACGTCCAGGGCACTGCTCTATTGTGATGGATCATTCTGTCGTTGGAGCAGCTCCGGTGAGCCGTAAGACATTAAGGCTGAAGCAGCACAAGACAGACAACATTAATCTCAAGTGGGATTCTTATATCATCTCCAATAGATGATGTAAATGCATTACCAAAAAGTGATAGATGTAAAATTTACATCACCAAAAACCACCTGACTACAAGAGATGAGGTAAAAACTGTTGACTCTGAACTTAACTGTCGAAACTGAAATTTACTGTGGAATTTGAATGTTATTGTCGAAACTGAAAGCAATGTTAGCAGAGAGGCACTTCACATGGGATAGTTTAGGGAGGGCCTACAGTTCATCTTCAACCTGCACCCCCCTGAGCCGCCAGCCACCACCGGCCGAACCCTGCGCCGCCTTGCTGCCCCGAAACAACTCCCCACCGCCGATTCGCCGCTGCCCCGGCCAGCCCTCTAGCCCCCCTCCCCCCGCGCCAAGCTTTTTCTCCGGCAATCCCCACGCCACTGCCCCACCACCTCGCCCCCCACCACCTGCGCGCAACACCCCACCCAGAACCCTAAGATAGATAGTGGGGTACCTCTTCGGCGAGCCCCCTCCCCGCTTCGGGTGGTTCTTCATTAACTCCAGCGAGACCCCCACCCCTTGAAAATCGACTGACCCTAAAGTCGATTCAGTCGATTGAAGTGTAGCTAAATTGGAGCAGAGCAGCAGCATGAGCGGGGTGGGGGGGAGAGTAGCAGCAGCAGCGTGAGCGAGGGAGCGACAGCCGAAGCAGCAGCAGATCCGACTAGTGTGGGCGCCGCCACCGAAGGGGCCTCGCATTGGGGAGAGCCGCCATGGATATGTCGCCCGCGGTGCCGGCTTCGAGGTAGCCGCTCCATGGGGGTGCCGGATGGAGGTCGAGTTAAGGAGAAGGTGCGCTGCAATGAGAGTGTACAACCTCTTTGGTGGCGCCGAGTAGGCCTCGGCTTCGTCCGAGGAGTTGGTGAGGATGTTGCGCTTTCGGTGGAGCACGTTAAGGCGGCACTGTGGGGATGGAGCAGTCATGATAGGTGAGGCGATCGTCGGAGCAGCTCCTTGGAGGTGGAGGAGGGGGCGGCTAAACCGGCGGGATGACGGGATGGACGATGGTCCTCATCTGGGGAGGCGGATGAGGGACGTCGACTTGTTGCCGTGGACGACATCGTCGGGGAAGAGTCTTCGGCTGGGCAGTGGTGAGGTGGCGGACGGAGGAGGGTGGGGTTTCGCGGCTGGAGCGGAGAGGTTATGGCGGCCTGGGATTTGGAATGGCGAAAAGGAGGCGATGGGAGGGGGGAACCATGACTTAGGGATGCGCTTGTCCAAAATGTAGGGTGTGTTACAAAAGTACCGCCACCAATTTGAACTAGCAGCCCTTTCAGCTCAGGGTTAGAAGGGGGATTTCGCGTGTCGGGATTTGGCAGCTGGAGGGAGTTTTCGCGCGCTTGTAATTTCAGGATAGCAAGGCGCGGTTGTGAAGGCACTAGTTTTGGGAGCACGATATCTGAATTTTCGGGATATAACAAGGAGCGGGTTGAATTCTACGGACAAGCCTAACATGTAATATTGTACTTGGACGTACCGAATCAATTCGCACTTCCCTCGAGGAAGAAAAATGAAAAAAATAAAAACTATTCACACCACACAAAGAGAGAGTCTTGTCCCGTTTTACTATACAAATGCTATTCAAAGCTACTCCCTCCTTCCATCTATATAGGGCCTAATGCGTTTTTCGAGGCTAACTTTGACCAACCAAATATTAGAGCAATAATATATGGCATGCAACTTACACAAAGCACACCGTTAAATTCGTGTGTAAAAGGAGCTTTCAATGATATAATTTTCACATTGTGCATGTCATGTACTATTAATCTTGTCAATTGTCAAAGGCGGTCTTAAAAAATGCATTAGGCCCTATATAGATGGAAGGAGGGACTATGGATCCATGTTATGTCCAATTAAATTTTTTTGCTGGCTGTATAATGCATGTAACCTACTCATGCCAACATTTTAGTGCATTCCAAATGTCTATCCTACCACTGCAATTCGAACTGAATTTGAATTCGTTTCTCCATTTCAGTAAGAATCTACAATCATGATTGTTGCCAACTTCAACCATCATTCGTGTATTACCTTAACAACACACCACATGATTACTATAGAGATAGATATGAACTATGTGTAGTATATGAACTCGAATTCAATTTTTTTGAATACACTTGATGTTGATTCCAAATAATAGTACATTTGATGTACTAACTAGATATTCATAATCTAAACCATGTTCCATATCTACACCGTGTTTATCACACAAAGTATAGTGCCCCGCCCCCTACATAATGACAAGTATTTAGCCCTGAGCTGCAAAAGCCACACATTAGGCCAAATTATAATCAATGTTCTACATTATGATATCTTCTTCAAGTATCTGTATCCACTTTTTTATAATGAATTATGATCTATGTTCATCTTTAACACCTTCATGATCCTCTTCTCTTTGTAGCTAGCTAGCGCTAATTTTTTATCGTTCATGCACACGCCCGCCCCCCTCTCACCCTCCCTCAGCATCCCCTCCATCGCGCACGTTCGTTATTTCTCTTTAGGTCATTCACCCGCGGTGTATGTAGGCCCCCTGACTCCTTCTTTCCGGCACACACCGGTCGATATACCTCTCTAGCCAAGTGTTCCTACCGCAAACACATACTTCCCCTATTCTCTTCTCACCGTCCATGCCCCCTATGTCCAATACAGTTCCACGCAGGTGCACACTCCCACCCCTCTTTTCATCGATCTCATACTCGCACACTCCTCCCCCCTCGACATAGTAGGCCTCTCGCACCACCTCCTAGATGTACCCCTCTCCCCCTGTTTGTCTCTTTGGACCTTATTTGCTTCTAACACATGCATGCATGTATACATACTGATCTCCCTACATATAGCTAGCTCGACTATAATTCTTTTTCCCCACACACCGATAGACTGACCTCACTAGCTATGTCTCTCCCTTTCTCGGACACACGACGATTGATCTTCCTATGTATCTACGTATGCCTACCACAACCATATCGTCTCCCCTCATAATCCTTGCATACCTCCCGACCCGTCTCTCACACACACGTGCATAGACAGACAGACATCCCACCCTCTCTTATTGATATTGCACTCGTACCCTCCGTTTGTCTAGCAGGCCTCTCCCACCATTTGTGAGATGCCACTCCACCACCAACCCTCCGACACTCTACCTTTGTCTTTCTCCCAACCTTATTCCTCTGCTACACATATCCATGGATGCCAATCAATCTCCCTCTATACATAGCTAGGTCTCTATCCTTCTCCACACATATACTAGTCGATCTACCTCTCTATAGTTAGGTCTCTGCCCCCTTTCCCCCCCACCGATAGTCGAACGTTGTAGGTAGGTATCCATGCCACAGAGAAAAGCTGCACCTCTGTCCTCTCAAATTCCAGTAGGCCAGCAGCCCTGTATCTTTGACGTGGGCAAACACAAATTTGATGGCACTCTTCATCGATTGCGTAGCCACACACTTCATCCCTGTTTTCGATTCTATCGATATCTCACGCCGATGATCCCTCCACTCTCTTCTCGTAGATCACTCCCTCTATATATGATATATCCATGACTCTGTTTCACACACATTGCATATGTTATGTTTTTTTGTTTGAGATATCATTGACACATTGCCTTGGTTTTGCACAAACCATCTCTCTCACACCCACCCATGTACGTACCTGCACCTAAAGAAGAGGTGCACGTAGGACGCACGTACTCACGTCTCGTTCCCGGCCACACCCACGCGGGTACACGGTGGAGTTCGTTTCTATACGAAAAGGCAACCCACATGATAATTTGACGCGTGTAGCGGTTGTTTACTCGAAGGAGGGTCGGGTACCATGCCTAGACGGAACAGAGTTTGACTTGACGCGTTAGTATTAAATAAAGTTATATATTCCTCCTCAATGGCGCGTAGTACAGAATATAAAACGATTGCCACGGGAAAATGGAAAAACCTGCTCCACTATATACAACGGAGCCGGCATGCCGGGGTTTGTCTCTCGTCACACCATCTCACACAAGGCGATGGTGGCCTCTCTCTCACCATAGGTCAGTGATCCGGCCGCATCCCGTCCGCCGGCGGAAAGGGAGGATGTGCATCGTTTCTCCGTTCGACGGTGTTGAGGCAGCACGTCCTGATATGCGGTACCCGCCGTTCTCTCTGACCAAGCTCCGGTGCAGTAGGGCCTTCGCCACTTTCTCGCTGCCGCAGTATGGGCAGATCCCGGCCGCCGGCGCCCTCCTAGTAACATCCCGACGACCCTCAGGTACAGCTTCCTCCGGCCTTGCTCCACTGCCCATCTACCCACGTTGCTGCATGTGGATCTTCTTTAGTTGTTTGCTTAAAACGTATCTCGGCAGGCGTACTTTCCATCTTGCGATCTCGTCCTCAAACCATTTTTGATAAACCACCATGCAGCCATATTTCCCTTATTACATGGAATATGCTTCTTTTTTGTCGGCGCATGTGTCTTCAACTCGTATTATTTGCTAGTAATTGTTTCCTTTCTACCTCGTTTTTGCAAACAGGGCTATCCATTTCACCTCGTTGCTATTGCGACCTTTTGGTGAACTGCACAAATCACTTTTTGCTTAAGAGTGTTTTGTGAAGTTCCGCCAAAATGTCACACGGGCAACGTTTTTACATTTCTGTGGGACTGCAGAAAGGGAGATTGGTTTTGCTATCCTCCTCATCCAACTCCGCGCCTAATCTTCTCCAACAAGTAGTTAGTCCTAAAGAGAGATCACAGAGGTGATCGGCTTCTATTTGTGTGTGTTATGTTTCATCATCTAGTTCCACTATTATTGTAATCACACTGACTGGATATCTTTGCAAACAGGGATGGTCAGCTCGATTTTAGTGGAGCTGCACAAAATGATCGGATTGTGGTGTCCTCCATACACCCTCTTTTTGGCTACAACGTTGGGTGAAACTAGCTGCCAAGTAATTAACACTGTGCCCAGGAACTGGACCCATGCCTATGAACAACATCGATCAATTATATATTTTTCTTTATTTGTACACCTTCTCACAACTTTGTCTTCAGTTGTGATGTGAATATTGGCGCTGATCTGTGAACCATTGAGATGCATTATCAGCCATGGTAGTTTCATTTGTATTTGATGGAATGTTGTAATGAGATAATCTTGAGAAAAGAGGACACATGAATCCTAAGTTGAAACCTTTTTTTTCCTGCGGGAACCAAAGTTGAAACCTTCATATCATCATAGTACAATTTCATTAGAATTATGAATACATACAAACAAATCCTGAAGGATTGATAGCAATGCCAGAAACAATTCAACTTTGTTTCGCCGACATGTGGGATATCCTTCATCCGGCTCCACCTGCCGTGCAGCCATATTGAGTGCACAACTGCAGGGAAAGATTCACCCTGGTTGTTGCGCCGCATTAGTAATGACTAGTGAGCAGTCAAATCACAGAGCCCCACCTTCGCCACAGTAAGTTGCTCGGACGAAGCATCATTTCTTTGTTCCTTGAATCCGCTGGTACTCCCATATTCCCAGAGTAATAAGTTGCCCATGTCGGATCTGGGGCTCCGGCAAAACCCTTAAGGTTCGAACTCTGGGGTGCGCGCGAAGTTCTTTCCCTCCTACCGATCCATGCTCTAGCTCGCTAAGATCTCGCGGACGAACTCAAAGAACCCACAACACAGAAAGACACGAGATTTATACTGGTTCGGGCCACCGTTGTGGTGTAATACCCTACTCAAGTGTGGTGGTGGTGGATTGTCTCTTTGGTTGATGATGAACAGTACAAGGGGAAGAACAGCCTCCTGAGGTTGAGGTGTTCTTGTGCTCGACGAACTTGTGTGGGTGAAGTGCCTGTCAATGAGTTATCCCCTACGGTGGTGGCTAGCTCTACTTATATAGGCCCTGTTCTTCTCCCCAAATATTGAGTGGGAAGGGAGCCAACAACGGCGGGCAATTTGAAAGGGGACATCTAGTACAAGCTATCCTGACAAAAGTGGTCTTCGCCTGCAAAAGGCTCTGGTGGTGATGCCATCTTGGGCTCCATGGTGACCTCCGTCTTGCCGTCCTGCTGCTCTTCGGTCTCGTTGCATCGATATGGAAACCTTTGCTTGATGCCTCAGTACTCCGCGCCTGCGCCTGCTTCCTTAGCACCAAAGAGGAAACAAGGACACTGCACACGCTGGCGCCCGCCAGGCGCCTGCCTGGTGTCGATTGTCATTGCTCACATCACGAGAGCCTCGCGAGGTTTGCCCCGCCTTGATATCTCCGCTCCTCATGAGCCTACCAAGCATGGCCGCTCCTAAGGAGGTCTTGCATCGTCCGCCCCGCGAGGGTTGGCCCCTCGCGAGGGTCTTGAATGCCTTGTCGATGAAGATGGGACATACAGGCCTGCTTGCATAGCCATGCCATGGGCCGCAGGCAGGCAAGTCTGGGAACCCCCGTTCCCAGAACGCCAACAGTAGCCCCCAGGCCCAAGGCGCGCTTGGGCTTGGCTTCGAGGCAAAGCCAAAGGTCAAGTACGGAGCACCGCGGGCCCCAAAAGCCTGCGGCCTTGGTCGACGCATGGTGGTTGATTGGACGTGGGCGTCTCCATTTCCCCACACCGCCTCGGCAACTGCTCGACTTAACTAGTCCCTGTTACATGCAAGGAAAATCATCATTACGTGTGATCGTGGGGGGCGCTGGTTGGCTTCTCTCGCTATAAATGGGGAGGGGGCGGAGCCCCTATCGCCCATCTCTTCCTTACTCGCTTGCTTCTTCCTATCTGCTCCACCGTAGGCAGCAATGGCACCATCGAAGAGGTTCTCCGCCGCGGAGAAAGGCAAGTCCCCTCGGGAGGGACCCGGCTCCCCGACGCCCAAGCGAGGACGTGGCCGTCCCCGCAAGCATGCCGTGACTCCCGTCGCGGCCCTCGGCTCTCAGGGTGGCGCCGCGATGCGTGGTAGGAGTCTCCCTAGTCGCGGCAGTCCTGTCGACGAGAGGAGATGCGCCGTGGTTGCGCCCCCAACCGCGGTTCCATGCGTCAGAGGTGCTACCGGAGTTTGTTGTCTGGTCGGAGGATCCGGCCGGCAGCTGGCTCCAGCTCCCCCGCTTCTTTGCTGACGAGCTGCCGGCCTCCGGTCCAGGCGGGCTCTGGCTGCCGGAAGACGGTTGCTACAACCGGGCTTCTTGGGTTGCGGTCGAGGTCTCCGCCGCGAGCAACATAGCTCTGGCCTGCGGTTGGCAGACGTTCGCCCGCGCGCGTGGCCTGGGCAGGCGGTGCACCCTCCACTTCAAGTTCGACGGCGACGCGACCCTCTACGTGAGGGTGTTCGGGGAAGGTGGTCGCCGCGCCGGATGCTGCCCCGAGGTGAACGACGGCGAGGAGGTGCTCGACCTTGGCGATGGTTGGGACGAGGAGGAGGACGAACCAGCCGGCCACGCCTCGTCTGGCTATGGTGGCTCCTCCCTTGGCGACAGTTCCAGCAGCGGCGGCCTTGACCAGCCGCCATGCCACCGCGCCCGTTTTGAGGGTGGTAGCGGGTCGTCTCGTAGCCACGCATCGGTGCAGCGCGAGGAGGGGTCTGACTAGTCCCAGGACGTCGCCTGGGCCTTGCCCCCATCGGCTGCTGTGGGGGCGAGCACCGCTTTTGTCTTGTTCCCCTTTGCCTTCCTGCATTGAAATGAAACCAGCATGGGCCCGGAGGGGTGTGTATCGAACTTATTAACAATTAAGCTACGCTTGTTGTTTCAGTGCTGTGTTGCTATTTTGCGTGAAGATAACTTAGCCTGGTGCACTCGGGCGCCCTCCTCCTCACGAGGCGTTGGTTTCCTTGTTTCCATCTTGACCCCGTGGTCCGCGATTTCTCAGGAACTGCAAGAAATTCGTTAGGGAGTTTGCCAGGACATTTGTCGCTCACCCAAGCCTTGACCCAGCGCTTTGTATCGCGATACCCGAGGGGCACGGATTAGGAGAGATGCACCAGCTTTCAGGCTCGAACGAGGGTGGCTCGCGAGAAGGCAGAGGGAAGGAAAAACGCTCAAGAGAAGGCAGAGAGAAAGAACGCTCGCGAGGGCACCTGCCTAGCCCCCGTCGCGAGGTATGCGAGAGAGAATAAGAGCGAACCAGAGCAGGAGAATGCGGTAAGAGACGGGGGAATCAAATTAGCAAGGAACACCAGAAACAAACTTCAATTAAGGAAAATAGACACCAGAAGCAAACTTCAACTAAGGAAAAACGAACCAACTACGGAAAGCAAACAAAAAGCCGCGTCCCGAACCTAGTCTAGTCTTCAAGTCTTCTCACCAGCGCGGAGCTAAGTGCTGCCACTAGGCGTGGGAGGGAGCCCCAGGGCCTGAGGCCGGCACTCCTGAGACTCCGGGGCGGGTATAGCCCCACTCATTATTACGTGAGAGTGTCATCGACGGCGATTCTTCACAGGCACCGGGCCTTCTTCACAGGCTCTGGGCCTTTCTTCACAGGCTCTAGGCCTTGGTTCATGGGTAGAACTTCCGGAGGTGCTGGATGTTCCAGGCGTTCTGGATGGGTATCCCGTCCTGCGTCTCCAGGCGCGCGGCGCCAGGCCTGGAGACATGGATGACCCTGAACGGGCCCTCTCACATGGGTGAAAGCTTGTGCAGCCCTTCTCTGAAGAGGACCCACCTCACGACAAGGTCGTCCGCCTCGAGCATCCTGGAGCGGATGTTGTGGCAGTGGTATGGCCGCAACGCTTGCTGGCACCTTGCCACCCTCAGTGCAGCTTCACGACGATGTTCCTCCCCAGCACAAGGTCCATCCCCCGTGTGGCATCTTGCTGCATTTCATCGAACGCCAGGACCCGCACAGAGCGATGCTTGACCTCGTGAGGAAGGACCGCTTCAGCTCCGTAGACAAGGAAGAATGGGGTTTTGCCTGTTGGCTTGGTGGCGGTGGTGCGGATGGAACACATCACAGATGGAGCTCGTCGTGCCAGCCCCTGCCACAGGCCTCGAGCTTCTTCTTGAAGGTCCCGGTCTTGAGGCCCTTCAGGACCTCCGCGTTGGCGCGTTCGGCCTGACCATTGCTCCTGGGGTGCGCCAGCGAAGCGTAGCAAATCTGCGTTCCAAGGTTAGCACAATAGGTTTTGAAGAGGTTACTAGTGAACTGTGAGCCGTTATCTGTGATGATACGGTTGGGGACTCCGAAACGGCTCACGAGGCTCTTGATTAACTTGACAGCAGAGCCGGCTGGGATGGTGGACACAGCTTCCACTTCCGCCCACTTGGTGAACTTGTCGATGGCGATGTAGAGGTAGCGGTAGCCCCCAGGCGCTCATGGGAACAGGCCCAAGATGTCTAGCCCCTAGACCGCGAATGGACATGTGAGCGAAATGGTCTGGAGGCCCTGGGCCGGATGATGGATCTGCTTGGCGTGGAACTGGTAGGCTTCGCAGGACTTCACCAGCTCAGCTGCGTCGTTGAGCGCAGCGGGCTAGTAGAACCCACTACGAAAAACTTTGCCGACGAGGGTCCGCGATGACGAGTGGTGCCCGCAGTCCCCACCGTGTATGTCAGTTAGCAGCTCCTTCCCCTAGTCCGTGGAAATGCAGCGCAGAGAGACGTCGTATGGTCGCTTCCTGTACAACTCACCGTCCCGGATGCAGTACGCCGTGGCTTGCCGAACTACATACTCTACGACATCCTCCTTCTCCGGCAACGCCCCTTGCACCAGGTATTCCTTGAATTCCTTGGTCCAACATCCCTCCTGAGGCTCAAGTGCCAAGAGCAAGCGAGCTCCTGAGGTCGGGCCACAGGCCGGGGCTCCTGTAGCAGGAGGCTGTGGGAGCTCCTCCCGAGGCTGAGCTGTGCTTGAAAGTGCTGGTGTCACTGATGGCTTGGAGAGCCGTTCCTCAAAGACGTCGGGCTCTTGCGGTTGCCGCTTGGATGCTCTCTTGGCGATGTCGTCAACCTCCTTGTTGGTGCCTCGGGGCACGTGCTGCAGCTCCAGGCCCAAGAACTGCTTCTCCATCTTGCGCACCTCCGCGAGGTATGCCTCCATATGCTCGTCCTTCGGCTCGTATACCTTGTTGGAGAAGTTGACGAGGAGCTGCGAGTCGCCTTTAATGGTAAGGCGCTTCACCCCCTAGAGCTGTCGCGGCCTTCAGGCCAACTATGAGGCCTTCGTACTCCGCGATGTTGTTGGAGACCTTCTCGCCATGCTGAAAGCAGAGCTGCACGACGTAATAGAGCTTATCCTGAGTGGGCGAGATGAGTACTGCTCTAGCCCCTGCGCCTTGGTGCACGAAGGCGCCATCGAAGTACATGAGCCAACCGTCTGGTGCCTCACTTCCTGGCAAGGTGGACCGGTCTTCGTCTACTTCAAGTGTCGGGACACCCATCCTTTCCGCCACAAAATCAGCGAGGGCTGCTACCTTGATGACCATGGTAGTGCTGAACACTAATTGGAATGCTTGCAGCTCGATGTTCCACTCAGCGACCCTTCCAGCAGAATTGGGGCTCCTGAGCACCCTCTCCAACGGGTAGGCTGAGACAACCTTGATGGGGTGCCCTTGGAAGTAGTGCCACAGCTTGCGCGAGGCCACCAAGAGTGCGAGCAGGAGCTTCTGAGGCATGGGATATCGCGCCTTCGCGTCTCGCAACACAGTGCTGACGAAATACACCTGGTGTTCGACGAGGGCTGGCGCGCTGTCTAGGCTCGTACCTTGCGGAAGTTGGGATGTCTCTTGAGGCGATGGGACTCCTGACGCCTGGTGGTTTGCGAGAGTTTTGACGGTGTAATGCCGCTGAGCTTGGTCTTCTGTCGGCGCTGCCGCGGCCCTTGCAGCGCCTTCCTGGTCTTGCATTGCTTCAGCTGTTGTCGGATCACGGGTTCCGGCAGACCCTTAAGGTTCGAACTCTGGGGTGCGCGCGGAGATCTTGCCCTCTACCTCTCCGTCTCGCAAAGAACTAACCACAGAAAGAACAGCACAAGAGACACAGGGTTTATACTAGTTCGGGCCACCATTGTGGTGTAATACCCTACTCTAGTTTGTGGTGGGTGGATTGCCTCTTGGGCTGATGATGAAGAACAGTACAAGGAAGAACAACCTCGCGAGGGCTTGTTCTTAGCTGAGGGGATGAACTGCTAGGGGGAGTTCGATCACCCTTCTCTCTCTCTCTCTGCCTGTTGCCTGGTTGCCTCTACCAGTTGCTGGATGTTTTATCCTTGTCTCTGGATGCCTCTACCCCGGGGGTGGCTAGTCCTATTTATAGGCAAAGGACCTGGGCCTCTTCCAAATATTTGAGCGGGAAGGGCGCCAACAATTGGCCAATTCGAAGGGGAACATCTAGTACACTTATCCTGACTAAAGTTGGTCTTCGCCTGCCAAAGGCCCTGTGGTGACGCCGTCTTGGGCTCCATGGTGACCTCCTTCCCACCGTTGGACTGGTCTTGGTCTTGTTGCACCGAAATGGGTGCCTTTGCTTGATCCTCTCGCCTGCGCTTGCCCCCTTTGCACCGAAGAGGAAAGGGAGACGCTGCGCGGGCTGGCGCCCGCCTGGCACCCTTGGTCGTCATGGCTTGCGTCATGGGCACCTCGTGAGGTACCCCGCCTTGATCTCTCCGCCTCCTCGCGAGCTAGCGTGAGGAGGCCGTGCTTGAGGAAGCGCCGTGTCATCCGCCTCGCGAGGCTTGGACCCTCGTGAGGGTCTTGAGTTTTGTGTTGATGAAGCTGGGCCTCACTGGGCCCCCACTTGAGCCACGCCGCAGGCCGCAGGCAGGCAAGTCTGGGGACCCCCGTTCCCAAAACGCCGACAGTAGCCCCCGGGCCCAAGGCGCGCGCGGACTTGGCTGTGCCGAGAGGCGAAAGGGCAAGGGCGAAGCGCCGCGGGCCCTAACAGCCCGCGGCCTTGGGTGCTGCTGGCGGTTGATTGGACGTGGGCGTCTCCACTTCCCCACGACGCCTTGGTGACCGCGTGGATTTGACAAGTCCCTGCATGCAAACCGTGTCATGATTACCTGCGATCGTGGAGGCCGATGGTTGGCCTTCGTCGGCTATATGTACGGCACCGGGCGCGCCCTTCCAATCCATCTCTCCTTGCTTCCTCCTCTGCCTCAGTTCTTGCTCCGTCTTGGTGTGATGGCCCCAATTCGCTGGTTCTCTGCGGCGGAAAAGGGAAAGGCTCCCCGAGAGGGGCCAGACCCTCTCCCACCGAAGAAGCGACCTGCTCCCCGCGGCCGTGACGAGGAGCGTCGTCAGGTGGCTCCGAGGCATTGGTACGAGCGGCCTCCGCCGGGGTTCCCGCTTCCTCTGCACGCTGCGGACCTTGAGGGAGATGGTGCCGGTCCTCGCGACCAGCGTGGTCATCGGCGCCGACGGGTCACAAAGGTGTTGGTCGTCCCTCCTGGGGTCCACGCCGAAGGCTCCTCGCGCAAGCTTGTGCTCCACGCCGCCATGCCTCCTCAGACCTGGATTCGCCTTCCCCCCTTCTTCGCCTCCGTCTTCCGGCAAGGGAGACTCCTGGAGCTATGGCTGCAGCACGCCGACTGCAGCACTCCTGCGACCGAGGCAGAGGTCGCAATCACTGCCTCGGGCGAGGTCTTCATGACTCGCGGCTGGGGTGAAATCGCTCGGGGCTGCAGAACGAGGGGCTCCCTCACGATCCACCTGGAGTATGATGGCGCTTCGGTGATGTTCTTCAAGGTCTTCGACGTGATCGGGCGCCGGCTGGAGTGCTGCCCCAGGGAAGGCAGCCAGGACCCTGCCGCGACGGGGGCTGGGCCCGCAGGCCGCTCCCCGGACAGCTCTACCAGCGATGGGAGTGCCGGAGGATCCAGCGACTCCAGCGAAGTCTTCGCGACTCCGGAGACAAGCGACGACAGCTACGAGCCTGCGAGCCAGCGCCGCTCCCGGAGCAGGGCAGGCTCACTTGGTCGCCGCCGGCCCTGATCTGGATGGGGTTGGCGCCGGTTCTTGACGACCCACTGTTGATGATGGCATCTTTTGCCGGGGCGCGTGTAGTTAGCATCTTTTAGGATCCGTTCCCTGCGAGGAATCACATGGCGCCCCATAGGGGCTTGTAAGGCGGTTGTAATCCTTGTCATTATTATATAACCCTTGTTATGGATCTGTGCGAATCGCAAATTCCGTCATAGTTTGGTTCTCCCTTTCACACCTCGCGAGGGCTTGGTGCTCTGCGCCGACAGGTCCCAGTCCCAAGGCGGCGTCAGCCGTCGCTGGTATGCCAGGTCGCGATGCCGTGGTCAAGGCCAGGAGGTGAGCGACCCGAGGTCCGGTAAGAGCCCCTGAGTCGCGATGCTCAGGAGGTCCCCTTTGGCGCCCAAGCAACCATCGCTTGGTGAGAAAGGGAAGCAACTTCACTAGTACGGAGTCGCTTCAGGTGCGGGGGCAGTGCTGTGGTAGTCAATGTTCTAGATGATGACTTATCTTTGAGGATCAGGGATCATCTCCAGCGCTTCGCCGGGTCCGGGGGGTAGCTTGAGAGGAGTCACCGGCCAAGGTCCTCGCGTGCCCCTTCTCCCCCCGCCTTTGCTCCCCTTTCTGCTCTACGTCCTCGGGTCCCGGCCCTCGAGCTGGTCTCAGCCGTCGCTGGTATGCCAGGTCGCGATGCCGTGGTCAAGGCCAGAGGGTGAGGGCTAGAGAGCCGGTAGGAGCCCTGAGTCGCGATGCTCAGGCACCCCCCCTTTAACGTGCAAGCGGTTCGCGCGGGCAAGGGTGAAGGGAGCGCCGTGAGGGCCTTGTCTAGCGCAGCTCCCTTTATGGACCCTGCAGATTCATCACAGAAAGAAGACGGGGCTGCCACGACGGCTATCAGTTGATTGTTAGTCGCTCAAGAGCTTGCTAGTTGGAGCGGGTGAGGTGTGCCTGGGCACCCGTGAGCCAGCGCAGGACTCACGAGGCCCTACCTCTAGGCGGGCTGCGCCTGGCACTGGGCCGTACCTTGAAATGGGTCCTTGCAGAATTTGGTTAGATGCCGACACTCTACGTCCTCGGGTCCCGGCCCTCGAGCTTGTCTCAGCCGTCGCTGGTATGCCAGGTCGCGATGCCGTGGACAAAACCAGAGGGTGAGGGCTGGAGAGCCAGTAAGAGCCCTGAGTCGCGATGCTCAGGCGCCCCCCTTTAACGTGCAAGTGGTGGACATGGAGAAGGAGAGGTGCCGCGGATGGCAGCGAATAATCAAGTATGATAGGCGAATGCATAATTGGAAATAAACGCGGAGGGGATACACGCCGCCGGGCCTAGCCCGAGCGGCCTGGGGATGATGCAGGCCGTGGGGCGCCCCCCAGCAAAGCAAGCTAACGACTAAGGAAATGAAAAGGGATACATGCCACAGGGACAGACCCACGCGGCCTGGGAGTGACGCAACCCTGGGAGGGCGCTCCCAGCTGGGAATGAAACTCGAAAGATGTCACCTGAAGATGTCGTCGACGAAGTGGTGTTGGTGTAGCAGACTCGGTGGGCTGCGGAAGCCGATCCTCACGAGCCCCCAGGCCCAGGGGCCTCGGGAGGCTTCGGGGGCACCGGTGGCTCCTCGTGAGCTGTCCCCATCTCCGCCAGAGCCGGAGAACGCCTGTCTTCTCGCGCCTCCAAGATGCTCCTCATGAGGCGCTGGTACGCTGCAGCCACGCTCGGCAGGCCGTAAGGCATGCGAACATAGCTGTGGGGCGGTCCTCCGCAGCGCCCCACTTGGGAGGGCCAGAGGCGCTCCGTCGTGGCGATCTGATTGAGCCCTGGTACGTCGACGCAGACGCGCAACCCACCATCCTCGCCTGGGTGTGGAGCCTCAGCTGGTGGGCGGCGGCAACCTCTCATGATCCTTGACTCCCGTAGCTCTTGAATGGCTTTGCTAACGAACTCTTGCTGGTCTGACCTTCCTTGCTTGGCTCCCCTTCGAGGGAAACGCGCTTCGAAGCACGCCTCCACATGATGCCCAAGCGCCTCCCTCGTGACCCTGGCAAGGTCAGTGGCCCTCCAAGTGAGAGCCCCCGAGCCTTGCCCGAGGATGGCGCCGGGCACGCTTTCCTATGCGATGGAAGGAGGGTCCCCTTGGGCAGACACGGGCCCTGAAGGGCCTACCTCCTGAGGGGCCGGTCCTGACGACGTCTTCTTCTTCTTGGGGGTGGTCTCAGGAAGCCTCCTGCTTCCGCGGTCTGGGTCTTCTAGCGAGGCGGCCTGAAAGGCTCGCTCCAGGGAACACACTGCATCCTTCTCTTCACAGGGCACCGTGATGACACCGCCACTTCCTGGCATCTTGAGGACATTGTAGCCGTGGTGAGTCACGGCCATGAACTTGGCCAGCGCTGGGTACCCAAGGATGGCGTTGTACGGCAGGCGGATGTGAGCGATGTCGAAGTCGATGAGCTCGGTGCGGTAGTTGCTGCGGTTCCCGAAGGTGACTGGGAGGCGACCTGTCCGATCGGGACTGTGGAGCCGTCGGTGACTCCGGAGAAAGGCTTGGTTGGCTGAAGCTGGTCATATGGCACTTGGAGGTTGTTGAACGTTTCCACGGACAAGACATTGAGCCCCGCCCCTCCGTCGATGAGGGTCCTGGTGACTAGAACATTGCTGATGACTGGGGAATAGAGCATCGGGAGCACTCCGGCTGTGGCTGCGCACTTGAGCTGGTCTGCTGAGCTGAACGTGATGGCGTAGGCCGACCACCTGAGGGGACGCGTCGCTTCGAGCTTGGGGAAAACTGCATTCACTTGCGGGCAAACTGCTTGATGATACGCTGAGAGGCTGGGGCTTGAGTTCCGCCCAGGATGCAGGCGATGGCACGTGGCTCTTGGAAGCCCCCAGCCCCCTCGTCTTGGTGACGGTCTTCATTCCTTCTTGGCTGAGGCGGTAGCGGCGGCAGGCCTGGGCTGCCGTGAGGGCGGTCCTCACGAGGCTGATCCCTCCAGTCCCCCTCGCGAGGCTGGTCACGCCAGCGGTCCTCGCGAGGTTGGTCGCGCCAGCCCTGGCATGGGCCGCGGTCTTCCCAGCGCCCTGGGTTCCTTCCTCCTCCTCGGCCGTAGCCCCGGTCAGCACGGTCAGGGCGTCGGCCGACTCTTCCTTCTCACACTGCGCGGAGTTCTTGGCATTCGTTGGTGTTGTGGGTGTGGAGGTCGTGGTACACACAGTATCGTCTACCCCTGGAGGATTCGGGCAGATCCTTGCCCCGCTTGGTGTCCGGCTCTGCCGTGAGCACGACAGCCCCCTTGCGCTTCACGTCTTTGGCCTTGGGCTTCTTCTCTTCTGGGTCTGCGGCAGGCAGCTCGAGGAGGGAGAGACGCCCTTCCTCAGCCCTGGCGCACTTGGTCGCCAAGTTGAACAGCTCCAAGGAGGTGCACAGGTCTTCATGCATTGCTAGCTCCTCCTTCATCTTGACGTCGCGCACGCCATCTGAGAAGGCTGAAATGATGGCTTCCTCGGACACCCTGGGGATCTTGAGGCATGCACTATTGAAGCGCTGGATGTACTTTTGCAGGGTCTCCCCGGGTTGCTGCTTGATGCGGCGCATGTCGCTCACGGCGGGAGGCCGGTCGCGAGTACCTTGGAAGTTGGCGATGAAGCGAGTACGCATCTGGTCCCAGGAGGAGATCGTGCCTGGGGCCAGGTTCAGGAGCCAAGTGCGAGCACCTTCCTTCAGTGCCATGGGGAACCAGTTGGCCATGACCTTTTCGTCCCCGCTGGCGGCTTCGATTCCTAGCTCGTAGAGCTGGAGGAACTCTGTGGGGTCGGTTGTGCCATCGTAGCGAGGAGGCAGATCCGGCCTGAACTTGCCGGGCCATGCGACGCTGCGCAGCTCGGTGGTGTAGGCGCGGCAACCTGCGGTGACCGCGAGAGGTTTTGGTTGAGGGAGAGCTTGGCCTTGCGGGTCCCCTTGCGCTGCTGCAGGGAGCAGCGCGGGGTCTTGACGCGCCGGAGTCGGAGCGGGGTCTCGGCGCACCGGAGCTGGGAGCGCTCGGGCGGCCTCTTGCGGTCGCGGGACTTCTTGGCAGCTTCGCTCCTGCTGGGCTGGCGCTTGACGGAGCGGGTTCCGCCCAGGAGCTGCTCGGCTTGGGGCCATGGCGTCTTCTTGGAGAGGAGGCGGCTGGAACGCCCCCGGAACTTCATTGCCCACGCGGGGCGGAGTGCGACGCAGCGGTGCGGATGGCGCGGGAGAGCCCCCTGCGGCGCGCACGAGCTCGGCGATGCGGTCGAGCCACTCCTCGTAGACGTCATCGACAGGGCGGTAGCGCAGGAGCTCGTTCGCCGCGATGAGCGCAGCGCGAGCCTCCAACGGCGCACGGTGCGCGTGGGACGAGGAGCCGGCCGGGGTGAGCGACGGAGTAGCGGTGCGGCCATCTCGCCGCACGGACGGGTGCTGAGAGGATGCCTGCTGCTCGTTCCCCGCCGGGCCGGTGGCGGCGTTGACGGCAGGCGACGGGGAACGACGAGGATGCCCACCGACGGGGGCCGTCTGGACGACGCGGGAAGCGATGGCGGCCCGGCGCTCAGCGCAGGCCCGACGAGCGTCGGACATGGATGCGACGGTCGGAGGAGAACGGAGCGGCGGAAGACAGATTCCGGCGCACCCCTACCTGGCTTGCCAAAATGTCGGATCACGGGTTCCGGCAGACCCTTAAGGTTCGAACTCTGGGGTGCGCGCGGAGATCTTGCCCTCTACCTCTCCGCCTCGCAAAGAACTAACTACAGAAAGAACAGCACAAGAGACACAGGGTTTATACTAGTTCGGGCCACCATTGTGGTGTAATACCCTACTCTAGTTTGTGGTGGGTGGATTGCCTCTTGGGCTGATGATGAAGAACAGTACAGGGAAGAACAGCCTCGCGAGGGCTTGTTCTTAGCTGAGGGGATGAACTGCTAGGGGGAGTTCGATCACCCTTCTCTCTCTCTCTCTGTGCCTGTTGCCTGGTTGCCTCTACCAGTTGCTGGATGTTTTGTCCTTGTCTCTGGATGCCTCTACCCTGGGGGTGGCTAGTCCTATTTATAAGCAAAGGCCCTGGGCCTCTTCCCAAATATTTGAGCGGGAAGGGCGCCAACAATTGGCCAATTCGAAGGGGAACATCTAGTACACTTATCCTGACTAAAGTTGGTCTTCGCCTGCCAAAGGCCCTGTGGTGACGCCGTCTTGGGCTCCATGGTGACCTCCTTCCCACCGTTGGACTGGTCTTGGTCTTGTTGCACCGAAATGGGTGCCTTTGCTTGATCCTCTCGCCTGCGCTTGCCCCCTTTGCACCGAAGAGGAAAGGGAGACGCTGCGCGGGCTGGCGCCCGCCTGGCACCCTTGGTCGTCATGGCTTGCGTCATGGGCACCTCGTGAGGTACCCTGCCTTGATCTCTCCGCCTCCTCGCGAGCTAGCCTGAGGAGGCCGTGCTTGAGGAAGCACCGTGTCGTCCGCCTCGCGAGGCTTGGCCCCTCGCGAGGGTCTTGAGTCTTGTGTTGATGAAGCTGGGCCTCGCTGGGCCCCCACTTGAGCCACGCCGCAGGCCGCAGGCAGGCAAGTCTGGGGACCCCCGTTCCCAGAACGCCGACAGCTGTAGCCCAGCGCAACGCGCCCTTGGCTTGGTACTCCTCCCGAACCGCCACCAGTGCTGCGCTGGCGGAGTACGGGGTAGCGGCGAGGTAGAGTAGTAGGGGCTCGAGGGGTCGTGGTGCCACCATCACCGGAGGGCTGGTCAGGTATCTCTTGAGGTCTTGAAAAGCTCGGTCAGCCTCCGGGGTCCACTCGAATGGGCCCTTCTTCATCATCTGCTTGAAGAAGGGTAGGGCGCGCTCCCCTAGCTTGGAGATAAAGCGTCCCAACGCTGTTACCCGACTAGCCAGCTTCTGCATCTCCTTAAGGGTCTATGGCGGGCTCATGTCCTCGATGGCCTTGATCTTCTCTGGATTCCCCTTGATTCCTCTGTGGGACACGAGAAAGCCCAGCAGCTTGCCGGAAGGGACGCCAAACACGCACTACTCCGGGTTAAGCCGCAAGTTCACTTGACGCAGGCTCGCGAAGGTCTCCTCTAGGTCTTGAATCAGGGTCCTTGCCTCCCGAGACTTCACCACAATGTCGTCGACGTAGGCCTCTGTGTTTCTCTCGAGCTGCCGCCCCAAGGCGATGTGCATCAGTCGCTGAAAGGTCGCGCCCGCGTTGCGCAGTCCACAGGGCATGCATGTGTAGCACTACACCCCACACGGGGTCTGGAAGGCTGTCTTCTCCACATCTTCTACCGCCATGTTGATCTGGTGATGCCCTGAGAATGCATCCAGGAAGCACAACAGGTCGCACTCGGCGGTGGAGTCGACGATCTGATCGATGCATGGGAGTTGGAACGGATCTTGGGGGCAGGCTTTGTTAAGGTTGGTGAAGTCGACACACATCCGTTCCTTCCCGCCTTTCTTCGGCACTACGACAGGGTCGCCAGCCATTCGGGGTATCGAACCTCGCGAATGGCACCCGCCGCCTCCAGCTTGCGGGTCTCCTCGACGATGAAGGCCTGCTTCTCAGTAGGCTGTCGTCTCGCCCGCTGCTTCACGGGGCGTACATTGGGGCATACCCTTAAATGATGTTGAATCACCTCCCTCGGGACTCCTACCAGCTGATTGGGCTCCCACGTGAATATATCCTTGTTTGCGCGCAAGAACTTCACCAATACTTCGTCTTGACCTGGGTCGAGGCTGGCACCTATGGTAAAAGTTGCTCTTGAGACCTTTTCCTCGTTGACTGGCACCTGCTTGGTTTCCGCCTTGTCTTGTGTGAACAACTGCTTCTTCGTGGTCGGTACGGCTCCCTTGGGCTCGGAGGTGCCCGCGTCGGCAGGCTGCACCGCCACAACGGCTTTGAGGGCGAGCTTGAGCGCCGTCACGGCCTCCTTGGTGTCCGCCTTGATGGTGAGGACGCCCTTGATCACAGGCATCTTCATGAGGTTGTAGGCCGGATGGGTCGCCGCCATGAACTGGGCGAGTGCTGGGTACCCGAGGATGGCGTTGTACGGGAGGCCGATGCGGGCGATGTTGAAGTCGACCAGCTCGGTGCGGTAGTTGTCGCGTGTGCCGAAGGTGACGGGGAGGCCGCTCGAGTGGCACGTGAAGAAGGCTGAAGGCCTCTACGGAGAGCAAGTTGAGGCCGGCACCGCCGTCGATGAGGGTCTTGGTAACAGCCACGTTGCAGATGGTGGGCGTGCAGAGCATTGGGAGCTTGCCCGAGCCGGCGGTGGAGTCGGGGTGGTCTTCTGAGCCGAAGGTGAGGTCGGCCTCTGGTGCAGCCCAACCCGGCGGAGCCCCCGGGCGCTTGGAAGCCGCACCCGTCTGGCGGAGGAACGACTTGACGTGACGGTCTGAAGGCGGTGCTTGAGAGCCGCCCAGTAGGGCCGCGTCTGCGTGGTGCAATGGCACCGCGTAGCGAGCAGTGAAGAGGCCGCGGAGTTCCTTCCAAGATGCCACCATGGATCCAGGGAGGTTGAGCAGCCAGGTGCGTGGTTCCCCGGCGAGGGCCATGGGGAGCCAGTTGGCCATGACCTTGTCGTCGCCCCCGGCCTCGAGGACAGCCTCCTCGTATGCAAGCAGGAACGCTGACGGGTCCGCCGTGACGTCGTAGCGCGGCGGCATCTCCGACCTGAACTTGGGTGGCCATCGCACCTGCCGAAGGGTAGGGGCCAGGGCTCGGAGCCCCCTAGCCCCGTCGTCAGCACCGGCCGTTGGAGCTGATGGTGGGGCGCCTGCCATGAGGGCAAAGCATAGATCAATGGAGGAGAAGCTATGGCACATCCCTACCTGGCGCGCCAAATGTCGGATCTGGGGTTCCGGAAAAACCCTTAAGGTTCGAACTCTGGGGTGCGCGCGAAGTTCTTTCCCTCCTATCGATCCACGCTCTATCTCACGGACGAACTCGACAAACCCGCAACACAGAAAGACACGAGATTTATACTGGTTCGGGCCACCGTTGTGGTGTAATACCCTACTCTAGTGTGGTGGTGGTGGATTGCCTCTTTGGCTGATGATGAAAAAGGGGAAGAACAGCCTCCTGAGGTTGAGGTGTTCTTGTGCTCGACGAACTTGTGTGGGTGAAGTGCCTGTCAATGAGTTATCCCCTACGGTGGTGGCTAGCTCTACTTATATAGGCCCTGGTCCTCTCCCCAAATATTGGCGGGAAGGGAGCCAACAACGGTGGGCAATTTGAAAGGGGACATCTAGTACAAGCTATCCTGACAAAAGTGGTCTTCGCCTACAAAAGGCTCTGGTGGTGATGCCATCTTGGGCTCCATGGTGACCTCCGTCTTGCCGTCCTGCTGGTCTTCGGTCTCGTTGCACCGATATGGAAACCTTTGCTTGATTCCTTGGTACTTCGTGCCTGCGCCTGCTTCCTTAGCACCAAAGAGGAAACAAGGACACTACACGCGCTGGCGCCCGCCTGGTGTCGATGGTCATTGCTCACGTCACGAGAGTCTCGCGAGGTTTGCCTCGCCTTGATGTCTCCGCTCCTCACAAGCCTACCGAGCGTTGTCGGCGTTCTGGGAACGGGGGTCCCCAGACTTGCCTGCCTGCGGCCTACGGCGTGGCTCCAATGGGGGCCCAGCGAGGCCCAGCTTCATCAACACAAGACTCAAGACCCTCGCGAGGGGCCAAGCTTCGCGAGGCGGACGACACGGTGCTTCCTCAAGCACGGCCTCCTCAGGATGGCTCGCGAGGAGGCGGAGAGATCAAGGCGGGGTACCTCACGAGGTGCCCATGACGCAAGCCATGACGACCAAGGGTGCCAGGCGGGCGCCAGCCCGCACAGCGTCCCCGTTTCCTCTTTGGTGCAAAGGAGTCAAGCGCAGGCGATAGGATCAAGCAAAGGCATCCGTTTCGGTGCAACAAGACCAAGACCAGTCCAACGGTGGGAAGGAGGTCACCATGGATCCCAGAACGGCGTCACCTCAGGGCCTTTGGCAGGCGAAGACCAACTTTAGTCAGGATAAGTGTACCAGATGTTCCCCTTCAAATTGGCCAATTGTTGGCGCCCTTCCCGCTCAATAGGACTAGCCACCCCCAGGATAGGGCATCCAGAGACGAACCGGATAGAACATCCAGCAACTGGTAGAGGCAACCAGGCAACAAGTAGAGAGAGAGAGAGAGAAGGGCGATCGAACTCCCCCTAGCAGTTCATCCCCTCAGCCAAGAACAAGCCCTCGCGAGGCTGTTCTCCCTTGTACTGTTCTTCATCATCAGCCCAAGAGGCAATCCACCCACCACAAACTAGAGTAGGGTATTACACCACAATGGTGGCCCGAACTAGTATAAACTCTGTGTCTTTTGTGTTGTTCTGGCAGTAGTTAGCTCTTTGCGAGATGGAGAGGTAGAGGGCAAGATATCCGCACACACCCAGAGTTCGAACCTTAAGGGTCTGCCGGAACCCGTGATCCAACATTTGGCGCGCCAGGTAGGGGTGCGCCGGAATCTGTCTTCCGCCGCTCCGTTCTCCTCCGACCGTCACATCCATGTCCGACGCTCGTCGGGCCTGCGCTGAGCGCCGGGCCGCCATTGCTTCCCGCGTCGTTCAGACGGCCCCCGTCGGTGGGCGTCCTCGTCGTTCCCCGTCGCCCCCTGTCAACGCCGCCACCGGCCCGGCGGGGAACGAGCAGCAGGCATCTTCTCAGCACCCGTTCGTGCGGCGAGACGGCCGCAACGCTACTCCATCGCTCACCCCGGCAGGCTCTTCGTCCCACGCGCACCGTGCACCTTTGGAGGCTCGAGCTGCGCTCATCGCGGCAAACGAGCTCCTGCGCTACCGCCCCGTCGACGACGTCTACGAGGAGTGGCTCGACCGCGTCGCCGAGCTCGTACGCACCGCAGGGGGCTCTCCCGCGCCGTCCGCACCGCTGCGCCGCACTCCGCCCCGCGCGGGCAATGAAGTTCCGGGGGCATTCCAGCCGCCTCCCCTCCAAGAAGACGCCATGGCCCCGAGGCGCGCAGCCCTGGGGCGGAACCCGCTCCGTCAAGCGCCAGCCCAGCAAGAGCGAAGCTGCCAAGAAGTCCCGCGACCGCAAGAGGCCGCCCGAGCGCTCCCAGCTCCGATGCGCCGAGACCCTGCTCCAGCTCCGGCGCGTCAAGACCCCGCGCTGCTCCCCGCAGCAGCGCAAGGGGACCCACAAGGCCAAGCTCTCACTCAACCAAAACCTCCCGCGGTCACCGCAGGTTGCCGCGCCTACACCGCCGAGCTGCGCAACGTCGCATGGCCCAGCAAGTTCAAGCCGGATCTGCCTCCTCGCTACGATGGCACGACCGACCCCACAGAGTTCCTCCAGCTCTACGAGCTGGGAATCGAAGCTGCCAGCGGGGACGAAAAGGTCATGGCCAACTGGTTCCCCATGGCACTGAAGGAAGGTGCTCGCACTTGGCTCCTGAACCTGGCCCCAGGCACGATCTCCTCCTGGGACCAGATGCGTACTCGCTTCATCGCCAACTTCCAAGGTACCCGCGACCGGCCTCCCGCCGTGAGCGACATGCGCCGCATCAAGCAGCAACCTGGGGAGACCCTGCAAAAGTACATCCAGCGCTTCAACAGTGCGCGCCTCAAGATCCCCAGGGTGTCCGAGGAAGCCATCATTTCAGCCTTCTCTGATGGCGTGCGCGACGTCAAGATGAAGGAGGAGCTAGCGATGCACGAAGACCTCTGCACCTCCCTAGAGCTGTTTAACTTGGCGACCAAGTGCGCCAGGGCTGAGGAGGGGCGCCTCTCCCTCCTCGAGCTGCCTGCCGCAGACCCAGAAGAGAAGAAGCCCAAGGCCAAGGACGTGAAGCGCAAGGGGGCTGCCGTGCTCGCGGCAGAGCCGAACACCAAGCGGGGCAAGGATCTGCCCGAATCCTCCAGGGGCAGCCGGTACTGCGTGTACCATGACCTCCACACCCACAACACCAACGAATGCCAAGAGCTCCGCGCCGTGCGAGAAGGAAGAGTCGGCCGACGCCCTGACCGTGCTGACCGGGGCTACGGCCGAGGAGGAGGAAGGAACTCAGGGTGCTGGGAAGACCGCGGCCCACGCCAGGGCTGGCGTGACCAACCTCGCGAGGACCGCTGGCGTGACCAGCCTCGCGAGGGGGACTGGAGGGATCAGCCTCGCGAGGACCACCCTCATGGCAACCCAGGCCTGCCGCCGCTGCCGCCTCAGCCAAAAAGGAATGAAGACCGTCACCAAGACGAGGGGGCTGGGGGCTTCCAAGAGCCACGTGCAATCGCCTGCATCCTAGGCGGAGCTCAAGCCCCAGCCTCTCAGCGTATCTTCAAGCAGTTTGCCCACGAAGTGAATGCAGTTCTCCCCAAGCTCGAAGCAACGCGTCACCTCAGGTGGTCGCCTTGCGCCATCACGTTCAGCTCAGCAGACCAGCTCAAGTGCGCAGCCACAGCCGGAGTGCTCCCGATGCTCTGTTCCCCAATCATCATCAACGTTCTAGTCACCAGGACCCTCATCGACGGAGGGGCAGGGCTCAATGTCTTGTCCGTGGAAACGTTCAACAACCTCCAAGTGCCCTATGACCAGCTTCAGCCGACCAAGCCTTTCTCCGGAGTCACCGACGGTTCCACAGTCCCGATCGGGCAGGTCCGCCTCCCAGTCACCTTCGGGAACCGCAGCAACTACCGCACCGAGCTCATCGACTTCGACGTCGCTCACATCCGCCTGCCGTACAACGCCATCCTCGGGTATTGTCGGTGTACTAAAGTAGGGGTACCTTAGTATCCCGAACTTGTGCACGGGCAGCCGCAGCACCCCGCGGCAAGGCTTGCCAGGCGACCGCCAAGGTCCTCCGAAGTCCCTTTGGAGCCATCCAAGAACAAAGTATTTAAGCCAAGACACAAGGCCCCGGCAAGAGGAGCTTGCCGGGAAGGCCACTCGAAGCTCAAGACCCCGGCAAGAGGAGCTTGCCGGGAAGGCCAACCAAGGCACTTCAAGAAACTTGCCGCGACGCGCCACGCGTCCCGGCAAGGCCCGGTGAGCGACAAGCTCCCAGGCGCGACAAGACATCGACCGCGGCAAGGCACTTGCCACGGCAAGCCACTACTCCGCGGCCCGCGCTCCAGCTCATCCACCAACGTGTCGCTCTGGGGCCGTTCCAGGCGTACGTGGCGAGAAGCTGTGTAGCCAGGGGCATGCGGTGGCAAACGGCGCTGACAAGATAGCCATCGTGGCAAACGGTGGCGCCCCTGACGGCCACTTTTTGCACTGTTTGGGCGACACAGACGGGCATTTAATGCCCTTGTCCCCTGTCGTCAGGGTTAGGTATGATAACACTGTACAAGTAGCTGTACCCAACACAACGCTTTTCCATTTTTACCCTTGCCTACGTTGCCACCTGTCGGTGACCCCTTGAGCATATAAAAGGAGGCCCATGCGCAACGTAGAGAGGAGGAGGACACTCATGCTCGGTCTCGCCAGCAGCTTGTGTGTACTGTAGCACTCAGCGCTCCCGAGCAAGAACACAATACAATCCACAATGCAGCAGTAGGGTTTTACGCATCCATGCGGCCCGAAGCTGGGTAAACCCCTCGTGTTCCTCGCCTCGATCCGCTCTTCGTGCGACCTCCGCCCCCCGCCGAACCGAAAAGGGGCTCCGTCCCCATAGGTGCTCGTGGAGGCAGTTTCCCCCGACATCTTTGGCGCGCCAGGTAGGGGGCGTCGAGGTTGTGTGAACCTGATCCAGCGTTCGCACGAGCTAGACCGTCATCATCATCATCGACACGCCGCCGAAGAAGAAGGCTTCGGAGGCGGCTGATCCGTCCGCGTCAAACCCGCCACCGCCGGAGCCAGCGGCTGGTGGGGTAGGCGCCGTCGGAGGAACGGGCGTCGGCGAGGAAGCTCACAATGCCGCGGCGTCCGAGCACGCATCGCGCCCATCTCAGGAGGCGCGGGGCCGGCAGCGCCATGGTACCCACAGTACCATACGCTCGCTGGACCCAGAACAAGCTGACGGATCTCGGGATGCTCAAGGCAAGCGCACGCACCAACATGCTGGCGCGAGCGAGGCACGGTCGCCTGGACGGGGTACTGCTCCTTCTAACATAGTTAGAAGTCCGAGCATATCCCGCTCCTCGCACCGTTCGCCGCTGTTACCCGCCACTCCAGCAGAAGCTTTGGCTCGAGCTCAGTTGCTCCTAGATTTCCCTCCAACGCCGGACAAGATCGACGATTGGAGGGCCACCATTCAGAGCCTCATCGGCTTCGCCAACGGCGACACTCCACGGCAACCGTCTACATCGCAACCGCGGCAAGCCAGCCAGACGCGAGCCGATGGCGACAAGACCGGTGGAGGTGCGACCACCGTCCACTGTCCGCCCCCAAGGCCAAGATCGCCGACTCGCCGGGTCCACCACGACGGCAACTCCACTGCTTCATCAGACCCGCGAGCTCGTCGCGATCAGCGCCACGTTCTTCACGAACGGCAGCAAGAGGACGCTCGAACACGCATCGAGCGCCGGAGAGAAGCGCGGCGTCAGTCAGACCAGCACGCTGGGCCCACTGTCGACATGCATGCGCTAGGGGAACCAGGCGAACTGCCCTACGTGGTAGGTTGCCCTGCGTTTACCCCTGAGCTGTGGCAAGTCTAGTGGCCCAGTACGAAGAACTTCAAGCCAGACGTACCAGAGAAGTACGACGACAAGCTGCATCCGTCGGAGTTCCTCAGCATCTACACCATCACGGTGCAAGCTGCCGGGGGGCGAGACGACAAGATCCTTGCCAACTACTTCCCGCTGGTGCTCAAGCCCAACGTCAGGTCCTGGCTCATGCACTTGCCGGACAACTCCATGTCTTCCTGGGCAGACCTGTGCCATCAGTTTGTCGGCGCCTTCACAGGCGGCCACAAACCTCATGGCCAGGAGAGCGATCTTCATCTGCTCGCCCAGAAGGAAGGAGAGCCTCTGCGCAAGTACATCCAGAGATTCAGCTAGGTGCAACGCAACATCCCAGATGTCCACCCCGCCGCGGTTATCAACGCGTTCCATCAGAACGTGCGTAACCACAGGATGCGGGAGGAGATGGCGATGTGCAAGATCAGAGATGTCAGTGAGCTGTATGCCCTGGCCGACAAGTGTGCACATGCTGAAGAAGGGAGGAGACTCCCCGGAGAGAACACAGGAGTAGAAGGATCTGACAGCGACGATGCCGCCCTGGCAAATAAGAGCCGGCGGCGGAACAACAAAAGGAAGAAAAACAAAGAGGTGTTAGTTGTTGAGCAGTCCGGCAGCGAAGGTGGCGCCAAGCAAGCCAAGGCTGGTGGCTCCGGCAAGGAGGTTGCCACATGCACCAACTGCCAAGCTGTTGCGGCCGCCGACAAGCAGGACGGCACCAACAAACAGTATTGCAAGATCCACCACACCAAGGGCCATGACCTCCAGAGCTGTAAGAAGGTCGAGCAGCTCGTTGAGCTGCAAAAGGCCGAGTACGAGCGACGCGATAAGGAGAAAGCCCAAGGAGGTGCTGGAGGATCTGGCACGAAGCGCCCGGCCCGGGGAGGACGCCGCGGCAAGGAAAAGCAGCGGCAAGGAGACAGACCTCCCCGCGGCCGCGACAATGAAGATGACGACGACGACGAAGACATGGATGATGACGAGACCAGTGAGCAGGAGTTTCAGAAAGCCACAGAAGTCTTGTGCATTGACGGTGGTGCTTCTCTGCATACTTCGCACCGCCAACTCAAGCAGTGGGTGCGGGAAGTCAATGCGGCAGAACCACCCGTCGAGTCGCGCAAGATTCTGAAATGGTCCAGCACGCCTATCATCTTTGATATTGGGGACCACCCTGATCGCACAACTGCGGTCGGGTGCTTGCCGATGTTGGTTTCACCAACTATCCGCAACCTCAAGGTCACTAAGATGCTAGTTGACGGCGGGGCCGGCTTGAACCTGATCTCCTCCGCTGTGCTTTTTAGGAAACTCCAAGTCCCCGACAGCGAGCTCGAAGAGACCGGCACATTCCAAGGAATAACCCGGGAAGGAGCAAGCAGAAGGGGAAGATCATGTTGCCGGTGACGTTTGGCAGCGAGTTGAACTTCAGGACTGAGAGGATCACCTTTGACGTCGCCGATTTCCATTGCCTTATAATGGAATTCTCGGCCGTCCAGCGCTCGCCAAGTTCATGGCGGCCTCTCACTACGCGTACAACATGCTCAAGATGCCAGGCCCGATAAGTGTCATCTCTGTCCCTGGCGACAAGAAGGATGCCCTTATCTGTGCCGACAAGATCTACCGGGAAGCAGCAGCCGCAACGGATCGCGAGACACTTGCCGCTGAAGCTCCCGGGGGGAAGAAGAAGACCAAGTCCGGCAAGAGCTCTGATGCCCACTCCGGCAAGCGCACCTCTTTGGAGTGCTGCGCTACCGTCGAGGACGCACCATCGAGCTCCACCGGCAAGTGCAAGAAGACGATGGAAGCTCCGCGAGCAACCAAGAAGGTGTCCGCCAAGGAGGACGGCACTGGTGGTACCTTCACCATCAGTGCCACTCTCGACCCTAAATAGGAAAGCGCGCTTGTTGCTTTCCTGCGGGCGAATGTCGATGTGTTTGCATGGCAACCGTCAGACATCCCCGGTGTTCCCAGGAAAGTAATTGAGCACCACCTTGTCGTCTTTCCTCACGCGTGGCCCGTCAAGCAGAAAGTCAGGAAGCAAGCAGTGGAGCGCCAAGGATTCATCGCAGAAGAGATCAAGAAGTTGGAAGCAGCAGGCCTTGTCAGAGGAGTGCTCCATCCTACGTGGTTGGCCAATCCTGTAGTCGTGCGCAAGGCAAACGGGAAACGGAGGCTTTGCATCGACTTTACTGATGTTAACAAAGCTTGTCCCAAAGATCCATTTCCCTTGCCGCGCATCGACCAGATTGTTGACTCCATGGCCGGATGTGACCTGCTTTCATTTCTGGATGCATACTCAGGGTACCATCAGATCTTCATGGCAGAAGAGGATGAGGAGAAAACCGCATTTATCACTCCATGTGGCACGTATTGTTTCATACAGATGCCTTTTGGTTTGAAGAATGCTGGTTTAACATTTGCAAGGGTAGTCCATACCGCTTTTGAGCCACAAATACAAAGGAATGTGGAAGCCTACATGGATGATATAGTGGTCAAGAGCAAGGACACGTCAACTCTGATTCAAGATCTAGAAGAGACTTTTGCAAATCTGCGCAAGATCAGCCTCAAGCTCAACCCCGAGAAGTGTGTGTTTGGAGTCCCTTCCGGCAAGCTTCTCGGGTTCTTCATGTCTCAGCAAGGGATCGAGGCCAACCCCGACAAGATCAAGGCCATCGAGCAGATCGAAGCACCAAAGCGCGTCAAGGATGTACGAAAACTTGCCGGTTGCGTGGCAGCTCTCAGCAGGTTTATCTCCAAGTCTGCTGAGCGCGCCCTGCCGTTTTTCAAAATCTTGAAAAAGGCAGGTCCAATGAAATGGACTCCGGAAGCGGAGGCTGCGCTGCAGGACTTGAAGAGATACCTGTCCTCCACTCCAATACTTGTCGCACCTAAGCCACAAGAGAAGTTGCTGCTGTATCTGGCGGCAACCAATCAAGTGGTTATCGCTGCGTTAGTAGCGGAGAGGGAGGCAGATGATGAGCCAACAACCACGGCAAGCACATCCGGCAACAAGCAGGGGGCTTCCCTGACAAGCTCTGGTCCCGACAAGGATGGATCTGCGCAGGCGCAAGAGGAGATGCAGAAGAAGAAAATGGTGCAGCGCCCAGTTTACTTTGTCAGCTCCCTTCTGCAGGGGGCTAGGTCAAGGTACTCTGGTGTGCAGAAATTGCTTTTCGGCCTTCTCATGGCCTCGAGAAAGCTGCGTCATTACTTCCAAGCACATGAGATCACAGTTGTCACTCGCTTTCCGCTGAAGAGGATACTGCAGAATCCGGAAGCAATAGGCAGGATTCTTGAGTGGGCACTGGAACTGTCAAGCTTTGGCCTCAAGTTTGAGAGCACTTCAACTATCCAAAGCAGAGCATTGGCGGAGTTCATAGCAGAGTGGACGCCAACACCAGATGAAGAAATTCCAGAAACAAGCATCCCCGTCAAGGAAGCAAGCAAGGAGTGGCTTATGTACTTTGATGGTGCCTTCTCGCTGCAAGGCGCTGGTGCTGGCGTGCTGCTTGTCGCACCCACCGGAGAGCACCTCAAGTACGTAGTCCAGATGCACTTTCCCAAGGAGCAAGCAACAAACAATACTGTAGAGTATGAAGGTTTGCTTGCCGGTCTCAGGATCGCGACAGACCTTGGGATCAAGAAGCTCATTATCAGGGGTGACTCGCAGCTCGTCGTCCGCCAAGTGAACAAGAATTACCAGAGTCCGTTGATGGAAGCTTACGTTGATGAAGTGAGAAAGCTAGAAGAGCACTTTGTCGGCCTACATATGGAACACGTTCCAAGAGCTCAGAACGACATTGCTGATGGCCTGTCTAAGTGCGCAGCACTTAAGTTACCTGTGGAACCAGGGATCTTTGTGCTCAAGCTGACTCAACCATCCGTTACACCATCAACTGGACAGAGCAAGAAGAGGAAGTTGATTTCTGGTGACTATCTTCCGGCAGAGCTTCCCGAAGCCGCCGCCAAGAAGGTCCCCAAGACCAACACCAAGAGTGCTGAGGAGCAGTCTGCTCCGGCAAACCCCAGGGTTTGTTCCGTTGTAGCAGGCTCTCCCGACAAGTTTTGCTCCGGCAAGCTTGCCGGGGAACATCAAGCTCCGGCTGAGCCGCAGGTTCTCGCCGTGGAAGCGGATGTTCCCGCAGCAGCAGATACGCCTTTGGTCCTTGTTGTTGAGCCGCAAGCTCCAGCATGGGCACATCAAATTATCCGTTTCCTTCAGACAGGAGAACTTCCCGAAGAGCAAGAAGAAGCGGAAAGAGTAGCCCGGCAGTCAAGTATGTACAAGTTTGTCGACAACACACTGTACAGAAGAAGACTCAACGGTGTGAAATTGAAGTGTATTCCCCGGGAAGATGGACAAAAGCTGTTGGCAGAGATACATGGAGGCATATGTGGTCACCACATTGGCGCAAGAGCACTTGCCGGCAAAGCTTTCCGGCAAGGTTTCTTCTGGCCGACAGCCCTCCAGGATGCAACTGCACAAGTAACCAAGTGTGAAGCATGCCAGTTCCATTCCAAGCAGATACACCAGCTAGATCAAGCTCTCCAGACGATCCCTTTATCCTGGCCATTTTTCGGTCTGGGGGCTCGACATCCTCGGCCCCTTCCCCCGAGCTGTCGGGGGCTTTGAGTTCTTGTATGTTGCAATCGACAAGTTCACAAAGTGGCCGGAAGTGGAAGCAGTGAGGAAGGTGACAACATAGTCAGCAGTCAAGTTCTTCAGGCCGATTGTTTGCCGCTTCGGGATCCCTAACAGGATCATCACCGACAACGGTACGCAATTTACAAGCCGCACCTTCATGCAGTACGTCCAAGATCTTGGCGCCAAGGTCTGCTTCGCTTCTGTTGCTCACCCCAGAAGCAACGGTCAAGCGGAGAGGGCAAATGCTAAAGTGCTGCGTGGGCTCAAGACCAGGACTTTCGACAGGCTGCACAAGTGCGGAAGAAACTGGATAGAGGAGCTGCCGGTGGTTCTTTGGTCGATCAGACCAAATCGAGCCACTGGCCAGACACCCTTTGCTCTAGTCTATGGAGCAGAAGCAGTTACCCCCACAGAACTCGTATACGGGTCACCTCGAGTGCTCGCTTATGATGAGCTTGAGCAAGAGCAGCTGCGGCAAGAGGACGCGCTGCTCCTTGAGGAAGATCGTCTTCAGGCCGCTGTGCGAGCTGCTTGCTACCAGCAAGCTTTGCGCCGCTACCATAGCCGCAAAGTCAATGCCAGAAGTCTCGAGGAAGGCAACCTTGTTCTTCGGCGCGTTTAGTCCGCCAAGAATTCCAACAAGTTGACACCGAAGTGGGAAGGCCCTTACCGGGTGAAACGAGTCACTAGGCCTGGCGCTGTCCGCCTTGAGACCGAAGATGGCATTCCGGTGAGCAACTCCTGGAACATCGAGCATCTTCGTAAGTTTTACCCGTAAGGCGCGGTTGTCGGACCCTGTTCCGGCAACCACCCTTTTGTACAAGTCTTGCCGCTGTTGCACGTAATCCTTTGTACAAAGCCAGGCGTAGACCCTGAGCATAAATGAAGCGCTGGCGCCCTAAGTTTTAGCATGCATGCTGAGTTGAGTCTCGTCCTTGGTTAGGGTTGATAGTGCTTAGCAGCAGCTAACCCCTAGCTTAGAGGTCGGGTGTGCGTCCTTTTGTTGTTCTTTCATTTCCCTTGGTTCGCAGGGCTCGGACCACCAGAGGACGAAAAAGAGAAGAAGGACGGACCAGCATCTGGACCCCGGCAAGCCAGTGTTGCCGGGGGCTGCAAGTACAAAGATTCGTCCGCGGCAAGCCAGAGTTGCCGGGGGCTGCAGTCTCAGATAAGTTTTTCATCCCTGATCGTGCATTCTCTTATGGTCTGAGGTATGCGAAACCTTGTTTCTTCCTAAAAGCTACCGTGCTCCCATAACTCTAGGCCCTCGGGCTCGCTCCTGGGGCCTGGTTTGGTCGTAGTCGCGGCAGCAAAGGGACGAAACGAGGAGCCCGAACCCGCCTCATCCCTGCCTCCGCCAAGAGCGTGAGAAAGGTCGAGCAACGTGGGAAGACGGCAGGGCCTGCTGCCGGGAAAAGAAGTGTCTATCTTAAGGATATCAAGGATTTGCTCCTTGACGTGGGTTCCACCCGCGAGACAAGTGACCCGGCAAGCATCCCCTTTTCATTAAAAAAACATTCCACTCAGGTACAGTCCATAGAGAATGAAAAACATGAATAATGGGATTACAAGTTTTAAATGCAGCTAAGGCCCGAGGGCTTACAAATTAAAAAGATAAGGTACCCGTAATCCCTTTCCTGTCCCTATCTTCAGGAGGTAGGACAAGGAGGCGAAAAGAGCAAAAGGAGCGCCTATGCGAGCTACAGGTGGCAAAAGACACCAAGAGGACATCTCGGTGGTCATCCAAAGGCTGGATGGTGATGGCGGCGCCGGAAGCAGGGCTCGAAAACGAGGCGTCAGGACGTCAGCACGCTGTCGAGGGCGTCGTGCCCCCGTACTCCGAGTTGACGGCCTTGCCGCCCGCCCTCTTCCTCTTCCGCAGCCTCCCTACGCCAGCCGCCAAGGAGACGACCCCGAGAAGCTCAAGGAGCCGGCGATGCGGATGATGGGGTCGCTGGTGCCACACGGAGCGGCGCCCGACACCTAGTCGGACACGTCATCCTGCCGCCCGCCACCCTCGTCGTCGCTGTCGCTCTCCTCCTCGTCACTCTCGCTCGAGGAGGAGTCTTCGCTATCGGAGGAGCTATCCACGCAGCACCTGGCCCGGGTTCCGAAGCACCCGAAGACCTTGACGGAGAGGAGATTGCCCTCCATCAGCTTAAAATGGAGGGTGAACCCCTCCATCAGGCTTTGGATACGGGCGGATGTCTTCCACCCTCGACCAAGATACATCACATTAGGGGCTGGGAATTCAACGCGGACTCGCATGCCGCTGATTCCACAGCCCCTCATGTGCAACCTCAGGGTCTCGGGCGGGTCCAACTCCATCTCACGCGCAAATGGAGCCGGGAGTCGGAGGCGACGACGAGGCGCCCGGCGCAGCCTGACGAAGAACTCGCAAGGGTCGTCCCCAATGTGGACCGCCGTGGGAAGAGGAACCGCTGGCGGAGGCGAAGCCGGCGCGCCGCCCCGTCCACCTCTTCCCCGAGCGCCTCGGCCCCGTCCTCGACCTCGCCCACGACCTCGCCCCCTCCCTCTTCCCCTTATGGTTGGCTCTGCCGCCGCGGGTGTGGGAGAGGGAGGGACGCGTTGCCTAGCGGCGACCCTCGCCGCCACCGTTGAAGGACCAGGGTTCCCTTTCTCCATGGCGAATGGGAGAGAGGGAGTAGAAGCTGAAGGAAAGAGGAGATGAAAGAATGCGGGTTTCCGTCGCCCCCCTCCCGCTCCTTATAAAGGAGCAGGGTGGGGGCTCGGCCGCCCCGCTCAGCCAATCAAGACACAGGAAGAGCAGGGGACTGTGACCGACCTGCTGCCTTGAGCCACGACGACCCGTTTCCTTCCTCCCCCGTTCGTGACCCCAAGCGCATGGGAGCCACACGGCAGGCGCGCAGAGCCAAGACGACGGATAAGGCGACCTCTCCCCCACCCCGTGATCATGGGGAGTGGACGCCTCGAAAACCGCGCGTCGGCCCCGTCCAGTAAATGAACCACGCCTCCACGCCTCCCTCCGTTTATGGGGAAGGCACGAACCGCCCCCTTTACTACGACATGACACATGCATGCGGGACTCGGCCCCGCGCACGCCACCCACGTCACGCTCGTCTCTCCCCACGACGCCGCAATTGATGCGTGCCGTTCGGGGAAGGCGTGGTGGATGCAGAGTAAGATACAACGTGACCCAGGCCGCGCGTGCCCGTGCCCTGTTTTGGGCCTGGCCCAACAGCGCTCGGCACTGTGTATGGCCCAGGCCCGGGGGCTCCTATCGGTGTACTAAAGTAGGGGTACCTTAGTATCCCGAACTTGTGCACGGGCAGCCGCAACACCCCGCGGCAAGGCTTGCCAGGCGATCGCCAAGGTCCTCCAAAGTCCCTTTGGAGCCATTCAAGAACAAAGTATTTAAGCCAAGACACAAGGCCCCGGCAAGAGGAGCTTGCCGGGAAGGCCACTCGAAACTCAAGACCCCGGCAAGAGAAGCTTGCCGGGAAGGCCAACCAAGGCACTTCAAGAACCTTGCCGCGACGCGCCACGCGTCCCGGCAAGGCCCGGTGAGCGACGAGCTCCCAGGCGCGACAAGACATCGACCGCGGCAAGGCACTTGCCACGGCAAGCCACTACTTCGCGGCCCGCGCTCCAGCTCATCCACCAACGTGTCGCTCTGGGGCCATTCCAGGCGTACGTGGCGAGAAGCTGTGCAGCCAGGGGCATGCGGTGGCAAACGGCGCTGACAAGATAGCCATCGTGGCAAATGGTGGCGCCCCTGACGGCCACTTTTTGCATTGTTTGGGCGACACAGACGAGCATTTAATGCCCTTGTCCCCTGCCGTCAGGGTTAGGTATGATAACACTGTACAAGTAGCTGTACCCAACACATCGCTTTTCCATTTTTACCCTTGCCTACGTTGCCACCTGTCGGTGACCCCTTGAGCATATAAAAGGAGGCCCATGCGCAACGTAGAGAGGAGGAGGACACTCACGCTCGGTCTCGCCAGCAGCTTGTGTGTACTGTAGCACTCAGCGCTCCCGAGCAAGAACACAATACAATCCACAAAGCAGCAGTAGATCTTTACGCATCCGTGCGGCCCGAAGCTGGGTAAACCCCTCGTGTGCCTCGCCTCGATCCACTCTTCGTGCAACCTCCGCCCCCCGCCGAACCGAAAAGGGGCTCCGTCCCCATAGGTGCTCGTGGAGGCAGCGAACTGCCACCCACGTCACGCTCGTCTCTCCCCATGACGCTGCAATTGACGCGTGCCATTCGGGGAAGTCGTGGTGGATGCAGAGTAAGATACAATGTGACCCAGGCCGCGCGTGCCCGTGCCCTGTTTTGGGCCTGGCCCAACAACGCTCGGCACCGTGTATGGCCCAGGCCCGGGGGCTCCTGTCGGTGTACTAAAGTAGGGGTACCTTAGTATCCCGAACTTGTGCACGGGCAGCCGCAGCACCCCGCAGCAAGGCTTGCCAGGCGACCGCCAAGGTCCTCCGAAGTCCCTTTGGATCCATTCAAGAACAAAGTATTTAAGCCAAGACACAAGGCCCCGGCAAGAGGAGCTTGCCGGGAAGGCCACTCGAAGCTCAAGATCCCGGCAAGAGGAGCTTGCCGGGAAGGCCAACCAAGGCACTCCAAGAAACTTGCCGCGACGCGCCACGCATCCCGGCAAGGCCCGGTGAGCGACAAGCTCCCAGGCGCGACAAGACATCGACCACGGCAAGGCACTTGCCGTGGCAAGCCACTACTCCGTTGCCCGCGCTCCAGCTCATCCACCAACGTGTCGCTCTGGGGCCGTCCCAGGCGTACGTGGCGAGAAGCTGTGCAGCCAGGGGCATGCGGTGGCAAACGGCGCTGACAAGATAGCCATCGTGGCAAACGGTGGCACCCCTGACGGCCACTTTTTGCATTGTTTGGGCGACACAGATGGGCATTTAATGCCCTTGTCCCCTGCCGTCAGGGTTAGGTATGATAACACTGTACAAGTAGCTATACCCAACACAACGCTTTTCCATTTTTACCCTTGCCTACGTTGCCACCTGTCGGTGACCCCTTGAGCATATAAAAGGAGGCCCATGCGCAACATAGAGACGAGGAGGACACTCACGCTCGGTCTCGCCAGCAGCTTGTGTGTACTGTAGCACTCAGCGCTCCCAATCAAGAACACAATACAATCCACAAAGCAGCAGTATAGTTTTACGCATCCGTGCGGCCCGAAGCTGGGTAAACCCCTCGTGTGCCTCGCCTCGATCCGCTCTTCGTGCAACCTCCGCACCCCGCCGAACCGAAAAGGGGCTCCGTCCCCATAGGTGCTCGTGGAGGCAGCGAACTGCCACCCACGTCACGCTCGTCTCTCCCTATGACGCCGCAATTGACGCGTGCCATTCGGGGAAGGCGTGGTGGATGCAGAGTAAGATACAACGTGACCCAGGCCGCGCGTGCCCGTGCCCTGTTTTGGGCCTGGCCCAACAGCGCTCGGCACCGTGTATGGCCCAGGCCCGGGGGCTCCTGTCGGTGTACTAAAGTAGGGGTACCTTAGTATCCCGAACTTGTGCACGGGCAGCCGCAGCACCCCGCGGCAAGGCTTGCCAGGCGACCGCCAAGGTCCTCCGAAGTCCCTTTGGAGCCATTCAAGAACAAAGTATTTAAGCCAAGACACAAGGCCCCGGCAAGAGGAGCTTGCCGGGAAGGCCACTCGAAGCTCAAGATCCCGGCAAGAGGAGCTTGCCGGGAAGGCCAACCAAGGCACTCAAAGAAACTTGCCGCGACGCGCCACGCGTCCCGGCAAGGCCCGGTGAGCGACAAGCTCCCAGGCGCGACAAGACATCGACCGCGGCAAGGTACTTGCCGCGGCAAGCCACTACTCCGCTGCCCGCGCTCCAGCTCATCCACCAACGTGTCGCTCTGGGGCCGTTCCAGGCGTCCGTGGCGAGAAGCTGTGCAGCCAGGGGCATGCGGTGGCAAACAACGCTGACAAGATAGCCATCGTGGCAAACGGTGGCACCCCTGACGGCCACTTTTTGCACTGTTTGGGCGACACAGACGGGCATTTAATGCCCTTGTCCCCTGCCGTCAGGGTTAGGTATGATAACACTGTACAAGTAGCTGTACCCAACATAGCGCTTTTCTATTTTTACCCTTGCCTACGTTGCCACCTGTCGGTGACCCCTTGAGCATATAAAAGGAGGCCCATGCGCAACGTAGAGAGGAGGAGGACACTCACGCTCGGTCTCGCCAGCAGCTTGTGTGTACTGTAGCACTCAGCGCTCCCGAGCAAGAACACAATACAATCCACAAAGCAGCAGTAGGGTTTTACGCATCCGTGCGGCCCAAAGCTGGGTAAACCCCTCGTGTGCCTCGCCTCGATCAGCTCTTCGTGCAACCTCCGCCCCCCGCCGAACCGAAAAGGGGCTCCGTCCCCATAGGTGCTCGTGGAGGCAGCGAACTGCCACCCACGTCACGCTCGTCTCTCCCCACGATGACGCAATTGACGCGTGCCGTTCGGGGAAGGCGTGGTGGATGCAGAGTAAGATACAACGTGACCCAGGCCGCGCGTGCCCATGCCCTGTTTTGGGCCTGGCCCAACAGCGCTCGGCACCGTGTATGGCCCAGGCCCGGAGGCTCCTGTCGGTGTACTAAAGTAGGGGTACCTTAGTATCCCGAACTTGTGCACGGGCAGCCGCAGCACCCCACGGCAAGGCTTGCCAGGCGACCGCCAAGGTCCTCCGAAGTCCCTTTGGAGCCATTCAAGAACAAAGTATTTAAGCCAAGACACAAGGCCCCGGCAAGAGGAGCTTGCCGGGAAGGCCACTCGAAGCTCAAGACCCCGGCCAGAGGAGCTTGCCGGGAAGGCCAACCAAGGCACTTCAAGAAACTTGCCGCGACGCGCCACGCGTCCCGACAAGGCCCGGTGAGCGACAAGCTCCCAGGCGCGACAAGACATCGACCGCGGCAAGGCACCTGCCGCGGCAAGCCACTACTCCGCGGTCCGCGCTCCAGCTCATCCACCAATGTGTCGCTCTGGGCCGTTCCAGGCGTACATGGCGAGAAGCTGTGCAGCCAGGGGCATGCGGTGGCAAACGGCGCTGACAAGATAGCCATCGTGGCAAACGGTGGCGCCCCTGACGACCACTTTTTGCACTGTTTGGGCGACACAGACGGGCATTTAATGCCCTTGTCCCCTGCCGTCAGGGTTAGGTATGATAACACTGTACAAGTAGCTGTACCCAACACAGCGCTTTTCCATTTTTACCCTTGCCTACGTTGCCGCCTGTCGGTGACCCCTTGAGCATATAAAAGGAGGCCCATGCGCAACATAGAGAGGAGGAGGACACTCACGCTCGGTCTCGCCAGCAGCTTGTGTGTACTGTAGCACTCAGCGCTCCCAATCAAGAACACAATACAATCCACAAAGCAGCAGTATAGTTTTACGCATCCGTGCGGCCCGAAGCTGGGTAAACCCCTCGTGTGGCTCGCCTCGATCCGCTCTTCGTGCGACCTCCGCCCCCCGCCAAACCGAAAAGGGGCTCCGTCCCCATAGGTGCTCGTGGAGGCAGTTTCCCCCGACAGGTATCCAGCGCTAGCCAAGTTCATGGCCGTGACTCACCACGGCTACAACGTCCTCAAGATGCCAGGAAGTGGTGGCGTCATCACGGTGCCCTATGAAGAGAAGGATGCAGTGTGTTCCCTAGAGCGAGCCTTTCAGGCCGCGTCACTAGAAGACCCAGATCGCGGAAGCAGGAGGCTTCCTGAGACCACCCCCAAGAAGAAGAAGACGTCGTCAAGCTCGGCCCCTCAGGAGGCAGGCCCCTCAGGGCCCGTGTCTGCTCAGGGGGACCCTCCCTCCATCGCATAGGAAAGCGCGCCCGGCGCCCTCCTCAGGCAAGGCTCAGGGGCTCTCACCTGGAGGGCCACCGACCTTGCCAGGATCACGAGGGAGGCACTTGGGTACCACTTGGAGACGTGCTTCGAAGCGCGTTTCCCTCGAAGAGGAGCCAAGAAAGGAAGGCCAGACCAGCAAGAGTTTGTTAGCAAGGCCATTCAAGAACTACAGGAGGCAAGGATCATCAGATGTTGCCGCCGCCCACCAGCTGTGGCTCCCCATCCAGGCGAGGATGGTGGGCTGCGCGTCTGCATCGACATACTAGGGCTCAACCAGATCGCCACGACGGAGCGCCTCTGGCCCTCCCAAGTGGGGCGCTGCGCAGGACCGCCCCACAACAATGTTCGCATGCCTTACGGCCTGCCGAGCGTGGCTGCGGCGTACCAGCGCCTCATGAGGAGCATCTTGGAGGCGCAAGAAGACAGGCGCTCTACGCCTCTGGCGGAGATGGGGACAGCTCACGAGGAGCCACCAGTGCCTCCGGAGCCTCCCGAGGCCCCCGGGCCTGGGGGCTCGTGAGGATCGGCTTCCGCAGCCCACCGAGTCTGCTACACCAACGCCACTTCGTCGACGACATCTTCAGGTGACATCTTTCGAGTTTCATTCCCAGCTGGGAGCGCCCTCCCAGGGTTGCGTCACTCCCAGGCCGCCTGGGTCCGTCCCTGTGGCATGTATCCCTTTTCATTTCTTTAGTCGTTAGCTCGCTCTGCTGGGGGCGCCCCACGGGCTACATCATCCCCAAGCCGCTCGGGCTAGGCCCAGCGGCGTGTATCCTTTTTGCGTTTATTTCCAACTATGCATTCGCCTATCATGCTTGATTACGTGATGCCTGTCCACGGCCCTCTTCTTCTCGATGTCGACCACTTGCACGTTAAAGGGTGGGGGGGGGCGCCTGAGCATCGCGACTCAAGGCTCTTACTGGCTCTCCAGCCCTCACCCTCTTGTTTTGTCCACGGCAAAGCGACCTGGCATACCAGCGACGGCTGAGACAAGCTCGAGGGCCGGGACCCGAGGACGTAGAGTGCCGGCATCTAAACAAACTCTGCAGGGACACATTTAAGGATACGGCCCAGTGCCAGGCGCAACCCGCCTAGAGGTAGGGCCTCGTGAGTCCCGTGCTGGCTCACGGGTGCCCAGGCACACCTCACCCGCTCCAACTAGCAAGCTCTTGAGCGGCTAACAATCAACTGCTGGTTGCCACCGCAGCCCAGTCTTGTCCAGAAAGGGAGCTGCGCTAGCCAAGGCCCTCACGCCGTTCCCTTCACCCTTGCCCGCGCAAACCGCTTGCACATTAAAGGGGGGGGGGTGCTTGAGCATCGCGACTCAGGGCTCCTACTGGCTCTCCAGCCCTCACCCTCTGGCCTTGACCACGGCATCGTGACCTGGCATACCAGCGACGACTGAGACAAGCTCGAGGGCCGGGACCCGAGGACGTAGAGCAGAAAGGGGAGCAAAGGCGGGGGAGAAGGGGCACGCGAGGACCTTGGCCGGTGACTTCGCTCAAGCTACCCCCCGGACCCGACGACGCGCTGGGGATGATCCCTGATCCTCAAAGATAAGTCATCATCTGGAACATTGACTACCACCGCACTACCCCCGTACCTAAAGAGACTCCGTGCTAGTGAAGTGGCTTCCCTTTCTCACCAAGCGACGGCTGCTTGGGAGCCAAAGGGGACCTCCTGAGCATCGTGACTCAGGGGCTCTTACCGGACCTCAGGTCGCTCACCTCCTGGCCTTGACCACGACATCGCGACCTGGCATACCAGCGACGGCTGACGCCGCCTTGGGACTGGGACCTGTCGACGCAGAGCACCAAGCCCTCGCGAGGTGTGAAAGGGGGAACCAAACTATGACGGAATTTGCGATTCGCACAGAACCATAGCAAGGGTTACATAATAATAATAGGGATTACAACCGCCTTACAAGCCCCTATGGGGCGCCATGTGATTCCTCGCAGGGAACGGATCCTAAAGGATGCTAATTACACGCGCCCTGGCAAAAGATGCCATCATCAATAGTGGGCCGACAAGCACTGACGCCAACCCCATCCAGATCAGGGCCGACGGCGACCAAGTGAGCCTGCCCTCCTCCGGGAGCGGTGTTGGCTCGCAGGCTCGTAGCTGTCATCGCTCGTCTCCGGAGTCGCGAAGACTTCGCTGGAGTCGCTGGATCCTCTGGTGCTCCCGCCGTTTGTGGAGCTGTCCGGGGAGCGGCCTGCGGGTCCAGCCCCCGCCGCGGCAGGGTCCTGGGTGCCTCCCCTGGGGCAGCACTCCAGCCGGCGCCCAATCGCGTCAAAGATCTTGAAGAACATCACCGAAGCGCCGTCATACTCCAGGTGGATCGTGAGGGCACCCCTCGTTCTGCAGCCCCGAGCGATTTCACCCCAGCCGCGAGTCATGAAGACCTCGCCCGAGGCAGTGATCGCGACCTCTGCCTCGGTCGCAGGAGTGCTGCAGTCGGCGTGCTGCAGCCACAGCTCTAGGAGTCTCCCCTGCCGGAAGACAGAGGCGAAGAAGGGGGGAAGGTGAATCCAGGTCCGAGGAGGCATAGCGGCGTGGAGCACAAGCTCGCGGGAGGAGCCTTGGGCGTGGACCCCAGGAGGGACGACCAGCACCTTCGTGACCCGCCTGCGCCGACGACAGCGCTGGCCGCGGGAGCCAGCACCGTCTCCCTCAAGGTTCGCAGCATGCAGAGGAAGCGGGAACCCCGGCGGAGGCCGCTCGTACCAATGCCTCGGCGCAACCTGACAGCGCCCCTCATCGCGGCCACGGGGCGCAGGTCGCTTCTTCGGTGGGAGAGGGTCTGGCCCCTCTCGGGGAGCCTTTCCTTTCTCCGCCGCAGAGAACCAGCGAATTGGAGCCATAACGCCAAGATGGAGCAAGAACTGAGGCAGAGGAGGAAGCAAGGAGAGATGGACTGGACGGGCACGCCCGGTGCCGTACATATAGCCGGCGAAGGCCAACCGTCGGCCTCCACGATCGCAGGTAATCATGACACGATTTGCATGCAGGGACTTGTCAAATCCACGCGGTCACCAAGGTGTCGTGGGGAAGTGGAGACGCCCACGTCCAATCAACCGCCACGCGGCGCCCAAGGCCGCAGGCTGTTAGGGCCCGCGGCGCTTCGCCTTTGCCCTTTCACCTCTCGGCACAGCCAAGTCCGTTCACGCCTTGGGCCCGGGGGCTACTGTCGGCGTTCTGGGAACGGGGGTCCCCAGACTTGCTTGCCTGCGGCCTGCGGCGTGGCTCCAATGGGGGCCCAGCGAGGCCCAGCTTCATCAACACAAGACTCAAGACCCTTGCGAGGGGCCAAGCCTCGCGAGGCGGACGACACAACGCTTCCTCAAGCACGGCCTCCTCAGGCTGGCTCGCGAGGAGGCGGAGAGATCAAGGTGGGGTACCTCACGAGGTGCCCATGATGCAAGCCATGAAGACCAAGGGTGCCAGGCGGGTGCCAGCCCGCGCAGCGTCCCCCTTTCCTCTTTGGTGCAAAGGGGGCAAGCGCAGGCGAGAGGATCAAGCAAAGGCACTCGTTTCGGTGCAACAAGACCAAGACCAGTCCAACGGTGGGAAGGAGGTCACCATGGAGCCCAGAACGGCGTCACCACAGGGCCTTTGGCAGGCGAAGACCAACTTTAGTCAGATAAGTGTACCAGATGTTCCCCTTCAAATTGGCCAATTGTTGGCGCCCTTCCCGCTCAATATTTGGGAAGAGGCCCAGGGCCTTCGCATATAAATAGGACTAGCCACCCCCAGGATAGGGCATCCAGAGACGAACCGGATAGAACATCCAGCAACTGGTAGAGGCAACCAGGCAACAAGTAGAGAGAGAGAGAGAGAGAAGGGCGATCGAACTCCCCCTAGCAGTTCATCCCCTCAGCCAAGAACAAGCCCTCGCGAGGCTGTTCTCCCTTGTACTGTTCTTCATCATCAGCCCAAGAGGCAATCCACCCACCACAAACTAGAGTAGGGTATTACACCACAATGGTGGCCCGAACTAGTATAAACTCTGTGTCTTTTGTGTTGTTCTGGCAGTAGTTAGCTCTTTGCGAGACGGAGAGGTAGAGGGCAAGATCTCTGCGCGCACCCCAGAGTTCGAATCTTAAGGGTCTGCCGAAACCCGTGATCCGACAAGCGTGGCCGCTCCTGAGGGGGTCTTGCATCGTCCGCCCTGCAAGGCTTGGCCCCTCGCGAGGGTCTTGAACACCTTGTCGATGAAGATGGGCCATACAGGCCTGCTCGCATAGCCACGCCGTGGGCCGCAGGCAGGCAAGTCTGGGGACCCCCGTTCCCAGAATGCCGACAGCTCGGGCGAAGCAACCATCACTTCACCTGTCCCACAGTAAGTACCTCCTTGGGCCCACTGAAAAATCCCTTTTCTCTCTCTATCAAGTGCATTTATTGTCAATCTAACCCTGTCACTGAGACACCTCTTTGGCTACAGTTAGTTCAGGGTTAGTCATGAGTTAGTCTAACCTCTAGCTAAGTTAGAGTATCCAAACAGGAGCAGTATAGTACATGCAAGTTGCTCAAAGCATACAGTAAATTTCGTACGTGAAAGGATCTTTTTTCTTTTTGAAAACAGAACGTGAAAGGATCTTCGAATGATATAATTTTCAAATTATATAAATTTTTATCAATAGTCGAAGGCATCCTCGAAGAATACAATAGGCCCTACTCCCTCCGTCTAGGTGTATAAGTCACCTTACGAAAACCAAATAATCCCAAAAATACTTAGGCGCGGTGCATTAACTCCCACCTCGTTTCTTGTTTCTTGACATATCCACCAATAAGAGATGTGGGGCGTGCATGTTTTCAATGACTTAGACTACCAAACACGACATGCAATGGTTAGTTCATTGCATGCAATGCTATTAATTAGCAAATAAATATTAATTTCTCTAGTTTTCCCCTCTTCCTTGGTCACAGTGCACAATCTAAGATGACTTATTCACTAGACGGAGGGAGTATATAAAATCTTACCAATAGTCAAAACCAAGTGTTACTACTACAGCAAACAAGTTCAAAACAAGAAACTGGACCCACTCACGGCACGACACGCCTGTCTCGTTTGGTCCATTGGTCAAAGCGCTTCCTCTTCTTGGCCTAACAATAGAGTACAGTAATTTTTTCAGAATGCCCTTGGCATGTTGCTAACATGTGATGAGTTAACCGACCTCAATAGACGGCAAAATACTCTAGCCCGCCGCACTTTGAGAGAGACGAGGAGCGAGAAGCGATACGGGCTGGTGGATTACTAGAGCTAGGTGTCGCACGGAGGCCAAGAAATATGGTGATAGCGTGGGTTGGCCACATACAGTATGATGTAACTACACTGGGCTGCCATGTTTCTACTCTTCCGGTCTACTGTGGAGATGATTGGTTGATTTTATATCGCTAAATAATATAAAATATTATGAGCGCACACGCTCCACCATGAGGTTCCTTGCTCCTTCTCGGTCGTCGGGAATCTATGTTCTTCCACTAATTTTTTGACATGAGCTTTGTTCATCCTTTTGCCAACACACGGGACATCTAGCATCAAGGTGCATGTGTCATGCAAGAAAATGGAGATAAGCAATGCGTAGGTGAGTCGTGCACTACGATGGCACCTAGTACTACGTAATATTTCTCCTCCTCGGTGGCACGTGATTAGTGCACGTACTCATGACGGAGCACGGGATGGTAGCCATGGATATGGTCGGCCCTTTTTGGAGAGGCTACTAAATACGTATTAAATTTGATGTGTCCCGTCAACTCACAAAACGACGAGAAGCACACACTAAATGACGGAGCACGGGATGGTAGCCATGGACATGGTCAACCCTTTTTGGAGACTAATGCACTACTTTTGATGTGTCCAGTCTACTCGCAAACGAGGAGAAGCTTTGCTTACTAGTAGTACACTATCGACTGTACGTAGTACCATCATCATTGTTCGACTTTCGGAAGAGGCGAAGAGCCAAGCGCACGGTCACCTACTCACAGTATAACTGGCCGTGTTTGCACTAATTTTTTAACGTAGTACTTGGGTGTATTGCTCCAGTGGTCATCACACGTGAGCCAATCAATTCGCACCCTTCCACGCTCCATTTTGTCTTGCGTTCGTCCAACACGCTGACAAGTGGGCCCAATGCTCATGTATGCCAACGTGGTAGTTAATTATTTTGCAAGAGTCAGCTATCACACCCTTTCGATGCCACATCAATGTGAAAGCACAAGTGCTCCCCAGGTGGTTTTGGTATTTAATGTCAACATATCTCTTGTTGGACTAACGTTTCTATCTAGTATGTTTTAGATAAGTTCAACAATGGAGTGGCATGGACTAAAGGTTGTGGGAACTCCTTCAAGTTGCTAAGGACAAAGGATTGGCTAAAGCTTCAAGCTCAAGACTCTTCATTTTACATTTTAGTGATCCAAGATCACATTGAGTCCATAGGAAAAGCCAATACTATCAAGGAGGGATGAGGTGTTGCTTAACGAGCCTCTTGCTCCATGTGCTTAATGATATGCTCCAAAATCCTCAGCTACTTTCCCACTTCCACATATGACCTAAATCCAAAGCAAAACTCGGACCTACCGAATCTTTCTATCCGGCGCCACCGAATTTCACTTGTCATAGCCATTGCCAAACCCTAGCAAATCGGTTCCACCGATAGGGATCTCGGTCTCACCGAGATGGGATTGTAATCTCACTGTGTATGTACATTGCCAAAATAGGTCTCACCGAGTCTGTGCAATTGGTACTACCGAGATTGCAATGCAAACTCACTGTGTATGCTCATTACCAAAATCGGTCTCACCGAGTTTGCCTGACCAACCCTCTGGTTAGATTATTACCAAATCAGTCTCACCGAGTTTGTGTAATCGGTCTCACCGAGATTACGTTATGACCTAACCCTAACCATATCGGTCCTACCGAGTTGCATGTCAGTCCCACCGAAAATCTCTAACGGTCACTAGGTTTACTATTTCGGTCCGACCGAGTTTGTTGATTTGGTCCCACCGAGATTGGTAAATTGTGTGTAACGGTTGGATTTTGTGTGGAGGCTATATATACCCCTCCACTTCCTCTTCACTCGTGGAGAGAGCCATCAGAACACATCTACACTTCCAACTCATATGTTCTGAGAGAGAACCACCTACACATGTGTTGAGGCCAAGATATTCCATTCCTACCATATGAATCTTGATCTCTAGCCTTCCCCAAGTTGCTTTCCACTCAAACCTTCTTTCCACCAAATCCAAATCCTGTGAGAGAGAGTTGAGTGTTGGGGAGACTATCATTTGAAGCACAAGAGCAAGGAGTTCATCATCAACACACCATTTGTTACTTCTTGGAGAGTGGTGTCTCCTAGATTGGCTAGGTGTCACTTGGGAGCCTCCGACAAGATTGTGGAGTTGAACCAAGGAGTTTGTAAGGGCAAGGAGATCGCCTACTTCGTGAAGATCTACCGCTAGTGAGGCAAGTCCTTCGTGGGCGATGGCCATGGTGGGATAAACAAGGTTGCTTCTTCATGGACCCTTCGTGGGTGGAGCCCTCCGTGGACTCGCGCAACCGTTACCCTTCGTGGGTTGAAGTCTCCATCAACGTGGATGTAGGATAGCTCCACCTATCCGAACCACGGGAAAAACATCCGTGTCTCCAATTGCGTTTGAATTCTCCAAACCCTTCCCTTTACATTCTTGCAAGTTGCATGCTTTACTTTCCGCTGCCTATATACTCTTTGCATGCTTGCTTGATATGTATTGTGAATGTTGAAATTGTGCTAAACTCCACTTAAACCGAAAAAGCTTAAAAATTGCAACTTTAGCACTAAGTGTCTAATCACCCCCCTCTAGACACATCTACTTCAAGGCCCTACACAATGTACCACTAGAAACAAGTTATACTTGTTCCGTTCAACCACCTCCCTAGGTGTTTGGAGAGGAATTGGCCTACGCCGCCTGCCCACCTATAGAACCGCCTCGCACTTAATGTTTATTTGCTAATTAATAGCATTGCATGCAATGAACTAACCACTGCATGTCGTGTTTTCTAGTCTCAAGTCATTAAAAGCATGCACACCCACATCTCTTATTGGTTGATATGTCAATAAACAAGAAACGAGGTAGAAGTTAATGCACCGCGCCTAAGTATTTTGGGATTATTTGGTTTTCGTAAGATGACACCTAGATGGAGGGACTATTATACTTGAAGGCTACAAGGTTGGCTATAGATGACGTGGCAGTGTCATGTAGCCATCAGCTGGTTATACTATTAATCATGCTCTTATAATACTCCTATATTTAGGAATGGAGGGAGTAGTTGGCATGCATGATACTACCTATAATACTCCCATTATAACCAGCCTGGTAGAATTAAAATACCTAATATAAATGGTCGCCCCCCGATCTCTTTGTCCTCCTCCAGCATCCGGCAGAAGAAGAATCTAGCAAGACACCGGCTGTATTCGCCAGCATCGCCTCGGCGGTGGCCTTCATGGGATACAATCGACGGATGCCTCCCATGTTCTACTTTTCCTCGATGATGGCGGCGGGCGGGGACGTGCTTCCCATCACCTCGTCCCCATACGCGTAGCCGCATCACCTCGTCGACATCCGCGACGGCTTCTTTCTCTGCCTGCATGTTGCGGTTATGCGCGCGTCGACGGCAGATGGTGTAGTGGCAGACACTGGAGGCGCTGTACGACGCGGCGGCATCAAGGGCAGCGACGATGCCCGTGTCGCCGTGCTCCCCGACAAGCCTGCGTGGAGCAAACCAGCACTCTTCCTCGAGCTGTATTGGAGAGGCCAGTTGCGGAACCACGTGTTGGCTTTGTGCGGCAACTGCCTCCGACGGGCTAGGTGAGGTAGGTGGAGAAGCGAGCTGCCGGGCTTGGCGGGCCACCCAGACGACTTTTATGTCGGAGAACTGTTCTTCCTGCTTGTTGGATGCCGCCGAAAGAGTGGACAAAGTGGTGGAAGGAGGAGCTTGGCCGGCGTCCTACTCCGGAACGGATGTGTGTGGCTGGAGTTGGTTTCTCGCATTCCACGCGGGTTTCTATATCTATACTATCTCCTTCTTCTTCTATTCTTCTATTCTTCTATCATAAGTAGATCTAGACCCAACTCTTTCGGCCGTTATCATAAATAGAAGAATAGAGGGATTATTCAATATCAGTAAAATTTTAAGTAGGACTGAGAACATCAATCATAACTGTTGATCTTCTAGATCAAACGGCCAATATCAGTAGGATTCGCATGAACAGTACACTGCTGCTACCTCACCTTTGTTCTAGAATAATCATGTACCTTTTCTATAAAAAAGAAGCCCATAACTAGCTCCAATGGGCTGTGTTGCCACATGACCACCAGATGGTTTGATTGAGCCCAGTCGAGATGGTTTAGTAGGAGAATGTGGATATTTCTCAAAAAAAAGAACACGTGGAAAAAGTGAAACAACGTGCAGTTCTTGTTAAATGAACGTACAGTTTTATGGCATGAATACTACTTCCCGCTTTTACAATATTGAACTAACATCTGCATTTATACATCACTATAATTTCTTTTTCTTTGAATCTATTAGCACATATATTACTTCTTTTCCCTTTTACCAAAATCACTTTGTTATATTAAGACGTGCCTTGCACGTGTATACGTACTAGTAAATGTAGGTTTTTGAATGCAGAGAGGAGGCGAGTACAACTGGGAGTGCAGCGGGCGGCACCCTGGGCCGGTGCACCGCTTCAAATGGCGGACGCAGTGAGAGGTCGCGTCTGCCCTGACCCCCTTGACCGTGGACCTTGATGGTGTACGTCACCTTGTCTCCAGATCTAAGATGCCACACGTACCAGATGCATGACTCCAAGCTCGACCACCGTGATGCAAGAGGTGCAAGCCGAGGAACACTGTTGGGGACACTCCCCATAATTTTCCTCGTCATCATCTGAGTCCTAGAAGATCTCACCCACATCATCATTAGGCATGCAGCTGCCTTCATAGACAACGTGCGTAGAAGGAGTAGAGGCGACTGGGGACGTACCACGTCGTGGGCACTCCGGACGTGCTCGTGTGCGTGCAGCGTGTGTGCTTTTCCATCGGTGCTAGCTCTAAGGCCGAGGCTGCGGTCGTCTTCGTCTCCGGTTAGTCGTTGAGAAACGACAACAAAGAGGTGCTGCAAGAGATGCGTAGGCACCGTTGTGTGCGAGCTTCGCCGTAGCACAACGAACCAGACGTCGCCGCAGATGGCGCATGCCTCCATGCAGCCGCGTGTGTGTGCATGCATGTGTTATTCACGTGCATTCTGCGGCCGAGTGTGTGTGCATGCATGTGTTGTGTACGTGCATTGTGTGCTTCATGCTGTGCGCGTTTGTGCATGAGTTGGATCGGCATGAGTTAGTGCGTTGGCATGTGTACATGCGTGGCTGCATGCGTCCTGTACATGCGTGGCTTCTTGTGTGGTTATCAATACTTCCCCCGTCTCGGTTTATAAGACATGCGCGTCGTTCTAGGTTGAAAATTTAACTAGCTAAATATATATCATATTGGATGAAAAATATATGTTTAAAAACTACATCCACTTAAGAATCTAATGATATACTTTTGGTGACATATAACTCATATTTAGTTAGTCAAATCAATGACCTAGAACTACGCGCACGCCCTATAAACCGAGACAGAGGGAGTATAAACTATTAAAATATCTTCAACTTAGCATCCTTATGTGTCGTCTCTAGTGGTTAGCAAAGAGTTCATGTTCTTTTATTTGTTTATAGGTGGGCAGGCGGCAAAAAACAGGGGAAAACGCGCAAGGTTCCTTGCAGACGCTCGACCGCGAGGTTCCTTGCTCCTTCTCGGTCGTCGGGAATCTATGTTCTTCCACTCTCTTTTTTTACGTGAGCTTTGTTCATCCTTTCGCCAACACTCGAGACATCTAGCATCAAGGTGCACGTGTCATGCAAGAAAATGGAGATAATCAGATAGGCAGTGCGTAAGTGAGTCGTGCACTTTGATGGCACCTACTCCTACTACGGAATATTTTTTCTCCTCGATGGCATGTGAATAGTGCACGTACTCAACGACGGAGCACGGGATTGTAGCCATGACATGGTCAGCCCTTTTTTGGAGAGAGTATGTACTAAATAACTTTGATGTGTCCTGTCAACTCGCAGAATGACGAGAAGCTTGCTTACTACGCCTTCTCCCTCGCCAACGTGTGCGCAGTGGCTCGCAGCATGAGGAGAAACTTTTGCTTACAAGCGGTGGACGTGCAGCAGTTCATTTGGTGTCAGATTGCCAGAAGTACTACTGTAGTACCACCATTATTGTATGACTTCCGGAAGAGAAGAAGAGCCAAGCGCAAGGCTATCCATAGTGGGAGTAACATAAGTAGGAGTACCTCCTTGTTTTATTCTAGAAACAACCGCATGCGAATATTGGACCGTAGCAGCACAACAATTGAATCAAAAATCAAAACCTTCCTGCCCGGCGCTAGCTGAGCCCGCTGCTCCACATTGATGGCAAGTCAGGGTGACGTGACCTCTCACTGCTTTCGCCGTTGAAGCGGCGCGCCGACCGAGGGCACCGCCCGCTGCACGCCCGGCATTTCAGACTACACATACTTTGTGAGACAAAAGGTGGGGCCATTATTAATGATATAGTATTATACTAAAGGGACTAACTATTGTAAGCAGGCTACGTATTAGGTTGGTTCTAGATGATGTGTCAACTTCATATAGCCGAATGTTGGAAAATTTATTAATTCATTAATTAATAATTAACGAACACCTTAATTACTCAACCGTTTCTGATTCTTTTGGATAGTGGGGCTATTATTGACTTGGATGTGGTGTTTGGGCCAAAAGCCTACTATTATGTACTTGGTCTTACTCGCACGACCGACCTGGCAGGATCTACCCTAGCCGCCGCTGTATCATATGGTTTTGCACCTCCAGATCTTAGCTCCGCCATGCAATTCTTTTCCATCCCTCCTTCCGGCGTGCACCGCGAGAAGGGACAGCAGTCCTCCGAACCCCGCCTTTCGTGATCCTGTACGGGAGAGGGGCGATCAGGTTTTTGGGGAGCACACTCCTGTGACTGCTACCAGCGATGACTTCCTCAACGACAACCTTCTTCCCCGACCTCTGTAACCTCTTCATCAACGACATGAGTGACAATATCAACCACAATGGTTCTGCTCCTGCTGTACAGTATATGATTCTGTCCTCCTGCTTTAGTCCGCATCATTACATTGATCTTTGCATTTGTCATCATGATTTATTTACTGTTGATTCAGATTAAATCTCATAGTAAATTGCTCACATATTCAACAATCCAATCAAAAACCTGATTATAGGCAATTTACTCTGAGTGGTTTTGCTGCGCTTTTGAGGCCGCCTACTTTTAAGGGGGTGCAATATAAAAGGTAGCGCACAAGAACAGTACATTGGTTTCAGATCATGTACTGCTATGACGCCACTAAGGGTAAGCCTGAGGGCGATCTTAATCCTACACAGCAGGAAGCTTTTGAGAACATGGATACCCTCTTCAAAGCCGCCCTGCTGAGTGTTCTTGACGATTCCATTGTGGATTCATATATGTCATTTGACAGTGGAAAAGACATGTGGGCTGCGCTTGAGGTCACGTTTTGGGCCTCGGGCGCTGGCAACGAGTTGTACGTCATCGATTAATTCTGTGACTACAAGATGACTGATGAGCACTTTGTTGCTCAGCAGACTCATGAGATACAGTCACTTTGTCGGGGTAAATAACCACGGGTAGCCTAGCCGGCTCCCCATGGCGCTTCAGAAAAAATTACGAGCCGATCCGGCCTCCAAAGATCCAAGACACGGGGCCGCCTTCCCCCGGCCGGCTGACCCACAAGCCGACTATCGGAAGGCGGCCCGACCTCGACCCTCATGGAGGAAACTACAGGAGGGCCGGCTTCAAGAAGCCGACCACTAGAAGGCCGACTCCAAGAAGCCCGCTCCCGCGACGTGGTCAAGATCGCACCCTCGGAGCTCGCGCCCACATAACGATGATGGGACGGGGCGTGGCTACAGTGAAGCCTGCCACCCCCGAAACCCGGAGCACGCCTGGCACAGTGCGCCGTACGGGGTAGCCCTGACCCGTTCGGCGCGGCCCTGTTGCCATGTTGACTAGGGCGCCGTCCATGGCAGGCTGTCAGCGCGGCCCGCGGGCGGCGGGCCCCTTTAGGCAGAGAGACACCCGAAGGCGGCCAGGCCTCCCCCAGTCGGCCCAAGATATGGACGACTTTCCTAAGCCGGCATGCTCCCTCCCTCGAAGGAGGCGCCTCATTAAGGAGACAAGACGACGTGAGGCAACAGTGATCGCCCGCCCGGCGGCGGCACTGTAGCCACGCTTGCCTCGATAAAGCCCTCATCATCAGGATTGAGGCAACAGTAACCAGCCACCGGCAGAGCCCTAGGCCGTAGGGCTTGCCTGTCGACCAAGATGCTGGCAGCCGGCGGGCCCCAGCAGCCGGCACGGAAGCCAGCAAGTGTGGACACTGACGGCCGGGACCCGCTCCCAGCCGGATTACTATTGTACCCCCGGGGGGTAGGCCTATATAAACCCCCCGGGGCACCCATGCAAAGGGTTGATCTCTTCTAGGTTACAACACACACAGAGGGAAGAGTAGAGCTAGCTTTGCCCTTCTTCTTCCTCTCGCCAAACAGCTCAGGGAGCACCTTGTAGCTACTTGCATTTGTTCATCGAGTGATCATGCGGAGACCCCGCAGAGCAGCAGTAGGGGTGTTATCTCCACGGAGAGCTCCGAAGCTGGGTAAGATTCACCGGCGTGCATGTCTTCGCCTTATCCCGCTTCCAGGCACCGGCGACGCCTTACTGGCTCCCACACAGATAAGCCACCCGTTGGCATATGTCGCACCAACCACCCGACATTTGGCTCCCACCGTGGGGCCAGGTGCACCGTCGTCCGGAGACCTGTTCTGGACGGGAACCCTCTTCCTCCCCAGCGAGCGTAGCCAGCCCGGCACGCCCGATGGCGCTTGCCACGATGCGCTGCAGGGCGTCACCACCGCCTGCGCAGCAGGCGACCTCGCCGATCCTCTTGGCGAGGCCCTCATCTCCGACGAGCCCGCCTCCGACGCGGGCACCGACCACCTCGTTGGCCTTCTCGGCCAGCTCCGCGTCTCCAGCGAGCCTGCTGTGGACCAGGAGTTCATTGGCTCCACCGATCCGATGCCTGTCGATTCCAGCACGGCCTCGCTCGGCGCCTTCCCCACCAACGTCGTGATCTACGACGATCCGCTTCCCCGAGCCGATGGCTGTGACGGTGCCACCGCTGAGGTGATGGTCATCAGCCACGGCGACGCTTCTGGTGAGAACGCCCACGACGCTCCACAAGCGGCGGACCACGACTTGTCCGTCCCTCTCCCGGCCGACGCCGACGCTGACGCCGACGCCGAAGCACTGGAGGCTCGCCGCCTCGCCCTCCACATGGAGGGCCGGAAGTCAGCTTCCATGAGACGCCTCACCGAGGCCCACCAGCGCGAAGTCGACCGCGCCGCCTTCGGCACGCCACCTCCTGGCGGGCCAAGCCGAGCCGGCGTCGTCAGACAGCGCGGCGCTGCCATTGCCGACATGCTCGGAGTCGACCGCCCAGTCTATGCCACCCCCCTCGAGAACCTGCGTGCCGCCCAGGCGGCCGCAGACGAGCTGGACGGACAGGGGCCGACGAGCTTCCCCACATGGTCAGATGCATCTAGCAGTTGATTGACGCAGCCGCGCAGCAGCACGATGCCGACGCCCGTGCTGAAAGCCCTCCCCCGCGCCGAGAGCACAGCGCAACGTCCCGGACGCCGACTGCGGGCAAAACCCGCGCACGACATGAGAAAGAGCCGGCTGCCAGCCGGAGCCGAACCCAGATCTACATCGAGCGAGACGAAGAAGGCCTCCCTCGAGCCGTGGAGCGGCGGGGCAACCCGCACCCGCCTCCACCTCGTGGGGAGAGATATCCCACCCCGCCGCCTGTCACGCATCCGACTCTCAGCGGCCGACTAGGTCGCCGTGAGGGAGTCGGCAAGAACGACGCCCGCCACCGAATCGACCGCCTAGCGCGATCCCTGGCCTTGGAAGAAGAAGACGATGTCGGCCCGCCTTGCTTTGGCCCCCGCATCCGCGACGAGCCCTTTCCCAAAGGGTTCTTGCTCCCAAGAGACACGCCCAAGTACAACGGCTCCGTGAAGCCGGAAGATTGGTTGATCGACTACTCCACCGCAGTACGCATCGTGAACGACAACAGGCGCGTTGCCGTGAAGTACGTGCCCCTCATGCTACAAGGCACGGCGCGGACCTGGCTCAACAGCCTCAAGCCCTACAACGTCAACAGCTGGCTAGACTTCACAGAAGCCTTCGTCCGCAACTTCACCAGCACCTACAAGCGGGCTCCCAAGCCCCGACAGCTCTCCTTGTGCGTGCAAGGCCCCGCCGAGTCCACTCGCGACTACCTCACGCGTTGGGCCGAGCTCCGCAACTCTTGCGAGGGAGTGCACGAGGTGCAAGCCATAGAGTACTTCACAGCCGGATGTCGAGAAGGCACCCTCCTCAAGCACAAGCCCCTCTGCGACAAGCCGACTACCCTCGACGAGCTTCTGGTCATAGCGGACAAGTACGCCACCGCCGACTCCTCAATGAAGACCGAACTCCGGGTCGACGCGTCCGGGAAGGTACTCAACCCGGCGCCCAAGACGCCGGCTGGGGACTCCGGCCGATGCCCATACCAAAACAACCACAAGCGCAAGGGCCCGATGCCGCCTTCCACCAGTCGGCAGGTGGCCATAGTCGAGGGCGAGCAGCCCGAAGGGCGGCCCACACCCAAGAAGCAGAAAGGCGGCAGGCCAGCTTGGCAGCCGGCTTTCTCCTACGAGCAAACCCTCGATGCCCCATGCAAGTTCCACAGCGGCGCGAAGCCGTCCAACCACACAACCCGGAAGTGCCACTGGCTCACCCGAATCTCCAAAGGCGAAGGACTCACGCCGCCTCCACCTGCTGGTCCGCCGCCTCCGGCTCCGCCACAGCCGGCCACTCGGCCAGTAGTCGGAGCGGTGCATGATGAGTTCGCTGACGCGCACGCCGCCTACGTCATCTTTACAAGCCAACCTGAAGATCGGGCAGCAAACGCCGAGAGCACTAGGAAGTCAATGCGGTCGCTGCCAATCCCTCCGAGCACATGCACTGGTCAGAAAAGCCTATCAGCTGGAGCCGGGCTGACCACCCAGAGGTGATGCCGTCTCCCAGCTCTTATGCGTTGGTCTTGGATGCCACCCTTGCAACGGACAGGCGCGCCGCCCGTTTCTCCCGCGTGCTGATAGACGGCGGGAGCAGCATCAACATCCTGTACCGTGACACCCTGGAGAAGCTCAACGTCAAGACAAAGCAGCTCATGCCTACCCGGACTGTGTTCCACGGCATCGTACCCGGCCTGTCCTGCGCCCCCATTGGCAAGATCAAGATTGATGTCCTCTTTGGGGACAAGGATCATTTCTGCAGAGAGGCCATCTGGTTCGAGGTGGTGGACCTTGAGAGCCCTTACCATGCACTGCTTGGCCGACCTGCCTTGTCCAAGTTCATGGCTGTTCCCCACTATGCTTACCTCAAGATGAAGATGCCGAGTACCAAGGGCATCATCACCATAGCCGGCGACTACAAGAAATCCTCCGAGTGCGCAGCAGCCAGCAGCCGGCTGGCCGAGTCCCTCGTGATCGCCGAAGAGAAGAAGATGTTGGACCGGGTCGTGGCCATGGCTGACAAGCAGCCGGCCCTGCCCCCCGCTCCCAAAGAGTATGATGCCCAAGGTTCCTTCCAGCCGGCCAAGGAGACAAAGAAGATACCTCTTGACCCCGAGCACCCAGAGAGGTTTGCTGTCATTGGGGCAAACCTGAACAACAAATAGGAAGGCGAGCTCGCCGATTTCCTCCGTGAGAATCGGGACATCTTTGCATGGTCCCCCAAGGACATGCCGGGTGTTCCGAAGGATTTCGCCGAGCACAAACTACACGTTCGAGAAGGTGCAAAGCCAGTCAAACAACCCCTCCGCCGACTGTCGAAGGAGAAGAGAAGGATTGTAGGAGAAGAGATAGCCCGGCTTCTAGCTGCCGGCTTCATTATGGAGGTTTTCTTTCCGGAGTGGCTTGCCAACCCGGTCCTCGTGCTGAAGAAGAACAACAAGTGGCGCATGTGTATAGACTACACGAGACTCAACAAGGCCTGCCCCAAAGATCCTTTCGCCCTGCCAAGGATAGATCAAGTGATAGACTCCACAGCCGGATGCGAGCTGTTGAGTTTTTTGGATGCTTATTCCGGGTACCATCAGATAAAGTTGGACCCGGCCGACCGCCTGAAGACCGCCTTCATCACGCCCTTCGGAGCCTTCTGCTACCTGACTATGACGTTCGGCCTAAGAAACGCCGGCGCCACCTTTCAGCGTTGCATGCAGAAGTGTCTCCTCAAGCAGCTCGGCAGAAACACCCACGTCTATGTGGATGACATTGTGGTGAAGACGGAAAAGCGCGGCACCTTGCTGGATGACCTCAAGGAGACATTCGAGAATCTGCGCCGATTCCGGATCAAGCTCAACCCCGAGAAGTGCGTGTTCGGAGTGACAGCCGGCCAGCTTCTAGGCTTCCTGGTCTCCGAACGCGGCATTGAATGCAACCCAGTGAAGATCAAGGCCATTGAGAGAATGGCGATTCCCACCAAGCTGCGAGACGTCCAGAAGTTCACCGGATGCTTGGCTTCCCTGAACCGCTTCATCAGCCGGCTCGGAGAGAAGGCTCTCCCCCTCTACCGCCTCATGAAGAAGACCACTCATTTCGAGTGGAACGACCAAGCCGACCAAGCTTTCCACGAGTTGAAGAAGATGCTGACCACGCCGCCTGTCCTGGCGGCGCCGACTGAGAAAGAGCCCATGCTCCTTTACATTGCCGCAACCAGCCGGGTGGTCAGCACCGTCATCGTAGTCCAGTGCCCAGAAGAGGGCCGAGCCCAACCGGTCCAGAGGCCGGTGTATTATTTGAGCGAGGTGCTGTCTGCCTCGAAGCAGAACTACCCACACTACCAGAAGATGTGCTACGGCGTGTACTTTGCCGCCAAGAAGCTGAAGCCCTACTTCCAAGAGCACCCCATCATGGTCGTATGCACCGCCCCGCTCGCCGAGATCATAGGCAGCCGGGATGCATCCGGCCGAGTGGCGAAATGGGCCATCGAGCTGGCCCCTTACACGATCTTCTACCAGCCCCGCACCGCCATCAAGTCCCAAGGACTGGCTGACTTCCTCGTCGACTGGGCCGAGACCCAGTACCTGCCGCCAGCTCCGGACTCTACTCACTGGCACCTGCACTTCGACGGATCCAAAATGCTCACCGGCTTGGGAGCCGGCGTCATCCTTACCTTTCCCAAAGGCGACAAGCTCAGATACACGCTGCAAATTCACTTTGCCGCCTCCAACAACGTGGCCGAGAATGAGGCGCTCGTACTCGGGCTCCGGCTTGCCAAGGAACTCGGCATACGCCGGGTCCTGTGTTACGGCGACTCAGACTTGATAGTTCAGCAGTCATCCGGCAATTGGGACGCCAAGGACGCAAATATGGCGAGCTACTGCTTCCTCGTCCAACAGATCAGTGGGAACTTTGAAGGATGCGAGTTCCTCCACGTACCACGAGCCGACAACGGGCCAGCAGATGCCCTGGCTCGGTTAGGCTCCACTCGGCATGCAATACCAACCGGCGTCTCTCTGCAACGCCTCCTCAAGCCGTCTATCAAGCCGTCTCCAGAGTCCGATTCCATCTTCGTGCCGCCTAGCCCCGATGCAGCCGGATCCGGCTTAAAGAGCCAAGCAGGCGGCCCTGGGACTTCGATAGGCGGCGCGGGGACTTCAGCGGCCGGCTCGGGGACTTCCGTAGTCGCACCTGACCCGGGATTTCCGAACCCGGCTCGGGGACTGCGGTAGTCGGCCCGGGGACTGCACCAGCACCGCAGGCGGCGGCCGACTCCAGCATTTCAACACCCAGCCCGCCCACCCTGGTCGCAGTAACCGTGTTGGCAATAGAAGAAGTCACAGCTCCATCATGGGCCCAGCCCATCCTCAACTTCCTGACAAACCAAGAACTGCCGGCTGACGAGACAGAAGCAAGACAAGTCCAACGCCGAGCCGGAGCATACACAATCGTCAACAAAGAGCTCGTCAAGCGCATCGTCACTAGAGTCTTCCAGCGATGCGTCGAACAAGAGAAGGGCATAGCAATCCTCAGAGACATTCACCAAGGTGAATGCGGCCACCATGCGGCCTCAAGATCACTAGTCGCCAAAGCTTTTCGCCATGGATTCTTTTGGCCGACTGCTTTGGACGGCGCCAAAGAACTGGTCAAGCATTGCAAAGGGTGCCAAGTCTTCAACTCCAAGCAACACCTGCCGGCTTCGGCACTCAAGACCATCCCCCTCACTTGGCCCTTTGCCGTGTGGGGTCTGGACATGGTGGGCCCATTCAAGACGGCGCGCGGCGGCATGACACATCTGCTTGTCGCCGTGGACAAGTTCACCAAGTGGATCGAAGCAAAGCCAATCAAGAAGCTGAATGGGCCGACTGCCGTGACATTCATCGCAGATATAACAACTCGGTACGGCGTACCGCACAGCATCATTACCGACAACGGCACAAATTTTTCCAAGGGAGCCTTGGCACGTTTCTGCGCGACGCAGGGCATCCAACTGGACTTAGCGTCTATTGCCCACCCGCAGTCAAACGGCCAAGTCGAACGAGCCAACGGCCTCATCCTCTCCGGCATCAAGCCCCGACTAGTCGTGCCACTGGAGCGTTCGGCCGGTTGCTGGCTCGATGAGCTGCCGGCCGTCCTCTGGAGTCTGCGCACTACCCCAAACAGGTCAACCGGCTTCACTCCTTTCTTCATCGTATATGGTGCCGAGGCGGTCATCCCAACCGACATCGAGTTTGACTCGCCTCGGGTGACCACGTACACGGAAGCGGAGGCCAAGGAAGCACGAGAAGACAACGTCGACCTGCTGGAAGAAAGCCGGTTGTTAGCCCTCAGCCGGTCGGCCATCTACCAGCAGGGTCTGCGTCGCTACCACAGCCGGAAGGTCAAGCCAAGATCCTTCCAAGAGGGCGACCTTGTGCTCCGGCTGATCCAGCGAACAACCGGCCAGCACAAACTGTCGGCCCCTTGGGAAGGCCCCTTCGTCATCAGCAGAGCGCTAGGAAACGACGCCTACTATCTGATCAACGCACAGAAGCCGAAGGCACGAAAAAGAGACGACTCCGGCAAGGAATCGGAACGACCATGGAACGCCAACCTCCTCCAAAGATTTTATAGTTGAAATGCAGTATGTACCACGCTAACTTTTGTACTAAGTACGAGACAATAGGCTCCCCGAGGAGAACTCGGGGACTGCCATCTTTTTATCTATGAAGTGTACCATGCCTATGATTATGTCATTACATTCACTTCTCTCGTCCGGCACCGGGTCTGACTAGTCGGCCCGGGGACTGGCCGCCTTGAGTTATGTTAGAAGTCCTACCCGCGGTCAGACAAGTAGTGTGCCGGCTCCAAAGCCCTCTCTTGCCAAAAGTCGCAGTTCGAAGAATCGGCTGTCCGGCTAGCAAGAGCTAAAGGCAGGAAAGGACGCCCACACGAAAAATGGCTAGGGACTAACGGACTAACATAACAGAAGCCGGCTTTTTCCCACCACCGACCGACTACAAGAGTAGCCGGCCGGCCGGCTTCCATTCACTTCGCTACAATCTAAAAAAGCTCGAGTACTTGCCTCCCCCAAAAAGATAGCCGAGCCCTTCCTTAGCCACAGACTGCAGAGCAGCTGCCGGCTGGGAAGACAACAATCAGGGGAAGGCGGCAAAGGAAACAACCTAAGGATAAAAAGCATACGAGAATGGAAACCAAGCACTTGCATGATTATATTTACACCAAAGGCCTCGAAAAGGCCAACATTCAACATAGTTTGAATACACCCCCAGTGGGTGGAACTACGCAAACTTAATAAAAATTATTCAAAGAGCAACAAACAAGAAAAACAAGGACGACAGATCAAGCCAGGGGAGCGACCGGCGTGTCGGGAAGGTCGGTGGAGACGGTAGCGCCGGCTAGAGGAGTGGCCGGCTGGCGAACCTCGGCAGGATCAACGCCTCCCGCAGAGGGCGCGCTAGCACGCGCCTCGTTGCTGGAGGCATGGTCTTGCTGAGGCTGGCTGGTTGCTCCGCCGAATGGCTCGACGTCTTCGCCCTCCTCCCCTTCTTCGTCTTCACCCTCATCGCTGGAGGCGATCTCCTCCGCCGAGTCTTCACCTTTCGCTGGGTTGAGCCCGAACCACTCCTCCGGCTGGGCGACACCGTTTTCGTCCACCTCAGGAGCAAAGATGTTGGTGTCGGTGAAGTCGGCAAGAGCTGAAGCACGACGGATGATAGCCGGCCGCACCTCCACCAGCTCCTCGTCAGCCTCCTCCTGCCAGGCCCTCAGCTGCTCCACGTTCAGCCCGGGGTACCAGGCCCGGACGAACTCCAGCGCCCGCCTGGCGCCGGATCAGGCGGCGGAGGCCTTCCAGGCCTCGAAGCAGCCAACTGCCACCTCCAGCCAGTCGGCAGTACGGCTCGGGGTGCGGGGAATCACCTCGCCTGGCCAGAGGGCGGCCAACACCTGCGCTCCGGCACGCTGGAGGCGGCGGAGCATGCGGTGCGCCGGCTGCAGCCGGGCTTGGATCGCCAAGAGTTGCTCCTCAAACGTCCGGCTCGCGTCCGACGCGATCTCGACCCCCTCCTGCCGGCGTGCCTCGCGGTAGGCCTCGATGGCTTGGGTGGCCGCGACGGAGTGGTGGGGGAAGTAGTCTGTGCAAGAACAAAGCAGCACAAGTCAAGAGATGAATCAGAGGGCAAGGGGGCGAGCAAGGAGTAAGGGTGGCGGCTTATCGTCGATCAGATCCTCGATCCGGCTGTAACCCTCGCTCAGCGCTTGCTTTGCCTCAGCCCAGCCCGCCGCTTCGGTCTCAAACTCAGCTTTGAGGGCGGCCTCGCCATCCCGCGCCTCCTTCAGGGCCGCCTTGTGGCTCTCCTCCTGGTCGGCCAGCTTCTTGGCCAGGCGGTCGCGCTCCTGGACTAAGGCGCTGAGCTCGGCCTCCTTGGCGCGAAGGGCGGTCTGGGCCCCGCCGAGCTGCTCCCTCAAGTCGGCGTTGGCCCCTGCAAGCATGAAGGCAAAGAAAGAAACAATAAGGAAGAAGTCGTCGGGGAAGATCGGACCCGACTGCTCAGCAGTCGGCCCGGATCTCGGGGACTACACCCAGTGGGTACGCTGACGCGCCCCCACAGGATACGAAGAAAACGGAGCACGCACTCCGGCTGTTGGCCAGATCCTCGCTCTTCTGGCGCAGCTCCCGAGCCTGGGAGTCGAAGGCGGCAGCACTCCGGTTATGGTACTCCTTGAGGATCAGACAGGATGCAAGAATGAGATAAATGTCAGAACCTAGTAAGTTCCGAGCCGCCTGCTCAGCAGCCGACTTGGAACTCGGGGACTACACCCAGTGGGTGCGCTGACGCGCCCCCACAGGAGAAATAAAAACGAAAGCAGCCAAGACCAGAAGACTCACCCGAACGACGGCCTGTGTCGCAAGGAAGTCGCGTGTATATCGCTGCAGCATGGTGGCGTGGGCCTGAAGCCGGTTCCGGACCTCCTGGGCCGACGCGTTCAGTTCGCCCGTCTCCTCGTCGGGCACCCATTCGGACGCGCCGGAACTGGCCGCCTCCAAGGCCTCCGCCGTCCGGCTGGCGCTCGCGGCTCTATCCAGCTCCGACACGGGGGTAGTTCCCTCCGCGCGCCGGTGTGGTGCCGGCTGCACCTCCAGGCCGGCTCTCGCCGCCGGCTCGCTCCCAGCCGGGTGCAGTGGCGCTATAGCCGGCTGGCCGCCCTGGCCCGTCCCAGTCGGCGCCGTCCGCGGCACCTCCTCCAAGACGATCACATCGTCCTCCCTCCGCTCCTCCGCCGCATGGTCGCAGTCGATTCCCTCGGACGGAGGCACGGGGGCGCTGGGAGACACACTGTGCAGGGGGATGACGAGCTGCGGAGGCGGGTTGCGCGAGACCTTCGCCTCCTTCTCCGCGGCCGCCGCATCTGCCTAGGCCTTGGTCGCCGCATCGGCCTGCTCCTTCGCCGCCTGGGCGGCCCTCCGCACCGCCGCTTCCCGCTCCTCTCGCGCCTCCTGCGTGTTCCGCGTCGTAGCCTCCATAAGGTCGGCGCAGGGGTCCACGCGGCGGGAGCTCGAAGACCATCCGGCCGAGTCCATCACGGAGCCTGCAGGACCCCGTTCAAGAGAAAGCGGCGCCCTGGCCGGTCGACCAAGAAGGATTTATAAAAAAGCTTCAATCAGAAAGCACAACAGAATACAAGACGATTGGCACTTACGCCGAAACCGCCTGCGGTCGCTTCACGACCTTCTGGAAGCGGGTCGCCTTCGCGGCCGCCTCGTCCCGCTTGGTTGCCGCGGCGGTGCCCCTGGGCTTCTTCGGCCGGCTGCCGAAGTACATCGACACGGCCCGGCGCTTCGGCGCGGCGCCACGGGCGGCCGACGCGGCAGAAGGGCCCGCGTCTTGAGGATCCGACGCCGGCTGGCGGTGCGGGACAACTTCGACCTCGTCGTCGTCTGCCCAGTCCTGGAGGCCGGCTCCGAGCCCTGAGCCGCCCACCTCGCCGCCTTCCCCTGCGGCGGCGTCTTCCATGGCGGACGCTCCGAGGTCCGGATCGTCGACGTCGTCTACCGTGCGGTCGGGGAGAAATGGGCGCCCCACCCCTGCGGTCCCGGCCGCTGGCGGAAGAAGGGGATTCTGCAAGAGACAAGCCGGCTGGTCAGAGGCCGGCTACCAAGCGACCGACTACAAAAGAAAAAGAAAGAAGAAATGCTTACGACAAGCGGAGGTTTGGCGCGAGAGTACGGCTCCTTGCCGAATCGCCAATCCTCGGCGAGCTTGCAGTTGGCGATGTAATTCACCAGGTAGGAAACCTCGGCGTGAGGCATCTCCCTGGTGCTCAGCCGGCATGGGTCGAAGCGGTCGCTCATCTGGCAGATAATGTGCGGCCGGCCTTGGAGCGGGAGAACCCGGCGCTCCACGAAGGCGGCCACGAGGTCGGACCCGACCAGGCCCTCCGGCTGCACCATCACCCGGAGTCAGGCGACGGCGGCGTTCCCGGCCTGGGACAGCGTCTTGGCCCGGTAGCTCCATGAGGCCGGCCTCGAAGCCGGTGGGCCGGCTACATAAGGCGGCAGATTGACGAAGTCGCCTTGCGGTGTGACGTTCTTCACGTAGAAGTAGGACTTCTGCCAGAGCTTCACCGACTGGATCAGCGGGATGGAGGGGAACGGATTGTTCTCACCCGTCCGCCTCATGGCGATGTAAGCTCCGCATGGGGCGGGCACGCCCGCGACGACAGTGCCGAGTTTGATCTGGAAGATCCCCAGAGCTCTATGGTGGGGAGGACGCCAAGGAAACCCTCGCAGAGGGTGACGAAGGCCGACAGCAACATCACGGCATTGGGGGTGAGGTGATGCGGCTGGAGATGGTAGAACTTGAGGTACGAGCGGAGGAATCCGCTCGCCGGGAGGCCGAAGCCGCGTATGCAGTGAGAGCGGAACACCACCCGCTCTTCCTCCTCCGACGCCGGCGAGATCTCCGCCTCCGGCGCGCGCCGAACCCGCACGTAGTTCTCGCAAGGCAGACGCCACGTCCGGCGGAGGAAGTCAACGTGCTCGTCGAGGACATTGGAGCCGTCCCACGAGCTCGACAGCGCCATTGGAGCGGCGCGGCGAGAAGCGAGGCGCGGCGACGGTGGTGTGGCGAAGAAGCGTTGCGGCGACGGAGAGAGCGAGAAGAGCATGCAAGGAAGGATGGAGCGAGGGAGAGCGTGCGAGCCCCTGCCGCTCCCCCTCCTCCCCCTACTTATAGCTCCTCGCGGCGGAGCCGAGGAGGCGCGGCGTGGGGGACGTGGGATTAACTGCGCCCATTCCCCCCATGTCCCGCAATTACCGCGCCTTGACGGCATGGTGAAACCGCCGCGGGAAGGCCAACAGACCACCCTGGGCCGCAGAGGATCCGTGCTTGGGCCGAGGCTAGGAGTGGCGGGCTCGGGCCTGCAGCGACGTCCCGTCACGCACGCGCCATGGCAGGCCTTTCCTGCCACGTGACACGCAGGGAGGCGCGCGGTCAGCACGCGAGTTGTCCCACATTCCCGTTGACGAGACCACGACGCCCATCTAAGGCGGCGCGCTTAAGCAGAACCGGCTCCCAGCTGCCGGCCTCTCAAGATAGGAAGCTGACCGAGCTTCTCATCCCCCTGCCGACTTCGAAGCACGACCAGCTTTGGGGACTACTGTCGGGGTAAATGACCACGGGTAGCCTAGCCGGCTCCCCATGGCGCTTCAGAAAAAATTATGAGCCGATCCGGCCTCCAAAGATCAAAGACACGGGGCCGCCTTCCCCCGGCCGGCTGACCGACAAGCCGACTATCGGAAGGCGGCCCGACCTCGACCCTCATGAAGGAAACTACAGGAGGGCCGGCTTCAAGAAGCCGGCCACTAGAAGGCCGACTCCAAGAAGCCGGCTCCCGCGACGCGGTCAAGATCGCAACCTCGGAGCTCGCGCCCACATAACGACGATGGGACGGGGCGTGGCTACAGTGAAGCCTGCCACCCCCGAAACCCAGAGCACGCCTGGCACAGTGCGCCGTACGGGGTAGCCCTGACCCGTTCGGCGCGGCCCTGTTGCCATGTTGACTAGGGCTCCGTCCATGGCAGGCTGTCAGCGCGGCCCGCGGGCGGCGGGCCCCTTCAGGCAGAGAGACACCCGAAGGCGGCCAGGCCTCCCCAGTCGGCCCAAGATATGGCCGGCTTTCCTAAGCCGGCATGCTCCCTCCCTCGAAGGAGGCGCCTCATTAAGGAGACAAGACGACGTGAGGCAACAGTGATCGCCCGCCCGGCGGCGGCACTGTAGCCACGCTTGCCTCGATAAAGCCCTCATCATCAGGATTGAGGCAACAGTAACCAGCCACCGGCAGAGCCCTAGGCCGTAGGGCTTGCCTGTCGACCAAGATGCCGGCAGCCGGCAGGGCCCACCAGCCGGCGGGCCCCAGCAGCCGGCGCGGAAGCCGGCAAGTGTAGACACTGACGGCTGGGACCCGCTCCCAGCCGGATTACCATTGTACCCCCGGGGGGTAGGCCTATATAAACCCCCCCGGGGCACCCATGCAAAGGGTTGATCTCTTCTAGGTTACAACACACACAGAGGGAAGAGTAGAGCTAGCTTTGCCCTTCTTCTTCCTCTCGCCAAACAGCTGAAGGAGCACCTTGTAGCTACTTGCATTTGTTCATCGAGTGATCAAGCGGAGACCCCGCAGAGCAACAGTAGGGGTGTTATCTCCACGGAGAGCCCCGAAGCTGGGTAAGATTCGCCGGCGTGCATGTCTTCGCCTTATCCCGCTTCCAGGCACCGGCGACGCCTTACTCGCTCCCACACAGATAAGCCACCCGTTGGCATATGTCGCACCAACCACCCGACACGCTCGCTAAGGAACTTGAGTACTTCAAGTGTGTGTTTCCGGACAAATTTGTTGCTAGGACCATCATTACCAAGCCTCCACCTTCGTGGAATGATTTTGCTACTTCTCTAAAAAACAAGACACATGATTTTTCCGTTTCGGATCTCATTAGCACTCTTCATTTTGAAGAGAAGGCGAGAGCAAAAGACACACGTGCTTGGGTTGCTGAGGGAGCTTCTAGTGCCCACATGGTACACGAGAAGAACTTCCAGCCCAACCAGCCCCAAAACAACAAGAACAAATCTCAGGGGAAAGGCAAGTTTGATGCAAAGAACAAGATGTCACATTCTACCAACTTCTAGAAGAATTCTCATAATGGGAAGGGATACAAACCTCAATTTTGGTAGCATCGCACAAAACTTATATGGCTGCATCTACCTGCTGTCATCTAACCTCATGGTGCTCCAGGTATTCCTACATTCATAACTAGCTACAATCACCACCGCAAGATGAAATAAGCTTATTCGTACGTTGACTTGCTGATTGCAGTGCGGAACAATCCTGTCATGTGTGGAGTAGCAAACAAGCAGTCCAGCCGAAGGTGGAAATCAACCAAGGACTTATGAAATTATATATAATCTTCCTCAGGCAGTGTCGTGGTTCTAAGTATGACAGAAGAATGGGGGGTAGGTATGAGGAGGCAAGATCCTACCTACGATGAAGTTGTGCCCGCAAGATTTACGAGTTCAGGCCCTTCTCAAAGGAAGTAACAGCCCTACGTCTCGGTGCCTGGAGGCTGGTCGATTGGATTATGCGTGAAGTTATAGAGGTGCGAACTCTTGTCCCAGAGAACGGGGGTGGCTTATATAGAGTGCGCCAGGACCCCAGCCATCCCCCGTTACATAAGGTTCAATGTACATAAAGAGGGGACATTACTGGTAATGTCAGCATTAAAGTCATATAAATGATCATTAAGACTACAGAGTGAACGCCTGACCATTGACATCCAGAGTGACCTTAGATCTTCTGTACTCCGAGTGGTTTCTGATATAGTCGAATGATTATACCTTGGTCGAATGGAATTGGGTTATCCGAGTGGATCTGTTGGTCGAGGGAGTTGTATCTTGACGTCATTCCAGTTGGTAGATGTTGTTGTCCTTTGAATGCTTTTCACTATAGGGCAGTGTCCTTGGGAGGGGCGTTTAGATCAGGTCTATTGCCCTACCCTAGGTACATGTCATCGTCATTAGCCCCCGAATGGTTCACGGTCCGAGTGGAGGTGGGGTCAAAGATAGTTCCGACCCAATACTTATGCTTCGGAAGCATTTAAGTTGGATTAGAGAACCATGCAGAAACTTCGACCTCATTTTCAGTCGCCTTGATCCATTCCGAGGTTGTCGAGTGAATATTGCTGATAAGCTTTGAATGCTTGATATGGTATAAGATCTTTGGTATGATCGACTTCTCTGTCGTTCCCGGATCTTGCGGGATTTGAATTTTGGGGAAGCGCGCGGGGCGGAGAAGGCCATGGTAAGAGGAGTGGATTAGGCAGGGGCGCCTTGATTCCTACGCCACCTTTTTCGCCATATACCGCGCGCCTGACTGTTGCGGGATTTGACAGGATTGCCTAGACCCACAAGTCAGTCACTCGGGGATCAAGCCCATATAATGAATCTAGGCCGGTGTCTTTTGCATTGTGTGTCCCATTTCCTTCCTTTCTCCTCCGCTTCTCCACTGCGTCCTCCTCCTCCCTCGATGCCGCCGCCCGATCCGAGCACAACCCGTAGCCATGGTGAAGGACAAGACGGTGGCCTTGGAGCGTGTGAAGAAGGCGACAGTGAAGGCGAAGGGCAAGAAGACGAGCCGAGGAGGGTCGTCGTCGAGATCTGGCCTGCCGCCCGGCTGGATCCAGGGCGACTGGATTCGCTCCACGATTCAGCAGGAGGATCTGGTGGAGGGGGATTGATTCCCCATGGATCTTCGCGGCTTCCGGAGGACGATATCGAACCACGGCCGCAGGAGGGTGAGTGTGTCCTTCTCACCACTCACGTCGACCGCAGTTTCTCTTTGCCCCCCATCCTTTTTTTCTGGGTTTTCTGAACTTCTTTGGAGCCCAACTTCATCACTTTTCTCCCAACACCATCACATACCTTGCCGCATTCGTGTCCATGTGCGAGAACTTTCTGGGCCGTCGACCACACTGGTGTCTCTTCAAGCACATTTTCACTTGTCGTTCTCAGTCTGTAAAAAAGGCTAGTCCGAGTGACGAGAGGACGCACGTGATCCAGATGTGTGGAGGTCTAGGGATCCAAATGAGGGGTAAAAGCACCTTCCCTTCCATGATTATTCCTGACTAAGTCAGAGGGTGGCAGTCGACCTGGTTCTATTGTAAGGACCAACTGACTCCTGGTCAGTCGACCGGCCTTCCTCCGTTTTCCATGGAGCGAGTTGAGAAGCCCTCTTCCTTGAAAGTGACTCCGACTGAGAAAGTGGATGTGAAAATGTTGGTTGAGCGAGTGGTCCAACTTGTCCGCGATGGTGTGACCGGCATGGACTTGCTAGAGGTGTTTCTCAGACGACGCATCTAGCCACTCCAAGACCGCGATCATCCAATGTGGATGTACTCGGGTCTTGACGACAGCACTCGGATCCATCCGGAAGAAGTCGATGAGGAGACGGTGGCGCGGTGGTTGCAGTGCATCACTGGCAACAAGGACAACCCAGGGGGTCTAGGAGGCTCCCTCCACTCGACAACACCAATGAACCAGACAAGGTCTGACTCCTTCTTTCTGAGTGTATTTTTGTTCTGACATGTAATTGCTCTTGAAACCGACTGATACCCGGTCAACTCTGTGTCTTGCAGATTTATACTGAGATGTATTCGATGCCCAACGGAGAGTAGGAGCAGGAGCAGGAGGAGAGGAGAGTGGAGGCGACTGGCATTTTGACGGAGGTGAAGATGATGAGAGTGCAGACTCAAGCAACGGCGAGGAGGTCGACTCTCCACCTCGCTCGGAAAGACGCTCCAAGCAGAGGCATGATCTAGCGAGTGTCCGTGGTAAAGCGACCGCACCGATTGGGCAGACTTCGAAGCGCACTCGAACATCTTCTCATGTGCCGACTGAGAAAGCTCCGAAGTAGCCCAAAGTCGCACCGTCAAGGCCCCGGAAGGCCTTGCCTAAGATCAAAGTGGTCGTCCCTATCGCTTCTGGGTAATTATTGTGCTCGACCTCTTAGTTTTGCATGATTTGATTTCCGGTCAACTCTCTTTCCTGTTCTGACCGAGTGAATTCTGAAATTTGCAGTGATGCTACCTCTGGGACTTCTATTTATAAAGATGATGATGAGGAGGAGATGGAAGACGGAGTTACTTCCAACGCAGGTATAACTCCTGCCATCTTGCCTTTACTTTATCAGCCACTTTAATTGTCGATTGAATTCTTGTGATCGATTCTTATGCAGCTCCGCCCAATGTTGTTGAACTTCCAGATGACGACGAAGATGTGCCATAGAGGCCCTCGGGAAGGGGGGCAGGACTTCAGGAAGGAAGGCACCAGTTAGCAAGATGCCCCAGTCGACGTCGATGACGGAACCAGTGATTCGGCAGTCTGGAGACCTCAACCGGGCTTTTGTTACTTTTGTCGTTCCATTGTTGAGTGCACAACCTTCAGCGTAAACTGCACAGGCTCCTATTTCCTCTGCGCAACTCCAAGCCTCGGATTCTCGAGCTGCTACGGCTGATCCACCGTCTTCACTTTTCACCACCCATCATGTCCCAGAGGACCAAGTAAGCGCCGCCAAGGAAGTTATACACTAGGCAGGTCTTATGATGGAGCAGATGGAAGTGGTGTGCGAGGCCAGCTGAGCGGCTTATGACGCTAGCTCAGCCCTCTAGGCTAATGTCCAGTTTAGTTGATTTCCGACTGATCTCTTATCTTGATGCTTGTTCTGTTAGGATATGCTACCTGAAAAACTTCATTGTGCAACCATTTGTCAGTCTGCACTTCGCACCTGTACACCCACTGGGTGTTTCAATTTATGCCGAGTAATTTTTCCAATTAAGCCGACTAGATTGTGTCGATTATAGCTTTGGACTAGTGGGGGCACGCAGAGTGAACCCACTGGGTGTAGTCCCCGAGGACGCCGTCGAATGTGTGATTCAGCGGGGGTCTTGATAAAAATATCTTGTTCTTCAGTTCTTCCACTCGGTCTGGACGGACCATGTCGAGTGGAACCTGGACCAGTGGGGGCACGCTGAGTGCACCCACTAGGTGTAGTCCCCGAGACCGCTGTCGACTGCGGGCAGTCGATTGTGGTCTGAGAATAACTGTTGCTTCTCTTTTCCCCTTTTTCACATTCTTCCACTCGGTCTGGACGGACCATGTCGAGTGGAACCTAGACCAGTGGGGGCACGCTAAGTGCACCCACTTGGTGTAGTTCCCGAGACTACTGTTGGATGTTTGATCTGGCAGTAGTCTTAGAACTTTTTTGAATTTGAACTTTATTGCCTGGTAAGCAACCAAACTTTGTATCTGTCGACTGATTGTCCTCTGACCACAGAGATCATGTGAACTTGGAGCCCGGTTTGCTGACTTGGAGCAGAAGCAGATCCAACTCAATCTTGATCTAGAGTTGGCCAAGGAGAACTTTAAGAAGGCCAAGGATGATGCTGCTGGTATGGAAAAACTTGTCGACTGATGATAACCCACAAGCATAGGGGATCGCAACAGTTTTCGAGGGTAGAGTATTCAACCCAAATTTGTTGATTCGACACAAGGGGAGCCAAAGAATATTCCCAAGTATTAGCAGTTGAGTTGTCAATTCAACCACACCTGGATAACTTAGTATCTGCAGCAAAGTATTTAGTAGCAAAGTAATATGGAAGTAATGGTAACGATAGCAAAAGTAATATTTTTGGGTTTTGTAGTGATTGTAACAGTAGCAACGGAAAAGTAAATGAGCGATGAACAATATTTGAAAAGCTCGTAGGCATTGGATCGGTGATGGAGAATTATGCCGGATGCGGTTCATCATGTAACAGTCATAACATAGGGTGACACAGAACTGGCTCCAATTCATCAATGTAATGTAGGCATGTATTCCGAATATAGTCATACGTGCTTATGGAAAAGAACTTGCATGACATCTTTTGTCCTACCCTCCCGTGGCAGCGGGGTCCTAATGGAAACTAAGGGATATTAAGGCCTCCTTTTAATAGAGTACCGGACCAAAGCATTAACACATAGTGAATACGTGAACTCCTCAAACTACGATCATCACCGGGAGTGGTCCCGATTATTGTCACTTCGGGGTTGCTGGATCATAACACATAGTAGGTGACTATAGACTTGCAAGATAGGATCAAGAACTCACATATATTCATGAAAAAATAATAGGTTCAGATCTAAAATCATGGCACTCGGGCCCTAGTGACAAGCATTAAGCATAGCAAAGTCATAGCAACATCAATCTCAGAACATAGTGGATACTAGGGATCAAACCCTAACAAAACTAACTCAATTACATCATAAATCTCATCCAACCCATCACCGTCCAGAAAGCCTACGATGGAATTACTCACGCACGGCGGTGAGCACCATGAAATTGGTGATGGAGGATGGTTGATGATGACGATGGCGACGAATTCCCCTCTCCGGAGCCCCAAACGGCTCCAGATCAGCCCTCCCGAGAGGGTTTAGGGCTTGGCGGCAGCTCCGTATCATAAAACGTGATGAATCTTCCTCTCTGATTTTTTTCTCCCCGAACACGAATATATGGAGTTGGAGTTGAGGTCGGTGGAGAGTCAGGGGGCCCACGAGGCAGGGGGCGCACCCCCACCCTCGTGGACAGGGTGTGGGCCCCCTGACGTGGATTCTTCTTTCAGTATTTTTAATATTTTCCGAAAATATGTTCTGTGGAGTTTCAGGTCATTCCGAGAACTTTTGTTTCTGCACATAAATAACACCATGCCAATTCTGCTGAAAACAGCGTCAGTCCGGGTTAGTTCCATTCAAATCATCCAAGTTAGATTCCAAAACAAGGGCAAAAGTGTTTGGAAAAGTAGATTCGACGGAGACGTATCAAATCCCCCAAGCTTAAACCTTTGCTTGTCCTCCAGCAATTCAGTTGATAAACTGAAAGTGATAAAGAAAAACATTTATAAACTCTGTTTGCTCTTGTTATTGTAAATATGTAAAGCCAGCATTCAAGTTCTCAGCAAAGATTATGAACTAACCACATTCACAATAACACTTAGGTCTCATGTTTACTCATGTCAATGGCATAATCAACTAGCGAGCAATAATAATAAATCTCGGATAACAACACTTTCTCAAAACAATCATAATATGATATAATAAGATGGTATCTTGCTAGCCCTTTCTGAGACGGCAAAACATAAATGCAGAGCACCTTTAAAGATCAAGGACTGACTAGACATTGTAATTCATGGTGAAAGAGATTCAGTCATAGTCATACCCAATATAAATTAATAGTAATGGATGCAAATGACAGCAGTGCTCTCTAGCTGGTCCTTTTAATAAGAGGGTGATGACTCAACATAAAAGTAAATAGATAGGCCCTTCGCAGAGGGAAGCATGGATTTGCAGAGGTGCCAGAGCTCGGTTTTGAAAGTAGAGATAAATAATATTTTGAGCGGCATACTTTCATTGTCAACATAACAACCAAGAGATGGCGATATCTTCCATGCTACACACATTATAGGTGGTTCCCAAACAGAATGGTAAAGTTTATACTCCCCCTCCACCAACAAGCATCAATCCATGGCTTGCTCGAAACAACGAGTGCCTCCAACTAGCAACAGCCCCGGGGGAGTTTTGTTTGCAATTATTTTGATTTAGTTTGCATAAAGCATGGGACTAGGCATCCTGGTGACCAGCCATTCTCTCGTGAGTGAGGAGCGGAGTCCACTCCTCTTGAGAATAACCCGCCTAGCATGCAAGATACAGACAACCCTAGTTGATACGGACAGCCCTAGTTGATACATGAGCTATTCGAGCATACAAAACAGAATTTCATTTGAAGGTTTAGAGTTTGGCACATACAAATTTACTTGGAACGGCAGGTAGATACCGCATATAGGAAGGTATAGTGGACTCATATGGAATAACTTTGGGGTTTAAGCACAAGCAGTATTCCCGCTTAGTAGAAGTGAAGGCTAGCAAAAGACTGGGAAGCGACCAACTAGAGAGCGACAACAGTCATGAACATGCATTAAAATTAATAAACATTGGATGCAAGCATGAGTAGGATATAATCCACCATGAACATAAATATCGTGAAGGCTATGTTGATTTGTTTAAACTACATGTGTGAACATGTGCCAAGTCGAGTCACTTAAATCATTCAAAGGAGGATAGCACCCCACTATACCACAACACAACCATTTTAATAGCATGTTGGCATGCAAGGTAAAACCATTATAACTCATAGATAATCAAGCATGGCACGAGCAACTATGATCTCTAATTGTCATTGCAAACATGTTTATTCATAATAGGCTGAATCAGGAACTATGAACTAATCATATTTACAAAAACAAGAGAGGTCGAGTTCATTCCAGCTTCTCTCATCTCAATCAGTCCATCATATATCGTCATAATTGCCTTTCACTTGCACGACCGAACGATGTGAATAATAATAATAGTGCATGTGCATTGGACTAAGCTGGAATCTGCGAGCATTCAATAAACAGGAGAAGACAAGGCAATATGGGCTCTTGGTTGAATCAACAATAATGCATATAAGAGCTACTTCAACAATTTAATTATGGTCTTCTCCTATCGACCCCCAAAGAAAAGAAAAGAAATAAAACTATTTACACGGGAAAGCTCCCAACTGGCAAAAGAAGAACGAGAAATCTTTTTGGGTTTTCTTTTTAATTATTACTACTACAGCAAGAAAGGTAAACTAGCTAAAGCTATTACTATTTTTTTTTGGTTTTTCTTAAGGTTTATCAAACACACAAGAAGAAAGCGTAAAAACAAAATAATCTACCATGGATGTTACAGTGAAAAAGTATGAGCACCGACATCTAGAAATGAGTGTGTAAACATAAATGTAATGTCGGTGGGGATTACGTACTCCCCCAAGCTTAGGCTTTTGGCCTAAGTTGGTTTATTGCCACGGATGGCCTGGTGGATATCCATAGTTGTAGCCGGGGTCGTACTGCGATGAAGAAGCCCCTGATTGCCACTGGTTGGCAATCATCTCCGGATCCCACTGGTAATTAGACTGTCATGGAGGTTCAAATTGTGGTTCCGGCTCCGTGGCTGGTGTAGGGTTCTGGTAGGCGTGAATGGCCGCCAGCGGAACGAGATATGGACCTGCAGATAAATTAAACAAGGAGGGAGCAGGCAAGGTAATAGTCTCAGGGTGATGTTTATCAAAGAACAATTTGTATTTAAACGCCCCTTCCCTATTCTTAACAATAAAGTCATGCGCTACCATACTCTTATAATCTAAATAAGCAGTGGGTAGCAATTTTTCTTCTTTTTCATAGTGCCTAATAGGTAAGTTATAATGTGCAGCAAGGCATGAAGCGTAAATACCTCCAAAGATGGGGCCTTTTGTACGGTTCAAACTTAACCGTTTAGCAATAATACCGCCCATACTAACAGTGTTATTGCAGAATAAACCATGGAACAAAATGATAATATCAGGAACACTAAGGTTTCCACAGTTTCCGCAACCAATAAGCAACGACTAGCAAATATAGCAAAGTAGCGTAAAACAGGAAAATGTATGCTAGTGATTCTTGCATCGGAAACATTCCTAGTTTCCCCTACAGTAATAGTGTCAATAAACCCGTCCACATCTTTACGATGTGGTTCCTCTAAGCTACCCTCGAAAGGTATTTTGCAAACACTACAAAATTCATATAGTGACATCTTCTTAACCACATCATATAAATGAAACTCTACTGAAGGAGGTGATTCCTTAGGATAATAGTAGAAGTTTTGCACAAACGTATTGGTGAGTAAGAGATACTGTTCGCGTTGGTCATGGAGGAAGTCGGTGAGGCCTGCATTCTCAGCCAATTCATAAAAATCATAATAAATCCCAGCTGCTCTCAAGAAACCATCGGAAGGCCATTCACACGGCCGAACCTCCGTGGTGCAAGGCAAATTATACTTGGGCCTCTCTGCTTCCTCACTTTTCTTTTCCTTCGAGCTTCGGCTCGATGAGACCCTAAAAAATCTCTTCATTATTTTCTAATTTTTTTTGAAATTTTTAGTAACTTCAAACAAAAGTGAACCAAGCTCAACAAAATTGATAGCAACTACTCCTACAAGTGCCTAGAGACTATATCAAGCATTAGAACTACTTGGAACCATATAAATTTGACATCCAAGCTCAAGAACATGGTCACGTAGGCAGCACAAATTTGCGATGAATAAAGCACTAGAACAAAAACTAATTGGACCAATGGAGGAGTCACATACCAAGGAACAATCCCCACAAGCAGTTTTGTGAGAGGTGCTTTGAGCAAGGAGATCGAAAATTGCAGCAAAATGAGCTAGAACTCGTGCTTGAGCTGGATGGTGATTTTTTGGGAGGAAGAAGAAGAAGTGTGTGGGTGCAGGAATAAGTGGAGGGGAGCCACCATGGGCCCACGAGGCAGGGGGCGCGCCCTGTAGGGGTGGCCGCGCCCTGGACCCTCGTGGCCAGGTGCTTGCTCCCCCTGCTGTGCTCTCAGTTTGACATATTCTCAAATATTCCAGAAAAAATCATACTTTAATTTCGGGGCATTTGGAGAACTTTTATTTTCAGGGTATTATTATATTGCATGGATAAATCAGAAAACAGACAGGAAAATACTATTTTTACTTTATTTCAACTAAATAACAGAAAGTAGAGAGAGAGTACAGAAGGTTGTTCTTTCTAGTTTCATCCATCTCATGATCATCAAAAGGAATCCACTAACAAGGTTGATCAAGTCTTGTTAACAAACTCATTCCCGGAGAAATTTTGAATAACACTATGTTACCTCAACGGGGATATGCACATCCCCTATAATAAGAATATCATATTTCTTCTTGACTGTAGGAAGAGGAAATTCAAAACCTCCAAAAATAATCGATGGAATTTTTCCAATAGAGTTGATACTATGAACTTGAGGTTGTTTCCCCAGAAAGTGTACCGTATGCTCATTACCATTAACATGAAAAGTGACATTGCCTTTGTTGCAATCAATAACAGCCCCTGCAGTATTCAAAAAAGGTCTTCCAAGAATAATAGACATACTATCGTCCTCGGGAATATCAAGAATAACAAAGTCCGTTTAAATAGTAACGTTTGCAACCACAACAGGCACATCCTCACAAATACCGACAGGTATAGCAGTTGATTTATCAGCCATTTGCAAAGTTATTTCAGTAGGTGTCAACTTATTCAAATCAAGTCTACAATATAAAGAAAGAGGCATAACACTAACACCGGCTCCAAGATCACATAAAGCAGTTTTAACATAGTTTCTTTTAATGGAGCATGGTATAGTAGGTACTCCTGGATCTCCAAGTTTCTTTGGTATTCCACCTTTAAAAGTATAATTAGCAAGCATGGTGGAAATTTTAGCTTCCGGTATCTTCCTTTTATTTGTAACAATATCTTTCATGTACTTAGCATAAGGATTCATTTTGAGCATATCAGTTAATCGCATACGCGAAAAGATAGGTCTAATCATTTCAGCGAAGCGCTCAAAATCCTCATCATCCTTTTTCTTGGATGGGCTGGGAGGAAAAGGCATGGGTTTCTGAACCCATGGCTCTCTTTCTTCACCACATTTCCTAGCAACAAAGTCTCCCTTATCATAACGTTGATTCTTTGATTGTGGGTTATCAAGATGAACAGCAGGTTCAATCTCTACATCATTATCATTGCTAGGTTGAGCATCATCATGAACATCATCATTAACATTATTAATAGGTTCATGTTCATTACCAGATTGTGTTTCAGCATCAGAAATAGAAATATCGTTTAGATTCTCAGGTGGTTCAGCAATAGGTTCACCAGAAGCATGCAAAGTCATATCATTTTTCTTTTTCTTCTTTTTAGAGGGACTAGGTGCATCAATATTATTTCTCTGAGAGGCTTGTTCAATTCTCTTCGGGTGGCCTTCAGGATACAAAGGTTCCTGAGTCATTTTACCAGTTCTAGTAGCCACTCTAACAGCATAGTCATTTTTACTATTCAATTCATTGAGCAAATCATTCTGAGCTTTAAGTACTTGTTCTACTTGAGTGGTAACCATAGAAGCATGTTTACTAATGAGTTTAAGTTCACCTTTAACATTGGCTATGTAATTACTCAAGTGTTCAATCATATAAGCACTTTGTTTTAATTGTCTACCAAAATAAGCATTAAAATCCTCTTGTTTAACCATAAAGTTATCAAACTCATCCAAACATTGGCTAGCAAACTTAGTAGGAGGGATCTCAGCTTTATCATATCTATAGAGCGAATTTACCTTTACTACATGTGTCGGGTTATCAAGATCATATATTTCTTCAACAGGCGATAAATTAATACCATGTATTTCTTCAATAGGAGGTAAATTCTTAACATCTTCAGCTTTAATACCCTTTCTTTCATGGATTTTTTTGCCTCTTGCATATCTTCAGGAGTGAGAAATAGAACCCCTCTCTTCTTTGGAGTTGGTTTAGGAATAGGCTCAGGAGTTGGCTCAGGAAGTGTCCAATTATTTTCATTAGTCAACATATTATTCAATAGAATTTCAGCTTCATCCGGTGTTCTTTCCCTGAAAACAGAACCAACACAACTATCCAGGTAATCTCTGGAAGCATCGGTTAGTCCATTATAAAAGATATCAAGTATTTCATTTTTCTTAAGAGGATGATCAGACAAAGCATTAAGTAATTGGAGAAGCCTCCCCCAAGCTTGTGGGAGACGCTCTTCTTCAATTTGCACAAAATTGTATATATCCCTTAAAGCAGCTTGTTTCTTATGAGCCGGGAAATATTTAGCAGAGAAGTAATAAATCATATCCTGGGGACTACGCACACAACCAGGATCAAGAGAATTAAACCATATCTTTGTTGGGGAACGTAGTAATTTCCAAAAATTTCCTACGCACACGCAAGATCATGGTGATGCATAGCAACGAGAGGGGAGAGTGTTGTCTACGTACCCTCGTAGACCAAAAGCGGAAGCGTTATATCAACGCGGTTGATGTAGTCGTACGTCTTCACGATCCGACCGATCCAAGCACCGTTACTCCGGCACCTCCGAGTTCTTGGCACACGTTCAGCTCGATGACGTTCCCCGTGCTCCGATCCAGCAAAGCTTCGGGGAAGAGTTCCGTCAGCACGACGGCGTGGTGACGATCTTGATGTACTACTGACGCAGGGCTTCGCCTAAGCACTGCGACAATATGACCGAGATGGAATTTGGTGGCAGGGGGCACCGCACACGGCTAAGGAAAGATCTCAATGATCAATTGTGTGTCTATGGGGTGCCCCCTGCCCCCGTATATAAAGGAGCCAAGGGGGAGGGGCTGGTCGGCCAAGCCTTGGCGCGCCAGGTGAGTCCTACTCCCTCCGGGAGTAGGATTCCCCCCCCCCCAATCCTAGTTGGACTAGGATTCTCCAAGGGGGAGAGAGAGAGAGAGGGGGCCGGCCACCTCTCCTAGTCCTAATAGGACTAGGGGAGGGGGGGGGAGGCGCGCAGCCCATGAGGGCAGCCCTCTCACCTCTCCACCAAGGCCCATGTTGGCCCATTATGCTTCCGGGGGGTTCCGGTAACCCTCCCGGTATTCCGGTAAAATCCTGATTTCACCTGGAACACATCCGATGTCCAAACATAGGCTTCCAATATATCATTCTTTACGTCTCGACCATTTCGAGACTCCTCGTCATGTCCGTGATCACATCCGGGACTCCGAACTCCTTCGGTACATCAAAACTCATAAACTCATTATATAACTGTCATCGAAACCTTAAGCGTGCGGACCCTACGGTTCGAGAACAATGTAGACATGACCGAGACGCGTCTCCGGTCAATAACCAATAGCAGGACCTGGATGCCCATATTGGCTCCTACATATTCTGCGAAGATCTTTATCGGTCAGACCGCATAACAACATACGTTGTTCCCTTTGTCATCGGTATGTTACTTGCCCGAGATTCGATCGTCGGTATCCAATACCTAGTTCAATCTCGTTACCGGCAAGTCTCTTTACTCGTTCCGTAATACATCATCTCGCAACTAACTCATTGGTTGCAATGCTTGCAAGGCTTATGTGATGTGCATTACCGAGAAGGCCCTGAGATACCTCTCCGACATTCGGAGTGACAAATCCTAATCTCGAAATACGCCAACCCAACAAATACTTTCGGAGACACCTGTAGAGCACCTTTATAATCACTCAGTTACGTTGTGACGTTTGGTAGCACACAAAGTGTTCCTACGGTAAACAGGATTTGCATAATCTCATAGTTAAAGGAACATGTATAAGTCATGGATAAAAGCAATAGCAACATACTAAACGATCGGGTGCTTGCATATCTCTATGTCTCCCACCTGGACTAAGTCCCGGATGGAGTTGAAGCGTCTTTTGATGTGTTTGGTTCTTTTCTGAAATCTAGATTCCTTTGCCAAGGCAATTGCACCAGTATTGTCACAAAAGATTTTCATTGGACCCGATACGCTAGGTACAACACCTAGATCGGATATGAACTCCTTCATCCAGACTCCTTCATTAGCAGCTTCCGAAGCAGCTATGTACTCAGCTTCACATGTAGATCCCGCCACGACGCTTTGTTTAGAACTGCACCAACTGACAGCTCCACCGTTTAATGTAAATACATATCCGGTTTGCGATTTAGAATCGTCCGGATCAGTGTCAAAGCTTGCATCGACGTAACCGTTTACGACGAGCTCTTTGTCACCTCCATAAATGAGAAACATATCCTTAGTCCTTCTCAAGTACTTAAGGATGTTCTTGACCGCTGTCCAGTGATCCACTCCTGGATTACTTTGGTACCTGCCTGCTAAGCTTACAGCAAGGCACACATCAGGTCTGGTACACAGCATTGCATACATGATAGAGCCTATGGCTGAAACATAGGGAACATTTTTCATTTTCTCTCTATCTTCTGCGGTGGTCGGGCATTGAGTCTTACTCAACTTCACACCTTGTAACACAGGCAAGAACCCTTTCTTTGCCTGATCCATTTTGAACTTCTTCAAAACTTTTTCAAGGTATGTGCTTTGTGAAAGTCCTATTAAGCGTCTTGATCTATCTCTATAGATCTTAATGCCCAATATGTAAGCAGCTTCACCGAGGTCTTTCATCGAAAAACTCTTATTCAAGTATCCCTTTATGCTATCCAGAAATTCTATATTATTTCCGATCAGTAATATGTCATCCACATATAATATCAGAAATGCTACAGAGCTCCCACTCACTTTCTTGTAAATACAGGCTTCTCCAAAAGTCTGTATAAAACCAAATGCTTTGATCACACTATCAAAGCGTTTATTCCAACTCCGAGAGGCTTGCACCAGTCCATAAATGGATCGCTGGAGCTTGCACACTTTGTTAGCTCCCTTTGGATCGACAAAACCTTCTGGTTGCATCATATACAACTCTTCTTCCAGAAATCCATTCAGGAATGCAGTTTTGACATCCATTTGCCAAATTTCATAATCATAAAATGCGGCAACTGCTAACATGATTCGGACAGACTTAAGCATCGCTACGGGTGAGAAAGTCTCATCGTAGTCAATCCCTTGAACTTGTCGAAAACCTTTTGCAAAAAGTCGAGCTTTATAGACAGTAACATTACCATCAGCGTCAGTCTTCTTCTTAAAAATCCATTTATTCTCAATTGCTTGCCGATCATCGGGCAAGTCAACCAAAGTCCACACTTTGTTCTCATACATGGATCCCATCTCAGATTTCATGGCCTCAAGCCATTTTGCGGAATCTGGGCTCACCATCGCTTCTTCATAGTTCGTAGGTTCATCATGGTCTAGTAACATGACTTCCAAAATAGGATTACCGTACCACTCTGGTGCGGATCTTACTCTGGTTGATCTACGAGGTTCAGTAGAAACTTGATCTGAAGTTTCATGATCATTATCATTAGCTTCCTCCCTATTTGGTGTAGGTGTCACAGAAACTGATTTCTGTGACGTACTACTTCTCAATAAGGGAGTAGCTACAGTTATCTCATCAAGTTCTACTTTCCTCCCACTCACTTCTTTCGAGAGAAACTCCTTCTCTAGAAAGTTTCCGAATTTAGCAACAAAAATCTTGCCTTCGGATCTGTGATAGAAGGTGTACCCAACAGTCTCCTTTGGGTATCCTATGAAGACACATTTTTCCGATTTGGGTTCGAGCTTATCAGGTTGAAGCTTTTTCACATAAGCATAGCAGCCCCAAACTTTAAGAAACGACAACTTTGGTTTCTTGCCAAACCACAGTTCATAAGGCGTCGTCTCAATGGATTTCGATGGTGCCCTATTTAACGTGAATGCGGCCGTCAATAAAGCATAACCCCAAAATGATAGCGGTAAATCGGTAAGAGACATCATAGATCGCACCATATCCAGTAAAGTACGATTACGACGTTCGGACACACCATTACGTTGTGGTGTTCCGGGTGGCGTGAGTTGCGAAACTATTCCGCATTGTTTCAAATGTAGACCAAACTCGTAACTCAAATATTCTCCTCCACGATCAGATCGTAGAAACTTTATTTTCTTGTTACGATGATTTTCCACTTCACTCTGAAATTCTTTGAACTTTTCAAATGTTTCAGACTTGTGTTTCATTAAGTAGATATACCCATATTTGCTTAAATCATCAGTGAAGGTGAGAAAATAACGATATCCGCCACGAGCCTCAACATTCATTGGACCACATACATCAGTATGTATGATTTCCAATAAATCTGTTGCTCTCTCCATAGTACCGGAGAACGGTGTTTTAGTCATCTTGCCCATAAGGCACGGTTCGCAAGTGCCAAGTGATTCATAATCAAGTGACTCCAAAAGTCCATCAGTATGGAGTTTCTTCATGCGTTTTACACCGATATGACCTAAACGGCAGTGCCACAAATAAGTTGCACTATCATTATCAACTCTGCATCTTTTGGCTTCAACATTATGAATATGTGTATCACTACTATCGAGATTAAGTAAGAACAAACCATTCTTTAATGGTGCATGACCATAAAAGATATTACTCATATAAATAGAACAACCATTATTCTCTGATTTAAATGAATAACCGTCTCGCATCAAACAAGATCCAGATATAATGTTCATGCTCAACGCTGGTACTAAATAACAATTATTTAGATCTAATATTAATCCCGAAGGTAGATGTAGAGGTAGCGTGCCGACCGCGATCACATCGACTTTGGAACCATTTCCCACGCGCATCGTCACCTCGTCCTTAGCCAATCTTCGCTTAATCCATAGCCCCTGTTTTGAGTTGCAAATATTAGCAACAAAACCAGTATCAAATACCCAGGTGCTACTGCGAGAATTAGTTAGGTATACATCAATAACATGTATATCATATATACCTTTGTTAACCTTGCCATCCTTCTTATCCGCCAAATACTTGGGGCAGTTCCGCTTCCAGTGACCAGTCTGCTTGCAATAGAAGCACTCAGTTTTAGGCTTAGGTCCAGACTTGGGTTTCTTCTCTTGATTAGCAACTTGCTTGCTATTCTTTTTGAAGTTCCCCTTTTTCTTCCCTTTGCCCTTTTTCTTGAAACTAGTGGTTTTGTTAACCATCAACACTTGATGCTCCTTTTTGATTTCTACCTCCGCGGCTTTCAGCATCGCGAAGAGCTCGGGCATAGTTTTGGTCATCCCTTGCATATTATAGTTCATCACGAAGCTCTTGTAGGTTGGTGGCAGTGATTGGAGAATTCTGTCAATGACGCAATCATCCGGAAGATTAACTCCCAGTTGAATCAAGTGATTACAATACCCAGACATCTTGAGTATATGCTCACTGACAGAACTATTCTCCTCCATCTTGCAGCTATAGAACTTATTGGAGACTTCATATCTCTCAATCCGGGCATTTGCTTGAAATATTAACTTCAACTCCTGGAACATCTCATATGCTCCATGGTGTTCAAAACGTCGTTGAAGTCCCGGTTCTAAGCCGTAAAGCATGGCACACTGAACTATAGATTAGTCATCAGCTTTGCTTTCCCAGACGTTCACAACATCTGGCGTAGCTCTTGTACCAGGCCTGGCACCTAGCGGTGCTTCCAGGACGTAATTCTTCTGTGCAGCAATGAGGATAATCCTCAAGTTACGGACCCAGTCCGTGTAATTGCTACCATCATCTTTCAACTTTGCTTTCTCAAGGAACGCATTAAAATTCAACGGAACAACAGCACGAGCCATCTATCTACACAACATAGACAAGCAAGATACTATCAGGTACTAAGTTCATGATAAATTTAAGTTCAATTAATCATATTACTTAAGAACTCCCACTTAGATAGACATCCCTCTAATCCTCTAAGTGATCACGTGATCCAAATCAACTAAACCATGTCCGATCATCACGTGAGATGGAGTAGTTTCAATGGTGAACATCACTATGTTGATCATATCTACTATATGATTCACGCTCGACCTTTCGGTCTCCGTGTTCCGAGGCCATATCTGTTATATGCTAGGCTCGTCAAGTTAAACCTGAGTATTCCGCGTGTGCAACTGTTTTGCACCCGTTGTATTTGAACGTAGAGCCTATCACACCCAATCATCACGTGGTGTCTCAGCACGAAGAACTTTCGCAACGGTGCATACTCAGGGAGAACACTTCTTGATAATTAGTGAGAGATCATCTTATAATGCTACCGTCAATCAAAGCAAGATAAGATGCATAAAAGATAAACATCACATGCAATCAATATAAGTGATATGATATGGCCATCATCATCTCGTGCTTGTGATCTCCATCTTCGAAGCACCGTCATGATCACCATCGTCACTGGCGCGACACCTTGATCTCCATCGCAGCATCGTTGTCGTCTCGCCAATCTTATGCTTCCACGACTATCACTACCGCTTAGTAATAAAGTAAAGCATTACATCGCGATTGCATTGCATACAATAAAGCGACAACCATATGGCTCCTGCCAGTTGCCGATAACTCGGTTACAAAACATGATCATCTCATACAATAAAATTTAGCATCATGTCTTGACCATATCACATCACAACATGCCCTGCAAAAACAAGTTAGACGTCCTCTACTTTGTTGTTGCAAGTTTTACGTGGCTGCTACGGGCTTAAGCAAGAACTCATCTTACCTACGCATCAAAACCACAATGATAGTTTGTCAAATAGACTCCGTTTTAACCTTCTCAAGGACCGGGCGTAGCCACACTCGGTTCAACTAAAGTTGGAGAGACAGTCTTCCGCAAGCCATCTATGTGCAAAGCACGTCGAGGGAACCGGTCTCGCGTAAGAGTACGCGTAAGGTTGGTCCGGATCGTCTCGTCCAACAATACCGCTGAACCAAAGTATGACATGCTGGTAGGCAGTATGACTTGTATCGTCCACAACTCACTTGTGTTCTACTCGTGCAAATAACATCAAACCATAAAAACCTAGGCTCTGATACCACTGTTGGGGAACGTAGTAATTTCCAAAATTTTCCTACGCACATGCAAGATCATGGTGATGCATAGCAACGAGAGGGGAGAGTGTTGTCTACGTACCCTCGTAGACCGAAAGCGGAAGCGTTATATCAACGCGGTTGATGTAGTCGTACGTCTTCACGATCCGACCGATCCAAGCACCGTTACTCCGGCACCTCCGAGTTCTTGGCACATGTTCAGCTCGATGACGTTCCCCGGGCTCCGATCCAGCAAAGCTTCGGGGAAGAGTTCCGTCAGCACGACGGTGTGGTGATGATCTTGATGTACTACTGACGCAGGGCTTCGCCTAAGCACTGCGACAATATGACCGAGGTGGAATTTGGTGGCAGGGGGCACCGCACACGGCTAAGGAAAGATCTCAATGATCAATTGTGTGTCTATGGGGTGCCCCTGCCCCCGTATATAAAGGAGCCAAGGGGGAGGGGCTGGCCGGCCAAGCCTTGGCGCGCCAGGTGAGTCCTACTCCCTCCGGTAGTAGGATTCCCCCCCCCCAATCCTAGTTGGACTAGGATTCTCCAAGGGAGAGAGAGAGAGAGAGAGGGGGCCGGCCACCTCTCCTAGTCCTAATAGGACTAGGGGAGGGGGGAGGCGCGCAGCCCATGAGGGCAGCCCTCTCACCTCTCCACCAAGGCCCATGTTGGCCCATTATGCTTCCGGGGGGTTCCGGTAACCCTCCCGGTATTCCGGTAAAATCCTGATTTCACCTGGAACACATCCGATGTCCAAACATAGGCTTCCAATATATCATTATTTACGTCTCGACCATTTCGAGACTCCTCGTCATGTCCGTGATCACATCCGGGACTCCGAACTCCTTCGGTACATCAAAACTCATAAACTCATTATATAACTGTCATCGAAACCTTAAGCGTGCGGACCCTACGGTTCGAGAACAATGTAGACATGACCGAGACGCATCTCCGGTCAATAACCAATAGCGGGACCTGGATGCCCATATTGGCTCCTACATATTCTACGAAGATCTTTATCGGTTAGACCGCATAACAACATACGTTGTTCCCTTTGTCATCGGTATGTTACTTGCCCGAGATTCGATCGTCGGTATCCAATACCTAGTTCAATCTCGTTACCGGCAAGTCTCTTTACTCATTCCGTAATACATCATCTCGCAACTAACTCATTGGTTGCAATGCTTGCAAGGCTTATGTGATGTGCATTACCGAGAAGGCCCTGAGATACCTCTCCGACATTCGGAGTGACAAATCCTAATCTCGAAATACGCCAACCCAACAAATACTTTCGGAGACACCTGTAGAGCACCTTTATAATCACTCAGTTATGTTGTGACGTTTGGTAGCACAGAAAGTGTTCCTACGGTAAACGGGAGTTGCATAATCTCATAGTTAAAGGAACATGTATAAGTCATGGATAAAAGCAATAGCAACATACTAAACGATCGGGTGCTATGCTAATGGAATGGGTCATGTCAATCAGATCATTCAACTAATGATGTGATCTCGTTAATCAAATAACAACTCTTTGTCCATGGTTAGGAAACATAACCATCTTTGATTAATGAGCTAGTCAAGTAGTGGCATACTAGTGACACTCTGTTTGTCTATGTATTCACACATGTATTTTGTTTCCAGTTAATACAATTCTAGCATGAATAATAAACATTTATCATGATATGTAAGGAAATAAATAATAACTTTATTATTGCCTCTAGGGCATATTTCCTCCAATCTTAGCATCACCCTTTAATGAGAACGGAAATATTCTAAGGATATAAAGGTAGCAAGATTTCTCATCATTAGTGAACAGGGTGGCTATATCATTTAATTTAGTAAGATGTGCCACAACAGTTTCAGATTCATAGCCATAAAAAGGATCAGATTCAACCAAAGTAATTATATCAGGATCAATAGAGAATTCATAATCCTTATCGGTAACACAGATAGGTGAAATAGCAAAAGCAGGGTCAGGTTTCATTCTAGCATTAAGAGATTGCTGCTTCCATTTAGCTAATAACTTCTTTAGATCAGATCTATCATTGCAAGCTAAAATAGCTCTAGCTGATTCTTCATCCAGAACATAACCCTCAGACACAACAGGTAATTCATATTTATTAGGGGGAGAGTCTTCATCATCACTATCTTCAATATTATCAGTTTCAATAATTTCATTCTCTCTAACCCTAGCAAGTTGTTCATCAAGAAATTCACCAAGTGGCATAGTAGTATCAAGCATAGAAGTAGTTTCATCATAAGTATCATGCATAGCACAAGTGGCATCATCAATAACATGTGACATATCAGAATGAATAGCAGAAATAGGTTTAGGTGTCGCAAGCTTACTCAAAACAGAAGGTGAATCAAGTGTAGAGCTAGATGGCAGTTCCTTACCTCCCCTCATAGTTGAGGGATAAATTGTTGTTTTTGCGTCTTTCAAGTTCTTCATAGTGACCAGCAGATATAAATCCCAAGTGACTCAAAGAATAGAGCTATGCTCCCGGGCAACGGCGCCAGAAAATAGCCTTGATAACCCACAAGTATAGGGGATCGCAACAGTTTTCGAGGGTAGAGTATTCAACCCAAATTTGTTGATTCGACACAAGGGGAGCCAAAGAATATTCTCAAGTATTAGCAGTTGAGTTGTCAATTCAACCACACCTGGATAACTTAGTATCTATAGCAAAGTATTTAGTAGCAAAGTAATATGGAAGTAACGGTAACGATAGCAAAAGTAATATTTTTGGTAGTGATTGTAACTGTAGCAACGGAAAAGTAAATGAGCGAAGAACAATATGTGAAAAGCTCGTAGGCATTGGATCGGTGATGGGGAATTATGCCGGATGCGGTTCATCATGTAACAGTCATAACATAGGGTGACACAGAACTAGCTCCAATTCATCAGTGTAATGTAGGCATGTATTCCGAATATAGTCATACGTGCTTATGGAAAAGAACTTGCATGACATCTTTTGTCCTACCCTCCAGTGGCAGCGGGGTCCTAATGGAAACTAAGGGATATTAAGGCCTCCTTTTAATAGAGTACCGGACCAAAGCATTAACACATAGTGAATACATGAACTCCTCAAACTACGGCCATCACCGGGAGTGGTCCTGATTATTGTCACTTCGGGGTTGCCGGATCATAACACATAGTAGGTGACTATAGACTTGCAAGATAGGATCAAGAACTCACATATATTCATGAAAACATAATAGGTTCAGATCTGAAATCATGGCACTCGGGCCCTAGTGACAGGCATTAAGCATGGCAAAGTCATCGCAACATCAATCTCAGAACATAGTGGATACTAGGGATCAAACCCTAACAAAGCTAACTCGTTTTACGATACAGAGCCGCCGCCAAGCCCTAAAACCTCTCCGGAGCCCCGAACGGACTCTAGATCATCCCTCCCGAGAGGTTTTAGGGCTTGGTAGCGGCTCCATATCATAAAACGCGATGAATCTTCCTCTCTGATTTTTTCTCCCCGAACACAAATATATGGAGTTGGAGTTGAGGTCGGTGGAGCGTCAGGGGGCCCACGAGGTAGGGGGCGCGCCCGGGGGGGGGGGGGGCAGGCGCGCCCCCACCCTTATGGACAGGGTGTGGCCCCCTGACGTGGGTTCTTCTTCCAGTATTTTTAATATTTTCCAAAAATATGTTCCGTGGAGTTTCAGGTCATTCCGAGAACTTTTGTTTCTGCACATAAAGAACACCATGGCAATTCTGCTGAAAACAGCGTCAGTCCGGGTTAGTTCCATTCAAATCATGCAAGTTAGAGTCCAAAACAAGGGCAAAAGTGTTTGGAAAAGTAGATACGACAGAGACGTATCAACTAACTCTTTTATGAACCAAATATTATTTCCTTCCCTCTGAACCGAGCGTTGTTTCTTTCTGAAAAAATGAACCAAGCTTTGGAGAAGAAGGATCTTGACCTTGCGGCTGCACAAAAATCGGCCGAAGAGAAAACAACACTTGCCGACCAGAAGCTGGCTTCAGTTGGAAAGTTGGAAACAGAAAACGCCAAGCTAAAGACTGCCCTTGACAAGGCCAATAAGGAGGTGACTCGGCTGAAGAAGGACAAGGGAGCTTTGACTGACAAGGTTGGTGATCTCAGTCAGAGGAGAGACGAGCTGGAGACTTATCTGGCAGGGCTCACCAAGAAGTTATTCCTTATGCTTGAAGGTACCTTTCTTTGTCCAACTGTTTTGCTATCGTCGATTCATCGTAAAGCGTCTACTCATAGTTTCTTTGTGAGTGCAAAATTCTGTCAAAACTTTGAGGAAGAAACTGGGCGAATCGAGACAAGCTTGGACCCCATCAATTCCCCTATTAAGGATGAAGCTGCCATGAACGTGCTCCGACTAGAATCCCAACTTGTCAGCGTCACAGACTACCTCGCTGGACTGAAGGTTGCGGTGTCGCAGATCGACACGGCGCTCTGGCCAAGGGCGATGCTCCAAAATGACCCCGATTCCTTCATGACTTGACTCAATGAGATCCCTGGTCGAGTGCAGGAATGGAAGAAATCCTCTGCTTGGTGCGGCGCTGACGTAGCTCTGTCTCTTGTTCGCGTCCATTGCAAGGAGGCCAAAGAAGAGAAGCTGGCAGCAATCAAGGTTGCCAACACCAAGAGACTTGACTTCCAGTCTTTCATGGAGACCTTCATTGTTGCTGCTACTCGTATTGCAGATGGAATCGACCTGGATGAGTTCGTCGAGCCTGCCAGTCCTCCCCCTGCGGAGTGAACAAACTTTTATGATCCAATTAAATTTGCCTCGGTATGCTGAGTGGTTTTGTAACCGTTAAACTCCTTCGGGCCTGATGATGCCCGAATACTTTATTCTGCTTTTCGGAACCTCGTGGGATTTATCCGAACTTGGTTTTTTCTTAAACATGTTTGTCTTTATTTCCGAGTGGAACTTGAATCTTCACTCGGAGTAGACTTTTGTTCTTGTGATGCAACTCCGAGGAGGGGGTCATGGACAGCCTGCACCTCGTCGTTCTTGCAGATCGGGATGGAGCGCACATTGTACTTGTGGCGCAGCTCTGACAAGAAGTTCGTAGGTGACCTGCACCTCGTCGTCCTTGCGGATCAGGATGGAGCACACATTGTACTTGTGGCGCAGCTCTGAGGAGAAGGTCGTAGTCGACCTGGACCTCATCGTCCTTGCGGATCAGGATGGAGCGCACATTCTACTTGTGGCGCAGCTCTGAGGAGAAGGTCGTAGTTGACTTGTACCTCGTCGTCCTTGTGAATCAGGATGAAGCGTGCAGCTAAGTCCCTGAGTGACAGAGTTGTTCCTCACTCGGAGCGTATTTTAAACTTAGGCAAGTACGAGACTGCAGCTAAGCCCCCGAGTGAGAGGACTGCTCTTCACTTGGTGGGATTTTTTAAGCTTAGGCGAGTACAGAACTACAACTAAGCCCCCGAGTGAGAGGATTGCTCTTCACTCGGTGGGATTTTTTAAACTTAGGCGAGTACGGAACTGCAGCTAAGCCCCCGAGTGAGAGGATTGCTCTTCACTCGATGGGATTTTTTAAACTTAGGCGAGTACGGAACTGCAGCTAAGCCCCCGAGTGAGAGGAATGCTCTTCACTCGGTGGGATTTTTTAAACTTAGGCGAGTACGGAACTGCAGCTAAGCCCCCCGAGTGAGAGGATTTCTCTTCACTCGGTGGGATTTTTTAAACTTAGGCGAGTACGGAACTGCAGCTAAGCCCCCAAGTGAGAGGATTTCTTTTCACTCGGTGGGATTTTTTAAACTTAGGTGAGTACGGAACTGCAGCTAAGCCCGGAGTTAGAGGATTGCTCTTCACTCGGTGGGATTTTTTAAACTTGGGCGAGTACGGAACTGCAGCTAAGCCCCCGAGTGAGAGGATTGCTTTTCACTCAGTGGGGATTTTTTAAAACTTAGGCGAGTATGGAACTGCAGCTAAGCCCCCGAGTTAGAGGATTGCTCTTCACTCGGTGGGATTTTTTTAAACTTAGGCGAGTACGGAACTGCAGCTAAGCCCCTGAGTGAGAGGACTGCTCTTCACTCGGTGGGAGTTTTTAAAAAACTTAGGTGAGTACGGAACTGTGGCTAAGCCCCCGAGTGAGAGGACTGCTCTTCACTTGGTGGGATTTTTTTAAACTTAGGCGAGTACGGAACTGCTGCTAAGCCCCCAAGTGGGAGGACTTCTCTTCACTTGGTGGGATTTTTTTAAACTTTGGCGAGTACGGAACTGCAGCTAAGCCACCCACGGGGAATTTTTCAAACTTAGGCTAATCGGGTTCGCAGGGCTTGCTTTTCACTCGGTAGGATTTTTCAAATTTAGGCGAATCAGATTCGCAGCTAAGCTACCCACTGGGGGATTTTGAACACATGTATAAGTAACAACAATCATTTAGGGGACTGTAAAACCATGTCTTTGATAAACAAACTGTAAGGTACTTTTTATTACATCTCAACCGTCTGAACGCTTAAGTATAAAAATGGTGGAGCAGCTCCACTTTCCAAGCACGTGGCTCGTCTTTCTTGTGTTCCACATCGTACAGGTGGTGTGCTCTGTTGTGGAGCAGTTTGGTGATGATGAAGGGGCCTTCCCAAGCGGGAGCAAGCTTGTGTGGTCTTTGCTGATCCACTCAGAGAACCAGGTCTCCCTCCTGAAATGCTCGACCTCTCACATTTCTAGCGTGGAACCGACGAAGGTCTTGCTGATAAATAGTTGACCTGATAAGGGCCATCTCTCCTTCCTCTTCCAGAAGATCAACAACATCTTGCCTGGCTTGTTCTGCTTCTGCCTCTGAGAGAAGTTCCACTCGCGGGGCATTGTGGAGTAAATCAGTCAGTAGCACAACTTCAACTCCATAGACCATGAAGAAGGGAGTCCGGCCAGTCGACCGATTTGGCGTTGTTCTCAGACCCCACAGTACTGATGGTAGCTCATCTACCAAGGCACAGGCCGCATGCTTGAGATCGCGCATCAATCTGGGCTTCAACCCTTGGAGGATCAAACCATTTGCTCTTTCTGCCTGTCCATTCGATTGCGGGTGAGCGACTGAAGCATAGTCGACCCGGGTGCCTTGGGAAGCACAGAAAGCTCTGAAATCATCCAAATCAAAGTTTGAACCAGTCTGTGATGATGCTGTGCGGGACTCCATATCTGAATGTTAACTCTCTGATGAAGCTGACGGTGGTACCCGAGTTGACGTTCTTGATGGGTTTGGCTTCAATCTATTTAGTGAACTTGTCGACTGCAACAAGCAGGTGGGTGAAGCCACTTCTAGAACATTGCACATGCCGGTACACCGCCGGAGGCATTCATATAGGGTCATATCTTTGTTCTAGTATCGAGTTGTAATATTGAGTTGTAAGTAAATAAAAGTGTGATGATCATCATTATTAGAACATTGTCCCATGTGAGGTTATCAAAATAAAAGTGGCCAAAGAAGCCCCAAAAAAAGAGAGGCCAAAGAAGCCTAGAAAAGAAAAACAAAGAAAAAAAGAAAAAAAAAGAAAAAATGAGAGAAAAGAGAGAAGGGACATTGTCAATATCCTTTTACCACACTTGTGTTTCAGAGTAGCAGCATGTTCTTCATATAGAGAGTCTCTTGAGTTAACACTTTCATATAGAGAGGCTCATGTATTGCTTGAAAGTTGAAAAGGTTTGAGAACGTCAAAAGTATGAAACAATTGCTTGGCTTGTCATCGGTGTTGTGCATGATTTGAATATTTTGTGTGGTGAAGATGGAGCATAGCCAGACAATATGATTTTGTAGGGATAACTTTCTTTGGCCATGTTATTTTGAAAAGACATGATTGCTTTATTAGTATTCTTGAAGTATTATTGTCTTAATGTCAAATGATAGACTATTGCTTTGAATCACTCATGTCTTAATATTCATGCCATGATTAGATTACATGATCAAGATTAGGCTAGGTAGCATTCCACATCAAAAATTATCTTTTTTATCATTTACCTACTTGAGGATGAGCAGGAATTAAGCTTGGGGATGCTGATACGTCTCTGTCGTATCTATAATTTTTTATTGTTCCATGCCAATATCATACGACTTTCATATACTTTTGGCAACTTTTTATACTATTTTTGGGACTAACATATTGATCCAGTGCCCAGTACCAGTTCCTGTTTGGTGCATGTTTTTTGTTTTGCAGAAAATCCATATCAAATGGAGTCCAAACGGGATAAAAACTGACGGAGATTTTTTGGAATATATGTGAATTTTGGGAAGTGGAATCAACGCGAGACGATGCTTGAGGGGCCAACGACGGTGAGGGGCGCCCCCCAGGGGGCCAGGCGCGCCTTGGGCCCTCGTGGCCATTCCGTAAGGCGGTTGGTGCCCTTCTTTTTCCGCAAGAAAGCCAATATCCGGATAAAAATCGTGTCCAAATTTCAGCCCAATCGGAGTTACGGATCTCCGGGAATTTAAGAAATGGTGAAAGGGCAGAATCGGTGAGCGCAGAAACAGAGAGAGACAGAGAGACATATCCAATCTCAGAGGGTCTCTCGCCCCTCCCATGCCATGGAAGCCAAGGACCAGAGGGGAAACCCTTCTCCCATCTAGGGAGAAGGTCAAGGAACAAGAAGAAGGGGGGCTCTCTCCCCCTCTCTCCCGGTGGCGCCGGAACGCCGCCGGGGCCATCATCATCACCGCAATCTACACCAACACCTCCGCCATCTTCACCAACATCTCCATCACATTCCCCCATCTATCTACAACGGTCCACTCTCCCGTAACCCGTTGTACCCTCTACTTGAACAAGGTGCTTTATGCTTCATATTATTATCCAATTATGTGTTGCCATCCTATGATGTTTGAGTAGATTTTCGTTGTCCTATCGGTAATTGGTGAATTGCTATGATTGGTTTAATTTGCTTGTAGTTATGTTGCTGTCCTTAGGTGCCCATCATATGAGTGCGCGCGTGGATCACACCATAGGGTTAGTTTTATGTTGATTGAACTATGTATTGGAGGGCAAGAGTGACAGAAGCTTCAACCTAGCATAGAAATTGATGCATACAGGATTGAAGGGGGCCCAATATATCTTAATGCTATGGTTGGGTTTTACCTTAATGAACATTAGTAGTTGCGGATGCTTGCTAATAGTTCTGTCGGATCACGAGTTCCAGTAAAACCCTCAAGGTTCGAACACTAGGGTGCGCGCGAAGATTTCCTCCCTACCGATCCACGTCCTACTAGCTAAGGTCTTAAGAACGAACTCAACGAACAGACAACACAAGGGACACGAGATTTATACTGGTTCGGGCCACCGTTGTGGTGTAATACCCTACTCCACTACTCCAGTGTTGTGGTGGTGGATTGCCTCTTGGGCTGATGATGAACAATACAAGGGGAAGAACAACCTCCTGAGGTTGAGGTGTTCTTGTGCTTGGCGAACTTGTGTGTGTGTGTGTAGATTCTATCAGCTCTGGCTTCCTTGCCTCCTACTGTAGTGGCTAGTCCTATTTATAGAGGCCCTGGTCCTCTCCCCAAATATTGAGTGGGAAGGGAGCCAACAACGGCCAATTTGAAAGGGGACAACTAGTACAGCTTATCCTGACAAAAGCAGTCTTCGCCTGCAAAAGGCTCCGGGGTGACGCCGTCTTGGGCTCCATGGTGACCTCCGTCCTGCCGTCCGGCTGGTCTTGGTCTCGTTGCACCGATATGGAACCTATGCCTGATGCGTCGGTACTCCGCGCCTGCGCTTGCTCCCTTAGCACCGAAGAGGAAACAAGGACGCTACGTGCGCTGGCACCCGCCTGGCCTCGATCGTCATGGCTCACGTCACGAGAACCTCGTGAGGTTTGCCTTGACTTGATCTCTCCACCCCTCACGAGCCTGCCTGGCGAGGCCGCTCCTGAGGAGGTCATGTGTCGTCCGCCTCGCGAGGCTTGGCCCCTCGCAAGGGTCTTGAATGCCTTGCTGATGAAGATGGGCCGCACAGCCTGCTAGCAGAACCATGCCGTGGGCCGCAGGCAGGTATGTCTAGGGACCCCCATTCCTAGAATGCCGACAGTATCCCCCGGGCCCAAGGCTCGCTCGGGCTTGGCTTCGAGGCAAAGCCAAAGGTCAAGCGCGGAGCGCCGCGGGCCCCAAAAGCCTGTGGCCTCGGTTGACGCGTGGCGGTTGATTGGACGTGACCGCCTCCGCTTCCCCACGCTGCCTCGACAACTGCCCGACTTGACAAAAAGGCTGGCATGAATGGTGCTTGCCTTCATTGCTTCCCTTCGCCTTGCTCAGATCCCCTTCCTTGTGCCCGGCTTTCGAAATCTTCAGATATTCTTCCATCTCCTCCCGCACCAGCGACCAATGGCGCCGCGCAAGGTCAAGCCCTCTGCGTCGCCGACTTGGTACGAGACCGTTCTCGACGCGCCCAACATCACGAAGAAGAGCCTCGCCTCCACATGCTTGCTAATGGCGGGGGAGAGCAATGAATGGGGGAAGACGGAGCTTCGGGTTGCCTCCGCCGAGCCGGAGCCCGAGGGGAGCACGTTCTTCCCCTTCTTCACGAGCAGCATCGCAGGTTCCTCCCTTCTTTGATTTCTTCTATGAGGTCCTCGACCATTGCGGGCTGCAGGCGCTGCATCTCCACCCCAACTCCATCCTTCTCTTGTCCATCTTCACCTACTATTGCGAGGCGTACCTGGGCATCATGCCGTTCGTGGCTCTCCTGCGCCACTTCTTCTTCCTTCGTGTTACCAATGGTCATATCTCCGGGTGCGCCAATTTTATTGCGTCCGGCAAGGCCAACTCGATCTCGAACACCGGGAAGAGGGTCGACAACCTCAGGGCCAAATGGGTCATGATAAGTGCCAAGTGCGTCCACCCGCGCTTGGCGTGGCCGACGAAGATGCCCCAGTCCGACAAGGGGTGGGTTCATGCAGAGCTTGTTGATGAGCGGGCGTCGTCAGTACTGGAGCAGATGAAGACCGACTTGAAGCCGAGCAACGCGAAGGCGGCCAAAGTGACAGGGGCCATGCTCCTGAGGGAATTCTTGATGATGCATGTCGCTCCACTTCAGGTGCGTGGGTGCCCCTTGTGGACGCTTGGAGATGAAGAGGACAATATTCACCTGAGGTCGGTGGCCTTGCACGACGATGAGCTATCTGCAGTCTTGCGCCTCTTGGTTGCGGACAACCAAGAGTACCCGCCGAGCGCTTTCGTTCCGTTGTTCCACCGCAAGGACTGGGAGCAGATCGTGGCTTCCAGGCCGACTTTCGACGGTCGCGGGCTGGTGCCACCATCGCCTACCGGGGGCCCTGCGGCGCCAAGATCGGTGGAGCTGTCTTATGACGAATCCCACGGGGAGGAAGAGGGCGAGGAGGAAGACTCGGAGGTGACTCCTGAGGAGATGGGGGAGACCTCCCCCTTGAGCAAAGCTGACATCCTCCGCACCCTTCTTGACGACGCCGAGGTCGGCGCCCGCCAGGGAGAGCTGCCCGTAATCCCGATGAGGGGTAGGTTGTCGCTGGTCTCTCGAGATGCTGCCTCCGCCTGGACGCCGCCTGGAGCTACCTCCGGCCCTTCTGCCACGCTGTCTTCTGCTCCCGGAGCCCGTGTGCCCACTCCTCAGGCTCCGACACTTTCGGGCTATAGGCTTCCCAAGCGGAGGGTGGACTATGTCGCGGTGGACCAGTAAGCGCGTCGAGCTTCGCCTCGTTCTCGATTGTGCTTGCCATTTTCTGATGTTCACCCTTGGTTGATCAGGCTGATGACTTCGGCGAAGAAGAGGAAGGAGGATGTAGCGGCCGCGCCCCCTTCTGCGGAGAAAGGAGGCATCAGCACCCGCACCTCCCCAGCCCGGTCGCCCTCGCGAGGCCAAGAGGAGCGTCATCAAGGGGAGTCAGCCCCCGTGGCCCCGCTGGCTCCGAAAGTGCCGATTCCTGGCTCGGCTGATGAGGTCACAAAGGCTCACGAGCCCTTGATCCTATAGGATCTGTTGACGCCGCCGCCCCTTCCTCCTGCTGCGCCTCTGGCCCTAGGTTCTTCCACTTCCTCTGCCGTCTTGGAGCGCATCCTTTTGGGGGTGGCCCAGCTGCGGGAAGATCTCCTGAGCATGGACCCGCACCTGGTGGCCGGGCGCCTGGAGCTGGCCTCTGGCTGGCTTCACTCCGATTCAGCGGTTCGAGCGTCACTGAGCTAAGCCGCGGCAGCCTCCGAGAAGGAGAAGCAGGCCGCCACCAAAGCTGCGGCCGATCACGAGGCAGCGCTGAAGGACGTCGAGGCCACCTGCGACCGCTGCCGAGAGCTGGAGGTCCAGCTGAAGGGCCTGCATGACGAGCGCGCCGAGGAAGCACGTGGCCGTGAAGCGAAGGAGGAGGAGATGAGGGCCCGGGAGGACGCCATCAAGGGCCGCGACGCCAAGCTGGGAGAATTGGCGAAGGCGCAGGCCGTAGAGCGCGGCCGACTGGAGGAGTTGGAGCAGAAGGCGAAGGCGAGGGAGGCCGATCTTGATGCCAAGGCGAAGGTCCTGGCTGAAGACCGCGTGGCCTTCTCGCTTCTTGAGGAGAGGTCCAGCATGGCGCTGAAGTCACTGTACGAGAAGGGCTTGGAGAAGCCGCTGACCACCAACGAGGATGGCCCTGCTCAGCTGCTTCCCCACCTGGTGAAGGCGCTTGAGGAAGTCATGGAGGGCATCGGTCCCATGGTTGAGGCAGAAGCTCGTGTCCTTTCTTCAACATCACTGACGCGTGTCTTCAGCCATCTATACCTTCGCGACCCCAATGCTCGTCTTGATGAGCTGCTGGAGCCTGTAGCTGATGAAGACTATGCGGCAGCCGCCATAGCCGTGAAAGGCCAGGTGGAGGCCCTGCTGAAGAAGTTCCGCGGCTTCATCCTCGCGCCCTCGACCGGCAATGCCACCGATCATGCGGCTGGCGGTGCAGGTGAAGGCGACGCTACCTAGGGAGGAGCACCTTCTGCGGGTAATGGCGGTGTCCGGGGGTGACTTGCTTGCAGTTGCGTCCTTGTTTTATCCCTGCAACATGTATCAAGCCTCGTGGAGGCGTTAAGATTTTGTTTGATATTGTGAGAACAATATGTCTTGTAATATTTGCCTCGAGATTTTGCGATTTTTCTTCCTATTTGCTTCGTGTTCTGTGTCGGTAGAGCCCGGCCCCGCGCATACCTCAACCGCCGTTGGGCCGACCGGAGACCAGGATGGACCAAGAAGTGAGGGGCTACGTGACCAGTTAGGCTCCTGAGCCGCGATGCTCAGGAGTCCCCCTTGACGCGCAAACAGCTTATAGGAAGGGTACGCGAGGATAGGTTAATGCTATGTTGGCAGAGCCCAGCCCCGCGCATACCTCAACCGCCGTTGGGCTGACCGGAGACCAGGACGGACCAAGGAGTGAGGGGCTACGTGACCAGTTAGGCTCCTGAGTTGCGATGCTCAAGAGTCCCCCTTGACGTGCAAACAATATCCATACCTTTGCCCTTGCCGAGGCTCGGCTCGGGAGGGGCGTGCGACGACCAGGCCCGAGGGGCCTGGTTGGGCGGCGTACGCTTGGGCGTGACCCGAGCGCAGCCCCCATGCCCAGCCCCCTCGCGCAGCTCTCCCGAGGGGAGGCATTGCGGTGAGGCCGTACACTGAGCTCTGGGGCTCCCTGAGGTTGGTACGGCCGTGAGGCCGTCTTCAGTTGTTTATCACCAGCGCGGAGCATAGTGCTTCCGCTTATGCACGGGCATAGCCGCTCCTCGGCAGTATCGACAGCCAGCATGGAGCATGGTGCTTCCACTTGTGCGTGGGAGGGGGGCTCCCTCTACGGAGAGCCCCCGGGGTGTGTACAGCCCCGCCCTGACATGTGGCTTGCACGACAGGGCTAGACGAGGTGTATCTGGGCACTCGTGAGCCAGCGCGGGACTCACGAGGCCCTAACTCAAGGCGGGTTGCGCCTGGTCTTGGTTCTTGTTTGCTGTGTTAGTCCTGCGAGGTGGTCAGACAACCTGCGCCGAACGAATCTCCTAAGGTTATCGCGTGAGAAAGCCAAGCACCAACGGCCCCAAGAGGTGACGTGAATGGGGCCGGCCCGCCAGACAGAGCTCAGCCGCTGGATTTATCGATGCTGCAGGGACGGGCCCGAGCACAGACGTCGTGCTTAACTTACTCACGTGACGGGTCCTGAAGAAAGATGGTCGGCGCGCGGCTCCCATGGCAGGTGGCGATCGAACAGGTAATAGCCATAGATAGGTTAAGCATGAAAGCAGCAGACTTAAGTAAATGCAAGGGAGATACATGCCACTGGGTCATGCCTGAGCGGCTTGGGGATGATGCAGCCCGAGGGGGGCCCCCAACAAGGTGAGCTAAAAGACATAAAAAGGGATACATACCATAGGAACGGACCCACACGGCCTGGGAATGATTCAGCCCTAGGGACACTCCTAGCTAAACAAAGTTGGAAAATGTCACCTGGCTGTGTTGATGAAGAAGAGTTGGGTCAGCTGAAGGTACGCGGCGAAGGGGTTGCTCCTCAAGAGCCACCGGGGCCCTGAGCCTTGGGAGGCTCTGGGGGCTCAGGTGGTTCCTTGTGGACTGTCTCCATTTCCGTTAGCACGACGTGGTGCCTGGCCTCCTGAGTCGCCAGGATGCTCTGGATGTTGCGCTGATAGGCGGTCACCACGCTCGGCAGGCCAAAAGGCATGCGAACGTAGCTGTGGGGTGGTCCCTCGCAGCGCCCCACGTGCGAAGTCCAGAAGAACTCCCGAGAGGCGGCCCTGTTGAGCCCTGGGATGTCGATGCAGACGCGCAGCCCGACATCCTCGCCTGGATGCGGAGCTGCGCCTGGTAAGCGGCGTCTGTTGCGCATGGCCCTTGCGTCTTGCAGTTCCTGAGTGGTATCGGTGATGAACTCCTGAGCGGTGGGCGCTCCTCGCCCTGTGTCCTTCTGAGGGAAACGTGCCGTGAAGCACGCCTCCAAGTGGTGCCCAAGCGCCTCCCTCGTGATGTTGGCAAAGTCTAAGGCCCTCCACAAGAGAGCCCCCGAGCCCTGCCTGAGAGGGGCGCTGGGCGCGCTTTCCTATGCGATGGAGGGCGGCGCCCCTGGTGAGGGCGCCGATCCTGACGAGGCACCGCTCGCCTGAGACCCCACGTGGTGCAGCTGCTTCTTCTTCTTGGTGTTGGCCTCAGGAGAGCGCTCTCCCTTGCAGTCAGGGTCGTCGATTGCTACAGCTTGGAAGGCACGCTCGAGGGAGCACACCGCATCTCTTTCTTCGCACGGGACTGTGATGATTCCGCCACTTCCCGGCATCTTGAGGACATTGTAGCCGTGATGGGTCACCGCCATGAACTTGGCCAGGGCTGGATACCCGAGGATGGCATTGTATGGCAGACAGATGTGCGCGACGTCGAAGTCGATGAGCTCGGTGCGGTAGTTTTTGCGTTCTCCAAAGGTGACAGGGAGGCGGACCTGCCCTATCGGTGTGGTGGAATCGTCGTTCACTCCTGAGAAAGGCTTGGTAGGCTGAAGCTGGTCATATGGCACTTGGAGGTTGTCGAACGTGTCAACGAACAGGACATTGAGCCCTGCGCCGCCGTTGATGAGGGTCTTGGTAACTTGCACGTTGCTGATGACTGGTGAACAAAGCATCAGGAGGGCACCGGCGGTAGCTGTGCACTTGAGCTGATCTGCCGAATTAAACGTGATGGGGCACTGGGACCATCTGAGCGGGCATGTGGCCTCGAGCTTGGGGAGGACTGCATTCACTTCGCGAGCAAATTGTTTGAACATACGCTGCGAGGCTAGGGCTTGAGTTCCACCCAAGATGCAGGCGATAGCACGCGGCTCCTGGAAGCCCCCAACCCCGTCGTCTTGATGGTTGTCGTCATTCCTTCTTGGCTGTGGCGGCAGCGGAGGGAGTCCGGCGTTGCCTTGAGGATGATCCTCACGAGGCTGATCCCTCCAGGTTCCCTAGTGAGGTTGATCCTGCCAGTGGTCCTCACGAGGCCGATCGCGCCACTCCTGGCACGGGCCACGGTCATCCCAGCGTCCGCCACCTCGTCCTCCTCCTCGGCCGTAGCTCCGGTCGCCGCGCTCGAGGCGTCGACCAAAGCGCCCTTCTCGAATGGCTCTGAGCTCTTGACAGTCACTGGTGTTGTGGGTATTCAGGTTATGGAAGGCGCAGAACGGTCGGCTGCTCTTGGATGACTCGGGCTGGTCTCTGCCGCGCTTGGTGTCCGGTTCCGCCGCGAGCACGACTTCTCCCTTGTTCTTCACGTCCTTGGCCTTGGCTTTCTTCTCCTCCGGGTCCGCCGCCAGGAGCTCAAGGAGGGAGAGGCGCCTCTCCTTAGCTCTTGCGCACTTGGTCGCCAGGTTTAACAGCTCCAGAGACGTGCACAGCTCCTCGTGAATAGCGAGCTCTTCCTTCATATTGACGTCGCGAACGCCATCAGAGAACACGGAGATGATGGCCTTGTCCGTCACCTAGGGGATCTTGAGGCGGACGTTATTGAAGCGCTGGATGTACTTCTGGAGGGTCTCTCCTGGTTGCTGCTTGACGCAGTGCAGGTCAACCGCAGACGATGGGCGGTCGCGAGTGCGCTGGAAGTTGGCGACGAAGCGGTTGCGCATCTCGTCCCAGGAGGAGATCGAGCCTGGAGGCACGTTCAGGATCCAGGAGCGGGCGCCATCCTCAAGAGCCATGGGAAACCAGTTCGCCATGACTTCCTCGTCGCCATTGGCCGCCTCGTTGCTCAGCTCGTAGAGCTGCAGGAACTCCGCGGTGTCGGGGGTGCCGTTCTAGCGAGGAGGCAGATCCGGCTTGACCATGCCGGGCCAGGCGACGCTACGCATCTCGGGGGTGAAGGCGCGGCAGCCGACCGTGGTCACCGGGGCCCGCCTTGGAGGAGGAACTTGGTCTTGGTGCCACCGTAGCGGCGCAGGGCCTTGCCGCAGCAGACGATTCTGGCGCGGCGGTGCGAGGAGCGGCGGAGCGTTCTCTTGCGGTCGAGGGACTTCTTGACAGCTTCTTTCTTCTCGCGCGGGCGCCGGACGCGGTGGGTCGCGTCGTGGAGTCGCGCGCCTTGGCGCCGTCTTGGGGCAGAGGTGGTGGAGGTGCTCCGTGAGTTACATCGCCCGTAGCTGGCGGAGGGTGAGGCAGAGAGTGGGACGGCTAAGGGGAGCCCCCTACGGCGTGGACGTGCTCGGCGATGCGGTCGAGCCAGTCCTCGTAGAGGTCGTCGACCGGGCAGTAGCGCAGGAGCTCGTGCGCCATGAGGAGCGCGGCCCGTGCGTCCATGGGAGCACGACATGCATGGGACGAAGAACCAGCCGCGGTCAACGATGGAGTGGCGATCGGCCGTCCCGCCGCACCGAGGGGTGCAACGAGGATGCTTGATCCTCGTTCCCCGTCGGGCCGGTGGCGACGTTGGCGGCAGGCGATGGAGAACAACGAGGTGGCCCGCCGACGGGAGCAGTCTAAGCGACGCGGGCGACGAGGGCAGCCCGGCGCTCAGCACGAGCGCGACGAGCGTCCGCCATGGAGACGACAGAGCAACTGAACACGGAGCGACGAAAAGGAAACCTCGGTGCACCCCTACCTGGCGCGCCAAATTTCGGATCACAGGTTCCGGCAAAACCCTCAAGGTTCGAACACTGGGGTGCGCGCGAAGATTTCCTCCCTACCGATGCACGTCCTACTAGCTAAGATCTTAAGAACGAACTCGACGAACTCACAACACAAGGGACACGAGATTTATACTGGTTCGGGCCACCTCTGTGGTGTAATACCCTACTCCAGTGTGGTGGTGGTGGATTGCCTCTTGGGCTGATGACGAACAATACAAGGGGAAGAACAACCTACTAAGGTTGAGGTGTTCTTGTGCTTGGCAAACTTGTGTGTGTGTAGATTCTATCAGCTCTGGCTTCCTTGCCTTCTATTGTGGTGGCAAGTCCTATTTATAGAGGCTCTGGTCCTGTCCCCAAATATTGAGTGGGAAGGGAGCCAACAACGGCCAATTTGAAAGGGGACAGCTAGTACAGCTTATCCTGACAAAAGCAGTCTTCGCCTGCAAAAAGCTTCGGGGTGACGCCGTCTTGGGCTCCATGGTGACCTCCGTCCTGCTGTCCAGATGGTATTGGTCTCGTTGCACCAATATGGAAACCTTTGCCTGATGCCTCGGTACTCCGTGCCTGCGCTTGTTCCCTTAGCACCGAAGAGGAAACAAGGACGCTGCGCGTGCTGGCGCCCGCCTGGCCTCGATCGTCATGGCTCACGTCACGAGAACCTCGTGAGGTTTGCCTTGCCTTGATCTCCCCGCCCCTCGCGAGCCTGCCTGGCGAGGCCGCTCCTGAGGAGGTCTTGTGTTGTCCGCCTCATGAGGCTTGGCCCCTCGCAAGGGTCTTGAATGCATTGCTGATGAAGGTGGGCCGTACAAACCTGCTAGCAGAGCCACGCCATGGGCCGCAGGCAGGGAAGTCTGGGGACCCCTGATAACCCACAAGTATAGGGGATCGCAACAGTTTTCGATAAGTAAGAGTGTTGAACCCAACGAGGAGCTAAAGGTAGAACAAATATTCCCTAAAGTTCTATCAACCACCGATACAACTCTACGCACACTTGACGTTCGCTTTACCTAGAACAAGTATGAAACTAGAAGTACTTTGTAGGTGTTTTCGGAAAGGCTTGCAAGAAAATAAAGAGAGCGTAAATAAAAGCTAGGGGCTGCTAAGGTAAAGAAACAACTAAAGTAAATATAGCGAGTGTGGAAAAGTGATGGTAGGTGTGGCGAAATTGTCCCGTAAGCAATTGACTACTTTACTAGACCGATAGCAAGTTTCATGTGGGAGAGGCCACTGCTAGCACGTCATCCCTTACTTGGAATTCTATGCACTTATGATTGGAACTATTAGCAAGCATCCGCAACTACTAACGTTCATTAAGGTAAAACCCAACCATAGCATTAAGATATATTGGTCCCCCTTCAATCCCGTATGCATCAATTTCTATGCTAGGTTGAAGCTTGTGTCACTCTTGCCCTCCAATACATAGTCCTATCAACATACAACTAACCTATGCTGTGATCCACGCACGCGCTCATACGATGGGCACCAAAGTACAACAACATAACCACAAGCAAATTAAATCAATCATAGCAATTCATCAACCACCGATAGGACAACGAAAATCTACTCAGACATCATAAGATGGCAACACATCATTGGATAATAATATGAAGCATAAAAAGCACCATGTTCAAGTAGAGGGTACAGCGGGTTGCGGGAGAGTGGACCGCTGTAGATAGAGGGGGGAAGGTGATGGAGATGTTGGTGAAGATGGCGGAGGTGTTGGTGTAGATCGCAGTGATGATGATGATGGCCACGGCGGCGTTCCGGCGCCACCGGAGGAGAGGGGGAGAGGGGCCCCTTCTTCCTCTTCTTCCTTGACCTCCTCCCTAGATGGGAGAAGGGTTTACCCTCTGGTCCTTGGCCTCCATGGCATGGGAAGGGCAAGAGCCCCTCCGAGATTGGATCTATCTCTCAGTTTCTCTCTGGTTCTGCGTTCTGTTCTGGCTCTGTTTCACTGTTTCGTATATATATGGATATCTGTAACTCCGATTGGCCTGAAACCTTCGCCGTGATTTTTTTTCGAATATTAGCTTTCTTGCGGCAAAAGAAGAGCGTCAACTGCCTTACGGTGGGCTCACGAGGGTAGGGGGGCGCCCCCCTGCCTCGTGACCACCTCGGGCTCTGGTTCGCGTTGATTTTCCTTCCGAATTTTCCATATTTTCCAAAAATAAGCTTCGTCTGTTTTTATCCCATTTGGACTACGTTTGATATGGATATTCTGCGAAACCAAAAACATGCAACAGACAGGAACTGGCACTGGGCACTGGATCAATATGTTAGTCCCAAAAATAATATAAAAAGTTGCCAAAAAGTATATGAAAGTTGAATAATATTGGCATGGAACAATAAAAAATTATAGATACGATGGAGACGTATCAGCATCCCCAAGCTTAATTCATGCTCGTCCTCGAGTAGGTAAATGATAAAAAAGATAATTTTTGATGTGTAATGTTACCTAGCATAATCTTGATCATATGTCTAATCATGGCATGAATATTAAGACACGAGTGATTCAAAGCAATAGTCTATCCTTTGACATTAAGACAATAATACTTCAAGGATACTAATAAAGCATTCATGTATTTTGGAAATAACATGGCGAAAGAAAGTTATCCCTACAGAATCATATAGTCTGGCTATGCTCCATCTTCACCACACAAAATATTCAAATCATGCACAACCCCGATGACAAGCCAAGCAATTGTTTCATACTTTTGACGTTCTCAAACCTTTTCATCTTTCACGCAATACATGAGCGTGAGCCATGGACATAGCACTATAGGTGGAATAGAATATGATGGCGGAGGAGACAAAAAGGAGAAGATAGTCTCCCATCAACTAGGCGTATCAACGGGCTATGGAGATGCCCATTAATAGATATCAATGTGAGTGAGTAGGTATTGCCATGCAACGGATGCACTAGAGCTATAAGTATATGATAGCTCAAACTGAAACTAAGTGGGTGTGCATCCAACTTGCTTGCTCATGAAGACCTCGGGCATTTGAGGAAGCCCATCATCGGAATATAAAAGCCAAGTTCTATAATGAAAATTCCCACTAGTATATGAAAGTGTTAACTCAAGAGACTCTCTATATGAAGAACATGGTGATACTTTGAAGCACAAGTGTGGTAAAAGGATAGTAACATTGCCCCTTCTCTCTTTTTCTCTCATTTTTTCTTTTTCTTTTTTTATTTTTTTGGTGGGCTTCTTTGGCCTCTTTTTTTATTTGGGCTTCTTTGGCCTCTTTTATTTTTTGTAAAGTCCGGAGTCTCATCCCGACTTATGGGGGAATCATAGTCTCCATCATCCTTTCCTCACTGGGGCAATGCTCTAATAATGATGATCATCACACTTTTATTTACTTACAACTCAATATTACAACTCGATACTAGAACAAAGATATGACTATATATGAATGCCTCCGGCGGTGTATCGGGATGTGCAATGATCTAGCATAGCAATGACATCAAAAACGGACAAGCCATGAAAACATCATGCTAGCTATCTTATGATCGTGCAAAGCAATATTACAATGAATGTTCAAGTCATGTATATGATGATGGAAGTTGCATGGCAATATATCTCGGAATGGCTATGGAAATGCCATGATAGGTAGGTATGGTGGCTGTTTTGAGGAAGATATAATGAGGCTTATGTGTGACAGAGCGTATCGTATCACAGGGTTTGGATGCACCGGCGAAGTTTGCACCAACTCTCGATGTGAGAAAGGGCAAAGCACGGTACCGAAGAGGCTAGCAATGATGGAAGGGTGAGAGTGCGTATAATCCATGGAATCAACATTATTCATAAAGAACTCACATACTTATTGCAAAAATCTATTAGTCATCTAAACAAAGTACTACGCGCTGCTCCTAGGGGGATAGATTGGTAGGAAAAGACCATCGCTCGTCCGCGACCGCCACTCATAAGGAATGCAATCAATAAATAAATCATGCTCCGACTTCATCACATAACGGTTCACCATACGTGCATGCTACGGGAATCACAAACTTCAACACAAGTATTTCTACAATCCACAACTACCCACTAGCATGACTCTAATATCACCATCTTTATATCGCAAAATTATTGCAAGGAATCAAACATATCATATTCAGCGATCTACAAGTTTATGTAGGGTTTTATGACTAACCATGTGAATGACCAGTTCCTGACATCTCTCTAAATAGATATAAGTGAAGCACGAGAGTTTAATTCTTTCTACAAAAGATATGCCCATGCTCTAACAATTATAAGTGAAGCAAACGAGCATTCTACAAATGGCAGTTGTCTATGTAAAGAGAAACAGGCAATCCAAACTTCAAATGATATAAGTGAAGCACATGAAGCATTCTATAAAGCCATACTCAAAAGATATAAGTGAAGTGCAAAGAGCATTCTACAAATCAACCAAGGACCATCTCATACCAGCATGGTGCATAAAATAAAAGTGAAAACTAAATGCAAAATACGCTCCAAGATTGCACATTGTGACACCCCAAAATTTTAGCCTTGTTTTAATGAATTAAATTTTTTGCCAGGAATTAAAACTTTGAATTTCTGAGCCCCATCTTGATTTTTAAATCATTTTCTTCCTTGTTGTGATGAGTTTTTCCCAAAGAGAAAACTTTTCAAATATGTTATTTGACTAGTATAACCTCTCAAGAGAACATTTTTCTTAAATCAGCAGGATTAATTACATAATTAATTTGCTTGATCTTCTTTTCTTGAATAATGAGCTTATTCAGGTTTTATGGCCACTTTTGCATTACAACCATTTGTTAAATTCACTCATAATTCCCACAAAAATTTGGAGGTGTCATGTGGTGTCTTTAGATCACTTTTATGCTAAAATAACTTTTATTCATAAAATATTTTGAGCTGTGCACCTAATTTTCTTCTCTGGTCCAGAGAGCAATTTTGCACTGCAACCCTTTTAAATAATACTCTCTAGCCTCCACCAAAATTATGGGATGTTGGTAATAGCATGAGATTCAACTTTATGCAAAAACCTAATGTTGTTCTTTAAATTTTTTGAGTGAATCAACCTCTTTTCCATTCTGGTCTAGTCTGGTGATTTCTACTGCAACCCCATTTAATCTTGCTCCAATGACCTTGTGCTTTCTCCTGCTTGTAGTCCTCCCTACTAAACCCCTAAGTCCAAGGGCATGCAACAATTGGATCACTTTTGGTTCATGGAATAATGCCATTTACTTCCTGTCCAGAACTGAAGTTCAGCAAAGCTTGCACTAACAAGTTTCACCTTTTGCCAAACTAACCTTACCACCCTCTCTTGCATCTAAGGAGACACTGATCTGGAGAATTTGACCACTCCAAGAAATGCCTAAGTGCCCTTGGCATTTTGTCAAACACCTTATGGGCATGATCTGTTTTGACATGACTTTTGACATTGCACTATGATCTTGCACTCCTGATCAAACCAACTTGTCCACTAGGCTCCCAGTTGCTCCTAGCCTGGGTCTGTTAAGTGCCAACCTCACCCAAGCCCTGTAGCAGGCTCTGGCATTTCGTCGAGCACGTCCCGTGCACGCCCAGAGCGCGAGCAGAGCGTGCGTTTGGCACGCATGTGCGCCCGAGCCGCCGCGTCTCGTCCCGCACCCGTTTCGGCTCTTGGCCATCTGCAGCTAGCCGCCACGTACCCCCTTGCATCTCCACGCCACCCCGACCACCCTGGCCCGCTGCAGCGCCGCCGTTAGGGCACCCTTGGCGGCACGCCGGCGTCCGCAGCACGCCCCTGCCAGGTCGGTGCCGCCCAGGCCCCTCCGCTCGCCACCTACCCCTGGGACAGCTCATCCTCATCCTCTCGAGTGTCCCCTAGCTCTCGTCATCGCCACGACGCCCTGACGCTAAAGAGAGGCGGTTCGCCGATGACCTTATCCACGGCCGCCGCTAACCGACCTCATTGCGGTATATAAAGAGGCCCCCGAACCCATTCGAGCACACAGGCAACCTTAGAATGCTCCCCTAGTTCTTCCATTGCAGCCAAACGGCCTGGGGAGGTCATCTTCCCCACCTCCGGCAACAGCGGCCGCCGCCATTGCCCCGGCCATCCCGGCGCCACCAAAGCCTTCCCCTCCCATTTCTCTTCATCAAGAACACCTTCTCCCTCCCGTGAACCTTTCCCACTACTCGATTTCGATCGGGGCTCACTGCGGGAGAATTTTCACTCTGCCCCCGAAGCCTCCTCCGCCGCGAAGCTCGCCGCCGGCAGCTCCCTCCGTCCCCACCGGCCTGGCGACCACCGGGAGGACCGCACTGGAATGGCGGATCCATCCCCGCCCTTGGGGCCCCGCGAAGAGCTGCCAGTCGCCGGCGACGATCGCCTGAGCTCCGCCTCCGCTCGGGACAGAGGAAGAAGGGGGAAAGAGAGACTAGTCAAACCTGACTAGTGGGACCCCCTGGACCCACTGTTAGTGTCTCACCGCGCCGTCCACGTGTTTAAGTTAAGGCGTAATCCACCCCAGTACGTTTCCCCCGCTTCAAAAGCGTATTCCCCTCTGAAACGTTTTTCTTTTTCTGTTTTATTTTAAAATCAGTTTTGACCAGAACTTTGACTGACTATATCTTTTTAAATATAACTCCAAATGAATTAATTCTTGTTCCTACATCTCTCAAATATTGTCTAGTTTATTTTAAGATTTAATTGAAAATTTTCCAAACAACCTTTTTGTGCTGTTTTTGAAATATGTGTTATTTGCATATTTTTGAAAATAGGAGTTTTGGAGAGAGGATAGGAAACTTGCAAGAATCTTGGAGTGCACCTTGCCTTTCCACACCATGAAGGCAAGCATTCTGAACCCCGGGATAATATTTTGATGGGACAGTTGACACGTATATAACCCCACTTATTTCGGGGTATTATTATTTCACGTGCTATGATCTTTTGCATGGATGCAAAATGGTGATTTTCCTTGCTGTTGGATATGAACACATTTGTGATGGTAATCATACTCATATGTCTTACATGCATGCCGGAGAGGGATCCGGGAAAGCCTCTGCCTTGGGTAGGCGTGAGCTTGTCACCGGTCTCCGTCGGGACGATTATATCCGGTATGGCATGGTAAGATATAATGGGTGTTGAATTATCGGTTGAAATATTGGTATTACACATGTCATGCAGGAAACTCATAAACCTCCTGAGTCAACCACAGATCGAGTCTTGTTCCAGTAACCCCCATACTTGCCTAGTACTACCACTTGTCCCTGCCGCAGGTAGGGTACGGTTCAGTAAGTCGTCAACCCCTTTCAAGCACACACCGTACAGAGAGGCCATGGTGGAAGATGCAGGGACAAGTATGGGGGTTTGGCATGGATGAGGAAAGTGGACCCCTCAAAATACTAAGGACAAAAAGTTTGGCTCAAGCTTAAAGCTCAAGACTCTAAATTTTATATTTTAGTGATCCAAGATCACATTGAGTCTATAGGAAAAGCCAATACTATCAAGGAGGGATGAGGTGTTGCTTAATGAAGTTCTTGCTTCATAGTGCTTAGTGATATGCTCCAAAACCCTCAACTATCTTCCCACATCCACATATGACCTAAACCAAAAGTCAAACTCGGCCCCACCTATTCTTTCTATCAGGCGCCACCGAGTTCAGATGTCATAGCCACTGCCACAAACCCTAGGCAAATCGTTTTCACCGATAGGGATCTCGGTCTCACCGAGATGGGATTGTAACCTCTCTGTTTCCCTTCGTAACGTTTCGGTCCTACCGAGATGAGCGAATCGGTCCCACCGAGATTGCAATGTAAACTCTCTTTTTCCCTTTTGTACCATTTCGGTCTCACCGAGATGAGCGAATCGGTCCCACCAAGTTTACCTGACCAACTCTCTGGTTAGCTTATTACCAAAATCGGTCCCACCGAGTTTGTGTAATCGGCCTCACCGAGATTACGTTATGCCCTAACCCTAACCATATCGGTCCTACCGAGTTGCATCTCAGTCCCACCGAAAATCCTAACGGTCACTAGGTTTACTAAATCGGTCCGACCGAGTTTCTCAATTCGGTCTCACCGAGATTGGTAAATCGTGTGTAACGGTTAGATTTTGTGTGGAGGCTATATATACCCCTTCACCCACTCTTCATTCGTGGAGAGAGCCATCAGAACATATCTACACTTCCAATACACATTTTCTGAGAGAGGACCACCTACTCATGTGTTGAGGCCAAGATATTCCATTCCCACCATATGAATCTTGATCTCTAGCCTTCCCCAAGTTGCTTTCCACTCAAATCTCCTTTCCACCAAATCCAAATCCTGTGAGAGAGAGTTGAGTGTTGGGGAGACTATCATTTGAATCACAAGAGCAAGGAGTTCATCATCAACACACCATTTGTTACTTCTTGGAGAGTGGTGTGTCCTAGATTGGCTAGGTGTTACTTGGGAGCCTCCGACAAGATTGTGGAGTTGAACCAAGGAGTTTGTAAGGGCAAGGAGATCGCCTACTTCATGAAGATCTACCGCTAGTGAGGCAAGTCCTTCCTAGGCAATGGCCATGATGGAATAGACAAGGTTGCTTCTTCATGGACCCTTCGTGGGTGGAGCCCTTCGTGGACTCGCTCAACCGTTACCCTCCATGGGTTGAAGTCTCCATAAACGTGGATGTACGATAGCACCACCTATCGGAACCACGACAAAAACATCCGTGTCTCCAATTGCGTTTGAATTCTCCAAACCCTTCCCTTTACATTCTTGCAAGTTGCATGCTTTGCTTTCCACTGCTCATATACTCTTTGCATGCTTGCTTGAATTGTGTTAAGATTGCTTGACATGGGCTAAGATAGCTAAAATCTGCCAAAGACTAAAACTGGGAAAAGGATAGTTTTTAATTGGTCAAGTAGTCTAATCACCCCCCCCTCTAGACATACTTTCGATCCTACAAGTGGTATCAGAGCTTTGGTCTCCATTTGCTTTGATTTTCGTAGCTTTTAGTGGTCATAGCCTTGGTTTGACAACCTAGGAGAGTATGGCGTCTAGCGAGGGAATTATCACCGTAGAGGTCCTTACTTTGATGGTACTAATTTTGCTAGTTGGAAGCATAAGATGAAAATGCATATTCTTGGACATAACCCCGCCGTTTGGGCTATTGTGTGTATTGGCTTGCAACGTGAATTCTTTGATGGGAAAGAACCAAACCGTGAAGCCACCGCGGAAGAGTTGAAAATGCTGCAATACAACGCTCAAGCTTGTGATATCCTCTTCAACGGATTGTGCCCCGAAGAATTCAAAAAAATCAGCCATCTTGAGAATGCAAAGGAAATTTGGGATACTTTGATTGACATGCATGAAGGTACCGACTCCGTCAAGGAATCCAAGTTGGATGTGCTTCAAAGTCAACTTTACAACTCCATGCAGGAAACTCATAAACCTCCTGAGTCGACCACAGATCGAGTCTTGTTCTAGTAACCCCCATACTTGCCTTGTACTACCACTTGTCCCTGCCGGAGGTAGGGTACGGTTCAGTAAGTCGTCAACCCCTTTCAAGCACACACCATACAGAGAGGCCGTGGTGGAAGATACCGGTTGTAACTGGTAGGCTGGCCACATGGTCCGGGGGCATGGGTGTTTCCGGTTGGGACCGAGAAGGGAGGCCACCCCTTAGAGCGCGCGATATAAATTTGATCCCATACTACGCGAGGTTGTAGCCTCCCCACTTAGAGTTTTGCTTAACAAGTGTCGTGGGTGATTCCAGACACTGGTGAGTTAAGATGGTGTGTGCAAGTTAGGTGAGTTTTCAATTAAAAGACCGTAGACTGAATTAGTCCCAATGGACTAAAGGAATCCGTTACTCGTGGGTAAAGAGTGCACCCTCTGCAGAGATAAAACGTATTCGAATAGCCGTGTCCATGGTTAAGGATTACAGTCTGGGATGGGTCAAGTGTCGGTCTTAGTGTCGTTCTTCGAAGGAGGAACTGTTAAACCAAAACTGGGATCACAAATTTGAGACTTGTGATGATTATGATTATTATTTTGCTGTGGACTAACCAGTTATATTATTGGCATTATCGAATATCCTTGGGATGGTTACACCTCCTGGATATTCACGGTGATTATCTTAAAAGCCCTTTCTGTGGTGTCGCTCAGACGCCCGACTGTGGCATGCATGTTATTCCATTTACTTATAAGCCCTTTCTGTGGTGTCACTCAGACGCCCGACTGTGGCATGCATGTTATTCCATTTACTTATAAGCCCTTTCTATGGTGTCGCTCAGACGCCCGACTGTGGCATGCATGCTATTCCATTTACTTATAAGCCCTTTCTGTGGTGTCGCTCAGACGCCCGACTGTGGCATGCATGTTATTCCATTTACTTATAAGCCCTTTCTATGGTGTCGCTCGGACGCCCGACTGTGGCATGCATGTTATTCCATTTACTTATAAGCCCTTTCTGTGGTGTCGCTCAGACGCCCGACTGTGGCATGCATGTTATTCCATTTACATATAAGCCCTTTATGTGGCGTCGCTCAGACGCCCGACTGTGGCATTTTATTTTCCGCCTCTTTATTACTTGTTTATGTTGCATATGAATAACTTGCTTGCATGCATAAGAGGTGTTTTATTTATGACTAACAATGTGATTGTAGCATATTTCAGTGCAAGTTATCAAATAATTTATTTCAGTGTTCTTAGTGTTTGCGAGTACATTCAAAGTACTCACTGGCTTGTCCCGGGCTATTGTCTTGGCCAGATTGCTTGCTTGAAGAGGAGCGTTGTGACGACAGCCTCGGAAACTAGGCAACGGTGTTAGCAGCCTCGCGAAGATGGGAGTTAACCTGGTCAGCTGTTCCCGTGGGAATGGAGCCCCATGCACGGATGATCCACAAATCGCTTCCGCCATCAACCACTAGAAACCATTTCTTGTACTCATAGGCCACAATGGTCTTGTACTACATATTTTGCACTTTTGCTTGGAATTTATGTATCAAGTTGATGCCTCATCAGCTAACAGTAATCCTGGGGCTGATGAGCTCGACGGCCATTTTCTGGAAATTAATGTCCAGAAAAGCGGTCGCGACAGACTTGGTATCAGAGCCAGGCTGACCATTGGCTAATCCTATCTTAGCCAGGTCAATAAACTTAGGCAGACCAACCCACTAAGCCATAACCAAACCCCAGCCAAGCTTCTCATGCAAGATAGCCCCACAATGACCCGACACCTTTTGGCAGTCGGTGCCCAACCTACCAACCTAGCCGGCGATCACGCACCAGTGACGCCCCCCCTAAATGGTCCTTTCTCGCAAGCGTGCAAAGGAAGACTCCGTCCCCTTTTTCCTATAAAAAGGGCATGCTAGCCTTGACCCAACACAGCACAACCTCTACCCCAAACCGATCCACAATGCCTGGTCCTGTCGTGCACAATGAGACCACAGCAACCAACCTTGGAGGTTTTGTGACCATACTCGCAAACCTCACCCGTCGTGCCTATGCGTTAGAAGAGCCCCCAGAATATGCTGTGTACCAAGGACCCATGAGCGGTGAGAGCCGGCAATTTTGGGCCACTGTACACATCTACGGTAGGGGTCTAGCACCCGAACGCCCCTACAGGTTCATCGGAAGAACAACTTCCTTTGAGCCACAAGCCATCCAACTAGCTGCTCGAGAAGCTATAGTTCATCTCCGGCACTTGTCGCCCAGAGTTAACTGTCGCTCGTTCCACTACTACCCCAGACGTGAAGGGTATGGTAGACCCCCCCAAGTTGCCAACGGAGATCATGAGACTGATCCTGCATTGGTGCACCTAGTGCGCTACGTAAGTGCACTAGAGGAACTGTGCGATCAGGTCACTATTTATCTTATCGCAGCTCGTGGAGAGCTGGTTCGTCGAGCCCCGGCGAGAGAAGAGGACGAGCCCAACGCCGACAACCCAGTCGTGCTGTTTGGACAACCGATCGAGTCCCTGAGGTCTACCCCAGCCATGGGCCAAAGAACTGCAATAACCCCTGAAGTGCTTCGTCGCATATTGGGAACACACTCAAACGGGGTTGTGGCCAACAATCCCCGAGATGGTCATCATCGCTACCCCGAACCTGCAGCCCCTCAACCCACTCCAGCCAATTTTGACGGCGAGACGCGAGGAGAAGCCTCGACATCCACCAGGCACGCCCGCCTGGATGTAAACGAGGTAGACTAAGTCAACCGAGTAGTATCGAGTCCCAGTGTATTCTCGCTTGTAATCGTGTGGCCTTGTAAATAAACGTTGCCTGTTGTCACACCTCTGTTTTAATTAGTAGCCTTGCCTGGATACGCCAGTGTGCAGTATAAGATTTCTATTCCTGGCGCAGTTACCAAAAAATCTCCCCGACAACCCCCACAGTAACACATCACTTTAGTGAAAGGTGTGAATCTGTGGCTTGACCCCGACCCGTGGAGCAGAGCTGGAAATTTCTTTACCAATCACCACGGTAAAAATGACCCAGCTCCAGTGCTATAAAGAGGCCACCGCGTGACCTTGCCAAACACCTCTCACCTTGTGCACCACCCTCACCACCATTTCTTGCCATGCCGAGCCCCAGCATTTACATGAGAACCCCAGATGCAACCCCGGGTAGTTTTGTCAAGTTATTGTGGGATTTTACCTGCAGTACCATGGGCGCTACCCAGCCACCCCAGTACGAGTTGTTCAAATCGAGAATCACCTCTTCCACCTCGAGATATTGGGCAGCAGTACACATCCCTCCCGTAAACTCAAACCAAGACCCAACAGAGGTCTCCTTCGATGGGAAATCTATGCCAACCCCACAGATGGCCGTGGAAGCTGTGGCCTATGAAGCGCTTGCTCGCCTTCGATTCGCGGTACCTTATGCCAGCGAACGAGGATATTATTACTTCCCAAGCCGTGCAGCGCCCGGAGGAGTAACATCTTTTCCCGGTGGACGAATTGAGAGAGACCTAGTCCTGCCAATCTTGTCTAGTACGTCATCGCGCAAGAGCGTTTAACCCAACGCGTTATGGGTTATCTCCAGAGCCTTGCAGATTTAAATCCTTAGATCGCCATCGGCAGAACACTAAGGCCCGACCAGGAGACACACGTGCATCGACTGGTCAATCCACTTTCCCCGATAGAAGAAGAATGTGTCTCAGTACCAAAGACATTTTCTCGGGACCCCGTCCAGTTACCGTTTGCATTATAGACGTTGCTGCTACGTTTATTTTTGCAACATTTATTTATGTGATGTAACTTATGCGTGGTACCCCGAGTTTGCGCAGCGAGTAAATCTTTAGTTTCTATTAATGTGAGTGATTCTGTTGCATTACTATTTTCTTCCGCGAATAATCCTGGAGTGAGATTTCTTTTCCCTGAGTTGCTACATCTGCACCCTTCCACGACGTGGATTGTTTTTATTTCCCACAACACAACGACATCAGACTCACAACCGCAATCACTCGAACACACACACACACACACACACACACACACACACACACACACACACACACACACACTGTTTGCAAAACTTTGCAACAGTGTTACATCTAACTAAGCACCCCCGAACAACAGTTAGCACTCGGCACACCCCACCTACTCCTCGTGATCACCACCACCGCGGAGAGCCAACACCCGAGCAGCAGCGTCGCGACGATCATCGAAGATCATCGCACACAGGAGCACGGAGAGCCTCAGCAGTGTCGCCAGCCCTCCGCATATCAGGATCGCGAACCAGTCCGGCACCGCCTCCGCCATTAGAGCCTCGCCCGAGCTTCTGTAAGCAGAAATGGAGGAGGAGGAGAAGCGAGGCCAGGTGTGAGGAAGAAGAGAGAAAACACCTCGGCCGTTTTATAGCTCGAGCTCGGTGTATGGTGGGCGAAGTCCACCAACGCCGCTCGTCGCCGATCGCCGGTGTTCGGAGACGAATCTGCGAGCAGTGCCGACAGCGCGCTGGCCCGCGAGGTGAGTGCACGCTGCACCGGCAGCTAGCACGCCGCGCACTACCGCGGTACGGCCTAGATACCCTACGCGCTAGACGTCGCCGGTGGAGAAAGCACGGGAAAGCGCGCGGGAGAGAGGAAGAAGAAAGAGCCAGAGGGAGAAGAAGAGGCTGACTGTGGGCCCTTGGTCCACCCGCCAGCCAGAGAGAGCACTGTGCTCTTGGGTACGACCAGCGTATATCTAAATTAGGAATTTATTCTAAATTTATATCCAGCATAGAAATCTCACGTTTTTGTCCCGAACAGTAGATTTTTCCACGCAGCGCCAGTATTCCCACTGTGGTTTTACACCACTTATTGCCCTCTCACTGTAACCACATTTTTATTTGCATATTATTTTCTTAAAACAGCTATTAACAAATCTCGAGGACGAGATTTTTCTTAAGGGGGCTAGTATTGTGACACCCCAAAATTTTTACCTTGTTTTAATGGACTAAATTTTTTTGCCAGGATTTAAAACTTTGATTTTCTGAGCTCCCTTTTGTGTTTTTTTATCATTCTTCTTCCTTGTTGTGATGGAGTTTCTCCCAGAGTGAAAACCTTTTAATATGTTATTTGACTTGTTTAACCTCTCAAGAAAAACTTATCTTTAATCATCAGGACTAACTACATAATTAATTTACTTGATCTTCTTTTCTTGAAAAATGAATTTATTAAGGTTTATGGCCACTTTTGCATTACAACCATTTGATAAATTCACTCATAATTCCCACCAAAATTTGGAGATGTCATGTGATGTCATTAAATCACTTTTGTGCAAAAACAACTTTTATTCATACAATATTTTGAGATCTACACCCATTTTTCTTCTCTGGTCCAGAGTGCAGTTTTGCACTACAACCCATTCAAATATTTTTTTCTAGCCTCCACCAAAATTATGGGATGTTAGTACTATCATATTATTCAACTTTATGCAAAAAACCTAGTGTTGTCCCTTGAAATTTTTTAGTGAATCAACCTCTTTTCCATTCTGGTCCAGTCTTGTGATATCTACTGCAACCCTATTTATTTTTGCTCCAATGACCTTGTGCTTTCTCCTGCTTATAGTTCCCCCTGCAAAACCCCTAAGTCCAGGAGCATGCACTTATTGGATCATTTTTAGTTCATGAAATGATGCCATCTATCTCCTGTCCAGAATTGAAGCTCAGCAAAACTTGCACTAACAAGTTTCTGCATTTGACAAACTAACCTTACCACCTTCTCTTTCATCTAAAGAGGCACTGATCTAGAGAATTTGGCCACTCCAAGAAATGCCTAAGTGCCCTTGGCATTTTGTCAAACACCTTATGGGCATGATCTGTCTTGACACGAATTTGGGCATTGCACTGTGAGCTTGCACCTTTGATCAAACCAACTTGTCCACTAGACTCCCAGTCGCTCCCAGCCTGGGTCTGTTAAGTGCCAGCCTCACCCAAGCTCTGTAGCATGCACTGGCATTTCGTCGAGCATGTTCTGTGCGTGCTCTGGGCCCGAGCAGAGCACGCGTTTTGCACGTGCCACGCCCGAGCCGACGCGTCGCGCCCCTGGGCTTTGCCCGCCCTGCCAAGCCATGCCACTCTCTCCCCTTCTCACCACAACGCGCCAAGACGCCCTCGCCACGTCCCCGACAGGCCAGGAGCTAGCCGCCGCGGCCGCCGACAGCCCCTGCTCCGTTCAGCGCCGCCCAAGCCTCACCCGCTCGCCACCTGGCCCTGGAATAGCACGAGCTCATCCACAAGCGTGTCCACTAGCGCTCGTCGCCGCCACGATGCCCTGCAAGCTACAGAGAGGCGGTTCGCCGGCGTCCTCATCCACCGCCGCAGAACCGACCCCGATCACCTATTTAAGGAGCCCCGAGCTCGTCTCCGCACGCAGGCGACTCCAAGCCATCCCCCTAGGACCCCCTATGGCAGCCAATCGACCCGGGGAGATCATCTTCCCCACCTCCGGCAACCGCAACCGCTGCCATTGCCCCAGCCCTTCCAACACCACCAGAGCCTCCCCCTCTCCATTCTCTTCACCAAGAGCTTCCTCTTCCTCCCGTGAACCATTCCCACTACTCGATTTTGATCGGGACTCACCGCGGGAGAAATTTCACTTTGCCCGACGGCCTCCGTCCGCCGCGAAGCTCGCCGCCGGCAGCTCCGTCCACCCCCGAGACCATAACGACTATCGGGAGGACCGCCCTGACCTTGCAGATCTAACCTTACCCTTGGATCCCCGGGGAGAGCCGCCGTTCGACGACGGTGGTCGCCGGAGCCCCGCCCCGCTCGGGCAGAGGAGGGAGAAGACGCGGGCGACTGGTCAAACCTGACCAGTGGGCCAGGCGGGCCCACCGTCAGTGACCCAGCGCCGGTCCATGTGGGTTAAGTGGAAGCGCATTTCCAAAATACGCTTTCGACGTGTACGTGTTTATTCGAAATGTTTTTCATTTTCTGTTTTATTTTAAATCAATTTTTGACCAGAACTTTGACTGACTATATCTTTTTAAATATAACTCCAAATGAATTAATTCTTTTTCCTACATCTCTCATATATTATCTAGTTTATTTTAAGATTTATTTGAAAATTTTCCAAACAACCTTTTTGTGCTGTTTTGGAAATATGTTTTATTTGCATATTTTTGAAAATAGGATTTTGGAGAGAGGAAAGGAAACTTGCAAAAATCTGGGAGTACACCCTGCCTTTCCACATCATGAAGGCAAGCATTCTGGACCCCGGAATAATATTTTGATGTGATAGTTCACACGTTTATCACCCCACTTAATTCGGGGTATTGTTATTTCATGTGATATGATCTTTTGCATGGATGCATATTGGTGGTTTTCCTTGCTGTTGGAAATGAACATACTTGTGATGGTATTCATCCTCATGTGCCTTGCATGCATGCCGGAGAGGGAATCGGGAAAGCCTCTGCCTTGGGTAGGCGTGAGCTTGTCGCCGGTCTCCGTCGGGACGGTTATATCCGGTATGGCACGGTAAGGTATAATGAGTGTTGATTTATTGGTTGAAATAATTTTATTACCCATGTCATGCAGGAAACTCATAAACCTCCTGAGTCGACCACAGATCGAGTCTTGTTCCAGTAACCCCCATACTTGCCTTGTACTACCACTTGTCCCTGCCGCAGGTAGGGTACGGTTCAGTAAGTTGTTAACCCCTTTCATGCACACACCGTACAGAGAGGTCGTGGTGGAAGGTACTGGTTGTAACCGGTAGGCTGGCCACATGGTCCGGGGGCATGGGTGTTTCCGGTTGGGACCGAGAGGGGAGGCCACCCCTTAGAGCGCGCGATATAAGTTTGATCCCATGCTACGCGAGGTTGTAGCCTCCCCACTTAGAGTTTTGCTTAACAAGTGTCGTGGGTGATTCCAGACACCGGTGAGTTAAACTGGTGTGTGCAAGTTAGGCGTGTTTTCAACTAAAAGACCATAGACAGAATAAGTCCCAATGGACTAAAGGAATCCGTTACTCGTGTGTAAAGAGTGCACCCTCTACAGAGATAAAACATATTCGAATAGCCGTGTCCATGGTTAAGGATTACAGTCTGGGATGGGTCAAGTGTCGGTCTTAGTGTCCGTCTTCGGAGGAGAAACAGTTAAACCAAAACTGGGATCACAAATTTGAGACTTGTGATGATTATGATTATTATTTTGCTGTGGACTAACCAGTTATATTATTGGCATTATCGAATATCCTTGGGATGGTTACACCTCCTGGATATTCACGGTGATTATCTTAAAAGCCCTTTCTATGGTGTCGCTCAGACGCCCGACTGTGGCATGCATGTTATTCCATTTACTTATAAGCCCTTTCTGTGGTGTCGCTCAGACGCCCGACTGTGGCATGCATGTTATTCCATTTACTTATAAGACCTTTCTGTGGTGTCGCTCAGACGCCCGACTGTGGCATGCATGTTATTCCATTTACTTGTAAGCCCTTTCTGTGGTGTCGCTCAGACGCCCGACTGTGGCATGCATGTTATTCCATTTACTTATAAGCCCTTTCTGTGGTGTCGCTCAGACGCCTGACTGTGGCATGCATGTTATTCCATTTACTTATAAGCCCTTTCTGTGGTGTCGCTCAGACGCCCGACTGTGGCATGCATGTTATTCCATTTACATATAAGCCCTTTATGTGGCGTCGCTCAGACGCCCGACTGTGGCATTTTATTTCCCGCCTCTTTATTACTTGTTTATGTTGCATATGAATAACTTGCTTGCATGCATAAGAGGTGTTTTATTTATGACTAACAATGTGATTATAGCATATTTCAGTGCAAGTTATCAAATAATTTATTTCAGTGTTCTTAGTGTTTGCGAGTACATTCAAAGTACTCACTGGCTTGTCCCGGGCTATTGTCTTGGCCAGATTGCTTGCTTGAAGAGGAGCGTTGTGACGACAGCCTCGGAAACTAGGCAACGGTGTTAGCAGCCTCGCGAAGATGGGAGTTAACCTGGTCAGCTGTTCCCGTGGGAATGGAGCCCCATGCACGGATGATCCACAAATCACTTCCGCCATCAACCACTAGAAACCAATTCTTGTACTCATAGGCCACAATGGTCTTGTACTACATATTTTGCACTTTTGCTTGGAATTTATGTATCAAGTTGATGCCTCATCAGCTAACAGTAATCCTGGGGCTGATGAGCTCGACGGCCATTTTCTGGAAATTAATGTCCGGAAAACCGGTCGCGACAGTGTCGGGCACCGCTCCGTGCGGCACCGGCGACCCCATCATCCGTGTCCCTGGCTCCTTGAACTTCTCGAGGTCGTCTCCTTGGGCGGCTAGCGTTGGGAGGCTGCAGAAGAGGAAGAGGGCGGGCGCCAAGGCCGTCAAGTCGGAGTACGCGGGCACCGACGCCTCCTGCCGCCTTGTCTTCGAGCTCTGCTTTCGGCGCCACCATCACCATCCAGCCTTCGGACGGCCACTGAGATGTTCTCTTGGTGTCTTCTGCCACCCGTAGCTCGCCTAGGCGCTCCTTTCGCCCTTTTCGCCTCCTTGACCTGCCTCCTGAGGAGAGGGACAAGAAAGGGATTACGGGCACCTTATCTCTTTTTAGTTTGTAAGCCTTTGACCTTCGTTGAGTTTAAAACTTGTAATCCTCTCATTCATGTTTTTCATTCCCTATGGACTGTACTTGGGTGGAATATTTTTCATGAAAAAGGGATGCTTGCCGGGTCGTTTGTTTGCGGGTGGAACCCACGACAAGGAGTAAATCCTTGATATCTCTAAGATAAACATTTTCTCGCCCGGCAACAGGCCTTGCCGTCTCCCCACTTCGCTTGACCTTTCTCACGCTTTTGGTGGAGGAAGGGATGAGGCGGGTTCAGGCTCCTTGTTTCATCCTTTCGCTGCCGCGACTACGACCAAACTTGGCCCCAGGAACGAGCCCTAGGGCCTAGAGTTAGGGGAGCACGGTAGCTTAAGGAAAAACGAGGTTTCACATACCTCAGTCCATAACGGAATGCACGATAAGGGATGAAGAACTTATCTGAAGCTGCAGCCCCCGGTAACCCTGGTTCACTGTGGGTGAATCGTTGCTCTTGCAGCCCCCAGCAATACTGGCTTGCCGGGGTCTGGATGCTGGTCCGTTCCCCCCTTTTTTTCCAAGTGGTTCGGCGAGGATATCTGTGTGTCCTGTGAACCAAAGAAGACAAAAGGAAGGCAAAGAGACGCACACTCGACCTCTAAGCTAGGGGTTAGTCGCCGCTAAGCACTATCAATCCTAACCAAGGACGAGACTCGACCTTGCATGCATGCTATAACTTAGGGCGCCAGCGCTTCATTTATTTATGCTCAGGGTCTGTGCCTGGCTTTGTACAAAGGGTTACATGCGTCATCTGCAAGGCTTGTACAAAAGGTGGCTTGCCGGGGGGCCCGACAAGCTGCACCTCACGGGTAAAACTTACGAAGATGCTCAATGTTCCAGGAGTTACTCACCAGAACGACATCTTCGGTCTCCAGGCGGACTGCACCGGGCCTGGTGACTCGTATTACCCGATAAGGGCCTTCCCACTTTGGCATCAACTTGTTGGAGTTCTTGGCCGATTGAACGCGCCGAAGAACAAGGTCGCCTTCCCCAAAGCTTTGGGCACGAACCTCGCGGCTATGGTAGCGGTGCAAGGCTTGCTGGTAGCGCGCTGCTCTCACAGCCGCTCGAAGACGATCTTCCTCAAGGAGCGTTGCGTCATCTTGCCGCAGTTGCTCTTGCTCAAGCTTATCATAAGCGAGCACTCGAGGTGACCCGTATATGAGTTCAGTGGGGAGAACTGCTTCTGCCCCGTATACTAGGGCAAAGGGTGTCTGGACGGTGGCTCGATTTGGCGTCGTTCTGATCGACCAAAGAACCGTCGGCAACTCATCAATCCAGCGCCTTCCACTCTTTTGCAGCCTGTAAAAGGTCTTTGTCCTTAAGCCTCGCAGTACTTCAGTGTTTGCTCTTTCAGCTTGACCATTGCTTCGTGGGTGAGCAACGGAAGCGAAACAGACTTTGCTGCCAAGGTATTGGGTATATTGCATGAAGGTGCGGCTTGTGAACTACGGCCGTTGAAGGTGATGACCCTATTGGGTACACCAAAACGACACACTAGTCCCTTGAAGAATTTGACGGCTGACTGAGATGTGACCTTCCTCACTGGCTCCACCTCCGGCCACTTTGTGAACTTGTCGATTGCGACATACAAGTACTCAAAGCCCCCGACAGCGCGGGGGAAAGGGCCCAGTATGTCGAGCCCCCAGACCGAGAAGGGCCAGGCGAGAGGAATGGTTTGAAGGGCTTGAGCTGGCTGATGAAGTTTCTTTGAATGGAACTGACACGCTTCACACCTGGTGACTAGTGTCGTAGCATCCTGGAGGGTAGTGGGCCAGAAGAAGCCTTGCCGAAATGCCTTGCCGGCAAGGGCTCTTGACCCTATGTGGGATCCACATATGCCTCCATGTATCTCTGCCAACAACCCCAGTCCTTCCTCTCGAGGGATACACTTCAATTTCACGCCGTTCGGTCTCTTTCTATACATGACATCATCGACGAACTGGTACATAGAAGATCAACGGGCTACTTTTTCCGCTTCTTCCTTCTCCTCAGGAAGTTCCCCAGTTTGGAGGAATCGGACGGTATGTTGTGCCCACGCTGGAGCCTAGGGCTCGACCGCGAGGACTAAAGGCATTTCCTCCGCTATAGGAGCGGCTGTCTAGACGGCAAGAGCTTGACGCTCCGCCGGAGCTAGCCGTACCGTGGTGGGCTCAGTGTCCCCGGCAACATCCTTGCCGGCGGCTCCGGGGAGCTCGGCGGGAAAGTACTTGCCGGGCCTGATTTCCTTATCTTGTTTTGCTCTGTTGATGGATCAACGGATGGCTGAGTTAGCTGAAGCACAAAGGTACCTGGTTCCACAGGTAGCTTGAGGGCAGCGCGCTTTGACAGGTAATCGGCGATGTCGTTCTCCGCTCGGGGAACGTGCTCCGCCTGTATACCATCAAAATGCTCTTCCAGCTTTCTCACTTCATCGACGTAGGCCTTCATCAACGGGCTTTGGTAATATTTATTGACCTGTTTGACGACAAGTTGCAAGTCGCCCCTGACAATGATTTTTTTGATTCCAAGGTCTGCCGCGATCCTAAGACCAGCAAGCATCCCCTCATATTCAGCAGTATTGTTCGTTGATACCTCCCTGGGGAAGTGCATCTGGACCACGTACTTGAGGTGCTGTCTGGTGGGCGCGACAAGCAGCACGCCAGCCCCAGCGCCCTGTAAGGAGAAAGCTCCATCAAAGTACATGATCCAGTCGCAACTTGCCTCTTTGCCGGGGAGAGCAGTCTCCTGGGCTTCTTCATCAGGCATCACGGTCCATTCTGCAACGAACTCTGCCAGGACCTGGCTTTGGATCGTCGAGGTACTTTCAAACTTGAGGCCAAAGCTGGACAGCTCCAGTGCCCACTCTACAATTCTTCCCGTTGCATCTAGATTGTGCAATATCCGCTGCAGAGGGAGGCAAGTGACGATAGTGATTTCGTGCGCCTGGAAGTAGTGAGCAGCTTCCTCGAGGCCATAAGAAGGCCGAAGGGCAGTTTCTGCACACCGAAGTACCTTGATCTAGCTCCCTGCAGGAGGGAACTAACAAAGTAGACCGGGTGCTGCATCATTTTCTTCTTTGGCGGCACTCCAACCGGCTGTGTCGTCTCTGCATCGGTGGCATCGGGCTTCGTCGCTGCTATTACCTCGTCATCAATTTCTCTCTGCGCCACTAGTGCGGCGCTGGCCACCTGGTTCATTGCCGCCAGGTATAGCAGCAACGGTTCCTGTGGCCTAGGCGCAACTAGTATTGGCGCGGAGGAGAGGTACCTCTTCAAATCTTGCAAGGCTGCTTCGGCTTCTGGCATCCACTCCATCGGGCCCGCCTTTTTCAAAATCTTGAAAAAGGGAAGGGCACGATCGGCGGACTTGGAAGTGAACCTGCTCATGGTGGCAACGCAACCAGCAAACCGACGCACATCCTTGACTCGCTTGGGTGCTTCAATCTGCTCTATAGCTTTGATCTTGTCCGAATTGGCCTCTATCCCATGCTGTGACACAAAGAACCCGAGAAGCTTGCCAGGCGGGACGCCGAAGACACACTTCTCAGGGTTCAGCTTGAGATTGATCTTGCGTAGGTTTGCAAATGTTTCTTGTAAATCTGATATGAGGGTTGCCCTGTTCTTGGTTTTGACCACTATATCATCCATATAAGCTTCCATATTTCTATGGAGCTGGGGTTCAAAACCAATCTGGACCGCCCTCGCAAACGTTGAACCAACACTCTTCAACCCGAAAGGCCTCCGTATAAAACAATACGTACCACATGGGGTGATGAATGCCGTTTTCTCTTCATCTTTTATTGTCATGAAGATCTGGTGGTTGCCGGAGTAGGCATCGAGGAATGACAACAGATCACACTCAGCTGTGGAGTCAACAATCTGGTCGATGCGCGGCAACGGGAAGGGGTCCTTGGGACAAGCCTTATTGATATCCGTGTAATCAATACACAGCCTCCACTTCCCATTTGCCTTGCGCACTACCACCAGATTGGCCAACCACGTTGGATGGAGCACTCCTCTTACCAAACCCGCTGCTTCCAGTTTCCGGATCTCTTCTGTGATGAACTCTTATCTTTCCAAAGCTTGCTTCCTGACCTTCTGCTTGACGGGCCGCGCATGAGGACAGACAGCAAGGTGGTGCTCAATCACCTCCCTGGGAACGCCGGGGATGTCGGATGCTTGCCATGCAAACACATCGACATTTGCCCGCAGGAAGGTGACGAGCGCGTCTTCCTATTTGTCGTCAAGGGTGGAGCTTATGGTGAAAGCTCCTCCCGTGCCGTCCTCCTTGACAGAAACCTTCTTGGTTCCCAGCGGTGTGGCCCTGGACTTCTTGTTTCTGTCGGTGGAGCTCTCTGGCACGTCCTCGACGGGAGCGCTACACTTCGAAGAGGTGCGCTTGCCGGAGTGGGTGCCCGAGGTCTCACCGGTCTTCTTCTTTTGCCTTCCCGGGGCTCCAGCGGCAGGAGCAAGCGCCTTAGCAGTGGCGGCCGCTGCAACTGCTTTTTGGTAGAGTTGGTCAACACAAATTAGCGCATCCTTCTTGACGGATGGGACGGTGATGATCGTCACAGGCCCCGGCATCTTCAGGGTGTTGTAGGCGTAATGTGACGCCGCCATGAACTTGGCCAGCACTGGGCGGCCAAGGATCCCGTTGTAAGGTAAGGGGATCTTGGCAACGTCGAACACAACCCTTTCTGTCCTATAGTTCAGGTCGCTCCCAAAAGTCACGGGCAACGTGACCTTTCCCTTTGGTTTACTTCTTCCCGGGTTGACCCCCTGAAATGTGCCCGTCTCTTTGAGGTCTTCATGAGGAATCTGCAATTTCTCGATCACGGCAGGCGAGGTTAAGATCAGACCAGCCCCGCCATCGACTAGCATTTTTGTCACCTTGAGGTTGCGTGTTGTTGGTGAGACCAACAATGGCAAGCACCCGACTGCAGTAGTGCGATCAGGGTGATCCTCAGTGTCAAAAATGATAGGTGTGCTGGACCACTTCAGCGGCCTTTGGGCATCAAACGACGGTTCCGCCACTGTAATCTCACGCGCCCACTGTTTAAGCTGGCGGTGCGAGGTATGCAGCGAGGCGCTGTCGCGACCGGTTTTCCGGGTATTAATTTCCAGAAAGTGGCCGTTGTGCTCACCAGCCCCAGGGTTACTGTTAGCTGATGAGGCACCAACTTGATACAGAAATTCCAAGCAGAAGTACAAAATATGTGGTACAAGACCATTCGGGTCTGTGAGTACAACAATTTGGTTTCTAGTGGTCGATGGCGGAAGCGGTTTGTGGGTCATCGGTGCCTATGGGACTCCATTTCCCACAGGAACAGCTGACCAGGCCAACTCCTATCTTCACGAGGCTGCTGTCACCGTTGTTTAGGTTCCGGGGCTGTCGTCGCAACGCTCCTCTCCAGGCAAGCAACCTGGCCAAGACAATAGCCAGGGACAAGCTAGTGAGTACTTTGAATGTACTCGCAAACATTAAGAACACAGGTATAATATAGCAAATGATAATCATGCTCTGCAAATATTCTATAATCACAACATCAGTCACAAAAATAAAATTTCGATGCATGCAAGCAGGTTATTTATATGCAACAGGGATATGTGATGACAGAGTAGTAATAAAATACACCGATCGGATGTCTGAAGCGACGTCTTGAAAGGATAGAAACAAATGAGCATGCCTCAGTCGGGCGTCTTAGCGACACCACAGAAAGGGCTTATAAGGTAAATATGTAACAAGCATGCCACAGTCGGGCGTCTGAGCGACACCACATAAAGGGCTTATAAGGTAAATATGTAACAAGCATGCCACAGTCGGGCGTCTGAGCGACACCACATAAAGGGCTTATAAGGTAAATAAAAATAACGGGCATGCCACAGTCGGGCGTCTGAGCGACACCACATAAAGGGCTTATAAGGTAAATAAAAATAACGGGCATGCCACAGTCGGGTGTCTGAGTGACACCACATAAAGGGCTTATAAGGTAACTAAAAATAACAAGCATGCCATAGTCGGGCGTCTGAGCGACACCACATAAAGGGCTTATAAAGTAAATAAAATAACAGGCATGCCACAGTCGGGCGTCTAAGTGACACCACATAAAGGGCTTATAAAGTAAATAAAATAACAGGCATGCCACAGTCGGGCGTCTAAGTGACACCAGATAAAGGGCTTATAAAGTAAATAAAATAACAGGCATGCCACAGTCGGGCGTATAAGCGACACCACATAAAGGGCTTATATGAAAACATAATCATAGTGAATATCCAGGTACCGTCCCAGGGATATTCCTTATTTCAAACAATGCAAATGGTTAGTCCATAATGATAATAACCATAACCGTCATATATCACAAATCATATTCAATATTCGGGTTTAGTAGTTTCTCCTCCGAAGGCCGACACTAAGACCGACACTTGACCCATCCCAGACTGTAGTCCTTAACCATGGACACGACTATTCGAATAGGTTTAATATCTCTGCGGAGGGTGTACTCTTTACCCACGAGTAATGGATTTCCTTTAGTCCTTCGGGACTAATTCCGTCTACGGTCTTTTAATTGGAAACCCACCTGACTTGCACACACCAGTTTTTACTCGTGTCTGGAATCACCCATGACACCTGTTAAGCAAAACTGTAAGTGGGGAGGCTACAACCTCGCGTAGCATGGGATCAAATTTCTATCGCGCGCTCTAAGGGGTTCCCCCCTCTCGGTCCCAACCGGATACACCCATGCTCCTGGACCAGGTGTCATGCCTACCGGATGCAGCCGGTATCTTTCACCATGGCCTCTCTGTATGGTGTGTGCCAAGACAAGGGTTAACAACTTACTGAACCATACCCCACCTACGGTAGGGACCAGTGGCAGTACGAAACCAGTATGGGGGTTACCGGAACAAGACTCGATCTATGGCCAACTCAGGAGGCTTATAAATTCCCTGCATGACATGTATAACAAATATATATTCAACCAACAAAATCACCACCCATTATACCTTACTATGCCATACCGGACATAACCGTCCCGACGGAGACCGGCGACAAGCTCACGCCTACCCAAGGCAGAAGCTTTTACGGATTCTTTTCCGGCATGCATGCAAGGCACATGAGGATGATTACCATCACAAGTTTATTCGTTTCCAACAGCAAGGAAATCACTAATATGCATTCATGCAAATGATCGTATCACCACATAAAATAACGAGTTCTCCGAAATGAGGTGGTGTTATAAACGTGTCAACTAACACATCAAACATATTATGCCAGGGTTCAAGATGCTTGCCTTCATGGTGTGGAAAGGCAGGGTGCACTCCAAATCTTTCGAAAGCTTTCTTCTCTTCCAAAAATCCTATTTTCAAAAATATGCAAATAACACATATTTCAAAAACAGTACAAAAGAGTTGTTTGGAAAATTTTCAAATAAATCTTAAAATAAACTAGACAGAATTTGAGGGATGTAGGAAAAAGAATCAATTCATTTGCAGTTATACTTAAAAAGATACAACCAGTCAAAGTTCTGGTCAAAAATTTGTTTTTTAAAAATAAAACAAAAAGAAAACGTTTCAGTCACGAATACGCTTTCAGTGCAGGTAAAACGTACTGGGGGATTATACGTCTTCACTTAAACACGTGGACCGGTGCGGGGGTCACTGACAGTGGGCCCGCCTGGCCCACCGGTCAGGTTTGACCAGTCGCCGCGCCCCTTCTCCCTCCTCTGTCCGAGCGGGGCGAGGCTCCGGCGACCAACGCCGGCGAGCGGCGGCTCCTCGCGGCCTCTGGAGGGCGGGAATGGATCCGCCAGACTGGGGCGGTCCTCCCGGTAGTCGTTGGGTCGGCGGGGATGGAGTGAGCTGCCGGCGGCGAGCTTCGCGGCGGAGGAGGTTTCGGGGGCAAAGTGAATTTTCACCTGCGGCTAGTCCCGAGCAAAATTGAGTGGAGGTTTGGACTCATGAGAGGGAGAGGGAGTTCCTGGTGAAGATAGTGGAGAGGGGGAGGTCCTGGTGGCGCCGGAGTGAACGAGGCAGTGGCGGCGGCCGTGGTTACCGGAGAGGAAGAAGACGACCATCTCCGGTCCTTCTACTGCTACAGGAGGATCCGCGAGAGGGTGAGAGAGTTTGCTTGAGGGTTTGGCGAGCTCGGGGGGGTCCTTATATAGGCGGTCGGGGGCGGTTCCGACGATGGCCGAGGATAAGAACGCCGGCGACCGCCATTCTGTAGCTAGGGCGACGTGGCGGCGACGAGAGCTAGCAGACACGCTTGGGGATAAGCTTGCGCGGCTCCAAGGGGCAGGTGGCGAGAGCTGGTGGCTCGGGTGGCGCTGCCCATGGCAGAGGCGCACTGCGGACGCCGGCGTGCCGCCAAAAGTGCTCTGGCGGTGGCGCTGTAGGGCGCCAGGTGGGCTGGCGTGTTGTGGCAAGAAGGGGAGCGCGTGGCGTGGTTCTGCAGAGTGGGCCAAGCCATGGGCGCGACGCGGCGGCTCGTGTGTGCGGCTGCAATTGGCGCGCTCTGGGCGCGCCCAGTGCACGCCCACCAGCTGCTAGGCGAAATGCCATGGCCTGCTAGGTGGCTTGGTTGGAGCTGGGAATTAGCAGTTCTAGGCTAGAGCTTGCAAGGAGATCAGTCGACAAGCTTGATGGGTCAGAGGACCAGGTTCACATTGCTAACTAAAACTCATGCCAATACTGTCCATGCACTCCAGGTGTTTGACAAAATGCCACAGGCACCTAGGCTTTTCTTGTAGTGGCCAATTCTTCCAGATTGAAGTCTCTTTGGATGAATAAGAGAGTGGTGAGGTTAGTTTGTGAAAAGCACAAACTTGTTAGTGCAAGTTTTGCAAAACTGGAGTTCTGTACAGAAGGTAAATGGCATCATTTCATGAACCAAAAACATTTCAATGGGTGCATGCTCCTGGACTTAGGGGTTTTGTAGGATAGTCTACAAGCAGGAGAAAACACAAGGTCACTGGAGCAGAAATAAATAGGGTTGCAGTTGAAATTACCAGGCTAGACCAGAATGAAAATGAGGTTGATTCACTCAAAATTTGCAAATAACATCACTGGGTTTTTGCATAAAGTTGAATCATATGCTACTACTAACATCCCATAATTTTGGTGGAGGCTAGAAAGAATTATTTAAATGGGTTGTAGTGCAAAATTGCACTCTGGACCAGAGAAGAAAATTGGGTGCAGAGCTCAAAACATTTCAAGAATGAAATATATTTTTGCACAAAAGTGATTTAAAAACATCACATGACATCTCCAAATTTTGGTGGGATTTTTGAAATAATTTATCAAATGGTTGTAGTTCAAATATGGCCATATAACCTTGAAAAACCATTTTTCAAGAAAATACAAATCAAGCAGATTAATCATGCAATTAGTTCTACTAAAAAAACAAGAGTTTTTCTTGAGAGGTAAAACAAGTCCAATAACATATTTGAAAAGTTTTCACTTTGGGGAAAAACTCCATAATAACAAGGGAGAAAATGGTTCAGAAATCAAAAGGGAGCCCAGAAAATAAAAGTTTTAATTCCTTGGCAAAGTTCTAATTAACAAATCAAGGTTAAAATTTTGTGGTGTTACAACACTACCCCCCTTAAGAAAAATCTCGTCCTTGAGATTTGCTAAGGGTTGTTTTGAAAAACAAATACTCCAGGTTACGTGTTTTGCAAGCAGGGTGTGTTCGAGTGGTTGTGAGTCTGCTGCCGTGGTGCTGTGTGAAATTAATTAATCCACGTCGTGAGAAGGTACAGATGCGGCAACTCAGAGAAAAGAAATCTCACTCCAGGATTATTCGCGAGAGAACACAGTTAATTTAAAGGAGCATAAACACAACAAAAACTACACATATTAGTAGAAGCCAATTAACTGACTCATCGCACAAGCTCAGGGTTTCACGCATAAGTTACAACTTATAAATAAATGTTGCAATAATAAACACAACAGTAACGTCTATAATGCAAACGGTAGCTGGACGGGGTCCCGAGAAAGCGTCTCTGGTACTGGGATGCACTCTTCTTCTATCGGGGGAAGTGGATTGACCAGTCGATATGCGTCTCTCTTGGTCGGGCCTTAGTGATCTGCCGATGGCGATCTGAGGATTTAAATCCGCGAGGCTCTGGAGATAACCCATCACACGTTGGGTTAAATGTTCTTGAGCGATGACGTACTGGACAAGGTTGGCCAGGACTGGGTCTCTCTCAATTCGTCCACCGGGAAAAGATGTTACTCCTCCGGGCGCTGCACGGCTCGGAAAGTAATAATATCCTCGTTCGCTGGCATAGGGCACCGCGAATCGAAGGCGAGCAAGCGCTTCGTATGCAGCAGCTTCTATGGCCATATGTGGGGTCGGCATAGATTTCCCCACGAAGGAGACCTCCGTTGGGTCTTGGTTTGAGTTTACGGGAGGGATGTGCACTGCTGCCCAATATCTCGAGGTGGAAGGGGTGATTCTCGATTTGAACAGCTCGTACTGGGGTGGCTGGGTAGCGCCCATGGTACTGCAGGTAAAATCCCACAATATTTTGACAAAACTACCCGGGGTTGCATCTGGGGTTCTCAGATAAATACAAGGGCTCGGCATGGCAAGAAATGGTTGTGAGGATGGTGCACAAGGTGAGGGGTGCTTGGCAAGGTCACGCGGTGGCCTTTTTATAGCACAGGAGTTGGGTCGTTTTTTACCGTGGTGAATGGTAATGAAATTTCCAGCTCTGCTCCAAGGGTCAGGGTCAAGCCACAGATACACACATTTCACTAAAGTGATGTGTTACTGTGGGGGTTGTCGGGGAGATTTTTGGAAACTGTGTCTGGGATAGAATTCTTATACCGCATGCTGGCATATCCATGCAAGGCTATAGAGGCACAACGACAGGCGGCGTTTATTTACAAGGTCACACGATTACAAAGAGAGGATACACTGGGACTCGACACTACTCGAGTGACTTAGTCTACCTTGTTCACATCCAAGCGGGCGTGCCTTGTGGATGTCGAGGCTTCTCCACAGGTCTCACCGTCGGAATTAGCTGGAGTGGTTTGAGGAGCTGCAGGCTCGGGGTAGCGATGATGACCATCTCGGGGATTGTTGGCCACAATCCCGTTGGAGTGTGCTCCCAAGAGGCGACGAAGCACTTCTGGGGTCATCAAAGCATCTTGGTTGATGGATGGGGCTGACCTCAGGGTCTCGTTCGGTTGTCCGAACAGCACGACTGGGTTGTCGGCGTCGGGCTCGTTTCCTTCTCTCGCCGGGGCTCGACAAACCAGCTCTCCACGAGCTGCGATCAGATCAATGGTGATTTGATCGAACAGTTCCTCTAGTGCCTCTACATAGCGCACTAGGTGCAGCAATGCTGGATCCGTCTCGCCATTTCCGTTGGCAACTTGGGTGGTCTACCATACCCTTCACGTCTGGGGTAGTAGTGGAACGAGCGATAGTTCACTCTGGGCGACAAGTGCCGGAGATGAACTATAGCCTCTCGAGCAGCTAGTTGGATGGCTTGTGGCTCAAAGGAGGTTGTTCTTCCGGTGAACCTGTAGGGGCGCTCAGGCGCTAGACCCCTACCGTAGATTTGCATAGTGGCCCAGAATTGACAGCTCTCACCGCTCATGGACCCTTGGTACACAACATATTCTAGGGGCTGTTCTAACGCATAGGCACGACGGGTGAGGTTTGCGAGTATGGTCACAAAGCCTCCAATGTTGGTTGCTGTGGTCTCATTGTACATGACGGGGCCAGGCATTGTGGCTCGGTAGTGGCTGTGCTGTGCTGAGTTGGGGCTAGCGTGCCCTTTTTATAGAAAAAGGGGACGGAGTCTTACTTCGCACGCTTGCGAATGAGATACCTTGGGTGCTGGTCACTGGTTCATGATCGACAGGCTAGGTTGATAGGTTTGGCACCGACTGCCAAAAGGTGTCGGGTCACTGTGTGGCTATCTTGCACGAGAAGCTTGGCTGGGTTTTTTTTATGGTTTGGTGGGTTGGTTTGCCTAAGTTCATTGACCTGGCTAAGATAGGATTAGCCAATGGTTAGCCTGGCTCTGATACCAAGTCTGTCGCGACCAGTTTTCCGGGTATTAATTTCCAGAAAGTGGCCGTTGTGCTCACCAGCCCCAGGATTACTGTTAGCTGATGAGGAACCAACATGATACAGAACTTCCAAGCAAAAGTACAAAATATGTGGTACAAGACCATTCGGGTCTGTGAGTACAACAATTTGGTTTCTAGTGGTCGATGGCGGAAGCGGTTTGTGGGTCATCGGTGCCTATGGGACTCCATTTCCCACAGGAACAGCTGACCAGGCCAACTCCTATCTTCGCGAGGCTGCTGTCACCGTTGTTTAGGTTCCGGGGCTGTCGTCGCAACGCTCCTATCCAGGCAAGCAATCTGGCCAAGACAATAGCCAGGGACAAGCCAGTGAGTACTTTGAATGTACTCGCAAACATTAAGAACACATGTATAATATAGCAAACGATAATCATGCTCTGCAAATATTATATAATCACAACGTCAGTCACAAAAATAAAATTTCGATGCATGCAAGCAGGTTATTTATATGCAACAGGGATATGTGACGATAGAGTAGTAATAAAATGCACCGATCGGATGTCTGAAGCGACGTCTTGAAAGGATAGTAACAAATGAGCATGCCTCAGTTGGGCGTCTTAGCGACACCACAGAAAGGGCTTATAAGGTAAATATGTAACAAGCATGCCACAGTCAGGCGTCTGAGCGACACCACATAAAGGGCTTATAAGGTAAATATGTAACAAGCATGCCACAGTCGGGCGTCTGAGCGACATCACATAAAGGGCTTATAAGGTAAATAAAAATAACGGGCATGCCACAGTCAGGCGTCTGAGCGACACCACATAAAGGGCTTATAAGGTAAATAAAAATAACGGGCATGCCATAGTCGGGCGTCTGAGCGACACCACATAAAGGGGTTATAAGGTAAATAAAAATAACAAGCATGCCACAGTCGGGCGTCTGAGCGACACCACATAAAGGGCTTATAAAGTAAATTAAATAACAGGCATGCCACAGTCGGGCGTCTAAGCGACACCACATAAAGGGCTTATAAAGTAGATAAAATAACAGGCATGCCACAGTCGGGCGTCTAAGCGACACCACATAAAGGGCTTATAAAGTAAATAAAATAACAGGCATGCCACAGTCGGGCGTCTAAGCGACACCACATAAAGGGCTTATATGAAAACATAATCATAGTGAATGTCCAGGTACCGTCCCAGGGATATTCCTTATTTCAAACAATGCAAATGGTTAGTCCAAAATGATAATAACCATAACCATCATATATCACAAATCATATTAAATATTCGGGTTTAGTAGTTTCTCCTCCGAAGGCCGACACTAAGACCGACACTTGACCCATCCCAGACTGTAGTCCTTAACCATGGACACGACTATTCGAATAGGTTTAATATCTCTGCAGAGGGTGTACTCTTTACCCACGAGTAACGGATTTCCTTTAGTCCTTCGGGACTAATTCCGTCTATGATCTTTTAATTGGAAACCCACCTGACTTGCACACACAAGTTTTTACTCGTGTCTGGAATCACCCATGACACCTGTTAAGCAAAACTCTAAGTGGGGAGGCTACGACCTCGCGTAGCATGGGATCAAATTTCTATCGCGCGCTCTAAGGGGTGCCCCCCTCTCGGTCCCAACCGGATACACCCATGCTCCCGGACCAGGTGGCATGCCTACCGGATGCAGCCGGTATCTTCCACCATGGCCTCTCTGTATGGTGTGTGCCAAGACAAGGGTTAACAACTTACTGAACCATACCCCACCTACGGTAGGGACCAGTGGCAGTACGAAACCAGTATGGGGGGTACCGGAACAAGACTCGATCTATGGCCGACTCAGGAGGCTTATAAATTCCCTGCATGACATGTATAACAAATATATATTCAACCAACAAAATCACCACCCATTATACCTTACTATGCCATACCGGACATAACCGTCCCGACGGAGACCGGCGACAAGCTCACGCCTACCCAAGGCAGAAGATTTTCTGGATTCTTTTTCGGCATGCATGCAAGAGACATGAGGATGATTACCACCACAAGTTTATTCATTTCCAACAGCAAGGAAATCACTAACATGCATTCATGCAAATGATCGTATCACCACATAAAATTACGAGTTCTCCGAAATGAGGTGGTGTTATAAACGTGTCAACTAACACATCAAGCATATTATGCCAGGGTTCAAGATGCTTGCCTTCATGGTGTGGAAAGGCAGGGTGCACTCCAAATCTTTCGAAAGCTTTCTTCTCTTCCAAAAATCCTATTTTAAAAAATATGCAAATAACACATATTTCAAAAACAGTACAAAAAAGTTGTTTGGAAAATTTTCAAATAAATCTTAGAATAAACTAGACAGAATTTGAGGGATGTAGGAAAAAGAATCAATTCTTTTGGAGTTATACTTAAAAAGATATAACCAGTCAAAGTTCTGGTCAAAAATCTGTTTTTTTAAATAAAACAAAAAGAAAACATTTCAGTCACGAATACGCTTTCGGTGCAGGGAAAATGTACTGGGGGATTATACGTCTTCACTTAAACACGTGGACCAGTGCGGGTGTCACTGATAGTGGGCCCGCCTGGCCCACCGGTCAGGTTGGACCAGTCACCGCGCCCCTTCTCCCTCCTCTGTCCGAGCGGGGCGAGGCTCCGGCGACCAACGCCGGCGAGCGGCGGCTCCTCGCGGCCTCTGGAGGGCGGGGATGGATCCGCCAGACTGGGGCGGTCATCCCGGTAGTCATTGGGTCGGCGGGGACGGAGTGAGCTGCCGGCGGCGAGCTTCGCGGCGGAGGAGGTTTCGGGGGCAAAGTGAATTTTCACCTGCGGCTAGTCCCGAGCAAAATTTAGTGGAGGTTTGGACTCATGAGAGGGAGAGGGAGTTCCTGGTGAAGAGAGTGGAGAGGGGGAGGTCCTGGTGGCGCCGGAGTGAACGAGGCAGTGGCGGCGGCCGTGGTTGCCGGAGAGGAAGAAGACGACCATCTCCGGTCCTTCTAATGCTACAGGAGGATCCGCGAGAGGGTGAGAGAGTTTTCTTGAGGGTTTGGCGAGCTCGGGGGGTCCTTATATAGGCGGTCGGGGGCGGTTCCGACGATGGCCGAGGATAAGAACGCCGGCGACCGCCATTCTGTAGCTAGGGTGACGTGGCGGCGACGAGAGCTAGCAGACAAGCTTGGGGATAACCTTGCGTTGCTCCAAGGGGCAGGTGGCGAGAGCTGGCGGCTCGGGCGGTGCTGCCCGTGGCAGAGGCGCACTACGTCCGCCGGCGTGCCGCCAAAAGTGCTCTGGCGGTGGCGCTGTAGGGCGCCAGGGTGGGCTAGCGTGTTGTGGCGAGAAGGGGAGCGCGTGGCGTGGTTCTGCAGAGTGGGCCAAGCCAGGGGCGCGACGCGGCGGCTTGTGTGTGCGGCTGCAATTGGCACGCTCTGGGCGCGCCCAGTGCATGCCCACCAGCTGCTCGGCGAAATGCCATGGCCTGCTAGGTGGCTTGGTTGGAGCTGGGAATTAGCAGCTCTAGGCTAGGGCCTGCAAGGACATCAGTGGACAAGCTTGATGGGTCAGAGGACCATGTTCACATTGCTAACTAAAACTCATGCCAATACTGTCCATGCACTCCAGGTGTTTGACAAAATGCCACAGGCACCTAGGCTTTTCTTGGAGTGGCCAATTCTTCCAGATTGAAGTCTCTTTGGATGAATAAGAGAGTGGTCAGGTTAGTTTGTGAAAAGCACAAACTTGTTAGTGCAAGTTTTGCAAAAGTACAGTTCTGTACAGAAGGTAAATGGCATCATTTCATGAACCAAAAACATTTCAATGGGTGCATGCTCCTGGACTTAGGGGTTTTGTAGGATGGTCTACAAGCAGGAGAAAACACAAGGTCACTGGAGCAGAAATAAATAGGGTTGCAGTAGAAATTACCAGGCTGGACCAGAATGAAAATGAGGTTGATTCACTCAAAATTTGCAAATAACATCACTGGGTTTTTGCATAAAGTTGAATCATATGCTACTACTAACATCCCATAATTTCGGTGGAGGCTAGAAAGAATTATTTAAATGGGTTGTAGTGCAAAATTGCACTCTGGACCAGAGAAGAAAATTGGGTGCAGAGCTCAAAACATTTCAAGAATGAAATATATTTTTGCACAAAAGTGATTTAAAAACATCACATGACATCTCCAAATTTTGGTGGGATTTTTGAAATAATTTATCAAATGGTTGTAGTTCAAATATGGCCATATAACCTTGAAAAACCATTTTTCAAGAAAATACAAATCAAGCAGATTAATCATGCAATTAGTTCTACTAATAAAAGAAGCGTTTTTATTGAGAGGTAAAACAAGTCCAATAACATATTTGAAAAGTTTTCACTTTGGGGAAAAACTCCATAATAACAAGGGAGAAAATGGTTCAGAAATCAAAAGGGAGCCCAGAAAATAAAAGTTTTAATTCCTTGGCAAAGTTTTAATTAACAAATCAAGGTTAAAATTTTGGGGTGTTACAGGCGCCGCCATCGACGCACATGGCCTCTGTAGCTTTCTTAAATTCTTGGTCACTAGACTCATCGTCCTCTTCGTGATCATCGTCTTCTGGCTTTTTGTCACGGCCCCGGGCGGGCCTCTCCTGTTGTTTATCTTTGCCGCAACGGCCCGCCTGGCCATCACGCTTCTTGCCGGACCCCTCAGCACCGTCCTGGCCTTTCTCCTTGTCCCGCCTCTCATATTCAGCCCTCTGCTTCTCAGCAAGGAGCTCAACCTGTCGGCAGTTCTGGAGATCATGGCCTTTGGTGCGATGGATCTTGTAGTATTGCTTGTCGGAGTTTCCTGGCTTCTCGGCAGCCGCCAAGGCCCGGCAGGCGACACATCCGGCAATTTCTTTGTCGGGGTCATCTGCCTTGGTTTTCTTGGCGGAGCCGGCGTCGTCAGATCCCTCGACTGCAAGCACGGCTTTACCTTTGCGCTTCCTGTTGCGGCGCCGGCCTTTCTTCGCCGGGGCGGCAGTATCCTCATCTGAGGAGTCGGTTTCCACGCCGGCATCTTCGCCGGGGTACTTCCTTCCCTCTTCAGCTCGGGCACATGTGTCAGCAAGGACATAGAGTTCTGCCACATCTTTCACCTTGTTCATTGCCAGTTCTTCGCACATCTTACGGTTACGCATGTTCTGATGGAACGCGCTGATGATGGCGGCAGGGTGAACATCAGGGATATTGTACTGTACCCAGCTGAACCTCTGTATATACTTCCGCAGACTCTCGCCTCCCTTCTGGGGAATGACGTGCATGTCGCTTGCTTGGCCATGGGTTTGGTGACCTCCAGTAAAGGCGCCCACAAACTCATGGCACAAATCCGACCAGGAGTAAATAGAGTCTACCGGCAAGTGCATCAACCATGACATGGCATTGGGTTTAAGAGCCAATGGAAAGTAATTCGCAAGCACCTTATCGTCGCAGGCTCCGGCAGCTTGCATCGCGATGGTGTAGATGCTGAGGAACTCAGACGGGTGGGTCTTGCCGTTGTACTTTTCGCCAACGTCAGGTTTGAAGGTGCGGTGAGTGGGCCACTGGAACTGCCGCAGCGCATGGGTAAAAGCTGGACAGCCTACCTCGTAAGGTAGGCCTCCAGGGCTCTCCGGGGCCGGGTGGTTCACAACAGGCCCTGCTCGCCTGTCTGACTGGTGGCGCTGTTGGATTTCGGGTTCCGGCACACCCTTAAGGTTCGAACTCTGGGGTGCGCGCGGAGATTATGCCCTCTACCTCTCCGTCTCACAAAGATCTAAACTACTGAAAGAACAACACAAGAGACACAGGGTTTATACTAGTTCGGGCCACCATTGTGGTGTAATACCCTACTCTAGTTTGTGGTGGGTGGATTGCCTCTTGGGCTGATGATGATGAACAATACAAGGAAGAACAGCCTCGCGAGGGTCTGTTCTTGGTTAGGGGGATGAACTGCTTGGTGGAGTTCAGCCGCCCTTCTCTCTCTCTCTCTACTTGTTCTCCGCTCGCTAAGATTCTAGGTTCTGCTTGTCTGGCTTGTAACTGCTTGCCTCTACCCTGGGGGTGGCTAGTCCTATTTATAGGCAAAGGCCCTGGGCCTCTTCCCAAATATTGAGCGGGAAGGGCGCCAACAATTGGCCATTTTGAAGGGGAACATTTTGTACACTTATCCTGACTAAAGTTGGTCCTCGCCTGCCAAAGGCCCTGTGGTGACGCCGTTCTGGGCTCCACGATGACCTCCTTCCCACCGTTGGAACTGGTCTTGGTCTCGTTGCACCGAAATGGGTGCCTTTGCTTGATCCTCTCGCCTGCACTTGCCCCCTTTGCACCAAAGAGGAAAGGGAGACACTGCGCGGGCTGGCGCCCGCCTGGCACCCTTGGTCGTCATGGCTTGCGTCATGGGCACCTCGTGAGGTACCCCGCCTTGAACTCTCCGCCTCCTCGTGAGCCAGGCTGATGAGGCCGTGCCTGAGGAAGCTCCATGTCGTCGGCCACGCGAGGCTTAGCCCCTCGCGAGGGTCTTGGGTCTTGTGTTGATGAAGATGGGCCGCGCTGGGCCCCCATTTGGGCCACGCCGCAGGCAGGCAAGTCTGGGGACCCCCGTTCCCAAAACGCCGACAGTAGCCCCAGGGCCCAAGGCGCGCATGGACTTGGCCGTGCCGAGAAGCGAAAGGGCAAGGGCGAAGCGCCGCGGGCCCTAACAGCCTGCGGCCTTGGGCGCCGCGTGGCGGTTGATTGGATGTGAGTGCTTCTGCAACCGCGCAGGTTATTTAAGGCGTGGCATCTGCTCCGGCTTTGCTCTTCTCTTTCTTCGGCTGCTGCTCAGATCCCCTTTCTTGCGTCTCTCCTCTCTTCCTTCAAGTTTCTAGATCTGCTTCATCTGCTTGACCTAAGCAGCCATGGCGCCTCGCCAGTCTCCGGCCGAAGCTTGGTTCTCGCCTGCCCTGGACTTGCCCAATGTGTCGGAGGCGAGCCTTGCCCGGCTGCACCGGATGGCGGCGGCGCAGGGCATCGACGGGGCGCAGGTGTTCAAGGTCGGCTCCGCCACCCCTGAGGGCCAAGGGAGCACCTTCTAACCTCTCTTCGTAAGCTCCATTACTGCGGGCCTGGTGCCTCCTTTCTGCGAATTCTTCCTCTCTGTCCTCCGCCATTACAACTTACAAGCTCTGCATCCTTCTTCTGGCGATCTTCACCTACTACTGCGAGGCTCATGTGGGGGTGCAGCCCTAAGTGGCCTTGCTGCGCCACTACTTCTCCCTCCGGGTCACCCGTGGTTCTCCTTCCGCATGCGCGAGCTTCGTCGCGTATGGCAGCGCCATAGCCATTTCGAATCCCGGGAAGAGGATCGAGGGCTTCAGGAGCAAGTGGGTCTTGATAGATGCTAGGCGCATCCACCCTCGGATGATCCTGCCCGCGGAGTAGCCCGCGAGTTCCAGCGACTGGAGCCGAGCGGAGCTCACGAACCCCCGCGCGAAGCCAGTACTAGAGAAGATGGACGCGGACATGAAGCTGACCGGCGCATCGCTGCTGAGGGAGTTCCTGGAGCGCCAATTGGCTCCGCTTCAGCAGTACTCTCCTCCGATGTGGAGGCCTCATCCGAGCCCCGTGGACTTGGGCGACGAGGATCTGACCACAGTTCTCCAATTTCTGGTCGGGGTCGAGGTAGCAAGGTTGGAGGGCGCGCCCGCGCCCTTGTTCCTTCGCGACGACTGGGAGCAGGTGGTGGAGTCCATGCCCGTCTTAAACGGGGACGGGCCCGTGCCCATGGTTGCTCCCGAGGGACTGGTGGATGTGTCCTCCGGTGACTCCAGCGAAGAGGAGGGCGAAGGGGAGCGGGAGAAGGGTCCTGACTCCGAGGCAACCGACGGAGAGTCGAGGGCTCCCCTTCCCCGGCGTAGACCCCGCTCTCTCCGCCTCTCTTCGAGTGACGATGACGAGGATGATGACGAACAGGTCGGCAGGAGCTTGCCCCCGATCCCGAAGAAGGACAAGACCGGGCTACTCTCCCGCGGGTCTGTCCCTGCCCCAAGGCGCACCGTAGACACGCCTCCTGCTTCTGGGCTTCCTGAGGGTTATCCTTCTAGCCGGCTTTCTGGCTTCAAGTATGGCCGGAGGCTGCTTGAGCTCACCAGCGGCGACCCGTAAGTGCTCGATCCTTGTCTTTATTTCTTGCTCTGCTGCTGAGGCTTGACGTCCGCCTCTTCTGGACAGGCTGGCGCCCGCGGCGAAGAAGCCGAAGGGGGATCCCGAGGTTCCGGCCACGGGAGCGCCTCTGCCTGCGGGGGACGGTGACCGCGACGCACATGCCTCTCCTGCCCGGTCGCCTTCGCAAGGCCTTGTTGAACTGGCTTGGGCAAGCTCAGCCCCCATGGCCCAAGGGACCCCTGAGGTGCTCTTGACTGCCGCCGCCACCACGACCGTCGGGGCGCGGCAGACTCCGCCTCGGGATGCTGCAGTTGTGCCACCGCCGCCTTCTCCTCCTGCTCCTCTGACTGTTGTTTCTCCGACCCCTCCTGCTGTTCTGGAGCATGCTGTTGCTGAACTGGAGCGGCTGCGGCAGGATCTTCTGGGCGCCGACCCTCGCCTGGTGGCCGGGCGCTTGGAGCTGGCTTCAGGATGGATCCGCTCTGACGCCTCGATCCGGGCGGCGCTGGTTCAAGCCTCGACGGCCTGCGATGGAGAGAGGGAGGCCGTCCTCGAGGCAAAGGCTGCTCGAGACGCGGCCCTGGGGGAGGTAGTTGAAGTCCATGGTCGCTGCAAGGAGCTGGAGGATGAGCTGCAAGGCCTGCAGGACCAGCTCGTGAAGGAGGTTCGCCTTCGCCAAGAACAGGAAGAAGGCTGGAAGGCTCATGAGGCGGCCATCGAGGGCCGGGAGGCCAAGCTCAAGAAGCGTCGCGACCGCCTAGCCGTGCTGGAGAAGGAGCTGGAGGTGACGAAGGCTAAGCTGGACGGCAAGGCCCGGGTCCTTGCCGAGGATCGTGTGGCCTTCGCGGACATGGAGAAGGAGGCTCGTGCTTCGTTGAAGACGCTTTACGAGAGCGGCCTGGAGAGCCCGCTGGCCGGTGCTGAGGACGGCCCCGCCAAGCTGCTTCCCTTCCTGGTTCGCGCCCTTAGGGATGTCGCACTTGGCCTTGGCCCCACGGCTGAGGCCGAGGCGCGTGTCCTGTCTTCTGCTGCGCTGACGCGGGTCTTCGCCCACATCTACCTTCGCGATCCCAGCGCCGACCTCGACAGCCTGTTGGAGCCGGTGAGTGGCGAAGGCGTTGCCGCCGCTGTCGAAGCCGTGAAGGGGCGCGCAGAGGCGCTGCTAGGGAAGTTCCGGGCCTTCAGCACCAAGCCGAAGCAAGGCGCTGCCGGCCCTGCTGCTCCATGAAGTGAAGCCACTCCGCGCTGCTCCACCGCCGACAAGTGACTCCGTTACCGCTCCTGTTCTTCTTTTAATTCCTGCACATGCATCACGCCTTGGGGAGGCATTTAAACTTGCATTTGGTACTGAGACGACAGTATGGACTGTAATATTTGCTTTTAAATTTCTTGAGTTTTATGCTTTTCCTCCCTACTTGCTTGTGTTCTAAGCCGGCAGAGCCCGGCCCCGCGCGTGCCTCACCCAGCATTAGCCCCGACCGGAAACCAGGACGGGACCAAAGGAGTGAGGGGCTACGTGACAAGTTAGGCTCCTGAGTCGCGATGCTCAGGAGTCCCCCTTGGCGCACGAACAACAAGTATGGAAGTGTGATGTAGGTGGATCTTCCGTTCTACGTCGGCAGAGCCCGACTCCGCGCGTACCTCACCCAGCATAGCCTTTCGGAACTAAGGAGTGAGGGGCTACGGAGCTAGTTAGGCTCCTGAGTCGCGATGCTCAGGAGTCCCCCTTGACGCGCAAACAGCGAGCGATGAGGTGAGATGCAAGCGGGACTACCGTTCTACGTCTGTAGAGCCCGGCCCCGCGCGTACCTCACCCAGCATAGCCTTTCGGAACTAAGGAGTGAGGGGCTACGGGACCAGTTAGGCCCCTGAGTCGCGATGCTCAGGGGTCCCCCTTGACGCTCAAACGGCCTTCATACCTTGGCTCCGCTCGGGGAGAGACGCGTGACGAACCAGGCCCGAGGGGCCTGGCTGGGTGGCGTACTTCTGGGCGTGACCCAGTCGTAGCCCCCGTGCCTAGCCCCCTCGCGCGGCGCTCCCGAGGGGAGGCGTTGCGATGAGGCTAGTCACTGAGCTCTGGGCTCCCAGAGGTTAATGCGGCCTGGAGGCCACCCTCAGTTGTTTATCACCAGCGCGGAGCATAGCACTTCTGTATGTGTACGGGCATAGCCACTCCTCGGCAGTGTCGTCAGCCAATGCGGAGCATGGTGCTTCCACTGGTACGTGGGAGGGGCTCCCCTCCGGGAGGAGCCCCCGGGGCGTGTACAGCCCCGCCCTGACACGTGGCTGGCACGGTAGGGCCAGGTGAGGTGTATCTGGGCACCCGTGAGCCAGCGCGGGACTCACGGGGCCCTACCTCTAGGCGGGTTGCGCCTGGCACTGGGCCGTATCTTGAGATGTGTTCCTGCAAATTTGGGTAGATGCCGACACTCTATGTCCTCGGGTCCCGGCCCTCGAGCTTGTCTCAGCCGTCGCTGGTATGCCAGGTCACGATGCCGTGGACAAGGCCAGAGGGTGAGGGCTGGAGAGCCAGTAAGAGACCTGAGTCGCGATGCTCAGGTACCCCCCCTTTAACGTGCAAGCGGTCAACATGGAGAAGAAGAGGTGCCGTGGACAGGCATGAAGTAATCAAGCATGATAAGTGAATGCATAGTTAGAAATAAACGCAAGGGAGATACACGCAGCTGGGCCTGGCCCGAGTGGCCTGGGGATGATGCAGCCTGAGGGGCGCCCCCAACAAAGCAAGCTAACGACCGAAAAATAAAAGGGGATACATGCCGCAGGGACGAACCCATGCGGCCTGGGAGTGATGCAACCCCGGGAGGGCGCTCCCAGCTGGAAATGAAGCTTGAAAGATGTCACCTGAAGATGTCGAAGACGAAGTGGCGTTGATGCAGTAGACTCGCTGGGTTGCGGAAGCCGATCCTCACGAGCCCCCAGGCCCTGGGGCCTCGGGAGGCTCAGGAGGCACTCGTGGCTCCTCGCGACTCATCTCCATCTCCGCCAGGACCGCGGAACGCCTGTTTTCTTGTGCCTCCATGATGCTCCTCATGAGGCGCTGGTACGCAGCAGCCACGCTCGGCGAACCGTAAGGCATGCGAACATAGCTGTGGGGTGGACCTCCACAGCACCCCACTCGCGAGGGCCAGAGGCGCTCCATCGTGGCGACCTGATTGAGCCCTGGTACGTCGATGCAGACGCGCAGCCCACCATCCTCGCCTGGATGGGGAGCCACAGCCGTAGACGGTGGCAACCTCTCATGATCCTTGACTCCTGTAGTTCTTGAACGGTCTTGTTGACGAACTCTTGCTGGTCTATCCTTCCTTGCCTTGCTCCTTCTTGAGGGAAACGTGCTTCGAAGCACGCCTCCACGTGGTGCCCAAGCGCCTCCCTCGAGACCCTGGCGAGGTCGGTGGCCCTCCAGGGGAGAGCCCCCGAGCCCTGCCTGAGGAGGGCGCCGGGCGCGCTTTCCTATGCGACGGAAGGAGGTTCCCCTTGAGCAGACACGGGCCCTGAGGGGCCCGCCTCCTGAGGGGCCGGTGCGGACGATGTCTTCTTCTTCTTGGGGGTGGTCTCAGGAAGCCTCCTGCTTCCGCGATCTGGGTCTTCGAGCGATGCGGCCTGAAAGGCTCGCTCCAGGGAGCACACTGCATCCTTCTCTTCGCAGGGCACCGTGATGACTTCACCACTTCCTGGCATCTTGAGGACGTTGTAGCCGTGGTGAGTCACGGCCATGAACTTGGCCAGCGCCGGGTACCCGAGGATGGCGTTGTACGGCAGGCGGATGTGGGCGACGTCGAAGTCGATGAGCTCGGTGCGGTAGTTGTTGCGGGCTCCGAAGGTGACAGGGAGGCGGACCTGCCCGATCGGGATCGTGGAACTGTCGATGACTCCGGAGAAAGGCTTGGTTGGTTAAAGCTGGTCATAGGGCACTTGGAGATTGTTGAATGTTTCCACGGACAGGACGTTGAGCCCTGCCCCACCATCGATGAGAGTCCTGGTGACTAGTACGTTGCTGATGACTGGGGAGCAGAGCATCGGGAGGACTCCGGCCGTGGAAGCACACTCGAGCTGATCCGCTGAGCTGAACGTGATGGCGCACGCGGACCACCTGAGAGGGCGCGTTGCTTCGAGCTTTGGGAGGACTGCATTCACTTTGTGGGCAAACTGCTTGAAGATGCGTTGGGAGGCTGGGGCTTGAGCTCTGCCTAGGATGCAGGCGATTGCGCATGGCTCCTGGAAGCCCCCAGCCCCCTCGTCTTGGTGGCCGTCCTCGTTCCTCCTTGGCTGAGGCGGCAGTGGAGGGAGGCGTGCGTTGCCCTGAGGGTGATCCTCACGAGGCTGATCCCTCCAGTCCCCCTCGCGAGGCAGGTCTCGCCAGCGGTCCTCGCGAGGTTGATCACGCCACCCTTGGCGTGGGCCGCGGTCTTCCCAGCGTCCCGCGTTTCTTCCTCCTCCTCGGCCGTAGCCCCGGTCAGCACGGTCGGGACGACGGCCGATCCTTCCTTCTCGCACGGCACGTTCTTGGCATTCGTTGGTGTTGTGGGTGTGGAGGTCGTGGTACACACAGTACCAGCTGCCTCTGGAGGATTCGGGCAGATCTTTGCCCCGCTTGGTGTCTGGTTCTGCTGCGAGCACGACAGCCCCTTTGCGCTTCACGTCCTTGGCCTTGGGCTTCTTCTCTTCTGGGTCCACGGCAGGCAGCTCGAGGAGGGAGGGACGTCCTTCCTCAGCCCTGGCACACTTGGTCGCCAAGTTGAACAGCTCCAGGGAGGTGCACAGGTCTTCATGCATCGCCAGCTCCTCCTTCATCTTGACGTCGCGCACACCATCGGAGAAGGCTGAGATGATGGCTTCCTCGGACACCTTGGGGATCTTGAGGCGCGCACTATTGAAGCGCTGGATGTCCTTTTGCAGGGTCTCTCCGGGTTGTTGCTTGATGCAGCGCATATCACTCACGGCGGGCGGCCGGTCGCGAGTACCTTGGAAGTTGGCGATGAAGCGGGTGCGCATCTGGTCCCAGGAAGAGATCGTGCCTGAGCCAGATTCAGGAGCCAGGTGCGAGCTCCTTCCTTCAGCGCCATGAGGAACCAGTTCGCCATGACCTTTTCATCCCCGTTGGCAGCTTCAATGCCCAGCTCATAGAGCTGGAGGAACTCTACGGGATCAGTCGTGCCATCGTAGCGAGGAGGCAGATCCGGCTTGAACTTGCCGGGCCACGCGACGCTGCGCAGCTCGGTGGTGTAGGCGCGGCAGCCTGCGGTGGCCACGGGAGGCTTTGGTTGAGGGAGAGCTTGGCCTTGTGGGTCCCCGTGTGCTGCAGCTGGGAGCAGCGCGGGGTCTTGACGTGCCGGAGCTGGAGCAGGGTCGCGACGGGCCGGAGCAGGGAGCGCCCGGGCAGCCTCTTGCGGTCGAGGGACTTCTTGGCAGCTCCGTTCTTGCTGGGCTGGCACCTAACGGAGCGGGTTCCGCCCAGGGGCCACGCGCCTTGGTGCCACAGCGTCTTCTTGGGGAGGGGGCGGCTGGTACGCCCCCGGAGCCTCATTGCCCACGCGGGGTGGGGTGCGGCGCAGCGGAGCGGACGGCGCAGGACAGCCCCCTGCAACGCGGACGAGCTCGGCGACGCGGTCGAGCCACTCTTCATAGACATCGTCGACGGGACGGTAGCGCAGGAGCTCGTTTGCCGCGATGAGCGCAGCTCGAGCCTCCAAGGGTGCGCGAAGCGCGCAGGACAAAGAGCCAGCTGGCGTGAGCGATGGAGTAGCGGTGCAGCCATCTTGCCGCACGGACAGGTGCTGAGACGACGTCTGCTGCTCGTTCCCCGCCGGGCCGGTGGCGGCATTGACAGCAGGCGACGGGGAACGACGGGGACGCCCGCCGACGGGAGCCATCTGGGCGACGCGGGAAGCGATGGCTGCCCGGCGCTCGGCGCGGGCCCGACGAGCGTCAGACATGGACGCGACGGTCGGAGGAGAACGGAGCGGTGGAAGACAAATTCGGGCGCACCCCTACCTGGCACGCCAAATGTCGGATTTCGGGTTCCGGCAGACCCTTAAGGTTCGAACTCTGGGGTACGCGCGGAGATTATGCCCTCTACCTCTCCGTCTCAAAAAGATCTAAACTACTAAAAGAACAACACAAGAGACACAGGGTTTATACTAGTTCGGGCCACCATTGTGGTGTAATACCCTACTCTAGTTTGTGGTGGGTGGATTGCATCTTGGGCTGATGATGATGAACAATACAAGGAAGAACAGCCTCGCGAGGGTCTGTTCGTGGTTAGGGGGATGAACTGCTTGGTGGAGTTCAGCCGCCCTTCTCTCTCTCTCTCTACTTGTTCTCCGCTCGCTAAGATTCTAGGTTCTGCTTGTCTGGCTTGTAACTGCTTGCCTCTACCCTGGGGGTGGCTAGTCCTATTTATAGGCAAAGGCCCTGGGCCTCTTCCCAAATATTGAGCGGGAAGGGCGCCAACAATTGGCCATTTTGAAGGGGAACATCTGGTACACTTATCCTGACTAAAGTTGGTCCTCGCCTGCCATAGGCCCTGTGGTGACGCCGTTCTGGGCTCCACGATGACCTCCTTCCCACCGTTGGACTGGTCTTGGTCTCGTTGCACTGAAATGGGTGCCTTTGCTTGATCCTCTCGCATGCACTTACCCCCTTTGCACCAAAGAGGAAAGGGAGACACTGCGCGGGCTGGCGCCCGCCTGGCACCCTTGGTCGTCATGGCTTGCGTCATGGGCACCTCGTGAGGTACCCCGCCTTGAACTCTCCGCCTCCTCACGAGCCAGCCTGATGAGGCCGTGCCTGAGGAAGCTCCATGTCGTCCGCCCCGCGAGGCTTGGCCCCTCGCGAGGGTCTTGGGTCTTGTGTTGATGAAGATGGGCCGTGCTGGGCCCCCATTTGAGCCACGCCGCAGGCTACAGGTAGGCAAGTCTAGGGACCCCCGTTCCCAGAACGCCGACAGGAGCGCTCCGCACCGGCGCTCGATAGTGGTTCGAGCGTCTTCATGGGCTCGTTCCCGAAGAACTTGACGCTGGTCGCAGTGGGTCCGCGGGTCAGACGACGCTATGGAGATGTCATCGCCCGTGACGTCGCGGCGAGCTGGCGTCTGCGGTATCAGGCGAGGAGGAGGTGAATGCACCGTGGTCGCAGCGCCACCGGCTTTCCCGCCACTGGTGCGTGGGACTCCATCGGAGTGTCGACCCGGGGCTCCACCGGACTCGGCTCGTCTTTGTTGGCCACCGCAGCAAGGCTTCGGATAGTGGCTCTCCATTCGTCGAGTTTCCCCGTAGTGGGAGGAAAGTCGAGGAGCAACTGCGCGCGCGCCAGGGCCTCCGCTGGCGTCGGTGGCAGCGAAACCTGCACAGATCGCGATGCGCTCCGACTTCTGACCATGTCAGAAGGAGCTCTATCACGACCCTGCGGTCGCATGCCGTTTTCACCAGCGCCTCGGCGAGCGGGCAGGTTTTCTACGTCCCGGGAGTGGCGCTCGGGGCTCTTCCCGCGGCGATGCCCGGGATCTTCAGCGTGATTACGCCGTTCGTCGCGCGCTGCCTGAGAGGAGCGCGCTGTTGGCGCCGGCGTGGGAGTCTTGGAGGCCCTTGCGTCGCCTTCGGGTGAGGCGGTGATGACTTTGGAAGGCCCCGCTTCACCCGCAGAGGGCCTGGCTCCGCCTTTGGATTTGGCGACGTGTGGCCCATTACCAGGCGCACAAACATCGCCGCCTCCCAAACTCCGGGTGCCGGGATGGTGTTGGTGTTCGCGAGCAGCGCTCCGGGTCCTTTCTGCGACCGCTCCGCTGCTCGCCCGCATCGGGATGGGCTGTCTGGCTTCCGACTGGCCAATCGTCACCGTCGTCTTCTTCTTGGGCGCCATAATGATGGAGAAGCGTCGAACTAACTGCTAAAGCCGATTCTCACAACTGCGCCCCCTAACTGGCGCGCCAAAGATGTCGGTGGGAACGACACCTATGGGATCACAAGAATCCCTACTGCGGTTAGCGGGGCGCGGGGTCGTGAGAAGAGCGGATCAAACAGATAGCACACGGTTCGTTTATCCAGGTTCGGGCCACGAGGATGCATAAAACCCTACTCCTGCTTTGGTGGATTGTATATCTGTGTTCTTGAGCTAGCTATGGGGCGTGAGGAGCTCCAAAAAGCCGAATCCTTCTCCTGGTCGCCTCGGGCCTCCTTTATAGAAAAAGGGGTTGCCACAGTGGCACACAGGAGGTGGAAAGGGTACAGTGATGCGAGGTTATCCCTTGCATTACATGACAAGGCGCCTTTAATGCGTCTTGCTTAGGTGTCCTTGCTTTATCGGGGGCGGGGGCGAAGCCTGTCCCGTCCATCGCCGCTCCTCCTTGCGTCGACACACGCCCTGGCCGGCGATGCCTGTGGTGCCATGTAGGCAGGGGCAGCTGAGGTGGTGCGGTGGTGGGTCTTCACGAAGATCTACATGCCGCCACGTAGGTGCCTGCCTAGCTAGTTGGGTCGGCAGCTGCATGCATGCGGTTGTGGAGGTTTAGTTGGTGTGGGCCTGATGGTTGTCTAGCGGGTGTCCTTGGCAAGGGCCTTGCCGGGGCCCCGGCAAGGGTCTTGCCGAGGCGCCTGCTGTCATCCCCGGCAAGGCGCTTGCCGGGGGCCTTGTGGTCTTCCTTGGTTGGGATCCCGCCAAGGGTCGTCATCTTCTATAGTGCGTATTTTATCTTGAATGTCTTCACAAAGATCTGCATGCCACCATGGGGATGTCTCCCGAATCCTTGCCCCATGGGGGCAGTGGACTCAAGGGTGATTCGCTCCGTAGGTGTGGGGCGAGTTGCCGCGGCAAGGGCCTTGCCGGGGTTGCTAAAACTGTCTCCCGGCAAGGATCTTCCCCGGGGAGTCCGCTTCACCCCTTTGCTTTTCGTGGTCTTGGCCTTGGCGTTGCACCAGTTCTCTTGAGCTTCGGTCTTACCCTGGCTCACCTCCCTTGCCTTGCTTGTGGTGGTGCTTGTGGCTTAGACTGCCCGTGCACAGTTATAGGGGTACAAAAAGTGTACCCCTCTTTTTGTACACCGACAATCTCGGACCATCCAAGTTGTGGAACTCGGTACCACCGATATGGCTCAGGCCATTGCACATGAGATTCTTGGTCTGCCCGAGAATTGAAAATCGGTGTGACCGAGTTCAGGACTTTGTGAAACCCTAGCAGTCTCGGTGCCACCGAACTATGACTCGGTCTGACCGAGTTCACTAGTTTAGGTTCCAACAGCTGCTTCGGTATCACCGAGTTTACAAATTGGTTGATCCGAAATGCTTTCTGAGGAAAACTAGAACTAAGTTTTGATTCATTCTTTTGCAAAAACCTCTGTATTTTGTGATGCTTATCTACTCTACCTCATCTACAATCTAATCACAGGGTCAGCTGTCAGTGTTTGCATCATGTCTGATTAGAGTGACAGTCAGAACAAGTCAGAGGAGCAGGTTCACATGAGTGAGGGCACTAGTCCCTCTAGCAGCTCAGCTGATGGAAGCAGGAGCACTCCCAGCAACTTGCCCAAAGCTGCCACCAGAACAAGGAAGAAGAAAACTTCAGAGTCTGAGGATGAAGACTATGTGGTAGTTGAGGATGATGCCACTTCCAAAAAGAAAGTGCTAAAAAAGGAATATGGCTCAGCTGCAGCCACTAAGCCAGGTATGCAGAAGAAGGCACCTGCAAGGAGAGTTCCCACTTTCAAACCTAGGAAGGTTGCTAGTGGAGAAACCATAAAGTTTACCATTGAGTCAGAAGAGGAAGCTATTGGCCAAGATAAGAAGAAAAAGAGAGTCAGAACCACTACTGCTAGAGTTCTTGGCAAACCCTCTATGAGGAGAGATTCTGAGAAAGTAGTAGAAGAAGAAGAGGTTGCTGCTGCAGCACCTAAAGCCCAGAAGCTTATGGGTGATGCTATCAGGACAGGGGCTGCATCATCAAAGCCCAAAGAAGCACCCAAAGCTGCCTCCAAGCCCAAGATTGCACCAAAGAGGAATACTAGAAATATATCTGCTGCTGAGAAGAACAAGGCCCCAGTGCCTGAGACTGATGCTGAAGAAGAAGAATATGAAGAGCATGTTCTGAGAAAGTTGAAGCCAAAAATTCCAGACCACAATGATGCTCATCCTATGGCTGAGAACATGAAGATCAGGAGAGACTCAGGCCTGAGGAAATGGAGAGAGACAGATCCATATGCTACCAGAAGAAGAACTGCTGTGGATTACAGGTTCCACGCCGAGGAACAACAGGATTTCTATGAGACTGTGCTGCTTGACAAGAAACTTATAGTGTGTGACATGAGGTGGGTCGACTGGACCTACATGAAGGAGAATGAGGAACACTATCCTGGTGTGTATGACAGTTTCAAGGCTTGTGGAGTGGATGAGTTTGTGGCTCAAAAGCTCACTAAGTGGAATGATGAGCTTATCATGCAGTTCTACTCCATAGCTCACTTCTACCCAGATGGAAGAATTGTCTGGATGTCTGAAGGCACTAGATACCAGTCTACAGTTGCAGAATGGGCTCAGTTGATCAATGCCCCAGAAGAGCAAGAAGATGACTTGGATTTCTATGCCAAGAAGAAGAAGGATCACAACTCCATGGCTAGCATGTACAAGGAAATTCCAGATGCAGACCTTGAGACTCATCAGTTTGGGCCAGTGAAACATCTGCTGTCAGGGCTGCCTACTATCAATTGAAGAATAGACAAGTTGAAAAGCAATATTTAGATAAGTAAGGACGACATGTGTTATCCTGATGATTGCAATGTATGATTCAACAACTATCTTTCCATCACAAAAGGATGGCCTTCATGCACCATTAAGTTTGGATTAGGACTGCTAAGTTGCTTGAGCCCTTAAGAGAAAACCAATCAGGTTATCTATCTCTTGTTGCTTCTTTTGCCAAGCTTCATTCTTCTCTTGCTTGATTTTCTTCACATCTTCCAATTCTTCGTGTTGCTTCCTCTGCACCTCTTCAAATGCTCTCGCTTGTGCTTCAAATATCGCCATTAACTCCTCGCAGTGCCTATAAATTGACAAAACACAACATTGCATCGTGTTGAGATGAAAACAAACAAGATAAAAAGGTACAAGTGTACCACTAAGAAGCTTACAATCTATCAAAATGTGAATGTAAAATAGAGAGGTACATTATTAAATGTGAAGGCAACCATATGGATGGGCAAATGAAACAGTAAACCGAAGAATAATTTATAATGGTTAAAAACATGCCTAACTAAGAGATAAATTTCGTTTATCATTCTGAAAAGGAGCAAGCATCACTGATAACATATCAAGTCAGCAACCTAGTCAAGAAGCAACTATGCTTCGACAACAATTTTTTAAATCAAACTAAACCAACCTATATCATTCTACTAAAAAGCAAGCATATAAACCAATCAGCAAATCATACTAGATTTCAGGATTAGAAACCATACATTACAATCTTATTCTCATGCCTTTTTTGTGTTGTAGCAGCAAAAAAACATGCAACAGACCATGTATTTTTCATTACAAGAATTTATTATTTTTTATGTTACTTTGGATTATTGGATTTGGATCAAACCATACATAAACAGCGAAGCACTCCTTAGTTTGTTACAAGAACTGAAGACAAATTTCTTATTCACAAGTATTTTTGTATTCATTTTCGCACTATCATGAGGGCACTGTGCACGGGCAGAAAAGCAGGAAAAAAGAAACAACAAGAACAAAACAAGAAACAAGACAAGTACCTGTCATTTGCCTCTCTCGCCTCTCTATCCTTTTGCTCAATTCTTTCTTCTAGAACTCAGATCCTTTCTGATAATTAGAGTTCCCAAATCTCTTGGATCATGACGCATAACTCAGGCTGCAAAGGAAGGTGCTATGGGCCTTTTCTTCCTTTAGAACTTCAGCTACAATCGTTGAATCAAACACTGGTTGCTCACCATCTGATTGTGTTTCCCTTTTCTTTTCCATTGCATTCTATTGTATAAGGAAAACATTGATGCTCAAGTAAGGCAAGGTTCATATGATGGATACACTCAGTCAATATGAGAATCTATTTCAAGTCAGAAACAATAAAGGAAGAAATCTTACATAAGCTAGATGTGTCAGCTCACTCATGATGTTAGTGTGGGTCTCTTTGAAAAACTCAATGGGACTTGGGTCCTGATTATTGTACTTGCCTTTTTCCTATATATGAAAATCTAACATTACTACTCCATATATAATGACAAGATGCGATAGACATAGGACTAGAAGTAAGGTATTTGGAATTCTTACAATTTTGCTGGAAGTGGAAACATAAAATCTAATCTCTCCCTAATAATAAAGCACGGATTGACTCCATGGGTTTACCGTCACAATACGTTTCTTGCCGTGAATTTACGCTTTCAGTTTTTTCACCTGTGTTATTTTTGTTATCCGAGGTGGTGGTACTATTTGTAAGCCTTTTCGTACGTCCATCGATACCATATAACAATTTTTCGTCCGTCGTGCGTTACAGGCCATCCAGATTTTTTATTGTCATATTTGTGGCCCAATTTAGCCGGGCCTGTTATGGCCCAACTCAGCGGGCCCACCTGATGTGTGAAAGGGCGCAAAAACTTATATGCATAGGAGCGGGATCAAAATCACAACCTCATCACCCCACTATACAAGCTACGACCAATTGAGCTAGAATACGGGTTGTGTCTTGTGGAAGGGTTCTATACTTATGAAATAGTTCCACCTCGACTCCTTATATTCAACCATACCAGTTTATATACGTGGAAAACTTACATATACCTGAAGCTGGCTGCCGCATGATTCTTATCTAGGTGATGAGAGAATGGACATATGAAGATTGCTACAAACTCAATAAGAGACGATATTGCAAAAAAAAGGCAAGACCTGGTTGATTAACTGTCCAATTGATTTGGAGTATTCATGTACGTGTACATGCGTGCTTGTGTGTTCCGAGAGCCGCAAAGATCAATCAGCCCTAGGCTGCAGTGTATGTGCAGAACCGGATCATTTAGAAGATTGTGTACTCGCCGGTACTGCCATCACTTAGTCGCCGTCCATTGTGACACACGATTATAGATACGACAGGATGGGTGCACGGTGCAGCTGCACGTCTTCGAGATCGACAAGTAGCTCCTTGTTCGGAGGAGGGCAATCAGCGGCCTGCCCTATCTCCGTGTAAACGGCACATGGCAGTGCAAGGGAGAGCAGCCATGGCCAGCGACAAGTTTGTCAATGAAAGACCGGACAAGACCTCCAAGAAGCACCGGACAAGCCTTTCGTAATTAACTACAAATGCTGGTGCTCCTCTAATTTAGAGGACAACAATACTAAAATATTGTTGGAGCAATGGAATTCCAACTTGATCCTTTCATAGGCCAATTGTTTGTGTTGACTCGACTGCGTACTAAGAGTATATATACAAACTAAATTTGTTAGTTTTTATAGGTGAATTTATGTTTTCATCAATACAAGGGAATTTGTATGTACGAAAGCTTGCTATGCATTGTTCATGTTTTCAAACTTACTATCCACTTCTTAAACCTGCTTTGTTAGAGGTATCATTTACTTTATATGCTCGAGGGCTTCTCTACTCCACTACTAATTTAGTTGAATGCTGCTATATCCCTTGATTTGTATTCAACTTTTTTTCTGGGTTTAACTCTACTACAAGCTTGCCCCCCAAACAAATGATGCATATGAATCAAGGAGAAGGAGAAATAAGCTATGCTCACAACTTCACTATTCAGGCATATTATCTCCTCTCGATTATTTCACTAGCAATTAACAATAGAAGGAGATATTTCAGTTTGGTGTGCACAATCAGTGTAGAAGTACTAAAATATCAATGACCCGTTGCAACACATGGGCCTTTTGCTAGTTAAAGCCAATGAATGCACACTGATGTAAACATTATTCAAGATGTAGTCCACACCATGTATCTGCTTTTATCAAGTTCTGGGCGTACTGAAAAAGCTTGTGGGCTTCAGACGCTTAACATAATGGGTAGCTAAATTAGGAGAGGCATGTCAAAGATTAAGTTTAGTTCTATTTTTACTAGTACTGGATAGAAAGGTACACTGATACATAGCTATACATCTCGTTAAGGAGTCAAAATCAAGTGCAGTCTCAGTCTTTATTCAGTTTGGTTAGCACTAGTTAAGAACTATTTATGGGACAGCAGAACCACAAACATAGAATTCAGTTTCACGTTTTAACATAGATAAAGTGGTTGCATCAAGAAGCTAGTTTATCCGGACATGTAGATACAGGGATACAAGGATGCGCTGCTTCCTGCTTGTAATTAGTTCTCCTTTTATATGATGCATACTTTACGTTGGAAATATGAGCAAATTACTACGAGATTTAATCTGAATAAACAAAAGATAAATCATGATAGCAATAGCAGAGATTAAACTAATCATGTGAACTAGCATAACAGATGAACAGATCACATCTAGGGCACATAGTAGAAACATGAATTCTACCACGATCTCGAACAGGAAGGATAGAATCACATACAATGCAGCGGGAGCAGCACTGCCGGCGTTGACGTTGTCGCCCATGTCGTCGAGGATGAGGTTGCCAAGGTCGGGGAAGAAGTCGTTGTTTGCGAAGTCGTCGCTGCCAGCAGTCGCGCGAGTGCGCTCCCCAAAAACCCGATCGCCCCTCTCCCGTACAGGATCACGAGAGGCGGGGTTCCGGAGGCCTGCTGTACCTTCTCCCGGTGCACGCCGAAAGAAGGGATGGAGAAGACTTGCTTGGTGGCGCAATGATCTGGAACGGTGGTGAGAAACCATATGAAGCGGCGGCGGCTAGGGTAGACGTCTGCCTGACTATATAGTGCGGGCCGGGTAGGTCGTGGGAGTAAACCCCACGTCCAAGTCATCACGATCCAAAACAATCGGAAATGGTTCAGTAATTAACGCGTCCGTTAATTATTAATTAATGACTCATTAATTTTCCCGTGCAGCAAAAATATAGACAACGTGCATAGCTCTGTCCTCGGCTCAGCTCAATCCCGCAACCCGCGGCGCGTCGTGACAAGGCGTGGCGTGGCGAGGCGAGCGAGGAGGAGGAGCGCGCGTGTAGGTCTCCTCTTCTCATGCTCATACAAGTGGTAGAAGAGCTCACCTTATAAAGAGGTGCAACTCTCTCTCAACTTATGAGGTGGGACTAAACTTTAGCCTCACTCACTCCACTCACATGTGTGCATGAATGGGCCAAGAGAATTTCAGAATTTTAGTTGGGCTTTGGGCCAAAGGCCTACTAGGAAAATTCCAGCAATCCCCCACAAAGTCTCATTGGCACATCTCATCATTTAGTTCCAAAACATTGTTTTATATACCGGTGCTTAGTGGAGACTGTGAAGTTGAACTTCCACTTAGAGATTTATGCTACACTAGATCAAAACTTGAATAGTGGACTATGCCTTGAACTACAAGTTTTCTGTGAAACTAGTTTCACACAAATTCTTGACCGATACTGGACTGCCGCAAGGCTTCCCCGCGGGTGGAGCGTATACGTCATACTCCAGGGCCTTTCATGAATTTATTAGAGAATACTCAATTCTCATAGACTGCGACGTTAACAGTCAAATTCATATAGGTGTGTTCCTCAGAAGATGTTCTGCAGGACAACATCTCTGCTTACCCGAATAAGCCACTTGGAACACATTAAGATAAGTATCAACCTGCCATGCAGATTAGGAGAGTATTGCATCTTCACGAAGTGGGATAATTAATATAGGGATACTCTCCTCCGAGCTGACCAACAGCTTGTCTCCCACTTCTACTTCACGGGATCTCCGATCACATAGAGTGGGTTACCACTATGGACAACTCATGCGGTGGGTCTCAAACCCATCTCCATCGATGCATTATCTATCACATTGCGTGATAGACCCTTTTGTGAAGGGATCTTCCAAGTTTTTCGACATTTGGATATAATCCAACGTAATAACTCCGGAGTTCCTCAATTTTCTGACAGATTTTAGTCTCCTCTTCACATGCCTTGAGGACTTCATATTGTCCTTAGAACTGCTTATCTTAACGATCACAGTTTGATTATCACAGTTCATCAGGATAGGGGGTATTGGTTTTTCAACCATAGGTAAGTCCATCTAGAGTTCACGAAGCCACTCTGCTTCAACAGTGGCAGTGTCTAACGCTGTGAGTTCTGCTTCCATAGTTGACCTCGTTAAGATGGTCTGCTTGCAAGACTTCCAGGAAACAGCGCCACCACCAAGTGTAAAAACATAACCACTTGTGGCCTTAATATCATCAACATCAGATATCTAGTTTGAGTCACTATAACCCTCCAGTACCCTTGGATACCCGGTGTAGTGAACCCCATAGCTCGCGGTGCCTTTCAAATAGCGCATAACTCTCTCAAGTGCATGCCAATGATCATCTCCCAGTTTTGACACAAACCGACTCAGCTTGCTCACAGCAAAAGAGATGTCAGGCCTCGTGGCACTCGCCAAATACATAAGCGAGCCAATAATCTGAGAATACCTCAGTTGATCTCTAGCAATCCGTCGATTCTTTTGAAGCAACACACTAGCATCATATGGAGTTGGAGAAGGCGTGCATTCGCTATACCCAAAACGACTCAAGACCTTTTCCACATAGTGAGACTGAAGCAGTGTGATCCCACCATTCTCATCTCTCAACAGCTTGATGTTTAAGATAACATCAGCTACTCCTAGATCCTTCATCTCAAAACAGCAAGATAAGAAATCCTTAACCTCCTTGGTTAAATCAAGTTTGGTTCCAAAGATCAATATGTCATCGACATAGAGACAAAGAATAACTCCTTTGCCCCCACCATAGCGATAGTACACACACTTGTCACCATCATTTACTACAAAGCCGACAGCAGTTAATATTCTTTCGAACTTCTCATGCCACTCCTTAGGAGCTTGTTTAAGGCCATATAAAGACTTTAATAACTTGCACACCTTTCCTTCCTGACCAGGTACTACAAAACCATCTGGCTGATCCATGTAAATTTCCTCCTTCAACTCTCCGTTGAGGAAAGCCGTCTTAACGTCCATTTGATGAACGAGAAGACCATGTGAGGCAGCCAGTGATAGTAGCACCCGAATTGTGGTCACTCTAGCCACGGGTGAGTAAGTATCAAAGAAGTCTTCACCTTCTTTCTGGGTATAACCCTTGGCCACAAGCTGTGCATTGTACTTTTCAATCGTACCATCAGGTCTAAGCTTCTTCTTGAACACCCACTTACATCCTACAGGTTTGCACCCATAAGGACGATCGGTGATCTCCCAGGTACCGCTAGCTAAGATGGAATCCATCTCGCTACGTACAGCTTCCTTCCAGTAGTTAGCATCAGGAGATGCATAGGCTTCTGAAATAGTCCTAGGTGTGTCATCCACGAGGTACACAATGAAATCATCACCAAAGGACTTTGCAGTCCTCTGTCTCTTACTCCTCACAGGAGTTCCATTGTCACCCTCAACAGGATTCTCAACGTGTTCCATCGCAATGGTGGGTTCAGGAATTACAATGAATTCCTCACTAGATGGAGTAGGTATCTCCTGATTTGATGAACTCGACATATCCTTCATAGGAAATATGTCCTCAAAGGAAGTTGCATCATTCGACTCCATAATCATACCAACATGCATGTCGGATACCTTAGATTTTATTATCAAAAATCTATAGCCGATGCTATGAAAAGCATAGCCCAGAAGAACACAATCCACGATTTTTGGTCCAAGCTTGCGCTTCTTGGGAATTGGTATATTGACTTTCGCCAAACAACCCCAAGTACGTAGGTAAGAGAGTTTCGACCTTTTCCTTTCCCATTTCTCAAATGGAGTCATGGTCTTATGCTTTGTGGGAACTCGGTTTAGGACATGACACGCAGTCATTAGCGCCTCCCCCCACCATTCCTTGGATAGACCCAAAGTGTCTAACATGGTGTTAACCATATCAGTTAGAGTTCGGTTCTTTCTTTCGGCTACCCCATTTGACTGGGGTGAGTAGGGAGGCGTCCTCTCATGGATTATACCATGTTCTGCACAAAACAGATCAAATTCATTGGAAAAATACTCTCCACCACGATCGGACCTAAGCCGTTTAATTTTTCGATCAAGTTGGTTCTCTGCCTCAGCTTTATAGTTTTTGAAGAAAGTCAAAGCCGCATCTTTTGATTTCAAAAGATACACATAACAATATCTAGTGGAGTCATCAATCAACGTCATGAAGTATCTCTTTCCACCTTTTGTCAACACGCCATTCATCTCACAAAGATCAGAATGTATAAGCTCTAGTGGCGCCAAGTCTCTTGCCTCTGCAGTCTTATGGGACTTGCGAGGTTGCTTAGCTTGCACACATACTTGGCACTTAGAGCCTTTGACAGTAGAGATTTTCGGAATTAAATTCATATTGGCTAGCTGCATCATGCAACCAAAGTTAATGTGACAAAGTCGTGAATGCCAAATATCAGACTCATTGTTGTGGCAAACATTATTAATAACTTTAGTGCAAATATCCGACAAAGACAGGCGGAACAAGCCTCCGCAGTCATAGCCTTTTCCAACAAATTGTCCACACTTAGAAATTACAACTTTATTGGATTCGAAAACCAACTTAAAACCATCTCGACATAAACGGGAACCGCTAACGAGATTTTTATTGATGGATGGCACATGATGAACGTTCTTCAGACGCACAGTCTTCCCCGAAGTAAACTTCAGATCGACCGTACAAACACCTCGAACGATGGCATGTGACCCATTCCCCATCAGCACGGGTGAAGTCCCTGTTGCCTGGTAAGAAGAAAACATTTAGGCATCAGCACAAACATGTACATTGGCGCCGGTATCAATTAACCAATCAGGAGATTGGAATACTAAAAGGATGGTAGGAAAAATACCGTACCATGATTCCTTCATATCAGTATCACCGATGACAACATTAGCGGACTTGCCGTTCTTCTCATGTTCGCGCTCCTCAAAGCGGTTAGGACACTTCGAAGCCTAGTGATTAGGATCACCACCGACATGGCAAAGTCCCTTCCTGTCGGTGTACTAAAGTAGGGGTACCTTAGTACCCCGAACTTGTGCACGGGCAGTCGTAGCACCCCGCGGCAAGGCTTGCTAGGTGATCGCCAAAACTCTCCATGGTCCCTTTTTGGGCCATCCAAGAACAAAGTATTTGAGCCAAGGCCCCAGCAGGAGGAGCTTGCCGGGAAGGCCACCCGAAGAGAGCAAGGCCCCGGCAAGAGGAGCTTGCCGGGACGGCCGCTCGAAGTACAAGGCCCCGACAAGAGGAGCTTGCCGGGAAGGCCGACCAGGGCACGACAAGAGACTTGCTGCGACGCGCCACGCGTCCCGACAAGGACCGGTGAGCGACAAGCTCCCGGGCGCGACAAAGCATCAACCGTGGCAAGGCGCTTGCCGCGGCAAGTCACCACCCCGCGCCTGCGTTCTAGCTCATCCACCCATGTGTCGCTCTGGGGCCATTCCAGGCGTACGTGGCGAGAGGCTGCGCAGCCAGGGGCATGCGGTGGCGAAGCAACGCTGACAGGATAGCCGTCGTGGCAAACGGTGGCGCCCCTGACGGTCCCTTTTCTGCACTGTTTGGGCGACTTAGACGGGCATTTAATGCCCTTGTCCCCTGCCGTCAGAGTTAGGTATGATAGCACTGTGCAAACAGCTGCACCCAACACAGCGTTTTCTAGTTTTACCCCCGCCTACGTTGCCACCTGTGGGTAACCCCTTGCACATATAAAAGGAGGCCCCATGCGCAACGGGGGAAAAAGGAGGGAAGGAGGCCACTCACGCTCGGTTCGATTAGTTGCCTGAGTGTACTGTAGCACTCAGCGCTCCCGAGCAAGAACATAATACAAACCACAAAGCAGCAGTAGGGTTTTACGCATCCATGTGGCCCGAAGATGGGTAAACCCCTTGTGTGCGTCGTCTCGATCCGCTCTTCGCGCGACCTCCGCCCCCCGCCGAACCAGAAAGGGGCTCGGTCCCCATAGGTGTTCGTGGAGGCAGATTTCCCCCGACATCTTTGGCGCGCCAGGTAGGGGGCGTCGAGGTTGTGTGAACCTGATCCGGCGTCCGCGCAGGCTAGATCTCCATCGACATGCCACCGAAGAAGAAGGCTCCGGAGGTGGCTGGTCCGTTCGCGTCGAACCCACCGCCCTGGAGCGAACGGGTGGTGAGGACGGCACCGGCGGCGGAACGGACGTCGCCGAGCCAGCTCATGGTGCTACGGCGTCCGAACATGCACCGCGCCCCTCTCAGGAGGCACGGGACCAGCAGCATCTTGGCACTCACGGTACCATACGCTCGCTGGACCCAGATCGAGCTGGCGGATCCCAGGGTGCTCAAGGCCAGCTTACACACCAACGTGCTGGCGCGAGCATGGCGCGACTGCCTGGACCGGGTGCTGCTCCTTCTAACATAGTTAGAAGTTCGATCACATCCCGCTCCACGCGCCGTTCGCCACCGCTGCCCACCACTCCAGCAGAAGCTCTAGCACGAGCTCAACTGCTCCTAGACTACCCTCCAATGGCGGACAAGCTCGACGACTGGAGGGCCACGATACAGAGTCTCATCGGCTTCGCTAACGGCGACACCCCGCGGCAGCACAGTGCGTCGCAGCCGCGGCAGGTCGGCCAGGCGAGAATCGATGGCGCCAAGACCGGTGGGGGTGCGACCACCGTGCATTCCCCGCCCCAAAGGCCAAGATCGCCGACTCGCCGGAACCATCACGACAACGACTCCACCGCGTCGTCAAATCCGCGAACTCGTCGCGATCAACGCCAAGTTCTCCACGAACGAAAACAAGAGGACGCTCGTACTCGCATCGAGCGTCGAAGAGAAGCGCGGCGTCAATCAGACCAGCGCGTTGAGCCCTCTGTCGACATGCATGCGCCGAGGGGTCCAGGCGACCTGCCGTACGCGGTAGGCTGCCCTGCGTTCACCCGTGAGCTGCGCAAGTCCAGTGGCCCAGCACGAAGAATTTCAAGCCAGACGTACCAGAGAAGTATGACGGCAAGTCGCATCCGTCGGAGTTCCTCAGCATCTACACCATTGCGGTGCAGGCTGCTAGAGGGCGAGACGACAAGATCCTTGCCAACTACTTCCCGCTGGTACTCAAATCCAACGTCAGATCCTGGCTCATGCACTTGCCGGACAACTCCATAACCTCCTGGACAGACTTGTGCCATCAGTTTGTTGGCGCCTTTACAGGCGGCGACAAACCCCATGGCCAAGCGAGCGACCTTCATTTGCTCGTCCAGAAGGAAGGGGAACCCTTGCGCAAGTTCATCCAGAGATTCAGCCGCATAAACTACAACATCCCAGACGTCCACCCTGCCGCGGTCATCTGCGCGTTCCATCAGAACGTGCGTAACCGCAGGATGCGGGAGGAGATGGCGATGTGCAAGATCAAAGACGTCAACAAGCTATATGCCCTGGACGACAAGTGTGCACGTGCTGAGGAAGGGAGGAAACTCCCCGGAGAGAACACTGGAGCAGGAGAATCTGACAGTGAGGATACCGCCCCGGCAAGGAAGAACCGGCGGCGGAGCAACAGGAAGAAGAAGAGCCAAGAAGTGCTGGTTGTTGAGCAGTCCGGCGATGAAGGCGCCGCCAAGAAGGCCCAGGCTGGTAGCTCCGGCAAGGAGGTTGCCGGATGCACCAACTGCCAGGCCGTGGCGGTCGCCGACAAGCAGGACGACACCAACAAACAGTACTGCAAGATCCACCGCACCAAGGGCCATGACCTCCAGAGCTGCAAGCAGGTCGAGCGGCTCGTCGAGCTGCAAAAGGCCGAGTACGAGCGACGCGACAAGGAGAAAGCTCGGGGAGGTGGCGGGAGATCCGGCACGAAGCGCCCCGGCCAGGGAGGACGCCGCGACAAGGACAAGCAGCGGCAAGCAGACAGACCTCCCCGCGGCCGCGACAAGGACGAAGACGAAGACATGGATGATGTCGAGACCAGTGAGAAGGAGTTTCAGGAAGCCACAGAGGTCTTGTGCGTAGACGGCGGTGCTTCTCTGCATACATCTCGCCGCGAGCTCAAGCAGTGGGCGCGGGAAGTCAATGCAGCGGAACCACCCGTCGAGTCACACAAGCCTCTGAAATGGTCCAGCACGCCTATCATCTTCGATATTGAGGACCACCCTGACCGCACAACTGCGATCGGGTGCTTGCCGATGTTGGTCTCACCAACAGTTCGCAACATCAAGGTCACTAAGATGCTAGTCGACGGCGGGGCCGGCTTGAACCTGATCTCCTCCGCTGTGCTCCAGAAACTCCAAGTCCCCGACAGCGAGCTCGAAGAGACCGGCATGTTCCAAGGAATCAACCCGGGAAGGAGCAAGCCGAAGGGGAAGATAACGTTGCCAGTGACGTTTGGCAGCGAGCTGAACTTCAGGATAGAGAGGATCACTTTTGACGTTGCCGATTTTCCATTACCCTACAATGGAATTCTCGGCCGTCCAGCGCTCGCCAAGTTCATGGCGGCCTCTCACTACGCATACAACATGCTCAAGATGCCAGGCCCGATAAGCGTCATCTCTGTCCCCGGTGACAAGAAGGATGCCCTTATCTGTGCCGACAAGATCTACCGGGAAGCAGCAGCCGCAATGGATCACAAGCCATTTGCCGCTGAAGCTCCCGGAGGGAAGAAGAAGACCAAGCCCGGCAAGTGCTCTGGTGCCCACTCCGGCAAGCGCACCTCTTCGGAGTGCTGCGCTACCGTCGAGGACGCGCCATCGAGCTCCACCGGCAAGAGTAAGAAGTCAATGGCAGCCCCGCCAACGACCAAGAAGGTGTCAACCAAGGAGGACGGCACTGGTGGTACCTTCACCATCAGTGCCACTCTCGACCCCAAATAGGAAAGCGCGTTCGTTGCTTTCCTGCGGGCGAATGTCGATGTGTTTGCCTGGCAACCATCTGACATCCCCGGCGTTCCCAGGAAAGCGATTGAGCACCACCTCGCCGTCTGTCCTCATGCGCGGCCCGTCAAGCAGAAAGTCAGGAAGCAAGCGGTGGAGCGCCAAGAGTTCATCGCAGAAGAGATCAAGAAGTTGGAAGCGGCAGGCCTTGTCAGAGGTGTGCTCCATCCGACGTGGTTGGCCAATCCTGTTGTCGTGCGCAAAGAAAATGTTAAATGGAGGCTTTGCATCGACTTTACTGATGTTAACAAAGCTTTTCCCAAAGATCCCTTTCCCTTGCCGCGCATTGACCAGATTGTTGACTCCACGGCCGGATGTGACCTGCTTTCATTTCTTGACGCATACTCAGGATACCATCAGATCTTCATGGCTGAAGAAGATGAGGAAAAGACCTCATTCATCACTCCATGTGGCACGTACTGTTTCATACGGATGCCTTTCAGTTTGAAGAATGCTGGTTCGACGTTTGCGAGGTTTGTCCATACCGCTTTTGAGCCGCAAATCCATAGAAATGTGGAGGCCTACATGGATGACATAGTGGTCAAGAGCAGGAACAGGGCAACCCTTATTCAAGATTTAGAAGAGACTTTTACGAACCTGCGCAAGATCAGCCTCAAGCTCAACCCCGAGAAGTGCGTGTTTGGAGTTCCTTCCGGCAAGCTTCTCGGTTCTTCGTGTCTCAGCGGGGAATCGAAGCCAATCCAGACAAAATCAAGGCCATCGAGCAGATTGAAGCACCAACACGCGTCAAGGATGTACGAAGGCTTGCCGGCTGCGTGGCGGCTCTCAGCAGGTTTATTTCCAAGTCTGCTGAACGCGCCCTGCCATTTTTCCAAGTTTTGAAAAAGGCGGGTCCAGTGAAATGGACTCCGGAAGCGGAGGCTGCGCTGCAGGACTTGAAGAAATACCTGTCCTCCGCTCCAATACTTGTCGCGCCTAAACCACAAGAGAAGTTGCTGCTGTACCTGGCGGCAACCAATCAAGTGGTTAGTGCTGCGTTAGTAGCGGAGAGGGAGGCAGATGATGAGCTAGCAACCGCGGCAAGCGCGTCCAGCGACAAGCAGGGGGCTTCCCCGACAAGCTCTGGCCCCGACAAGGATGAATCTGCGCAGGAGCGAGTGGAGGTGCAGAAGAAGAGAATGGTGCAGAGCCCAGTTTACTTTGTCAGCTCCCTTCTGCAGGGGGCTAGGTCAAGGTACTCTGGTGTGCAGAAATTGCTTTTCGGCCTTCTCATGGCCTCGAGAAAGCTGCGCCATTACTTCCAAGCACATGAGATTACAGTTGTCACCCGCTTTTCGCTGAAGAGGATACTGCAGAATCCAGAAGCAACAGGCAGGATTGTCGAGTGGGCACTGGAACTGTCAAGCTTCGGTCTCAAGTTCGAGAGCACTTCAACTATCCAAAGCAGAGCATTGGCGGAGTTCATAGCGGAGTGGACACCGACACTAGACGAAGAAATCCCAGAGACGAGCATCCCCGTCAAAGAAGCAAGCAAAGAGTGGCTGATGTATTTTGATGGTGCCTTCTCGCTGCAAGGCGCCGGTGCGGGCGCGTTGCTTATCGCGCCCACCGGAGAGCATCTCAAGTACATAGTCCAGATGCACTTCCCCAAGGAGCAAGCAACCAACAATACTGCAGTGTATGAAGGTTTTCTTGCCGGTCTCAGGATCGCGGCAGAACTTGGGATCAAGAAGCTCATTGTCAGGGGTGACTCGCAGCTTGTCGTCCGCCAAGTGAACAAAGATTACTAGAGTCCGTTGATGGAAGCGTACGTTGATGAAGTGAGGAAGCTTGAAGAGCACTTTGACGGCCTGCAAATGGAATACATTCCAAGAGCTGAGAACGGCATTGCTGATGGCCTGTCAAAGTGCGCATCACTTAAGTTACCTGTGGAGCCAGGAACCTTTATGCTCAAGCTGACTCAGCCATCTGTAACACCATCAACCGGACAGAGCAAGAAGAGGAAGTTGGTCTCCGGCGACTATCTTCCGGCAGAGCTCCCCGGAGCCGCCGCCAAGAAGGTCCCCAAGATCGACGCCAAGAGTGCTGAGGAGCAGTATGCTCCGGCAAACCCCAGGGTTTGTTCCGTAGAAGCAGGCGCTCCCGACAAGTTTTGCTCCAGCAAGCTTGCCGGGGAACATCAAGCTCCGGCTGAGCCCCAGGTCCTCGCCGTAGAAGCGGACGTTCCCGCAGCAGCAGATGTGCCTTCAGTCCTTGTTGTCGAGCCACAGGCTCCAGCATGGGCACAGCGGACTGTCCGTTTCCTCCAGAACGGAGAACTTCCCGAAGAACAAGAAGAAGCGGAAAGAGTAGCCCGACGCTCAAGTATGTACCAGTTCGTCGACAACACACTGTACAGAAGAGGGCGTAATGGTGTGAAATTGAAGTGTATTTCCCGGGAAGACGGACAAAAGCTGTTGGCAGAGATACATGGAGGCATATGTGGTCACCACATTGGCGCAAGAGCACTTGCCGGCAAAGCGTTCCGGCAAGGTTTCTTCTGGCCGACAGCCCTCCAGGATGCAACTGCACAATTAACCAAGTGTGAAGTGTGCCAGTTCCATTCCAAGCAGATACACCAGCCAGCTCAAGCTCTCCAGACGATCCCTTTATCCTAGCCATTTTCGGTCTGGGGGCTCGACATCCTCGGCCCCTTCCCCCAAGCTGTCGGGGGATTTGAGTACTTGTACATCGCAATCGACAAGTTCACAAAGTGGCCGGAAGTGGAACCAGTGAGGAAGGTGACAGCACAGTCAGCAGTCAAGTTCTTCAGGTCGATTGTTTGCCGCTTCGGGATCCCCAACAGGATCATCACCGACAACGGTACGCAATTCACGAGCCGCGCCTTCATGCAATACGTCCAAGATCTCGGCGCCAAGGTCTGCTTCGCTTCTGTTGCTCATCCCAGAAGCAACGGTCAAGCGGAGAGGGCCAATGCCGAAGTGCTGTGCGGGCTCAAGACCAGAACTTTTGACAGGCTGCACAAGTGCGGAAGAAACTGGATCGAGGAGCTGCAGGTGGCTCTTTGGTCGATCAGAACGACACCAAATCGAGCCACTGGCCAGACACCATTTGCTCTAGTCTATGGAGCAGAAGCAGTTACCCCCACGGAACTCGTATATGGGTCACCTCGAGTGCTCTCTTATGATGAGCTTGAGCAAGAGCGGCTGCGTGAAGATGACGCGCTGCTCCTTGAGGAAGATCGTCTTCAGGCTGCTGTGCGAGCCGCTTGCTACCAGCAAGCTTTGCGTCGCTACTATAGCCGCAAAGTTAAAGCCAGAAGCTTCGAGGAAGTGGGAAGGCCCTTACCGGGTGAGACGAGTCACGAGGCCCGGCGCTGTCCGCCTTGAGACCGAAGATGGCACTCCGGTGAGCAACTCCTGGAATATTGAGCATCTTCGTAAGTTTTACCCGTAAGGCGCGGTTGTCGGACCCCGTCCGGCAACCACGCTTTTGTACAAGTCCTGCCGCTGTTGCATGTGATCCTTTGTACAAAGCCAGGCGCAGACCCTGAGCAGCAGTAAATGTAGCGCTGGCGCCCTATGTTTTAGCATGCATGCTGAGTCGAGTCTCGTCCTTGGTTAGGGTTGATAGTGCTTAACAGCTGCTAACCCCTAGCTTAGAGGTCGGGTCTGCGTCCCTTTTTTCCTGTTCTTTCGTTTCCCTAGGTTCACAGGGTTTTGCATATCCTGGCCAGACCGCTTAAGGATGAAGAAGAGAAGAAGGGCGGACCAGCATCTGGTCCCCGGCAAACCAGTGTTGCCGGGGGCTGCAAGTACAAAGATTCGCCCGCGGCAAGCCAAAGTTGCCGGGGGCTGCAATCCCAGATAAGTTTTTCATCCCTTGTCATGCATTCTCTTATGGACTGAGGAATGCGAAAACCTTGTTTCTTCCTAAAAAGCTACCTTGCTCCCTTAATTCTGGGCCCCAGAGCGCATTCCTGGGGCCAGTTTTGGTAGTAGCCGCGGTGGCAAAGGGACGGAATGAGAAGCCCGAACCCGCCTCATCCCTACCTCCGCCAAAGGCGTGAGAAAGGTCGAGTGGCGCGGGAAGACGGCAGGGCCTGTTGCCGGGCAAAGAAGTGTCTATCTTAACGATATAAAGGATTCGCTCCTTGGTGTGGGTTTTACCCGCGGGACAAATGGCCCGGCAAACATCCCCTTTTTCATTAAAAAACATTCCGCTCAGGTACAGTTCAGAGAGAATGAAAAACATGAGAGATGGGATTACAAGCTTTAAATGCAACTAAAGCCCGAGGATTTACAAGTTAAAAAGAGATAAGGTGCCCGTAATCCCTTTCTTGTCTCTCTCCTCAGGATGTAGGACAAAGAGGCGAGAAGGGCAAAAGGGGCGCCTAGGCGAGCTGCGGGTGGCAGAAGACACCAACAGAACATCCCGGGGGGCCGTCAGAAGGCTAGGTGGTGGTGGCGGCTCCGGAAGCAGGGCGCGACAGGGCAGCAGGACGTCAGCACGCTGTCGAGGGCACCTGGCCCTCGTACTCCAACTTGACGGCCTTGCCGCCAGGCCTCTTCCTCTTCCGCAGCCTCGCCACTCCAGCTGCCAAAGGAGGCGACCCCGAGAAGTTCAAGGAGCCGGCGACACGGATGATAGGGTCGCCGGTACCACACGGAGCCGCAACCGGCGCCTAATGGACCCGCATCCCGACGACCGCTACCCTCGTCGTCGCTGTCGCTCCCCTCCTAGTCGCTCTCGCTTGAAGAGGAGCCTTCGCTGTCGGAGGAGCTATCCACGCAGCACCGGGCCCGGGTCCCGTAGCACCCGAAGACCTTGACGGCGAGGAGATCGCCCTCCATCAACTTAAAATGGAGGGTGAACCCCTCCATCAAGCTGTGGATACGGGCGAACGACTTCCACCCTCGACCAAGATTCATCACGCCGGGGGCTGGGGACTCAACGTGGACCCGCGTGCCGCTGATCCCGCAGCCCCTCATGCGCAGTCTTAGCGTCTCGGCTTGTTCCATCTCCATCACGCTTGCGAAGGGAGCCGGGAGACGGAGGCGACGACGAGGCGCCCGGCGCAGCCTGACAAAGAACTCGCAAGGGTCGTCCCCGATGTGGACCGCCGTGAGAAGAGGAGCCGCCGGCGGAGGCGAGGCCGGCGCGTCGCCCCGTCCACCTCGTCCCCGAGCGCCTCGGCCTCGTCCACGACCTCGCCCCCTCCCCCTTCCCCTTACGGCTGGCTCTGCCACCGCGGGTGCAAGGGGAGGAGGGGCGCGTTGCCTAGCGGCGACCCTCGCCGCCACCGATGAAGGACCAGGGTTCCCTTTCTCCATGGCGAATGGAGAGAGGGGATCAGAAGCTGAAGGGAAGAAAAGAGGAAGGAGTGTGGATTTCCGTCGCCCCCTCTTGCTCTTTATAAAGGAGCAGGGTGGGGGCTCGGCCGCCCCGCTCAGCCAATCAAGACGCATGAAGAGCAGGCGACCGGGACCGGCCTGTTGCCTCCACCCGCGACGGCCGGGTTTCCTGCATCCACCGTCCGCAACTCCAGGTGCATGGAAGCCGCGTGGCTAGCGTGCTGGACCGAGGCGACGGATGAGGCGACCTCCCCCCACCCCATGATCATGGGGAGCGGACGCCTCGGAAACCGTGCCTCGGCCCCGTCCAGCAAACAAGCCACGCCTCCACGCCTCCCCCCACTTATGGAGATGGCGCGAACCGTCCCCCTTTATTGCGACGTGACGCATGCCTGTGGGGCTCGGCCCCGCGCAGGCCGCCCACGTCACGCACGCCTCCCCCCACGATGCCGCGTTCGGCGCGTACCGTTCGGGGAGGGCGTGGTGGATGCAGAAAAAGATGCAGCGTGACCCAGGCCGCGTGTGCCCGTGCACTGTTTTGGGCCTGGCCCAACAGCGCTCGGCACCTTGTATGGCCCAGGCCCGGGGGCTCCTGTCAGTGTACTAAAGTAGGGGTACCTTAGTACCCCGAACTTGTGCACGGGCAGTCGTAGCACCCCGCGGCAAGGCTTGCCAGGTGATCGCCAAAACTCTCCATGGTCCCTTTTTGGGCCATCCAAGAACAAAGTATTTGAGCCAAGGCCCCAGCAGGAGGAGCTTGCCGGGAAGGCCACCCGAAGAGAGCAAGGCCCCGGCAAGAGGAGCTTGCCGGGACGGCCGCTCGAAGTACAAGGCCCCGACAAGAGGAGCTTGCCGGGAAGGCCGACCAGGGCACGACAAGAGACTTGCTGCGACGCGCCACGCGTCCCGACAAGGACCGGTGAGCGACAAGCTCCCGGGCGCGACAAAGCATCAACCGCGGCAAGGCGCTTTCCGCGTCAAGTCACCACCCCGCGCCTGCGTTCCAGCTCATCCACCCACGTGTCGCTCTGGGGCCATTCCAGGCGTACGTGGCGAGAGGCTGCGCAGCAAGGGACATGCGGTGGCGAAGCAACGCTGACAGGATAGCCGTCATGGCAAACGGTGGCGCCCCTGACGGTCCCTTTTCTGCACTGTTTGGGCGACTTAGACGGGCATTTAATGCCCTTGTCCCCTGCCGTCAGAGTTAGGTATGATAGCACTGTGCAAACAGCTGTACCCAACACAGCGTTTTCCAGTTTTACCCCCGCCTACGTTGCCACATGTGGGTAACCCGTTGCACATATAAAAGGAGGCCCCATGCGCAACGGGGGAAAAGGGAGGGAAGGAGGCCACTCACGCTCGGTTCGATTAGTTGCCCGAGTGTACTGTAGCACTCAGCGCTCCCGAGCAAGAACATAATACAAACCACAAAGCAGCAGTAGGGTTTTACGCATCCGTGCGGCCCGAAGCTGGGTAAACCCCTTGTGTGCGTCGTCTCAATCCGCTCTTCGCGCGACCTCCGCCCCCCGCCGAACCAGAAAGGGGCTCGGTCCCCATAGGTGTTCGTGGAGGCAGATTTCCCCCGACACTTCCCCTTCTTATGAGAATTCTTCTTGAAGTTGGTAGAATGTGATGGCTTGTTCTTTGTATCAAACTTGCCTTTGCCCTGAGTTTTGTTCTTGTTATTTTTGAACTTGTTGGGCTGGAAGTTCTTCTTCTGTACCATGTGGGCACTAGAACCTCCCTCACCAACTCAAGCACGTGTGTCTTTTGCTCTCGCCTTCTCTTCAACATCAAGAGTACCAATGAGATCCGCAACGGAAAACTCCTGTCTCTTGTGTTTTAGGGAAGTAGCAAAATTGTTCCATGAAGGTGGAAGCTTGGCAATGATGCCTCCGGCAACAAATTTGTCCGGCAACACACACTTGAAGTACTCAAGTTCTTTTGCGAGCGACTGTATCTCATGAGCCTGCTGTACAACAGGGCGCTCATCAGTCATCTTGTAGTCATAGAATTGCTCCATGACGTACAACTCGCTGCCGGCGACCGAGGCACCAAACTTGGCCTCGAGCGCAGCCCACATATCCTTGCCGTTGTCAAACGACATATACGAATCCACAATGGAGTCATCAAGAACACTCAGAAGAGCGCCTTTAAAGAGGGTATCGATCTTCTCAAAAGCTTCCAGATGTGCTGGATTAAGATCGCCCTCAGGCTTACCCTTGGTGGCATCATAGCAGCCCATGGTCTGAAACCAGTAGACTGCTCTCGTGCGCCACCTCTTATATTGCGCCCCCTTAAAGGTAGGCGGCTTCAGATGCGCAGCAAAACCACTCGGAGTAAATTGCCTATAATCAGGTTTTTGGATTGTTGGAAATATGAGCAAATTACTACGAGATTTAATCCGAATAAACAAAAGATAAATCATGACAGCAATAGCAGAGATTAAACTAATCATGTGAACTAGCATAACAGATGAACATATCACATCTAGGGCACATACTAGAAACATGAATTCTACCACGATCTCGAACAGGAAGGATAGAATCACATACGATGCAGCGGGAGCAGCACCGCCGGCGTTGATGTTGTCGCCCATGTCGTCAAGGATGAGGTTGCCAAGGTTGGGGAAGAAGTCGTTGTTTGCGAAGTCGTCGCTGCCAGCAGTCGCGCGAGTGCACTCCCCAAAAACCTGATCGCCCCTCTCCCGTACAGGATCACGAGAGGCGGGGTTCCAGAGGCCTGCTGTCCCTTCTCCCGGTGCATGCGAAAGGTGGGATGGAGAAGACTTGCTTGGCGGCGCAATGATCTGGAATGGTGGTTAGAAACCATATGAAGCGGCGGCGGCTAGGGTAGACGTTTGCCTGACTATATAGTGCGGGCCGGGTAGGTCATGGGAGTAAACCCCAAGTCCGAGTCGCCACGATCCAAAAGAATCGGAAAAGGTTCAGTAATTAACGCGTCCATTAATTATTAATTAATGACTCATTAATTTTACCGTGCAGCAAAAATATAGACAATGTGCATAGCTCTGTCCTCGGCTCGGCTCAATCCCGCAACCCGCGGCGCGTCATGACGAGGCGTGGCATGGCGAGGCGAGCGAGGAGGAGGAGCGCGCGTGTAGGTCTCCTCTTCTCATGCTCATACAAGTGGTAGAAGAGCTCACCTTATAAAGAGGTGCAACTCTCTCTCAACTTATGAGATGGGACTAAACTTTAGCATCACTAACTCCACTCACATGTGTGCATGAATGGGCCAAGAGAGTTTCAGAATTTTAGTTGGGCTTTGGGCCAAAGGCCTACTAGCAAAATTCCAACACTTTAGTTCATGTGTTTATGTTCATCTAATTATGACACCATACAACAATCAAGAGCATCTAGTTTTTTTTCATTACAGCGGGGTACAACCATTAGATGGTTAACATATAATTTTCTTCTAAATGCAAGAGTAGCCATACAAGCACAAGGCAACAAAAGAAATCTCCCAGCTAAGGCCACACATCTCATACCTAATTGAACTTTTGCATAATGGCTAATTGTACTACAGTAGCATATATTCAGGTTCATCCCTTTTTACAATAGCAGGCTATAACAAATGCAAAACCATGTTCACTATTGCGGTTTTGCACACATACCTATCAATAGGATATCAAGTAAATTTATCTAGCAGGAGGTTCCGGCTTCTTACCATCGCAGGCTGTAGCAAATCCTAATTGCGGAGAAGGGCGGGATGAGAAGTAGTGTGCATGAAACCTAATCATTGAACGCCAAGGGGTGGCTAGATGAGGAGGGCGGGATGAGGAAATCACCGAGACGTCGCCGGTCGCTGGGGAAAAGACAGCCGGGTGCTAGCTGGGCGGGTTGATGCGGTGGATCCAAGCTCGGCGGTGGGGCAGCCTCCTTCAATCTGGCGTCACGGGTCGCTGCAGTTGGGGAAGAAGAGGGTCGGATGCTTGCGGTGCAGGATGTTCGGGTGGATCCGAGCTCGGCCTGTAGGGCGACCTCCCCTGATCTACCACCGCCGGTCGTTCCAATAGGGGATCTAATCTTGGGGAAAAGAGAGCCGGTTGAATCATGGCAGAAGAAAGATGCGGGGTAGGTGGTGGCTCTTCACGGGTGATAAAGAAGGAGGAATTTGGCTGGGTCTTTGACGAGTGGGGACACAGGGTGCACGAGGAATGATTTATTTTCAGGATTTAACTTCCACTTTAATACCGTATCATGTCATTCATTTAATTCGAAATAAATATCAAATGATTATTAGAAAAATAAATGTTTTATAAAAATTATGATTTGGTATTTTCCATGTAGTTTTTTTAGATAATTGTAAATAAATATGCCGAAACTTGTACACAATGGTCTTAAATATGTTTTTTCTCGCCCACAAGGGTTCCTGCGGCGTTGATCCCGACCATGATGGAACCATTGTTTGGTTTTGATCGTAATCTGACGGCAAAGAGATCATTTATATTTGTTGTAGAACTGGATGGTTCGTCATATAGATAAATCATTTATACTTTTTAGATAGAACGAAACAACATCACCTCACGAGTACCCCATTCAAGTTGTTTGCCCAACAACTACATGTTTAGATATAAGAATAAAAATAAGATTTTCCATTTAATTTTGTTAGATAGAGCGCAACAACCTCAGCTCATGAGCGTCCCATTGAAGTTTTGAACACAACCACTACCTATTTATTCCGGATATAGGAACAAAATAGCTATGTTAAAAATATTTTTTTTACATTGCCCATTAACTCTGTTATTTCCATTTCAATTTTTGAGATAAACAACATCAGATCACAAATGCTGATTAATGTTTTTTGCCGGGCCACTACCTATTTATATTAGAAAGAACAAAATAACCATCTCAGAAAAAAGAGAAAACAAAACAAGGTTTTCAGTTTATAAAAAATAATAAATATATGTCTTCCATGGCTACACCTACTTATATTAGATAGAACAAAATAATTACAACGCTCAGTAGTGTTTGAAAAATTATGGCGAGTACCACTACCAAAACTGATGCATGGGTCCTAACTCTCAATAACCCTTGAACTAGCTATGGCAGGTCCTGGTACTGGATGTTACATGACAAAAAATGATCATCAACATTCGTAGTGTTTGGTGACACTAGCAAGTACGTCAGCAAAATACCAAACTGTCACATAAATTGGTAGCCAGGTGTGCTCAGAGACTGAGGCAATTGAGTGACGTTTATCGTCACCGATTTGCGGTAATCGATGGCATTGTCCACCATCGTCATGAGGGTTTTCGTCACAGTATGTCAATTTTGTTGTACTTGCCTCTACCGGAAGCCCCAACTCCTGAAGCCTCATGCGATCCTGGTTGCCGGTCAGAGCCCACATTGGCTGGGAATGGCGCTGGAGTGTGGCGATACGGCGCCGGAGGAACTCCTTCATCACCTTGGGTGTGGTCACAAAAAGATCCTTCAGCCTCCTAGCCGGAACCAGATGAATGCGAGACGGGAGCTCACGAGCTCCTTGTGACCCCAGCCGGAGCTGGGGACGGCGGGGGACGACGGAGGCGAGAGCAGGGGGCTGAGTTCTCCGACATCAACATACACCCACCGCATCCGAAACTCGCTCATAGACGGCGGGAGATCAAAGTCAATCCCCGAGCCGGCTATCGCCGCCATGGCCTGGAAGCTCAAGCACCCCGAGCACTGCCGGGGGTTGGTCAAGTGCAGCGAGAAGAAATGGAGCAAGAGGGCCACAGAAGGAGCAATGCCCAAAATGGCCTCGCAGATGAAGGCGGAGAAGGGAGGAACCAGGCCAGCCCACAGGGCGTCGACGAAGAACTGGACCTCGGTGGCCATCCTATCAATGGTGGCTCAGGATGCAGGCCAGGCCACCTTCCCTCCCCATTCGTTGAAGCTGGTAGCGAGCGCAGGGCGTACCTTATGCATGGCCTCCTGGTTAAGCACCCGCGATCGGCCGACGACGGGCTCGATGGCCAGAGGTGGGCTGGCTGAGGACAACGGCTTCTTCCCTTTCTCCGTCCGGTTCGGCGCCATGGCAATTGAGAGCTGAGCTCGAGTCGGATTGGAAGAGGAAGCAGAGGTACGAGGAAGCGAAGAAGTTGGGGAATGCATTGCCAGCAATGGGGGAATAACTGTGTAGGATGTCGTGGCCGCCTAGCCAGGCAGATTTCCAGGCTGCATGGGGAAGCGGGGCCGCCCACGTCCAATCAATCGCCACGCGTCGACCAAGGCCACAGGCTGTTGGGGCCCGCGGTGCTCTGCACTTGCCCTTTGGCTATGCCTCGCTGCCAAGCCCGAGCGCGCCTTGGGCCCGGGGTCTACTGTCAGCGTTCTAGGAATGGAGGTCCCCAGACTTGCCTGCCTGTGGCCCACGGCGTGGCTCCACTCGCGGCCTAGTACGGCCCGTCTTCACCAACAAGCACTCAAGACCCTCGTGAGGGGCCAAGCCTTGCGAGGCAGACGGCACAAGACCTCCTCGGGAGCGGCCTCACTAGGCTGGCTCGTGAGGGGCGGAGAGATCAAGGCAAGGCGAACCTCGCGAGGTTCCTACGACGCCAGCCATGACACCAGGATCAGGCGGGCGCCAGCGCGCACACTATCCTTGTTTCCTCTTTGGTGCTAAGGAGGCAAGCGCAGGCGAGGAGTACCGAAGCATCAGGCAAAGGTTTCCATATCGGTGCAACGAGACCAAGACCAGCAGGACGGCAGGACGGAGGTCACCGTGGAGCCCAAGATGGCGTCACCACCAGAGCCTTTGGCACGCGAAGACCACCTTTAGTCAGGATAGCCTGTACTAGCTGTCCCCTTTCAAATTGGCCGGTGTTGGCTCCCTTCCCGCTCAATATTTGGGGAGAGGACTAGGGCCTCTATAAATAGGACTAGCCACCACAGTAGGAGGCAACTGATTCAGATCATCCTCACTCTCGCCAAGCACAAGAACACCTCGCCTCAGGAGGCTATTCTTCCCCTTGTACTGTTCATCCTCAGCCTGAGAGGCAATCCACCACACCACACTAGAGTAGGGTATTACACCACAACGGTGGCCCGAACCATTATAAATCTCGTGTCTCTTATGTTGCGGGTTCATCGAGCTAGGCTTTGAGATTGCAATGAGGTTGAGGGCGGGAAATCTTTGTGCGCACCCCAGTGTTCGAACCTCAAGGGTTTTGTCGGAACCCAAAATCCGACAAATGTTACTACCATGTTCAATCTGGGTTTTGTCTAAAATTTTGATGAACAATTAATCCTTGGGCTTTTTGTACCATTTGTAAGCTTGAGTTGCATGTTGTTGCCCTCGTACTCCCCTCCACCTGCCACTACACTGCCGCATCTTCCACGGTTGTTGTTCCTTCCCGTCTGAGGCCTTGCCGTCGTTCTCCGCCTTGGTTCGCTCGTTGTGCCCGCCTCCGTCTGGCGTTGTCAACATGGTCAACAACCAAGAGGACTCAGGAGATGACTCTACGTGGAGAGGCTGACAGTAGGGACCCACCAGGGTCATTGCATTATGCAAGCAGGTGCCTTGTTATTACAAGCCAAAGAAATAGTTCCTCCTAATTGCTCAGTGCTAGAAAATCACTTAAATGTCTTAAAAGGTCAAATGCCCCCTGAAATTTTCCAAAATTTGATATGACAGTTGTATTAGTACTACAAAATGTCTCGTTCATTTAAAACACCATCCATTGCCACTTTACTCCAAATTTGTCTTTCACAGCTAATAAAAAATATGTACAACATCACACACAGTTGTTTTCAAGGAACCATTTGCGATGAAAATATCTAGGTCTATTTAAGTCTCCCTCCTTAAACTTCGCCGGCTCGTCTGCTCCAGTGCCGGCAACCCCTGAATCCACGAATCCCAATCCCCATTCCCGCACCCCCTTCTTGCAAAGATGACACCGTGGAAACGCTTCATGAAGGCCCGTAAGATGGCTGCGCCCCCCCCCCCCGTGCGCCGCCGCCTACACCGAGAGCGCAACCACCTACACCTTGAGTGCCGCCGCATCCGCATTGAGCACGGCTACTTCCGCCGAGAGGGCGTCTGCGGCAGCCGACAGGGTAGCCGCGGCAGCTGAGACGGCTGCAGCGGCTGCTGCGATGGCGGCTGCAAACGCCGAGAGTGCTCGAGCTGCTGTCCGTGCCGCCGATGTCGCCCTGGCCCAGGTCAAGGCCATCCACGCCAAGATCGAGGATGGACACACCAAGATATTCCAGTCCACCTCGGACTCCAGCATGCAACCCACGTCTGGAAAGGCGGCGGTGGCCATGGAGCACCTGCTTCCTCATGAGGTCACCGAGCTGGAGCTGGAGATGCAGGAGGCGACGAAGATCGTGGAGCGCCGGGAGGAGGAGTTGCGCGTGGCCGAGGTCGAGGTAGAGAAGAGTCTGTCCGTCGAGGAATCGGCGGTGGAGTACCAACGCGAGCTTTGGTGCAACCCCTACTACGAGTACTACAACCTTTAGGGTGGCGCCGAGGACGAGGATGCGGTCGACTTTATCAAGGGCGACGCAGAGTCCACCAACGGCGGGATATCGCCAGGACAAGTCATCGACGTCTCATCTCACAACGGTGATACATAGGCCGACGCGGCGGTGGATTTGTTAAAATTACACAACGAGCGGATAACACCAGGGTCCCAACAGCTCGCTCCAGTTGTTTTTTTAGTTTCAGAGACGGAGCTCAACTGCGCGATGTGTGGGGGCTGTGGCCCATCTAGCCCACGCTTACGCTTTTATTTAAGCACATGAAGAGCCCAGTTGATATCTTTTTTCTTTCTGAAAATGGCTAGGCTAGTTCTTTTTTTTGGAGAACACCAAAACCGAGGCCTACTTGCTTTTCTCAGCCCTGTTGGGCAGCAAATCTTTCAAGATGATGAGGGAGGGATGTAAAGTAGTAAGAAATGGGCTTCCCCAGAAAATGGGCTATAAGTTGTAAGAAACGGGTTGTAAATTTTTAAACCAAAGCCAACCGGTAATTACATTAAAATATCATTTTCCTGGATTTCTCTACACTCTACTCTTATAAAAACCAAAGCCAACTGGCAATAACATTAAAAGATCGTCTTTTCTCCCACAAGATAAACTACTCATACAAATGCATCTTCATGTTTCGTGCAACACACAAGCATCTTGCTAGTTAAGATTTTAAATTTCATTCATTTTTTTTGCGGAGAATTGTTTTTCAATTTTATTTTGATATAATTTTTTTTAAATTATTTTTAACGCGACTCGAAATTTTGTGATTATAAGAGTTCGGACCCCCACCGGAATATGAAAATTTTCGTTGAATTTTTTAGCAGTGCCCAGAATATATGATCTGTAATGCTAATAAAAAGAATATGGGCTTCAAATATCCTTAAGAATTAGCAAATGGGCTGTAAATTATTGAAAATAATGGCTAATGGGATGTATGTTGTTTTCCATAGATCTGGAGGCTGACTTCTGGACCTACTAGGTTGACGATGACGCTGTCCTAAAATTTTTTTTGACACGTACGCAAGGCTTTGTCAACTTAGTCACCACAGAGCAGTGACTGTTGGATGTCTATCCAACAGCCACCGTGCTTCTTCAATCTCTGATCTTCCTGCTCCAGCCGCCCAAACCAGCACCGGCGGGACTGCGTGCTCCCTCCTCCCATGGCTGGTCGTGCTGCCGCCAGGCCACTACCCACCCGCACATCCTGTTATTTTCCGGCGATGTCAGCCTCACCCCGCAGCCGACCAGTCAGCGCACGTACACCCCTCAGCGTGAGAATCCATCGCGGTGGCTTCGCCAACTCCGGGTCGTTCCCTTCCTGGGCCTCTCCCTCAGCCATCGCGTGTGTGCTCTCGGTGCGGTGAGGTCAACATGGTCAACAAATAAAAGCCATCGGAAGAGGCTGACAGTAGGGGTCCACACAAGGAAATGCCTCCTTATTACGCGCAAAATAATGATTCCTCCACCTGACAGCTGGGACCCACCGGAAGGGCCTCTGTATTTCTTGAAAAAAAGTTCCCCCCCGCTGTCAGCTCGGACCCACCAGCTATATCTTCACACAAAAGGGAGTGCCTCCTTATTACGCACAAAAAAATGAATACCCCCTGCTAGCTGGGACCCACCAATGTGGGAGGTTGACTTGCGGTCCTACTGGGATGACGGGGACGGAGGGCTTTGTCAACTTAGTCAATATGAACGATTCTAGCTCTAGTGACCATACGATGTCCATCCAACGGTCGTAGTGCTTCTTCAACCTCTGGTCCTCTTGCTCCAGCCGCCCAAACAAGCGTCGGCCGTGCCACCGGCTCCTGCCTCCCGTGTCCGGCTATGCTACCACCGCTGGCCATGCCATCCCTCTATACTCACCCACACCTCCTGTTATTCTCCGGCGACGGCAGCATCACACCACAGCTGAAGCAGTCAACCCACATACTCCCCTCCGCGTCGGCATCCACTGTCGCGTCTTCCCCGACTACGTGTCGTCCCCTTCCTAGGCCTCGCCGTCGTCCACCGCCATGCTGCTCTAGGCGCGGCATGGTCAACATGGACAACGAATGACTTCGATCGGAGGAGTACTGTACGTGGAGAGGTTGACAGCTGGGTCCACGGCCGCAGCAAGGAAGTGCCTCCTTATTACACGGAAAATAATGATTCCTCCACCTGACAGCAGGGACCCACCGGACGGGCCACCGTATTTCATGAAAAAACGTTTCCCCCATTGACTGTTGGGACCCACCAGCTACATCTTTGCACGGAAGGAAGTGCCTGACAGTGGGGACCCACCTAGTCGAAGCATACGTAGCGTTGTCATTCTGGTCGCGAACGTGTACGTACATATTGGTCGATGTGTAGGCGCGCACGTGTCGTAGTAGAGGCGCACAACGGCCAGGCTGCAAGAAAGAAAATACGGCCACGTATGTACATACGGGCGGGGTCTCGAATGACTACTCGCTCATACGTATGGCTAGGGCTCGTGTACATGGCTGGGTCGGCACGGAGAAGCTGCGCCTCGTCGTGTTCATGGGTAGGTAACCGGCTGGGTCGGAACGGAATGCGTCGTCGTGTTCATCGGGAGCCAATTGGCTTGGACAGAACAGCTGATGGAAACAGGCCTGGCGTACCGCCAGAATGGAGGAAACGGCCTTTTGTTCGACCGATCACGGTGGAAACGGGATCCTGTTCATCGGGGCGGTCTGGCGTACCGCAAAACGGAGGAAACAGACCTCCTACGGTCGAAACAAGGTCTTGTTGATCGGGAGGGGTGTGGCGCACCGCAAAGCAGAGGAAATAGACTTGTGTTGGAGCGCTACGGTCGAAACGGGAGTCCTATTCATCGAGGGGTGTGGCGTACCGCAAAACGGGTGTCAGTGTCAAAACCGGCGGATCTCGGGTAGGGGGTCCTGAGGGGTACCTGGATTAGGGGGTGTTCGGATAGCCGGACTATACCTTCAGCCGGACTCCAGGACTATGAAGATACAAGATTGAAGACTTCGTCCCGTGTTCGGAAGGATCTTTTCTTGGCATGGAAGGCAAGCTAGGCATGCGGATATTCAAGATCTCCTACCATTGTAACCGACTCTGTGTAACCCTAACCCGATCCGGTGTCTATATAAACCGGAGGGTGGTTGTAGTCCATAGGACAACCATCATCATACACAATCATACCGTAGGCTAGCTTCTAGGGTTTAGCCTCCTTGATCTCGTGGTAGATCCACTCTTGTACTACCCATATCATCAATATTAATCTAGTAGGAGTAGGGTTTTACCTCCACCGAGAGGGCCCGAACCTGGGTAAAATAAAGTGTCCCTTGTCTCCTGTTACCATCCGACCTTGACGCACAGTTCGGGACCCCCTACCCGAGATCCACCGGTTTTGACACCGGCATTGGTGCTTTCATTGAGAGTTCCTCTGTGTCGTCGCCTTTAGGCCCGATGGCTCCTTTGATCATCAACAACGATGAGGTCCAGGGTGAGACTTTCCTCCCCGGACAAACCTTCATCTTCGGCGGCTTCGCTCTGTGGGCCAATTCGCTTGGTCATCTGGAGCAGATCGAAAGCTACGCCCCTGGCCATCAAGTCAGGTTTGGAAGCTTAAACTACACGGCAGATATCCGCGGAGACTTGATCTTTGACGGGTTCGAGCCACAGCCAAGCGTGCCGCACTACCTCGAGGGGCAGGATATAGCTCTGCCTCCGAACAGTGCCCTGGAGGCCGCACACGCACCGGCCCCGATCCTCAACTCGGAGCCCGCTGCGTCCTTTGAGGATGAACGGTTGGACGTCACCTCGGGGGCTGCGATCTTGAAGGCGATCGAGCCGAACGCCAGCCCCGCACTCTGCACGGCCCATGACTCCGAGGAGTCGGATTCTTCTCCGAACTCCGGGCCTTCCGTGCCCCTGCCGATCGAATCCGATTGGGCGCCTATAATGGAGTTCACCGCCGCAGACATCTTTCAGTGCTCACCTTTTGGTGATATCCTAAACTCTCTCAAGTCTCTCTCTATATATCAGGAGAGCCTAGGCCGGACTATGGCCTGCGAGGTTGGGATTCGGACGACGAAGAAATTCAAAGCCCACCCACCACCCACTTAATAGCCACTGTCGATGATTTAACCGACATGCTTTACTTCGGCTCCGAAGACTTCGACGGTATGGACGACGAAGGAGGAGACGAGCAAGAACCAGCACCCGTCGGGCGCTGGACCGCCACCTCGTCATATGACATATATATGGTGGATGCTCCAAAGGATGGAGATGGCGATGGAACAGCGGAGCATGGCACCTCGAAAAAGCCGCCAAAACGCCGGTGCCAACGGCGCCGCTCTAAATCCCGCCATAGCAGAAACGGTGATTCCGGCACGGGAGATAAAACTACCCCGGACAGCGCCGAAGAATACCAAAACCAGCAAGATTCGGCGCAGGAAGATGGAAAAGCCAGCCCTCATGAGGGAGCGGCAGAGCGAGAGGTTGAGGATGATAACTACATGCCTCCCTCCGAAGACGAGGCAAGCCTCGACGACGACGAGTTCGTCGTACCATCAGACCCCGCCAAACAAGAGCGTTTTCAACGCAGGCTTCTAGCCACGGCGAACAGCCTAAAGAAAAAGTAGCAACAGCTTAGAGCTGATCAAGATTTGCTAGCTGACAGATGGACTGAAGTCCTCGCGGCCGAAGAGTATGAACTCGGGCGCCCCTCCAAAAATTATCCTAAGCGCAGGCCGCTACCCCAATCAGAGGAGGAAGCACATGACATGGCAGACCGGCCACCTCGCGGCCGCGACATAGATGCCTGTCGAACATTTACACAAGCCATGCCCCGGCGCCGTTCAACTAAGGCACGGGAAAACGAGCTAGACCTGCGAAACGTACTGGAGGATAAAGCAAGGCAAACAAGATCGATCCATGGATCGCGCGGACGCCCGACGACACATGATGATCTTCACTCCGGACACAATAAATCCGGCCGGGCCGAACACAACAGGCACAGCTCTTCCGAGCTGCGTCGGGACATAGCCCAGTACAGGGGTGCCGCACACCCACTATGCTTCACAGATGAAGTAATGGATCATAAAATCCCAGAGGGTTTCAAACCCGTCAATATTGAGTCTTACGATGGTACGACAGATCCGGCATTATGGATTGAGGATTATCTCCTTCACATCCACATGGCACGTGGCGACGATCTACACGCCATCAAATATCTACCCCTTAAGCTTAAGGGACCAGCCCGGCACTGGCTCAACAGCCTACCAGCGGACTCAATCGGTTCTTGGGAGGACCTGGAGGCCGCATTCCTCGACAACTTCCAGGGGACCTATGTGCGGCCACCGGACGCCGATGACCTCAGCCACATAATTCAGCAGCCAGAAGAATCGGCCAGGCAATTCTGGACACGGTTCCTAACAAAGAAAAATCAGATAGTCGATTGTCCGGATGCTGAGGCCCTAGCAGCCTTCAAACATGACATCCGTGATGAGTGGCTTGCCCGGCACCTGGGACAGGAAAAGCCGAAATCAATGGCAGCCCTCACGACACTCATGACCCGCTTTTGCGCGGGCGAAAATAGCTGGCTAGCTCGCAGCAACAACCTATCAAAGAAGCGTGGTAGTTCGGATACCAAGGACAAAGATGGCAGGTCACGTTGGAATAAGCAAAAGCGCCGCGTTAGCAGCGACAACAATGAGGATACGGAAGTAAATGCCGGATTCAGGGGCTATAAATCCGGTCAGCGGAAAAAGCCATTTAAAAAGAATATCCAGGGCCCGTCCAGTTTGGACCGGATACTCGACCGCTCGTGCCAGATTCATGGCACCCCCGAAAGGCCAGCCAATCACACCAACAGAGATTGTTGGGTGTTCAAGCAGGCAGGCAAGTTAAGAGCCGAACACAAAGACAAGGGGCTGAATAGCGACGACGAGAAGGAGCCCAGGCCGCCGAACAACAATGGACAGAAGGGGTTTCCCCCACAAGTGCGGACAGTGAACATGATATACGCGACCCACATTCCCAAGCGGGAGAGGAAGCGTGCGCTACGGGACGTATACGCGATGGAGCCAGTCACCCAAAAGTTCAACCCATGGTCCTCCTGCCCGATCACTTTCGATCGAAGGGACCACCCCACTAGCATCCGTCACGGCGGTTTTGCCGCATTGGTCCTTGACCCAATCGTTGACGGATTTCATCTCACAAGAGTCCTCATGGACGGTGGCAGTAGCCTGAACCTGCTTTATCAGGATACAGTGCGGAAAATGGGCATAGATCCGTCAAGGATCAAGCCCACAAGGACAACCTTTAAAGGCGTCATACCAGGTGTAGAGGCCAATTGCACAGGCTCGATAACACTTGATGTGGTCTTCGGATCTCCGGACAACTTCCGAAGCAAAGAGTTAATCTTCGATATAGTCCCGTTCCGCAGTAGCTATCACGCCCTGCTCGGACGAACTGCATTCGCTAAATTCAATGCGGTGCCGCACTATGCATATCTCAAGCTCAAGATGCCAGACCCTCGAGGAGTAATTATAGTTAGCGGAAACACAGAACGCTCCATTCGTACGGAGGAGCACACGGCGGCCCTCGCAGCGGAAGTACAAAATAGCCTCTCAAGGCAACTCTCCAGTCCGGCTGTTAAAAAGCCGGACAATGCAAAGCACGCCCGGAGTAATCTGCAACAAGACCGCCTGGCACGTTCGGAGCAAGCGTAGCAATACGGCCCCAACCCCAGCCATCGCAACATAGCGGAGCTAGTACCTTGAGTACACAAGTATGCCCTTAAAATTCCATGGGCACAGGGGGAGGGGCACATTAACGGCATTCTTACAATACGGCGTCAAACGTACTAGGGGCTGCCGGACTCTTCTTTTTTACTTTCAGGACTCCATACTCTGGATAACCTGTTCGGCTTCGCTGCCGCACAGACGATACATGACCCACGAAAGCAGACAAAGCAACGCCGCATTACGGAACTCTCAGGTGGTCACTATTTCGAGCGGTATATCTGTTTCTAAATTCTGCGGCCTGCGCCTGGTCAGGACATGTTAAATAGTCTAATATCTTTTTTTACTTATCGCACTACTTGTATCGTTCGGCTCTGCTAAATAGCCTCTTTATAAACAATGCATAGCTTTTTGTCTATTTTTTGCATTATTCTCTTTTAATATATATATGTTTATTAAATAACATGATCGCACCCGTACACCATGGTACGGCAAAACACGCCAGGGGCTTCATTACCCTTTTATCTGGTGTGAGAAGTCCGTACACTTTCACAAGTGCGGCACTCCGAACTTATAGCACGATATGCATCGGCTCCGAGTCATGATTTTGGTCACATGTTGGGTTTGCCCGGCTCCTATGTTTTGGTGCCTTACGTTCCGCTATATCGGCTAAGGTAGCACTAGGAGAACTACTGCGATTGTGCCCCAGTTCAGGTGGGTTGAGCACCTCAGTGGAGAAAGCTAAAATAGACTGTCATGACAAGGCGTGAGACTGGTCGCTGTTCGAGAGTTTTTTCGAGTCCTTAGAGGCTTATGCCGCTTCGAGCGAGGAGCTGGTTATGTCCGGCCAAAGGCGTGGATAGCGCCCCGAATTCGGCCTTCCAAACTAGGGGCTTCGCCGAAATTTAAAATTATAACGTTCTATGGCTAAGTGAGAGTGTTCAAGCATTATAGTCCGATTGCCTGGTTCGTTGTGCTGAGCGCCTCCCTCGATGGACCCAACTATGGGAAAAAGAGCCCTCAGGTTTATCCCGAACACCCCAGCACTAGTGGCATGGGGGCAGAAGCCGACGACTGGCCATCTCTCAATTTTTTGATAAACAGCCGCACATAAAATAATATTTTAAATTTAATAAGCATTGCTTAGCGCATATGAACAAGTTTTCAGCGCACAGGATACAAACGAGCGAGTTCATTCAAATACTACATCTTTAGTATATTCATCCGCGATAAGGCGGGCTCCAGCAAGAACTTCCTTGTAGTAGTTCTCGGGCTTGCGATGCTCCTTCCCCGGCGGCGGCCCGTCCTTCACCAGCTTCTCTCCGTCCAGCCTGCCCCAGTGTACCCTTACACTAGCAAGGGCCCTCCGGGCACCTTCAATGCAGACGGAGCACTTGATGACTTCAAGCCATGGACAGGCCTCCACCAGCCGCCGCACTGGCCTGAAATAGCTCCCAGGCAGGGCCTCTCCAGGCCACAGCCGAACTAGTAAGCCCTTCATGGCCTGTTCGGCCGCCTTGTGGAGCTCGATCAGCTGTTTCAGCTGATCGCTCAAAGGCACAGGGTGTCCGGCCTCAGAATACTGAGACCAGAACACACTCTCCGTCGAGCTGCCTTCTTCAGCTCGGTAGAACGCGGTGGCGTCGGATACGCTGCGGGGAAGATCGGCGAACGCCCCTGGAGAAATCCGGATTCGGGTAAGTGATAGGTAGTTTACTTCTATATTCCTACTTTGCATTAAGAATGCCTTACCCGTTGCTATCTTTTTAACCTCCTCCAACTCTTGGAGGGCCTTTTGGGCTTCAGCCTTGGCATTCTTGGCGGTCTCAATGGCCACGCGAGCTTGGATGCTTGCGCCTTTGACTCATGCTCCAAACCCTCATGTTTTTTCATGAGAGCTTGCAGCTCTTGCTGCACCTCGCCGACCTGAACCCCAAGCCTTTCTCGCTCGGCGCGCTCCTCGGCCGTTTTCTTTTCGGCCTCGGCCAGCGCCTGCTTAAGGGTTGCCACCTCGGTTGTGGCCCCTACAATAAGCAGTACAATCCTGTTATTTCTTTTTGCAATCAAGCCTCTCTATAGGCACCTTTTTTCTTTTTTAGGGTATTACTTACCTTCTTTCTCCTCGAGCTGCCGTTTGGCAAGGCCGAGCTCTTGCTCGGACCGCCCGATGTCCTTTTTAAGGACGTCCACCTGCGCAGTCAGTGCGGCGGTGGACAGCAGGGAAGCCTGCATACGCATATTTGACTTTTTGTTGTTAGACTCCTGCGAAAATTACTAGATCCTCTATTCGGCTTTTCTTTCCGAACACCGAACAGAGCATCAAGAGCTACTGTCTATGCGGTAAATAATTTGACATATTTTTGCTTACCTGGAAGCCTGTTAGAAGGCTAGCGCAAGCTTCATTCGGTTCACTCTTGGCGGACTGAACCCTTTGGATCACCGTACTCATAACAGTATGGTGCTCCTCGTCGATGGTGGCGCCCTCAAGCCCCTCCAGCAGATTGTCCGGCGCCTCTGGTTAGACGGAGGTCGCCGGCTCAGATGGCTTACTACTCTTGGAAGGAGTTCGCCCACCGCGGACCGGGACTGTCGAGTCCGGCGCGGTGTCCGGCATAAAGCCGGACTTGGAGCACTAGGGGGTTTCATCCCCTTTACTCCTGGGGTCCGGTGGATTGCCTTGCGGCTCCTCCAGGACCATCTCCTCTTGCCTTGGAGCTTGGCGGGGTGCCACTTCGGCATCGTCCGCCCTGCAGGGGGAGACAGCGGGCGGAACAGAGTTCACGTCCGACGAATCCAGGGAGCCGCTCGACGAATCGTCGAGTTCGGCCCGGGGCGGGCTGCATGAATTGCAAGCGACATTAGGGAAAGTCACGCATTAAAAAATATCATGAGGCACTCTGATATGTAAATACTTACGATGTCGTCGGACGCTTGGTCCTGTTCGGCCACTCCTCTTCGCCCCCTTCGGCGTCATGAGAGTAGTCCGGTGGAGGGGTCTTCCTTTTCTCGACCCCTCGGCCGCCCCCGTTGGGGTGGCCTTCTTCTTCTTCTCTCCCCTCACTGGGGGGGAGAGCTTCCTTGCTCCTCCTCCTCGTCTTCACGAGAGGAAAGCGTTGCGGACTCGTCAGATGACGAGTCCGACACCACCAAGTTATGGGCACTCTTTCGAGTCCCGGTGGTCGTCTTCTTCTTGACCTTCTTTTCCGGCACCACATAAGGTGCCGGAGCCAACAGCTTCACTAGGAGAGCTGGGGCTGGGTCTTCGGGCAAGGGAGCCGGACAGTTAACTGGTCCGGATATCTTCTCCCAAGCCTGTCAAAGGTAAAGGGAGTTTAGATCCCGCATAGAGTTAATCTATGAAGACAAGCTTAATGAACCTGTCAAAGGTATAGATAGCTTACCTCGCTAGCGTGACGCTGCGAGATGTATCCGCGATCCTCGGAAGCGGATGCAGGAGCCGCGGCGCCCTTGAAAAGCACCTTCCAAGCATCTTCGTACGTCGTGTCGAAGAGCTCCTTGAGGATTTGGTGTTGTGCCGGGTCGAACTCCCACAGATTGAAATCCCGTTGTTGGCACGGGAGGATCCGGCGGACGAGCATAACCTAGACTATATTGACAAGCCGGATTGACTTGTTCACCAGGGACTGGATGCAGGTTTGCAATCCGGTCACCTCTTCTTCTTTGCCCCACGACAGGCCCGTCTCTTTCCAGGACATAAGCCGCGTGGGGGGTCCGGATCAGAACTTAGGGGCTGCGACCCATTTCAGATCGCGTGGCTCGGTGATGTAAAACCACCCTGCTTGCCACCCCTTTAGGGTATCCACAAAGGAGCCCTCGAACCAGAGGATATTGGCCATCTTGCCGGCCATAGCGCCTCCGCACTCCGCTTGGGTGCCGGACACCACCTTGGGCTTGACATTGAAGGTCTTGAGCCAGAGGCCGAAGTGGGGGCGGACGCGGAGAAAGGCCTCACACATGACGGTAAACGCCGAGATATTGAGGACAAAGTTCGGGGCCAGATCGTGGAAGTCCAGGCCGTAGTAGAACATGAGCCCCCGGACAAAAGGGTGAAGTGGAAAGCCCAGTCTGCGAAGGAAGTGGGGAAGGAAAACTACCCTCTCATGGGGCCTTGGGGTGGGAAGAAGCTGCCCCTCCTCGGGAAGCCGATGCGGGATGTCCTTGGACAGGTATCCGGCCTTCCTTAGCTTTTTTACTTGACCCTTCGTGACGGAGGAGACCATCCACTTGCCTCCCGCTCTGGACATTGCTGGAGAAGGTTGAGGAAGGAAGAGCGGACTTGGGCGCTAGAGCTTGAGTGCGCGAGAGATGGATGGGCAAAGGAGGAAGAAGGCGTAGGTAAAAAGGAGGATCCTTATCCCCTTATATGGGACGATGCGGTTGTGCGTCCCCACCTACCTAATAAAACTCACTTGCCTCTCAAGCGCCATGGTAAATGGTGCGGTTGGGTTACCCACGTCCGTATTAATGAGAATCCCGTTAAAAGGGGCACACGATCTTTGCTTTGACAAGACGTGCCAAGAAAACCGCCTCGCTAAACGCGCTAAGGTCGAACAATGAAAACAATTTATATAGAAGGCTTGGACGCAGTGTTATGACACACTGCGGAATACGTCAGCAGATTTGATTTGTGTTAATATTATTCTCTATATGGCGATATGTGGAAACTTATTTTGCAGAGCCGGACACTATTTTTGGTGTTTATAATCTTCTTGAAGAACTTGGAGGAGGAACCCGCCTTGCAATGCCGAAGACAATTTGCTCGCCGGACTCGTCGTCATTGAAGCCTGGTTCAGGGGCTACTGAGGGAGTCCTGGATTAGGGGGTGTTCGGATAGCCGGACTATACCTTCAGCCGGACTCCAGGACTATGAAGATACAAGATTGAAGACTTCGTCCCATGTCCGGAAGGATCTTTTCTTGGCGTGGAAGGCAAGCTAGGCGTGCGGATATTCAAGATCTCCTACCATTGTAACTGACTCTGTGTAACCCTAACCCGATCCGGTGTCTATATAAACCGGAGGGTTGTAGCCTGTAGGACAACCATCATCATACAAAATCATACCGTAGGCTAGCTTCTAGGGTTTAGCCTCCTTGATCTCGTGGTAGATCCACTCTTGTACTACCCATATCATCAATATTAATCTAGCAGGAGTAGGGTTTTACCTCCACCGAGAGGGCCCGAACCTGGGTAAAATAAAGTGTCCCTTGTCTCCTATTACCATCCGACCTTGACGCACAGTTCGGGACCCCCTACCCAAGATCCGCCGGTTTTGACACCGACAGGTCCCGAACTGTGCCTCTAGGCGGATGGTAATAGGAGACAAGGGACACGATGTTTTTACCCAGGTTCGGGCCCTCTCGATGGAGGTAAAACCCTACTCCTGCTTGATTAATATTGATGATATGGGTAGTACAAGAGTAGATCTACCACGAGATCATGGAGGCTAAACCCTAGAAGCTAGCCTATGGTATGATTATTGAGTCCTACAGACTAAAACCCTCCGGTTTATATAGACACCGGAGAGAGCTAGGGTTACACAGATTCGGTTACAATGGTAGGAGATCTGCATATTCGTATCGCCAAGCTTGCCTTCCACGCCAAGGAGAGTCCCTTCCGGACACGGGACGAAGTCTTCAATCTTGTACCTTCATAGTCCGAGAGTCCAGCCGAAGGTATAGTCCGGCTATCCGGACACCCCCTAATCCAGGACTCCCTCAGTAGCCCCTGAACCAGGCTTTAATGACGACGAGTCCGGCGCGTAGATTGTCTTCGACATTGCAAGGCGGGTTCCTCCTCCAAGTACTTCATAGAAGATTTTGAACACAAAGGACAGTGTCCGGCTCTGCAAAATAAGTTTCCACATATTGCCATAGAGAGAATAATATTTACACAAATCTAATCTGCTGACGTATTCCGTAGCGTGACATCACACTACGGCCAAGCCTTTATTCGAATCGTTTTTACTCCCCCACCTCAGCATGTTTCGCGAGGCGGTTTCCTTGGCACGTCCTGTCGAAGCAGAGATCGTGTCCCCTTTATTTACGGGATTCTCATCAATACGGACGTGGGTAACCCAACCGCGCCATTGATTACGGCGCTTGGGAGATAAGCGAGTTTTATCAGGCTGGTGGGGACGCATAGCCGCATCCGCCCATATAAGGGGATAAGGATCCACCTTTTCACCTACGCCTTCTTCCTCCTTTGCCTATCCATCTTCCATGCACTCGAGCTCCAGCGCCCAAGTCCGCACTTCCCACCTCGACCTTCTCCAGCTATGTCTGGAGCGGGAGGCAAGTGGATGGTCACCTCCGTCACGGAGGGACACATCAAAAAACTGAGGAAGGCCGGATACTTGTCTAACGACATCGCGCACCGGCTTCCCGAAGAGGGACAGCTCCACCCCACCCCAAGGCCCCATGAGAGGGTAGTGTTCCTCCCACATTTCCTCCGCGTACTGGGCTTTCCTCTCCACCCATTCGTCCGGGGGCTCATGTTCTACTACGGCCTGGAATTCCACGACCTGGCCCCGAACTTCGTCCTCAACATCTTGGCGTTTATCGTCGTGTGCGAGGCTTTCCTCTGCATCCGCCCCCATTACGGCCTATGGCTCAAGACTTTCAACGTCAAGCCAAAGGTGGTGCGCGGCAACCAGGCAGAGTGCGGAGGTGCCATGGCGGGCAAGATGGCCAACGTCCTATGGCTCGAGGGCTCCTTTGTGGTGACCCTGAAGGGGTGGCAATTGGGGTGGTTTTACATCACCGAGCCGCGCGACCCTGAGTGTGTCGCAGCCCCCTAGTTCCGGTACGGACCCCCTACGTGGCTCACGTCCTGGAAAGAGACGGTCCTGTCATGGGGCAACAAGGGAGAGGTGACCGGACTGCAAACATGCATCCAAACCCTGGTGAACAAGCAGCTCAAGCTTGTCAACGTAGTCCAGGTTATGCTCATCCGCCGGATCCTCCTGTGTCAACAACGGGCTTTTAACATGTGGGAGTTCAACCCGGCGCAGCACCGAACTCTGAGCAGGCTCTTCGACACGATGTATGAAGATGCCTGGAAGGTGCTATTCAAGGGCGCCGAGGCTCCCGCATCCGCTTCCAAGGATCGCGGATTCAGCACGCAGCGTCACGCCAGTGCGGTAAGCTATTTTTTCCTTTTACAGGATATTAGTTTTTCATAGTTTGACTCTATGCGGGATCTAAGCTCCCTTACCTTTGACAGGATTGGCAGGCGAAGTCCGGACAGATCAACTGTCCGGCTTCCTTGCCCGAAGACCCAGCCGATGCTCGCTTAGCGAAGCTGCTGGTTCCGGCACCCTATGTGGTGCCGGAGAAGAAGGCCAAGAAGAAGGCCACAGGGACTCGAAAGAGTGCCCGGCACCTGGAGGTGTCGGATTCATCATCCGACGAATCCGAGACGCGCTCCTCTCGTGAAGACGAGGAGGAGGAAGAAGAAACCTCTCCCCCTCCAGCGGGGGGAGGAAAGAAAAGGAAGGCCGCCCCGACCGGGGAGGCCGAAGGGTCCAAGAAGGGGAAGACCCTTCCTCCGGACTACTCCACCGACGCCGACGATGGCGAAGAGGAGTGGCCGCACAGGGCCAAGCGCTCGACGAAATTGTAAGTATCCGGATACCAGAGTAATTTATAGTATTCCTTTATTGCACAGCTTTTCCTTATGTCGAATATGATTATGCAGTCCGCCCAAGGCCGGGCTCGACGAGTCGTCGAGCGGCTCCCTGGATTCGTCGGATGTGAATTCACTTCCAGCGGCTACCTCCCCTGCCTTACAGACGACGCTGAAGTGTTGTCCCAACAGGTTCCAAGTCAGGAGGAGGTGATCCCGGAGGCGCCGCAAGGCGACCTCCCAGATTCCAGGAGTAAAGGGGATAGATCCCCCAAGGGCTCCGAGTCTGGCTTTGAGCCGGACTCCGTGCCGGAACCTTCAACGGTTCCGGACTCCGGTAGGTAGCCTCCTTCGAAGAGGAGCAAGCCTTCCGAGCCGGTGGCCTCCGTCCAACCGGAGGTACCGGACAATTTGCTGGAGGTGCTGAATGGCGCCTCCATCGATGAGGAGCACAACACTGTTATGAGTGCGGTGATCCAGAAGGTTCAGTCCGCCAAGAGCGGACTGACTGAAGCCTGTGCCAGCCTTTTAACAGGCTTTGAGGTAAGCAAAGAATATGTAAAAATATTATTGCATAGACAGTAGCCCCTGATGCTCTGTTTGGCGTTCGGAAAGAAAAGCCGAATAGAGGATCTAATGAAATTCGCAGGAGTCTAACAAAAAATGAGTCAATGTGCCTATGGAAGCTTCGCTGCTAGCGTCCGCCGCACTGACTGCGGAGGCGGGTACACTGAAGTAGGACCTCGAGCGGTCCGAGCAAGAGCTCGGCCTTGCCAAGCGGCAGCTCGAGGAGAAGGATGGTAAGAGATACCTTATTGAAGATACATAAAAAGTGCAATTGCAAAAAAAATGACAAGATTAACGTGGCTATTGTAGGGGCGACGTCTGAGGTGGCGACCCTTAAGCAAGCGCTGTCCGAGGCCGAGAAGAGGGCGGCCACGGAGCGTACCGAACGGGAGAGGTATGAGTCCCAGGTTGGCGAGGTACAGCAAGAGCTACAGGCTCTCATGAAAAAACATGAGAGTTTGGAGCTTGACTCAAAGACGCGAGCGTCCGAGCTCGCGGCGGCTATTGAAAATGCCAAGTCTGTCAAGGCCAAATCCCAGAAGGCCCTCCAAGAGTTGGATGCGGTGAAAAAGATAGCGGCGGGTAAGGAATTCTTTATGCAAAGCAAACATGTAAAAGTGAGTTACTTGTAACTTACCCAAATCCGGAGCTCTCCAGGAGCATTCGCAGATCTACCCCGTAGCGTGTCCGATGCCGCCGCATTCTACCGAGCCGAGGAGGGCAGCTCGACGGAGAAGGTGTTCTGGTCTCAGTATGCTGAGGCCGGACACCATGTGCCCCTGAGCGACCAGCTGAAGCAACTGGTCGAGCTCCACAAGGTGGCCGAACAGGCCATGAAGGGCCTCATAGTTCGGCTGTGTGTGACACCCCAAAATTTTGACCTTGTTTTGATAAATTAAAATTTTGCCAGGAAATTAAAACTTTTATTTCCTGGACTCCCTTTTGAGTTTAAACCATCTTCTCCCTTGTTATTATGGAGTTTTTCCCCAAAGAGAAAACTTTTCAAATATGTTATTGGACTTGTTTAACCTCTCAAGAAAAAACTCTTCTTTTATTAGTAGAACTAACTACATAATTAATTTGCTTGATTTTTATTTTATTGAAAAATGGTTTTTCCAAGGTTATATGGCCATATTTGAACTACAACCATTTGATAAATTCACTTAAAATTCCAACCAAAATTTGGAGTTGCCATGTGATGTTTTTAAATCACTTTTATACAAAATTATATTTTATTCTTGAAATATTGCTCTACACCTAATTTTCTTCTCTGGTCCAGAGTGCAATTTTGCACTACAACCCATTTAAATATTTCCTTCTAGCCTCCACCAAAATCATGGGATGTTGGTAGTAGCTTATGATTCAACTTTATGCAAAAACCCAGTGATGTTACTTGAAATTTTTGAGTGAATCAACCTCATATTCATTCTGGTCCAACTTGATGGTTTGTACAACAACCATATTTTTGCTTGCACTTTTTCCCTTGATTCTTTCTCCTGCTTATAGCACATCCTACAAAACCCCTAAGTCCAGGAGCATGCACCCATTGGAATGTTTTTGGTTCATGAAATGATGCCATTTACCTTCTGTAGAGAACTGTAGTTTTGCAAAACTCGCACTAACAAGTTTGTGCCTTTTACGAACTAACCTCACCAGCCTCTCTTTCACCTAATGAGACCACCATCTGGATTTTTTGACCACTCCAAGAAAAGCCTAGGTGCCTGTGGCATTTTGTCAAACACTTGGAGTGCATGGACAGAATTGGCATGAGCCTTAGTTTGCATTATGAACTTGGTCTCCTGACCTAACCACCTTGTCCCTTGATCTCCCCTCTATCTCTAACCTAGCCCTGTTTCTTGCCAGCCTCTCCCACGACCTCTAGCATGCTCTGGCATTGTGTCGAACACATCCCGTGCATGCTCTGGGCGCGAGCAGAGCACGCGTTTTGCACGTGTCGCGCCCGAGCCGCCGCGTCGCGCCCCTGGGTTTGGCCCGCCCTGTAGAGCCGCGCCACGCGCTCCCCTTCTCACCGCAACGCGCCAAGAGCCCCTCGCCACGTCTCCGGCAAGCCAGGAGCTAGCCGCCATGGCCGCCCGATAGCCCCTGTTCAGGTTGGCGCTACCCGAGCCGCCAGCTCTCGCCACCTGCCCCTTGGAGCCGCGCAAGCTTATCCCCTCGCTCGTCTGCAAGCGCTCGTCGCTGCCACGTCCTTCTGCAGCAAGAGAGAGGCGATTCGCCGGTGATCCTATCCGCAGATGCCGCCAACCGACATGGCCACGCTATAAAGAGGGACCCCGAGCTCCTCTGAGCACCCATGCAACCTCAGTCCACTCCTCTAGTTCCCCCCATGGCAGCCAATCGACCCGAGGAGGTCGTCTTCTTCCTCTCCGGCAACTCCTGCCGCCGCTACTGCCCCGACCATTCCGGCGCCACCAGGGCCTCTCCCTCTCCACTCTCTTCCCCAGAAGCTCTCTCTTCCTTCCGTGAACCCATCCCCCTGCTCGATTTTGATCGGGAACCACTGTAGCCCCAAACCCACTTTGCTCCCGAAGCCATCTCCGCCACGAAGCTCGTCAGCGGCGACTCCGTCCATGTCGGCGACCATGGCGGGTACCCCCAAGTTCGTCTCGACCTCCTGAGCACACCCATGCGCTCAGATCACCGAGGGACGCCTCCATTCGCCGGCAAGCCTCGTCGGAGCTCCGCCTCTGTTCGGACGGGGGAGACGACGCGCGCATGGACTGGTCAAACCTGACCAGTGGGCCAGGCGGGCCCACTGTCAGTGACCCAGCGCCGGTCCACACAGGCGTAAGTGGAAGCGTATTTCCAAAGTACATCTTCGACGTGTATATTTCGAAACGTTTTCTTTTCTTTTTTTGTTTTATTTAATAACCAGAGATTTGACTAAACTTTGACTGGTTATATCTTTTTAAATATAACTCCAAATGAGTTGATTCTTTTTCCTACATCTCTCAAATTCTATCTAGTTTATTTTAAGATTTATTTGAAAAAATTTCAAACAACTTTTTGTGCTGTTTTGAAATTGTGTGTTAATTCAAATATATTGAAAATAGGATTTTGGAGAGAGGAAGAAAACTTTCAAAAGTTTTGGAGAACACCCTCACCTCTCCACACCTTGAAGGCAAGCATTCTGAACCCCCGGCATAATATTTTGGGTGTGTTAGTTGACACGTTTATAACACCACCTTATTTCGGAGAACTTGTTATTTCATGTGATATGATCATTTGCATGGATGCATGTTAGTGATTTCCTTGCTATTGGAAATGAATATACATGTGACGGTAATCATCCTCATGTGCCTTGCATACATACCGGAAAGGAATCCGGGAAAGCCTCTGCCTTAGGTAGGCATGAGCTTGTCGCCGGTCTCCGTCGGGACGGTTATGTCTGGTATGGCATAGTAAGGTATAATGAGTGGTGATTTTGTTGGTTGAAATATATTTCGTTATACATGTCATGCAGGGAATTTATAAACCTCCTGAGTCGACCATAGATTGAGTCTTGTTCCACTAACCCCCATATTGTTTTGTACTACCACTCGTCCCTGCCGTAGGTTGGGTATGGTTCAGTAAGTTGTTAACCCTTGTCTTGGCACACGCCGTACAGAGAGGCCATGGTGGAAGATACTGGCTGCATCCGGTAGGCATGCCACATGGTCCGGGAGCATGGGTGTATCTGGTTGGGACCGAGAGGCGGGCACCCCTTAGAGCGCGCGATAGAAATTTGATCCCATGCTACGCGAGGTTGTAGCCTCCCCACTTAGAGTTTTGCTTAACAGGTGTCATGGGTGATTCCAGACACGAGTAAAAGCTGGTGTGTGCAAGTCAGGCATGTTTTCAGCTAAAAGACCGTAGACGGAATTAGTTCCGATGGACTAAAGGAATGCGTTACTCGTGGGTAAAGAGTACACCCTCTGCAGAGATATTAAACCTATTCGAATAGCCGTGTCCATGGTTAAGGACTACAGTCTAGGATGGGTCAGGCGTCGGTCTTAGTGTCGATCTTCGGAGGTGAAACTGTTAAATCAGAACATATGGATTTTTTACTTGTCATATCTGATCGTTATGAATTTTATTGTTGTGGACTAACCAAGTATGTTGTTTGAAGAAATGAATATCCCTGGGATGGTTCTACCTCCCGGATATTCACGGTGATTGTTTATTTACTTTATAAGCCCTTTATGTGGTGTCGCTGAGACGCCCGACTGTGGCATTACTTGTTATTTATTTACTTTATAAGCCCTTTATGTGGTGTCGCTGAGACGCCCGACTGTGGCATTACTTGTTATTTATTTACTTAAAAAGCCCTTTATGTGGTGTCGCTGAGATGCCCGACTGTGGCATTACTTGTTATTTATTTACTTTAAAAGCCCTTTATGTGGTGTCGCTGAGACGCCCGACTGTGGCATTGCTTTTTATTTATTTACTTTATATGCCCTTTATGAGGTGTCGCTGAGACGCCCGGCTGTGGCATTGCTTATCGTTCATTTACTTTATAAGCCCTTTATGTGGTGTCGCACAGACGCCCGACTGCGGCAGTTTATTCCCATTCCATTATTACTTATACATGTTGCATATAAATAATCTGCCTGCATGCATAAAAGATGTTTTGTTTATGACTGACGATGTGATCATAGAGTATTTCAGTGCATGATTATCAATTATATTATCCCAGTGTTCATAATGTTTGCGAGTACATTCAAAGTACTCACTGGCTTGTCCCTGGCTATTGTCTTGGCCAGATTTCTGCATGGAGAGGAGCGTTGCGATGACAGCCCCGGAAATTAAGCAACCGTGATAGCAGCCTCGTGAAGATAGGAGTTGACCTGGTCAGCTATTCCTGTGGGAAATGGAGTCCCATAGACACCGATTATCCACAAACCGCTTCCGCCATCGACCACTATAAACCAATTGTTGTACTCACAGGCCAGAATGGTCTTGTACTACATATTTTGTATTTTTGCTTGGAATTTCTGTATCAAGTTGGTGCCTCATTAGCGAACAGTAATCCTGGGGCTGGTGAGCACAACGGCCATTTTCTGGAAATTAATACCCGGAAAACCGGTCGCGACAGACTTGGTATCAGAGCCAGGCTGACCTTTGGCTAATCCTATCTCAGCCAGGTCAATAAGCTTAGGCAAACCAACCCACCAGACCATAACCAAACCCCAGCCAAGCTTCCCGTGCAAGATAGCCACACAGTGACCCAACACCTTTTGGCAATCGGTGCCCAACCTATCAACCTAGCCTGTCGATCACGCGCCAGTGACCAGCACCCAAGGTGTCTCATTCGCAAGCGTGCGAAGGAAGACTCCGTCCCCTTTTTCCTATAAAAAGGGCACGCTAGCCTCAACCCAGCACAGCACAGCCGCTACCCCAAACCGAGCCACAATGCCTGGGCCCGTCGTGCATAATGAGACCACAGCAACCAACCTTGGAGGCTTTGTGACCATACTCGCAAACCTCACCCGTCGCGCCTACGCGTTAGAAGAGCCCCCGGAATATGTTGTGTACCAAGGACCCATGAGCGGGAGAGCCGACAATTCTGGGCCACTGTACACATCTACGGTAGGGGTCTAGCGCCTGAGTGCTCCTACAGGTTCACCGGAAGGACAACTTCCTTTGAGCCGCAAGCCATCCAACTAGCTGCTCGAGAGGCTATAGTTCATCTCCGGCACCTGTCGCCCAGAGTTAACTATTGCTCGTTCCACTACTACCCCAGACGTGAAGGGTATGGTAGACCACCCCAAGTTGCCAACGGAGATCACGAAACAGATCTTGCATTGTTGCACCTAGTGCGCTATGTAGGTGCACTAGAGGAACTGTTCGATCAAATCACCATTGATCTAATCGCAGCTCGTGGAGAGCTGGTTCATCGAGCCCCGACAAGAGAAGAGAACGAACCCAACGCCGACAACCCAGTCGTGCTGTTTGGACACCCGATCGAGTCCCTGAGGTCTGCCCCAGCCGTCGGCCAAGGTACTCTGATGACCCCAGAAGTGCTTCGTCGCCTCTTGGGAGCACACTCCAACGGGGTTGTGGCCAACAATCCCCAAGATGGTCATCATCGCTACCCTGACCCTGCAGCCCCTCAACCACCTCCAGCTAATTCTGACGGTGAGACCCGTGGAGAAGCCTCGGCATCCACAAGGCATGCCCGCTTGGATGTAAACGAGGTAGACTAAGTCACTCGAGTAGTATCGAGTCCCAATGTATCCTCGCTTTGTGATCGTGTGACTTTGTAAATAAACGCCGCCTGTTGTCGTGCCCCTGTTTTAAATAGTAGCTTTGCATGGATATGCCAGCATGCAGTATAAAATTCTATCCCACACACAGTTACCAAAAACCTCCCCGACAACCCCCACAGTAACACGTCACTTTAGTGAAATGTGTGTATCTGTGGCTTGACCCCGACCCTTGGAGCAGAGCTGGATATTTCATTACCATTCACCACGGTAAAATGACCCAGCTCCGGTGCTATAAAAAGGCCACCGCGTGACCTTACCAAACACCCCTCATCTTGTCCACCATTCTCACAACCATTTCTTGCCATGCCGAGCCCTAGTATTTATCTGAGAACTCCAGATGCAACCCCGGGTAGTTTTGTCAAAATATTGTGGGATTTTACCTGCAGTACCATGGGCGCTACCCAGCCACCCCAGTACGAGCTGTTCAAATCGAGAATCACCCCTTCCACCTCTTGATATTGGGCAGCAGTACACATCCCTCCCGTAAACTCAGACCAAGACCCAATGGAGGTCTCCGTCGTGGGGAAATCTATGTCGACCCCGCATATGGCCGTAGAAGCTGCTGCATATGAAGCGCTTGCTCGCCTTCGATTCGCGGTACCCTATGCCAGCGAACGAGGGTATTATTACTTTCCGAGCTGTGTTGCACCCGGAGAAGTAACATCTTTTCCCGGTGGACGAATTGAGAGAGACCCAGTACTGGCCAACCTTGTCCAGTACGTCATCGCTCAAGAGCGTTTAACCCAACGCGTGATTGGTTACCTCCAGAGCCTCGCGGATTTAAATCCTCAGATCGCCATTGGCAGATCACTAAGGCCCGATCAGGAGAGACACATTCATCGACTGGTTTAATAAATTAAAATTTGCCAGGAAATTAAAACTTTTATTTCCTGGACTCCCTTTTGTGTTTAAACCATTTTCTCCCTTGTTATTATGGAGTTTTTCCCCAAAGAGAAAACTTTTCAAATATGTTATTGGACTTGTTTAACCTCTCAAGAAAAACTCTTCTTTTATTAGTAGAACTAACTACATAATTAATTTGCTTGATTTTTATTTTCTTGAAAAATGGTTTTTCCAAGGTTATATGGCCATATTTGAACTACAACCATTTGATAAATTCACTTCAATTCCAACCAAAATTTGGAGTTGTCATGTGATGTTTTTAAATCACTTCTATACAAAAATATATTTTATTCTTGAAATATTTTGAGCTCTACACCCAATTTTCTTCTCTGGTCCAGAGTGCCATTTTGCACTACAACCCATTTAAATATTTCCTTCTAGACTCCACCAAAATTATGGGATGTTGGTAGTAGCTTATGATTCAACTTTCTGCAAAAACCCAGTGATGTTATTTGAAAATTTTGAGTGAATCAACCTCATATTCATTCTGGTCCAACTTGATGGTTTGTACAGCAACCATATTTTTGCTTGCTCTTTTTCCCTTGATTCTTTCTCCTGCTTATAGCACATCCTACAAAACCCCTAAGTCCAGGAGCATGCACCCATTGGAATGTTTTTGGTTCATGAAATGATGCCATTTACCTTCTGTACAGAACTGTAGTTTTGCAAAACTTGCACTAACAAGTTTGTGCTTTTTACGAACTAACCTCACCAGCCTCTCTTTCACCTAATGAGACCACCATCTGGAGTTTTTGACCACACCAAGAAAAGCCTAGGTGCCTGTGGCATTTTGTCAAACACCTGGAGTGCATGGACAGAATTGGCATGAGCTTTAGTTTGCATTATGAACTTGGTCTCCTGACCTAACCACCTTGTCCCTTGATATCCCCTCTATCTCCAACCTAGCCCTGTTTCTTGCCAGCCTCTCCCGCGACCTCTAGCGTGCTCTGGCATTGTGTCGAACACATCCCGTGCGTGCTCTGGGCGCGAGCAGAGCACGCGTTTTGCACGTGTCGCGCCTGAGCCGCCGTGTCGCGCCCCTGGGTTTGGCCCGCTCTGCAGAGCCGCGCCACGCGCTCCCCTTCTCACCACAACGCGCCAAGAGCCCCTCGCCACGTCTCCGGCAAGCCAGGAACTAGCCGCCACGGCCGCCCGACAGCCCCTGCTCAGGTCAGCGCGGCCCGAGCCGCCAGCTCTCGCCACCTGCCCCTTGGAGCCGCGCAAGCTGATCCCCTCGCTTGTCTGCAAGCGCTCGTCGCTGCCACGTCCTTCTGCAGCAACAGAGAGGCGGTTCGCCGGTGATCCTATCCGCAGCCGCCGTGGACCGACATGGCCACGCTATAAAGAGGGACCCCGAGCTCCTCTGAGCACCCACTACTAGGAAAAGGGCTATAGATAGGATGGATACTAATGGCGCACCATGGGAGCCGTGTGCCACTAGTATATACTAATGGCGCACCTATTGGTGATACGCCATTAGCGTGGAAGACACTAATGGCGCACCAGAAACAGGGTGCGCCACTAGTGTTAATTTTTTTTCCATTTTTCCATACATACTAATGGCGCATCAGGTCTATAATGCGCCATTACTAGTTCTAATTACTAATGGCACACCAAGCAGACAGTGCGCCATTACTGCAAAAAAAAATATTCTTTTTTTTGCAAAACTACTAATGGCGCATCGTCCCACAGTGCGCCATTACTAGTTTAAACTAGTAATGGCGCACTATTAGAAGGTGCGCCATTAGTATATATATTTATTTTGTTACGTTTTTGCAAAACTACTAATGGCGCACCACCTTCTGGTGCGCCCTTAGTAACCAGGGTTACTAATGGCGCATTTGCAGGTGGTGCGCCATTAGTAACCTGGGACCCCAACAAGATATTTTGGACAGCCCCACACCTACCCACTCACTTTCCCCACTTCATTCCCTCCACATCCTTCTCCAAGCTTTCGGCCATCTCCTCCTCCTCACCTCATTTCCACCATAGATTCATCAAAATTAAGTGGTGAAATTACCTTTTTTTTGATAGGTAAGTAAGGGAAAGCTATCTTCATGATGTAGATCTACTTTTTTTCTCCCTAGCTCGCTCCAACAACATGCACATGCACTTTTTGTGGCCTAGCTAGATCTATGTATGTTTGTGGTGTTGCATGTGTTTGTGGTGTCGCATATATGTTTGTGTTTGAAGGTACCGGTATTTGAAATGCGATAGTTACCAATATTTTGCCGGAATGTTTTGATTCATTTCCGTTTCGGCGAGAATTTTGGCACTATGCATTCTTTTTGGTCCTATTTTTAGGGAAGGTCATGCCAAATTTTTTCTTGGTTATAAAATATCGTTTTACTCTACCCCGCAGGCGACCATGGTCTGCACGATGACTGAAGGCATCGTGAATAGGTTTTTGAGCTCCGCGAAGGACGAGATGCTTCAAAAGAACGATACGGAGATAAGATGTCCGTGTCAAAGATGCAAGCTGAAGAGCCTTATTGCGGACCCGGATTCCGGGCAGGTGCGGGACCACCTGCTCTTGCGTGGTTTCATGGATGGCTATCGGTGGCAAGGTGATGAAGATGACTATGAAGTCGTCCATGGCCGGGGCCGGGCAAGAAATGAGGAAGGGCAACAAGACAAGTACCACCGCGGCGAGGGCGGGCGAGAAGACGAAGAATCTCCAAGACATGATCACGACAGTGATGCTGTACACAGTCATCATGTAGAAGATGTCGTACATGATGATGAGGAAGATCATGACGAAGGGCATGATCATGAAGATGAAGATGCTGGAGCAGACGACAATGGAGGCTGGGTGCAGGACCCTCATATTCAAGAGCTGCTTCTCAAGCAGACGGATAACGCAAGAGCTGCCGCCCGAGAGAAAGCCAAGATGGATCAACTGGAGATAGACGCGGTTACTCCATTGTATGAAGGATGCAGGCCGAGGATACCCGCCTGAAAGTAACGCTCATGGATCTAGAGATGAAGGTAAAACACAAAATGACCGACGCATGCTTCAACGAGAACATGTCATTCTGGCACGAACGTCTTCCCAAGGGGAACAAGTGCCCGACCAATTTCGAGGAGGCGAAGAAAATCGTGTGTCCTCTAGATTTACCGCACGCGAAATACCATGTGTGCATGAACAATTTTATCATTTATCGGGACAAGCACGCGGAGTCTACCATATGTCCGGTGTGCGGCGTCACTCGATACAAGAAGAGGAAGAAAGCTCCTCGAAAATCGGTGTGGTACTTTCCGATCACTCCTCGTCTGTAGCGCTATTTCACGGACCCTAAGGTAGCAAAGCTCCTACGTTGGCATGCGGATAGGGAGGAGAAGAAGTGGGAAGATGACGGAAATGATCCAGAGATAAATAAAAAAGACAAGATGCTGAGTCACCCTAAGGATGCGAGCCAGTGGCAAGCGTTGAACTTCGAATACCCAAAATTTGGGAAGGATCCAAGGAACATCGTGCTGGGCGCGAGCACCGATGGAGTCAATCTGTTTGGCAGCCAGAGAAGCACACATAGCACCTGGCCTGTGTTTGTGTGGATGTACAACCTTCCCCCTGGTTGTGCATGAAGAGGAAGTACATTCACATGAGTATGCTAATTGAAGGGCCGAAACAACCAGGGAACGACATCAATCTGTATCTGGGGCTGGTGAAGGAGGAGCTAGACACACTGTGGAAAACGCCAGCCAATACGTGGGACGCCGCAGAGAAAGAATATTTCCCTATGAGAGTCGCACTGCTCACGACGGTGCACGACTATCTCGGTTACGGATATCTCGCGGGGCAGGTAGTCCACGGATTTTCTGGATGCGTAAGGTGCATGGATGACACAACGTATCGCCAGCTAGATAGAGATCCCGGGTCTTCGAAAATCGTGTTCATGGGACATTGAAGGTGGCTTCGCGACGATGACCCGTGGAGGAAACGCAAGGATCTGTTCGATGGTGAAACCGAACCCCGAAAACGCCCGTGTACGAGGATCGGCGAGGAAATAGACAAGCTGTTGAAAAATTGGAAAGACTGCCCACTGCCGGGAAAGAAGCAAAAGGCGCCAGAGCAGGGAAAGAAGCGAAAGGCGCCAGAGCCGCTGCTGAAGGTATGGAAAACAAGGTCTGTTTTCTGGGACTTGCTGTACTGGAAGATCCACAGTGTGCCTCACAGCCTTGATGTCATGCATATCACGAAGAACGTGTGCGAGAGTCTGCTTGGTACCCTGCTCAACATGCCAGAGAGGACCAAAGATGGGCCGAAAGCAAGGGCAGACTTGAAATCAATGGGCATCAGGCAGGAGCTTCACGCTAATGATGATGACGATGATGATGATGATGATGATGATGATGATGAGTCGCAAAGGCAAAAAGGCCAAGAAGACCGGAAATGACTACCCACTCGCGTGCTTCACTCTAAGTCAGGAGGAGATCGAGCAGTTTTTCACCTGCCTCCTAGGAGGAAAACTTCCTTACGGTTACACGGGGAAGATAAGCAGATACCTAGACCCAGCAAAGCAGAAGTTCAGCGGGATGAAGTCTCACGACTGTCACGTGCTGATGACGCAGATACTTCCAGTTGCAATCCGTGGGATCATGGACGCGCACGTCCGTGAAACGCTATTTGGCCTATGCAACTTTTTCGACGTCATCTCTCGGAAGTCGATTGGCGTGAGGCAACTCAGAAGGCTACAGGAAGAGATCGTGGTGATACTATGCGAGCTTGAGATGTACTTCCCGCCCGCATTCTTCGACGTTATGGTGCATCTGTTGGTCCATATCGTGGAGGATATCATCCAACTCGGGCCGACGTTCCTGCACAGCATGATGCCGTTCGAAAGGATGAATTGTGTCATCAAAGGATACGTTCGCAACATGTCACGTCCAGAGGGAAGTATAGCCAGGGGATTTCTGACCGAAGAGTGCATCTCCTACTGCACGAATTATCTAGGCATCGAGAACCCCGTTGGTCTGCCCATCAACAGGCACCTCGGCAGGCTCGCTGGATGGGGTCACCGTGAGGGTCGCCGCGAAATGCATGTCGACTTCGAGGGTCGACTCGCCGACTTTGAAAGAGCAAACCTAGTCGCGCTACAACACATAGACGTGGTCGATCCTTGGGTGGTAGAGCACAAAACCTTTATTGAGAAGACGTACAATGACCGAGTCCAACAGAGGACGGACGGAGATATACTCAAAGAGCACAACTCATGTTTCACGCGTTGGTTCAAGCAGAAGCTTCTGTCGTACCATTTACATGAGGATTCTTCCGCGGAAGAACAACTCATATTCGCCTTGTCATAGGGCGCCGAGCACAACCTGATGACCTATGAAGCGTACGATATCAATGGCTACACATTCTACACCGAGGACAAGGACATGAAGAGCGATGGTTATCAGAACTCCGGGGTAACGATGGAATCCTACACCGGCAACGACAAGGACATATACTACGGAAGGATCAAGGAGATCTGGGAGCTGAGCTACGCTGGAGAGAAGGTCCCGATGTTCCGTGTCAGATGGGCAAAGAGCGTCCTAAAAGAAGACCGGTATTTCACCACCATGGTTATACCCGAAGCCAAATCCAAGACCGCGGGCGCAAACGTCAGCGTGAAAAATGAGCCATGGGTACTAGCTTCTCAAGTGGACCAATGCTTCTTCATTACCGACCCGTCAAAGCCCAGTCGTGTTGTCATGAGGAGAGGCAAAAGGAAGATCATCGGAATGGATGGAGTAGCCAATGAGCAAGACTTCGACAAGTACGGCGACCCGAAGATCGAACATGACGACGACGATGAAGTAGCAGCACACACCACAAGAAGAAGCAGGACCGAGTTCGATCCGGTGCGAGCCAGCCGGTACCGAGTTCGATCCGTGCTCAGGACGGGCCACCTTCACCTAAGGATATCTCGAGGAGGGTGCATGTGGCGGGTAGGGCGATGCTACCGCCAAATATGCTGAATGCTACAACCGGTGCTATGCGGAGTCTGCACGACAGTGTTCTTTCTTTGGAGAAGCGGCGTCTCAGAGAGAAGGATGTGGCATACCCAGTTTTCGTGGCCAAGGTGCCAGAGGGCAAGGGCTTTGAGGATGGCGACATCGGGGGTACGATCGTCCTGCGGTTTGATGACATCTTTGCTATGTTTAACCTTCATCCGCTGCACTACACCTTCGTTCGGCTGTTTTCGTTGAGCATGCAGATGCGGATCATTAGAGACAAGACCCCGGACATCGTGATAGTCGACCACTTCTACATGCGTGCCAAGCACTTGAGCAGCGCTGGGGACCGCCAAGTTGCGAGTTCACACCTCGAAGGCGTCATTCTGGCAAACGCAGATAAGGATAACTTCCTTCTGCCTTACTTTCCCGAGTAAGTCATCCCTTAACCGCCCCATAACATATGATTTCTTAGATTTCGATCGTTCTTTTTTTTTCTAACATTCCGTGTTCTGTGCAGTGACACACATTGCACACTCATCCTATTAAGCCCGAAATATTCCATGGCCACATATTTCGACCCGAACCGTAACTCCAAGATAGACTACACAAATGTCAGGAAAGTTCTTGATGATGTTCCCCCTGGCTACGCCAAATCTGGAGGCACCTTCACCAGGCCAGTTCGTAAGTACGGCAAGCACATGTTCTCACACAATACGAAGTTCTGCTGCGTCAAGCAGCCGCCTGGCGGTCAGAAGGATGCCTACTACGCCCTCCATCACATGCGGGCGATCGTAAGGGACCATCATCACCTTCTGCTACCAGATAATCTCAAAGATTGGGCCGTGAGCTTGTCGGCAGTCCAGGACGCGGACCTCAGACAAGAATTCTTTCGCATCCAGTCGGAGTTTGCGGACATCATCCATCAAGATGTCCTTCATACCGCGGGGCAGTTCTTCCTCAGATATCAACCGTCCAACAGTGAGATAGATGAAACGCTACAAATGCAGGGTGACAACGCCCGTGATTTGATGACCGTCACGACAGACGGCGGCTTCACCCACGCTCCTGTCCGATGAGTTGAGTCGAAAGTAGTGATGTGTAGTTCTGAAACATTGATTGGCTCATGTTGTAATTAAACTTTAATGAATTCGTATGTCTCTTTGGTTTGGACAGTTGTTCAACTCAGATCACCGAGGGACGCCTGCATTCGCCGGCAAGCCTCGCCGGAGCTCCGCCTCTGTTCGGTCGGGGGAGACGACGCGCGCGTGGACTGCTCAAACCTGACCAGTGGGCCAGGCGGGCCCACTGTCAGTGACCCAACGCCGGTCCACGCAGGCGTAAGTGGAAGCGTATTTCCAAAGTACGTGTTCGACGTGTATATTTTGAAATGTTTTCTTTTCTTTTTCTGTTTTATTTAATAACCAGAGATTTGAATAAACTTTGACTGGTTATATCTTTTTAAATATAACTCCAAATGAGTTGATTCTTTTTCCTACATCTCTCAAATTCTGTCTAGTTTATTTTAAGATTTATTTGAAAAAATTTCAAACAACTTTTTGTGCTGTTTTGAAATTGTGTGTTAATTCAAATTTTTTGAAAATAGGATTTTGGAGAGAGGAAGAAAACTTTCAAAAGTTTTGGAGAACACCCTCACCTCTCCACACCTTGAAGGCAAGCATTCTGAACCCCCGCATAATATTTTTGGTGTGTTAGTTGACACGTTTATAACACCACCTTATTTCGGAGAACTTGTTATTTCATGTGATATGATCATTTGCATGGATGCATGTTAGTGATTTCCTTGCTATTGGAAATGAATATACATGTGACGGTGATCATCCTCATGTGCCTTGCATACATACCGGAAAGGAATCCGGGAAAGCCTCTGCATTGGGTAGGCATGAGCTTGTCGCCGGTCTCCGTCGGAACGGTTATGTCCGGTATGGCATAGTAAGGTATAATGAGTGGTGATTTTGTTGATTGAAATATATTTCGTTATACATGTCATGCAGGGAATTTATAAACCTCCTGAGTCGACCATAGATTGAGTCTTGTTCAAGTAACCCCCATACTTGTTTTGTACTACCACTTGTCCCTGCCGTAGGTGGGGTATGGTTCAGTAAGTTGTTAACCCTTGTCTTCGCACACTCCATACAGAGAGGCCATTGTGGAAGATACCGGCTGCATCCGGTAGGCATGCCACCTGGTCCGGGAGAATGGGTGTATCCAGTTGGGACCGAGAGGGGGGCACCCCTTAGAGCGCGCGATAGAAATTTGATCCCATGCTACGCGAGGTTGTAGCCTCCCCACTTAGAGTTTTGCTTAACAGGTGTCATGGGTGATTCCAGACACGAGTAAAAGCTGGTGTCTGCAAGTCAGGCGTGTTTTCAGCTAAAAGACCATAGACGGAATTAGTTCCGATGGACTAAAGGAATGCGTTACTCGTGGGTAAAGATTACACCCTCCGCGGAGATATTAAACCTATTCGAATAGCCGTGTCCATGGATAAGGACTATAGTCTGGGATAGGTCAGGCGTCGGTCTTAGTGTCGATCTTCGGAGGTGAAACTGTTAAATCAGAACATATGGATTTTTTACTTGTGATATATGATTGTTATGAATTTTATTGTTGTGGACTAACCAAGTATGTTGTTTGAAGAAATGAATATCCCTGGGACGGTTCTACCTCCCGGATATTCACGGTGATTGTTTAATTACTTTATAAGCCCTTTATGTGGTGTGGCTGAGACGCCCGACTGTGGCATTACTTGTTATTTATTTACTTTATAAGCCCTTTATGTGGTGTCGCTGAGACGCCCGACTGTGGCATTACTTGTTATTTATTTACTTTAAAAGCCCTTTATGTGGTGTCGCTGAGACGCCCGAGTGTGGCATTACTTGTTATTTATTTACTTTAAAAGCCCTTTATGTGGTGTCACTGAGATGCCCGACTGTGGCATTGCTTGTTACTTATTTACTTTATAAGCCCTTTATGACGTGTCGCTGAGACGCCCGACTATGGCATTGCTTATCATTCATTTACTTTATAAGCCCTTTATGTGGTGTCGCACAGACGCCCGACTGCGGCAGTTTATTCCCATTCCATTATTACTTATTCATGTTGCATATAAATAATCTGCCTGCATGCATAAACGATGTTTTGTTTATGACTGACGATGTGATCTTAGAGTATTTCAGTGCATGATTATCAATTATATTATCCCAGTGTTCATAATGTTTGCGAGTGCATTCAAAGTACTCACTGGCTTGTCCCTAGCTATTGTCTTGACCAGATTTCTGCATGGAGAGGAGCGTTGCGATGACAGCCCCGGAAATTAAGCAACGGTGATAGCAGCCTCGCGAAGATAGGAGTTGACCTGGTTAGCTGTTCCTGTGGGAAATGGAGTCCCATAGACACCAATGATCCACAAACCGCTTCCGCCATCGACCACTATAAACCAATTGTTGTACTCAAAGGCCAGAATGGTCTTGTACTACATATTTTGTATTTTTGCTTGGAATTTCTGTATCAAGTTGGTGCCTCATCAGCGAACAGTAATCCTGGGGCTGGTGAGCACAATGCCCACTTTCTGGAAATTAATACCCGGAAAACCGGTCGCGACACTGTGGCCTGGAGAGGCTCTGCCTGGGAGCTACTTCGGGCTGGTGCGGCGGCTGGTGGAGGCCTGTCAAAGGCTCGAAGTCATCAAGCGCTCCGTCTGCATCGAAGGTGCCCGTAGGGCCCTTGCCCGCGCTAAGTGCACTGGGGCAAGTTGGATGCTGAGAAGCTTGTGAAGGACGGGCCACCGCCAGGGAAAGAGCATCGCAAGCCCGAGATGTATTATAAGGACATTCTGAAGGGTGCCCGCCTTGTGGCGGATGAATGTGCCAGGGATGTAATTTTTTAGTAAACTCGCTCGTTTTGTCCTCTGCGCTGAAAACTTGTTCATATGCGCTAAGCAATGCTTTTTGAATTTAAAATATTGCCTTCTGTGCGGCCATTTATCAAATTTGAGAGATGGCGAGTCGTCGGCTTCTGCCCCCATGCCACTAGTGCTGGGCTGTTCGGGATAAACCTGAGGCTCTTTTTCCCATGTTTGGGTCCTTTGAGGGAGGCGCTCAGCACAACGAACAAGGCAATCGGACTATATTGTTTGAACACTCTCACTTAGCCATAGAATTCTATAATTTTAAATTTCGGTGAAGCCCCTAGTATTCGGAAGACCGAGTTCGGGGCGCTATCCACGCCTTGGCCGGACAAAGCCAACTCCTCGCTCTAAGCGACATAAGTCTTTAGGGACTCGAAGAACCTCTCGAACAGCGACCAGCTCTCGCTTCATCATGACAGTCAGTTTTAGCTTTCTCTACTGAGGTGCTCAGCCCAGCTCAACTGGGGCACAGTCGCAGTAGTTCTCCTAGTGCTACCTTAGCCGATATAGCAGAACGTAAGGCACCAAAACATAGGAGCCGGGCAAACCCAACTATTGACCCAAGACATGATTCGGAGCCGATGCATATAATGCTATAAGTTCGGGGTGCCGTACTTGTTAAAGTGTTCGGACTTCTCACACCATATTGAGGGGTACTAAAGCCCCTGGCGTATTGGTCGTACCAAAGTGTACAGGTGCGACATGTCGTTAATGAACATATATTTGTAAAAAAGAGTAATGCAAAAATAGACAAAAGCTATGCATTGCTTATTAAAAAGGCTGCGATCAAGGCAGAACGATACAAATAACGAGATAAGCAAAAGGTTGGACAATTTAACATGTCCTTTCCAGGGGCAGGCTGCGGAATGGTATGCGAAACAGGTATATTGCTCGTGATAGAGACCACCTGGGAGTTCCGTAATGCGGCGTAGCTTTTCTGCTTCCCTCATTCTTGCATTGTTTGTGCGGCAATTGTATTGCCGGACAGGCCTTCCGAAGAACGGAGTCCTGAAAGTAAGAGAAAATTAAAAAATTGGCAGCCCCTAGTGCGGTTTAAGCCGTGTTTCGGGCATGCCGTGATGGTGCCCCTCCCCCTGTGCCCATGTGTCGGTGTACTAAAGTAGGGGTACCTTAGTACACCGAACTTGTGCACGGGCAGTTGTAGCACCCCGCGGGAGGGCTTGCCAGGTGACCACCAAAGATCATCGTGTTTCCTTCGGAGCCATTCAAGAACAAAGTATTCAAGCCAAGAAGACAAGGTCCCGACATGAGGAGCTTGTCGGGAAGGCCACTTAGGGCACCAGGCCCCGGCAAGAGGGGCTCGCCAAGAAGGCCCCGGCAAGAGGAGTTTGCCGGGATGGCCGCCCGAAGCACAAAGGCCCCGGCAAGAGGAGCTTGCCGGAGGGGCCACTCAAGGAGACAAGGCCCCGGCAAGAGGAGCTTGCCGGGACGACCGCGGCAAGGCGCTTGCCGCGACAAGCTACTACTCCGCTGCCCGCGCTCTAGCTCATCCACCAACGTGCCGCTCTGGGATCATTCCAGGATACGTGGCGAGAAGCTGTGCAGCCAGGGGCATGCGGTAGCGAAGCGATGCTGAAAGGATAGCCATCGTGGCAAACGGTGGCGCCCCTGACGGCCACTTTTCACACTGTTTGGGGCGACACAAATGGGCATTTAATGCCCTTGTCCCCTGCCGTCAGGGTTAGGTACGATAGCACTGTACAAGCAGCTGTACCCAACACAGCAGCTATCGTACCTAACCCTGACGACAGGGGACAAGGGCATTAAATGCCCGTTTGTGTCGCCCCAAACCATGTGAAAAGTGGCCGTCAGGGGCACCACCGTTTGCCACGATGGCTATCCTGTCAGCGTCGCTTCGCCACCGCATGCCCCTGGCTGCACAGCTTCTCGCCACGTATCCTGGAATGATCCCAGAGCGACACGTTGGTGGATGAGCTGGAGCGCGGGCAGCGGAGTAGTAGCTTGTCGCGGCAAGCGCCTTGCCGTGGTCGTCCCGGCAAGCTCCTCTTGCCGGGGCCTTGTCTCCTTGAGTGGCCCCTCTGGCAAGCTCCTCTTGCCGGGGCCTTTGTGCTTCGGGCGGCCATCCCGGCAAACTCCTCTTGCCGGGGCCTTCTTGGTGAGCCTCTCTTGCCGGGGCCTGGTGCCCTAAGTGGCCTTCCTGACAAGCTCCTCTTGTTGGGACCTTGTCTTCTTGGCTTGAATACTTTGTTCTTGAATGGCTCCAAAGGGATCCACGGAGGGCCTTGGCGGTCGCCTGACAAGCCTTGCCGCGGGGTGCTGCGACTGCCCGTGCACAAGTTCGGGGTACTAAGGTACACCTACTTTAGTACACCGACAGGAGCCCCCGGGCCTGGGCCATACACGGTGCCGAGCGCTGTTGGGCCAGGCCCAAAACAGTGCACGGGCACGCGCGGCCTGGGTCACGCCGCATCATTCTCCGAATCCACTACGCCCTCCCCTGAACGGGACGCGTCAATTACGGCGTCGTGGGGAGAGACGTGCGTGACGTGGGTGGCGTGCGCGGGGCTGAGTCCTGCACGCATGCGTCACGTCGTAGGTGGTTTCTTTATTCGGAGAGGCGAAACGTCCGCCCCCTCCCCCCCTTATAAGCAAGGGAAGCAGGGGCAGTTCGCCCATCCGCCAGTTGCTGTTCCTCGAAAATCTCCGCCACTTTCCAAAGAAAGCAGCGCTCCGCCCCCCATCGCCACCAGCACCACCCACGCTGTCGACCTCCCTCCCTGCTTCCGCCATGGCTCCGAAGGGCGACAAGGGGAAAGGGAAGGTCGTGAAGTCGGCCGAGGCGCAGCGCCTTGAGGCGCTGCGGAAGGAGCGGGCGACCTTCCCCCCTCAGCTCGACGCGTTGGACCTGAGGGAGGAATTCTACCTCTTCTGGTCGACGGCGACGCGAGCGCATCCGCGCACGAGGGTTCTTCCAGCCGCCACCCAGAAGAAGTATCCAACTGGGTATCCCTTCTTTCCTTTGTTCTTCTATTGCGGGCTCTGCCTGCCCTTCTCTGAGTTTTTCTGCGACATCATGAACACCTACGGGTTCCATCTCCTTGACTTCACCCCCAACGCTGTCCTGACCAAGGCAGTTTTCGCACATCTTTGCGAAAACTTTGTCGGAGTCCATCCAAACGTAGCCCTCTTCTGCCACTTCTTTACGCCTCGAGTTGAGAGAGGAGAGCCTCTTTCCGGCGGAATCGCCTGGATCTCGAAGCCCGGCAAGAAGGAGGCTTATCTGGAGGGAGAGCTCCGCGGCAAATGGGAGGAGTGGAGAGCAGACTGGTGCCTGATCGTCGAGGAGAACCCGCAGCCATTCACTGTCGTGCGCCGAACTCCTGTAGTGCGCGGCAGGGATTGGAGCGACGTGCCTCCGGACGATGACAAACTGCAGATTGCCGTTACCCGGATCTTGCGGCTCAGGCTTGCCGGGCTCACAGTTGGCGCCGTTGGCGCAGATTTCCTCCGCCGCCGCATTGCTCCCCTGTAGGAGAAAGGGAGACCCGCATGGGAGTTCCAGAATGCGGCGGACATCATGAGGTTGCGCCCTGGCCTCAACTTTAATTTCACTGTCTTGGAACTTGACGGGACGCTCAGGGAGCTGTTCAAGCACGACCCCGATCTCCCCGAATGGTTCAGGCTGCCGCAGGGCGTCGTTTCGTTGTGCAATAATTCGTCGCCCAGCCGCATCCTTGCAATGATGCCGCTGTGCGACTCGCACGGGATCGACTCAACCTGGCAGGAGCCTGCAGACGACGTCGTGCGGGCGTTCTTCGACGACTTGGTGGAAGTGCCAATCGACCCTGTCGAGCAGAAAGGCCTCACACGGGACACCACCGACGAGGAGTTGGCGCGCATCGCCACTAGGATGGAAGAGGCGGCGGCAGCCGCGGCCGCGGGCGAATTTGGATTCACCGTGGCGGAGGCAGACGCCGCGGAGGTGGCAAGCCTTGCCGATCGAGCGGAGTTTGTCGGTGAGGAAGAGACTCACGGGCACGGCGTCGAGGCGGGCAAGCTCACCGAGGACACGAGCGGCTTGCCGGAGACGAACGCCTCTTCCTCCCAACCTTTGGGCAGCTCGTCGCAAGCGGAGCCCCCGGCTCAACCAAGGAGGCGTCTCCGCAAGGCTGGGGACGTGGTGGGGCGGCAGACGAGCCAACAGCCGCAGCGCCGCGTGACACGCTCCGCTGTGGCAGCAGGAGCGGGGTCTTCGCAGGCCGCCGCTTTTGCTCCTGCCGCCCCTCGCGCCACGGCGGCAGCAGGGGCAGGGCCGTCTCAAGCTAGTGCCACCACTGCTTCCGCCAAGCAGTCGAGGGAGCCTACTCCTCCGCCTCCTCGTGCCAGAAGCGGGCCAGTCTTCGACTTCTCCGCGCTCAGCTCCGACGAGGAAGAGGAACAGGAGTAAGATCCTTGTTGTACTTGTCTTTCTTCAATTCTTGCAGTTGTGTCTCACATCTCATTTGCTTTCCTCTGAATTTACTCCTTTTCAGGACTTTGGCTCAGAGGGCGGCAAAGAGAGCCAAGGTCCCGGTGGTCATCCTTGACGACGAGCCCACCGTGACGGCAGGGGTTGCGCCTGAGATGACCTTGCCGGACCCGCCAACTAATCCTCAGAGCAGCCCCCAGCGCAGCCCCCAGCGTAAGCATATGATTAGCTTCCTGCCGTTGGGCGCGCCTGGGTACTCTTCGCTTTCTGATATCTGACTGTTGATTTGTGTAGGAGCAGAGCTGCCCCACCAGGAGCGTCCGGAGACCGCCCCCGACGTGCCACCTGCTACAGCTACACCGCCAAGGGGGAGTTCCCCGGCAAGGGAGGAATCCCCGGCAAGGGAGCAGTCCCCGGCACGGGAGCAGTCTCCGGCAAGGGACAACACCGGCGACCCCTTGGTGACGGAGACCGTGACTGCAGACCCTGGCGCAAGTAATCTCCTTGCCTCGAAACTTCCCTTGGGTTCTTCTTTTTGGGTATTTGCTTGACTTTTCTTCCTTCTCCGGCTGTCAGTCCCATCCACTGCGGAGCTGATGGAGACCGAGGTCGCTGTCGACGACGCCATCGTCACCGAAGAAACGGTCGATGCTGACGATCCTGCCGGCGAAGAGGCCGCCAAAGCAGCTGCCGCAGCGGCTGACGAGGGGTCCGGCGATCGCACTGACGGCCCTGGGGCCGCAGGAGCGACGGGCGCTACTCCGACCGCCGACCCACCCGCCGCTGCCGCGGCACCGGGCTCTGAAGAGCCCCAGCCAGGCGTGTACTTGAAGGCCGGCGACGACGTCTTCATCAAGCTCCCCTGGGAGTCGAGCTCCAGGGCGCCGGTCGAGGGAGAAACCTTCGATGGAGAAGTGCTCGCCTCCGCCGGGCTGACACTGGTCGACGCGCCAAGCAGCAGCAGCGACGAGTCTGAGGAGGAGCGGCTGCTCCGGAAGCTGGTCTTGCTCTACCGCGCCAGGCAGGCCAAGCTGGAGTCCCGCGAGGCGCTTGCCGCGAAGGCGGGAGCGGACCTTGAGAAGCGTGCGGAGGAGCTTCGGGGTCAGAGACAGGAAGCTCTCCGGGCCCTGGCGGAGGAGCGGGAGCAACTCGCCGAGGCGCAGAAAGCCTTTATCCTTGAGAAGGCGGAAGTTGAAGAGCAACAGCGGCTTGCCGCTGAGAAGCTATCTGCGCAGGAGGGCGAGTTGGCGCAGCGGAAGGTCGACCTCGACGGCCACGAGGAGGAGCTTGCTGCGTGCGAGCAAGCGCTTGGCGGGGCTCTCAAGGAAGGACAGGATGCTGCCGCAGCTGCAGAGGCCGCCAAGAAGGAGCTGGAGACGAAGGTGGCGCAGCTGGAGGCCGACCTCAAGGCGAGCGGCGGAGAGCTTGCCGCGCTCAAGGAGGAGCGCAAGAACGGCGCCTACACCTTTGGCGAGCTGCTGGGCCGCCTCGCTGAGAAGGTCAAGGAGCTCGACGCCGCGAAGGACTCCAACGCCGATCTTGAGTTGAAGCTGTCCACTTTGACCAAGACGCTGGACAGCGCCAGGGAGCAGGAGGTGGCTCTGAAGAAGGAGATCGCGGCCAACGAGACGCTGCTGGAGAGTGCTGTCGCCGCCCAGAGCACTTTCAGGGAGACTGTGGAGCGATGGATGGAGGGCCTTGTGAATGCCGCCGTAGACATCGACAAGGAGTTGGCGCTGTTGGGGGTGGAGGATCTCGGGTATCCTTCTGACGAGAACCTCGCTCCCAGCACCAAGCTCACCTTCTTCCTTAAAGCCGTGACGACGGCGCTCCGGCAACTCCGGGAGAGGATCCCGAAGCAGCTGGCCGACGAGTCGCGCAAGATCTGCGTGGGAACTCTCCGAAAGGTGCTGAGGAAGGTGGTCTTCCGCAACCCGGACCTCCGCCTTACCAACGTCCTCAGGTCCCTGCCGTCGGAAGCTGATCTGGATGGGCTCGATGCCCTTATCGAGCCCATCGTGGAATGGGTGAGCGGGATCAAGAGGATTGAGGGCGACCGTGTAGACTAGGCGGCCTGCCTTCTTCCTTTCTTGCCGCTGCGGCTCATGTTATGAAAACAGTTTATTAGAGCTGCGACAAGCTATCTTGTAACATAACTCTATTTTGGGTAGCAATTGCAATGTTATTTCCTTTACTTGATTCCTTCCTTTGTATGTTTTCACCCTACACTTTTAGGGAACTTGTCGGCGTAGGCACACTTGCTGAGTGCGGGACGTCAGCAGCCTGCTGGCGGTGCCGTTGCCGACAAGAAACCTTGTCGCGACTAGTTGCAGCTTCGCTTAAGTTGTTGAGCAAACTCGAAACAAAGTAAGGGCACGATTCTGGCCGCGGCTCGCTTAAGTTGTTGAGTGAGCTCGAAACAAAGTAAGGGCGCGATTCTGGTCGCAGCACACTTAAGTCGTTGAGCGGTCTCGAAACGAATTAAGGGCGCAACTAGCCACGAGCTGGTCCCTCCGCGCACAGGTTTTCCATACAAAGGATGGTCGTTCGAGGAAGATAACTTAAAAATCTAAAAGACCTGATTGCTCATGCTTTGGCAACTTATCTTTTCTGTTGTTTGCTTTCCGGGAAGGCCGCTCCCCGGGAAGGCGAAACTAGTGACTCGTTTCACCCGGCGAGGGTCTCCCCACTTCGGCGTCAACTTGCTGGGATTCTTGGCGGACTGAGCTCGCCGAAGAGCAAGGTCGCCTTCCTTGAAACTTCTGGCTTTAACTTTGCGGCTATGGTAGCGGCGCAAAGCTTGCTGGTAGCAAGCAGCTCGCACAGCAGCCTGAAGACGGTCCCCCTCGAGGAGCAGCGCGTCCTCTCGCCGCAGCTGCTCTCGCTCAAGCTCATCATAAGCGAGCACTCGAGGTGACACGTATACGAGTTTCGTGGGGAGAACTGCCTCTGCTCCATAGGCTAGAGCGAAAGGTGTCTGGCCAGTGGCTCGACTTGACGTCGACTGGCGATGATGATGAAGATTTAGCTCGTGCGAACGCCGGATCGGGTTCGCGCAACCTCGACGCCCCCTACCTGGCGCGCCAAAGATACCGGGGGAGATCTGCCTCCACGAACACCTATGGGGACCGAGCCCCTTTCTGGTTCGGCGGGGAGCGGAGGCCGCGCGAAGAGCGGATCGAGGTGATGCACACAAGGGGTTTACCCAGCTTCGGGCCACACGGATGCGTAAAACCCTACTGCTGCTTTTATGGATTGTATTGTGTTCTTGCTCGGGAGCGCGAGGTGCTACAATACTCACGAACCGCTGGCGAGATCTCGCGTGAGTGTTCTTCCTCTCCTCCTCCCTTCCTACGTGCGCATGGTCCTCCTTTTATATGCTAAAGGGGTCACCGACAGGTGGCAACGTAGATGAGGGCAAAAATGGCAAAGTGCTGTGTTGGGTACAGCTGCTTGTACAGTGCTATCGTACCTAACCCTGACGGCAGGGGACAAGGGCATTAAATGCCCGTTTGTGTCGCCCCAAACAGTGTGAAAAGTGGCCGTCAGGGGCGCCACCGTTTGCCACGATGGCTATCCTGTCAGCGTCGCTTCGCCACCGCATGCCCCTGGCTGCACAGCTTCTCGCCACGTATCCTGGAATGATCCCAGAGCGACACGTTGGTGGATGAGCTGGAGCGCGGGCAGCGGAGTAGTAGCTTGTCGCGGCAAGCGCCTTGCCGCGGTCGTCCCGGCAAGCTCCTCTTGCCGGGGCCTTGTCTCCTTGAGTGGCCCCTCTGGCAAGCTCCTCTTTCCGGGGCCTTTGTGCTTCGGGCGGCCATACCGGCAAACTCCTCTTGCCGGGGCCTTCTTGGCGAGCCCCTCTTGCCGGGGCCTTGTGCCCTAAGTGGCCTTCCCGACAAGCTCCTCTTGTTGGGACCTTGTCTTCTTGGCTTGAATACTTTGTTCTTGAATGGCTCCAAAGGGATCCACGGAGGGCCTTGGCGGTCGCCTGACAAGCCTTGCCGCGGTTAGCTGCGACTTCCCGTGCACAAGTTCGGGGTACTAAGGTACCCCTACTTTAGTACACCGTGGGGACCGAGCCCCTTTCTGGTTCGGCAAGGAGCAGAGGCCGCGCGAAGAGCGGATCGAGGCGATGCACACAAGGGGTTTACCCAGCTTCGGGCCGCACGGATGCGTAAAACCCTACTACTGCTTTTATGGATTGTATTGTGTTCTTGCTCGGGAGCGCGAGGTGCTACAGTACTCACGAACCGCTAGCGAGATCTCGCGTGAGTGTTCTTCCTCTCCTCCTCCCTCTCTACGTGCGCATGGGCCTCCTTTTATATGCTAAAGGGGTCACCGACAGGTGGCAACGTAGATGAGGGCAAAAATGGCAAAGTGCTGTGTTGGGTACAGCTGCTTGCACAGTGCTATCGTACCTAACCCTGACGGCACGGGACAAGGGCATTAAATGCCCGTCTGTGTCGCCCAAAACAGTGCGAAAAGTGGTCGTCAGGGGCGCCACCGTTTGCCACGATGGCAATCTTGTTTGCGTCGCTTCGCCACCGCATGCCCCTGGCTGCACAGCTTCTCGCCACGTATCCTAGAGTGGTCCCGGAGCGACACGTTGGTGGATGAGCTGGAGCGCGGGCAGCGGAGTAGTAGCTTGTCGCACCCCGCGGCAGGGCTTGCCAGGTGACCACCAAAGAGGAGCTTGCCGGGACGACCGCGGCAAGGCGCTTGCCGCGACAAGCTACTACTCCGCTGCCCGCGCTCCAGCTCATCCACCAACGTGTAGCTCTGGGACCGTCCCAAGATACGTGGCGAGGAGCTGTGCAGCCAGGGGCATGCGGTGGCGAAGCGACGCTGACAAGATAGCTATCGTGGCAAACGGTGGCGCCCCTGACAGCCACTTTTCGCACTGTTCGGGGCGACACAGACGGGCATTTAATGCCCTTGTCCCCTGCCGTCAGGGTTAGGTATGATAGCACTGTACAAGCAGTTGTACCCAACACAACACTTTGCCATTTTTGCCCTCATCTATGATGCCACCTGTCGGTGACCCCTTTAACATATAAAAGGAGGCCCATGCGCACGTAGGGAGGGGAGGAGAGGAAGAACACTCACGCGAGATCTCGCCAGCGGTTCGTGAGTACTGTAGCACCTCGCACTCCCGAGCAAGAACACAATACAATCCATAAAAGCAGCAGTAGGGTTTTACGCATCCGTGCGGCCCGAAGCTAGGTAAACCCCTTGTGTGCATCGCCTCGATCCGCTCTTCGCGCGGCCTCCGCTCCCCGCCGAACCAGAAAGGGGCTCGGTCCCCATAGGTGTTCGTGGAGGCAGATCTCCCCCGACATTTTTGGCTCGCCAGGTAGGGGGCGTCGAGGTTGCGTCAACCTGATCCGGCGTTCGCACGAGCTAAATCTTCATCATCTTCGTCATCGACATGCCACCGAAGAAGAAGGCTCCGTAGGTGGCTGGCCCGTCCGCGTCGAACCAACCACCCCTGGAGCAGGCGGGTGGTGGGGAAGGCGCCGGCAGAGGAACGGGCGTCGGCGAGGAAATCCCCAATGCCGCGGCGTCCGAGCATGCATCGCGCCCAACTCAAGAGGCGCAGGACCGGCAGCGCCATGGTACTCACAGTACCATACGCTCGCTGGACCCAGATCGAGCTGGCGGATCTCAGGACGTTCAAGGTCAGCATACGCGCCAACATGCTGGCCCAAGCGAGGTGTGGTCGCCTGGACGGGGGACTGCTCCTTCTAACGTGGTTAGAAGTTCGAGCACATCCCGCTCCACGCACCGTTGCCCGCCACCCCAGCGGAAGCTCTGGCACGAGCTCAACTGCTCCTGGATTACCCTCCAAGGGCGGACAAGCTCGACGGCTGGAGGGCCACCATTCAGAGTCTCATCGGCTTCGCCAACGGCGACACTCCGCGGCAGCTGAGTGCGTCACAGCCGCCGTGAGCCAGTCGGGCACCGGCCGGTGGTGACAAGACCGGTGGGGGCGCGACCACCGTGAACTCTCCACCCCAAAGGACAGGGTCGCCGACCGCCGGAACCACCATGACAACGACTCCACTGCGTCGTCAGATCCGCGAACTCGTCGCGATCAACGCAAAGTTCTTCACGAACGAAAGCAAGAAGACGCTCGTACTCGCATCGAGCGTCGAAGAGAAGCGCGGCGTCAATCAGACCGGCGCGCTGAGCCTTCTGTCGACATGCATGCGCCAGGGGGACCAGGCGACCTGCCGTATTCGGTGGGCTGCCCTGCGTTTACCCGAGAGCTGCGGCAAGTCCAGTGGCCCAGCACAAAGAATTTCAAGCCAGACATACCAGAGAAGTACGACGGCAAGTCGCATCTGTCAGAGTTCCTCAGCATCTACACCATCGCGGTGCAGGCTGCTGCGGGGCGGGACGACAAGATCCTTGCCAACTACTTCCCGCTGGTACTCAAACCCAACGTCAGGTCCTGGCTCATGCACTTGCCGGACAACTCCATATCCTCCCGGGCAGACTTGTGCCATCAGTTTGTTGGCGCCTTTACAGGCGGCCACAAACCTCATGGCCAAGCGAACGATCTCCATCTGCTCGTCCAGAAGGAGGGAGAGCCCCTGCGCAAGTTCATTCAGAGATTCAGCCGTGTGCACTATAACATCCCTGATGTCCACCCTGTCGCGGTCATCAGCGCGTTCCATCAGAACGTGCGTAACCGCAGGATGCGGGAGGAGATGGCGATGTGCAAGATCAAGGACGTCAGTGAGCTGTATGCCTTGGCCGACAAGTGTGCACGTGCTGAGGAAGGGAGGAAACTCCCTGGAGAGAATGCAGGAACAGGAGGATCTGACAGCGAAGGTATTGCCCCGACAAGGAAGAACCGGTGGCGGAACAACAGGAATAAGAAGGGCAAAGATGTACTAGTTGTCGAGCAATCCGGCAGCGAAGGTGGCGCCAAGCAAGCCAAGGCTGGCGGCTCCGGCAAGGAGGTTTCCGCATGCGCCAACTGCCAGGCCGTGGCGGCCGCCGACAAGCAGGACGACACCAACAAACAGTTCTGCAAGATCCACCGTACCAAGGGCCATGACCTCCAGAGCTGCAAGAAGGTCGAACAGCTCGTCGAGCTGCAAAAGGCCGAGTATGAGCGACGCGACCAGGAGAAAGCCCAAAGGGGCACTGGAGGGTCCGGCACCAAGCGTCCCGGCCCGGGAGGACGCCGTGGCAAGGAAAAGCAGCGGCAAGGAGACAGGCCTCCCCGCGGCCGCGACAAGGATGGAGATGACGAAGACGACGAAGACGTGGACGATGACGAAACCAGCGAGTAGGTGTTTCAGAAAGCCACAAAGGTCTTGTGCGTTGACGGCGGTGCTTCTCTGCACACTTCACACCGCCAACTCAAGCAGTGGGTGCGGGAAGTCAGTGCAGCAGAACCACCCATCGAGTCACGCAAGCTTCTGAGATGGTCCAGCACGCCTATCATCTTTGATATTGAGGACCACCCTGATCACACGACCGCGGTCGGGTGCTTGCCGATGTTGGTTTCACCAACTATCCGCAACCTCAAGGTCACTAAGATGCTAGTTGACGGCGGGGTCGGCTTGAACCTGATCTCCTCCACTATCCTTCGGAAACTCCAAGTCCCTGAAAGCGAGCTCGAAGAGACCGGTGCATTTCAAGGAATCAACCCGGGAAGGAGCAAGCCGAAGGGGAAGATCACGTTGCCGGTAACATTCGGCAGCGAGCTGAACTTCAGGACTGAGAGGGTCACCTTTGACGTTGCCGATTTTCCATTGCCTTACAATGGGATTCTCGGCCGTCCAGCGCTCGCCAAGTTCATGGCGGCCTCTTACCACGCGTACAACATGCTCAAGATGCCAGGCCCGATAAGTGTCATTACTGTCCCTGGTGACAAGAAGGATGCCCTTATCGGCGCTGACAAGATTTACCGGGAGGCAGCAGCCACAACTGATCGCGAGACACTTGCCGCTGAAGCCCCCGGGGGGGAAGAAGAAGACCACGTCCAGCAAGAGCTCTGATGCCCACTCCGGCAAGCGCACCTCTTCGGAGTGCTGCGCTGCCGTCGAGGATGCACCATCGAGCTCGACCGGCAAGTGCAAGAAGACGATGGCAGCTCCGCCAGCGACCAAGAAGGTGCCCACCAAGGAGGACGGCGCTGGTGGTACCTTCACCATCAGTGCCACGCTCGACCCTAAATAGGAAAGCGCGCTCATTGCTTTCCTGCGGGCGAATGTCAATGTGTTTGCATGGCAGCCATCTGACATCCCCGGTGTTCCCAGGAAAGTAATTGAGCACCACCTTGCCGTCTGTCCTCATGCGCGGCCCGTCAAGCAGAAAGTCGGGAAGCAAGCAGTGGAGCGCCAAGAGTTCATCACAGAAGAGATCAGGAAGTTGGAAGCGGCAGGCCTCGTCAGAGGAGTGCTCCAACCTACGTGGTTGGCCAATCCTGTAGTCGTGCGCAAGGCGAACGGGAAATGGAGGCTTCGTATTGACTTCACTGATGTTAATAAAGCTTGTCCCAAAGACCCATTTCCCTTGCCGCGCATTGACCAGATTGTTGACTCCACGGCCGGATGTGACTTGCTTTCATTCCTGGACGCATATTCAGGATACCATCAGATCTTCATGGCAGAAGAAGATGAGGAGAAGACCGCGTTCATCACTCCATGTGGCACGTACTGTTTCATATGGATGCCTTTCGGACTGAAGAATGCTGGTTCAACCTTTGCGAGGGTAGTCCATACCGCTTTTGAGCCGCAGATACACAAAAATGTGGAAGCCTACATGGATGATATAGTGGTCAAGAGCAAGGACAAGTCAACCCTAATTCAAGATCTAGAAGAGACTTTTGCAAATCTGCGCAAGATCAGCCTCAAGATCAACCCCGAGAAGTGTGTGTTCGGAGTCCCTTCCAGCAAGCTTCTTGGGTTCTTCGTGTCTCAGCGAGGGATTGAGGCTAACCCCGACAAGATCAAGGCCATCGAGCAAATTGAAGCACCAAAGCGCGTCAAGGATGTATGAAAACTTGCCGGTTGCGTGGCAGCTCTCAGCAGGTTTATCTCTAAGTCAGCTGAGCGCGCCCTGCCGTTTTTCAAAATCTTGAAAAAGGCAGGTCCAATATAATGGACTCCGGAAGCGAAGGCTGCGTTGCAAGACTTGAAGAGGTACCTGTCCTCCACTCCAATACTTGTCGCGCCTAAGCCACAAGAGAAGTTGCTGCTATACCTGGCAGCAACCAATCAAGTGGTTAGTGCTGCGTTAGTAGCGGAGAGGGAGGCAGATGATGAACCCGCAACCCCGGCAAGCACATCTGGTGACAAGCAGGGGGCTTCCCCGGCAAGCTCTGGTCCCGACAAGGATGGATCTGCGCAGGTGCAAGAGGAGATGCAGAAGAAGAGGATGGTGCAGCGCCCAGTTTACTTTGTCAGCTCCCTTCTGCAGGGGGCTAGGTCAAGGTACTCTGGAGTGCAGAAGTTGCTTTTCGGCCTTCTCATGGCCTCGAGAAAGCTGAGCCATTACTTCCAAGCACATGAGATCACTGTTGTCACTCGCTTTCCGCTGAAGAGGATACCACATAATCCAGAGGCAACAGGCAGGATTGTCGAGTGGGCTTTGGAACTGTCAAGCTTTGGCCTCAAGTTTGAAAGCACTTCAACTATCCAAAGCAGAGCATTGGCAGAATTCATAGCAGAGTGGACGCCAACACCAGACGAAGAAATTCCAGAGACAAGCATCCCCGTCAAAGAAGCAAGCAAAGAGTGGCTGATGTACTTTGACGGTGCCTTCTCGCTGCAAGGCGCTGGTGCTGGCGTGCTGCTTATCGCACCCACCGGAGAGCACCTCAAGTACATAGTCCAGATGCACTTTCCCAAGGAGCAAGCAACCAACAATACTGCAGAGTATGAAGGATTGCTTGCCGGTCTCAGGATCGCGGCAGAACTTGGGATCAAGAAGCTCGTTGTCAGGGGAGACTCGCAGCTTGTCGTCCGCCAAGTGAACAAGGATTACCAGAGTCCGTTGATGGAAGCATACGTTGATGAAGTGAGGAAGCTAGAAGAGCGCTTTGACGGCCTGCAAATGGAACATGTTCCAAGAGCTGAGAACGACATTGCCGATGGCCTGTCAAATTACGCCGCACTTAAGTTACCAGTGGAACCAGGGATCTTTGTGCTCAAGCTGACTCAACCATCCGTAACACCATCAACTGGACAGAGCAAGAAGAGGAAGTTGATCTCTGGCGACTATCTTCCGGCAGAGCTTCCCGAAGCCGCCGCCAAGAGGGTCCCCAAGATCAACACCAAGAGTGCTGAGGAGCAGCCCGCTCCGGCGAGCCCCAGGGTTCGTTCCGTTGAAGCAGACGCTCCCGACAAGTTTTGCTCCGGCAAGCTTGCCGGGGAACATCAAGCTCCGGCTGAGCCACAAGTTCTCGCCGTGGAAGCAGGTGTTCCCGCAGCGGCAGATATGCCTTTAGTCCTTGTCGCCGAGCCGCAGGCTCCGGCATGGGCACATCAGATCGTCCGATTCCTTCAGACAGGGGAACTTCCCAATGGGCAAGAAGAAGCAGAAAGAGTAGCCCGACAGTCAAGTATGTACCAGTTTGTCGACGACACACTGTACAGAAGAGGACGCAACGGTGTGAAATTGAAGTTTATTCCCCGGGAAGACGGACAAGAGCTGTTGGCAGAGATACATGGAGGCATATGTGGTCACCACATCAGCGCAAGAGCACTTGCCGGCAAAGCATTCCGGCAAGGTTTCTTCTGGCCGACGGCCCTCCAGGATGCAACTGCACAAGTAACCAAGTGTGAAGCGTGCCAGTTCCATTCCAAGAAGACACACCAGCCAGCTCAAGCTCTCCAGATAATCCCTTTATCCTGGCCATTTTCGGTCTGGGGGCTCGACATCCTCGGCCCCTTCCCCCGAGCTGTCGGGGGCTTTGAGTACTTGTACGTCGCAATCGACAAGTTCACAAAGTGGCCGGAAGTGGAACCGGTGAGGAAGGTGACAGCACATTCAGCGGTCAAGTTCTTCAGGTCGATTGTTTGCCGCTTCGGGATCCCCAACGGGATCATCACCGACAACGGTACGCAATTCACGAGCCGCACCTTCATGCAGTACGTCCAAGATCTCGGCGCCAAGGTCTGCTTCACTTCTGTTGCTCACCCCAGAAGCAACGGTCAAGCGGAGAGGGCCAATGCTGAAGTGCTGCGTGGGCTCAAGACCAGGACTTTCGACAGGCTGCATAAGAGCGGAAGAAACTGGATCGAGAAGCTGTCGGTGACTCTTTGGTCGATCAGAACGACGCCAAATTGAGCCACTGGCCAGACACCATTTTCTCTAGTCTATGGAGCAGAAGCAGTTACCCCCACGAAACTCGTATACGGGTCTTCTCGAGTGCACGTTTATGATGAGCTTGAGCAAGAGCGGCTGCGTGAAGATGACGCGCTGCTCCTTGAGGAAGATCGTCTTCAGGCTGCTGTGCGAGCTGCTCGCTACCAGCAAGCTTTGCGTTGCTATCATAGCTGCAAAGTAAAAGCCAGAAGCTTCGAGGAAGGTGACCTTGTTCTTCGGTGCGCTCCGTCCGCCAAGAATTCCAACAAGTTGACGCCGAAGTGGGAAGGCCCTTACCGGGTGAAACGAGTCACGAGGCCCGGCGCTGTCCGCCTTGAGACCGAAGATGGAATTCCGGTGAGCAACTCCTGGAATATCGAGCATCTTCGTAAGTTTTACCCGTAAGGCACGGTTGTCGGACCCCGTCCGGCAACCACCCTTTTGGACAAGTCTTGCCGTTGTTGCATGTAATCCTTTGTACAAAGCCAGGCGCAGACCCTGAGCATCAGTAAATGAAGCGCTGGCGCCCTAAGTTTTAGTATGCATGCTGAGTCGAGTCTCGTCCTTGGTTAGGGTTGATAGTGCTTAACGGCGGCTAACCCCTAGCTTAGAGGTTGAGTGTGCGTCCTGTTGCTGTTCTTTCGTTTCCTTTGGTTCACAGGGTTTGCATATCCTGGCCGGACCGCTTGAGGGTGAAGAAGAGAAGAAGGGCAGACCAGCATCTGGTCCCTGGCAAGCCAGTGTTGCCGGGGGCTGCAAGTACAAAGATTTACCCGCAGCAAGCCAGAGTTGCCGGGGGCTGCAATCTCAGATAAGTTTTTCATCCCTTGTCATGCGTTCTCTTATGGGGTGAGGAATGCGAAAACCTTGTTTCTTCCGAAAAAGCTGCCGTGCTCCCTTAACTCTAGGCCCCAGAGCGCGTTCCTGGGGCCAGTTTTGGTGGTAGCCGCGGCAGCAAAGGAACGAAACGAGGAGCCCGAACCCGCCTCATCCCTGCCTCCGCCAAGAGCGTGAAAAGGTCGAGCGACATGGGAAGACGGCAGGGCCTGTTGCCGGGCAAAGAAGTGTCTATCTTAACGATACAAAGGATCCGCTCCTTGGCGCGGGTTTCACCCGTGAGACAAGTGGCCCGGCAAACATCCCCTTTTCATTAAATACATTCCACTCAGGTACAGCTCAGAGAGAATGAAAAACATGAAAGATGGGATTACAAGCTTTAAATGCAACTAAGGCCCGAGGGCTTCCAAGTTAAAAAGAGATAAGGTGCCCGTAATCCCTTTCTTGTCTCTCTCCTCAGGAGGTAGGACAAGGAGGCGAAAAGGGCGAAAGGAGCGCCTAGATGAGCTATGGGTGGCAGAAGACACCAAGAGAACCCCTCGGTGGTCGTCCGAAGGCTGGTGGGGATGGCGGCGGCGGAAGTGGAGCTCGAAGATGAGGCAGCGGGACGTCAGCACGCGGTCGAGGGCGTCTTGCCCTGGTACTCCGAGCCCGGGTCCTGAAACACCCGAAGACCTTGACGGAGAGGAGATCGCCCTCCATCAGCTTAAAATGGAGGGTGAACCCCTCCATCAAGCTTTGGATACGGGCGAACGTCTTCCACCCTCGACCAAGATACATCACGATGGGGGCTGGGGACTCAACGTGGACTCGCGTGCCGCTGATCCCGCAGCCCCTCATGCGCAGTCTCAGCGTCTCGGGCTGTTCCGTCTCCATCACGCTCGCGAATGGAGCCGGGAGGCGGAGGCGACGACGAGGCGCCCGGCGCAGCCTGACAAAGAACTCGCAAGGGTCATCCCCAATATGGACCGCCGTGAGAAGAGGAGCCGCTGGCGGAGGCGATGCCGGCGCACCGCCCCGTCCGCCTCTTCCTCGAGCGCCTCGGCCTCGTCCTCGACCTCGCCCACGACCTCGCCCCCTTCCTCTTCCCCTTACGGCTGGCTCTGCCGCCACGGGTGCGAGGGGAGGAGGGGCGCGCTGCCTAGCGGCAACCCTCGCCGCCACCGATGAAGGACCAGGGTTGCCTTTCTCCATGGCGAATGAGAGAGAGGGGATCAGAAGCTAAAGGGAAGGAGAGATGAAGGAGTGCGGATTTCCGTCGCCCCCTCTCGCTCCTTATAAAGGAGCGGAGTGGGGGCTCGGCCGCCCCGCTCAGCCAATCAAGGCGCAGGAAGAGCAGGCGACTGGGACCGACCCGCTGCCTCGACCCACGACGGCCCGGCTTCCTGCCTCCACCGTCGCGACCCCAGGCGCATGGAGGCCATGTGGCAGACGCGCAGAACCGAGGCGACGGGTGAGGCGACCTCTCCCCACCCCGTGATCATGGGGAGCGGACGCCTCAAAAACCGCGCCTCGGCCCCGTCCAGTAAGCAAATCACGCCTCCACGCCTCCCTCCGTTTATGGGGAAGGCACGAACCACCCTCTTTACTACGACGTGACGCATGCATGCGGGGCTCTGCCGCACGCACGCCGCCCACGTCACCCACGCCTCTCTCCACTATGCCGCGTTCGACGCGTGCCGTTCGGGGAGAGCATAGTAGATCCGGAGCAAGATGCGGTATAGCCCAGGCCACGCGTGCCCGTGCACTGTTTTGGGCCTGGCCCAACAGCGCTCGGCACCGTGTGTGGCCCAGGCCCGGGGGATCCTGTAGGTGTACTAAAGTAGGGGTACCTTAGTACCCCGAACTTGTGCACGGGCAGTTGTAGCACCCCGCGGCAGGGCTTGCCAGGTGACCACCAAAGATCATCGTGGTTCCTTTGGAGCCATTCAAGAACAAAGTATTCAAGCCAAGAAGACAAGGTCCCGACAAGAGGAGCTTGTCGGGAAGGCCACTTAGGGCACCAGGCCCCGGCAAGAGGGGCTCGCCAAGAAGGCCCCGGCAAGAGGAGTTTGTCGGGATGGCCGCCCGAAGCACAAAGGCCCCAGCAAGAGGAGCTTGCCGGAGGGGCCACTCAAGGAGACAAGGCCCCGGCAAGAGGAGCTTGCCGGGACGACCACGGCAAGGCGCTTGCCGCGACAAGCTACTACTCCGCTGCCCGCGCTCCAGCTCATCCACCAACGTGTCGCTCTGGGATCATTCCAGGATACGTGGCGAGAAGCTGTGCAGCCAGGGGCATGCGGTGGCGAAGCGACGCTGACAGGATAGCCATCGTGGCAAACGGTGGCGCCCCTGACGGCCACTTTTCACACTGTTTGGGGCGACACAGACGGGCATTTAATGCCCTTGTCCCCTGCCATCAGGTTTAGGTACGATAGCACTGTACAAGCAGTTGTACCCAACACATCACTTTGCCATTTTTGCCCTCATCTACGTTGCCACCTGTCGGTGACCCCGTTAGCATATAAAAGGAGGCCTATGCACATGTAGGAAGGGAGGAGGGAGGACACTCACGCGAGATCTCGCCAGCGGCTCGTGAGTACTGTAGCACCTCGCGCTCCCGAGCAAGAACACAATACAATCGACAAAAGCAGCAGTAGGGTTTTACGCATCCGTGCGGCCCGAGGCTGGGTAAACCCCTTGTGTGCATCGCCTCGATCCGCTCTTCGTGCGGCCTCCGCTCCCCGCCGAACCAGAAAGGGGCTCGGTCCCCATAGGTGTTCGTGGAGGCAGATTTCCCCCGGCACCATGGTATTTCAAGAGCGTAGTTATGTACGCGAAGCACTGGTTTCGCATTTGCGTGAGGGCTGGGGTTGGGGCTGCATTGCTAGCCTGCTCGGAACGTGCCGGGCAGTCTTGTTGTAGGTTACTCCGGGCGCGCTTGACGGTGTCCGGACGTTTAATGGCCGGACTGGAGAATTGCCTTGAGAGGCTGCTTTGTATTTCTGCTACGAGGGCCGCCATGTGCTCCTCCGTTAGGAGGGAGCGTTTGGTGTTTCCATTCACCGTAATTACTCCTCAAGGGCCTGTCATCTTGAGCTTAAGGTATGCGTAGTGCGGTACCGCATTGAACTTGGCGAATGCGGTTCGCCCGAGCAGTGCGTGATAGCCACCGCGGAACGGGACTATGTCGAAGATTAACTCCTTGCTTTGGAAATTATCCGGAGATCCGAAGATCACTTCAAGTGTAACTGAGACTGTACAGTTGGCCTCTACACCTGGTATGACGCCTTTAAAGGTCGTTTTGGTGGGCTTAATCCTCGAGGGATCTGTGCCCATTTTCCGCACTGTATCCTCGTAAAGCAGGTTCAGGCTGCTGCCGCCATCCATAAGGACTCTAGTGAGATGAAATCCGTCAATAATTGGGTCTAGAACTAATGGGGCGAATCCGCCATGACGGATGCTAGTGGGGTGGTTCCTTCGATCAAAGGTGATCGGGCAGGAGGACCATGGGTTGAACTTTGGGGCGACTGGCTCCATTGCGTATACGTCCCTTAACGCGCGCTTCCGCTCCTTCTTGGGGATGTGGGTTGCGTATATCATGTTCACTGTCCGCACTTGTGGGGGAAAACCCTTCTGTCCACTGATGCTCGGCGGTCGGGGCTCTTCATCGTCATCGCTATGCAGCCCCTTGTCTTTATTTTCGGCATTTAAATTGCCTGCCTGCTTGAACACCCAACAATCCCTGTTGGTGTGATTGGCTGGCTTTTCGGGGGTGCCATGTATCTGGCACAAGCGGTCGAGTATTCGGTCCAAACTGGACGGGCCCAGCGTATTTCTTTTGAATGGCTTTTTCCGCTGACCGGATTTATAGCCTCTGAATCCGGCATTAACTGCAGTATCCTCCGCATTGTCGTCGTTAATGCGGCGCTTTTGCTTGTTGCGACGCGACCTGCCACTACTGTCCTTGGTATCCGAATTACCACGGTTCTTGATCATATTGTTGCTACGAGCAAGCCAGCTGTCTTCTCCCGCACAAAAGCGGGTCATGAGTGTCGTGAGGGCTGCCATAGATTTCGGCTTTTCCTGTCCAAGGTGCCGGGCAAGCCACTCGTGTGACACCCCAAAATTTTGGCCTTGTTTTAATGAATTAAAATTTTGCCAAGAATTAAAACTTTGAATTCTGAGCTCCTTTTTGAATTTTAAATCATTTTCTTCCTTGTTCTGATGAGTTTTTCCCAAAGAGAAAACTTTTCAAATATGTTATTTGACTTGTATAACCTCTCAAGAAAACATTCTTCTTTAATCAGCAGGACTAATTACAAAATTAGTTTACTTGATTTTTTTTCTTGAAAAATTGATTTATTCAGGTTTTATGGCCACTTTTGCATTACAACCATTTGGTAAATTCACTCATAATTCCCACCAAAATTTGGAGATGTCATGTGATGTCTTTAAATCACTTTTATACTAAAATAACTTGTATTCATATAATATTTTGAGTTGTGCACCCAATATTCTTCTCTGGTCCAGATTGCAATTTCACACTAAAACCCTTTTAAATAATTCTTTCTAGCCTCCACCAAAATTATGGGATGTTGGTAATAACATGTGATTCAACTTTATGCAAAAGCCTAATGTTGTCCTTTAATTTTTTTGAGTGAATCAACCTCTTTTCCATTCTAGTCTAACCTTGTAATTTCTACTGCAATCCCATTTAATCTTGCTCCAATGACCTTGTGCTTTCTCCTGCTTATAGTCCTTCCTGCAAAACCCCTAAGTCCAGGAGCATGCACCTATTGGATCACTTCTGCTTCATGAAATGACGCCGGTTGTCTCCTGTCTAGAGATGTAATCCTCCAAGACTTGCACTAACAAGTTTCTGCATTTGACAAACTAACCTTACCACCTTCTCTTTCATCTAAAGAGACACTGATCCGGAGAATTTGGCCACTCCAAGAAATGCCTAAGTGCCCTTGGCATTTTGTCAAACACCTTATGGGCTTGATGTGTTTTGACATAGGATTTGGCATTGTACTGTGAGCTTGCACCACTGATCGAACTAACATGTCCACTAGACTCCCAGTTGCTCCTAGCCTGGGTCTGATAAGTGCCAGCCTCACCCAAGCTATGCAGCATGCACTGGCATTTCGCCGAGCACGTCCCGTGCACGCCCAGAGCGCGAGCAGAGCGTGTGTTTGGCACGCACGTGCACCCGAGCCGCCGCGTCTCACCCCGCACCCGTTCCGACTCATGACCACCTTTAGCTAGCCGCCACGTACCCCCTTGTGTCGCCACGCCACCCAGACCACCCTGGCACACTGCAGTGCCGTTGTCCGTGCGTTCTTGGCGGCACGCCGGCGTCCTCAGTGGCTCCAGCCCTGGTCGGCGCCGCCCAAGCCACCCCGGCTCGCCACCTGGCCCCTGGAACAGCATGAACTCATCCACAAGCATGTCCGCTAGCGTTCGTCGCCGCCACGATGCCCTGCAAGATACAGAGAGGCGGTTCACCGGCATCCTCATCCACCGCCGCAGAACCGACCCCGATCACCTATTTAGGGAGCCCCAAGCTCGTCTCCGCACGCAGGCGACTCCAAGCCATCCCCCTAGGACCCCTTTGGCAGCCAATCGACCCGGGGAGGTCATCTTCCCCACCTCCAGCAACAGCGGCCGCCGCCATTGCCCCAGCTCTTCCAACGCCACCAGGGCCTCCTCCTCCCATTTCTCTTCACCAGAAACCCTCTCATCCTCTCGTGAACCTTTCCCACTACTCAATTTTGATCGGGGCTCACCGCGGGGGAAATTTCACTCTGCCCCCGAAGCCTCCTCCGCCGCGAAGCTCGCCGCCGGCAGCTCCCTCCGTCCCCACCAGCCTGGCGACCACCGGGAGGACCGCCCTGGAGTGGCGGATCCATCCCCGCCCTCGGGGCCCCGTGAGGAGCCGCTAGTCGCCGACGACGATCGCCGGAGCTCCGCCTCCGCTCGGGACAAAGGAAGGAGAGGGAAAAGACTAGTCAAACCTGACTAGTGGCCCCCCCTGGACCCACTGTCAGTGACACGCCGCGCCGTCCACGTGTTTAAGTGAAAGCGTAAACTCCTCAGTATGTTTTCCCCGCTCCGAAAACGTATTCCCCTCTGAAACGTTTTATTTTCTGTTTTAATTTTAAATAACAGATTTTGACCACAACTTTGACTGCCTATAACTTTTTAAATATAACTCCAAATGAATTGATTCTTTTTCCTACATCTCTTAAATTCTGTCTAGTTTATTTTAAGATTTATTTCAAAATTTTCCAAACAATTTTTTGTACCGCTTTTAATTATGTGTTAATGTAAGTTTCTTTAAAATAGGATTTTTGGAGAGAAGAAGGAAATTTTTCAAAGGCCTTTGGGTGCACCTTGCCTTTCCACACCATGATGGCAAGCATTCTGAACCCCGGAATAATATGTTGATGTGATAGTTGACACGTTTATAATCCCCACGTATTTTGGGGTATTGTTATCTCATGTGATATGATCATTTGCATGGATGCTTTATTGTGATTTCCTTGCTGTTGGAAATGAGCATACTCATGTGATGGCAATCATCCTCATGTGCCTTACATGCATGCTGGTAAGGAATCCGGGAAAAGCCTCTGCCTTGGGTAGGTGTAAGCTTGTCGCCGGTCTCCGTCGGGACGGCTAAATGCGGTATGGCATGCTAAGGTATAATGGGTGGTGATTTGTTGGTCGAAGTATTTATGTTGTGCTAACCATGCAGGGAACATTGATAAGCCTCCTGAGTCGGCCATAGATCGAGTCTTGTTCCGGTAACCCCCACACTTGTTTCGTACTGCCATTGGTACCTACCATAGGTGGGGTAGGGTTCAGTAAGTTGTTAACCCTTGTCTTGGCACACACCGTACAGAGAGGCCATGGTGGAAGATACTGGCTGCATCCGGTAGGCATGCCACCTGGTCCGGGGGCATGGGTGTATCTGGTTGGGACCGAGAGGGGGATACCCCTTAGAGCGTGCAATAGAAATTTGATCCCATGCTACGCAAGGTTGTAGCCTTCCCAATTAGAGTTTGCTTGACAGGTGTCGTGGGTGATTCCAGACACCGGTGAGTTAAGATGGTGTGTGCAAGTTAGGTGTGTTTTCAATTAAAAGACCATAGACGGAATTAGTCCCGATGGACTAAAGGAATCCGTTACTCGTGGGTAAAGAGTACACCCTCTGCAGAGATAAATCTATTCGAATAGCCGTGTCCATGGTTAAGGATTATAGTCTGGGAAGGGTCAAGTGTCGGTCTTAGTGTCGGTCTTCGGAGGAGAAACTGTTAAAACAAAACTGAGATCACGATTCGAGACCTGTGATAATTATGATTATTATTATCATTATTGACTAACCCGTTTTATCCTTGGTATTATCGAATATCCCTGGGATGGTTCTACCTCCTGGATATTCACTGTGATTATTTTATAAGCCCTTTATGTGGTGTCGCTCAGACACCCGACTGCGGCATTTCTTTTAAAGCCCTGTATATGGTGTCGCTCAAACGCCCGGCTGCGGTATTTCTTTTAAAGCCCTGTATGTGGTGTCGCTCAGACGCCCGACTGCGGGATTTCTTTTAAAGCCCTGTATGTGGTGTCGCTAAGACGCCCGACTGCGGCATTTCTTTTAAAGCCCTGTATGTGGTGTCGCTAAGACGCCCGACTGTGGCATTTCTTTTAAAGCCCTGTATGTGGTGTCGCTAAGACGCCCGACTGTGGTATTCCTTTATAAGCCCTTTATGTGGCGTCGCTCAGACGCCCCACTGTGGCATGTTTTTTTATTCCATTTACTTGATTGTTTACCCATGATTTACTTAAATATTATACTCGCGTGCATCATGAACCTTATTCCATAGTTATCAGAGTGATCATAAACTATTTTGAAGCATGAATATCTGTGGCTATATTATACCTGTGTTCTTAATGTTTGCGAGTACATTCAAAGTACTCACTGGCTTGTCCCTGGCTATTGTCTTGGCCAGATTTCTTGCCCGGAGAGGAGCGACGTGATGACAGCCTCGGAACCTAAGCATCGATGATAGCAGCGTCGTGAAGATAGGAGTTAACCTGGTCAGCTGTTCCCGTGGGAAATGGAGCCCCATTCACGGATGATCCTCAAATCGCTTCCGCCATCAGCCATTAGAAACCATTTGTTGTACTCATAGGCCACAATGGTATTGTACTACATATTTTTGCGCCTTTTGCTTGGAATTTCTGTATCAAGTTGATGCCTCATCACCTAACAGTAATCCTGGGGCTGATGAGCTCGACGGCCATTTTCTGGAAATTAATGCCCGGAAAACCGGTCGCGACAAACTTGGTATCAGAGCCAGGCTGACCATTGGCTAATCCTATCTTAGCCAGGTCAATAAACCTAGGCAGACAAACCCACCAAGCGTTAACCAAAACCCCAGCCAACCTTCTCATGCAAGATAGCCCCACAGTGACCCGACACCTTTTGGCAGTCGGTGCCCAACCTACCAAACTAGTCGTCGATCACGCGCCAGTGACCGGCCCCCTAAATAGTTCTTTCTCGCAAGCGTGCGAAAGAAGACTCCGTCCCCTTTTCCCTATAAAAAGGGCACGCTAGCCTCAACCAGCACAGCACAACCGCTATCCCAAACCAAGGAACAATGCCTGGTCCTATCGTGCACCATGAGACCACATCAACCAACCTTGGAGGTTTTGTGACCATACTCGCAAACCTCACCCGTCGTGCCTATGCATTAGAAGAGCCCCCAGAATATGTTGTGTACCAAGGACCCATGAGCGGTGAGAGCCGTCAATTCTGGGCCACTGTACACATCTACGGTAGGGATCTAGCACCCGAACGCCCCTACAGGTTCACCGGAAGAACAACTTCCTTTGAGCCACAAGCCATCCAACTAGCTGCTCGAGAAGCTATAGTTCATCTCCGGCACTTGTCATCCAGAGTTAACTGTCGCTCGTTCCACTACTACCCCAGACGTGAAGGGTATGGTAGACCACCACAAGTTGCCAACGGAGATCACGAGACAGATCCCGCATTGTTGCACCTAGTGCGCTACGTAAGTGCACTAGAGGAACTGTGCGATCAGGTCACTATTGATCTAATCGCAGCCTGTGGAGAGCTGGTCCGTCGAGCCCCGGCAAGAGAAGAGGACGAGCCCAACACCGACAACCCAATCATGCTGTTTGGACAGCCGATCGAGTCCCCGAGATCTGCCCCAGCCATCGGCCAAGGTGTTGCGATAACCCCAGAAGTGCTTCGTCGCATATTGGGAACTCACTCCAACGGGGTTGTGGCCAACAATCCTCGAGGTGGTCAACATCGCTACCCCGAGCCTGCAGCCCCTCAACCCACTCCAGCCAATTCTGACGGCGAGACCCGTGGAGAAGCCTCGACATCCACCAGGCACGCCCGCCTGGATGTGAACGAGGTAGACTAAGTAAACCGAGTCGTATCGAGTCCCAATGTACCCCCACCTTGTAATCATGCGGCCTTGTATATAAACGCTGCCTGTTGTCGTGCCTCTGTTTTAACAGTAACTTTGCCTAGATACGCCAGTATGCAGTATAAGATTTCTATACCTGGCACAGTTGCCAAAACCCTCCCCGACAACCCCCACAGTAGCACATCACATTAGTGAAATGTGTAAATCTGTGGCTTGACCCCGACCCTTGGAGCAGAGCTGGAAACTTTCTTTACCATTCACCACGGTAAAAATGACCCAGCTCCGGTGCTATATAGAGGCCACCGCGTGACCTTGCCAAGCACCTCTCACCTTGTGCACCACACCCACAACCATTTTCTAGCCATGCCGAACCCCAGCATTTACCTGAGAAACCAATGCAACCCCGGGTAGTTTTGTCAAGATATTGTGGGATTTTACCTGCAGTACCATGGGCGCTACCCAGCCACCTCAGTACGAGCTGTACAAATCGAGAATCACCTCTTCCACCTCGAGATATTGGGCAGCGGTACACATCCCTCCCGTAAACTCAAACCAAGACCCAAAAGAGGTCTCCTTCGTGGGGAAATCTATGCCAACCCCACAGATGGCCGTGGAAGCTGCGGCATACGAAGCGCTTGCTCGCCTTCGATTCGTGGTACCTTATGCCAGCGAACGAGGGTATTATTACTTCCCGAGCCGTGCAGCGCCCGGAGGAGTAACATCTTTTCCCGGTGGACGAATTGAGAGAGACCCAGTCCTGGCCAATCTTGTCCAGTACGTCATCACGCAAGAGCGTTTAACCCAACGCGTGATGGGTTATCTCCAGAGCCTTGCCGATTTAAATCCTCAGATCGCCATCGGCAGAACACCAGGCCCGACCAGGAGAGACACGTGCATCGACTGGTCAATCCACTTTCCCCGATAGAAGAAGAATGTGTCTTAGTACTAGAGACATTTTCTCGGGACCCCGTCCAGTTACCGTTTGCATAATAGACGTCGCTGCTACGTTTATATTTTGCAACATTTATTTATGTGATGTAACTTATGCGTGGTACCCCGAGTTTGCATAGCGAGTAAATCTTTAGTTGCAATTGATACAAGTGATTCTGCTGCATTGTTATTTTTCTTCCGCAAATAATCCTGGAGTGAATTTTTGTTCCTTTCCCCGAGTTGCTGCATCTGCACCTTCACACGACATGGATTATTTTATCTCACACAGCACAACGGCCGCAAACTCACAATCGCAATCATTCGAGCACATACACTGCTTGCAAAGCTTTGCAACGGTGTTACATCTGGCTTATCACCCCCCTAACAACAGTTAGCACCCGGCACACTCCACCTACTCCTCGTGATCACCACCACCGCAGAGAGCCAACACCCGAGCAGCAGCATCGCGACGATCATCGAAGATCATCGCACACAAGAGCACGGAGAGCCCCAGCAGTGTCGCCCGCCCTCCGCATATCAGGATCGCGAACCAGTCCGGCATCGCCTCCGCCATTAGAGCCTCACCCGGGCTTCTGTAAGCAGAAATGGAGGAAGGAGGAGAAGGAGAAGCAAGGCCAGGTGTGAGGAAGAAGAGACAAAACACCTCGGCCGTTTTTATAGCTCGAGCTCGGTGTACGGTGGGCGAAGTCCACCAACGCCGCTCGTCGCCCGATCGTCGGTGTTCGGAGTTGAATCCGCGAGTAGTGTCGACAGCGCGCTGGCCCGCGAGGTGAGTGCACGCTGCACCGGCAACTAGCACGCCGCTCACTAGCGCAGTACGACCGAGATGCCCTACGCGCTAGACGTCCCCGGTGGAGAAAGCGCGGGAAAGCGCGCGGGAGAGAGGAAGAAGGAGAGCCAGAGGGAGAAGAAGAGGCTGACTGTGGGCCCCGGGTCCACCTGTCAGCCAGAGAGAGCACTGTGCTCTCGGGTGCGACCAGCGTATATTTAAATTTAGAATTTATTCTAAATTTATTTCCCGCGTAGAAATCTCATGTTTTTGTTTCGAACCGTAGATTTTTCCACGCAGCGCCAGTATCCACACTGTGGTTTTACACCACTTATTGCCCTCTTACTGTAGCCACATTTTTATTGCATGTAAATTTTCTTTAAAACAGCTTTTAACAAATCTCGAGGACGAGATTTTTTTAAGGGGGGTAGTGTTGTGACACCCCAAAATTTTGGCCTTGTTTTAATGAATTAAATTTTTTCCCAAGAATTAAAACTTTGAATTTCTGAGCTCCTTTTTGAATTTTAAATCATTTTCTTCCTCGTTGTGATGAGTTTTTCCCAAAGAGAAAACTTTTCAAATATGTTATTTGACTTGTATAACCTCTCAAGAAAACATTCTTCTTTAATCAGCAGGACTAATTACAAAATTAGTTTACTTGATTTTTTTTTCTTGAAAAATGGATTTATTCAGGTTTTATGGCCACTTTTGCATTACAACCATTTGGTAAATTCACTCATAATTCCCACCAAAATTTGGAGATGTCATGTGATGTATTTAAATCACTTTTATACTAAAATAACTTTTATTCATATAATATTTTGAGCTGTGCACCCAATATTCTTCTCTGGTCCAGATTGCAATTTTACACTACAACCCTTTTAAATAATTCTTTCTAGCCTCCACCAAAATTATGGGATGTTGGTAATAACATGTGATTCAACTTTATGCAAAAGCCTAATGTTGTCCTTTAAATTTTTTGAGTGAATCAACCTCTTTTCCATTCTGGTCCAACCTTGTAATTTCTACTGCAACCCCATTTAATCTTGCTCCAATGACCTTGTGCTTTCTCCTGCTTATAGTCCTTCCTGCAAAACCCCTAAGTCCAGGAGCATGCACCTATTGGATCACTTCTGGTTCATGAAATGATGCCAGTTGTCTCCTGTCCAGAGATGTAATCCTGCAAGACTTGCACTAACAAGTTTCTGCATTTGACAAACTAACCTTACCACCTTCTCTTTCATCTAAAGAGACACTGATCTGGAGAATTTGGCCACTCCACGAAATGCCTAAGTGCCCTTGGCATTTTGTCAAACACCTTATGGGCATGATCTGTTTTGACATAGGATTTGGCATTGTACTGTGAACTTGCACCATTGATCGAACTAACGTGTCCACTAGACTCCCAGTTTCTCCTAGCCTGGGTCTGATAAGTGCTAGCCTCACCCAAGCTATGCAGCATGCACTGGCATTTCGCCGAGCACGTCCCGTGCATGCCCAGAGCGGGACCAGAGCGTGCGTTTGGCACGCACGTGCACCCAAGCCGCCGCGTCTCACCCCGCACCCGTTCCGACTCGTGACCACCTGCAGCTAGCCGCCACGTACCCCTTGCGTCGCCACGCCACCCCGACCACCCTGGCACGCTGCAGCGCCGTCGTCCGTGCGTTCTTGGCAGCACGCCGGCGTCCTCAGTGGCTCCAGCCCAGCTCGGCGCCGCCCAAGCCACCCCGGCTCGCCACCTGGCCCCTGGAACAGCACGAAATCATCCACAAGCGTGTCCGCTAGCGTTCGTCGCCGCCACGATGCCCTGCAAGCTACAGAGAGGCGGTTCGCCGGTGTCCTGGTCCACCGCCGCAGAACCGACCCCGATCACCTATTTAGGGAGCCCCGAGCACGTCTCCGCACGCAGGCGACTCCAAGCCATCCCCCTAGGACCCCCTTTGGCAGCCAATCGACCCGGGGAGGTCATCTTCCCCACCTCCGGCAACAGCGGCCGCCGCCATTGCCCCAGCTCTTCCAATGCCACCAGGGCCTCCCCATCCCATTTCTGTTCACCAGAAACCCTCTCATCCTCCCGTGAACCTTTCCCACTACTCAATTTCGATCGGGGATCAACGCGGGGGAAATTTCACTCTGCCCCCAAAGCCTCCTCCGCCACGAAGCTCGCCGCCGGCAGCTCCCTCCGTCCCCACCAGCCTGGCGACCACCAGGAGGACCAACCTGGAGTGGCGGATCCATCCCCGCCCTCGGGGCCCCGCAAGGAGCCGCCAGTCGCCGCCGACGATTGCCGGAGCTCCGCCTCCGCTCGGGACAAAGGAAGGAGAGGGAAAAGACTAGTCAAACCTGACTAGTGGGCCCCCCTGGACCCAATGTCAGTGACACCCCGCGCCGTCCACGTGTTTAAGTGAAAGCGTAAACTCCCCAGTACGTTTTCCCCGCTCTGAAAACGTATTCCCCTCTGAAACGTTTTATTTTCTGTTTTAATTTTAAATAACAGATTTTGACCACAACTTTGACTGCCTATAACTTTTTAAATATAACTCCAAATGAATTGATTCTTTCACCTACATCTCTTAAATTCTGTCTAGTTTATTTTAAGATTTATTTCAAAATTTTCCAAACAACTTTTTGTACTGCTTTGAATTATGTTTTAATGTAAGTTTATTTAAAATAGGATTTTTGGAGAGAAGAAGGAAATTTTTCAAAGGCCTTTGGGTGCACCTTGCCTTTCCACACCATGAAGGCAAGCATTCTGAACCCTGGAATAATATGTTGATGTGATAGTTGACACGGTTATAATCCCCACGTATTTCGGGGTATTGTTATCTCATGTGATATGATCATTTGCATGGATGCTTTATTGTGATTTCCTTGCAGTTGGAAATGAGCATACTCATGTGATGGCAATCATCCTCATGTGACTTACATGCATGCCGGTAAGTAATCCGGGAAAAGCCTCTGCCTTGGGTAGGTGTAAGCTTGTCGCCGGTCTCCGTCGGGACGGCTAAATCCGGTATGGCATGGTAAGGTATAATGGGTGGTGATTTGTTGGTCGAAGTATTTATGTTGTGCTAACCATGCAGGGAACATTGATAAGCCTCCTGAGTCAGCCATAGATCGATTCTTGTTCCGGTAACCCCCACACTTGTTTCGTACTGCCACTGGTCCCTACCGTAGGTGGGGTAGGGTTCAGTAAGTTGTTAACCCTTGTCTTGGCACACACCGTACAGAGAGGCCATGGTGGAAGATACCGGCTGCATCCGGTAGGCATGCCACCTGGTCCGGGGGCATGGGTGTATCCGGTTGGGACCGAGAGGGGGATACCCCTTAGAGCGCGCAATAGAAATTTGATCCCATGCTACGCAAGATTGTAGCCTTCCCACTTAGAGTTTGCTTGACAGGTGTCGTGGGTGATTCCAGACACCGGTGAGTTAAGCTGGTGTGTGCAAGTCAGGTGTGTTTTCAATTAAAAGACCATAGACGGAATTAGTCCCGATGGACTAAAGGAATCCGTTACTCGTGGGTAAAGAGTACACCCTCTGCAGAGATAAATCTATTCAAATAGTCGTGTCCATGGTTAAGGATTACAGTCTGGGAAGGGTCAAGTGTCGGTCTTGGCGTCGGTCTTCGGAGGAGAAACTGTTAAAACAAAACTAAGATCACGATTCGAGACCCGTCATAATTATGATTATTATTATCATTATTGACTAACCCGTTTTATCCTTGGTATTATCGAATATCCCTGGGATGGTTCTACCTCCTGGATATTCACTGTGATTATTTCATAGGTCGTTTATGTGGTGTCGCTCAGACGCCCGACTGCGGCATTTCTTTTAAAGCCCTGTATGTGGTGTCGCTCAGACGCCCGACTGCGGTATTTCTTTTAAAGCCCTGTATGTGGTGTCGCTCAGACGCCCGACTGCGGCATTTCTTTTAAAGCCCTGTATGTGGTGTCGCTAAGACGCCCGACTGCGGCATTTCTTTTAAAGCCCTGTATGCGTTGTCGCTAAGACGCCCGACTGTGGCATTTCTTTTAAAGCCCTATATGTGGTGTCGCTAAGACGCCCGACTGTGGTATTCCTTTATAAGCCCTTTATGTGGCCTCGCTCAGGCACCCGACTGTGGCATGTTTTGTTATTCCATTTACTTGATTGTTTACCCATGATTTACTTAAATATTATACTCGCGTGCATCATGAACCTTATTCCATAGTTATCAGAGTGATCATAAACTATTTTGAAGCACGAATATCTGTGGCTATATTATACCTGTGTTCTTAATGTTTGCGAGTACATTCAAAGTACTCACTGGCTTGTCCCTGGCTATTGTCATGGCCAGGTTTCTTGCCCGGAGAGGAGCGACGTGATGACAGCCTCGGAACCTAAGCATCGATGATAGCAGCGTCGTGGAGATAGGAGTTAACGTGGTCAGCTGTTCCCGTGGGAAATGGAGCCCCATTCACGGATGATCCTCAAATCGCTTCCGCCATCAGCCACTAGAAACCATTTGTTGTACTCATAGGCCACAATGGTCTTGTACTACATATTTTTGCGCCTTTTGCTTGGAATTTCTGTATCAAGTTGATGCCTCATCAGCTAACAGTAATCCTGGGGCTGATGAGCTCGACGACCATTTTTTGGAAATTAATGCCCGGAAAACCGATCGCGACAACTTGTCACGGATATTGTGCTTGAAGGCTGCTAAGGCCTCTGCGTCCGGACAGTCGACTATTTGATTTTTCTTTGTTAGAAACCGTGTCCAGAATTGCCTGGCCGATTCCTCTAGCTGCTGAATTATGTGGCTTACGTCATCGGCGTCTGGTGGTCGCACATAAGTGCCCTGGAAATGGTCGAGGAATGCGGCTTCCAGGTCCTCCCAACAACCGATTGATTCTGCTGGCAAGCTGTTGAGACAATGCCGAGCTGGTCCCTTAAGTTTGAGTGGGAGGTATTTGATGGCGTGTAGATCATCACCGCGGGTCATGTGGATATGAAGGAGATAATCCTCGATCCATACCGCAGGGTCTGTTGTGCCATCATATGATTCGATGTTCACGGGTTTGAAACACTCAGGGATTTGATGATCCATTACTTCATTTGTGAAGCATAGTGGGTGTGCGGCGCCTCTATATTGGGCTATATCACGACGTAGCTCAAACGAGCTTTGTCTATTGTGTTCGGCCCGGCCGGATTTACTATATACAGAGTGATGATCACCGTCACATGCCGTGGGGTGCCCGCGCGATCCGTAGATCGATCTTGTTTGCCTTGCCATGTCCTCCAATATATCTCGCAGGTCTGGCGCATTTTCCCGTGCCTTGGTATGTTTTGAGCAGCGCCGGGGTGCGGCTTGAGTGGAGGGCCGAGAGGCCTCTCTGTCGCGGCCACGAGGTGGCCGGCCGGCCGTATCATGCGCTGGTGTTGTAGGTTTAGGTACTTCCTCCTCTAATCGGGGTAGCAACCTGCGCTTTGGGTAGCTCTTGGAGGGGCGTTCGAGTTCGTACTCTTCGGCCGCAAGGACTTCAGTCCATCTGTCGGCTAGCAAACTTGATCAGCTCTAAGCTGTTGCTGCTTTTTCTTGAGGCTGCTTGCCGTGGCCATAAGCCTGCGTTCGAAATGCTCTTGTTCGACGGGATCCTCTGGAACGACGAATTCATCGTCGTCGACGCTTGCCTCGTCTTCGGAGGGAGGCATATAATCGTCCTCGACCTCTCTATCTGCCGCTCTCTCATGAGGGTTGGCTTCTCCATCCTCCTGTGTTGAATCTTGCTGGAGGGGGTTTTCTTGGGCACTGTCCGGAGTGTTATTATCTCCCGTGCTGGAATCGCCGTTTTTGCTTTTGCGAGATTTTGAGCAGCGCCACTCACGTCGGCGCTTAGGCTGTTTCTTAGAGGGGTCATCCTCCGCTGTTCCATCGCCATCTCCTTCTTTTGGGGTGTCCACCATGTATATGTCATACGACGAGGTGGCTTTCCAGTGCCCTATAGGCACTGGTTCTTGATCGTCTCCTGCATCGGCGTCCATACCGTCGATGTCTTTGGAGTCGAAGTCGAGCATGTCGGTTAAATCATCGACAGTGGCTACAAAGTGGGTGGTGGGTGGGCTTTGAGTTTCTTCATCGTCCATATCCCAACCTTGCTGACCGTAGTCCGGCCAGGTCTCTCCTGATAAAGAGAGAGACTTTAGTGACTTCAGAATATCGTCGAAGGGCGAGTGCTGAAAGATGTCCGCGGTGGTGAACTCCATGATCAGCGCCCAATCGGATTCTATCGGCAGGGGCGTGGAGGGCTCGGAGTCCGAAGCGGAGTCCGACTCCTTGGGGTCACAAGCGTCACGGAGGGCGGGGTTGGGGTTCGTCTCGATCGCCGTAGAGATTGCAGCCCCTAAGGCGGCGTCCAACCACTCATCCTCGATCGGCGCAGTTGGCTCCGAATTAAAGGTCGGAGCCGATGCGGGTGCGGCCTCCAGGGCATTGTCCAGCGGCAGAGCTAGATCATGCCCATCGTGAGAGCGTGGCGCGCTCGGCTGTGGCTCGAATCCGTCGAAGATCAAGTCCCCGCGGATGTCAACCGTGTAGTTTAAACTTCCAAATCTGACCTGATGGCCAGGGGCGTAGCTTTCGATCTGCTCCAGATGGCCAAGCGAATTGGCCCGCAGTGCGAAGCCGCCGAAGACGAAGATCTATCCGGGGAGAAAAGTCTCACCCTGGACTGCATCGCTATTGATGATCGGAGGAGCCATCGGGCCTAAAAGTGACGACATAGAGGAACTCTCAATGAAAGCACCAATGTCGGTGTCAAAACCGGCGGATCTCGGGTAGGGGGTCCCGAACTCTGCGTCTAGGCGGATGGTAACAGGAGACAAGGGACACGATGTTTTTACCCAGGTTCAGGCCCTCTCGATGGAGGTAAAACCCTACTCCTGCTTGATTAATATTGATGATATGGGTAGTACAAGAGTAGATCTACCACGAGATCAAGGAGGCTAAACCCTATAAGCTAGCCTATGGTATGATTATTGTGTCCTACGGACTAAAACCCTCCGGTTTATATAGACAGCGGAGAGGGCTAGGGTTACACAGAGTCGGTTACAATGGTAGGAGATCTGCATATCCGTATCGCCAAGCTTGCCTTCCACGCCAAGGAAAGTCCCTTCCGGACACGGGACAAAGTCTTCAATCTTGTATCTTCATAGTCCGAGAGTCCGACCGAAGGTATAGTCCGGCTATCCGGACACCCCCTAATCCAGGACTCCCTCAACGGGACTCCACGGGATACTGTTCATCTCCACCATTTAGCTCCTCCAGCCTCCATGGGCTACTATTCATCCACCGTCAACCTCCTCCAGCCTCCGCCTATTCATCCACCGGCTACTGTTCAACCAGCCCTCTCCACGAGGTCCTATTCAACCACACCTCCACTGGCTACTGTTCAACCAGCCCTCCACCAGCTACTGTTCCACCATCCCTTGACTGGCTACTGTTCAACCAGCCCTCCACGGGGTCCTGTTCATCCAGCCCTCCATGGGGTCATGTTCATCCACCGGCTCGGTCGATCAGGGTACTGTTCATCCAGCGGCAACGGCCTTACTACCACGGGGTCCTGTTCATCCAACCCCCCACCGGGAACTGTTCATCTAAACCCCCTCAATAATGCTCACTGTTCATATGGGGAAGGAGGCAGGAGTGTTCGATCGGCTTCAGTTAGCAGCAGTAGAGAAGGAATCACTCGGGTTCAGTTAACAGCAAGGGATCGATCGCTCGGGTTCAGTAACTTAGCTAGTGCAATCGCTCGGGTTCGGTTAGAGCCCAACGCCTCGCTCGGGTTCGGTTAGAGCCCAACGCCTCGCACACACGCGTGCAGGTATGAGAGAAACGCGCATTGCTTGGCCCCAACCACCCACCGTAATCGGGAACTCCCCTGATATTTTCCTCGCCCTCGCTTCTACCACGGTTTTTCCATAATGGACGGCCCAAAGAATGTCATGAAGTTGCGTCTCCGGCCCGCCCAGGACGAAAAGCCTATTCTCTGTCATGATTTTTTGTCATGGAAGTAGGACCCCACCACATTTATGATGATACCGGGTTTTGTCACAATTATCGTCATAGAAGTGTCATAAGCATGACAGAAAAAAATTCGTTCGGCCCAAAATGTCATGGATGTGTCTTTTTTTGTAGTGAGCAGCAGCACGATCAACATGTAAGTCGTCCTATCCTATTCAAGAGCATTCCTAAAACTCTGGTCGATCATAGCAACTCAATGTAGAAACAGCCGATTTTGCATCACGTCGAACATACATGCACCAGATCAACCAGCGAGGCAAAATCAGAAAGACGCTATTGGCACAGAGACAGGTCGCCGGCTGCAACCTTGATACGTCCATTTTGCATCATGCTTTTATATCGATATTTATTACATTATGGGCTGTTATTACACATTATGTCACAATACTTGTGCCTATTCTCTCTTATTTTACAAGGTTTACATGAAGAGGGAGAATGCCGGCAGCTGGAATTCTGGGCTAGAAAAGGAGCAAATATTAAAGACCTATTTTGCACAACTCCAAAAGTCTTGAAACTTCACAGAGGCACCTTTTGGAATATATAAAAAATACGGGAGAAAGAATCATCCAGAGGGGGCCCACACCCTGGCCATGAGGGTGGGGGCGTGCCCTACCCCCTGGGCGCGCCCCCTGTCTCGTGGGCCCCCTGGCAGGCCTCCAGTGCCCATCTTCTGCTATATGAAGTCTTTCGTCCTATAAAAAAAAGTAAGCTTTCGGGACAAAACACCGCCGCCACGGGGCAGAACCTGGCGAAACCAATCTAGGGCTCCGGCGGAGCTGTTCTGCCGGGGAAACATCCCTCCGGGAGGGGGAAATCATCACCATCGTCATCACCATCGATCCTCTCAGCGGGAGGGGGTCAATCTCCATCAACATCTTCACCATCACCATCTCCTCTCAAACCCTAGTTCATCTCTTGTATCCAATCTTTGTCTCAAATCCTCAGATTGGTACCTGTGGGTTGCTAGTAGTGTTGATTACTCCTTGTAGTTGATGCTAGTTGGTTTATTTGGTGGAAGATACTATGTTCAGATCCTCTATGCATATTAATACCCCTCTGATTATAAACATGAATATTATTTGTGAGTAGTTACGTTTGTTCCTGAGGACATGGGAGAAGTCTTGCTACAAGTAGTCATGTGAAATTGGCATTCGTTCGGTATTTTGATGAGATGTATGTAGTCTATCCTCTAGTGGTGTTATGTGAACGTCAACTACATGACACTTCACCATTATTTGGGCCTAGAGGAAGGCATTGGAAAGTAATAAGTAGATGATAGGTTGCTAGAGTGACAGAAGCTTAAACCCTAGTTTATGCGTTGCTTTGTAAGGGGCTGATTTGGATCCATATGTTTCATGCTATGGTTAGGTTTACCTTAATACTTCTTTTATAGTTGTGGATGCTTGCGATAGGGGTAATCATAAGTGGGATGCCTGTCCAAGGAAGGGCAGCACCCAAGCACCGATCCACCCACATATCAAATTATCGAAGTAACGAACGTGAATCATATGAGCGTGATGAAAACTAGCTTGACGATAGTTCCCATGTGTCCTCGGGAGCGTTTTCCTGTATATAAGAGTTTGTCCAGGCTTGTCCTTTGCTACAAAAAGGATTGGACCACCTTGCTACACCTTATTTACTTTTATTACTTGTTACCCGTTACAAATTACCTTATCACAAAACTATCTGTTACCGATAATTTCAGTGCTTGCAGAGAATACCTTATTGAAAACTGCTTGTCATTTCCTTCTGCTCCTCGTTGGGTTCGACACTCTTACTTACAGAAAGGAATACGATAGATCCCCTATACTTGTGGGTCATCAAAGCTCGCCTCGGCATCTCGTCAGCTGCAACCGCATCAGGAAAAAGAGGAATGGACAGTTGGTAGGAGACAGCGGGGACTCAGTGTACGGGCGGATCCAGCGCAGAGCTCGTCGTATCCTGCGCGGCGGACCTCCCCGGATCCATCTGGGTTCAGGCGCAGTAGCGCGGCAGCACGCCGAAGGCAGATGGCGGCGGCCCGCATGAGGTCAGGTCATGGGCGCTCGGACACCATGGCTGTGGCTTGAAGCTGCACGGGGCGGTGGCCGGCGGCTCAGAGAAGGAGGTAGGAATGGAGAAGAAGAGGGAGCCATCGGAGACGAGGAGAAGGGGATCAAGACGAGCAGGGGCTCCACGTCTTCAGCCGACCATAAACCACCTGAAATCGTGGGTCGAACGATCCGCTAGCATCCAGCGGTCGAACCGCGGCTGCTCGGTTCGATGATATAGCGCGCGCGCACGAATATGTATTTGCGTTTTTTTAACTGCACAGCTAGCATGTAGGCGTTGCATGCATAGAGCACATGCACGCGTGGTTTTTTTCTTGTGACTTCTGTTTTGTTTTTTCCTCTAGTTTTTTTTGCAAACAGGCCCACGGATCTATTAATAAACCCAACAAGATACCTGTAGCACCCCACAAAGATAAAAATTTACAACAAAGTCCCTTAGGGGCCACAGAACCGCCGCATCCGCCGGAATGAGTCGAGGGCGCGCCGCCGCCGCCGCCGTCACCGCTATGCATGATCGCCGGCGAATCTCCATAGCAGACGGGAAGTCTCCGAACTTAGGTCTTGAGGACCAACACCCCGACGAAATAGCCGTCTCTGGCAAAGTCTCCAATAGATTTGAATGTCACGAGCTCCTATATGGGCAGCAACACCGGCCATCGTAGACCGCCGTTGCACCACCGCAACACCCCCAGACACTCCACGATGAGAGCAAATCACGTCTCACTACGATGAAAAAAGAGACGGGGGACAAAAGCACGAACAGCGGGTCGCCACCATCGCCGCGGTGACCACGCCCCGGACACCAAAGCCCAACAAATCAAAAGGTCCGAGTGCACACGCCTCCATCGACTCGCCGACTCCGTCCAAGACCTCGTCGGAAAGGGGAACGAGCACTGGAAAGATTATTCCAAATGGGCACCATCTCCCCCAACATGATGGCGCCGCCCAGACAAACTACCCTACTATCTACACAGCGAAACACAGATCCAGTGTTCCCCCACTCTCGTGCCGCCGGAGCGACCGCCGGAGAGGGAGGGAACCATCGGCCTTGCCTGCGGCGGAACCAGGGAACGTGGGTCGACTCCTTTCGCTCTGGGGAAGTTAGAAAAGGAAGGAACCGCTAAGTCTCATATTCTCCAAAATATTCATAGTTTTTATATCTCATTCATTTAGAAAATATATATTCAAAGAGCAAAAATATTCCGAAGGTATTGCAAAAATTGTTCATCGCATATTGAAAACAATATTGATAGTATATTTGATAAGTAGTTCACCGTGTAAAAATCACCCTGTATTCAGAACATGTCCATCACGTATTCAAAAAAAATGTGCGTCACATATATGAAAATTGGCCATCGTGCATTTAGAAAATGTATTTGAAAAGTATTAATAATTTTTAAAATGATCATGCGTGTCTAAAAAATATTCACTATGCATTGGAAAAATATTCATTGCATATGCCAAAAATTCATCACGGATTTCTAAAATGTTCATTGCATACTCAAAAAAATATTTATGATATATTTGAAAAATGTTCGTCAAGTATATATTAATCATGTATTTGAAAAATATTCAGCGTGTATGCGAAATATGTTCATCACATATTTGCAAATGTATTCACCACATATATTCAAAAAAATGTTCATCGCTTCTTTAGAAAAATGCCCATGATGTATCCAAACTTGTTCATCGCATATTTAGGAATTTCGTCACATACTTAAAAGAAATGCGTGTCACATATTTGAGACTATCCATATATTAAAAATTAATATATATTATTTTATGAAAATTGTCAATTCAAAAAGGTATATTAAAGAAATTGCAAATATAAAAAGATGGTCGTCTTTATGGTGGAAATCTGTTCTAATATCTAGATGTTGGTTAAATGATACTTTGGGGGTTAACTATAGTTATCTGGTGGTATTTTGGTGGCTAACTATAGTCTTTTGTGGCCTAAGTGTACAAGTGAATGGCCTATTATGTAACGTACTTGGATGGTTATTCATCGGTAGTACTTGTTGCTACGGAATTTGAATGATATGGTTCAGAATATCAATGTCAAGTGCTTGAATATTTGTGCTACAGAGTTGCATGAATGATAAGTGCTTGGAAATTTCAAGGTTATGATGTACAGTGTTTCTTTCTCTGTTTGCTTCCGACATTTGATATGTAGTGCTTGCAATTTCAGTGTTGTATAGATTATACAATGAAGTTAACTGCTTGCATTTTTCAATGTTATATTATCGTATTTTCCCTTGTATAATGGGATTACTGTTCGTTTCATATTATTTTCAACATCAGATATTTTCTGTGTGAAAATATTAAGGCTGGAGAGTGTCCAGCGCCTCACTGTTTTATTCACGTCACTGTACACCTGAAAACTACCAAGGCTGAGCCTCTTTTGCCTTGAGTGAATCATGTCCGTTGGATGTGGAATGAGGGGCTGATATAGTGGGCTAAGGTGTTGTGTGACTTGGCTTCACAATGGTCACTGAAGCTGCGTCCGGCGTGGTTAACATGTGATGGTACTGTAGTCTGTAGATAAATAGAGAATACGATGGAGTTTAAAAAGCAGTCAGGTGGAATAAGTGAGAGTAGCACGGGGATCCACCTGATCCCAATAAAGACTGACGCGCCAGATTACGAGGTAGGAGCTCGTCCTCCAAAGAGCATTTTCGTTTATATAGGACATATATATTTATACATTTTAAAAAATAAACGGCCCATGTCGTGCCGGCTTGTGTGCCCAGCCTCCAGGCCCAGGCATGGCCATGGCGTGCCGCGTGTCAGGCTTGGCCCGTTTAGCCTGGGCCGTGTCGTGCCTGTGTCGTTCCTGTGTGCTACCGGGTCGGCCCAGTTAGCACGGCCCGTTTGGCTAGCTATATTTTTTGTCAAACACTCCTCCACTTCCTCTGCTTTTTCTTTCCGTCCAAAGCTAGTGTGTTAATTGCATATTGTGGGGCACACCTTATATTCTAGAACAGAGGGAGTATTTGATTGTTCATCCATTTTTTTTTTCCTTTTAAATCTCTTTTTGATGAATCAGACTGTTGGGGAACGTAGCATGTAATTTCAAAAAAAATCCTACGCTCATGCAATATTTATCTAGGAGATGCATAGCAACGAGGGGGAGCGTGTGTCCACGTACCCTCGTAGACCGAAAGCGAAAATGTTAGCTTAACCCGGTTGATGTAGGCGAACGTCTTCTCGATTCAATCGATCAAGCACCGAACGTACGGCACCTCTGAGTTCTGCGCACGTTCAGCTCGATGACGTCCCTCGAACTCTTGATCCAGCAAAGTGTCGAGGGAGAATTTCATCAGCACGACGCCGTGGTGACGGTGATGGTGATGTAATCCGTGCAGGGTTTCGCCTAACAGTACAACAATATGACGGAGAAGTAAACGGTGGAGGGGGCACCGCACACGGCTAAGAACAATTGATGTGCCTTAGAGGTGCCCCCCGCCCCTGTATATAAAAGAGGGAGAGGGGAGGAGCTCGGCCTAGGGGCGCGCCAAGTGGGGGGAGTCCCACTTGGACTCCTAGTCCAATTCGCCCCCCCCCCCTTTCTTTTTACTGAAAAGGGAAAGGGGGAAGGAGAGAGAGGAGGAGAAGGAAAGGGGGGCCGCGCCCCCTCCCCTAGTTCAATTCGGACTCCTTCCCTAGGGGTTGGCGCCACCCCTTGTGGCCTGCCTTAACTCCCTCCTATGGCCCATATGGCCCATATCTTCCCCCGGGGGGTTCCGGTAACCCCCCCGGTACTCCGATACGTACCCGATACATTCAGAAACACTTCCGGTGTCCGAATACTATCGTCCAATATATCAATCTTTACCTCTCGGCCATTTCAAGACTCCTCGTCATGTCAGTGATCTCATCCGGGACTCCAAACAATCTTCGGTCACCAAAACACATAACTCATAATACAAGTCGTCATCGAATGTTAAGTGTGCGGACCCTACGGGTTCGAGAACTATGTAGACATGACGGAGACACCTCTCCAGTCAATAACCAACAGCGGAACCTGGATGCTCATATTGGTTCCCACATATTCTACGAAGATCTTTATCGGTCAAACTGTAATGACAACATACGTCATTCCCTTTGTCATCGGTATGTTACTTGCCCGAGATTCGATCGTCGGTATCTCCATACATAGTTCAATCTCGTTACCAGCAAGTCTCTTTATTCGTTCTGTAATGCATCATCACGTAACTAACTCATTAGTCACATTGCTTGCGAGGCTTATCATGATGTGCATTACTGAGAGGGCCCAGAGATACCTCTCTGATACTCGGAGTGACAAATCCTAATCTCGATCTATGCCAACCCAACAAACACCTTCGGAGATACCTGTAGAGCATCTTTATAATCACCCAGTTACGTTCTGACGTTTGATAGCACACAAGGTATTCCTCCGATATTCGGGATTTGCATAATCTCATAGTCAAAGGAATATGTAAGTCATGAAGAAAGAAATAGCAATAAAACTTAAGGATCATTATGCTAATCTAACGGATGGGTCTTGTCCATCACATCATTCTCCTAATGATGTGAGGCATACTAGGGACACTATGTTTTGTCTATGTATTCACACATGTAACAAGTTTCCGGTTAATGCAATTCCAGCATGAATAATAAACATTTATCATGATATAAGGAAATATAAATAACAACTTTATTATTGCCTCTAGGGCATATTTCCTTCAGTCTCCCACTTGCACTAGAGTCAATAATCTAGATTACATTGTAATGATTCTAACATCCATGGAGTATTTGTGCTGATCAAGTTTTGCTCGTGGAAGAGGTTTAGTTAACGGGTCTGCCACATTCAGATCCGTATGTATTTTTGCAAATCTCTATGTCTCCCTTCTTGACTTGCTCATGGATGGACTTGAAGCATCTCTTGATGTGTTTGGTTCTCTTGTGAAATCTGGATTCCTTCGCTAAGGCACTTGCTCCAGTGTTGTCACAAAACATTTTCATTGGACCCGATGCACTAGGTATTGCACCTAGATCAGATATGAACTCCTTCATCCAGACTCCTTCATTTGCTACTTCCAAAGCAGCTATGTACTCCGCTTCACACGTAGATCCCGCCACGACGCTTTGCTTGGAACTTCACCAACTGACAGCTCCACCATTCAATATAAATAAGTATCCGGTTTGTGACTTAGAGTCATCTGGATCAGTGTCAAAGCTAGCATCGACGTAACCATTTACGATGAGCTCTTTGTCACGTCCATAAACGAGAAACATATCCTCAGTCCTTTTCAGGTACTTCAGGATGTTCTTGACCGCTGTCCAGTGATCCACTCCGGGATTACTTTGGTACCTCCCTGCTAAACTAATAGCAAGGCACACATCAGGTCTGGTAAACATCATTGCATACATGATAGAACCTATGGCTGAGGCATAAGGTATGTGCTTTGTGAAAGTCTAATTAAGCGTCTTGATCTATCTCTATAGATCTTGATGCCCAATATATAAGCTGCTTCACCGAGGTCTTTCACTGTAAAATTCTTATTCAAGTATCCTTTTATGCTATCCAGAATTCTATATCATTTCCAATCAATAATATGGCATCCACATATAATATTAGAAACACTATAGAGCTCCCACTCACTTTCTTGTAAATACAGGCTTCTCCAAAAGTCTGTATAAAACCATATGCTTTGATCACTTCATCAAAGCGTATATTTCAACTCCGAGATGCTTGCTGTCGGTGTCAAAACCGGCGGATCTCGGGTAGTGGGTCCCGAACTGTGCGTCTAGGCGGATGGTAATAGGAGATGGGGGACACGATGTTTTTACCCAGGTTCGGGCCCTCTCGATGGAGGTAAAACCCTACTCCTTGATTGATCTTGATGATATGAGTATTACAAGAGTTGATCTACCACGAGATCGAAGAGGCTAAACCCTAGAAGCTAGCCTATGGTCTGATTGTTCTTGATCCTACGGACTAAACCCTTCGGTTTATATAGACACTGGAGGGGGCTAGGGTTACACAGAGTCGGTTACAAGGAAGGAGATCTACATATCCGTATTGCCAATCTTGTATCTTCATAGTCCAACGGTCCGGCCAAAGGATATAGTCCGGCTGTCCGGATACCCCCTAATCCAGGACTCCCTCAGTAGCCCCCGAACCAGGCTTCAATGGCAATGAGTCCGGCGCGCAGATTGTCTTTGGCATTGCAAGGCGGGTTCTTCTTCAAACTCTGAGTACCTGTTAAATAGTGTCCGGCTTCTCGTAAATGGTGCGCTTCTTGGCTTCCGCGTCCAATAATGACCATATTCCACGTGTCAAGCGAATGTGAGGAGCTAGGGCGTTTTTATATTTACCACCCTAGCTATGTGAATGAACTGCCTATTAAAGAGACAAGGATTCTCAGATCCAAACCATACCATCCTCCCTCAGCGAGCATTCATCGGAGCGCGCTCGCAAAAAATCCATTCCAGCATGGCCGGCCAGCGAAGCTCCTCCTCTCGCTCCCGCAGCCCCAACCCCGGAGATTGGGGGAGGTGTTCTGTCCCGCACAGCCAATCAGTGAAGCTACAGACCCAGGGATTTCTCCCCCCAGCGTATATGGTCCCGGTTCGAGCCGGGCTCGCCACCTATAATGGCGGGGAGCAAACGGAGAACTTTCCCAACCCCTCTAAGGGGAGCGGGTATGCCTTGTCCCTTATTTGTTAAGAGGACTCGGATTTCCAATCCATCCGTTTCTCCGAGGGCTCTTGGAGTTCTACGGCCTCCAGTTGCACAACCTCACCCCTGCCTCCATACTGCATATCGCTGGCTACGTAGCCCTTTGCGAACTGTTTCTTTGCTGCGAAGCTCATTTCGCGCTGTGGAAGAGGTTGTTATGCCTTGTGCCCAGTAGACAGAGGGGATCAATATATCAAGTGGGCGGAGCCAAAGTATGGCGCATCGCCGGGACCGGATACCTATCCGGTACCCCGAAGAAGACGTCCGAAGACTGGCCTTCGGAGTGGTTTTATATGGAGGACGTCCCCTTCCAGATCCTATTCGTATCGGACTTCCCGAGTTTGACGATGCTCCCTTGAAGAAGCACCTGAGCTGGCGACCACGGAGCCCTCGGGAGGAAGATGATAGAGACGTTCTTTACCTGATGGGCCGGATAAAGGTATTGGCTCAATTAGGACTGACCATAACCGAGGTTATGTCTATATGCATTATGCGGGGGGTGCAGCCACTTCAATATCGAGGCCACCCTATGTGGGATTTCAACGGGGAAGATGATGCCACCCGCTGCGGCCGCAAGGGGCCGGACTCGACTGCTGCCCTAGCAAAAATCATGTCCGGTCTTTACAAGGGAGAGGAAGAGGAGTTCCTCTGCATCAAGCCACATGATGGATTCTCCATGTACAACCCTCTGAGCTGGGTAGGCCGCCACTTTTTATGCCCACCCATTCCGTATTTCTGTAGTTAAATATTTTACCTTGCCATCTCATCGCAGGAGCTGCAGAAGGCTGTAAGGGAGATCAACAGCCCACCTCCACAACCAGAGGATCCTGAACGGTCCCTCGACCCCGGCCTTAAAGAGGATCCGGACATATTTGTGGAGCTGATTGACAGGGTATTGTCGGTGGGAACGACACCTATGGGATCACAAGAATCCCTACTATAGTTAGCGGGGTGCGGGGTCGTGAGAAGAGCGGATCAAACAGATAGTACACAGTTTGTTTATCCAGGTTCAGGCCGCGAGGATGCGTAAAACCCTACTCCTGCTTTGGTGGATGTATATTCCTGTTCTTGAGCTAGCTCTAGGGCGTTAGGAGATCCAAAAAGCCGAATCCTTCTCCTGGTCGCCTCGGGCCTCCTTTTATAGGAAAATGGGTCGCCACAGTGGCACACAGGAGGTGGAAAGTGTACAGTGATGCGAGGTTATCCCTCGCATTACATGACAAGGTGCATTTAATGCGTCTCGCTTAGGTGTCCTTGCTTTATCGGGGACGGGGGAGAAATCCATCTCGTCCGTCGCCGCTCCTTCTTGTGTCGACACACGCCCTGGCCAGCGATGCCTGTGATGCCATGTAGGTAGGCAGGCAGCTGAGGTGGCGCAGTGGTGGGTCTTCACGAAGATCTGCATGCCGCCACGCAGGTGCCTGCCCAGCTGGTTGGGTTGGCAGCTGCATGCGTACGGCGGTGGACGTTTAGTCGGCGTGGGCCTGATGGTGGCCCTGCGGATGTCCTCGGCAAGGGCCTTGCCGGGGCCCCGACAAGGGTCTTGCCGAGGCGCCTGCTGTCATCCCCGGCAAGGCGCTTGCCGGGGGTCTTGTGGTCTTCCTCGGCTGGGATCCCGCCAAGGTTCGTTATCTCCTATATCTGATTATGAATGTTTCTTCACAAAGATCTGTATGCCACCGTGGAGGGGTCTCCCGAATCCTTGCCCCATGGGGGCAGTGGACTCAAGGGTAATTTGCTCCGTAGGCGTGGGGCGAGTTGCCGCGGCAAGGGTCTTGCCGGGGTTGCTAAAACTGTCTCCGGCAAGGATCTTGCCGGGGGAGTCCGCTCCGTCCCTTTTTCTCTTCGTGGTCTTGGCCTTGGTGTCATTCTAGTTCCCTTGAGCTTTGGACTTACCCTGGCTCACCTCCCTTGCCTTGCTTGGTGTGGTGGTGCCCGTGGCTCAGACTGCCCGTGCACAGTTATAGGGGTACAAGAAGTGCACCCACTTTTTGTACACCGACAGGAGCCCCCGCGCCTGGGCCACACATAAGCGCAATGCGTTGTTGGGCTAGGCCCATAATGGTGCGCGGCAGGCGGGACGGTTTTTACCGCGGTAAGATTTTTCGCGCGCCGCGCCTCCCACGATCCGCGCGCGTGGTGCGGTGTGGAGGGGTGCGCGTGACGTGGGCGGCATGCGTGGGGTGGTTCCCGCGGGCATGCGTCACATCACACTTTCTCCTCTTTCCTCGTGCCTTTTCCAATCTCAGAGCCGTCGTTTCCTCTCTTCCTTCCTTCCTAAGCTTCCGCCGTCGCCCGCCATCGTTGCTTCGCCATCCCCCTCCCTCAGTCCTCTAACCTTCTTAGCCACCATGGCGCCCAAATCCGTTAAGGGCCAGGGGGTGGCTAAGGGCGCTGGGACTATGGAGCCGCCGGAGAGCGCGCTATTGGGGGACCGGATGAAGTCCGCCTTTTTCTTCCCCTCGATGGTTGATGTTCGTGAGCTCTGGGCCTCCTTCAGGCCTCTAAGGGTAGTGAAGACGTGGGGAGAAAATTCGGACATCCGGCTACGCGCGTCATTCCTGCCGCTTGTGCCGATCCTGCTCCAAATCGGTATCCCTTTTTTGTTGATAATCTTTCTTGCGGGTTATGCCCCCCTTTTTCCGATTTCTTCTGCGACATTATGCACACCTTCGGCTTTCGCCTCTTGGATTTTACTCCGAATGCGGTGGCATACATGGCTTTCTTTGCGCATCTTTGCGAAGGCTTCGCCGGGGTGCAGCCCAACAAGGCGCTCTTCCGCCATTATTTCTCCCCTCGGATCCAGCCGGGAGGTGCCGTCTCTGGTTGCGTCACCTGGATCCCAAGATCCAAGGGGGCGTACCCGGACGGTGCCGTGAAGGAGAGGTGGGAGGAATGGCGTTGTAACGCCCCGGATTCGATGCGCCAGGTGTCCGCCAGTTATTCACCTTCGTTGCCATGTCATTTGCTTGCATGTTGCAGTTTGCCATGTCATCATGTGCATTGCATTGCATACGTGTTCGTCTCATGCATCCGAGCATTTTTTCCCGTTGTCCGTTTTGCAATCCGGCACTCCTATGTTCCCCGACGCCCTCTTTTGCCTCTTTTCGTATGCGGGTGTTAAACGGTCTTGGAATGGACCGAGGGTCGCCAAGCGGCCGTGGTATAGCACCGGTAGACCGCCTGTCAAGTTTCGTGCCATTTGGAGGTCGTTTGATGCTCCAACGGTTAACCGGGTAGCCGTAAAGGCCTCTTTTGTGTGCAGCCCAACACCCCTTCAAAGTGGCCCAAAACCCATCCAAAACCCCTCCATGCTCCCGATCGTTCGATCACGATCGCGTGGCCGAAAACCGCTCCTCATTTGGACACTCCTAGCTCCCTCTATATTAGTCCCTCCCCCCAAAAATTCGCGGTGCAAACCCTAGCGTATTCCTCCTCGCGCCGCCGAACGCTTCCGCACCGCGCTGGACATGTCCACCGGTCACCTCCCTTCGTCCAATCAGTGCCCGCCACATCATCGCTGCCGCTCCCTCGTCCAACCGGAGGCCGACACGTGTCCACCGCGCCACACATCAACGCCGGGGGCGCGGAGCCCATCTCCGGCCCGCTCCGGGCCACGGCGGGCCCGATCCGCCCGGTCAGCGCGCCCCGCGCCCTCCGGCCTCCGCCCATCGCCGGCGATCCCTCGCCGGAGCTCGCCTTGCCCCGCCGCGGCGCCCTCCCCGCGCGCCGCCCGCCTCCCGCACCGCCGCTGCGCTCGCCGTTCGCCGCCCCCGCCGCCGACCTGCATCGCCGGCGCCGCCCGGTCGCCCCGCCGTCCCACTCCGCGCCGCCTTGCGCGCCCCGACCCGCGCCGCCCTTCGCCGGCGCGCCCGCCTCCGGCGACCCCGCGCCCTCCGTCGCCTCGCCTCCCGCCCGTCGTCGCCGGCCTCCGGCGAGCCGCCGTCGCCGGGCCCGTCCCCGTCCGGATCTGGAGGCTGGACCAGATAAACCAGCTCGGCGAACCAAACGGCCTCCCCACGCTCGGTTCCCTCCGTCCCGGATCCACCCCGTCCATTTTTCCGCGAGGTGCTATTTTCAGTCGTGAAATATTTTACATTCTGGTGCCCTGTTCATCATGCCATAACTCTTTGACAGTAGATCCGTTTTGCATGCATGATGTACCGAAATGTTCAGCAGGATGTGCTCTCCATTTTGTTCCATTGTGCCATATTCATTTGAGTTCATCTTGATGCCCTAATCATCGTTGCAAGAGTGCTATGTAATGTTAGTTTTAGATTCTTATCAGGATTTGGACATTTGTCATTTTTGCCATGTTTAATGTGTGCCTCCTATGAACTTGAGCCCTACATGTGTTTGAAGTATGCCATGCCATCTTTACAGGGGTGTATGCCATGTATTTTTGTGATCTATGTGGTGACTAGAACAAGCATGCAAAATAGGTTTCGTGATGTTGCTGATTTCAGCCTTGTTCTGCTGTTATTGTGATGCCATGTATTTATTTTGCTACAGTGAGATCCATGCCTCTTTTGAGTATGTTCAGTAAAAGTGTTTTTTTCATATGGTTATGCTCTATCCATTTGTTCCTCTTGTTGCAATTATAGAGTGCTCTATCATGTCTTAATCTTGCTATACTTTTGCTATAAAATGTTCCTGGCAGATTGTTAACATGTTTAGCAATTTTGCCGAGCTTGTTGTAGTTGATCCATGCATGCTATGTTGTTGTTCTTGCGATGTCTAGCTTATATGCCATGTATACTTGCTGGGTGTATGCTTAGTTTGTCACGCAATGCCTTGTAGGGAGTGCATCGAGCTCGTAAACATGCCTACTCGTTATCTGCTTCTATGCCAAGTCTGAATCCGTAACGAAACTTGCTATGTTTACATGGGTGCCATCATACCTTTTGTGCCTTTTCGGCTTATGGTCAGTAAGAGACTTTTGTTATATGCAATTAGTAGATTCATACCATGCCATTGGTTCCGATGATCAGTTCCAGTAGCATTTTGTTTGAGAGCTATAAACATTGCAACCTGATGTTGTTTCTGCCATGTCCAGTGATTTCTGCTAAGTCTGTGAACCTGTTATTATTTGCAATCTTGCCATGTCCTTTTGAGCATGTTCCAATAGTTTCTGGAGATGCTCATTGTTCATGTTTTGTTATACTTTACCTATACATCACGGCCATGCCTTTTTTTTCACGTTGTGATGCTATAACATGTTTTGGTGCTTGTATTATGCCTAGTTGCTGTTTTGGACAGCTTGTCCTTTAAACTTGTATAGAGTGTATGTGTTTGAACCGTTGCTCCGTTTTGAGTGTGCTATATATGAAACTTCCTTAGTTTTGCATGTAGTTTCATGTTACCTTGTTGAATCCATGTTTTGATGTGTTTGCTTGATGTTTGTATGCATTTTGCATCAATGCCATGTTTAACTTGTTTTACTCATATCTTCTAGGCCGTAGCTCCGAATCTAACGAACTTTATATGTAACTTGACTAGAATTTCGTGTAGATCATCATGGTGCATCTTAACTTCCTGTTTAACAACTTGAACATAAGGTTTATTCAGATCAGGACTAATTTCGAAATTTGCATATGAGGACTTACCGGATTTGTTATATGTTGTTTCCGGCCTCATTTAACTTGCGTTGATGTGTTGCTCTTGTTTGCATCATCTCTTGCCATGAGTAGCTTCATGTACCTTTGTCATGCATCATACTTGGTTGATCATCATGCCTTGTTTATGTGTGGTGTGTTTACTATGTTGTGTGCTTCTTCTCGATAGTTCCCGTTTCGTTGCGTTCGTGAGGATTCGTTCGTCTACGCTTGGTTCGTCTTCGTGGCTTCATCTTCTTCATGGATTCGTTCTTCTTCCTAGCGGGATTTCAGGCAAGATGACCGTCACCTTGGATCTCACTACTATCATTGCTATGATAGTTGCTTCGTTCTATCGCTATGCTGCGTTACCTACCACTTGCTTATCAAGCCTCCCAAATTGCCATGAACCTCTAACCTTTGTTACCCTTCCTAGCAAACCGTTGTTTGGCTATGTTACCGCTTTTGCTCAGCCCCTCTTATAGCGTTGCTAGTTGCAGGTGAAGATGAAGATTGCTCCATGTTGGTTTATGTTTATGTTGGGTTATCACAATATCTCTTATATTATTAATGCATCTATATACTTGGTATGGGTGGAAGGCTCGGCCTTATGCCTGGTGTTTTGTTCCACTCTTGCCGCCCTAGTTTCCGTCATATCGGTATTATTTTCCCGGATTTTGCGTCCCTAACGTGGTTGGGTGATTTATGGGACCCCCTTGACAATTCGCTTTGAATAAGACTCCTCCCGCAAGGCCCAACATTGGTTTTACCATTTGCCTCACCTATGCCCTTTTTCCCTTGGGTTTCCAGAGCCCGAGGGTCATCTTTATTTTAGCCCCCCCGGGCCAGTGCTCCTTCGAGTGTTGGTCCGAACCGAGCAGCCTGCGGGGCCACCACGGGGAAACTCGAGGCCTGGTTTTACTCGTAGCTTGACTTATCCGGTGTGCCCTGAGAACGAGGTACGTGCGACTCCTATCGGGATTTGTCGGCACATTCGGGCGACTTTGCTGGTCTTGTTTTACCATTGTCGGAATGTCTTGTTATCGGGATTCCGAGACTGATCGGGTCTTCCCGGGAGAAGGAATATCCTTCGTTGATCGCGAGAGCTTATAATGGGCTAAGTTGGGACACCCCTGCAGGGTTTGAACTTTCGAAAGACGTGCCCGCGGTTATGTGGCAGATGGGAATTTGTTGATATCCGGTTGTAGTAAACTTGAAGTAAACTCTTCTAAAATACACCAACCGTGTGCGTAACCGTGAGTGTCTCTTTTCGGGGATGTTCGAGAGGAGAACATGGTTTCTTGGGTTATGTTTGACGTAAGTAGGTGTTCAGGATCACTTCTTGATTATTACTAGTTGACGACCGCTTGCTTTGCATCTCTTCTCGCTCTGATTTGCGTAAGTTAGCCACCTTACATGCTTAGTCGCTGCTGCAACCTCACCACTCTACCCCTTCCTTACCCATTAAGCTTTGCTAGTCTTGATACCCATGGTAATGGGATTGCTGAGTCCTCGTGGCTCATAGATTACTACACCACCAGTTGCACGTACAGGTTATGCGATGATCATGAGGTGAGAGCGATGTTTATTTGTGTTGGAGTTCTTCTTCTGCTTCTTCTTCGATTGAGGGATAGGTTCCTGGTCGGCAGCCTGGGCTAGCAGGGTGGATATTGTTCGAGTTTATGTTTATGTTTCATCCATAGTCGGATGTTGATCTTGTATATGATGTATTGTTGTATTCATGTGACTTTGTATGTCTTGGTTGTATCCCCACTATTATGTAATGTTGATGTAATGATATCCACCTTGCAAAAGCGTATTCAAGATGCACTTCTATCCTTGGTGGGACCTTCGAGTTCCTTTAGGATAGGGTCACATCTTGGGCGTGACAAGTTGGTATCAGAGCCTCGACCGACCCTAGGAGCCCCCTTGATTGATCGTGTAGTTTGGCCGATATTGAGTCTAGAAGAAAATTTTTTTGGAGTCTAGTTATATTGGAGACTAGGATTTCTTTTTACTCCTTAGCCCCTTCGTCGCTCTGGTGAGACATCTTGACGTAGGTGTTTTGAACTACTCCTCTTCCACTTCAATTTTTTTTCTTTAGGATCACGCGGTTAGTTTTCGTTCAATGTTCATCCTCTTTTCTATACGGTGCACTTCTCTTCGAGTGGTTTCAATCCTCGTCATCTTTTGCGAGATCAGTCCTAAGTGCTTTCTCAACCGATGTCGTTTTCCCCATCCCAAGTTGTTTTTTCCCACCCGCCCACCCCTTCTTCTTCTTGGAACCGGAATCCGTAATCGAGTATCCTTCCTACTTGTGCGAAGCCTTTGCTTTCTTTCCTCAATTATTTCAACCGGTGCTTTCTCTTCAACTTATTCGTCGATTCCCCGTTCCAAATTTGCCTTGTTTTTTTCCCGCCCTCCCACCCTTTTTATTCCCGGAGTCTGAGCCTCTATTCGAGCATCCATTTCATGCGAGCGGAGTATCTTCAGTTTTTCCTCAATTGTTTCAACCGGTGAATTATCGTCTGGTTCATCATTGTTCGTCGCATTTTCTTTCTGGTGGATTTAATTCAAGTTTTGCGTTGTCGATCGTATTCTTTCCCTTAGCTCAAATATTTCCCTCTGATCGTTCGCCTCTCGCCATTTAATCCTTCCGGAGTGCTGAAGACATCTCAGAAGATTCGTGTTTGCATTCAATTAATTCGAGGTTGTCACCTCATTCAAATCTTTCAATTGTTCCGGTGCATCATTTCTCATTCAACAATCCTTTCCAACGGTGTTTCTTTTCAGTGGGCCCTAACCCAAAGGTCTTTCCCAGGATCTTACCTGACTCTTCTGATTTTATGGAGTTATTCTAAAATTCTTGTTGAAGCTTGACGTAAGTATGAATTTCATCAGTCAAATGTCTTCTCCAAGATCGCTTCCAAATGCTTTTATGTTCGGGTCAATCTTTTTTCCTTTCATTCTCCCGGAGTATCTCAACAATTTTACTGGTGTTCCCCGTCGTCATTCTCAACATTTGAAGACCGAAGGAGAATTTCTTTTAAATCTTGTCCGTTCTCTCGGAGATTCCCGGTGCTAGCTCGATGTTATCCTATCTAATTGTTTCTAGTCGTGCAATTCTTTTCATCCATCCGGAGAGTTTTAGGAGTTGTTTTCCGTATCGATCATCCGGAGGTCATCTTTTCGGAATATTTCTTCGTTCTATGTTTTTCGAATTCGTTGTCCAATTATTCTACATCCGTGCCCCTTCGATCGTCTCTATATCCTTCCGGTGCTTTGTTCAAGTGTTCTTCAATCAGTTCGCGATCTCTTCTTTCTCTTGCATTTTATTTCCCTCAAGTATATTTGTGCTTTTCAAATTCTTCCCGGTGATTCATTCTCTTTTCGTCATTCGTTTCAATTCTCATGGTGGTTCGTTGAAGATTCATTTTCCGTTCTCATCATATCAATTCATTCGCTCTTTTCAATCCAACCGGTGGTTCATGAAGACCTTCCCAAATTTGGCGCTATATCTCCCTTTATTCTTTTTCAATGCGAATAAGTTGTATGCATATCCATTGCTTCTCATCAATTTAATTGGTGAAGGATAAGCATAACATAGTTCTTCTTCCTCTTCTTTCATCAAGTTGATTAATTCCTTCCCTCGGAGATTTTTCATGATGAATAATCTCTCGATGCTAAGTGGTTCACCTTTTCTTTTCCGGAGTTCCAAGTTTTCTCGCTTGCCTCGTCACGAAGCTCCATCTTAATCATTGCAAGGCTTTAATCTTATTTCTTTTCATCCTTCAATTTTATCTCATCATCGGAGTTCTTCATGGTGGTTCTTCATGATTTAATCCATTCTTCAAGAGTTCATCAAGATTTTTTTGGAGGAGTTCATGTATCTTCTTCTTCTTGCTTCTCGAGGTGCAACTAATTCTCCGTATTCTTTTGAAATTGAGTTTTGCATTTCTTCGTTCTCCTCAGCTATTCAATCTTTTCCGATTGTGGTCGGTTATCACCTCATAATTTTTGAGATGTTATCTATAAGTCCACAACAAGCAATTCTTTTGTCGTTGAATTTCCAACAACTCTGTTCAATCATTTCTTCTAAGGTTGCTTTCTATTTCATTCGTGGTAGAAGTTGTCTTCTTCTTCTCCGTTCCTTTTCATTCAACTATTTCAATTCTTCCGGAGGCATTGTGTTGTTCCTCTCATCAACTATCGTTCCACTTTGTCAATCTCAATTCCAACTCTTTTCAATGTTCAGCCGGAGTGCTGCCTAAATTCTGTCATCCTTATTCCTCTTTCTTGCTTATTCTAACCGGAGTGCTTTCAGAGTCTATCTTGTTCGTTGAGCTTTTGATTCCCGTCGTAATCGTCATTCCTCTTTTCTACCTGAGTGCTCTTGACTTTGTTCATTTTCCCTCTTGTGTTCTTGTTTCACCTCATCCTCTTTCCCTTCCGTCTCGGTCCTAAGATCTCGGGACTAGATCTCTTGTTAGTAGAGGAGAGTTGTAACGCCCCGGATTCAATGCGCCAGGTGTCCGCCAGTTATTCGCCGTCGTTGCCATGTCATTTGCTTGCGTGTTGCAGTTTGCCATGTCATCATGTGCATTGCATTGCATACGTGTTCGTCTCATGCATCCGAGCATTTTCCCGTTGTTCGTTTTGCAATACGGCACTCCTATGTTCCCCGGCGCCCCCTTTTGCCTCTTTTCGTATGCGGGTGTTAAACGGTCTCAGAATGGACCGAGGGTTGCCAAGTGGCCGTGGTATGGCACCGGTAGACCACTTGTCAAGTTTCGTGCCATTTGGAGGTCGTTTGATGCTCCAACGGTTAACCGGGTAGCCGTAAAGGCCTCTTTTATGTGCAGCCCAACACCCCCTTCAAAGTGGCCCAAAACCCATCCAAAACCCCTCCATGCTCTCGGTCGTTCGATCACGATCGCGTGGCCGAAAACCGCTCCTCATTTGGACACTCCTAGCTCCCTCTACCTACATATTAGTCCCTCCCCCCAAAAATTCGCGGTGCAAACCCTAGCGTCTTCCTCCTCGCGCCACCGGACGCTTCCGCACCGCACTATACATGTCCACCGGCCACCTCTCTTCGTCCAATCAGCGCCCGCCACGTCATCGTCGCCGTTCCCTCGTCCAACCGGAGGCCGACACGTGTCCACCGCGCCTCACATCGCCGCCGGGTCCGCGGAGCCCATCTCCGGCCCGCTCCGGGCCACGGCGGGCCCGATCCGCCCGGTCAACGCACCCCGCGCCCTCCGGCCTTCGCCCGTCGCCGGCGAGCCCTCGCCGGAGCTCGCCTTGCCCCGCCGCGGCGCCCTTCCCGCCGGCTTCCGCCTCCAACGCCGCGCCGCGCCCCGCCTCCTTCTCCCCGCGCGTCGCCCGCCTCCCGCACCGCCGCTGCACTCGCCGTTCGTCGCCCCCGCCGCCGACCTGCATCGCCAGCGCCGCCCGCTCACCCCGTCGTCCCACTCCGCGCCGCCTTGCGCGCCCCGACCCGCGCCGCCCTTAGCCGACGCGCCCGCCTCCGGCGACCCCGCGCCCTCCGCCGCCTCGCCTCCCGCCCGTCGTCGCCGGCCTCCGGCGAGCCGCCGTCGCCGGGCCCGTCCCCGTCCGGATCTGGAGGCTGGACCAGATCCACCAGCTCGGCGAACCAAACGGCCTCCCCACGCTCGGATCCCTCCGTCCCGGATCCACCCCGTCCATTTTTCCCCAAGGTGCTATTTTCAGTCCTGAAATATTTTACATTCTGGTAGCCTGTTCATCATGCCATAACTCTTTGATCGTAGATCAGTTTTGCATGCATGATATACCGAAATGTTCACCAGGATGTGCACTCCATTTTGTTCCATTGTGCCATATTCATTTGAGTTCATCTTGATGCCCTAATCATCGTTGCAAGAGTGTTATGTAATGTTAGTTTCAGATTCTTATCAGGATTTGGACATTTGTCATTTTTGCCATGTTTAATGTGTGCCTCCTATGAACTTGATCCCTACATGTGTTTGAAGTATGCCATGCCATCTTTACAGGGGTGTATGCCATGTATTTTTGTGATCTATGTGGTGACTAGAACAAGCATGCAAAATAGGTTTCATGATGTTGCTAATTTCAGCCTTGTTCTGATGTTATTGTGATGCCATGTATTCATGTTGCTACAGTGAGATCCATGCCTCTTTTGAGTATGTTCAGTAAGAGTGTTTTATTCATATGGTTATGCTCTATCCATTTGTGCCTATGCTTGCAATTATAGAGTGCTCTATCATGTCTTAATCTTGCTCTACCTTTGCTATAAAATGTTCCTGGCAGATTGTTAACATGTTTAGCAATATTGGCGAGCTTGTTGTAGTTGATCCGTGCATGCTAGGTTGTTGTTCTTGCCATGTCTAGCTTCTATGCCATGTATACTTTCTGGGTGTATGCTTATTTTGTCACGCAATGCCTTGTAGGGAGTGCATCGAGCTCGTAAACATGCCTACTCGTTATCTGCTTCTATGCCAAGTCTGAATCTGTAACAAAACTTGCTATGTTTACATGGGTTCCATCATACCTTTTGTGCCTTTTTGGCTTATGGTCAGTAAGAGACTTTTGTTATATGCAATGAGTAGATTCATGCCATGCCTTTGGTTTCCATGATCAGTTAAAGTAGCATGTTGTTTGAGAGCTATAAACATTGCAACCTGATGTTGTTTCTGCCATGTCCAGTGATTTCTGCTAAGTCTGTGAACCTGTTATTATTTGCAATCTTGCCATGTCCTTTTGAGCATGTTCCAATAGTTTCTGGAAATAGCTCAGTGTTCATGTTTTGTTATACTTTACCTGTACATCACGGCCATGCCTTCTATTTTCACGTTGTGATGCTGTAACATGTTGTTTTGGTGCTTCTATTATGCCTAGTTGCTGTTTTGGACAGCTTGTCCTTTAAACTTGTATAGAGTGTATGTGTTTGAACCGTTGCTCCGTTTTGAGTGTGCTCTATATGAAACTTGCTTAGTTTTGCATGTAGTTTCATGTTACCTTGTTGCATCCATGTTTTGATGTATTTGCTTGATGTTTGTATGCATTTTGCATCAATGCCATGTTTAACTTGTTTTACTCATATCTTCTGGGCCGTAGCTCCGAATCTAACGAACTTTATATGTAACTTGACTAGAATTTTGTGTAGATCATCATGGTGCATCTTAACTTGCTGTTTAACAACTTGAACATAAGGTTTATTCAGATCAGGACTAATTTCGAAATTTGCATATGAGGACTTACCGGATTTGTTATATGTTGTTTCCGGCCTCATTTAACTTGCGTTGATGTGTTGCTCTTGTTTGCATCATCTCTTGCCATGAGTAGCTTCATGTAGCTTTGTCATGCATCATACTTGGTTGAGCATCATGCCTTTTTCATGTGTGGTGTGTTTACTATGTTGTGTGCTTCTTCTCGATAGTTCTCGTTTCGTTGCGTTCGTGAGGATTCGTTCGTCTACGCTTGGTTCGTCTTCGTGGCTTCATCTTCTTCATGGATTTGTTGTTCTTCCTAGCGGGATTTCAGGCAAGATGACCGTCACCTTGGATCTCACTACTATCATTGCTATGATAGTTGCTTCGTTCTATCGCTATGCTGCGTTACCTACCACTTGCTTATCAAGCCTCCTAAATTGCCATGAACCTCTAACCTTTGTTACCATTCCTTGCAAACCGTTGTTTGGCTATGTTACCGCTTTTGCTCAGCCCCTCTTATAGCGTTGCTAGTTGCAGGTGAAGATGAAGATTGCTCCATGTTGGTTTATGTTTATGTTGGGATATCACAATATCTCTTATATTATTAATGCATCTATATACTTGGTAAAGGATGGAAGGCTCGGCCTTATGCCTGGTGTTTTGTTCCACTCTTGCCGCCCTACTTTCCGTCATATCGGTATTATGTTCCCGGATTTTGCGTCCCTAACGCAGTTGGGTGATTTATGGGACCCCCTTGACAGTTCGCTTTGAATAAGACTCCTCCAGCAAGGCCCAACATTGGTTTTACCATTGGCCTCACCTATGCCCTTTTTCCCTTGGGTTTCCGGAGCCCGAGGGTCATCTTTATTTTAGCCCCCCCGGGCCAGTGCTCCTTCGAGTGTTGGTCCGAACCGAGCAGCCTGCGGGGCCACCACGGGGAAACTCGAGGCCTGGTTTTACTCGTAGCTTGACTTATCCGGTGTGCCCTGAGAATGAGGTACGTGCGACTCCTATCGGGATTTGTCAGCACATCCGAGCTGCTTTGCTGGTCTTGTTTTACCATTGTTGGAATGTCTTGTTATCGGGATTCCGAGACTGATCGGGTCTTCCCGGGAGAAGGAATATCCTTCGTTGATCGCGAGAGCTTATAATGGGCTAAGTTGGGACACCCCTGCAGGGTTTGAACTTTCGAAAGACGTGCCCGCGGTTATGTGGCAGATGGGAATTTGTTGATATCCGGTTGTAGTAAACTTGAAGTAAACTCTTCTAAAATACACCAACCGTGTGCGTAAACGTGAGTGTCTCTTTTCGGGGTTGTTCGAGAGGAGAACACGGTTTCTTGGGTTATGTTTGACGTAAGTAGGTGTTCAGGATCACTTCTTGATCATTACTAGTTGACGACCGCTTGCTTTGCATCTCTTCTCGCTCTGATTTGCGTAAGTTAGCCACCTTACATGCTTAGTCGCTGCTGCAACCTCACCACTCTACCCCTTCCTTACCCATTAAGCTTTGCTAGTCTTGATACCCATGGTAATGGGATTGCCGAGTCCTCGTGGCTCACAGATTACTAAACCACCAGTTGCAGGTACATGTTACACTACTGGAATCAGCTAATTTGCCATCTGCCAGCTCTTTGCCGTCTCCTAGGACTCTCCCGGAGATCAAGGCGCGTCAGTCGAGCTCCGCTCCTGAGATAAGGCCTCGTGAACGGCCAGTGCAACTCGCCATCAAGGTTAGTGATACGTACTCAGTTATCTTTCTCCATTACATTGTGTGCGCTTCCATCAATGATTACAAATTGTCACGTGAGTGGTGTTGCAGGCTGCTATACAGAGTGAGAGAGATAGAACAGAGAAACTTCTGGCGGAGGCGGCGGAGAGGCAGCGGGAGTTGGAGGAGAGGACGGCAAAGATGATGGAGGAGGAGAGGGCACGGAATGACATGCAGGCAAGGGCCATGTACGAGCTCCTTGTGGTAAGTTTCTTCTGCAGATTAGCCAAAACATTAATGTAGTGTTTGTCTCATTGCTAACTAGTATGACTGAGTCGTCAAAACCAAATGTGCAGTCTGTGTGTGAGAAGACAGGTCAGATCGCTCCGCCGATGCCAGTGATTGCTCCTGGGACCACGGTGAGTTTTATTTGAATGGACATTACTTGCTAGTCTTAACATTTGAGTGTCATCATGCTAACAAGACATTGGAAATGATCTTTGGTGCAGCGTAACTCCAGACAAGCATCGCACGATCCTTCTCCAGCTACCGACACGAGCCACCCCGCTCCTACACCTCCTGGATATTGGTAAGTTTATCTAGTGTTTTGCTTAACACATGCATAAAGACCTAGATTTAGTTTTATTTCCTCCAATGCTTACCATAATGACCTAGACTTAGCTTCTTCTCCTCCAAAATGACTTAATAAGTTTACTGACCTCCAAAACCATCCATTTTACCTAAGTTAGCTCTAAAACGATCTGTACTTAGCTTACTTATGTCAAAAATTGCATAATTAGCTTAGTTAGCTCATAGACGATCAATTTTACCTAAGTTAGCTCTAAAATGACCCATTTTACCTAGGTTAGCTTATAAATGATCCAGTTCATCCAAGTTAGCTCAAAAATGACCCATTTTACCTAGATTAGCTCCTAAATGATCCATTTTACCTACGTTAGCTTTAAAATGGCCCATTTCACCTAGGTTAACTCCAAAATGACCCATCTTACCTAGGTTATCTCATAAACGATCCATTTCAACTAATTTAGCTCATAAACGATCCATTTCACCTAGGTTACCTAAAAAACGATCCATTTCACCTAAATTAGCTCTTAAATGATCCATTTCACCCAAGTTAGCTCAAAAAGATCCATTTCAACTAAATTAGCTCTTAAATGATCCATTTCACCTAAGTTAGCTCAAAAACGATCCATTTCAACTAAATTAGCTCAAAAATGATCCATTTCAACAAAGTTAGCTAAAAAACGATCCATTTCAACTAAGTTAGCTCAAAAACGATCCATTTGACCTAAGTGAGCTAAAAAAGATCCATTTCTAACTTTCTTATTTTGCCATTTTGCAGATTTCATTATGTGCTGGATGGAGTGCTTGTTCTACTCTTCTTGTTCTTGTCTTCTCATTCTAGTCACCTTAGCTATGGAGTGCTTGTTTATGTATGGATGGAACTTGTTTATGTATGAAATGATGGATGGAACTTGTTTATGTATGAAATGATGGATGGAACTTGCTTATGTAATATGTACGGATGGAACTTGCTTATGGACTTGCTTATGAATGCCTGTGAAATACATGAACTTGCTTATGAATGCCTGTGAAATATATCTATATGTCATATATATTTTCTGTGCAAATTGTGGGATTTAATAAAAAACAGGAAAAAAACCCAATATGCAGGCTCTTTGCCGTCTGCCACAGACGGCAACGGCATCTTTGCCGTCTGCCGCGGATGGCAAAGAAGACACGTGGCATCCAGCTGTGCTTCCTGGGAGCTGGCCCATTTGGCCAGTTTGCCTACAGTGGCAGACGACAAAGACTTTGCCATCAGTGGCGGACGGCAAAGACTTTGCCATCAGTGGCAGACGGCAAAGAACCTGCCATGCAGTGACGTGTAGATGACATCGTACGGCGGACGGCAAAGACAGTGGCGGACGGCAAAGGCCTGCCGTTAGCCACTTAACGGACTGACAGCGCAATTATTGCCGTCCGCTCTCTTTGCCGTCTGCCGCGCTCTCTTTGCCGTCCGCGGCGGACGGCAAAGACTTTGCCATCAGTGGCAGACGGCAAAGTAGCTGTTTACCGTAGCCTACGTTGCCGGAGCCTTTTGCCGTCCGCGGCTGACGGCAAAGGCCTTTGCCGTCCGCTGTTCATGCCTTTGCCGTCCGCCATGACAGACGGCAAAGTAGCTGATTCCTGTAGTGTTATGCGATGATCATGACGTGACAACGATGTTTCTTTGTGTTGGAGTTCTTCTTCTGCTTCTTCTTCGACTGAGGGATAGGTTCCTGGTCGGCAGCCTGGGCTAGCGGGGTGGATATTGTTCGAGTTTCTGTTTATGTTTCATCTGTAGTCGGATGTTGATCTTGTATATGATGTATTGTTGTATTCACGTGACTTTGTATGTCTTGGTTGTATGCCCACTATTATGTAATGTTGATGTAATGATATCCACCTTGCAAAAGCGTCTTCAAGATGCGCTTCTATCCCTGGTGGGACCTTCGAGTTCCTTTAGGATAGGGTCGCATTTTGGGCGTGACAGGCATGGCCGGTGGTGCTGGATTGAAGATGAAGACCCGCCGGAATTCTGCAAGGTCCGTCGAGTGCCGCCGGTTCGCGGCAGCGATTGGGGTGATGTCGACGCCGCCGACGGGAGGCTCACTGTCGCCAGTACCAGGATTCTCCGGCTCACCGGGGCTGGACTCACTGTCGGTGTCAAAACCGGCGGATCTCGGGTAGGGGGTCCCGAACTGTGCGTCAAGGTCGGATGGTAACAGGAGACAAGGGACACTTTATTTTACCCAGGTTCGGGCCCTCTCGATGGAGGTAAAACCCTACTCCTGCTAGATTAATATTGACGATATGGGTAATACAAGAGTAGATCTACCACGAGATCAAGGAGGCTAAACCCTAGAAGCTAGCCTATGAGTATGATGATGGTTATGATGATTGGCCTATGGACTACAACCCTCCGGTTTATATAGACACCGGATAGGGTTAGGGTTACACAGAGTCGGTTACATTGGTAGGAGATCTTGAATATCCGCACGCCTATGTTGCCTTCCACGCCAAGAAAAGATCCTTCCGGACACGGGATGCAGTCTTCAATCTTGTATCTTCATAGTCTTGGAGTCTGGCTGAAGGTATAGTCCGGCTATCCGAACACCCCCTAATCCAGGACTCCCTCAGTAGCCCCCGAACCAGGCTTCAATGACGACGAGTGCGGCGCGCAAATTTGTCTTCGGCATTGCAAGGCGGGTTCCTCCTCCGAATCCTGTGTGCCTGTCCGAATAATGTCTGATTTTTGTAATGTAGCGCTCCTCGGCTTCAGTGCCCAATAATGGCCGTCTTCCACTTGTTGAACGAATGCGAAAAGCCTGGGGTGTTTTTACATCCACACCCTTAGTCACATAAACGAGCCGCTTATTTAACGGGACGGGGATTTAGATCCAGACCACATCTTCTCCCCTCCGCGAGTTATCATCAGAGCTTCTCCAGCAAAGGTCCACTCCAACATGGCCAGCCATCGCAGCTCCTCCTCTCGCCCCTCCAGTCCTAAATCCGGAGACTGGGAGAGTTGCACCATCCCACACAGCGAGTTAGTGTCGGTGCAGGCCAAGGGATTCCTTCCCCAGGCATGTATGGTCCCGGTCCGAGCCGGACTCGCCACCTACAACGGCGGAAAGCAAGCGGAGAGCACCCCCAATCCTTCTAAAGGAGAGCGGGTGTGCCTCGTCCCTTATTTATTAAGGGCACTGGGATTTCCAATTCATCCATTCCTCCGCGGGCTTCTGGAGTTCTACGGTCTCCAGCTGCACAATCTCACGCCCGGCTCCGTGCTACATATCGCGGGCTTCGTTGCCCTTTGCGAGCTATTTTTAGGCGTCGAGGCTCATTTTGCGCTGTGGAAGAGGTTGTTCTGCTTGGTGCCCCGTTCTCAAAAGGGGTCTATATATCAAGTGGGCGGAGCCGAAATATGGCGCATTGCCGGGACCGGATACCTATCCGGAACCCCGAAAAAGGCGTCCGAGGACTAGCCTTCAGAATGGTTTTACATAGATGACGTCCCGCTGCCGGACCCTATCCGGGTCGGCCTCCCTGAGTTCAGCATGGCTCCCTTGAAGAAACGCTTAAGTTGGCATCCGCGGAGCTCTCAGAGAGAAAGCAACAGAGACGTCCTTTACCTGATGGGCCGGATAAGACTGTTGGCTCATTCCGGACTAACCATGATCGGATTCATGGCCGCATGTATTATGCGGGGGGTGCAGTCGCTGCAATATAGAAGCCACCCCATGTGGGATTTCAACGGGGAGGACGACGCCACCTGTTATGGCAGTAAAGGACCAGCCACAGTTGCCGCTCTAGTAAAGATCTTAACATCTTTGTACAAGGGAGAAAAGGAGGACTTCCTCCGCGTCAACCCGCGGGCCGGATTCACTATGTATGAACCTCCAAGTTGGGTAAGTGAACAATTGCACTTGCCTGTTTATTTAATGCTCCCACGACTAGATACGTAATCTGATGATTTCAATGCAGGAGTTGCGACAGGAGGTAAAGGATATCGACAACTGCCCTCCACAGCCTCGGGACCCAGAACGGTCCCTTGATCCGGACTCTGAAGAGGATCCGGACATATCGGTGGAGCTCATCGACGGGGTGTTCCACCAGTTAAGCAAGGATAATACCTTGGTAGCCATTACGGCTGATTACCCTGGGTTAATTCCGGCCTCCCAGGTGACAGAAACCGGAGTGTTTATTCCCGCAAGAGAGATTCCGTCCTCATATATTCCGGCGTTTCTGATGACAACCGTTTTTTACAGGGGAGATTTCCGAGGAGGGAGGCCGAACCTGCGGCGGCTAGCCAACGAGGAGCCGCTGGGCCCCGAGGGGAAGAAAGAGATGAAATCCGGACTGAGAGTTCGGCACAAAGGTATAACGCGCCTTCTGTCTTCCTGGCGTTATTCTGTCAAGGCATGTTAACATCCGTACTGTTTCCAGGGCGAAGAGGCCTCGCCGGACTATATCCGGAGGGGCCACCAACCGCACCTCTACCAGCCAGGTGCCAACGTCTGGTCCGGAGGCGGGGACGAACACCAGGCTTGCGCCGGACGCTCCTCCAACAGAGGACGCGGACCGGCTATCTGCCACAAATTCAGAAGTGGAGAGCGCCATGAACCATAGGCGTCGCCGGACGGTTCTACGCAACGCTTGCTTCTCCCGAGAGGCCTTAGACGCCTTCATTCGGGAGATGCGTACCTTCGTGCTGCTCAAGATGGTTTAGCCAGAGCCACAGAGGAGTATGTGAAAGACATACGGGTAAGAAAATTTTGGTTAAATATATATATGCCAGTAGCCCCCGAGACTTGAAACAGTTAAACAAACTGATTTAAGGATCATATAATATGTAGGTTCTTACTGAGAAGAACACTGTGCTGTCCCAGGAGCTGGAAAAGTGCAAGGCCCAACTAGAGGCCGCACTAGCCACAACAAGGGAGCCCAAAGGGACCCCCTCAGGTACGATATACTTTGAGAGATTAGTATTGTGCGGCTTGTGTGTGAATCTGACGAATAATGTTGCAGATGGTGCCGGACTTGATCCGGAGAAGCAACAACTCTTACGCCAGTTAAAGGCTGGCGAGAGTACGTTGACAAGGGTGAGGCGAGAGAAGAATGATCTTCAGGATGCCAACACCAAGCTGGATGTTGAACTGAAAGACGTTCGTGGCGAGCTATCTGACTCCACGAAGGAGAATCAGCGGCTTCGACGCGGCATATTTAGTAAGTGCTTGAGCGAACTCTTGAAAAAGGAGTTCGGCGAGGAAGATGAATAACAGAGTTATGTCTGTAGGTATGCTGATAGGTCGTCCGGCGGAGGAGATGCCCGGTTCAACGGGCGATCTTCTTCCCGAGCTCGCGCAACTGCACGAAAAAGTTCGGCAGGTGATGCGAGGTATTGCCCAAGCCTTGTGGCCTGCCCACTCCATACCCGAGGGCCTTGGAGAACTTGCGGAGAAGTTGAAAGGAGCTCGGCGGCGCTTCCGTTTGTGGAAGATATCGGCCTGCCGGCAGGGCGCTAGGGAGGCCTGGGCCATGGTGAAGACCCGCTTTACGAAGTCTGACCCCAATCATATGGCCGAGGTCGGACCAGTGGGGCCTGACGGGAAAGAGATCCCTGTAAGCTTAGTGTATGGCCAGGTAAATTTGGCCACAAAGTATTCCCAGCAGGACTGTAAATTAGACAGCCTGTTAGATGGTATAGAGGAGGAATACAATCAGTCAAAATGACTATGTAATTTATAATTGACATGTGTAATGCCTTCTAGCCAGATTGTAGATCGTTTGTCGTTGCCGACCTTTTCGCTTCGACCTCGGGACCTGACGGTCCGGAGTGTGTCCTAATACCACAACGGCTATATAAAAACCGGGGTATGCATGGAGACCAGGCATAGGGGTCATTAGTGCTTTATCAGACAAGTGCCCAACTAGTTATGTTATATTACATGGTTAGTAAGAAACATCTTCCAGAGAAAATAGTTCCGTTAAGGGTTCCTTTCGCTGGGGTGGCGTGCCCTAAAGTGCACGTCCGGACTGCAAATGCAGAAGATCATCTGGGGGCATGTATAAAATAAAAAGGTTCATCTTTAGTTCACCGACCGAATATTCCCTTAAGAATGCTAGCTTTCGGCTTCACCCAGTCTGAGGTACACATCCGGCTTATCCGGCAGTAGCAATCGCAGCGGTGCTCCCTTTACCGCCTAGCCGAACAATCGGGAACGTAGGGGTAAGCACAGGAACCAGGCAACCCAGCTTGGCCAGAACTTAAGTCATATCGATGCATATAATGGCGAAGAAAAGGTGCATGCGGAAGTCTGACACATGCGTTGGGTGTGAAACCCATATAAACAAGCTTCTGTTAAAGAAGCCCCCAGGTTTAAAGAGCGCAGATAGCGCGTCACATAATGAGCCTTTAAGGGCTAGAAAAGAAGAGAGTAGGAGACAAAGCAAGAAAAAGTATAAATGTAAAAAATGGACAGAGGAAGGAGACAAACACAGAGTCCGGCGCTAGGCGTAGAATCTTCAAAGACGTGTGGCGTTCCATGGGTTCGGCTCGAGTCGGTTGTCCGACGCATCTCGCAGGCGGTACGCTCCACCAGTTAGGACTTGGTCGATTATGAATGGACCTTCCCATTTGGGCTTGAGTTTGTTCTTTTGCTTATCCGGCAGGCGCAGAACTAGTTCACCAACGTTGTAATTTTTGGCCCGTACTTCTCTGCTTTGATATCTTCGAGCTTGCTGTTGATAGAATGCGGAACGGGCTTTAACCACGTCACGCTCTTCCTCTAAGGCGTCCAGGTTGTCCTGCCGATCAAGCTCGGCTTCTCTTTCTTCGTACATGCGCACTCGAGGTGAGTCATGAATTATGTCGCAGGGCAGAACCGCCTCAGCGCCGTACACCATAAAGGATGGTGTGAATCCGGTGGTACGATTTGGCGTGGTTCGCAGCCCCCAGAGTACGGAGTCGAGCTCCTCTACCCAGTGCATATCAGATTCCTTGAGGGACCGCACTAGTCTTGGTTTGATGCCGCTCATGATGAGACCATTTGCTCGTTCGACCTCACCATTAGTTTGTGGGTGATAGACAGAAGCATAATCGAGCTTAATGCCCATGTTTTTTCACCACAGCTTTACTTCGTCAGAGGTGAAGTTTGTGCCGTTATCGGTGATAATGTTGTGGGGGACACCGTAACGGTGTACGACCCCGGATATGAAGTCTATCACAGGTCCGGATTCGGCCGTCTTGACAGGCTTGGCTTCTATCCATTTGGTGAATTTATCCACCATGACCAATAAGTATTTTCTCTTGTGGGTTCCACCTTTAAGGGTTCCCACCATATCAAGCCCCCAGACCGCAAAAGGCCAAGTGATGGGGATAGTCCGGAGGGTGTTGGGTGGCATATGGCTTTGGTTGGCAAAGAGCTGGCAACCGACGCATCGTTTGACTAGGTCATGAGCGTCCGCTCGAGCCGTCAGCCAATAGAAGCCCGTACGGAAAGCCTTGCTTACAAGGGACCGAGCCGCGGCGTGATGGCCACCGAGTCCGGCATGAATTTCAGCCAACAGACTCCGCCCTTCCTCTTCGGAGATACACCTTTGAAGGACTCCTGTAGTGCTTTTCTTATGTAGCTCTCCCTCGTGGACTTTATAGGCTTTGGATCGCCGCACTATGCAGTGTGCCTCATTTTGGTCCTCAGGGAGTTCCTGCCTGGTAAGGTAGGCTAGGAATGGTTCCATCCACGGGGCGATGACCGCCATTATTACGTGGGCTGAGGATGTAATTTTGGTGGCGGGGCCACCAATTATGTCTGATTGTTCGGCATTGGGTTGTGCGGTTATGTCCGGGCTATTATCCGAGGGTTCCCCCTCCCATGTTACTGATGGTTTGAATAGTCTTTCTAAGAAGATGTTGGGGGGACCGCATCTCGTTTTGCTCTGATGCGTGCCAGGACGTCCGCTGCCTGATTATTTTCTCGGGCTATGTGGTGGAACTCCAGTCCCTCGAACCGAGCTGACATTTTTAGTACGGCATTGCGACAAGCTGCCATTTTTGGGTCTTTGGCGTCGAAGTCGCCATTTACTTGGGATATCGCGAGGTTTGAGTCCCCGCGTACTTCCAGGCGTTGAATGCCCATGGATACTGCCATCCGGAGACCATGTAAAAGGGCCTCGTATTCGGCTGCATTGTTGGAGTCCGTGTACATAATTTGAAGTACATATTGGACTGTATCTCCTGTAGGGGACGTCAAAACGACGCCGGCCCCCAGTCCGGCCAGCATTTTGGAGCCGTCGAAATGCATGATCCAGTTTGATTACGTGCCGTACTCTTTAGGGAGTTCGGCCTCTATCCATTCGGCGACGAAGTCGGCTAGGACTTGCGATTTAATTGCTCGCCGTGGTTTGTAGGTTATATCGATCGGGAGGAGCTCTATGGCCCATTTTGCTATCCGGCCCGTTGCATCGCGGTTGTTGATAATATCGTTGAGTGGTACTTCCGAGGCTACTGTAATAGAACACTCTTGAAAGTAGTGTCGTAGCTTCCGGGATGCCATGAAAACCGCGTATGCAATTTTTTGATAATGCGGATACCGTGATTTGGATGGTGTGAGGATAGTGGACACGTAGTAAACCGGCCTTTGAAGGGTTAGTTTGTGTCCGTCCGTTATCCGTTCGACGACGAGTACTGCGCTAACAACTTGATGGGTTGCGGCAATGTGCAACAGCATGGGTTCGCCGATATTCGGCGCGGCCAGGACGGGGTTTGTCGCCAAGATGGCCTTTATTTCCTCGAGTCCAGCCGTGGCAGCGTCCGTCCACTCGAAGTGTTTGGTGCGCCTAAGGAGGCGGTAAAGGGGCAATGCCTTTTCTCCCAAACGGGATATGAAGCGGCTTAAAGCGGCCACGCATCCGGTGAGTTTTTGTATTTGTTTGAGGTCTTTTGGGACATCCAATTGTGACAAAGCTCGGATTTTAGCTAGATTTGCTTCAATTCCTCTTCCGGATACAATGAAGCCCAGGAGCTTTCCGGCTGGAACGCCGAAAACGCATTTTTCCGGATTGAGCTTAATGTCATATTTTCGGAGGTTGTCGAATGTAAGCCTCAAGTCGTCTACTAGAGATTCGACGTGTCTTGATTTAACGACCACATCATCTACATACGCCTCCACTGTTTTGCCGATCTGGTTTGCCAGACATGTTTGAATCATGCGTTGATATGTGGCGCCGGCGTTTTTTAGCCCAAAGGGCATTGTGTTGAAGCAGAATGGGCCGTATGGTGTGATGAAAGCTGTTGCGGCTTGGTCTGATTCTGCCATCTTTATTTGATGGTAACCGGAGTATGCGTTGAGGAAGCACAGGGAATCGTGTCCTGCAGTGGCATCGATGATTTGATCTATTCGGGGAGGGGAAAAGGATCCTTTGGGCAGGCCTTATTAAGGTCTTTGAAGTCGACACACAGGCGCCAGGATTTGTCCTTATTTGGTACCATTACCAGGTTCGCTAGCCAGTCCGGGTGTTTTATATCTCAAATGAGTCCGGCCTCCAATAATTTGGCTAGCTCCTCTCCCATGGCCTGTCTCTTTGGTTTGGAGAAACGCCGAAGGGCTTGTTTAACAGGTTTGAATCCTTTCTGGATATTTAAGTTGTGCTCGGCCAGCCTGCGTGGGATTCCTGGCATATCTGAGGGGTGCCAGGCGAAAATGTCCCAGTTCTCTCGTAGGAACTCGCGCAGTGCGGCGTCTACATCAGGGTTCAGTTGTGCCCCGATGGAGGCTGTTTTATTGGGGTCCGTTGGGTGGACCTGGAATTTGACTATTTCGTCCGCTAGTTTGAAGGATGTGGATTTGGATCTCTTATCGAGTATCACATCATCCCTGTTAACCGTGGATCGCAGCTCCGTCAGCTCTTCGGCCGCTAAGGTTTCAGATAGTGCCTCGAGGGCCAATGCGGCTGTCTTGTTTTCGGCGCGGAGTGCTATGTCCGAATCACTAGCGAGAGTGATAATTCCGTTTGGCCCAGGCATTTTAAGCTTCATGTACCCGTAATGGGGTATGGCTTGGAATACTATGAATGCCTCTCGTCCTAATATAGCGTGATATCCACTTTTGAACGGGGCCACCTGGAACGTGATGTGTTCAGAGCTGTAATTATCAGGCGTGCCGAATACCACATCTAGTGTGATCTTTCCGGTGCAACGCGCTTCCTGACTGGGGATTATTCCTCTAAAGGTTGTGCTGCTTTGCTCAATGCGGTTCCAGTCTATTTCCATCTTTTGGAGGGTTTCCTCGTAGATGAGGTTCAATCCGCTGCCTCCATCCATAAGTACCTTTGCGAGGCGACAACCGTCCACTATGGGACTGAGAACCAATGCGGCTGGTGCTCTGGCTGTTCGAAATTTAGGTTCGTCGCTCGCGTTGAAGGTGATTGCAGTATTGCTCCATGGATTTATTGTCGCTACTTGGTAGACTTCGGCGAGGCTGCAAAGTGTTCTTTTTCGCATGTTATTTGATGCAAAAGTCTCAGAGATTGTGAGAACGGTACTGAAATTCTCGGGCTGGTTTCCTTCGGCCTCTGGATTTAGGAGGACCTCGCCAATTTTGGCCACCTGCCGGAGTATCCAACATGCCCTGAGGTTGTGAGTTGAGGTGGCATCCTCTGCACTATGAATCTTGCAGGGTCCATCGAGCCACTTTTCTAGCACGGTTCCATGCCCCCTAGAGGGTTTTGATTTTTTGTTTAATCCGGGCGCCTTGCTGTAGTGCGCCCTTTTGATTCGGACGGGATTGCTATTCAAGGCCGGATTATCCCAAAATTTAAAATGGTTTTCCAAGCACTTTCCATCGCACGGTATTTTTGTACTATGGACGCCAAGTCAGCAAAGCACGTAATATTACGACGACTTACGGCGTTGAGTATCCCCTTGTCCGTGCAGTTACTGCAGAAGATTGAGATCGCGTCTCCCTTGTGGCACTCCTTTATCCTGTTCATAAGCAGGAGGAATCTGGCCCAGTAATGATGTACTGTTTCTTCGGGCATCTTCTTGATTTGGGAGAGATCGCTTAAGATCGGGCGGGCGGAATTCATTAAATCTGATACTTCGCCCGGTTTGCTGTTCGGAAGCCGAACAACCTCCGGATTCTGAGATCCGGAGTCTTGTATGGTATCCGGTTTGCCTGGTTCTAAGCCCAGGTCTTGGATTGTATCCTCCCCTCCGTGGATATCCGGCATGGAGGGTTCTGTAATTCGGACGTAGCTGGTCCTCAAGATCGATGAAGGGTCGCCGCATCGTGTTTCCACCACAGCAACATGATGGGTGGCTTGGGGAGAGTTGATTTCCCTTGGATCGGGTTTAGGCCCAACCTGGTCGTAGTTTGTAGCGACCCCCAAGGCGGCGATGCGATCCAGGAGCTCGTTTATGGAAGAGAGCTCCACCGGATCTAGCTGCTCGGCCAATTCCGAGCTGACGCGGAGATTGCTTTGGATGACACGAGAGGTCACCGTCGGCGTAATGGCCGAACGGGCAGTCATGAGAAAACCGCCCAGCCGGAGGGTTTGGCCGATAGCCAAAGCTCCCTCAGTGATGGCGCCGTATTTGCAGACGGGAAAAGGCATCCTTCCTGATCGCGACGGCACAGAGGAACTCTCAATGAAAGCACCAATGTCGGTGTCAAAACCGGCGGATCTCGGGTAGGGGGTCCCGAACTGTGCGTCAAGGTCGGATGGTAACAGGAGACAAGGGACACTTTATTTTACCCAGGTTCGGGCCCTCTCGATGGAGGTAAAACCCTACTCTTGCTAGATTAATATTGATGATATGGGTAATACAAGAGTAGATCTACCACGAGATCAAGGAGGCTAAACCCTAGAAGCTAGCCTATGAGTATGATGATGGTTATGATGATTGGCCTACGGACTACAACCCTCCGGTTTATATAGACACCGGATAGGGTTAGGGTTACACAGAGTCGGTTACATTGGTAGGAGATCTTGAATATCCGCACGCCTAGCTTGCCTTCCACGCCAAGAAAAGATCCTTTCGGACACGGGACGAAGTCTTCAATCTTGTATCTTCATAGTCCTGGAGTCCGGCTGAAGGTATAGTGTAACGCCCTCGATGCGGCTATATCTCCCACATGTCGAAGCACGACTTAGAGGCATAACCGCATTGAAAGCAATGTCGCAAGTGAGGTAATCTTCACACAACCCATGTAATACATAAGGGAAAGAGATACATAGTTGGCTTACAGTCGCCACTTCACACAATACATAAATAAACATCCATCATCCAAATTACACTCAAGGTCCGACTACGGAACCAAAATGAAAGAAGACTACCCCAAATGCTACACAGATCCCCGAATCACCCCAACTGGGCTCCACTACTGATCATCAGGAAAAGACACATAGTAACGGCCACGTTCCTCGTCGAACTCCCACGTGAGCTCGGTTGCGTCATCTGCACTGGCATCGTTGGCACCTGCAACTGTTTTGGTAGAATCTGTGAGTCACGGGGACTCAGCAATGTCACACCCGCGAGATCAAGACTATTTAAGCTTAAAGGTAGGAAAGGGTTGTGAGGTGGAGCTGCAGCAAGCGACTAGCATATATGGTGGCTAACAACGCAAAAGAGAGCGAGAAGAGAAGCAAAGCACGGTCGTGAAGCTAGAAGTGATCAATAAGTGATCCTAGAACAACCTACGTCAAGCATAACTCCAACACCGTGTTCACTTCCCGGACTCCGCGGAGAAGAGACCATCACGGTTACACACGCGGTTGATGTGTTTTAATTAAGGTCAACTTCGGGTTTTCTACAACCGGACATTAACAAATTCCCATCTGCCTCATAACCGCGGGCACGGCTTTCAAAAGATAATACCCTGCAGGGGTGTCCCAACTTAGCCCATTATAAGCTCTCACGGTCAACGAAGGATATTCCTTCTACCGGGAAGACCCGATCAATCTCGGAATCCCGGACTACAAGACATTTCGACAGTAATAAAACAAGTCCAGCAAAGCCGCCCGATTGTGCCGACAAATCCTAATAGGAGCTGCACATATCTCGGTCTCAGGGCACATCCGGATGAGACATGCTACGAGTAAAACCAGGCATCGAGTTTCCCTGAGGTGGCCCCGCAGGCGGCTCGGTTCGGACCAACACTCGAAGGAGCACTGGCCCGGGGGGCTAAAATAAAGATGACCCTCGGGCTCGCGAAAACCCAAGGGAAAAGGTGTAGGTGGTAGGCAAATGGTAAAACCAAAGTTGGGCCTTGCTGGAAGAGTCTTATTCAAAGCAAACTGTCAAGGGGGTCCCATAAATCACCCAACCGTGTAAGGAACGCAAAATCAAGGAACATAACACCGGTATGAGGGAAACTAGGGTGGCAAGAGTGGAACAAAAGACCAGGCATAAGGCCGAGCCTTCCACCCTTTACCAAGTATATAGATGCATTAATTAAAATAAGAGATATTGTGATATCCCAAAATAATCATGTTCCAACATGGAACAAACTTCATCTTCACCTGCAACTAGCAACGCTATAAGAGGGGCTGAGCAAAGCGGTAACATAGCCAATCAACGGTTTGCTAGGACATGGATGGTTAGAGGCTGACATGGCAATATGAGTGGCATGATATAGCAAGTGATAGCTATCACAGCATAGGCATAGCAAAAGAGCGAGCATCTAGCAAGCAAAGATAGAAGTGATTTCGAGGGTATGGTCATCTTGCCTGCATGGTTCTCAGAGTTGTCGAAAGCTTGGTCCTCGTAAGCGTTCTCAACAGGTTCCCGGTACTCGTCTCCCAGCTCTACCCAAGGCAAGAAGACAAGCAAAGGAACAACTATCAACCACGATGCAATGCACAAACAACATGATGCAAAACATGGCATGACATGCGAGATGTGATATGCAATGCATATGCGTGCGCGGGAAGGAAAAAGATGAACAAAGCATAATCTTGGCAAACCAAGTATGCCACTGGAAAGGTGAGATGATTTCGGTTGAAATCGATATAAAGATCACCGGAATTGGATGCACGGTTTGCAAATGACAAGCAAAACAAGAATGACAAGATTCTGCCATTAACAGCATGATGCTACTTAGCAAGCAACAAGAAATTAAACTACTGCACACAAACATATCAACAAAGCATATGACAGTGAACTACTCAAGATGCTTGACAAAATATGAACACTGAGCTACGGCTAAATCAACCCATAGCAGGTCCAAACAAGCATGGCAAAAGTGCAAAACATATCAGCTTCACAGACTTAGTGAAAATACTATCATGCCAGCAATTAACATCAGGATGACCTGTTTAGGGCCAGCAAACAACATGCTACAGGAAGACAATATAGAAAAACAAGGCACGGCATGAATCTACTCAAAGCATAGAACAAAAGTCCCTTACTGACCATGAGCCAAAAAGGAAAAGAAAAAATAATAACACCCATGTCATTTAGCAAGTTTCGTTACAGATTTCACATAACAAGTAGGCATGTTCGTGAGCTCGATGCACTCACTACCGAGCATTACATGATAAACTAAGCATACATCCATCAAGAATACATGGCATAGAAGCTAGACATGGTAAGAATAACATCATAGCATGAAATTATCAACTACAACAAGCTTGGCAAAATCAAATAACAAGTAAACAATCTGCCAGTAACATTTTATAGCAAAAGTAGAGCTCAATTGACTCAAGCTATGGCACTCCAAAATTACAAACAAAGGCATTGATGGATATAGAAAATCCATATGTTCAAAACCCCCTTACTGATCATGCTCAAAAGAGCCATAGATCTCTCTGGAACAACATGAACACATGGCATAAAAATAACAGCAGGGCATGACTTAGTGAAATTACTAAGTCTCTGAAATCAGCAACATTATGCTCCCTAGTTTGCATGCTTGCGCTAGTCACCACAGAGATCTCAAAAATACATGGCATACACCCCTGTAAAGATGGCATGGCATATTACAAAACACATGTAGGACTCCAGTTCATAGGATGCACACATCAATCATGGCAAAAATGACAAAAGTGCATGTTCTGAAACAGATCTGAAACTAACATCACATAGCCCTCTTCTAACAGCATTTCGGGCATCAAGATGAGCTCAAATGAAAATGATGCATTGGGATGAAATGATGTACTCATCAAGGCTAACAATATGATATGTTATATGCCCAAATCGGAGTTACGGATGCAAAGTTACGAGGCTATGAACAGGAGCATATGGATCTGGGATTTTAGGGACTTGGAAGAAAAAAAACACCTCGAGATAAAAGTCAACCGTGCACGGAAGCCGAGGCGCTGGCGGATCTCGCCGGAGTTGGAGGAAGGGGCGGCCGGCGGGGCTCCTCCGGGCCGGATCGAGCCGGATCCGGCCGGCGGCGAGCCGGAGGGGCGACGGGGGAAGGGGCTGCGAGGAGCTCCGGCTCGGAGCTCGCGGCGGCGGACGGCGGCGAGCCGCTGCAGGCGCGGGGCACGGCCAGGCGCGGGCGGTGGCGGAGGGCGAGGTCGGGCGGCGGCGGCGGCGACCCGGCGGCGGCGGGGCGGCGCGCAGAGGAGGCGGGGCGCGGGCGCGCGGCTCGGGGCCCGCGGGGCGGCGGCGGCGGCGACCCGGGCCGGGGAGGGCCGGCGATGGGCTACGGCGGGCTTCGGCGGCGCGGGGAACGGGCGGCGGTGATGTGGCGGCGCGGGAGTGGCTGAGGCAGCGGGGATGGCGATGTGGCGGGCGGTGATTGGCCGGAGGGAGGTGGCTGGTGGACACGTCCGGCGCGGTGCGGACGCGTCCGGCGGCGCGGAGGAGCGGGGCTAGGGTTTGGACTGCGAGATTTGGACGGGGAGCACATATTTATAGCTAGGAGGAGGTAGGAGTGTCCAAATGGAGAGCGGTTTTCGGCCACGCGATCGTGATCGAACGGCGGTGGACATGGGAGTGTCTTAGATGGGTTATTGGGCTGTTTTGGAGGGGTTTTGGGCTGCAACACACACGAGGCCTTCACGGTTACCCGGTTAACCGTTGTAGTATCAAACGACCTCCGAATGACCTGAAACTTGACAGGCGGTCTACCGGTGCTATACCAAGGCCGCTTGACAAACCTCGGTCCATTACGAGACCGTTTAACACCCACACACGAAAATAGGTAAAAGGGGGCGCCGGAGGGCGTAGGAGCGCCGGATTGCAAAACGGACAACGGGGAAAATGCTCGGATGCATAAGACGAACACGTATGCAAATGCGATGCACATGATGACATGATATGAAATGCATGACATGAACAAAATGCAAAATGAAGGAAAACCCAACCACGGAGGGAATATCATATCACATTGCCGAAAATGGCAAGAGTTGGAGTTACAAATATGGCAAATTACATCTGGGGTGTTACATATAGTCCGGCTATCCGAACACCCCCTAATCCAGGACTCCCTCACTCACCCTTGAGATGATTGGGGCGGACTTCATTCGCCGCCGGATCGCCCCGTTGCACAACAAGGGGAGGCCAGCCTGGCTCTTTATGAATCCGGCTGACATTATGCGACTCCGCCCTGGCCTCGACCACAATTTCACGGTGATGGCGCATGCCCACTTCTGCCAGCGGCTTTTTCAGCTTGATGTGGGTCGCAATGGCGAGGTCAAACGGACCGGCAAGGCCGCGAGGGCTGCCGCAAAGGTCGGCAAGGCCCTCAAGGGGCCGTTTTTCAAGTTGTCAGCGGGGGTAGTCCCGTTGTGCAATAATTCACGTCGGTCCGAGATCATCGCTATGATGCCGGACTGTAATGCGCACGGCCCTGTCCCGAGCTAGAAGGAGCCGAAGGATGCGGATGTGCAGCAATTCTTTGACACCCTGATTGAGGTATACATCAACGATGACGCCGTGCGGTGGCTTGTCATGGGCACCACCCAGGCAGAGCTGGACTACATCGCCACTAGGGCGAGGGAGGCGCAACTTGCCATGGAGGCCGGCAGTGCCGGGGTGTGGAGGACAAGGCCGCAACGGCTGTGGAGGAAGAGGAGCTCACCCGGTGGGTTGTGGCCACCGGGGAGGTTAGCAGCGCCGACACTGGAGCTCCGCTTGTCAAAGATGCGGCCGACGAGTCGTCGGCAGAGGAGGACGTGGCGGCGGGCTCGACGCCAGCCAGGGGAAGAGGGCGAGTCCTGCGGCGGGCTGGCTCCGGCGAGCCGGTCCGGCCCGGCAGGGCTAGGCGGCCTCAATTGACCCTGGAGGGGTCCGGGCGTCACACGAGGGCCACGGCAGCGAAGAGGCTGACGAAGGCCGCTGAGAAAAAGAAGACAACAACCCCTTCCCCATCTGGGCGCGCACAAACCCCGCCTTCTTCGCCTCCTCCGACAGATGTCGACTCGGATGTTGACGCGGAGGTCACTTTTGATCTTGGGCCTCTCAGCCCGAAGAGGAAAAGGAAAGTGGTGGAAGAGGAGGAGATGGATGACGAGTAAGTACTCCGTTCCTTACCGCCATTTTCCATTCCCCTGAATTAAGTCACTTATCTTGATCGGTTTTTGCTTTTGCAGGGATGCAGAGATGTTGGCCCAGTGGGTGAAGAGGGCGAAGGCCTCAGCGAGCAGTCAGCCCCCGGCTGGGGCTTCAAAGATGCCACTGGTGCTGTTGAGCAGCCCGGACAGCAGCCCCCGGCACAGCCCCCAGCGTAAGTTCGCCACTTTCCTCCTATCAACATGTGGTAGGAGCTTGATGCTATGGTGTTGACCTTGTCGGGTTTGCAGGAGGGGAGCGGCAGCAGGAGAAGCCACAGAGGGCTACTCCCAACACACCACCCCCGTCGACCACGCCGCCACGAGGGTCATCCCCGGCAAGGGCGCCAAGCACCGAGCCCACGCCCATGGAGGAAGAGGGGAACTTGGGCGCTGGTGACTCCGTCCCGGCGTCAAATACTGGCGGGGAGGGGGCTTCTGCTTCATAGCCTGACATTGGTGGGTCGCCTGTCCCCCTGTCTCTGCTTTTCCCTTATTCTTTTTCTTGGCTTCATCGTTCCCCTTACCACCCAGGCCCTTCTTCAGTAGATATGGAGGACGTGGATGTTGTTATTGGGAACATTGCTGAGGAGGCCGTGGCGGAGGCCGGCAGGATTGCCGCCGAGGAGGCCGCCAAAGATGCTGACAAGGTCGCCACCGACGAGGCCGCCAAGGATGCTGCCGGGGATGCTGCTGCGGGGGCCGCCGAGGCGGCCGGTGAGGCTTCTGCCGCGGACGCTAGCGGTGGGCCTGCCGGGGAGGCCAGCAAGGCTGCCGCTAAGGAAGAGGTGGTCGATGATTAGCCTTCTTCTTCAACCTCCGGCCCCGACAGATATTTGAAGGTGGGCGACGATCTCTTCGTCCATCTTCCAGGGGTGTCAAGCTCTTGGGCGCCCGCTGAAGGGGAGATTTTTGACAGTGAGGTACTCGCCGCCACTAGGCTCGAGGTGGTTGATGAGCCGAGCGCCGGCGGCGGCGGATCCCCAGAGGAGCAGCTTCTCCGTACCATGGGGGCCAGCTTCCGGAAACTCCAGGCGCTCCACCGTGCTCGTCTGGACAAGGCCAAGTCCAGGATGGCGACGGTGGACAAGGCGGAGGAGGATTTCAAGGCACGCGTTGCTGAGACGCAGACTTGGTTCCGCCAGACCCGCGAGGAGCAGAGGGCCTTCTAGGAGGAGCTGGCCAAGCGCAATGTAGAGCTCACCATGAAGCTGGCTGACATCAAGAAGGCCCAGGAGGTGGCGGCAAACTTGGCTGCCGCGGCTGAGGCCGCCCGGATTCAGCACCAGGTTGTATTGGATTCTCAGGAGGAGGACCTCACCGCTCGCGAGGCGAAGCTTGCCGCAACGCTTCGCAGCAAGGATGAGGAGCTCGAAGCCCTTGTCGTGCGGCGGACCCGCGAGCTGGAGCAGAGGCACAAAGAGGCGCTCGATGCCCAAGCTCTGGCCCATGCCGGCAAGGTGAAAGAGCTGGAGATAGAGCGGGGCGAGTTGAACGAACATGCCCTCAAGCTGTCCCAAGAGAAGGATACGCTCAACAGCGCCTTGATAGAGGCGCAGGGAGCAGTCGTCAGCAGAGCTGGGGAGCTCTCCGAAGCACAGACCTCCGTCAAAGACCTCAAGCTAAAGCTGGAGGGTCTCGAGAAGATGATGTCGGAGGGCAGGGCTCGGGAGGAGACCCTGGCCAGGAGCTTGGAAGAGGAGAAGCAGCTCCGGGCGAACGAGGCCGCCTCCCACCAGGAATATATGGCGGGTGAGAAAAGTTGGATCAGCCGTCTAGAGGACATCGCCGGCAGGGTTACCTCGCAGTTGGCCACCATGGGGATGCCAAACGTGAGGTATGCCCCTGAGCGCAGCGGGACTGTCAACGCCAAGCTGACCCAGTTCTTCGAGGGCGTCCTTGGAGCCTTGGCTTATCTTCATTCCAGCAAAACGGCCACACTGGCCAAGGAGGCCCGGCGACTTTGCCGGAGGGCCATGACCAAGGTCCTCACCAAGATGGCGCACTGGAATCCCGACCTTGACTTCGGAGCCGCGATGGATAGTTTGCCGGACGGTAACCTCACGGTGCTCAAGGAGCGCATCAAGCCCATCATCGACAGCATCGGCGAAATAAAGAGGGTGGAAGGCCAGCGCCGGGACTAGGCATCCCGTTCTTTATTGCCGCTGCAGGTTCATAACCAAGACAAAGTTTGTCTTTAGTTAGAGCCGTGGCAATGATGTGATGTAACATAACTTTGTAGTACTTTTGGGATTATGCATGCTATTTCCCTGTTTTTTGCCTCTTTGTACGTCCACCCTACGCTAGCTGGGTAGGCTTGCCGGCGCGGAGGCCCAGGGCGGCGTTTTGGGGACGGGTCCGCGCCTGCCGGGTGAACGTGCTGCCAAGTGAGCCACCTTACCACCTTTAACGCAGCCGCTCGAACTGTCGAGTTTGACTCGAGTCAGAGTCGAGAGCCTTGCCAATTGCGGAAGGCTACCCTAACGTTTTCAACGCAGCCATTTGAACTGTTGAGCGGACTCAAAATAGAACAAAGGCATTGCCGATCGGGGAGGGCCCCATTTGCGTACAGGTTTCTTTTTGTACAAAGAATGACAGCTCTGAGGATAATAACTTTATATAATAGAATGGAAATATCCGGGGTTCAATGTAACTTAGCTTCTGCTGGTAGTCGCATCGGCGTCGATCTTTTGGCCCTTCTTCTTCAAGAGCCATGGCAATAAAGGGCGCTTGACTAACTGCCAAAGCCGATTCTCACAACTGCGCCCCCTACCTGGCGCGCCAAAGATGTCGGTGGAAACGACACCTATGGGATCACAAGAATCCCTACTACGGTTAGAGGGGCGCGGGGTCGTGAGAAGAGCGGATCAAACAGATAGTACACAATTTATTTATGCAGGTTCGGGCCGCGAGGATGCGTAAAACCCTACTCCTGCTTTGGTGGATGTATATTCCTGTTCTTGAGCTAGATCTGGGGCGTTAGGACCTCCAAAAAGCCGAATCCTTCTCCTGGTCGCCTCGGGCCTCCTTTTATAGGAAAGGGGTCGCCACAGTGGCACACATGAGGTGGAAAGGGTACAGTGATGCAAGGTTATCCCTCACATTACATGACAAGGCACATTTAATGCGTCTCGCTTAGGTGTCCTTGCTTTATCAGGGACGGGGGAGAAATCCGTCTCGTCTGTCGCCGCTCCTTCTTCTGTCGACATGCGCCCTGGCCAGCGATGCCTGTGATGCCATGTAGCTAGGCAGGCAACTGAGGTGGCGCAGTGGTGGGTCTTCACGAAGATCTGCATGCCGCCACGCAGGTGCCTGCCCAGCTGGTTGGGTTGGCAGCTGCATGCGTACGGCGGTGGAGGTTTAGTCGGCGTGGGCCTGATGGTGTCCCTGCGGATGTCCATGGCAAGGGCCTTGCCGGGGCCCCGGCAAGGGTCTTGCCGAGGTGCCTGCTGTCATCCCGGCAAGGCGCTTGCCGCGGGTCTTGTGGTCTTCCTCGGCTGGGATCCCGCCAAGGGTCGTCATCTCCTATATCTGATTATGAATGTTTCTTCACAAAGATCTATATGCCACCGCGGAGGGGTCTCCCGAATCCTTGCCCCATGGGGGCAGTGGGCTCAAGGGTAATTTGCTCCGTAGGCGTGGGGCGAGTTGCCGCGGCAAGGGTCTTGCCGGGGTTGGTAAAACTGTCTCCCGGCAAGGATCTTGCCTGGGGAGTCCGCTTCGTCCCTTTTGCTCTTCATGGTCTTGGCCTTGGCGTCGTTCTAGTTCCCTTGAGCTTCGGTCTTACCCTGGCTCACCTCCCTTGCCTTGCTTGGTGTGGTGGTGCCCGTGGCTCAAACTGCCCGTGCACAGTTATAGGGGTACAAGAAGTGCACCCCCTTTTTGTACACCGACAGTATTCTACCAATTGAGCTGCGATGATGCCATGGTGGCCATTACAGCCGACTACCCTGGGCTACTTCCAGCCTCGTAGGTAACTGAGACCAAAGTCCCAATTTTTAAAAAGGATTTTCTTTTATGCACTTCACCTACCAAACACAAACGATGTTTTACAGGGGAGGCTCTCGGGACGCCATGCCGAGCCCGCGGCGACTCGCCGACAAGGGGCTCCAAGGCCGGATAGGCTAAAACGGAAGGCGGTCCGGACGGAGACGCCGGCGCAGAGGTATGATGTAACGCCTCACACTGTGGCTGTTGTCTTTTAAAAAACATAACAACACCCGTGTTTCCCAGAAGGAAGAACGTTCACTCGACTATATCTGGAGAGGTCGCCAATCACGCCTCTACCAGTCGGGCTCCAGGGCTGGACACAGAGGCAGAAGCTAACACGAGGCGCATGCCGGATGCTCCTCCTGCAGAGGATGCGGATAAAATATCCGCTACGAATTTCGAAGTGGAGAGCGCCATGAATCACAGGAGTCGCCGAGCCGTACTCCGTGACGCTTGTTTCTCCCAAGAGGCGTTTGATGCCTTCAACTCAGGAGATGCGTATATCCGTGCAGCTCAAAATGGTCTAGCCAGAGCCACGGACTAGTATGTAAAGGATATACGGGTAAGAAAATTTGATGATTATATATATATCAGCGGCGGAAGACAGATTCCGACGCACCCCTACCTGGCGCGCCAAATGTCGGATCACGGGTTCCGGCAGACCCTTAAGGTTCGAACTCTGGGGTGCGCGCGGAGATCTTGCCCTCTACCTCTCCGTCTCGCAAAGAACTAACTACAGAAAGAACAGCACAAGAGACACACGGTTTATACTAGTTCGGGCCACCATTGTGGTGTAATACCCTACTCTAGTTTGTGGTGGGTGGATTGCCTCTTGGGCTGATGATGAAGAACAGTACAAGGAAGAACAGCCTCGCGAGGGCTTGTTCTTGGCTGAGGGGATGAACTGCTAGGGGGAGTTCGATCACCCTTCTCTCTCTCTCTCTGCTTGTTGCCTGGTTGCCTCTACTAGTTGCTAGATGTTTTGTCCTTGTCTCTGGATGCCTCTACCCTAGGGGTGGCTAGTCCTATTTATAGGCAAAGGCCCTGGGCCTCTTCCCAAATATTTGAGCGGGAAGGGCGCCAACAATTGGCCAATTCGAAGGGGAACATCTAGTACACTTATGGTGACGCCGTCTTGGGATCCATGGTGACCTCCTTCCCACCGTTGGACTGGTCTTGGTCTTGTTGCACCGAAATGGGTGCCTTTGCTTGATCCTCTCGCCTGCGCTTGCCCCCTTTGCACCGAAGAGGAAAGGGAGACACTGCGCGGGCTAGCGCCCGCCTGGCACCCGCCTGGCACCCTTGGTTGTCATGGCTTGCGTCATGGGCACCTCGTGAGGTACCCCGCCTTGATCTCCCCACCTCCTCGCGAGCCAGCCTGAGGAGGACGTGCTTGAGGAAGCGCCGTGTCGTCTGCCTCGCGAGGCTTGGCCCCTCGCGAGGGTCTTGAGTCTTGTGTTGATGAAGCTGGGCCTCGCTGGGCCCCCACTTGAGCCACGCCGTAGGCCGCAGGCAGGCAAGTCTGGGACCCCCGTTCCCAGAACGCCGACAGTAGCCCCTGGGCCCAAGGCGCGCGCGGACTTGGCTGTGCCGAGAGGCGAAAGGGCAAGGGAGAAGCGCCGCGGGCCCTAGCAGCCTGCGGCCTTGGGTGCCGCGTGGCGGTTGATTGGACGTGGGCGTCTCCACTTCCCCACGACGCCTTGGTGACCGCGTGGATTTGACAAGTCCCTGCATGCAAAGCGTGTCATGATTACATGCGATCATGGAGGCCGATGGTTGGCCTTCGTCGGCTATATGTACGGCATCGGGCGTGCCCTTCCAATCCATCTCTCCTTGCTTCCTCCTTTGCCTCAGTTCTTGCTCCGTCTTGGTGCGATGGCCCCAATTCGCCGGTTCTCTGCGGCGGAAAAGGGAAAGGCTCCCCGAGAGGGGCCAGACCCTCTCCCACCGAAGAAGCGACCTGCTCCCCGCAGCCGTGACGAGGAGCGTCGTCAGGTGGCTCCGATGCATTGGTACGAGCGGCCTCCACCGGGGTTCCCGCTTCCTCTGCACGCTGCGGACCTTGAGGGAGACGGCGCCGTCGGCGGCGCCGACGGGTCACAAAGGTGTTGGTCGTCCCTCCTGGGGTTCACGCCGAAGGCTCCTCGCGTGAGCTTGTTCTCCACGCCGCCATGCCTCCTCGGACCTAGATTCGCCTTCCCCCTTCTTCGCCTCCGTCTTCCGGCAGGGGAGACTCCTGGAGCTATGGCTGCAGCACGCTGACTGCAGCACCCCTGCGACCGAGGCAGAGGTCGCAATCACTGCCTCGGGCGAGGTCTTCATGACTCGCGGCTGGGGTGAAATCGCTCGGGCCTGCAGAACGAGGGGCGCCCTCACGATCCACCTGGAGTATGACGACGCTTCGGTGATGTTCTTCAAGGTCTTCGACGCGATCGGGCGCCGGCTGGAGTGCTGCCCCAGGGAAGGCAGCCAGGACCCTGCCGCGACGGGGGCTGGGCCCGCACGCCGCTCCCCGGATAGCTCTACCAGCGACGGGAGTGCCGGAGGGTCCAGCGACTCCAGCGAAGTCTTCGCGACTCCGGAGACAAGCGACGACAGCTACGAGCCTGCGAGCCAGCGCCGCTCCCGGAGCAGGGCAGGCTCACTTGGTCGCCGCCGGCCCTGACCTGGATGGGGTTGGCGCCGGTGCTCGACGACCCACTATTGATGATGGCATCTTTTGCCGGGGCGCGTGTAGTTAGCAGCTTTTAGGATCCGTTCCCTGCGAGGAATCACATGGCGCCCCATAGGGGCTTGTAAGGCGGTTGTTATCCTTGTCATTATTATATAATCCTTGTTATGGATCTGTGCGAATCGCAAATTCCGTCATAGTTTGGTTCTCCCTTTCACACCTCGCGAGGGCTTGGTGCTCTGCGCCGACAGGTCCCAGTCCCAAGGCGGCGTCAGCCGTCGCTGGTATGCCAGGTCGCGATGCCGTGGTCAAGGCCAGGAGGTGAGCGACCCGAGGTCCGGTAAGAGCCCCTGAGTCGTGATGCTCAGGAGGTCCCCTTTGGCGCCCAAGCAGCCGTCGCTTGGTGAGAAAGGGAAGCAACTTCGCTAGTACGAAGTCGCTTCAGGTGCGGGGGCAGTGCTGTGGTAGTCAATGTTCCAGATGATGACTTATCTTTGAGGATCAGGGATCATCTCCAGCGCTTCGCCAGGTCCGGGGGGTAGCTTGAGCGGAGTCACCGGCCAAGGTCCTCGCGTGCCCCTTCTCCCCCCGCCTTTGCTCCCCTTTCTGCTCTACGTCCTCAGGTCCCGGCCCTCGAGCTGGTCTCAGCCGTCGCTGGTATGCCAGGTCGCGATGCCGTGGTCAAGGCCAGAGGGTGAGGGCTGGATAGCCGGTAGGAGCCCTGAGTCACGATGCTCAGGCACCCCCCTTTAACGTGCAAGCGGTTCGCGTGGGCAAGGGTGAAGGGAGCGCTGTGAGGACCTTGGCTAGCGCAGCTCCCTTTATGGACCCTGCAGATTTATCATAGAAAGAAGACGGGGCTGCCACGGCGGCCATCAGTTGATTGTTAGTCGCTCAAGAGCTTGCTAGTTGGAGCGGGTGAGGTGTGCCTGGGCACCCGTGAGCCAGCGCGGGACTCACGAGGCCCTACCTCTAAGCGGGCTGCGCCTGGCACTGGGCCGTACCTTGAAATGGGTCCCTGCAGAATTTGGTTAGATGCCGGCACTCTAAGTCCTCGGGTCCCGGCCCCCGAGCTTGTCTCAGCCGTCGCTGGTATGCCAGGTCGCGATGCCGTGGACAAAACCAGAGGATGAGGGCTGGAGAGCCAGTAAGAGCCCCGGGTCGCGATGCTCAGGCGCCCCACCTTTAACGTGCAAGTGGTCGACATGGAGAAGGAGAGGTGCCGCGGATGGCTGCGAATAATCAAGTATGATAGGCGAATGCATAATTGGAAATAAACGCGGAGGGGATACACGCCGCCGGGCCTAGCCCGAGCGGCCTGGGGATGATGCAGCCCGTGGGGCGCCCCCAGCAAAGCAAGCTAACGACTAAGGAAATGAAAAGGGATACATGCCACAGGGACGGACCCACGTGGCCTGGGAGTGACGCAACCCTGGGAGGGCGCTCCCAGCTGGGAATGAAACTCGAAATATGTCACCTGAAGATGTCGTCGACGAAGTGGTGTTGGTGTAGCAGACTCGGTGGGCTGCGGAAGCCGATCCTCAGGAGCCCCCAGGCCCAGGGGCCTCGGGAGGCTCCGGGGGCACTGGTGGCTCCTCGTGAGTTGTCCCCATCTCCGCCAGAGCCGCAGAACGCCTGTCTTCTCGCGCCTCCGAGATGCTCCTCATGAGGCGCTGGTACGCTGCAGCCACGCTCGGCAGGCTGTAAGGCATGCGAACATAGCTGTGGGGCGGTCCTCCGCAGCACCCCACTTGGGAGGGCCAGAGGCGCTCCGTCGTGGCGATCTGATTGAGCCATGGTACGTCGACGCAGACGCGCAGCCCACCATCCTCGCCTGGGTGTGGAGCCTGGGCTGGTGGGCGGCGGCAACCTCTCATGATCCTTGACTCCCGTAGCTCTTGAACGGCCTTGCTAACGAACTCTTGCTGGTCTGACCTTCCTTGCTTGGCTCCCCTTCGAGGGAAACGCGCTTCGAAGCACGCCTCCACATGATGCCCAAGCGCCTCCCTCGTGACCCTGGCAAGGTCGGTGGCCCTCCAAGTGAGAGCCCCCGAGCCTTGCCCGAGGAGGGCACCGGGCGCTCTTTCCTATGCGATGGAAGGAGGGTCCCCTTGGGAAGACACAGGCCCTAAAGGGCCTGCCTCCTGAGGGGCCGGTCCTGACGACGTCTTCTTCTTCTTGGGGGTGGTCTCAGGAAGCCTCTTGCTTCCGCGGTCTGGGTCTTCTAGTGACGCGGCCTGAAAGGCTCGCTCCAGGGAACACACTGCATCCTTCTCTTCACAGGGCACTGTGATGACGCCGCCACTTCCTGGCTTCTTGAGGACATTGTAGCCGTGGTGAGTCACGGCCATGAACTTGGCCAGCGCTGGGTACCCGAGGATGGCGTTGTACGGCAGGCGGATGTGAGCGACGTCGAAGTCGATGAGCTCAGTGCGGTAGTTGCTGCGGTTCCCGAAGGTGACTGGGAGGCGGACCGGTCTGATCGGGACTGTGGAGCCGTCGGTGACTCCGGAGAAAGGCTTGGTTGGCTGAAGCTGGTCATATGGCACTTGGAGGTTGTTGAACGTTTCCACGGACAAGACATTGAGCCCTGCCCCTCCGTCGATGAGGGTCCTGGTGACTAGAATATTGCTGATGACTGGGAAACAGAGCATCGGGAGCACTCCGGCTGTGGCTGCGTACTTGAGCTGGTCTGCTGAGCTGAACGTGATGGCGCAGGCCGACCACCTGAAGGGACGCGTCGCTTCGAGCTTGGGGAGAACTGCATTCACTTCGCGGGCAAACTGCTTGAAGTTATGCTGAGAGGCTGGGGCTTGAGCTCCGCCCAGGATGCAGGCGATGGCACGTGGCTCTTGGAAGCCCCCAGCCCCCTCGTCTTGGTGACGGTCTTCATTCCTTCTTGGCTGAGGCGGTAGCGGCGGCATGCCTGGGTTGCCGTGAGGGCGGTCCTCACGAGGCTGATCCCTCCAGTCCCCCTCGCGAGGCTGGTCACGCCAGCGGTCCTCGCGAGGTTGGTTGCGCCAGCCCTTGCGTGGGCCGCGGTCTTCCCAGCGACCTGGGTTCCTTCCTCCTCCTCGGACGTAGCCCCGGTCAGCACGGTCAGGGCATCGACCGACTCTTCCTTCTCGCACTGCGCGGAGTTCTTGGCATTCGTTGGTGTTGTGGGTGTGGAGGTCGTGGTACACACAGTACCGGCTGCCCCTGGAGGATTCGGGCAGATCCTTGCCCCGCTTGGTGTCCGGCTCTGCCACGAGCACGGCAGCCCCCTTGCGCTTCACGTCTTTGGCCTTGGGCTTCTTCTCTTCTGGGTTTGCGGCAGGCAGCTCGAGGAGGGAGAGACACCCTTCCTCAGCCCTCGCGCACTTGGTCGCCAAGTTGAACAGCTCCAAGGAGGTGCACAGGTCTTCATGCATTGCTAGCTCCTCCTTCATCTTGACGTCGCGCATGCCATCTGAGAAGGCTGATGTGATGGCTCCCTCGGACACCCTGGGGATCTTGAGGCGCGCACTGTTGAAGCGCTGGATGTACTTTTGCAGGGTCTCCCCGGGTTGCTGCTTGATACGGCGCATGTCGCTCACAGCGGGAGGCCGGTCGCGGGTACCTTAGAAGTTGGCGATGAAGCGAGTACGCATCTGGTCCCAGGAGGAGATCGTGCCTGGGGCCAGGTTCAGGAGCCAAGTGCGAGCACCTTCCTTCAGTGCCATGGGGAACCAGTTGGCCATGACCTTTTCGTCCCCGCTGGCGTCTTCGATTCCCAGCTCGTAGAGCTGGAGGAACTCTGTGGGGTCGGTCGTGCCATCGTAGCGAGGAGGCAGATCCGGCTTGAACTTGTCGGGCCATGCGACGCTGCGCAGCTCGGCAATGTAGGCGCGGCAACCTGCGGTGACCGCGGGAGGTTTTTGTTGAGGGATAGCTTGGCCTTGCGGGTCCCCTTGCGCTGCTGCAGGGAGCAGCACGGGGTCTTGACGCGCCGGAGCCGGAGCGGGGTCTCGGCGCACCGGAGCTGGGAGTGCTCGGGCGGCCTCTTGCGGTCGCGGGACTTCTTGGCAGCTTCGCTCCTGCTGGACTGGCGCTTGATGGAGCGGGTTCCGCCCAGGAGCTGCTCGCCTTGGGGCCATGGCGTCTTCTTGGAGAGGAGGCGGCTGGAACGCCCCCGGAACTTCATTGCCCACGCGGGGCGGAGTGCGACGCAGCGGTGCGGACGGCGCGGGAGAGCCCCCTGCGGCGCGCACGAGCTCGGCGACGCGGTCGAGCCACTCCTCGTAGACGTCGTCGACAGGGCGGTAGCGCAGGAGCTCGTTTGCCGCGATGAGCGCAGCGCGAGCCTCCAATGGCGCACGGTGCGCATGGGACGAGGAGCCGGCCGGGGTGAGCGACGGAGTAGCGGTGCGGCCATCTCGCCGCACGGACGGGTGCTGAGAGGATGTCTGCTGCTCGTTCCCCGCCAGGACGGTGGCGGCGTTGACGGCGGGCAACGGGGAACGACGAGGACGCCCACCGACGGGGGCCGTCTGGACGACGCGGGGAGCGATGGCGGCCCGGCGCTCAGCGCGGGCCCGACGAGCGTCGGACATGGATGCGATGGTCGGAGGAGAACGGAGCGGCGGAAGACAGATTCCGGCGCACCCCTACCTGGCGCGCCAAATGTCGGATCACGGGTTCCGGCAGACCCTTAAGGTTCGAACTCTGGGGTGCGCGCGGAGATCTTGCCCTCTACCTCTCCGTCTCGCAAAGAACTAACTACAGAAAGAACAGCACAAGAGACACAGGGTTTATACTAGTTCGGGCTACCATTGTGGTGTAATACCCTACTCTAGTTTGTGGTGGGTGGATTGCCTCTTGGGCTGATGATGAAGAACAGTACAAGGAAGAACAGCCTCGCGAGGGCTTGTTCTTGGCTGAGGGGATGAACTGCTAGGGGGAGTTCGATCACCCTTCTCTCTCTCTCTCTCTACTTGTTGCCTGGTTGCCTCTACCAGTTGCTAGATGTTTTGTCCTTGTCTCTGGATGCCTCTACCCTTGGGGTGGCTAGTCCTATTTATAGGCAAAGGCCCTGGGCCTCTTCCCAAATATTTGAGCGGGAAGGGTGCCAACAATTGGCCAATTCGAAGGGGAACATCTAGTACACTTATCCTGACTAAAGTTGGTCTTCGCCTGCCAAAGGCCCTGTAGTGACGCCGTCTTGGGCTCCATGGTGACCTCCTTCCCACCGTTGGACTGGTCTTGGTCTTGTTGCACCGAAATGGGTGCCTTTGCTTGATCCTCTCGCCTGCGCTTGCCCCCTTTGCACCGAAGAGGAAAGGGAGACGCTGCGCGGGCTGGCGCCCGCCTGGCACCCTTGGTCGTCGTGGCTTGCGTCATGGGCACCTCGTGAGGTACCCCGCCTTGATCTCTCCGCCTCCTCGCGAGCCAGCCTGAGGAGGCCGTGCTTGAGGAAGCGTCGTGTCGTCCGCCTCGCGAGGCTTGGCCCCTCGCGAGGGTCTTGAGTCTTGTGTTGATGAAGCTGGGCCTCGCTGGGCCCCCACTTGAGCCACGCCGTAGGCCGCAGGCAGGCAAGTCTGGGGACCCCCGTTCCCAAAACGCCGACAGCCACGGCAAGGGTCTTGTCGGGTTAGCTAAAGCTGCCCCCCGACAAGGATCTTGCCGGGGGGGTCTGCTCTATCCCCTTTGCTGTTTGTGGTCTTGGTCTTGGCGTCGTTTTGCTTCTCTTCAGCTTCGGCTTTACCTTGGCTTACCTCCCTTACCGTGCTCGGTGTGGCAGCGCCCGTGGCTCAGACTGCCCGTGCACAGTTATAGGGGTACAAAAAGTGTACCCCCCTTTTTGTACACCGACAGGAGCCCCGGGGCCTGGGCCACACATAAGCGCAACGTGTTGTTGGGCTAGGCCCAAAAACGGTGCGCGGGCAGGGGGGCGGTTTTTACCGCGGTAAGTTTCTTCGCGCGTTGCGCTTCCCACGCGTCCCGCGCGTGGCACGGCGTGGGGAGGCGTGCGCGACGTGGGCGGCATGCGTGGGGCTGAGCTCTGCACGCATGCGTCACGTCGTAGTAAAGGGGGCGGTTCGCGCCTTCCGCATAAACGGAGGAAGGTGTGGAGGCGCGGCCCATTTACTGAACGGGGCCGAGGCATGGTCTTCAAGGCGTCCACTCCCCACGATAACGGGGTGGGGAGAGGTCGCCTCCCCCGTCGCCTCGGTCCTGCACGCCTGCCACGTGGCTCTCATGCGCTTGGGGTGGCGAACGGTGGAGGCGGCAAAACCGGTCCGCCGCAGGCTGGGGCAGCGGGTCAGTCCCAGTTCCCTGCGCCTTCCGCGTCTTGATTGGTTGAGCGGGGCAGCCGAGCCCCCTCCCCATTCCTTTATAAAGAGCGGGAGGGGGGATGGCGCCCCGTATTCTTTCATCTCTTCCTTCCTTCAGCTTCTGCTCCCCCCTTCCATCCGCCATGGAGAGAGGGAATCTTGGTCCTTCAACGGTGGAGGCGAGGGTCGCCGCTCGACAACGTGTCCCTCCTTCTCCCGCACCTGCGGTGGCAGAGCCAGTGGTGAGGGGAAGGGGGAGGGGGCGAGGCCGTGGGCGAGGCCGAGGCGCTCGGGGAAGAGGAGGACGGGGCGGCGCGCCGGCCTCGCCTCCGCCAGCAGTTCCTCCTCCCATGGAGGGTCATGTTGGGGATGACCCTTGCGAGTTCTTCATCAAGCTGCGCCGGCCGCCTCGTCGTCGCCTTCGTCTCCCGACTCCATTCGCGCGGGAGATGGAGCTGGATCCGCCGGAGTCACTGCGGCTGCACATGAGGGGCTGCGGGATCAGCGGCACGCGGGTTCGCGTCGATTTCCCAGCCCCTCACGTGATGTATCTTCGTCGGGGATGGAAGACGTTCGCTCATATCCACCGCCTGACGGAGGGGCTCACTCTCCATTTCAAGATGATGGAGGGCGGCCTCCTCTCCGTCAAGGTCTTCGGGCTCTTTGGGACCCGCGCAAGCTGCTGCGTGGAGTGCTCTTCTGATAGCGAAGACTCCTCCTTGGGCGGGAGTGACGAGGAGGACAGCGGCAGTGACGACGAGGGTAGCAGGCGGCAGGATGACGGGCCCGACTAGGTGTCGGGCGCCGCTCCGTGTGGCACCGGCGACCCCATCATTCGTGTCGCTGGCTCCCTCAACTTCTCAGGGTTGTCCCCTTGGGCGGCTGGCGTTGGGAGGTTGCGGAAGAGGAAGAGGGCGGGCGGCAAGGCTGTCAACTCGGAGTACGCGGGCACCGACGCCTTTGACGCATGCTGACGTCCTGCCGCCTCGTCTTCGAGCTCTGCTTCTGGCGCCGCCATCACCATCCAGCCTTCGGACGGCCACCGAGATGTTCTCTTGGTGTCTTCTGCCACCCGTAGCTCGCCTAGGCGCCTCTTTTGCCCTTTTCGCCTCCTTGACCTGCCTCCTGAGGAGAGGGACAAGAAAGGGATTACAGACACCTTATCTCTTTTTAGTTTGTAAGCCTTCGGGCCTTAGATGAATTTAAAACTTGTAATCCCATCATTCATGTTTTTCATTCCCTATGGATTGTACCTGACTGGAATGTTTTTAATGAAAAAGGGATGTTTGCCGGGTCATTTGTTTGCGGGTAGAACCCACGACAAGGAGTAAATCCTTGATATCTTTAAGATAAACATTTCCTTGCCCAGCAACAGGCCTTGCCGTCTCCCCACTTCACTCGACCTTTCTCACGCCTTTGGCGGAGGCAGGGATGAGGCGGGTTCAGGCTCCTTGTTTCATCCTTCCGCTGCCGCGACTACGATCAAACCTGGCCCCAGGAACGATCCCTAGGGCCTAGAGTTAGGGGAGCACGATAGCTTTTAGGAAAAACGAGGTTTCACATACCTCAGTCTATAAGGGAATGCATGATAAGGGATGAAGAACTTATCTGAAGCTGTAGCCCCCGGCAACTTTGGTTTGTCGTGGGTGAATCTTTGCTCTTGCAGCCCCCGGTAATACTGGCTTGCCGGGGTCTAGATGCTGGTCTGTCCTCCCTCTCTTTTTCGTCCTTGAGTGATCCGGCAAGGATATCTGTGAGTCATGCGAACCAAAGAAGACGAAAGAACGGCAAAGGGACGCACACTCGACCTCTAAGCTAGGGGTTAGTCGCCGCTAAGCACTATCAACCCTAACCAAGGACGAGACTCGACCTAGCATGCATGCTATAACTTAAGGCGCCAGCACTTCATTTATTTATGCTCAGGGTCTGCGCCTGGCTTTGTACAAAGGGTTACATGCTTCATCGGCAATGCTTGTACAAAAGGTGGCTTGTCGGGGGGCCCGGCAAGCCGCGCCTCATGGGTAAAACTTGCGAAGGTGCTCAATGTTCCAGGAGTTACTCACCGGAACGGCATCTTCGGTCTCCAGGTGGACTGCACCGGGCTTGGTGACTCGTATTACCCGATAAGGGCCTTCCCACTTTGGCGTGAACTTGTTGGAATTCTTGGCCGATTGAACGCGCCGAAGGACAAGGTCGCCTTCCTCAAGGCTTCGGGCATGAACCTTGCGGCTATGGTAGCGGCGCAAGGCTTGTTGGTAGCGTGCTACTCTCACAGCCGCCCGAAGACGATCTTCCTCAAGGAGCATTGCGTCATCTTGCCGCAGTTGCTCTTGCTCAAGCATATCATAAGCGAGCACTCGAGGTGACCCGTGCATGAGTTCAGTGGGGAGAACTGCTTCTGCCCCGTATACTAGGGCAAAGGGTGTCTGGCAGATGGCTCGATTTGGCGTTGTTCTGATCGACCAAAGAACTGTCGGCAACTCATCAATCCAGCGCCTTCCACTCTTGTGCAGCCTGTCAAAGGTCTTTGTCCTTAAGCCCCGTAGTACTTCAGCATTTGCCCTCTCAGCTTGACCGTTGCTTCGTGGGTGGGCAACGGAAGCGAAACAGACTTTGCTGCCGAGGTCTTGAGTATATTGCATGAAGGTGCGGCTTGTGAACTGTGTGCCGTTGTCGGTGATGACCCTGTTGGGTACACCAAAACGGCACACTAGCCCCTTGAAGAACTTGACGGCTAACTGAGCTATGACCTTCCTCACTGCTTCCACCTCCGGCCACTTTGTGAACTTGTCGATTGCAACGTACAAGTACTCAAAGCCCCCGACAGCGCGGGGGAAAGGGCCCAGTATGTCAAGCCCCTAGACCGAGAAGGGCCAGGAGAGAGGAATGGTTTGAAGGGCTTGAGCTGGCTGATGAAGCTTCTTTGAATGGAACTGACATGCTTCACACCTGGTGACTAGTGTCGTCGCATCCTGGAGGGCGGTGGGCCAGAAGAAACCTTGCCGGAATGCCTTGCCGGCAAGGGCCCTTGACCCGATGTGGGATCCACATATGCCTCAGTGTATCTCCGCCAACAGCTCCAGTCCTTCCTCTCGAGGGATACACTTCAATTTCACACCGTTCGGCCTCTTCCTGTACAGGACGTCATCGACGAACTGGTACATGGTAGAGCGACGGGCTACTTTTTCCGCTTCTTCCTGCTCCTGAGGAAGTTCCCCTGTTTGGAGGAATCGGACGGTATGTTGTGCCCACGCTGGAGCCTGGGGCTCGACGGCGAGGACTAAAGGCATTTCCTCCGCTATAGGAGCGGCTGTCTCGACGGCAAGAGCTTGATGCTCCGCCGGAGCTAGCCGTCCCGTGGCGGGCTCAGCGTCCCCGGCAACATTCTTGCCGGCGGCTCCAGGGAGCTCGGCGGGAAAGTACTTGCGGGGCCCTGATTTCCTCCTCTTGTTCTCCTCTGTTGATGGATCAACAGATGGCTGAGTTAGCTGAAGCACAAAGGTACCTGGTTCCACAGGTAGCTTGAGGGCAGCGCATTTTGACAAGTAATCGGCGATATCGTTCTCCGCTCGGGGAACGTATTCAGCCTGTATACCGTCGAAACGCTCTTCCAGCTTTCTCACTTCATCAACGTAGGCCTTCATCAACGGGCTATGGTAATCCTTGTTGACTTGCTTGACGACAAGCTGTGAGTCGCCCCTGACGATGAGCTTCTTGATTTCGAGGTCCGCCGCGATCCTAAGACTGGCAAGCAGCCCTTCGTACTCTGCCGTATTGTTTGTTGACACCTCCCTGGGGAAGTGCATCTGGATCACATACTTGAGGTGCTCTCCGGTGGGGGCGACAAGCAGTACGCCAGCCCCGGCACCTTGTAGGGAGAAAGCTCCATCAAAGTACATGATCCAATTGCAACTTGCCTCCTTGCCAGGGAGAGCAGTCTCTTGGGCTTCTTCATCAGGTGTTGCGGTCCACTCTGCAATGAACTCCTCCAGGACTCGGCTCTGGATCGTCGAAGTACTTTCAAACTTGAGGCCAAAGCTGGACAGCTCCAGTGCCCATTCCACAATCCTCCCCGTTGCATCTGGATTGTGCAATATCCGTTGCAGAGGGAGGCGACTGACGACAGTGATCTCGTGTGCCTGGAAGTAGTGACGCAGCTTCCTCGAGGCCATAAGAAGGCCGAAGAGCAGTTTCTGCATGCCGGAGTACCTTGATCTAGCCCCCTGCAGGAGGGAGCTAACAAAGTAGACCGGGTGCGGCATCATTTTCTTCTTCGGCGGCACTTCGACTGGCTGTATCGTCTCCGCATTGGTGGTGTCGGGCTCTGTCGCTGCCATCACCTCGTCGTCGACCTCTCTCTGGGCCACTAGTGCGGCGCTGACCACCTGGTTCGTTGCCGCCAGGTATAGCAGCAACGTCTCCTGTGGCCTAGGCGCAACTAGTATTGGCGCAGAGGAGAGGTACTTCTTCAAATCTTGCAATGCTACCTCAGCTTCTGGCGTCCACTCCATCGGGCCCGCCTTTTTCAGGATCTTGAAAAAGGGAAGGGCGCGCTCGACAGACTTGGAAATGAATCTGCCCATGGCGGCAATGCAACCAGCAAGTTGACGCACATCCTCGATTCGCTTGGGTGCCTCAATCTGCTCTATAGCTTTGATCTTGCCCAGATTGGCCTCTATCCCACGTCGTGACACAAAGAACCCGAGAAGCTTGCCGGACGGGACGCCAAAGACGCTCTTCTCGGGGTTCAGCTTGAGATTGATCTTGCGCAGGTTTGCAAATGTCTCTTGCAAATCTGGTATGAGGGTTGCCGTGTCCTTGGTTTTGACCACTATGTCGTCCATATAAGCTTCCATATTTCTATGGAGCTGGGGTTCAAAACCAATCTGGACCGCCCTCGCAAATGTCGAACCAGCACTCTTCAACCCGAAAGGCATCCGCATGAAACAATATGTACCACATGGGGTGATGAATGATGTTTTCTCTTCGTCTTCTCTCGTCATGAAGATCTGGTGGTAGCCGGAGTTGGCATCGAGGAATGACAACAGATCACACCCAGCTGTGGAGTCAACAATCTGGTCGATGCGCGGCAACGGGAAGGGGTCTTTAGGACAAGCCTTATTGATATCTGTGTAATCAATACACAGCCTCCACTTCCCATTTGCCTTGCGCACTATGACCGGATTGGCCAACCACGTTGGATGGAGCACTCCTCTTACCAAACCCGCTGCCTCTAGTTTCCGTATCTCTTCTGTGATGAACTCTTGTCGTTCCAAAGCTTGCTTCCTGACCTTCTGCTTCATGGGCCACGCATGAGGACAGACAGCAAGGTGGTGCTCAATCACCTCCCTGGGAACATCGGGGATGTCGGAAGCTTGCCATGCAAACACAGCGACATTCGCCCGCAGGAAGGTGACGAGCGCGTCTTCCTATTTGTCGTCAAGGGTGGAGCTTATGGTGAAAGCTCCTCCCGTGCCGTCCTCATTGACGGAAACCTTCTTGGTTCCCGGCGGTATGGCCCTGGACTTCTTGTTTTCGCCGGTGCAGCTCTCTGGCACGTCCTCGACGGCAGCGCTACACTACAAAGAGGTGTGCTTGCCAGAGTGGGTGTCCGAGGTCTCACCGGTCTTCTTCTTCTTCCCTCCCAGGGCCCAAGCGGCAGGAGCAAGTGCCCTAGTGGCGGCAGCTGCTGCAACTGCTTCTGGTATAGTTGGTCAGCGCAAATCAGCGCATCTTTCTTATCGGAGGGGATGGTGATGATCGTCACAGGTCCTGGCATCTTCAGGGTGTTGTAGGCGTAGTGTGACGCCGCCATGAACTTGGCCAGCGCTGGGCGGCCAAGGATCCCGTTGTAGGTCAAGGGGATCTTGGCAACATCAAACACGATCCTCTCCATCCTGTAGTTCAGGTCGCTTCCAAAAGTCATGGGCAGCGTGACCTTTCCCTTGGGTTGGCTTCTTCCCGGGTTGACCCCTTGAAACGTGCCCGTCTCTTCGAGGTCTCCATCAGGAATCTGCTGTTTCTCGATCACGGCAGGCGAGATCAAGTTCAGACCAGCCCCGCCATCGACTGGCATCTTTGTCACCTTGAGGTTGCGTATTGTTGGTGAAACCAACAACGGCAAGCACCCGACTGCAGTATTGCGATCAGGGTGATCCTTAGTGTCAAAAATGATAGGTGTGCTGGACCACTTCAGCGGCCTTTGGGCATCAAATGACGGCTCTGCCGCTGTAATCTCTCGCGCCCATTGTTTAAGCCGACGGTGAGAAGTATGCAGCGAGGCGCCACCGTCGATGCACATGGCCTCTGTAGCTTTCTGAAACTCTTGGTCGTCGGACTTGTCGTCCTCTTCGTGATCGTCGTCTTCTGGCTTTTTGTCACGGCCCCGGGCAGGCCTCTCCTGTTGTTTATCCTTGCCGTGACGGCCCGCCTGGCCGTCACGCTTCTTGCCGGACCCCTCAGCACCGTCTTGGCCCTTCTCCTTGTCCCGCCTCTCATATTCAGCCCTCTGCTTCTCAGCGAGGAGCTCAACCTGTCGGCAGTCTTGGAGAGCATGGCCTTTGGTGCGATGGATCTTGCAGTACTGCTTGTCGGAGTCTCCTGACTTCTCGGCAGCCGCCAAGGCCCGGCAGGCGACACATCCGGCAATTTCCTTGTCGGGGTCATCTGCCTTGGTTTTCTTGGTGGAGCCGGTGTCATCAGATCCCTCGACGGCAAGCACGGCTTTTCCTTTGCGCTTCCTGTTGCGGCGCCGGCCTTTCTTCGCCGAGGCGGCAGTATCCTCGTCTGAGGAGTCGGTTTCCACGCCGGCATCTTCTTCCTTCCCTCTTCAGCCCGGGCACATCTGTCAGCAAGAACATATAGTTCTGCTACATCTTTCACCTTGTTCATCGCCAGCTCTTCGCGCATCTTGCGGTTACGCACGTTCTGATGGAATGCGCTGATGATGGCGGCTGGGTGAACATCAGGGATATTGTACTGTATCCAGCTGAACCTTTGTATATACTTGCGGAGACTCTCGCCTCCCTTCTGGGGAATGATGTGCAGGTCGCTCGCTTGGCCATGGGCTTGGTGTCCTCCAGTAAAGGTGCCCACGAACTCATGGCACAAATCCGACCAGGAGGAAATGGAGTCTACCGGCAAGTGCATCAACCATGACATGGCGTTGGATTTGAGAACCAACAAAAAGTAATTCGCAAGAACCTTATCGTCGCGGGCTCCGGCAGCTTGCATCGCGATGGTGTAAATGCTGAGGAACTCGGATGGGTGGGTCTTGCCACTGTACTTTTCGCCCACGTCAGGTTTGAAAGTGCGGTGAGTGGGCCACTGGAACTACCGCAGCTCACGGGTAAAAGCCGGACAGCCTACCTCGTAAGGTAGGCCTCCAGGGCTCTCCGGTGCCGGGTGGTTCACAGCAGGCCCTGCTCGCCTGTCTGATTGGTGGCGCGCTCCACGCCGGCGCTCGATTGTGGTTCGAGCATCTTCATGTTCTCGTTCCCGGAGGACTTGGCACTGGTCATAGTGCGTTCGCGGGTCGGGCGACGCTATGGACATTTCGTCGCCCATGACGTCACGACGGGCTGGCGTCCGCGGCACCGGGCGAGGAGGGGGCGAGTGCACCGTGGTCGCGGCGCCGCCGGCTCTCCTGCCACTGGTGCGTGGGACTCCGTCGAAGCATTGACCCGGGGGCTCCACCGGACTCGGTTCGTCTTTGTTGGCCACCGCAACAAGGCTTCGGATAGTCGCTCTCCATTCGTCGAGTTTCCCCATAGTGGGAGGAAAATCGAGGAGCAACTACGCGCGCGCCAGGGCTTCTGCTGGCGTTGGTGGCAGAGAAACTTGCACGGATTGCGACGCGCTTCGACTTATGACCATGTCAGAAGGAGCTCTATCACGACCCCGCGGTCGCATGCCATCTTCGCCAGCGCCTCGGTGAGCGGGCAAGTCTTCTACATCCCGGGAAGGGCGCTCGGGACTCTTCCCGCGGCGACGCCCAGGGTCTTCGGTGTGATTACGCCGTTCGTCGCGCGCCGCTTGAGAGGAGCGCGCCGTCGGCGCCGGCATGGGATTCTAGGAAGCCCTCGCGTCGCCTTCGGGCAGGGTGGCAGCGATCTTGGAAGGCGTCGCACCACCCGCGGAGGGCCTGGCTCCGTCTTTGGATTTGGCGGCGTGCAGCCCGTTACCAGGCGCACGAACATCGCCGCCTCCCAAACTCCGGCTGCTGGGACGGTGTTGGTGTTCGTGAACGGCGCCCCGGGTCCTTTCCGCGACCGGTCTGCTGCTCGCCCGCGTCGGGACGGGATGCCCGGCTTCCGACAGGCCAACCGCCACCGTCGTCTTCTTCTTGGGTGCCATGACGATGAAGGAGCATCAAACTAACTGCTAAAGCCGATTCTCACAACTGCGCTGCCCCCTACCTGGCGCGCCAAATATGTCGGTGGGAAACGACACCTATGGGATCACAAGAATCCCTACTACGGCTGCGGGGCGTGGGGTCGCGAGAAGAGCGGATCAAATAGATAGCACACGGTTCCTTTATCCAGGTTCGGGCCGCGAGGATGCGTCAAACCCTACTCCTGCTTTGGTGGATTGTTAATCTGTGTTCTTGAGCTAGCAATGGGGCGTGAAGAGCTCCAAAAAGCCGAATCCCCCTCCTGGTCGCCTCGGGCCTCCTTTTATAGGAAAGGGGTTGCCACAGTGGCACACAGGAGGTGGAAAGGGTACAGTAATGCGAGGTTATCCCTCGCATTACATGACAAGGCGCATTTAATGTGCCTTGCTTAGGTGTCCTTGCTTTATCGGGGACGGGGGAGAGCCATGTCTCGTCCGTCGCCGCTCCCTCTTGCGTCGACACGCGCCTTGGCCAGCGGTGCCTGTGGTGCCATGTAGGCAGGCAGGCAGCTGAGGTGGCGCAGTGGTGGGTCTCCACGAAGATCTGTACGCCGCCATGCAGGTGCCTGCCCAACTGGTTGGGTCGGCAGCTGCATGCGAACGGCGGTGGAGGTGCAATCGGTGTGGGCCTGATGGTGGCCCCACGGGCGTCCTTGGCAAGGGCCTTGCCGGGGCCCCGGCAACGGTCATGCCGTGGCGCCCGCTGTCATCCCCGGCAAGGCTCTTGCTGGGGGCCTTGTGGTCCTCCTTGCCTGGGATCCCGCCAAGGATCATCACCTTCTAAAGTGGGTATCTGATCTTGAATGTCTTCACAAAGATCTGCATGCCACCACGGGGATGTCTCCCGAATCCTTGCCCCATGGGGGTAGTGGACTCAAGGGTGGCTTCGCTCCGTAGGTGTGGGGCGAGCTGCCACGACAAGGGTCTTGCCGGGTTAGCTAAAGCTGCCCCTCGGCAAGGATCTTGCCAGGGGGGTCTCCTCTGTCCCCTTTGCTCTTTGTGGTCTTGCTCTTGGCGTCGTTCTGCTTGTCTTCAGCTTCGGCCTTACCTTGGCTTACCTCCCTTGCCGTGCTCGGTGTGGCGGCGCCCGTGGCTCAGACTGCCCGTGCACAGTTATAGGGGTACAAAAAGTGTACCCCCCTTTTTGAACACCGACACCCGGGTCTGCGGGTGATCTCCTACCCGAGCTTTCACAACTGCACAAACAAGTTTGGCAGGTGATGCCAGGTATTGCCCAGGCCTTGTGGCCATCCGTCTCCCTGTCGGCGGGCATTGGAGAGCTTGCGAAGAAGTTCAGGGGAGCGCGGCGGCGCTTCCGATTATGGAAGATATCGGCCTGCCGTCAAGGTGCCAGGGAAGCCTGGGTCATGGTGAAGACGCGGTATACCAAGGCTGACCCAAACCACATGGCCGAGGTCGGACCTGTGGGGCCTGATGGGAAAGAGATCCCCATTAGCTTAGTGTATGGGCAAGTAGAAATAGCCGCAAAGTATTCCCAACAGGATTGTAGGCTAGACAGCCTGTTGGATGGTATAGAAGAGGAATTTAGTCAGTCTAAGTGACTATGTAATTGAAGTGACATGTATAATTCCTTCTAGTTGGATTGTAAATCATTTTTCATGGCGGACCTTTTCGCTTCAACCTCGGGACCCGATAGTCCGGAGTGTATCCGAATACCCGCTCAATTATATAAGAACCGGGGCATGCGTTGTAACGCCCTCGATGCGGCTATATCTCCCACGTGTCGAAGCACGACTTAGAGGCATAACCGCATTGAAAGCAATGTCGCAAGTGAGTAATCTTCACACAACCCATGTAATACATAAGGGAAAGAGATACATAGTTGGCTTACAGTCGCCACTTCACACAATACATAAATAAACATTCATCATCCAGATTACACTCAAGGTCCGACTACGGAACCAAAATGAAAGAAGACTACCCCAAATGCAACACAGATCCCCGAATCACCCCAACTGGGCTCCACTACTGATCATCAGGAAAAGACACATAATAACGACCACATTCCTCGTCGAACTCCCACTTGAGCTCGGTTGCGTCATCTGCACTGGCATCGTTGGCACCTGCAACTGTTTTGGTAGAATCTGTGAGTCACGGGGACTCAGCAATCTCACACCCGCGAGATCAAGACTATTTAAGCTTAAAGGTAGGATAGGGTTGTGAGGTGGAGCTGCCGCAAGCGACTAGCATATATGGTGGCTAACAACGCAAAAGAGAGCGAGAAGAGAAGCAAAGCACGGTCGTGAAGCTAGAAGTGATCAAGAAGTGATCCTGAAACTACTTACGTCAAACATAACTCCAACACCGTGTTCACTTCCCGGACTCCGCCGAGAAGAGACCATCACGGTTACACACGCGGTTAATGTGTTTTAGTTAAGGTCAACTTCTGGGTTTTCTACAACCGGACATTAACAAATTCCCATTAGCCTCATAACCGCGGGCACGGCTTTCGAAAGATAATACCCTGCAGGGGTGTCCCAACTTAGCCCATTATAAGCTCTCATGGTCAACGAAGGATATTCCTTCTATCGGGAAGATTCGATCAGTCTCGGAGTCCCGGACTACAAGACATTTCGACAATAATAAAACAAATCCAGCAAAGCCGCCCGATTGTGCCGACAAATCCTGATAGGAGCTGCACATATCTCAGTCTCAGGGCACATCCGGATGAGACATCCTACGAGTAAAACCAAGTCTCAAGTTTCCCCGAGGTGGCCCCGCAGTCTGCTCGTTTCGGACCAGCACCCAGAGGAGCACTGGCCCGGGGGGGGCTAAAATAAAGATGACCCTCGGGCTCGCGAAAACCCAAGGGAAAAGGTGTAGGTGGTAGGCAAATGGTAAAACCACGCCGCCATGCCTCCTCAATCTTGGATTCGCCTTCCTCCCTTCTTCGCCTCCATCATCCCACAGGGAGAACTCCTGGAGCTTTGGCTGCAGCACGCCGGCTACAGCACCCTTGCGACCGAGGCAGAGGTCGCGGTCGTTGCCCCGGGCGAGGTCTTCATGACTCGAGGCTGGGGCGAAATCGCCCGGGTTTGCAGGACAAGAGGCGCCTTCGCGATCCACTTGGAGTATGACGGTGCTTCGGTGATGTTCTTCAAGGTCTTCGATGCGAACGGGCGCCGGCTGGAGTGCTGCCCCAGGAAAGGTGGTCAGGACCCTGCTACGGCGAGGACTAGGCCCGCCGGCCGCTCCCTTGGCGGCTCCTCAGGCGGTGGAGGCGTCGGAGGATCTAGCAACTCCGGCGAGCCCTTCGCGACTTCGGAGACAAGCGACGGCAGCTACGAGCCCCCGAGCCGCCGCCGCTCCTGGAGCAGGGCGTGCTCGTCGGGCCATCGCCGACTCTGATCTGGATGGGGTTGGCGCTGGTGCTTGACGGCCCACTGTTGATGATGGCACCTTTTGCAGGGGCGCGTGTAGTTAGCATCCTTTTAGGATCTGTTCCTTGCGAGGAATCAAAGACGTGCCCCATGGGGGCTTGTAAGGTGCCTGTGATCCTGTTTGTTAATATAAACCTTGTCGTAGAATCATGCGAGTTGCTCATTCCGTCTTAGCTCAGTTCTCCCTTTCGAACCTTGCGAGGGCTTGGTGCTCTGCGCCGACAGGTCCCAGTCCCAAGGCGGCTTCAGCCGTCGCTGGTATGCCAGGTCGCGATGCCGTGGTCAAGGCCAGGAGGTGAGCGACCCGGGGTCCGGTAAGAGCCCCTGAGTCGCGATGCTCAGGAGGTCCCCTTTGGCGCTCAAGCCGCTGTCGTTCGGTGAGAAAGGAGAGCGGCATCGCTAACATGGGATTGCATTAGGTGCGGGGATGGTGCCACGGTAACTGGTGCTTCCGGGTGGTGACTTATCTCGAGAATCAAGGACCGCTCCCTGGTGTGTCGCCAGGTCCGTACGTCAGCAGGCGTGAGGTTGCTCGGCGAGGTCCTCGCGTGTCCCTCCCCTCTCGCCTTTGCTCCCCTTTCTGCTCTATGTCCTCGGGTCCCGGCCCTCGAGCGAGTCTCAGCCGTCGCTGGTATGCCAGGCCGCGATGCCGTGGACAAGGACAGAGGGTGAGGGCTGGAGAGCCAGTAGGAGCCCTGAGTCGCAATGCTTAGGCACCCCCCCCTTTAACGTGCAAGCGGTTCGCGCGGATGAGAGTGAAGGAGACACCGCGAGGGCCTCACTTGACGCAGCTCCTTTAGGAGATCCTGTAAACCCAACATAGAAAGAACAAGGGGTTGCCATGACAATTGACAGTAAGCCGTTGGTTGCTTCCATGGGGTGATGAGGCACTGAAGGCTTGACGAGGTGGCGCCATGCGGGGCTGCCGTGGCCAGAGCTCAGTCATTCAGGTTTGTCGGCGTTGCAGGGACGGACCCATGCGCATGCATCCTGCCGTTTTGGGAGCAGCTCCGTCAGTTGGCGTCAGTTGAGCGGGCAACTAGATCAAACACGTTAGCCGTGAAGGAGTGGATTCATTCAAATAGATGCTGGGAAGGTGGACGTCACTGGGTCAGGCCCGAGCGACTTGGGGATGATGCAGCCCGAGGGGCGCCCCCAACAAAGTAAGCTAACAACATGAAAACAAAAGGGGTACATGCCGCAGGGACGGACCCACGCGGCCTCGGAATAATGCAGCCCTGGGGGGGCGCTCCCAGCTGGAAATGAAACTTGAAAGATGTCACCTGATGATGTTGAGGACGAAGGAGTGTTGGTGTAGCAGACTTGGTGGGCTGCGGAAGCCGATCCTCACGAGCCCCCAGGCCCAGGAGCCTCGGGAGGCTCCGGAGGCGCTGGTGGCTCTTCGCGGACCATCTCCATCTCCGCCAAGGCTGCGGAACGCCTGGCCTCTTGAGCCTCCATGATGCCCCTCATGAGGCGCTGGTACGTGGCAGCCGCGTTCGGCAAGACGTAAGGCATGCGAACGTAGCTGTGGGGTGGGCCCTCGCAGCGCCCCACTCGCGAGGGCCAGAGGCGCTCCAGAGAGGTGACTCGATTGAGCCCTGGTATGTTGATGCAGACACGCAGCCCACCATCCTCTCCTAGATGGGGAGCCACTACTGGTAGGTGGCGGCCGCCTTTCATGACTCTCGACTCCTGTAGCTCCTGAATGGCCTTGCTGACGAACTCATGAGGGCCTGGCCCTCCTTGCCTTGCTCCTTCTTGAGGGAAACGTGCTTCGAAACACGCCTCCATGTGGTGCCCAAGTGCCTCCCTCGTGACCTTAGCCAGGTCGGTGGCCCTCCAGGGGAGAGCCCCCGAGCCCTGCCTGAGGAGGGCGCTGGGCGCGCTTTCCTATGCGATGGAAGGAGGTTCCCCCTGGGCAGGCGCAGGCCCTGAGGGGCCTGCCTCCTGAGGGGTCAGGCCTGACGATGTCTTCTTCTTCTCGAGGGTGGTCTCGGGAAGCCTCCTGCTTCCGCAATCTGGGTCCTCCAGTGATGCGGCCTGAAAGGCCCGTTCCAGGGAACACACCGCGTCCTTCTCTTCGCAGGGCACCATGATGACTCCGCCACTCCCTGGCATCTTGAGGACGTTGTAGCCATGGTGAGTGACGGCCATGAACTTGGCCAGCGCTGGGTACCCGAGGATGGCGTTGTACGGCAGGCGAATGTGAGCGACGTCGAAGTCGATGAGCTCGGTGCGGTAGTTGTCACGTGCTCCGAAGGTGACAGGGAGGCGGACCTGCCCAATCGGGACCGTGGAGCCGTCGATGACTCCGGAGAAAGGCTTGGTTGGCTGAAGCTGGTTGTAAGGCACTTGGAGATTGTTGAATGTTTCCATGGACAGGACGTTGAGCCCTGCCCCGCCATCGATGAGGGTCCTGGTGACCACCACGTTGCTGATGATTGGGGAACAAAGCATCGGGAGGACTCCGGCTGTGGCTGCACACTTGAGCTGACCCGCTGAGCTGAACGTGATGGCGCACGCTGACCATCTGAGAGGGCGCGTGGCTTCAAGCTTGGGGAGGACTGCGTTCACTTTGCGGGCGAACTGCTTGAAGAAGCGCTGAGAGGCTGGGGCTTGAGCTCCGCCCATGATGCAGGCGATCGCGCGCGGCTCCTGGAAGCCCCCAGCCCCTTCGTCTTGATGGCGGTCCTCGTTTCTCCTTAGCTGCGGTGGCAGTGGGGGAGGCCAGTGTTGCCTTGTGGGCGATCCTCGTGAGGCTGATCCCTCCAGTCCCCCTCGTGAGGCGGGTCTCGCCAGCGATCCTCGCGAGGTTGATCGCGCCACCCTTGGCGCGGGCCGCGGTTTTCCCAGCGTCCTGCGTTTCTTCCTCCTCCTCGACCGTAGCCCCGGTCAGCGCGGTCGGAACGACGGCCGATCCTTCCTTCTCGCACAGCTCGGAGCTCTTGGCATTCGTTGGTGTTGTGGGTGTGGAGGTCGTGGTACACATAGTACCGACTGCCTCTGGAGGATTCGGGCTGATCTTTACCCCGCTTGGTGTCTGGTTCTGCCGCGAGCACGGCAGCCCCCTTGCGCTTCACATCCTTGGCCTTGGGCTTCTTCTCTTCTGGGTCTGCGGCAGGCGTCTCGAGGAGGGAGAGACGCCCTTCCTCATCCCTGGCGCACTTGGTCGCCAAGTTGAACAGCTCCAAGGAAGTGCACAGGTCTTCATGCATCGCCAACTCCTCCTTCATCTTGACGTCGCGCACGCTGTCGGAGAAGGCTGAGATGATGGCCTCCTCGGACACCCTGGGAATCTTGAGGCGTGTGTTGTTGAAGCACTGGATGTACTTTTGCAGGGTCTCTCCGGGTTGTTGCTTGATGCGGCGCATGTCGCTCATGGCGGGTGGCCGGTCGCGAGTACCTTGAAAGTTGGCGATGAAGCGGGTGCGCATCTGGTCCCAGGAGGAGATCGTGCCTGGAGCCAGGTTCAGGAGCCAGGTCTGGGCCCCGTCCTTGAGCGCCATGGGAAACCATCTCGCCATGACCTTCTCGTCTCCGTTGGCAGCTACGATGCCCAGCTCATAGATCTGGAGGAACTCCGCAGGGTCGGCCGTGCCGTCGTAACGAGGAGGTAGGTCCGGCTTGAACTTGCCGGGCCACGTGACGCTGCGTAGTTCGGTGGTGATGGCACGGCAGCCTGCTGTGGCCACGGGGGGCCTTGGGTGACGGAGAGCTTGGTCTTGCGGGTCCCCATGCGCTGCAGCTGGGAGCAGCGCGGGGTCTTGACATGCGGGAGCAGGAGCATGGTCGCGATGTGCCAGAGCAGGGAGCGCCCGGGCAGCTTCTTGCGGGCGAGGGACTTCTTGGCAGCTCTGCTCTTGCCGCTCTGGCGACTGACGGAACGGGTCCGCCCAGGGGCCACGCGCTTTGGAGCCATGGCGTCTTCTTGATGAGGAGGCGGCTGGGGCGCCCCCGGAGCTTCGTCGCCCGCGCGGGGCGGGGTGCGGTGCAGTGGAACGGACGGCGCAGGAGAGCCCCCCGCGGCGCGGACAAGCTCGGCGACGCGGTCGAGCCATTCTTCGTAGACGTCGTCGACGGGACGGTAGCGCAGGAGCTCGTTTGCCGCGATGAGCGCAGCTCGAGCCTCCATGGGTGCGCGGAGCGCGCGGGACGAAGAACCAGCTGGGGTGAGCGAGGGAGTAGCGGTGCGGCCGTCTTGACGCACGGACGGATGCTGAGACGACGCTTGCTGCTCGTTCCCCGCCGGGCCGGTGGCGGCGTTGACGGCAGGTGACGGGGAACGGCGAGGACGCCCGCCGACGGGAGCCGTCTGGGCGACGCGGGAAGCGAGAGCAGCTCGGCGCTCGTCGCGGGCCCGACAAGCGTCAGACATGGACGCGATGGTCGGAGGAGAACGGAGTGGTGGAAGACGAATTCCTGCGCACCCCTACCCGGCGCGCCAAATGTCGGATTTCGGGTTCCGACATACCCTTGAGGTTCGAACTCCGGGGTGCGCGCGGAGATTACGCCTTCTACCTACCTGAACCCCTCCGCCTCGCAAAGATCTAAGCTATGGAAAGAACAGCACAAGAGACACAGGGTTTATACTGGTTCGGGCCACCGATGTGGTGTAATACCCTACTCCGGTGTGTGTTGCGGTGGATTGCCTCTTGGGCTGATGATGATAAGCAATACAAGGAAGAACAGCCTCGCGAGGGTCTGTTCTTGGCTGGGACGATGAACTGCTAGGAGGAGTTCAGTCGCCCTTCTCTTTTTCTCTCTCTCTCTGATTCCTGGTTGATTCCAAATCTCTTTTTTCCTACCCTGGGGGTGGTTAGTCCTATTTATAGGCAAAGGCCCTGGGCCTCTTCCCAAATATTGAGCGGGAAGGGCGCCAACAATTGGCCATTTTGAAGGGGAACATCTGGTACACTTATCCTGACTAAAGTTGGTCCTCGCCTGCCAAAGGCTCTGGTGGTGACGCTGGCTTGGGCTCCACAATGGCTTCCTCTCTGCATTTGGACTGGTCTTGGTCTCGTTGCACCGAAACGGATGCCTTTGCTTGATGCTCTCGCCTGCGCTTGCTCCCTTCGCACCAAAGAGGAAAGGAGGACACTGCGCGGGCTGGCGCCCGCATGGCGCCCTTGGTCGTCATGGCCTGCATCATGGGCACCTCGTGAGGTACCCCGCCTTGATCTCTCCGCCTCCTCGCGAGTCAGCCTGATGAGGTCGTGCTTGAGGAAGCTCCGTGTCGTCCGCCCCACGAGGCTTGGCCCCTCGCGAGGGTCTTGAGGCTGTGTTGATGAAGATGGGCCGTGATGGGCCCTCCTTTGAGCCACGCCGCAGGCCGCAGGCAGGCAAGTCTGGGGACCCCCGTTCCTAGAACGCCGACACCTTGCTTATAAGGGCCCGGGCTGTGGCGTGGTGGCCACCTAGTCCGGCGTGAATTTCTGCCAAAAGCTTCCGCCCTTCCTCTTCGGAGATGCACCTTTGAAGGACTCCGGTAGTGCTTTTCTTATACAGCTCTCCCTCGTGGACCCTGTAGGGTTTAAACCGCCGCACTATGCAGCGTGCCTCATTTTGGTCCTCGGGAAGTTCCTGCCTAGTTAGGTAGGCTAGGAATGGTTCTGTCCACAGGGCGATGATGGCCATTATTACGTGGGCTGAAGGTGTTATTCGGTGGCAGAGCCTTCGATTACATCAGTGTGTTCGGTATCGGGCATTGTGGCCGGGTCCGGACTATTGTTACCGGTGTCCCCTTCCCATACCACGGATGGTTTAAACAGCCTTTCCAAAAAGATGTTGGGGGGGACTGTATCGCGTTTTGCGCCGATTCGGGCGAGGATATCCACCGCCTGATTGTTTTCCCGAGCCACATGGTAAAATTCAAGCCCCTCGAACCGAGCTGACATCTTTAGGACGGCGTTGCGATAGGCCGCCATTTTCGGATCCTTAGCATCAAAGTCTCCATTTATTTGGGATATTGCGAGGTTCGAGTCCCCACGCACCTCTAGGCGTCGAATGCCCATGGAAACTGCCATCCGAAGACCATTCAGCAGGGCCTCGTATTCGGCTGCATTGTTGGAGTCTGTATACAGTATCCGGAGTACGTATTGAACTGTATCTCCTGTTGGGGCCGTCAGGACGACGCCAGCCCCCAGACCAGCCAGCATTTTGGAGCCGTTGAAATGCATGATGCAATTGGAGTATGCGCCGTACTCTTTAGGGAGTTCGGTTTCCGTCCATTCGGCGACAAAGTCGGCCAATACTTGCGACTTGATGGCTCGCCGAGGCTTGTATGTTATGTCGAACGGAGGAGCTCAATGGCCCATTTGGCAATCCGGCCCGTAGCATCACGGTTGTTTATAATATCATTAAGTGGCACCTCCGAGGCCACTGTAATTGAACACTCTTGAAAGTAGTGTCGCAGCTTCCGGGATGCCATGAATACAGCATAGGCTATCTTTTGATAATGTGGGTACCGTGATTTGCATGGAGTGAGGACAGTGGATACATAATATACTGGCTTTTGAAGGGGGAATTTATGTCCATCCGTTTCTCGTTCGACGATTAGCATTGCGCTTACGACCTGATGAGTTGCTGCAATGTACAACAGCATTGGTTCGCCGATATTTGGCGCGGCCAGATTGGGTTAGTTGCCAGTATGGATTTTATTTCTTCTAATCCGGCTGTGGCAGCATCCATCCACTCGAATTGTTCGGTGCGCCGAAGGAGGCGATAAAGTGGTAATGCCTTTTCTCCTAAGCGGGAGATAAAGCGGCTTAGAGCCGCCACACATCCGGTTAATTTCTGGATTTGTTTGAGGTCCGTTGGGATAGCCAACTGTGACCGAGCTCGGATTTTGGCCGGATTCGCTTCAATTCCTCTACTGGAGACAATGAAGCCCAGGAGCTTTCCGGCTGGTACACCGAAAACGCATTTTTCCGGATTTAGCTTGATGTCGTATGTTCGGAGGTTGTCAAATGTGAGCCTCAAGTCGTTTATTAGAGAGTCGACGTGTTTGGTTTTGACGACCACATCATCTGCATATGCCTCTACTGTTTTGCCGATCTGTTTCTCCAGACATGTCTAAATCATGCGCTGATATGTTGCGCCGGCGTTTTTGAGCCCAAAAAGGCATTGTGTTGAAACAGAAGGGGCCGTATGGTGTGATGAATTCCTTTGTGGCTTGGTCGGACTACGCCATCTTGATTTGGTGGTAGCCGGAGTATGCGTCAAGGAAACACAACGAATCATGTCCTGCGGTAGCATCGATAATTTGATCGATGCGGGGGAGGGGTACGGATCCATTAGGCAGGCCTTGTTGAGGTCCTTGAAATTGACACATAGGTGCCAGGATTTGTCCTTCTTTGGTACCATCACCAGGTTTGCTAGCCAGTCTGGATGTTTCATTTCTCTAATGAATCCGGCCTCCAATAACTTGGCTAGTTCCTCTCCCATAGCTTGTCTCTTAGGTTCAGAGAAACGCCGAAGAGTCTGCTTGACCGGCTTGAATCCCTTTAGAATATTAAGGTTGTGCTCAGCCAGCCTGCGTGGGATTCCTGGCATATCTGAGGGATGCCAGGCGAATATGTCCTAATTCTCACGCAGGAACTCTCGTAGTGCGGCGTCCACGACGGGGTTTAACTGTGCCCCGATGGAGGCTGTTTTTGTAGTGTCCGTTGGGTGGACTTGGAATTTGACTATTTCATCCGCTGGTTTAAAGGAGGTGGACTTGGATCTCTTGTCAAGTATCACATCGTCCCTGTCCACTGTGGAGCGTAGTGCAGTTAATTCCTCGGCCGCAAGGGCTTCGGATAATGCCTCGAGGGCCAATGCGGCTGTTTTGTTTTCGTCGCGGAGGGCTGTGTCCGGGTCACTAGCAAGAGTGATGATTCCGTTGGGCCCAGGCATTTTGAGCTTCATGTACCCATAATGGGGTATGGCTTGGAAGATCGTGAACGCCTCCCTCCCTAAAAGGGCGTGGTATCCCCTACTGAACGGGGACACTTGGAATGTAATTTCTTTGGACCTATAGTTCTCTGGCGTGCCGAATACCACATCTAGTGTGATTTTCCCAGCACAGCATGCTTCCCGACTGGTGATGATTCCTCTGAAGGTTGTGCTGCTTTGCTCAATGCGGTTCCAGTCTACTTCCATTTTCTGAAGAGTTTCCTCATAGATGAGGTTTAATCCACTGCCGCCATCCATGAGTACTTTGGTGAGCCGAAAGCCGTCCACAATTGGACTAAGGACCAGAGCAGCTGGTGCCCGGGCTGTTCGGAATTTAGGTTCATCACTGGCATTGACGACAATAGCCGTGTCACTCCATGGATTTATTGCTACCACATGGCAGATTTCGGCAAGGCTGCGGAGTGTTCGCTTGCGCCTATTATTTGATGCGAAGGTCTCAAAGACTGTTAATACCGTATTGTTATCCCCGGGATGGTGCTCTGTGGCATATGGGATGAGAAGATCCTCCCTCCAATACGGTTCCACGCCCTGTGGAGGGTTTTTGCTTTTTGGGATTAACTCGGGTGTCTTATGATAGTGCACCCCTTTACTTCGGACTGGGTGTATATTCGGAGCCGGATTATCCTGAAATTTCATTTCGGTTTTCCAGGCGCTTTCCATCGCACAGTACTTTCGTACTATGGACGCCAAGTCAGCGAAGCGTGATATATCACGGCGACTTATGGCGTTAAGGATTCCCTTGTCCGTGCAATTATTGCAGAAAAATAAGATTGTGTCTTCCTCACGACAGTTCTTATCCTTGTTCATCACAAGGAGGAATCTAGCCCAATAATGATGTACTGTTTCCTAGAGCTCTTGCCTGATGTGGGAAAGATCGCTTATGTTTGGGTGGGTGGGTGGAATTGAGTCCGACCCCTTACCCAATCTGAGACCCAGGGGCCGAGGAGTTTCCAATCTTGGAAGTTCGGGTTCCGGGATGTTGCCCGATAAGTCTGGCCCGCTGCCTGACTCTAGGTTCAGGGCTTGGGTGATGTCCTCCCGTAAACGGGTGTCTGGCTCAGAGAGCTCAGGAATCCGGGCATAGTTAGTCCTCAAGACAGAGGAAGAATCGCCGCATTGTTCCTCCACGGGTGACCAGTGGAGAGTTCATCTCCCTTTGATCGGGTTTAATCCCAATCCGATCATAGTCCGTAGCGACTCCCAAGGCGGTGATGTGGTCCAAGAGCTCGTTTAGGGAAGAGAGCTCCATTGGATCCATCTGCTCGGCAAGTTCCGAGTTGACATGGAGGCTGTTTTCGATGACCCAAGAAGTCATCGTCGGTGCAGCACCCGAACGGGTGGTCATGATGAAACCGCCTAGCCGGAGAGTTTGGCCGACAGCCAAGACTCCCGCGGCGGTAATGTTGTCTTTAAAGACGAGACGAGACATCCTTCCTTGTGGTGACGGCACAGTGGAACTCTCAATGAAAGCACCAATGTCGGTGTCAAAACCGGCGGATCTCGGGTAGGGGGTCCCGAACTGTGCGTCTAGGCGGATGGTAACAGGAGATGGGGGACACGATGTTTTTACCCAGGTTCAGGCCCTCTCGATGGAGGTAAAACCCTACTCCTGCTTAATTGATCTTGATGATATGAGTATTACAAGAGTTGATCTACCACGAGATTGGAGAGGGTAAACCTAGAAGCTAGCCTATGGTCTGATTGTTCTTGATCCTATGGACTAAACCCTCCTGTATATATAGACACCGGAGGGGGCTAGGGTTACACAGAGTCGGTTACAAGGAAGGAGATCTACATATCCGTATTGCCAAGCTTGTCTTCCACGCCAAGGAGAGTCCCATCCGGACACAGACGAAGTCTTCAATCTTGTATCTTCATAGTCCAACGGTCCGGCCAAAGGATATAGTCCGGCTGTCCGGATACCCCCTAATCCAGGACTCCCTCACTTGCACCGGTCCATAAATGGATCACTGGAGCTTACACACTTTGTTAGCACCTTTAGGATCGACAAAACCTTCTGGTTGCATCATATACAACTCTTCTTTAAGAAATCCATTAAGGAATGCAGTTTTGACGTCCATTTGCCAGATTTCATAATCATAAAATGCGGCAATTGCTAACATGATTCGGACAGACTTAAGCATCACTACGGGTGAGAAGGACTCATCGTAGTCAACTCCTTGAGCTTGTCGAAAACCTTTTGCAGCAAGTTGAGCTTTGTAGACAATAACATTACCATCAGCGCCAGTCTTCTTCTCGAAAATCCATTTATTCTCTATGGCTTGCCGATCATCGAGCAAGTCAACAAAAGTCCATACTTTGTTCTCATACATGGATCCCATCTCAGATTTCACGCCCTCAAGCCATTTCGCGGAATCAGGGCTCATCATCGCTTCCTCATAGTTTGTATGCTCATCATGGTCTAGTAACGTGACTTCCAGAACAGGATTACCGTACCACTCTGGTGCGGAACATACTCCGGTTAACCTACGAGGTTCGATAGCAACTTGATCTGAAGTGCCATGATCATCATCATTAACTTCCTCACTAGTTGGTGTAGGCATCACGGGAACGGTTTTATGTGATGAGCTACTTTCCAATTCGAGAGAAGGTACAATTACCTCATCAAGTTCAACTTTCCTCCCACTCACTTCTTTCGGGAGAAACTCCTTCTCTAGAAAGGATGCATTCTTAGCAATAAAGATCTTGCCTTCAGATCTGTGATAGAAGGTGTAACCAACAGTTTCTTTTGGGTATCCTATGAAGACGCACTTCTCCGATTTGGGTTCGAGCTTATCAGGCTGAAGCTTTTTACATAAGCATCGCAACCCCAAACTTTAAGAAACGACAGCTTAGGTTTCTTGCCAAACCACAGTTCATACGGTGTCGTCTCAACAGATTTAGATGGTGCCCTATTTAACGTCAATGTAGTTGTCTCTAATGCATAACCCCAAAACGATAGTGGTAAAGTACGGTTATGACATTCGGACACACCATTATGCTATGGTGTTCCACGTGGCGTGAGTTGTGAAACTATTCCACATTGTTTTAAATGAAGACCAAACTCGTAACTCAAATATTCTCCTTCGCGATCAGATCGTAGCAACTTTATTTTCTTGTTACAATGATTTTCCACTTAGCTCTAAAACTCTCTGAACTTTTCAAATGTTTCAGACTTGTGTTTCGTTAAGTAGATATACCCATATCTTCTCAAATCATCCATGAAGGTCAGAAAATAACGATACCCGCCGCGAGCTTCAACACTTATCGGACAGCATACATCAGTATGTATTATTTCCAGTAAGTCAGTGGCTCGCTCCATTGTTCCGGAGAACGGAGTCTTAGTCATCTTGCCCATGAGGCATGGTTCGCAAGCATCAAATGATTCATAATCAAGTGATTCCAAAAGTCCATCTGCATGGAGTTTCTTCATGCGTTTTACACCAATATGACCTAAACGGCAGTGCCACAAATATGTTGCACTATCATTATCAACTTTGCATCTTTTGGCTTCAATATTATGAATATGTGTATCACCACGATCGAGATTCAACAAAAATAGACCACTCTTCAAGGGTGCATGACCATAAAAGATATTACTCATATAAATAGAACAACCGTTATTCTCTGATTTAAATGAATAACCGTCTCGCACCAAACAAGATCAAGATATAATGTTCATGCTCAACACTAGCACCAAATAAAAATTATTCAGGTCTAAAACTAATCCGAAGGTAGATGTAGAGGTAGCGTGCCGACGGCAATCACATCGACCTTGGAACCATTTCCGACGCGCATCGTCACCTCGTCCTTAGCCAATCTTCGTTTAATCCATAGCCCGTGTTTCGAGTTGCAAATATGAGCAACAGAAACAGTATCAAATACCCAGGCGCTACTACAAGCATTAGTAAGGTACACATCAATAACATGTATATCAAATATACCTTTGTTCACTTTGCAATCCTTCTTATCCGCCAAATACTTGGGGAGTTCCGCTTCTAGTGACCGGTCCCTTTGAAGTAGAAGCACTCAGTTTCAAGCTTGGGTCCAGACTTGGGCTTCTTCCCGGAAGTGACAACTTTCTTGCCATTCTTCTTGAAGTTTCCCTTCTTTCCCTTTCCCTTTTTCTTGAAACTAGTGGTCTTGTTAATGATCAACACTTGATGCTCTTTCTTGATTTCTACATTCGCAACTTTGAGCATAGAGAAGAGCTCAGGAATTGTCTTATCCATCCCTTGCATAGTATAGTTCATCACAAAGCCTTTGTAGCTTGGTGGCAGTGATTGAAGAACCCTGTCAATAACACTATCATCCGGAAGATTAAATCCCAGAAGAGTCAAGTGGTTATGGTACCCAAACATTCTGAGTATGTGTTCACTGACAGAACTATTCTCCTCCATCTTGCAGCTATAGAACTTGTTGGAGACTTCATATCTCTCAACTCAGGAATTTGCTTGAAATATTAACTTCAACTCCAGGAACATCTCATATGGTCCTTGATGTTCAAAACGTCTTTGAAGTCCCGATTCTAAGCCGTAACGCATGGCACACTGAACTAAAGAGTAGTCATCAGACCGCGTCTGCCAGACGATCAAATCGTCTACATTAGCGGGAGGGGGCTTGTCACCTAGCGGTGCATCAACGACATAATTCTTCTGTGTAGCAATGAGGATAATCCTCAAGTTACGGACCCAGTCTGTGTAGTTGCTACCATCATCTTTAAACTTAGCTTTCTCTAGGAACGCATTAAAATTTAAGGGAACAGTAGCACAGGCCATTGATCTACAACATAGATATGCAAAAACTATCAGGACTAAGTTCATGATAAATTAAGTTCAGTTAATAATATTACTTAAGAACTCCCACTTAGATAGACATCCCTCAAGTCATCTAAATGATCACGTGATCCATATCAGCTAAACCATGTCTGATCACCACGTGAGATGGATTAGTTTTCAATGGTGAACATCCCTATGTTGATCATATCTACTATATGATTCACATTCGACCTTTCGGTCTCCAGTGTTCTGAGGCCATGTCTGTACATGCTAGGCTCGTCAAGTTTAACCTGAGTATTCCGCACATGCAAAACTGTCTTGCACCCATTGTATGTGAACGTAGATCTTATCACACCCGATCATCACGTGGTGTCTCGGCACGACAAACTGTCCCAACGGTGCATACTTAGGGAGAACACTTATACCTTGAAATTTTAGTGAGGGATCATCTTATAATTCTACCACCGTACTAAGCAAAATAAGATGCATAAAAGATGAACATCACATGCAATCAAAATATGTGACATTATATGGCTATCATCATCTTTTGCCTTTGATCTCCATCTCCAAAGCACCTTCATGATTTCCGTCGTCACCAGCTTGAAACCTTTATCTCCATCGTAGCGTCGTTGTCGTCTCGCCAACTATTTCTTCTACAACTATCGCTAACACATAGTGATAAAGTAAAGCAATTACATAGTGATTGCATTTCATACAAAAAGTGACAACCATAAGGCTCCTGCCAGTTGCCGATAACTTTTACAAAACATGATCATCTCATACATCAACGTATATCACATCATGTCTTGACCATATCACATCACAACATGCCCTGGAAAAACAAGTTAGACGTCCTCTACTTTGTTGTTGCAAGTTTTACGTGGCTGCTACGGACTTATAGTAAGAACCGTTCTTACCTACGCATCAAAAGCACAACGATGTTTCATCAAGTATGTTGTTTTAACCTTCAACAAGGACCGACCGTAGTCAAATTCGATTCAACTAAAGTTGGAGAAACAGACACCCGCCAGCCACCTTTATGCAAAACAAGTTGCATGCCTGCCGGTGGAACCGGTCACATGAACGTGTGTCGGTGTTCTGGGAACGGGGGTCCCCAGACTTGCCTGCCTGCGGCCTGCGGCGTGGCTTAAAGGGGGGCCCAGCATGGCCCATCTTCATCCACACGAGACTCAAGACCCTCGCGAGGGGCCAAGCCTCGCGGGGCGGACGACATGGAGCTTCCCCAGGCGCGGCCTCATCAGGCTGGCTCACGAGGAAGCGGAGAGATCAAGGCGAGGTACCTCACGAGGTGCCCATGACGCAAGCCATGACGACCAAGGGTGCCAGGCGGGCGCCAGCCCGCGCAGTGTCTCCCTTTCCTCTTTGGTGCAAAGGGGGCAAGCGCAGGCGAGAGGATCAAGCAAAGGCATCCATTTCGATGCAACGAGACCAAGACTAGTCCAACGGTGGGAAGGAGGTCATCGTGGAGCCCAGAACGGTGTCACCACAGAGCCTTTGGCAGGCGAAGACCAACTTTAGTCACGATAAGTGTACCAAATGTTCCCCTTCAAAATGGCCAATTGTTGGTGCCCTTCCCACTCAATATTTGGGAAGAGGCCCAGGGCCTTTGCCTATAAATAGGACTAGCCACCCCCAGGGTCGGGGGGATAGAGAGATCGATGGATGGGACATCGAGAAATCAGTTAGAAAGATACAGGCAACAAAGAGAGAGAGAGAGAGAGAGAGAGAGAGAGAGAGAGAGAGAGAGAGAGAGAAGTGCGGCTGAACTCCTCCTAGCAGTTCATCGTCCTAACCAAGAGCAGACCCTCGCGAGGCTGTTCTTCCTTGTATTGTTCATCATCATCAGCCCAAGAGGCAATCCACCCACCACAAACTAGAGTAGGGTATTACACCACAATGGTGGCCTGAACTAGTATAAACCTTGTGTCTCTCGTGCTGTTCTTTCAGTAGTTTAGATCTTTGCGAGACGGAGAGGTAGAGGGCGTAATCTCCGCGCGCACCCCAGAGTTCGAACCTCAAGGGTCTGCCGGAACCCGAAATCCGACATTTGGCGCGCTAGGTAGGGGTGCGCCGGAACTCGCCTTCCACCGTTCTGTTCTCCTCCGACCATCGCGTCCATGTCTGACGCTTGTCGGGCCCGCGCCGAGCGCCGGGCAGCCATCGCTTCCCGCGTCGCCCAGACGGCTCCCGTCGGCGGGCGTCCTCGTCGTTCCCCTTCTCCCGCCATCAACGCCGCCACCGGCTCGGCGGGGAACGAGCAGCAAGCATCGTCTCAGCATCCTTCCATACGGCAAGACGGCCGCACCGCCACTCCATTGCTCACACCAGCTGGTTCTTCGTCCCGCGCGCTCCGCGCACCCTTGGAGGCTCAAGCTGCGCTCATCGCGGCAAACGAGCTCCTGCGTTACCGACCCGTCGACGACGTCTACGAAGAGTGGCTCGACCGCGTCGCCGAGCTCGTCCGCGCCGCAGGGGGCTCTCCTGCGTCGTCCGTTCCGCTGCGCCGCACCCCGCCCCGCGCGGGCAATGAAGCTCCGAGGGCGTACCAGCCGCCTCCTCTCCAAGAAGACGCCATGGCTCCGAGGCGCGCATCCCCTGGCCGGAACCCTCTCTGTCAGGCGCCGGCGCGACATGAGCAGAGCTGCCAAGAAGTCCCTCGCCCACAAGAAGCTGCCCGGGCACACCCTGCTCCGGCGCGTCGCGACCCTGCTCCCGCTCCCGCGTGATAAGACCCTGCGCTGCTCCCAGCTGCAGCGCACGGGGACCCGCAAGACCAACCTCTCCACCAGCCAAAGCCTCCCGTGGCCACAGCAGGCTGCCGCGCCTACACCACCGAGCTGCGCAGCGTCGCATGGCCCGGCAAGTTCAAGCCAGACCTGCCTCCACGCTACGACGGCACGACCGATCCCGTAGAGTTCCTCCAGCTCTATGAGCTGGGCATCAAAGCTGCCAGCGGAGACGAGAAGGTCATGGCAAACTGGTTCCCCATGGCGCTGAAGGAAGGATCTCGCACCTGGCTCCTGAATCTGGCCCCAGGCACGATCTCTTCCTGGGACCAGATGCGCACCCGCTTCATCGCCAACTTCCAAGGTACTCGCGACCGGCCGCCCGCCGTGAGCGACATGCACCGCATCAAGCAACAACCCGGAGAGACCCTGCAAAAGTACATCCAGCGCTTCAACAGTGTGCACCTCAAGATCCCCAAGGTGTCTGAGGAAGCCACCATATCAGCCTTCTCCGATGGTGTGCGCGACGTCAAGATGAAGGAGGAGCTGGCGATGCATGAAGACCTGTGCACCTCCCTGGAGCTGTTCAACTTGGCGACCAAGTGTGCCAGGGCTGAGGAAGGACGTCTCTCCCTCCTCGAGTTGCCTACCGCAGACCCAGAAGAGAAGAAGCCCAAGGCCAAGGACGTGAATCGCAAGGGGGCTGCCGTGCTCGCAGCAGAACAAGACACCAAGCGGGGCAAAGATCTGCCTAAATCCTCCAGGGGCAGCCGGTACTGTGTGTACCACGACCTCCACACCCACAACACCAATGAATGCCAAGAACTCCGTGCCGTGCGAGAACGAAGGATCGGCCGTCGTCCCGACCGTGCTGACCGGGGCTATGGCCGAGGAGGAGGAAGAAACGCAGGATGCTGGGAAGACCGCGGCCCGCGCCAGGGGTGGCGCGATCAACCTCGCGAGGATCGCTGGCGAGACCTGCCTCGCGAGGGGGACTGGAGGGATCAGCCTCGTGAGGATCGCCCACATGGCAACGCAGGCCTCCCTCCACTACCGCCTCAGCCAAGGAGGAACGAGGACCGCCATCAAGACGAGGGGGCTGGGGGCTTCCAGGAGCCACGCGCGATCGCCTGCATCCTGGGCGGGGCTCAAGCCCCAACCTCCCAACGCATCTTCAAGCAGTTCGCCCGCGAAGTGAATGCCATCCTCCCCAATCTCGAAGCCACACGCCCTCTCAGGTGGTCGGCGTGCGCCATCACGTTCAGCTCAGCGGATCAACTCAAGTGAGCGGCCACAGCCGGAGTCCTCCCGATGCTTTGCTCCCCAGTCATCAGCAACGTACTGGTCACCAGGACCCTCATCGATGGTGGGGCAGGGCTCAACGTCCTGTCCGTGGACACATTCAACAATCTCCAAGTGTCCTATGACCAGCTTCAGCCAACCAAGCCTTTCTCCGGAGTCACCGACGGTTCCACGGTCCCAATCGGGCAGGTCCACCTCCCTATCACCTTCGGGGCACGCAACAACTACCGCACCGAGCTCGTCGACTTCGACGTCGCCCACATCCGCCTGCCGTACAACGCCATCCTCGAGTACCCAGCGCTAGCCAAGTTCATGGTTGTAACTCATCATGGCTGCAATGTCCTCAAGATGCCAGGAAGTGGCGGAGTCATCATGGTGCCCTGTGAAGAGAAGGATGCAGTGTGTTCCCTGGAGCGAGCCTTTCAGGCCGCGTCGCTCGAAGACCCAGATCGCGGAAGCAGGAGGCTTCCCGAGACCACCCCCAAAAAGAAGAAGACATCGTCTGGACCGGCCCCTCAGGAGGCAGGCCCCTCAGGGCCCTCGTCTGCCCAAGGGGAACCTCCTTCCATCGCATAGAAAAGCGTGCTCGGTGCCCTCCTCAGGCAGGGCTCAGGGGCTCTCCCCTGGAGGGCCACCGACCTGGCCAGGATCACGAGGGAGGCACTTGGGCACCACGTGGAGGCGTGTTTCGAAGCACGTTTCCCTCAAGAAGGAGCGAGGCAAGGAAGGTCAGACCAGCAGGAGTTCGTCAACAAAGCCGTTCAAGAACTACAGGAATCAAGAGTCATGAGAGGTTGCCGCCGTCTACCGACTGTGGCTCCCCATCCAGGCAAGGATGGTGGGTTGCGCGTCTGCATCAACGTACCAGGGCTTAACCAAGTCGCCACGATGGAGCGCCTCTGGCCCTCGCAAGTGGGGCGCTGCGGAGGTCCGCCCCACAGCTACGTTCGCATGCCTTACGGCTTGCCGAGTGCGGCTGCTACGTACTAGTGCCTCATGAGGGGCATCGTGGAGGCTCAAGAAGACAGGCGTTCCACAACCTTGGCGGAGACGGAGATGATTCGCAAGGAGCCACCGGTGCCTCCGGAGCCCCCCGAGGCCCCTGGGCCTGGGGGCTCGTGAGGATCAGCCTCCACAGCCCACCGAGTCTACTACACCAACACCACTTCGTCCTCGACATCTTCAGGTGACATCTTTCAAGTTTCATTTCCAGCTGGGAGCGCCCTCCCAGGGCTGCATCATTCCCAGGCCGCGTGGGTCTGTCCCTGCGGTGTATATCCCTTTTATTTCATGTCGTTAGATTGCTTTGTTGGGGGCGCCCCTCAGGCTGCATCATCCCCAAGTCGCTCGGGCCTGGCCCAGCGGTGTCTACCTTCCCAGCACCTACTTTAATGAATCCACTCCTTCGCGGCTAACGTGTTTGATCTAGTTGCCTGCTCAACTGACGCCAGCTGACGGAATTGCTCCCACAACGGCACGACGCTTGCGCATGGGTCCGTCCCTGCAACGCCGACAAACCTGAATGGCTGAGCTCTGGCCGCAGCAGCCCCGCATGGCGCCACCTCGTCAAGCCTTCAGTGCCTCTCCTCCCCTCGGAAGCAACTAACGGCTGACTCATGATTGTCATGGCAACCTCTTGTTCCTTCTATGATGAGTTTACAGGACCCCCTAAGGGAGTTGCGCCAGGCAAGGCCCTCGCGGCGTCCCCTCCACTCTCATCCGCGCGAATCGCTTGCACGTTAAAGGGGGGGTGCCTGAGCATCGCGACTCAGAGATCCTACTGGCTCTCTAGCCCTCACCCTCTGGCCTTGTCCACGGCATCGCGACCTGGCATACCAGCAATGGCTGAGACCAGCTCGAGGGCCGGGAACCGAGGACGTAGAGCAGAAAGGGGAGCAAATGCTAGAGAGAAGGGGCACGCGAGGACCTCGCCAAACGATTCCGCTCCTGCCGATGCATGGACCCGACGATACACCAGGAATAATCCCCGATTACCAAGATAAGTCACCTCTTGGAAGCACCGGCTACCGTAGCACTACCCCCGCACCTAATGCAATTCCGTGTTGGCGACGCCGCTCTCCTTTCTCGCCGAGCGATGGCTGCTTGGGCGCCAAAGGGGAACTCCTGAGCATCGCGACTCAGGGGCTCTTACCGGACCCCGGGTCGCTCACCTCCTGGCCTTGACCACGGCATCGCGACCTGGCATACCAGCGACGGCTGACGCCTGTTGGGGAACGTGGTGGAAGGGGGCACCGCACACAGCGAAGGAACGAGCACGATGATCAACTTGTGGGGTGCCCCCTGCCCCCGTATATAAAGGAGTGGAGGAGGGGAGGGCCGGCCCTCTCTATGGCGTGCCCTAGGGGAGTCCTACTCCCACCGGGAGTAGGATTCCCCCTTTCCTAGTCCAACTAGGAGTCCTTCCATGTATTAGGAGTAGGAGACAAGGAAGGGGAAGGGAGAAGGGAAGGAAGGAGGGGGCGCCCCCCCCCTAGTCCAATTCAGACTAGGCCTTGGGGGGGCGCGCGGCCTGCCCTATGCAGCCCCTCTCTCTTTCCCGTATAGCCCAATAAGGCCCAATACTTCTCCCGGCGAATTCGCGTAACTCTCCGGTACTCCGAAAAATATCCGAATCACTCGGAACCTTTCCGAAGTCCGAATATAGTCGTCCAATATATCGATCTTTACGTCTCGACCATTTCGAGACTCCTCGTTATATCCCCGATCTCATACGGGACTCCGAACTCCTTCGGTACATCAAAACTCATAAACTTATTATATAACTGTCATCGAAACCTTAAGCGTGCGGACCCTACGGTTCGAGAACAATGTAGACATGACCGAGACACGTCTCCGGTCAATAACCAATAGCGGGACCTGGATGCCCATATTGGCTCCTACATATTCTACGAAGATCTTTATCGGTCAGACCGCATAACAACATACGTTGTTCCCTTTGTCATCGGTATGTTACTTGCCCAAGATTCGATCGTCGGTATCCAATACCTAGTTCAATCTCGTTACTGGCAAGTCACTTTACTCGTTCCGTAATACATCATCTCGCAACTAACTCATTAGTTGCAATGCTTGCAAGGCTTAAGTGATGTGCATTACCGAGAGGGCCCAGAGATACCTCTCCGACATTTGGAGTGACAAATCCTAATCTCGAAATACGCAAACCCAACATGTACATTTGGAGACACCTGTAGAGCTCCTTTATAATCACCCAGTTACGTTGTGACATTTGGTAGCACACAAAGTGTTCCTCCGGCAAACGGGAGTTGCATAATCTCATAGTCATAGGAACATGTATAAGTCATGAAGAAAGCAATTGCAACATACTAAACGATCGGGTGCTAAGCTAATGGAATGGGTCATGTCAATCAGATTATTCATCTAATGATGTGATCCCGTTAATCAAATAACAACTCTTTGTCCATGGTTAGGAAACATAACCATCTTTGATTAACGAGCTAGTCAAGTAGAGGCATACTAGTGACACTCTGTTTGTCTATGTATTCACACATGTATTATGTTTCCGGTTAATACAATTCTAGCATGAATAATAAACATTTATCATGAAATAAGGAAATAAATAATAACTTTATTATTGCCTCTAGGGCATATTTCCTTTAGTCTCCCACTTGCACTAGAGTCAATAATCTAGATCACATCGCCATGTGATTCAACATCAATAGTTCACATCATCATGTGATTAACACCCATAGTTCACATCATCATGTGACCAACACTCAATGGGTTTACTAGAGTCAGTAATCTAGTTCACATCTCTATGTGATTAACACCCAAAGAGTACTAAGGTGTGATCATGTTTTGCTTGTGAGAGAATCTTAGTCAACGGGTCTTTCACATTCAGATCCGTTATGTATTTTGCAATTTTCTATGTCTACAATGCTCTGCACGGAGCTACTCTAGCTAATTGCTCCCACTTTCAATATGTATCTAGATTGAGACTTAGAGTCATCCAGATCAGTGTCAAAACTTGCATCGACGTAACCCTTTACGACGAACCCTTTTGTCACGTCCATAATCGAGAAACATATCCTTATTTCACTAAGGATAATTTTGACCGCCGTCCAGTGATCTACTTCCTAGATCACTATTGTACTCCCTCGCTAAACACATTGTAGGGTATACAATAGTTCTGGTATACAGCATGACATACTTTATAGAACCTATGACTGAGGCATAGGGAATGACTTTCATTCTCTTTCTATCTTCTGCCGTGGTCGGGCTTTGAGTCTTTACTCAACTTCACACCTTGTAACACAGGCAAGAACTCTTTCTTTGACTGTTCCATTTTGAACTACTTCAAAATCTTGTCAAGGTATGTACTCATTGGAAAAACTTATCAAGCGTTTTGATCTATCTCTATAGATCTTGATGCTCAATATGTAAGCAGCTTCACTGAGGTCTTTCTTTGAAAAACATCTTTCATACACTCCTTTATGCTTTGCAGAATAATTCTACATTATTTCCGATCAACAATATGTCATTCACATATACTTATCAGAAATGTTGTAGTGCTCCCACTCACTTTCTTGTAAATACAGGCTTCACCGCAAGTCTGTATAAAACTATATGCTTTGATAAACTTATCAAAGCGTATATTCCAACTCCGAGATACTTGCACCAGTCCATAGATGGATCGCTGGAGCTTGCATATTTTGTTAACACCTTTAGGATCGACAAAACCTTCTGGTTGCATCATATACAACTCTTCTTTAATAAATCCATTAAGGAATGCAGTTTTGTTTATCCATTTGCCAGATTTCATAAAATGCGGCAATTGCTAACATGATTCGGACAGACTTAAGCATAGATACGAGTGAGAAACTCTCATCGTAGTCAACACCTTGAACTTGTCGAAAACCTTTTGCGACAATTCTAGCTTTGTAGATAGTAACACTACTATCAACGTCCGTCTTCCTCTTGAAGATCCATTTATTTTCTATGGCTTGCTGGTCATCAGGCAAGTCAACCAAAGTCCACACTTTGTTCTTATACATGGATCCCATCTCAGATTTCATGGCCTCAAACCATTTCGTGGAATCTGGGCTCACCATCGCTTCTTCATAGTTCATAGGTTCGTCATGGTCTAGTAACATAACCTCCAGAACAGGATTACCGTACCACTCTGGTGCGGATCTTATTCTGGTTGACCTACGAGGTTCGGTAGTAACTTGATCCAAAGTTTTATGATCATCATCATTAACTTCCTCACTAATCGGTGTAGGCATCACTGGAACTGATTTCTGTGATGAACTACTTTCCAATTCGGGAGAAGGTACAATTACCTTATCAAGTTCTACTTTCCTCCCACTCAGTTCTTTCGAGAGAAACTCCTTCTCTTAGAAAGGATCTGTTCTTAGCAACGAATGTCTTGCCTTCGGATCTGTGATAGAAGGTGTACCCAACTTTCTCCTTTGGGTATCCTATGAAGACACATTTCTCTGATTTGGGTTTGAGCTTACTATGATGAAACTTTTTCTTATAAGCATCACGACCCCAAACTTTAAGAAACGACAACTTTGGTTTCTTACGCAACCATAGTTCATATTGTGTCGTCTCAACGGACTTAGATGGTGCCCCTTTTTATTGTGAATGCAGTTGTCTCTAATGCATGATCCCAAAACGATATTGGTAAATCGGTAAGAAACATCATAGATTGTACTATATCTAATAAAGTACGGTTATGACGTTTGGACTCACCATTATGCTGTGGTTTTCCAGGTGGCATGAGTTTGTGAAACTATTCCACATTGTTTTAATTGAAGGCCAAAACTCGTAACTCAAATATTCTGTTCCACTATCAGATCGTAGAAACTTTATTTTCTTGTTACGATGATTTTTTACTTCACTCTGAAATTCTTTGAACTTTTAAAATGTTTCAGACTTATGTTTCATCAAGTAGATATACCCATATCTGCTCAAATCATCTGTGAAGTTCTAAAAATAACGATACTTGCCGCGAGCCTTAATACTCATCGGACCGCATACATCAGTATGCATTATTTCCAATAATTTCGTTGCTCGCTCCATTGTTTCGGAGAACGGAGTCTTAGTCATCTTGCCCATGAGGCATGGTTCGCAAGCATCAAGTGATTCACAATCAAGTGATTCCAAAATTCCATCAGCATGGAGTTCCTTCATGCGCTTTACACCAATATGACCTAGACGGCAGTGCCACAAATAAGTTGCACTATCATTATTAACTTTGCATCTTTTGGCTTCGGTATTATGAATATGTGTATCACTACGATCGGGATCCAACAAACCATTTCGTTGGTGTGTATAACCATAGAGGTTTTATTCATGTAAACAGAACAACAATTGTTCTCTAACTTAAATGAATAACCGTATTGCAATAAACATGATCAAATCATATTCATGCTCAACGCAAACACCAAATAACACTTATTTAGTTTTAACACTAATCCCGAAAGTATAGAGAGTGTGCGATGATGATCATATCAATCTTGGAACTATTTCCAACACTCATCGTCACGTCACCCTTAACTAGTTTCTGTTCATTCTGCAACTCCCGTTTCGAGTTACTATCTTTAGCAACTGAACTAGTATCAAATATTGAGGGGTTGCTATAAACACTAGTAAAGTACACATCAATAATCATGTATATCAAATATACTTATGTTCACTTTGCCATCCTTCTTATCCGCCAATCACTTGGGGTAGTTCCGCTTCCAGTGACCAGTCCCTTTGCAGTAAAAGCACTCAGTCTTAGGCTTAGGTTCAGACTTGGGCTTCTTCACTTGAGAAGCAACTTGCTTGCTGTTCTTCTTGAAGTTCCCCTTTTTCCCTTTGCCCTTTTCTTGAAACTAGTGATCTTGTCAACCATCAACACTTGATGCTCTTTCTTGATTTCTACCTTCATCGATTTCATCATCATGAAAAGCTTGGGAATCGTTTCTGTTATCCCTTGCATATTATAGTTCATCACGAAGTTCTACTAACTTGGTGATGGTGACTAGAGAATTCTGTCAATCACTATTTTATCTGGAAGATTAATTCCCACTTAATTCAAGCGATTGTAGTACCCAGACAATTTGAGCACATGCTCACTAGTTGAGCGATTCTCCTCCATCTTTTAGCTATAGAACTTGTTGGAGACTTCATATCTCTCAACTCGGGTATTTGCTTGAATTATTAACTTCAATCTCCTGGAACATCTCATATGGTCCATGACGTTCAAAACGTCTTTGAAGTCCTGATTCTAAGCCGTTAAGCATGGTGCACTAAACTATCAAGTAGTCATCATATTGAGCTAGCCAAACGTTCATAACGTCTGCATCTGCTCCTGCAATAGGTCTGTCACCTAGCGGTGCATCAAGGACATAATTCTTCTGTGCAGTAATGAGGATAAAACCTCAGATCACGGATCCAATCCGCATCATTGCTACTAACATCTTTCAACACAATTTTCTCTAGGAACATATCAAAATAAACATATGAAAGCAACAACACGAGCTATTGATCTACAACATAATTTGCAAAATACTACCAGGACTAAGTTCATGATAAATTAAAGTTCAATTAATCATATTACTTAAGAACTCCCACTTAGATAGACATCCCTCTAATCCTCTAAGTGATCACGTGATCCATAACAACTAAACCATGTCCGATCATCACGTAAGATGGAGTAGTTTCAATGGTGAACATCACTATGTTGATCATATCTACTATATGATTCACGCTCGACCTTTCGGTCTCCGTGTTCCGAGGCCATATCTGTATATGCTTGGCTCGTCAAGTATAACCTGAGTATTCCGCGTGTGCAACTGTTTTGCACCCGTTGTATTTGAACGTAGAGCCTATCACACCCGATCATCACGTGGTGTCTCAGCACGAAGAACTTTCGCAACGGTGCATACTCAGGGAGAACACTTCTTGATAATTAGTGAGAGATCATCTTAAAATGCTACCGTCAAACTTAAGCAAAAATAAGATGTATAAAAGATAAACATCATATGCAATCAAAATATGTGACATGATATGGCCATCATCATCTTGCGCCTTTGATCTCCATCTCCAAGGTACTGTCATGATCTCTATCGTCACCGGCATGACACCATGATCTCCATCATATTGATCTATATCAATGTGTCGTCACGTGGTCGTCTCGCCAACAATTGCTCTTGCAACTATTGCTATCGCATAGCGATAAAGTAAAGCAATTATTGGGCGCTTGCATCTTATGCAATAGAGAGACAACCATAAGGATTTTGCCAGTTGCCGATAACTTCAACAAAACATGACCATCTTATAAAAACTTATAACTCATCACGTCTTGACCATATCACATCACAACATGCCCTGCAAAAACAAGTTAGACGTCCTCTACTTTGTTGTTGCAAGTTTTACGTGGCTGCTACGGGCTTAGCAAGAACCGTTCTTACCTACGCATCAAAACCACAACGATAGTTTGTCAAGTTGGTGTTGTTTTAACCTTCGCAAGGACCGGGCGTAGCCACACTCGGTTCAACTAAAGTTGGAGAAACTGACACCCGCTAGTCACCTGTGTGCATAGCACGGCGGTAAAACCAGTCTCGCGTAAGCGTACGCGTAATGTCGGTCCGGGCCGCTTCATCCAACAATACCGCCGAACCAAAGTATGACATGCTGGTAAGCAGTATGACTTATATCGCCCACAACTCACTTGTGTTCTACTCGTGCATATAACATCAAACCATAAAACCTAGGCTCGGATGCCACTCTTGGGGAACGAAGTAATTTCAAAAAAAATCCTACGCACACGCAAGATCATGGTGATGCATAGCAACGAGAGGGGAGAGTGTTGTCTACGTACCCTCGTAGACCGAAGCGGAAGCGTTGACGCAACATAGAGGAAGTAGTCGTACGTCTTCCCGGTCCGACCGATCCAAGCACCGTTACTCCGGCACCTCCGAGTTCATAGCACACGTACATCTCGATGACGCTCCCCGGGCTCCGATCCAGCAAAGCTTCGGGGATGAGTTCCGTCAGCACGACAGCATGGTGACGATCTTGATGTTCAACTGTGCAGGGCTTCGCCTAAGCACCGCTACAATAAGACTGAGGTGGAATATGGTGGAAGGGGGCACCGCACACGGCTAAGGAACGATCACGATGATCAACTTGTGTGTCTATGGGGTGCCCCCTGCCCCCGTATATAAAGGAGTGGAGGAGGGGAGGGCCGGCCCTCTCTATGGCGCGCCCTAGGGGAGTCCTACTCCCACCGGGAGTAGGATTCCCCCTTTCCTAGTCCAACTAGGAGTCCTTCCATGTGTTAGGAGTAGGAGACAAGTAAGGGGAAGGGAGAAGGGAAGGAAGGAGGGGGCGCGGCCCCTCCCCCTAGTCCAATTCGGACTAGGCCTTGGGGGGCGCACGGCCTGCCCTAGGCAGCCCCACTCTCTTTCCCGTATGGCCCAATAAGGCCCAATACTTCTCCGGGCGAATTCCTGTAACTCTCCGGTACTCCGAAAAATACCCGAATCACTCGGAACCTTTCCGAAGTCCGAATATAGTCGTCCAATATATCGATCTTTAAGTCTCGACCATTTCAAGACTCTTCGCTATATCCCCGATCTCATCCGAGACTCCGAACTCCTTCGGTACATCAAAACTCATAAACTTATTATATAACTGTCATCGAAACCTTAAGCGTGCGGACCCTATGGTTCGAGAACAATGTAGACATGACCGAGACACGTCTTCGGTCAATAACCAATAACGGGACCTGGATGCCCATATTGGCTCCTACATATTCTACGAAGATCTTTATCGGTCAGACCGCATAACAACATACGTTGTTCCCTTTGTCATCGGTATGTTACTTGCCCGAGATTCGATCGTCGGTATCCAATACCTAGTTCAATCTCGTTACTGGCAAGTCTCTTTACTCGTTCCATAATACATCATCTCGCAACTAACTCATTAGTTGCAATGCTTGCAAGGCTTAAGTGATGTGCATTACCGAGAGGGTCCAGAGATACCTCTCCGACATTCGGAGTGACAAATCCTAATCTCGAAATACGCCAACCCAACATGTACCTTTGGAGACACCTGTAGAGATCCTTTATAATCACCCAGTTACGTTGTGACGTTTTGTAGCACACAGAGTGTTCCTCCGGCAAACGGGAGTTGCATAATCTCATAGTCATAGGAACATGTATAAGTCATGAAGAAAGCAATAGCAACATACTAAACGATTGGGTGCTAAGCTAATGGAATGGGTCATGTCAATCAGATCATTCATCTAATGATGTGATCCCGTTAATCAAATAACAACTCTTTGTCCATGGTTAGGAAACATAACCATCTTTGATTAACGAGCTAGTCAAGTAGAGGCATACTAGTGACACGCTGTTTGTCTATGTATTCACACATGTATTATGTTTCCGGTTAATACAATTCGAGCATGAATAATAAACATTTATCATGAAATAAGGAAATAAATAATAACTTTATTATTGCCTCTAGGGCATATTTCCTTCAACGCCGCCTTGGGACTGGGACCTGTTGACGCAGAGCACCAAGCCCTCGCGAGGTTCGAAAGGGAGAACTGAGCTAAGACGGAATAGGCAACTCACACAGCTCTACAGCAAGGGTTATATATCAACAAACAGGATCACAGGCACCTTACAAGCCCTCATGGGGCGCATTCTGATTCCTCGTAGGGAATGGATCCTAAGGGATGCTAACTATACACGCCCCTGCAAAAGATGCCATCATCAACAGTGGGCCGTCAAGCGCGGGCGCCAACCCCATCCAGATCAGAGTCGGCGACGGCCAGACGAGCCTGCCCTGCTCCAGGAACGGCGCCGGCTCGTGGGCTCGTAGCTATCATCGCTCGTCTTCGGAGTCACGAAGATCTTGCTAGAGTCGCTGGATCCTCCGGCGCCTGTGGAGCCGCCAAGGGAGCGGTCGGCGGGCCTAGCCCTCACCATGGCGAGGTCCTGGCCACCTCTCCCGGGGCAACACTCCAGCCGGCGCCCGTTCGCGTCGAAGACCTTGAAGAACACCACCGAAGCGCCGTCATACTCCAAGTGGATCGTAAGGGCGCCCCTTGCTCTGCAACCCCGGGCGACCTCGCCCCAGCCTCGAGTCATGAAGACTTCGCCCGAGGCAACGACCGCGACCTCTACCTCGGTCGCGGGGGTGCTGCAGTCGGCATGCTGCAGCCATAGCTCCAGAAGTCTTCCCTGCGGGATGACGGAGGCGAAGAAGGGAGGAAAGCGAATCCAAGATCGAGGGGGCATGGCGGCATGGAGCACGAACTTGCGGGAGGAGCCCTCGGCGTGGACTCCAGGAGGAACAACCCACACCTTCGTGACCCGTCGGCGCCGGCGACAGCGCTGGCCGCGGGGATCGGCATCGACCCCTTCAAGGCCCTCAACGTGGGCATACAAGGGAAGCGGGAACCCCGGCGGAGGCCGCTCGCACCAGGGCCTCGATATCACCTGACGGTCCTCCTCGTCCCGGCCGCGAAGGGCATGCCGTTTCTTCGGCGGGAGCGGGACTGGTTCTTCTCGAGGAGCCTTTCCCTTCTCCGATGTAGAGAACCGGCGAATCGGAGCCATTGCAGCAAGGCGGAGCAAGAATCGGGAAGAAGGAGAAGCAAGAAGAGATGGACTGGCAGGGCACGCGCAGGACTTGTCCAATCCGCGCGATCACCGAGGCGTCGTGGGGAAGCGGAGACGCCCACGTCCAATCAATCGCCACGCGGCGCCCAAGGCCGCAGGCTGTTAGGGCCCGCGGCGCTTCGCCCTTGCCCTTTCGCCTCTCGGCACGGCCAAGTCCGTGCGTGCCTTGGGCCCGGGGGCTACAGTCGGCGTTCTAGGAACGGGGGTCCCCAGACTTGCCTGCCTGCGGCCTGTGGCGTGGCTCAAAGGGGGGCCCAGCACGGCCCATCTTCATCAACACGAGACTCAAGACCCTCGCGAGGGGCCAAGCCTCGCGGGGCGGACGACACGGAGCTTCCCCAGGCGCGGCCTCATCAGGCTGGCTCACGAGGAGGCGGAGAGATCAAGGCGGGGTACCTCACGAGGTGCCCATGACGCAAGCATGACGACCACGGGTGCCAGGCGGGCGCCAGCCCGCGCAGTGTCTCCCTTTCCTCTTTGGTGCAAAGGGGGCAAGCGCAGGCGAGAGGATCAAGCAAAGGCATCCATTTCGGTGCAACGAGACCAAGACTAGTCCAACGGTGGGAAGGAGGTCATCGTGGAGCCCAGAACGGTGTCACCACAGAGCCTTTGGCAGGCAAAGACCAACTTTAGTCAGGATAAGTGTACCAGATGTTCCCCTTCAAAATGGCCAATTGTTGGCGCCCTTCCCGCTCAATATTTGGGAAGAGGCCCAGGGCCTTTGCCTATAAATAGGACTAGCCACCCCCAGGGTCGGGGGGATAGAGAGATCGATGGATGGGACATCGAGAAATCAGTTAGAAAGATACAGGCAACAAAGAGAGAGAGAGAGAGAGAGAGAGAGAGAAGGGCGGCTGAACTCCTCCTAGCAGTTCATCATCCTAGCCAAGAGCAGACCCTCGCGAGGCTGTTCTTCCTTGTATTGTTCATCATCATCAGCCCAAGAGGCAATCTACCCACCACAAACTAGAGTAGGGTATTACACCACAATGGTGGCCCGAACTAGTATAAACCTTGTGTCTCTCATGCTGTTCTTTCAGTAGTTTAGATCTTTGCGAGACGGAGAGGTAGAGGGCGTAATCTCTGAGCGCACCCCAGAGTTCGAACCTCAAGGGTCTGCCGGAACCCGAAATCCGACAACGTGGTAATGTAAGGTTGGTCCGGGCCGCTTCATCCAACAATACCGCCGAATCAAAATAAGACATTGGTGGTAAGAAGTATGACTATCATCGCCCACAACTCTGTGTGTTCTACTCGTGCATATAATCTACGCATAGACCTGGCTCGGATGCCACTGTTGTGGAACGTAGCATGTAATTTCAAAAAAAATCTTACGCTCATGCAAGATCTATCTAGGAGATGCATAGCAACGAAAAGGGGAGAGTGTGTCCACGTACCCTCGTAGACCGAAAGTGGAAGTGTTAGCTTAATGCGGTTGATGTAGTCGAACATCTTCTCGATTCAACCGATCAAGCACCGAACGTATGGCACCTCCGAGTTCTGCACACGTTCAGCTCAATGACGTCCCTCGAACTCTTGATCCAGCAAAGTGTCGAGGGAGAGTTACGTCAGCACAACGGCATGGTGATGGTGATGGTGATGTAATCCGCGCAGGGCTTCACCTAAGCACTATGACAATGTGACCGGAGGAGTACACGATGGAGGAGGCACCGCACACGGCTAAGAACAATTGATGTGCCTTAGAGGTACCCTCCGCCCCCGTATATAAAGGAGGGAGAGGTGAGGAGGTCGGCCTAGGGGCGCGCCAAGTGGGGGGAGTCCCACTTAGACTCCTAGTCCAATTCGCCCCCCCCCCTTCCTTTTACCGGAAAGGGAAAGGGGGAAGGAGAGGGATGAGGAGAAGGAAAGGGGGCCGCGCCCCCTCCCCTAGTCCAATTCGCATTCCTTCCCTAGGGGGGTGCGCCACCCCTTGTGGGCTGCCTTGCCTCCCTCCTATGGACCATATAGCCCATATTTTCCCCCGGGGGTTCCGGTAACCCCCCCCCCGGTACTCCGATACATACCCGATACATTTCTAAACACTTCCGGTGTCCGAATACTATCGTCCAATATATCAATATTTACCTCTCGACCATTTAGAGACTCCACGTCATGTCCGTGATCTCATATGGGACTCCGAATAACCTTCGGTCACCAAAACACATAACTCATAATACAAACTGTCATCGAACGTTAAGCGACCGGACCCTACGGGTTCGAGAACTATGTAGACATGACCGAGACACCTCTCTGATCAATAACGAACAACGGAACCTGGATGCTCATATTGGTTCCCACATATTCTATGAAGATCTTTATCGGTCAAACCATAATGACAACATACGTCTTTCCCTTTGTCATCGGTATGTTACTTGCGCGAGATTCGATCGTCGGTATCTCCATACCTAGTTCAATCTCGTAACCGGCAAGTCTCTTCACTCTTTATGTAATGCATCATCCTGTAACTAACTCATTAGTCACATTGCTTGCAAGGCTTATCATGACGTGCATTACCAAGAGGGCCCAGAGATACCTCTCCGATACTCGGAGTGACAAATCCTAATCTCGATCTATGCCAACCCAACAAACACCTTCAGAGATACCTGCAGAGCATCTTTATAATCACCAGTTACATTGTGATGTTTGATAGCACACAAGGTATTCCTCCGATATTCGGGAGTTGCATAATCTCATAGTCAAAGGAATATTTATAAGTCATGAAGAAAGCAATAACAGTATAACTTAACGATCATTATGCTAAGCTAACGGATGGGTCTTGTCCATCGCATCATTCTCCTAATGATGTGATCTCGTTCATCAAATGACAACACATGTCTATGGTTAGGAAACTTAACCATCTTTGATTAACGAGCTAGTCTAGTAGAGGCATACTAGGGACACTATAATTTGTCTACGTACTCACACATGTATCAAGTTTCTGGTTAATACAATTCTAGCATGAATAATAAATATTTATCATGATATAGGGAAATATAAATAAGAACTTTATTATTGCCTCTAGGGCGTATTTCCTTCACAGACATGGCATATTCGTTTGTTGCAACAGGACTCCCGAGCGTAGGTAGCTGACTGAGAGGGATCATTCAGAGGAGAACTAACCGCAGAAGCAACAAAAATTGGGCTAAATGTACAGTTTATTGAAGATGTAAGTAGCAAGGCGATCAGGGACATCAAAGATAAAATAGCAAACTAAATCTTAAGTTTTTTATTACTCCTTCCTCCCTTCCACCCCTCAGGTTTTATAACACAGTCAGAGCCACAAGATTGGTTTCTTAATCTTGATTACAATAAATGAGCTCATTGACTAAGTACCTCAAAAGGAAATTACACTACAGCCTTACGATTGGATTTGAAAAGGGTGAGACGTAAGCTCAAGAATAGATGTAGCCTGATGTTGTACTGAACATAACTGAAGAACATAACAAGTGTCAAACTTAACTGAAGAATGGTTGCTGGACCTGAGAAAGTATGTGGCGGAAGGAGAGGGAGCGACTGTCGCTCATGGATGGTGTGCACTGGCACCAAGGGTGAGTGATGGTTGCTCCGTTCCTGGGAGGCGATGGCTGCTCTTGTGATTGGTTTCTCTTTGATCTTTAATGGCCTAACCCTTGTACTTTCTCTCCTTTTTCTTGTTACGGATTAGGCTATTTTTCTAAAATATACTGCATTACCCACGAATAAATAAAGTGCAATTCCCAATTAAGTTGTGTAAATGGCTTACCCATGGAATTAGTACTTGAACCAAGCAGGAAAAATGTGTGCCTTTAATTGGGATTGTGCATAAACCTTTGGCTTTGGACCTTCTAAAAGCATGTAGATGTCAGTACCTCTGCTGGATGTTTTTTCATGTATGTATGTATTTAGTACCAAGTACTGACAAGAGTTTGTGATACGACGACCAAGCTCATTGGAAGTTACTGCAGCTTAGATCCCCCTAATGGTTGTGCTGCATGGAAAAGGAAGTAATTTTACATATTGAAAGTTCAATGAACAGGTTTCAAGATGGTAATCTAGGTAGAGTATAACGAAACTTCTTTGCAGATGACAGTCTACGGACGAAATCTGAACGATGCATGTCTTCAACGGTGTTGATTTTCGAAATGATCTAATCTAATGGATCATTTGATCTATCGTTCACATATCGTGTGCAGAGTTGTCGTCTGTATAGAACTTTCGAGTTAACATCCGTCGTTCATAATTGAGTTAACATCCCTCTCACACAACATTTTGAGTTTTAAGTAAGAAATATTTATCCATCATTTTTTCGCCAAGTAGCATTGAAATCCAGTTTGTGCTTTGTTGTGAGTTGTGATCATACTCATCGAAAGGATTCTGAAGGCACGACGCGCATTCATAGGGTCTGAGGGCTTACAGTCAATTTGTTGTCTTGTTAAAAAACCAGTCAATTCGTTGATGCAATTAGCATATAGCACACGAGGATGCGCACAAACAAGATGACGTGCACCGATGAAACTCTACTACATATCTAACCAATAATAGTCACTGTCGACTCGGGAGTCTGCTTCTATGTTCCGCATTCAAAGCCACAACCATATGTTGTGAAATTGCATGTTCCAAAATGCAATTTGGTCTTTCCAAAAAATAATGAGACGGTGCAGATTGTTTTACCGGGAGATTGAAGTAGTGATCCATAAAAGAATCTATTGCCAATCCATTTCTGCCCCATGTTGTAGTGATCTGCTTTCCCAAAATCACTTGTGAAAAGGGACGAAAAGGGAAAATGATAAACAACACCCAGCTCATCCTGACTACGAGGAGATTATTCCCACCCTACCCACTACAAGAAATATGTCAACTTATGACCTTCTGTCAGTGACCCTCGAAGAATTGGTCATAAATTTATGACCATTTCAGACCAATTGGTCAAAAGCTGTTCGGGGGGCTCCAAACCCTAAACCATTGCGACCATTTTGGTCAGAAAGGTCGTAATTTCCTCACACGAAAAGGTCATAAAGCAAACATCGCTAGTCCGCTGCCTTATTTCTAGTTGTTAACGACCAATATAGATGGTCACAGCCTTGTAAATAGTGGTGGGTTGCTATGACTAGGCGCCACCTCATCAGTTTTGCCTATGTGGCATGTCCATGTGGCAGTTTTTGCCCTAGGTTGTGAAACAACCTATATTTCTGTCATTCCCAAAATTCCCAAAAAAATCTCATAAATTCTTTGGGTCATATCTTCGTCAAATATGTAAAAACCTTCCTTGCCTAGTTCAAAAATAATTCAAAAATATTCATTTTCCTATTCTGTTCAGAGTAACAGTTTGTGAAGGAAGTACCACTTTGGCATGTCCAAATAGTACCCATTTTCTACAGTGCTTTCCTATGCCCAAATAACCATCCTCCACCAAATGCCAGCTCAATCCATTCATTATTTTGAGCCGAGCTTCAACATTCGTATTTATGTCCAGTGTGGTGGTTTGCAAAGCAAGTACCAGCTAGGCTCCTCCTTTTGAGCTGAAAATTTGTGAAGACAGTCTTCTTAGTAACTGATCATCCTCAGCCAAAACTCACGCCCATTAGCCATGTACATTTCATGTACCGCTAATCAAACACTTGGCTGCTAATTCATGTTTGAGCACCGATCGGTCTCCTCGTGAGAATCTTATGTTGTAATTTTCTTCCTAGCACCTACATGGGGAGTGCCCAACCCACTAGACATGTCTAGGCCACCCAGAACACATGGCAACGCCACGGTCACGCGGTGACCACGCGGCGGGCATGTGAGCTTACGTGCTCTAGAGTTGGGGCCCTCGGCCACTATCCAAACCTCGATGTCTCTCCATCAAACCATGTATTTCTGATTAAATAGATACTTATGTACCTGGAAATGATTTTTGAAAAAAATAAAGAGCAAACTATGACGCAGCTGCAGTTCAAATTTGACCCGCTTCCAGCTGAATCGACGGGAATTTGTCTTTTTCACCAGAGGTGGATCAAAAATTTTGACACCCAACCATTTTGTCAATTATGCATTAAATATGTCCTAGTATTTTATAAAAATGATTTGGTCCAATTTTGCAACCATTATTTTGGAGGTCCTTCACAAAAAAACCTCCTTTTGGGCACTCGAAAAATAGAAAATGGTTTTTTCGTTCTAAGAAAATAAAAACTTCCTTAGGCAACATTGTTTGCCATTCCAATATGCACCCTTGTGCACAATATGAGATCATTTGAACAAACTATGCCATGAATGTGGCCATAAGATTGATCATTTGGCTTGAAAGCCATGAATCTTCAGAGATGATAGCTCGTTTCTGAAAACACTTTTTTATAATAATTACCGTATTACAAGTTTGTTATTTTTCCTGGGAACTTGGCCACATATAATGACACAATGCGAAGGTTTCCCAATTTTTTGATTTTTTTTTGAATTTTTTATGCCCGTTTCAAAATGCGGTCAAAACGGCGGGAATGACCGTTCCTAGCTAGTGGTTGAATCTTGGAAAATTTTTGGTGTTTCTCTGATTAAATAGATACTTATGTACCTAGAAATGATTTTTGGAAAAAATAAATATTAAACTATGAGGCAGCTGCAGTTCAAATTTGACCCGCTTCCAGCTGAATCGGCGGAAATTTGTCTTTTTCACGAGAGGTGGATCAAAACTTTTTACACCCAACCATTTGGTCAATTGTGCATTAAATATGGCCTAGTATTTTATAAAAATGATTTGGTCCAATTTTGCAACAATTATTTGGGAGGTCCTTCACAAAAAACCCTCCTTTCGGGCACTCGAAAAATGGAAAATGGTTTTTTCGTCCAAAGAAAATGAAAACTTCCTTAGGCAACATTGTTTGCCATTACAATATGCACCCTTATGCACAATATGAGATCATTTGAACAAACTATGCCATGAATGTGGCCATAAGATTGATCATTTGGCTTGAAAGCCATTGATCTCCACACGTGATAGCTCATTTCCAAGAACACTTTTTTAAAATAATTGTCGTATTACAAGTTTATTATTTTTTCTGGCAACTTGGTCATATGTAATGACACAATGCGAAGGTTTTCCATTTTTTTTGATTTTTTTATGAATTTTTTATGCCCGTTTCAAAATGTGGTCAAAACGGCGGGAATGACCGTTCCTAGCTAGTGGTTGAATCTTGCAATTTTTTTGGTCTTTCTCTGATTATATAGATACTTAAGTACCTAGAAATGATTTTTGGAAAACATAAAGAGGAAACTATGAGGTAGCTGTAGTTCAAATTTGATCCGCTTCCTGCTGAATCGGTGGAAATTTGTCTTTTTCACCAGAGGTGGATCAAAACTTTTGACACCCAACCATTTGGTCAATTGTGCATTAAATATGGCCTAATATTTTATAAAATTGATTTGGTCCAATTTTGCAATAATTATTTGGTAGGTTCTTCACAAAAAACCCTTATTTTGTGCACTCGAAAAATGGAAAATGATTTTTTTGTCAAAAGGAAATGAAAACTTCCTTAGGCAACATTGTTTTCCATTCTACTATGCACCCTTGTGCACAATATGAGAACATTGTTTTTTGAATTTCTTTCAAAATGTTGTCAAAACGGCGGGTATGACTACGTGTCTTCGGTCACCGCGAAGGTGATGACGACGAACTCCTCGCTCGCGACCACCACCTCGATGCCCTGCTCTTCTACGTGCCGAGGTCCTTGCTGGCGGCCTTGCCGGATAGAAATCCAGAGCTTCTTTATTCAGTATTGATGCCTCCGCCCTTGAAGTCGAGACATCGAATGATCCAAAAACCTAAGCTACTAGGACCCTAAAACCTAAAGCTAAAATGATCCACACGCGCGGGATCCGACGACCCTCCTCACCGCCACGTCCAAGAAGTCACCGGCGGAGGGGAACCACCAAAAGACGGCGCAAAAAGAGTCAGTTCTCTTAGCCAAAGAGATGTGCACTTTATTTTCAGCCGGTTACGACCTACTCAAATGGTCATGGACGTCGCGCACATGTACTCTGTTTTGATTGGTTCAGAGGCATGTCACGCGGATCATGGATCGAGCACCGTCCGATCCACCCGGATCCAACGGCAGTGCTCCCTCGTCATGTTTCTCACGCCACCTACCCCAACAACCCACAGGACACAGCCTGCACTCCTCCCCCGCGAACCCTAGCGATCCCTCCCACCTCCCCTCCCCTCGCCGCCACCCACCCCTCCCCTCGCTCTCCTCCCTCCCCTCCCCTCCGGCAAGATCCAGCGTGCTCCAAGATCCCCATGCTCTGCTCCTCCCTCCCTCCCCTCCGGCAAGATCCAGCGCACGGCCTCCCTCTCCTCGATCCAGATCGAGGCACCCTGCCGCCCCGCCTTCGTCTCCCTCCGTCTCCCACCCGATGGAGGCCGCGGTGGGGGAAGCGAGGGGTCTCGGCTTCCCCTCCCATCGCCGCACCACTCGTCCGCTAGGTCGTCACCGCGCTCCTCCGCAAGTGAACCAACTTCCTTCTCCTAGCTTAGCCAGTCGATTTTCCTGCTGCTGAACTGGGCTCTGTTTCTGTTCCTTCTCGGGAGGTGACGCCAGTGGTGGCGGTGGCGGACGGAATGAAGGTGTGGGAGGTGATGCAGGGCCGCGGTGCACGTTCGCCACGGTGGCGGTGGCCGAGGTGCAAGCCAAGGAGCGGCTGCCCACGATCTGCTTCCTCGGAACATCGTGCTCTACCAGTACCAGGCGTGCCCCTTCTGCAACAGGGTCAGAGGTGAGATTGCGCTCCCATCTCGCATTTTTTGATTCGGGGCGCGGCTCTGTAGAAATGGCTTCCTTGAGATCCCGTTGCCCTGGCAGATCCGATTAGCGTTGGCATGGTCTTAGAATCTACGATTCTGTGGTGTATTAGGTTAGGTTTGTATGTTGGTTAGAACAATTCGTTCTCGTGGGTCAAATTAGACTAAAATCGGAGCTTGTCAACATATTATTTCTGCTCCCGCTACAGACTAAAGGGCTGTTGGGGAAATCTATGGCTAAGCACTTGTAGACCTATTTATCTCTGCTTGTATTGCTTTATAATTGGTAAATGTAGAATGCTTTCTGACCTGTTGGTACCATTCCTGTGTCTATTGGCATGGTTCAAGATCAATCAGTATTGTGTTATTCTTGTTTGAAAATCATCAATTGTGCTTGTTTGAGACCATAAGTTGTGCCTATTTGAAATCATATTGTATTCATCCAAGCAGTGCAAACATTATGCTGTGAAATACTTTCTACTACTCAAGAGCTGCAAAAAGAGATGAATCTATGTTGATTCATCATAACTAGTACAGAGTTTTTTTTTGAGGGAAAGCATTAGACCTTCCTATCTTTGGGGATGTTTGTATATGTACAAGAAGAAGTTACATAAAGCTAATTTATACAGAGATATCTGCATTATTTATGCATTACTAAGGATTATTGTAATGTAGATAACTATTCTGGTTCTAGATATAAATAGTATGTTGCAAACCGATAACTGTAATGTAGATAACTATAAAACAAAACCTACTGCGTGTACTTATCTTGGGGAGTGCCTGTAGAGCTTATTATTCATGCCTATTTATGGTCAAATTAGAAATATATTCCAATGTGTCTTTATATTCCAGTACCTTAACTTTGGAGCTGGCTATTTACTCTTTTCAGTGTACTAACCAATCCTCTTTTCAGGTTGTCAATTTGGAGCTAGCTATTTACTGACCGTGCATTCAGCAACCTGACCTCCACGGCTCCACGCACGGTTGACTGGCCGAGCTCTGAGCTAGCATGACCATGGAGGCGGCTCTCGTCAGCGTGGCGACGGGGGTCCTCAAACCTGTCATAGCGAAGCTGATCGTTCTGCTTGGCAACGAGTACAAGCGTCTGCACCTTCCCCTCCCCTCATCTGATGTTTCCTTACCATCCCTGAGTCCATCTCTTACAAGTTGTATGATTACGCCATTCCCAAAATATTGCATTGTGAAGGAAGTTTTTTGAAACAGAAACTTGTTCATGGCCCTACTTGTGTCAGACAACAAGTATAATACTAGGTCAGAGAGCAATAATAGGTCAGAGAGCAATAATATACCTATAGCTACTTTCCATCATTTTGAGGGGGAAGTCACCAAGTTATGGTAGAGAAATAATTATAATCTTGCACAGGGCATTGCTTAAATACACGTGTGAGCTTTTGTTGCACAGGGCATTTGCAGTTAGATTTCTTGATCATATGATTGCTGCCGCATGTCTTACAATTAAGGACAAAAATTACTTGTTTCCATCATTATATTCATAGTGATCTCATATTAGAGTAAACTCCCATGTTATGCCTGAAAAGATGAAGCAAAGTGCAGTTTAGTTAAAATGTTCAGCTTGCTGCCGCTAATGACATTTTGCATGGTGTCTACTGCTTGCTGCCAGTTTATGTAATGTAGGGCTCATATATTTCCTTTTAGGCATCTACAAGTCTTTTATTGGGCTTAAGTAATGGTAGGCTTATATCTAGTGGAAGTTAATATTTTCATGTGGTTCCCATCTACTACAGATTGCTTCATATACAAGTACAAAGAATATGTAGCTCACTAGCTCCATATATATCCTCTGTAGCTTCTCCTTCAACCATTGCAGTGCTTCAAGCTGATTGCTTAGCATGGCATGATATACATCCCTGTCGGGTACTTTTTACTAATGAATGTAATGTAGATGCAAACGATAATATAAGATTCAAGTTTATTTAAGGATATCATCATAGAATTAGGTTGACTAAGAACTAAACATCTTTTTTTTCATGATTACCTGATTTATGAGACTTGAGAAAAAGACACCGCTTAAGTAAATTGTTTATGACCTCTTAGTTGTACTAAACTACTAATAAATCAAAACTCGCTGAAGCTACATTATTTTTCTGCTCTCTTGCATTTGCATAGCATTCAAACTGACAGGTGAATGCTCAGTTTTTTGAGTTGTGACTTAACATTAACAGAGTGTGGCGAGAAATCAACTACAAAAGACACTACGCATGTGTGGCGAGCCTAACCTTAGGAGGCAACCAAATGGCGGCCTAGGTGGCTGTGGCGCGCCGCACCTTTGGCGTGGCAAGGTGCGGCCGGCAACCAAATAGCCCCTTAGTGACAGCAATCTGACCTGTTTGGACAGAATAAAACTCAGATTCATGCTTAGTGACAGCAATATTTTGCTGGATATTTCTCATGTTTGTGCTGCATGCATCTCATAGTACACATCTTACATCTCATAGTAATTTTTTCACATGACTACTACATCTGTTATGCAGCACAGCATGTTTAGCTAACTTCAGTAATTTTTCCTTCCTGAACTCTTGTTAGCTATGAAGAAGTAAAAGCAAAGGGGTCGGAGAATTTTGATAGGGAGCTGGCTGGCTGTGTGCGCACGCTTGCAGGTGAATGATTTCATCTTGATCTTCGACAGCGCCTACACCCGGGAGCAGATTCTGAAGATGGAGAAGGCCATCCTGAACAGGCTGGAGTGGAACCTGACGATGCCCACGCCCTACGTCTTTCTGGTGCATTTCGCCAAGGCCGCGTCTTCCTCAGATCACAAGAACGACAAGGAGGTAAAAGAAGAACTTCAGACTTTTACATACTACACAGCATGCAAATTCTTCAGATGTATTTGCCATTTTGCCAAAGCAGCGAGTCTGTGTGCTGATTGATGTTTCCCTCGTCTTCCCCTGAATGTGTGTGCAGATGGAGAACACCGTCTTCTTCTTCGCGGAGCTGGCGCTGCTGCAGTATGGGCTGGTGCAGTCCAAGACCTCCATGGTGGCCGCCGCTGCTGTCTACGCCGCCAGGCTCACCCTCAAGAAGACCCCTTTGTGGACCGACACTCTGAAGCACCGCACTGGCTTTACTGAAGCACAACTGATGTAAGCTATACATGCACACTACTGAATCTCTCGTAGCTTGAATCTGTGATGATTTCATTCAGGGGCATGCACTGACAGAGACGACCCTTTTGTGTGATGATTGATTTCAGGGACGCTGCCAAGATCCTGGTGGCCTCGCACTCCATCGCACCTGACAACAAGCTGAAGGTTGTCTACAAGAAGTACTCGAGCATGTTTTCATGCATGTTTCTTTTTGGACTTAATCTTACTAAATAGCACTGCTGTTGTTATTCACTATATCCTCGCTGTTCTGTTTTCTTGTTGGCAGATATTTTGCCTAAATTCAAGATGAAAGATGTTCAAAGAAGCGCCAAGACATTTTTGTATAGCAAGTTAAGTAATAATAGCTGGGTTATCTGGGCATTGTGAACTCCAGAATTTCATGTATCTTCTCTCTGTTTTTGAATGAAATGTTGTATGTGTGTTGATGTAACAGATTGTTGCTTCTTGTTATTTGAAGTATTACACTTGTTTCTGTCTATTTTGATTTAAATATTGGTTGTTTAATTATTGGCATATTGAAATCTGAGGAACATGACCATGACAGCAAGGACCCACAAACCAGAATCAGAAATTTGTATCCACTTATCAGAACCTGACAATTGGGACCTATTTGAAAAAAGAAAAAACGTGCCACAACCCAAAAATAAAAAGGCTGAATTATAGGGCCTGGCCCGTGTAGCTTACCCAAATTGAAAGAAAAACAATGGCCCGTGTAGCTTACCCAAATTGAAAGAAAAAACAACAAATGGGCTGAATTAATGGGCTCGGCCCATATAAACACCGAATTGGACCGGGCTGAATCTTGTGCCACGTCAGATTGCCACGCTGGATGCCTACGTGGCCTGGGGAGGTTGCTAGTGACCAAAACGCCACAGTAGGCATATTTTGGTCGTAAACGTCTTCGACCATTCCAGAAGAAAGGTCGCTATAGTCAGTTTATGACGGCCAGCTTTTGACCTTCTATTTTTGGTCACAAAAAGGTCGCAAATGGAAATTTGTGACCTTTCAGTGACCAATAGTGGTGGTCACAAGTTGACATATTTCTTGTAGTGACCACTTGCACCTGAGCTTCATCTTCAATTTAGTCAGCGCAACCCACGTCTTCAGCATGTGAATGTGGAGACAAGAGCTACCAAGGTGGTCAATGCCATAATCTGAAAGGTAACACTAACCCTGCCAATAACAATGCTTTTGCTACTTTAGTTAATTCTGAACTTATTAGCCGTGTGTTAATATCTTGAGAGAGCTAGAATCTGTTAGAGTCAATCTCCTTGAGAAAAACATCAACATCCATGATGATAGGATAATGATGATATGTTTGTAATTAATGGGTTAGGCAAAAATACTCCCCTGAATCTTTCTTAGCTTGATGAGGATGAGGTTGTCAATGACAAATTAGTGAAATCTAAATCTGCTAAGAAGAGCAGGAAGAAAATAGATCTTAGACTACCTAGGCCTGTGACTAAGAGTCAAAAAAAGAAAAATGATACTGCTGGTGTGTCAGGTGACCCTACCCTGCTTTCTGGTAGGGTTACCAGAGCTAGAAAACAAACAAACACTACTAGGGAAAAGCCTAGCAGTAGCGCGGGTTTTTGGCCTAGCAATAGCGCGGGGTGCCACGCTACGGATAAGGCACTACAGCTAAAGGTTAGCAGTAGCGTTGGTGAACACATGCTACTGCTGTAAGTACTTAGTAGTAGCGAGTTTTTGGTAACGCGCTACTGGTAAGTACTAGCAGCACGCCTCTACGCCCGCGCTACTACTATTATTGTGTATTCTTTTTCTTTTTCATTTTATGTCGTATTCATACACCATTATACAAGTTTTCATACAGTCGCATTTTAGAGATAATTTTTACATCATAATGAGTTATTACATCACAGGGTGAAAGAACCGTGGACTAGTTTCAAGTGGATGGATCCATCCACTTGAAACTAATCCGCGGTTCTTTCACCCGATGATATAATAAACCATCATCATCGTATCATTAACAACTTATCATCATAATACATCATTGTCATATAACACCTCCTCATGATCATCATTTTCATCAGTGAGGCATCATATAGCAAGTAGGTCACTAGTCATAATCACAACTCCTCCTCCTCATCATCATCAACTCTAACACATTGTAGCACATAATAACACATTGTACCTAGGACCTAATCCTCTCTCATAGGACCTACTACCTTCTCTTAGGTAAAATATCATAAAACGAGATAGGCCCTGACTCTCCATTGTGGAGAATGGAGATTATCCTCCAATTCTTGTGCTCCACACAATGTTGCTTCCAAGTAGCTCCCTATGATTGACCATACATTTTTTCAATCTTTGATTGTCATGTCTCCATCGGTTTTAGAAATCTGATATGAACAGCAGTGATGCGTACGATGACCTGGCCATAAACTCATAACATCATGGCGACCTTTCGGAAACATCAGATGAGGGACACGATCGTTCGGGATTTTCTGTTGAAAAACATAGCAATAACTTCATGGTTAGCAATGTAGTTGAATTTTAGAAGAATTTATGCACAAGATGCACGGATGTCGTAATAGTAAAAAATCTTACCATGACATCTCCAGGGATGTTATTGTAGTTCAACACGTGCACTAGTGGCACGTATTGACCATAATGTGGAGGAGTTTGATAATAGATATTGTAATTCTCAAGATCATTAATAAATGAGATCAGATGATTTTTCTCCTAATAAGTTAATTCTGAGCCATCGGTGTAGTAGGTTCTGTCTACCATTTTCCGCACATTCTTTGAAGAATGAAAATAAGCTATCAATGAAAATAAGCTATCAACTATTTTGAAACAAATAATATAAATTACTTAATAACTATGTTTGAGAAACTCACATAGCGGTAGAATTGGAAGCGTATCAACAAGGACCCAAATGTTCATATTGTCTTCGGCGATGTTAGGATCACCAAGATCCATTGTGACAAGCATACCCTCATGAAAAGCATATGTCTTGCAAAGTGCTTCCCAATTCGGGCAACCAAAATGGATTACGCTCTTAGAATTGTATAGATTACATCAAAATCCATACCATGATGGGTCCTTAGGTGAATTATCTTTGTTTCCGTACTTTCATGATCTTCAAAATCCATCCTCTCCAAGACATGGCGTCTTTCATGGCATGTTATAAGCTAGTTGAATTGCAAAAGACGAAAATTACATGTTGAAGAAGCAGAAGTCGTGCTTAATTACGAAAAAAACACTTGTCGTTGTTGCGTACCGTTTCGACATCGAAGGTCTCCTGGAGCTTAATGCTGAAGCGCCAACCTTGTACCAGATGAGGCCTGTCGCATAGACCCCGATCGTCGCCGCACCAATCGCACTCTGTCGGGAGACTTTTGTCGTCCGACGACGACATGGACGACATTTCCTATGTTCATAATTCAAAGATTAAAGTTGTACGGTTAAATATATATACTACAAAAACTAAATTAGATCATTATTATTCATCACGGGTTGACTATCGGTCTGTCGAGTATTTTCTTGAAAACTCTCAGCTCATGTGGTGTATATATTCGACCATCGGTGATGGTCGCTCCTCCCTTCGTCCCCGAGTGCATTACACCAAAATGTCTAGCACACGGGAACGAAGGAGAAGCGACCCCCACGACAACAGTCGGGATTCTTCGTCCTCTCATACATGGTGGATACTCTCCCTCACTGATTCCTCTCTGACATTTGCGACCGTCGGTGATGGTCGTTACTCCTCCTTCCCCTAGCGCATAAAAAAAGGTCTAGCACAAGGAGACGAAGGAGAAATGACCCCACAACAACAATCGGGATTCTTCGTCCTCTCTCATATATGGTGGACACACTCCCTCACTGATTTTTCGACCGTCGGTGATGGTCGTTATTCCTCCTTCCCCTAGTGCATAACAAAGGTCTAGCACAAGGAGAAGAAGGGAAACCGACCCCCACAAATACAGTCGGGATTCTTTTTCTCTCATATATGGTGCAGACTTTCTCCCTCCCTCATTTGTTGACTGTCATGTAGGGAGCCTCGACAGACTTAAAATCAATCTGAAATATCGTTTAGTTATCTTTCAAGAAAATCCAGTCCACTCGATATTTCCTACATATTAGCACAAGTCATGCCAAAATTCACGGAAAATCCGGCATGACCTTTGCTAAAAAAGGACATATCGAGCGCCTGAAATTTGTCGGAACGGAAATTAATCAACACTCCGGCAAAACATAGGCCACTCGGAGGTGTTACCTGCAAACATGGCTGGCCACTTGGGCAAGCACATATCCTATTTGAGCAACACAAGATATACATGTTTATATCTACATCATATGAGCATTCAAACTTGATGGTCATTGCATTTCAATGGTTGAAAATATGAACAAAAACATTTCAAAATATCTTATAGGACTCATATTGACATGGAGATTTGGCTGGTCTCACCTCGAGGTCGGAGGGGGTCGGTGACGGGGACAACGGCGGGGATGATGGAGGGGCTCCTTGATTTCTACAAAAACAAAAACCCTATAAGCTATCAACTAATCAAATGCATACGCCTTGGATAGTGCTCTCCAATTTGAGCATTCAAAATAGGAGTAGTTCTCCAATTTGAGCATTCAATAAGAAAAACAAAATCATAAAATAAATTAGTATTCAAATTAGCATGCATTCAATAAGAAATACTAAATCATCTCTTGCGTCCGTACATCGTCGAATATTATCACTAATACATCTTGAATAGTATCATACATATAACATCACTAATGCAGCTAAAACTCTAGTGAACGACGGGTATCGGCGCGGACGGTGGACACCCAAAGAGAAGGAACCATCACAGGATCATAGCTCCAGTGAGATCCCTAAAGAATCTGCCAGGTATTGTCGAACCTGCCCTCCAACACAACCATGTAGCGACGGATGTGCTCGTCCTCCTTGCTGACACGGTGACGTACCACCTCCGCGGGGTCCTCAAGCCTCCGCACCGTCACTGGCCCACACGACCACCACCAAAGAAGGTTTGGGTCAACGACGGGCTGGCTCCTCACCAAGTTGCGCCCCCTGGAAGGTAGCACCTCCCAGTACCATCCCGGCGGAGCCCAGTCCCGGACATGGCCCCTCTGATCAAGCAGGCCTCCTCCGCCGATTCGACGACGAGGATGCGGGATAGGCATCATCGACGTCGATGCGGGAATAATTTCTTTGACTAAAAAAATAACATCAAATGTGACATGTTCAAAATAAACTAGTTCTATTAATTTTCTTACTAAAAATAAACTAGTTCTATAGTAAAATTTTAATTAGATCACCAAATCTCATCTACCTAAATTTTCTTACTAAAAATAAACCAGTTCTATTAATTCAACTAAGCACTTACTATAAATAAAAATAAACTAGTTCTTACTAGAAACTAGTTCAACTAGTTCTATTAATTTTCTTACTAATTCTATTAAACACTTACTAAAATAGTAAAAAAAACTACATTATATAATAGTAAAAAACTACGGTAAAAACAGAAAAAAAAATAGAGATGGAGGGAGGAGGGGTTGGGAGGAGAGAGGAGAGAGGAGGGAGGGGGAGGAGGAGGGGGAGGGCGGTGGGATCGAAGGAGTGAGGGAGGAGGGGGTGGGAGGAGGGAGGAGAGAGGATGAGGAGGGGGACGGTGGGAGGAGGGCTGCCGGCGGAGGGCTTTGCCAGAGGAGGAGGGAGGAGAGGGCGGCCGGAGGAGGAGGGAGAAGGGCACGGTGGAAGGAGGAGGAGGGGAGGAGGGAGGAGGGCGTGGTGGAAGGAGGAGGAGGGGAGGAGGGAGGAGGAGGGGATGGAGGGACTACCTTAGTGGAGAAAGAGCAGGAGTGTCCGCGGCAGCAGGCGACGACGGTGGCCGGGGAACGGCGGCGGCGGCGGACGACGAGGGGGTGCGGGGGAGAGTGACCGAGAGGGAGATTGAGAGGGTCAACCACGCGGGGATGATAAGGTAGGGTTAGTAGCAGCGCGGGTTCATGAAAAGCACTACTACTGTGGAGCGTAGCAGTAGTGCTGGGTACGCATACGCGCTGCTACTAAGTGGGGCCCACCATGTGCGCCCAGTTCAAACTTAGCGGCAATGTGTTTTGCTAACACGCGCTACTGCTAAATGGATAGCGGTAGCGCCTTTTACTGAAATGCGCTACTACTAACTAGTAGTAGCGCTTCATTTTGTCAAGCGCTACTGCTATACCTCTGTGTATAAGGTTTTCCCTAGTAGTGAAATCATTCCAAATGAGAGGTCTCATTTGGAACTGCAGAGAGGTGGGCAAGAAAGGAATGGATCTCTCTGATCTTATTAGTGACCATTCCATTGACTTTTTATGGTTGCAGGAGACCTTGAAAAAAGATTTCTCTCCCAAACTTCTTAGGAGACTTGACCCCTCTCACATTTTCCATTGGGAATGGGTTCCTGCAATTGACAAGTCTAGTGGTATTCTCTGTGGTATTCGCCTTAACAACCTGGAGATGTTAAAATGCATCAAGGGCAAATACGTCTTACAAATGAACATTAGGGATCTTAAGACAAAAAATATTTGGAGCTTTTTGGTGGTGCATGGATCTGCTCATGAGGAGCACAGGGAGGATTTTCTGATGGAATTGGCCTCCTTTTGCCACAACACAGACGTACCTTATCTAGCTAGTGGGGATTTTAACATCTTAAGACACAATGGAGAGAAGAACAAAAAGATGCATCGATCTAAGTCCACGGATCTGTTCAACTCCATTATTAACACCCTTGGGCGTCCACGGATCTGTTCAACTCCATTATTACCACCCTTGGGTTTAGGGACATTTATATGAGTGGGGGCAAATATACCTGGACTAATAACCAATCTCATCCCACGCTGGAAAAATTGGATAGAGTGCTTATGTATGACTCCTGGGAGGAGATGTTTCCCATGGTTTCCATGAGGAAATTGGTCAGAGAATTATCTAACCATAACCCACTCCTATTATATACTAGAGATGAGAAGAGGGAACCTACTAAAACCCGAGAGTTTCGCTTCGATCTTTCCTGGTTGAAAGACGATAGGTTCCTTGACTTGGTGGCTAAGATTTGGAATGGAAAAGGTGTAGCCTCGGATCCTATCGATATTCTAAACACTAAGCTTAAAAGATTTAAATCTTACTTTAAAGGGTGGGGCTCGGATAAATTTGGGCATGCCAAGAGGCATAAAGAGGACTTGAGAATTGAGCTTGAAATGCTCAAAGAGGCGGAGGAGGACGATCCCCTCTCGCCCGTGCTTTATTGGAAAAAGGTTGATGTGTGTGTTGAACTCCACAAGATGTTAGCTGCTGAGGAAATTTACTGGCTACAACAGTCCCACGAGCGCTAGCTCTTGAGAGGTGACCGCAATACGAACTATTTTCATAAAATAGCTAATGGTCGTAAATGAAAAAAAAACTATCCGCGCCCTCAAATGTGGGGAGGTGGAGATTGAAGGCACTGATAATCTCTTAGCACATGCCACAAACTTTTACAAAGATCTTTTTGGCCCTGCCCTTGGCAATCTGTTTCATTTAGACCCTCATACTTGGTCAGACAATGGGAAGCTCTCAGCAGAGGATAATGCTGACCTTGTCAGGGAATTCTCTGAAGAAGAGGTCAAAATGCTTTGTTTGATATGGATGTCAACAGGGCCCTAGGGCCTGATAACATTCCTGCTGAATTTTATCAGTGTTGTTCGGACATAGTCAAAATGACATTATGCGTATCTTTGCTAGCTTTCACAAAGGCACTCTAGATGTGCAACATCTTAACTATGGGATTACTATGCTACTTCCCAAAATCTCAGGCGCTAACTGCATACAACTATTTCGCCCTATATGTCTGCTTCGCTGTCCTTACAAGCTGATCACAGAAGTTATGGGCAAGAGGGTGGCTAGATATGCTGACACACTTATCAGTCCCACCCAAAATGCCTTTGTGAAAGGCAGGAGCTAACGGCGTCCTAGGAACGGGGGTGCCCTGACTTGCCTGCCTGCAGCCCACGGCGTGGCTCCACCAATGGCCCGGTACGGCCCAGCTTCGGCAGCAACTACTCAATACCCTCGCGAGGGGCCAAGCCTCGCGAGGCGGACGACACCAAGACCTCCCTGGGGGCAGCCTCGCTAGGCTGGCTCCTGAGGAGCAGAGATATCTATGCAGGGGGCACCTCGCGAGGTTCACATGACGTGAGCCATGACGACCAAGGCCGGGCGGGTGCCAGCAGGCGTAGTGTACCAGTTTCCTCTTTGGTGCTAAAGAGGCAAGCGCAGGCGAGGAGTCCCGAGGCATCAGGAAAAGATTTCCATATTGGTGCAACAAGACCAACACCAGCGGGACGATAGGACAGAGGTCATCGCGGAGCCCATAGCAGTGTCACCACCAGAGCCTTCGGCAGGCGAAGACTACTTTTGTCAGGATAGCTGGTACTAGTTGTCTCCCTTCAAAATTGGCCGTTATGGGATCCCTTCCCGCTCACATTTGGGAAGGACTAGCCATCACCGTAGGAGGCAACTCATCTTGGATCGGATCCACTCCATCCTCACACCTAACAGCTCATCGAGCTCAAGAACACCTCTCCTCCTGAGGTTGTTCATCCATTGTACTAGTTCATCCTCATCCCTCGAGGCAATCCACCACCACACTGGAGTAGGATGAGGGAGTCCTGGACTAAGGGGTCCTCGGGCATCCGGCCTGTTAGCCATGGGCCGGACTGATGGGCTATGAAGATACAAATACTGAAGACTGCACCCGTGTCCGGACAGGACTCTCCTTGGCGTGGAAGGCAAGCTTGGCGACTAAATATGTAGATTCCCTTCTTGGTAACCGACCTTGTGTAACCCTAGATCCTCTCGGTGTCTATATAAACCGGAGGACTTGGTCCGGAGAGGGAGAGATTCATTATCATAGTCATACAGGCTAGACCTCTAGGGTTTAGCCATTACTATCTCGTGATAGATCAACTCTTGTAATACTCATATTCATCAATATCAATCAAGCAGGAAGTAGGGTATTACCTCCATAGAGAGGGCCCGAACCTAGGTAAACATTGTGTCCCCTGTCTCCTGTTACCATCGACCTTAGACGCACAGTTCGGGACCCCCTACCCGAGATCCACCGGTTTTGACACCGACATTGGTGCTTTCATTGAGAGTTCCACTGTTCCGTCCCTTAAAGGTTTGATGGCCCTTTCAATCATCAGCAATGATGCTGTCCAAGGTGAGACCTTCCTCCACAGAGAGATCTTCGTGTGGGCGGCTTCGCTCTGCGGGCCAACTCGTTTGGCCATCTAGAGCAGGTCGATAGCTACGCCCCTGGCCATCAGGTCAGATTTGGGAGCTTGAACTACGTCGCGGACATCCGCGGAGATTTGATCTTCGTCGGATTCAAGACCGCGGCGACCGCTCCTGGTCACCTCGATGAACATGACCTAAATATGTCATCAGACCGCGTTAAGCAGATAGCTCCTGTAACTCCTCTGGCCTTAGATCCAGAGCATACTGCACCATCCAAGGATTGGAGGCTCAACCCCACCACGGAGGCCACGGATTCCCCGGCGTTGGAGCCACCCATGGACTGAACCTCACACAATATCTCTGTCACCGGAACTCTGAACTCGTCTCTGGTTATAAGTTACGAACCATGTGAGTCCGCGGACGCTGAACTAGATCGCTTATCGATCTTTGAGTTCAGCGCCGCAGACAACTTCTAGCACTTGCCCTTCGGAGATGTGCTGAACTCATTGAAGAACCTTCCCTTGGCAGGGGACTCACAGCCGAACTATGTCCGGTTTGAACTAGGGGCTGACGATCGAGAATCTTGCATCCCACCCGCCACCCACTTTATAGCCACAGTCGAGGATTTAACCGACACGCTTGATTATGACTGTGAAGACATCGACGGTATGGACGACGATGCTGATGAGGAGCAAAGTCAAAATCCGCCATTCACTGGACGTTGGACGGCCACTTCTTCGTACGATGTGTACATGGTGGACACACCCAAAACAACCAACGATGATGAAAAAGAAAATCCAGTGGAGAATAAACCTCCTGAGACACAGCAAAAACGCAGGCGTCCTCGGCGCCGCTCTAAGTCACGTCATTCAAAAGACAGCAATACTGGCACCGGAGAAAATAATACTCCGGACGATGCCGAAAACAATGAAGACCTCGCAGAGGTAACATCCGAATAGGAGGAGCAAGAAAATAGGAAAGAAAGCCACGACGAACAGGCCAGGCCCAACGACTCGGAGGACAGTAGTTATCGTCCGCTCTCCGAGGATGAGGAAAGCCTCGGCAACGAAGATTTCATCGTGCCTGAGGAACCTCTCGAGCAGGAGCGCTTCAAGATCCAGCTAATAGCCACCACAAGGAGCCTGAAAAATAAGCAGCAGCAGCTTCAAGCTGACCAAGATCTACTCGTCGACAGGTGGACTGATGTTCTGGCAGCCGAAAAATACGGCCTCAGACACCCAGCCAAGAGTTACCTAAAGCGAAGGTTGCTACCTCAGTTTGATGAAGAGGCGCCGGAGCCCATACGTCCCTCGCGTAACGCGACCGATCGACCACTACGCGGTCAGGACAATGCGGCGGACCGACCACCTCATGGTCGGGATAGAGCGGCAACTCAAGCCGAACAGGAGCCCGCCCCACCGCCACGAAAAAATAGAGACAAAACAGTTCGGGGTCATACATACGACCTCTGGCGGACCCTGGATAGCAGAGCAGGATACACCCGATTGATTTGCGGATCGCGGGGACATTCTTCGACACGTGATGATGGCTACCTATCCGGACGTGACAAACCTAGTCACGCCCGGGCTGACAACCGCAGACGAACTCCATCAGAGTTACGTCGCGACGCAGCCAGGCATAGAGGCGTCGCACACCCTCTCTGCTTCACTGACGAAGTAATGGATCACGAATTCCCCGAAGGGTTCAAACCCGTGAATATTGAATCATACGACGGGACAACTGATCCCGCGGTATGGATCAAGGGCTTTATCCTCCACATCCACATGGCCCGCGGAGATGACCTCCATGCTATCAAATACTGTAGGATCGGAAGTATGTCTAGAGGGGGGGTGATTAGACTACTTGACCAAATAAAAACTTAACCTTTTCCCAATTTTAGTTCTTGGCAGATTTTAGCAATGTTAGAACAAGTCAAGCAATCATCACACAATTCAAGCAAGCATGCAAAGAGTATATAGGCAGCGGAAAGTAAAGCATGCAACTTGCAAGAATGTAAAGGGAAGGGTTTGGAGAATTCAAACGCTATTGGAGACACGGATGCTTTTCCCGTGGTTCGGATAGGTGGTGCTATCCTACATCCACGTTAGTGGAGACTTCAACCCACGAAGGGTAACGGTTGCGCGAGTCCACGGAGGGCTCCACCCACAAAGGGTCCACGAAGAAGCAACCTTGTCTATCCCACCATGGCCATTGCCCACGAAGGACTTGCCTCACTAGCGGTAGATCTTCACGAAGTAGGCGATCTCCTTGCCCTTACAAACTCCTTGGTTCAACTCCACAATCTTGTCGGAGGCTCCCAAGTGACACCTAGCCAATCTAGGAGACACCACTCTCCAAGAAGTAACAAATGGTGTGTTGATGATGAACTCCTTGCTCTTGTGCTTCAAATGATAGTCTCCCCAACACTCAACTCTCTCTCACAGGATTTGGATTTGGTGGAAAGAAGATTTGAGTGGAAAGCAACTTGGGAAAGGCTAGAGATCAAGATTCATATGGTAGGAATGGAATATCTTGGTCTCAACACATGAGTAGGTGGTTCTCTCTCAGAACATATGAGTTGGAAGTGTAGATGTGTTCTGATGGCTCTCTCCACGAATGAAGAGGAGGTGGAGGGGTATATATAGCCTCCACTTAAAATCCAACCGTTACACACAATTTACCAATCTCGGTGGGACCCAACAAACTTGGTCGGACCGAAAAGGTAAACCTAGTGACCGTTAGAGATTTTCGGTGGGACTGACATGCATCTCGGTAGGACCGATATGGTTAGGGTTTGGGCATAACGTAATCTCGGTGAGACCGATTACACAAACTCGGTGAGACCGATTTGGTAATTAGCTAACCAGAGAGTTGGTCAGGCAAACTCAGTGGGACCGATTTGCTCTTTCGGTGAGACCGAAAAGTTACAAAGGGGAAACAGAGAGTTTGCATTGCAATCTCGGTGGGACCGATCCGCTCTTTTGGTGAGACCGAAAAGTTACGAAAAGGAAACAGAGAGGTTGCAAACCCATCTCGGTGAGACCGAGATCCCTATCGGTACAACCGATTTGCTAGGGTTTTGGCAGTGGCTTATGACATATGAAACTCGGTGGCGCCGGATAGAAAGAATCGGTATGACCGAATTTGGCTTAGGGTTTAGGTCATATGTGGATATGGGAAAGTAGTTGAGGATTTTGGAGCATATCATTAAGCACATAGGCAAAGAGCTCATTAAGCAACACCTCATCCCTCCTTGATAGTATTGGCTTTTCCTATGGACTCAATGTGATCTTGGATCACTAAAATGTAAAATGAAGAGTCTTGATCTTTTGAGCTTGAGCCAATCCTTTATCCTTAGCACTTTGAGGGTTCCACTTTCACCATCCATGCCATGCCAATCATTGAGCTTTCCTGAAATAGTTGTCTTGGAATAGCATTAGCTCAATGAGCTATATGTTGTTATGAATTACCAAAACCACCTAGGGATAGTTGCACTTTCAATCTCCCCCTTTTTGGCAATTGATGACAACATATAGATCAAAGCTTCGACAAATGATAATAAGAATGAATTACATCGTCGCTTTGAGAAGTATGTGATAAGTAAGAGCTCCCCCTAAATTTGTGCATATTTAAAATTTGCTTTGGACTGCAAATGCACAAGGAGTTAGAATTATGGGTTACTCTTCCATGTCACATACATCTTGGTGGAGCGCTCAAAATGATAAAGAATTAAATAAATGCACTCATCACCAAGGAAAGTGAATGATCACACATAAGATAGATAAGATATATCAAGCATGCATAAGTGTAGCTTATGATCAAACACATGATCATCAATGTCTCATAAGCATATCAAAGTATCTCAACCAAAAGCAAACAATTGTATCAAAAACCACCAAATAAAACAAGAGAGAAAAGCAACACACTCTCTCTCTCTCTCGAAGCCTATGATCTATACATCTTCTCCCCCTTTGGCAACAAGTTACCAAAAAGTTCCTAGAAAAATGCATAGTGCTAAGTCGACTCTCAGGCTTGATCTTCAGGTGGTGGTGGAGTCTGGATCACTCCAAGGAAGAAGGCTTCCGTTGATGTAGTTGGAGCTGGAGCTGAGGTGGATGCTGGAGCAGGTTGGGCTGGTGCTGCGGCTGGTGCTGAGGCAGTTGCTCTTGTGTCAGGAACTGGCACTGCACTGGACCTCTGGGCTCGTGGCACTCTGGCAAATGCATCTGTGGTTGTCTTCCCTCTCCTCTCATGCATGTCATCCTGGAGCTGCTCCACTGCAGTCTGAATTTCTGTCACCTTGATGTCCAAGTCATAGAACTTCTGTTCTACGATTCTCTCTAGGCTTGCCTGGTTCTGAGTTAGGTTGGCCAAACCTTTCTCAATCCGCAGGGTGGATGCAATCAGGTAACTGAGCTACTCTTGCTTGGTTTTCAGGAAGTATTCTGATGCCTCCTCTTGAGTTGGCATCCTTGCAGCTTTCTCCTTCCGTGCCTTCTCCTTTTGTGCCTGTGCATGGGCTGATGATGGTTCATCCTTGTTCATCACAACTTCATTGTCTTCAAACTCAGGATGAATAGGAAGATGTTCCTTATACAGAAGATAGATGCGTGTGCCCATCTTGGAGTTGATCAGCTCCTGGATCTGAGGAGCATATCCATAGCTTCTCTTCTGGTCTGCTGCTGTCCTCTTGATTGTCTCAATCATAAGGCTCATGACTTTGAACTTCTGAGGCACATCAAAGATATGAAGCAGGTTGATAGCATGACCTCTGATCATCTTGTGATCTCCAGAATTGGGCAACAGAGTGTGCCTTAAGATCCAGTTGATTGTGGGCAATCCTGACAGAAGATAATGTACAGATCCATACTTGAAGGTTTCAAGTGCCTTGTCAGGGATCTCCTTGTACATGTTGACCATGGAGTTGTGGTCCATCTTCTTCTTGGAATAGATATCCAGGTCATCTTCACTTTCTTATGGGGCATTGATCAGTTGAGCCCATTCTGCAACAGTTGATTGGTACCTTGTACCTTCAGACATCCAGACAATCCTCCCATCGGGATAAAAGTGTGCTGTGGAGTAGAACTGCATGATAAGTTCCTCGTTCCACTTTGTGAGCTTTTGCCCAACAAAGTCTACTACCCCACAAGCCTTGAAGCTGTCCTGTACTCCTGGGAAGTGCTCTTCTTTGTCCTTGATGTATTGCCAATCGACCCATCTCATGTCACAGACAATTGGCTTCTTGTCTAACAGGATTGTCTCATAGAAGTTCTACTGTTCCTTAGTATGGAACCTGTAGTCTACAGCAGTCCTTCTCCTGGTAGCATAGGGATCTTCTGCTCTCCATTTCCTCAATCCAGAGTCTCTCCTGATATTCATATCCTCAGCCACAGGATGAGCATCATTGTGGTCTAGGATCTTGGGCTTCAATTTCCTCAAAACTTGTCCTTCCTCTTCTTCAGCAGTGTCAGGCACTGGGGCCTTATTCTTCTCAGCAGCTGGAATGTTTCTTGTATTCCTCTTGGGTTTTTTCTTTCGAGCTGTCTTGGGGGCTTCCTTTGGCTTGGATGCAGCTGCCCCTGATCTAATAGCATCACCCATCAGCTTGGGTGCCTTGGGTGCTGGTGCAGCACCTTCCTCTTCCTCTTCTTCTTCATCAGAAGAATCTTTCCTCATAGAGGGCTTGCCAATAACTCTGGCAGTAGTAGTTCTAGCTCTCTTCTTCTTCTTGCCCTAGCCAATATCTTCTCCTTCAGATTCCATAGTGAACTTTATGGTTTTCTCAGGAATCTTGGTTGGGGCTTTGGCCTTTGCCATTGGTTGCCTGCCTGCTGCCCTTTTGATCTTCAATCCAGGCTTGATGGCTGCAGCTGAGCCATACTCTTTCTTCAGCACTACTCTCTTGGAGGTTGCCTCCTCCTCTGCCACATAGTCTTCATCTTCTGAATCTGAAGTTCTTTTCTTTCTCTGTCTGGTGGCAGCCTTTGGCAGATTGCTAGGAGTGCTCCTGCTGCCATCATCTGAGGAACTGGAGGGACTAGTGCCCTCACTCATGTGCACAAGCTGCTCTGATTAATTCTGACTGTCACTCTGGTCTGGCATGATTAACAAGCTGACTGCTGACTGCTGACCCTGTGAATAGTTTATAGATGAGGTAGAATAGATGAGCATCACAAAATGCAGAGATTTTTGCAAAAGAATGATTCAAAAACTTAGTTTTAGTTTCCCACAGAAAGCATTTCGGATCTACCGATTTCTAAACTCGGTGATACCGAAGCAGCATTTGGAACCTAAACTAGTGATCTCGGTCAGACCGAGTCACAGTTCGGTGGCACCGAGACTGCTAGGGTTTCACAAAGTTCAAAAATCGGTCACACCGATTAGTTACACTCGGTCAGACCGAGTTTCACTTGTGCAATGGCATAGGCCAAATCGGTGGGACCGAGTTTTTCAACTCGGTGGGTCCGAGATGGTTTCGGCGAAAACCTAACCCTAAAATTTTCGAATCAAACCTAATCTATGAGTTCTTTGACTGGATAGAAGTTTATCAAACGTGGCAAGAATCATTATGATCACAGTGTGCTAGGAATCAGATTTGGGGAATAGCACAAAGATCGAGTCCGTACCCTAGTTCGGCGGAGACTCGCTACGGCGGCAACGGCGGAGGTGATTTCCGTTGACGGCGACGGAGACCAGCGACTGGAGGCTGCTGGCGTCGAGAAGACGATCCGGAGACCACGTCGGCAGAGCGAGCTATGGCGCGGGCGAAGGGGTTCGGAGAAATTTCCAAATTTTTGCCCGTGTCTATATATAGCCCGACCCTGTCGGTGTGACCGAGTGGAACAACTCGGTGGCACCGAGATGCAAAACTGTATACAGTTATTGCAACTCGTTGTGACCGAACAGTTCAAGTCGGTTGCACCGAGATTGAAAACATAGATCAACTTGATGATCTCGGTAGAACCAAAAGTGGGGTATCGGTCAGACCGAGAATCATAAAGAGGTTTTGGAAGTTTAAGTCTATGACGAATCAGGGACTCCGAGTGCTCCTCACACAGAGTGGTTCGAATTTGACTTGATCAATTTTGTGATGTAGCATGAATAGAGTTTGAGATGAGAAAAGCATAGATAGCTAGAGGAGGTTCTTAGGCATTCTTGTCCATCCACTTGGCAAAAGAACAGATAAAACCAAACAATCAAAACAACAAGTGGATGTCCTCGAATGAGTAAAATATGCAACCAGCATGCTCACACAATAAAATGGCAATAGAAATATGTGACAAAGCATGCACAACCAATTCTAGCATCTATCAAGCAATTGGCGATGACTAGGTCATCTATATATGAGTATATTGACTTAGGAGTCAAATGAGAACATTTGATCATAGGTCATACACATCGTTTAAGCTCAAGTGGGGTTACCACTTTTACATAAAGCATTGTTGTGTTCACATCATTAGAGTTGCTTTAGCACAAATCTTAGAGTAAAGCTCCCCCTAGATGTGATATCCCCCCCTAAGAGGGATGAACTAACCTTGGGTTTTGTCGATGATGACTTCATGTAGATGTTGAAGATGTGGATGCTCAATGTTGATGTAGATCACTTGGAGCTATCCTTTTGAGTGAATTGCACTTTCAATACCTACATGGGTCAGTCCCACAAGGAACAAGCAAGTATTTCCATAGACATAGAGTGATGCACATGCAAGATGATGTCTATGAAAGCTTTTAGGTTACCTTGTCCCTTGTCTTACCAACAAGAGGGTTTGTGACTCCTTGAACTAGTGCAAGATGTGGAAGTTGATTGCACTTGTTCTTGCCAAAATGATAAGAGTGAAGTATGTTGGCGGAGTCACCCTCAAGAACTCTCTAGTTCTTCTTCTTTTGGATCCACACCATCTTGATGGGAATCCTTGGAGTTGTAGTCGTACTTGATGAAGTGGAACTTGAAGTAGTCTTGGGAATACACTTGACTAAGGTCTTAGGAGCTTCTTCAAATGCATCTATTTCCTCTTGAAGCTTGTCCTTGCCTTTTTGCTTGTAGTCTTGTGGTGGAAGATCATCTTGAGTTTGTGTCCCCTTGAAAGAAGTTGGATCATACTTCTCTTGTTGAGGAACAAACTTTGTCTTGGCGTATTGATCTTCTTCCCACTCAACTCCATTGGCATTGAACTTTCTTTCAAAACCAACACCTTGATTCTTCCGGTGCCTTCCTTGCTTGCATACAATCTCCTCGAATTGCTTACTTCCGACAAGGCTTTTGTACACACCTTTCTCTATGATTTCCTTCAATATGCTATTTTCTTGCTCAAGTGTAACTTGGCTAAGAGAATCATTAGTGGAATCAAGAGAACTACTAGAAGCAACAATATTGGATTTAACATGATCATTGTTACTACTAGAGGAAGAATCTTTCTTGTTCTTGTTACTAGACTTGACTTGAGGCATGTAAGTGGATAAGAGTAAACGTTTGGCAATGTAAGAAGAACTTTTCTTGCGGAGATCATCATTGATTGCCTTCAAAAGCTCATGCTCTTGCTCAAGATTGAGCTTTTCAAAGCGTAACTTCTCATGAGCCCTTAAAAGTTCTCGATGATCTTCGAAGATAGTTTCATGAGCTAACTTAAGAGTGTTTAGTTCTTTAATTAGAGCCTCAATTTTCTCCTTATCATTGTCATTCGTTTTAGCATGATTAATTGACGTTTCATCATAGGATTCATCACTAGAGTTGTCAACAAGTAAATCATCATCGCCTAACAAGTCATCTTCATCACTATTAAAATCAACATACTCAGGGTGAGTTACCTTAGGAACTTTGGCCATGAAGCATCTTCCAATTCCTTCATTAGGTGAATCAAATATGTCGTAGGAGTTGGTTGACACGAGTGCTAGTCCGGCAACACCTTCATCTTGAGTATATTCAGAGTCGGAGTGATAACTTTTCTCGGAGTGGTTGTCGGAGTCGGAGCCGGATACCCATTCACCAACATGAGCTTGATGTCTTCGTATTATGTAGCTCCTTGATGATTTTTCCTTCCTTTCCGAATCCTTGCTTCTCCGTGAGTGTCTTCGTTCATAACGATCATCTCTACTCCTTCTCTCTCGTGATGGTGATTCCTCTCTTTTGCTTCTTCTTTTTGGAGAATCTTATCTTCTTTTGTAGGGAGCCGTACACTCATTGGAATAGTGTCCGGGTCTTCCACAATTGTAGCAGTTTCGCTCTCGACTAGAAGATCTTTTTTCATTGTAGGACCTTGACTTGGAGCTTCTATCTTTGCTTCTACTCTTGTAGAACTTGTTGAGTTTCTTCACCATTAAGCTCAATTCTTCATTGAAGTTTTGTTTCTCACTTGATGATGTGGGGGCTTCACACGAGGCTTTGTAAGCACCACTTGATTTGTTGTGAAGTTCCTCTTTGTCCTTGAGCAACATCTCATGAGCAACAATTCTTCCAATGACTTTCGTTGGCTTGAGATTTTTATAATTGGGCATCATTTGAATCAATGTACACACGGTATCATATTTTCCATCCAAGGCTCTTAGGATCTTCTTGATGATGAATCTGTCGGTCATCTCTTCACTTCCTAAGCCGGCAATCTCACTTGTGATGAGAGCAAGCCTAGAGTACATTTCAGCGACACCTTCACCATCCTTCATTTTGAACTTGTCAAGTTGACTTTGAAGCACATCCAATTTGGATTCCTTGACGGAGTCGGTACCTTTGTGCATATCAATCAAAGTATCCCAAATTTCCTTTGCATTCTCAAGACGGCTGATTTTGTTCAATTCTTCGGGGCACAATCCGTTGAAGAGAATATCACAAGCTTGAGCGTTGTATTATAGCATCTTCAACTCATCCGCGGTAGCTTCACAGTTTGGTTCTTTTCCTTCGAAGAAGTCACCTTGCAAACCAACACACGGAATAGCCCAAACGGCAGGGTTATGTTCGAGAATATGCATTTTCATTTTATGCTTCCAACTAGCAAAGTTAGTACCATCAAAGTAAGGACCCCTACGGTGATAATTTCCCTCACTAGATGCCATACTCTCCTAGGTTGTGAAACCAAGGCTATGACCACCAAAAGCTATGGGAATCAAAGAAAATGGAGACCAAAGCTCTGATACCACTTGTAGGATCGGAAGTATGTCTAGAGGGGGGGTTATTAGACTACTTGACCAAATAAAAGCTTAACCTTTTCCCAATTTTAGTTCTTGGCAGATTTTAGCAATGTTAGGACAAGTCAAGCAATCATCACACAATTCAAGCAAGCATGCAAAGAGTATATAGGCAGCGGAAAGTAAAGCATGCAACTTGCAAGAATGTAAAGGGAAGGGTTTGGAGAATTCAAACTCTATTGGAGACACGGATGTTTTTCCCGTGGTTCGGATAGGTGGTGCTATCCTACATCCACGTTAGTGGAGACTTCAACCCACGAAGGGTAACGGTTGCGCGAGTCCACGGAGGGCTCCACCCACGAAAGGTCCACGAAGAAGCAACCTTGTCTATCCCACCATGGCCATCGCCCACGAAGGACTTGCCTCACTAGCGGTAGATCTTCACGAAGTAGGCGATCTCCTTGCCCTTACAAACTCCTTGGTTCAACTCCACAATCTTGTCGGAGGCTCCCAAGTGACACCTAGCCAATCTAGGAGACACCACTCTCCAAGAAGTAACAAATGGTGTGTTGATGATGAACTCCTTGCTCTTGTGCTTCAAATGATAGTCTCCCCAACACTCAACTCTCTCTCACAGGATTTGGATTTGGTGGAAAGAAGATTTGAGTGGAAAGCAACTTGGGAAAGGCTAGAGATCAAGATTCATATGGTAGGAATGGAATATCTTGGTCTCAACACATGAGTAGGTGGTTCTCTCTCAGAACATATGAGTTGGAAGTGTAGATGTGTTCTGATGGCTCTCTCCACGAATGAAGAGGAGGTGGAGGGGTATATATAGCCTCCACTTAAAATCCAACCGTTACACACAATTTACCAATCTCGGTGGGACCGAATCAACAAACTCAGTCGGACCGAAAAGGTAAACCTAGTGACTGTTAGAGATTTTCGGTGGGACTGACATGCATCTCGGTAGGACCGATATGGTTAGGGTTTGGGCATAACGTAATCTTGGTGAGACCGATTACACAAACTCGGTGAGAACGATTTGGTAATTAGCTAACCAGAGATTTGGTCAGGCAAACTCGGTGGGACCGATTTGCTCTTTCGGTGAGACCGAAAAGTTACAAAAGGGAAACAAAGAGTTTGCATTGCAATCTCGGTGGGACCGATCCGCTCTTTCGGTGAGACCGAAAAGTTACGAAAAGGAAACAGAGAGGTTGCAATCCCATCTCGGTGAGACCGAGATCCCTATCGGTACAACCGATTTGCTAGGGTTTTGGCAGTGGCTTATGACATATGAAACTCGGTGGCGCCGGATAGAAAGAATCGGTATGACCGAATTTGGCTTAGGGTTTAGGTCATATGTGGATATGGGAAAGTAGTTGAGGATTTTGGAGCATATCATTAAGCACATAAGGCAAAGAGCTCATTAAGCAACACCTCATCCCTCCTTGATAGTATTGGCTTTTCCTATGGACTCAATGTGATCTTGGATCACTAAAATGTAAAATGAAGAGTCTTGATCTTTTGAGCTTGAGCCAATCCTTTGTCCTTAGCATTTTGAGGGTTCCACTTTCACCATCCATGCCATGCCAATCATTGAGCTTTCCTGAAATAGTTGTCTTGGAATAGCATTAGCTCAATGAGCTATATGTTGTTATGAATTACCAAAACCACCTAGGGATAGTTGCACTTTCAAATACCTCCCACTAAATCTTAAAGGACCAGCTCGGCACTGGTTAAACAGCCTGCCGAAAAATTCTATCGGCAGCTAGGAGGACTTAGCCTTCCTCGACAACTTCCAAGGTACATATGTCCTGCCACCAGACGCCGATGACTTAAGCCACATAGTCCAACAACCTGGAGAGTCGGCCAGGAAATTCTGGACTAGATTCCTAAGCAAAAAGAACTAGATCGTCGACTCTCCGGATGCCGAAGCCCTAGCGGCCTTCAAACATAGCATCCGCGACGAATGGCTCGCTCGCCACCTCGGCCAAGAAAAACCAAAATCTATGGCAGCCCTTACGGCACTCATGACACGCTTTTGCGCGGGTGAGGATAGCTGGCTGGCTCGTAGCAAAAACACAGCCAGCGAGGCAGGCCCCTCTGAGGTCAAAAATAGCAACGGCAAGCTCCGACGTAACAGACACAAATGCCGAAGCAATGGTGATAATTTCGATGACACCACAGTCAATGCCGGATTCAGCGGCTCCAAGTCCAGCCAGCGGAAGAAATCATACAAAAGAAACAATCAGGGACCATCCAGCCTGGACCGCATACTCGATCGCTCGTGCCAGATACATGGCACCCCAGACAAACCAGCCAATCATACCATCAGAGATTGTTGGGTATTTAAATTGGCCGGCAAATTAAACATCGAGAACAGGGAAAAGGGATCACAAAGCGAGGACGACGACGAGGAGCCCCGGCAACCAAACACAGGGGGACAGAAGAAGTTTCCCCCTCAAGTCAAAACAGTAACATGATATATGCTACACACATCCCCAAAAGGGAGCGCAAGCGCACACTAAGGGACGTCTACGCGATAGAGCCAGACGCCCCAAAATTCAATCCATGGTTGTCATTCCCGATCACCTTTGATCGCCGGGACCATCCTACTAGTATCCGTCATGGCGGTTCAGCCGCACTAGTCCTCGACCCAATCATTGATGGATTTCACCTGACGCTCGTCCTTATGGACGGAGGTAGCAGCCTCAACCTGCTCTATCAGGATACAGTGCGAAAAATGGGCATCAATCCATCACGGATCAAGCCCACAAAGACTACCTTCAAAGGAGTCATACCAGGTGTAGAGGCCCGTTGTACGGGCTCAATCACACTAGAGGTTTTATTCGGGTCTCCGGACAATTTCCGAAGTGAGGAGTTAATCTTCGACATCGTCCCCTTTCGCAGCGGCTATGACGCATTGCTCGGACGAACCGTGTTCGCTCGATTCAACGTAGTGCCAGACTATGCCTATCTCAAGCTCAAGATGCCCGGTCCATGCGGCGTCATCACGATCAATAGAAATACGGAATGCTCCCTCCGTAGAGAAGAGCACACAGCTGCCTTAGCAGCAGAAGTACAGAGCAGCCTTCTCAAGCAGAACCCTATTTCGGCTACCGAGCCCACGGACACCGTTAAGAGGGTCCGAACTACCCTGCAGCAGGACAGCTCGGCTCGTCAAGAATCTACTAGCAATCTGACCTCCGTCTCAGTCCCGATCAAGTGGTGGCATTCATGCCGCGCATACATAACTACGCACTCAAAATTCCATGGGCATCGACGGAGGCATAGCTAGCTTGTCATCCACAATGCGGCTCAACCGGCACCGGATACACACATACTTTCACTTTTACTTTTTCCTTTCAGGTCTCAATCCCGCAGGCCCCATCCGATAGCCTGATCATGGGTCCTCTTGAAGGACAAACACACCAAGACAGTAAGAAACACAGACATATGGGGGACTTCTCTAGGTGGTTTTTAAACGATCACCCTACCTGTTTTTCAGGACCCATACGCAGCTCTCTCTTGGTGAAGGCATGTTAAATAGCATGTTGCTCATCGCACTACTTGTATCAAATGCGCCTTGACGTATTCATCAAATTACAATGGAAACAGTTCGCGGCCCGAGCTTGAGGGCCCTTGCTTATTATCTTTGCACCTTCTCTGTTTTCCTTTTTTCCTTCTTTTTTTAGTCCTATGGATAACCTTATCAGGTAGCACACGTACACTTTGGTACGTTTCATATTTGCCAGGGGCTTCATAGCACCCCACAACATGAACAAAAGTCCGAAAACTTTTACAGTATAGTTCGGCAGCCTGAATTTAGCACTATATGCATTGGCTCCGAATCATGTCTTTGGTCAATAGTTGGGTTGCCCGGCTCCTGTGCTTGCTACCTTACGTTCCGCTATATCGGCTAAGGTAGTAAAGGGAGAACTGATGCGATTGTGCCCTGGTTTATCCAAAGGAGCACCTTAGTAGAGAAAGCTGAAAACTGACTGTCATGATACGGTGAGAGCCGGTCAGCTGTTCGGAGGTTGCAAATCATTGGAGATTTCTCCCGCATTACGCGGAGGATCGGTACTTCCCGATCAGACGCTCATAGCACTCTGGATCGGATACTAGGGGCGGCGCCCATGTTTTATTGTAAAACTCCTATGGCTAAGTGAGGGCGTTCAAGCCGCATAGTCTGATTGCCTGGTTCGTTGCACTAAATAACTCCTTCAAGGACCATATAATTGGATCAAGATTGTTTAGATTCAATCCCAAACACCTCCGTACTACCTACGTGGGGGAAGAAGCCGAGGACTGGCCAACCCTCAGATTTCATACAACACGGCCGCACAGGAGGAAACAATTAAAACATAACAAGCATTATATTGCAAACCGACTTTGTTTCATCATACAAGGCAAAGACAACATGAATGCATTCATTCAAAAACAAATGTCTTGCCACACTGCGTTGCTACAATGCGAGACCCCTCTAGGACATCCGTAAAATAGCGCTCGGGTGTGCGGTGCTCCTTGCCCTCTGGCGGACCCCAGGTCAGCTCGACGGCGTCCATCTTCGCCCACCACATCTTGCAACAGGTGAAGGCCATGCGCGCACCTTCAATACAGGCCGATCGCTTGATGACGTCCAGCCGAGGATAGGCGTTCACCAGCCGCTTCACGAGTCTGAAGTAGCTGTCAGGCATAGCTTCGGCTGGCCATAGCCAGATTATCAAATCCTTCATGGCTAGTTCGGTCACCCTATGCAGCTCCAGCAGCTGTTTCAGCTGATCGGTGAAGGGCACGGGATTCTCTGGCGCAAGATACTACGACCAGAACAATTTCTCCGTGGAGCTCCCTTTTCGGCTCGGAAGAACTCCGCGGCGTCGGACACACTGTGTGGCAATCTGCGAAGGCTTCTGGAGAACTCCGAATCCGTGTTAGTAAGAAATACTTCTTCTTCATATACTTACTTTGCATACTAAATGCCTTACCTGCCGTGATCTTCCTAGCCTCTTGGATCTCTTGGAGGGCACCCTAGGCTTCAACCCGGGCCGCTTCCATGCTTCGACGAGCCTTGGAGAGTTCGGTCTCTCGAGCTGAAACATTGCCCTCCAGGGTCTTGTAATTCTTCACCGCGTCCTAGAGCTCTTGCTGGACCTCGTTCAGCCGGGCCTTCAGCTTCTTGCGAGCGGCCTGCTCCTTGACAGCTTTCCCCTCGGCTTCGGCCAGGGCCTTTTTCGGGACCTCGACCTCGGTCGTCGCCCCTACACATATAATGATGCCACGGTCAGTATACATCATTTACTTTTCTGAATATACAACGAGTCATTGCATACCTTGCTGGTCTTCTAGCTGCTTCCTCGCTTGGCCGAGTTCCTCCTCGGCCCGCTCCAGTTTGTGCTTTAGTCCGGAGACTTCGGCAGTATGAGAGGTCGTGGCCAGCAGCGACGCCTGCTCATTCACATCAGACACATTTTAATTAGTTCCTGCGAAATTTCATTGATCCTCTGTCTGGCTTTTCTTTCCGAACAATGGACAGTGTCTCAGGGGCTACTATCTATATTGGGATTTTTCTCGGTTAAATGCCGCTTACCTCAAAACCTATCAGCAGGCTGCTGCAGGCTTCGGTCAGTCCGCTCTTGACAGACTGAACCTTCTCAATCACCGTACCCATACGGTGTTCTTCCACAATGGAAGCGCCTTGTAGTGCTTCCAGTAGATTATCCGGTGGCTCTGGTTGGACAGAGGTCACCGGTGGGACAGGCACACCCCTCTTTTGAAGGAGGTTGCTTGCCAGATTCCAGAGCCGCTTGGGTCTCCGGAATCGTATTCGGCTGTGGGCCGAACTTATTGAGGCCCCCAGTCGACATGGGGATTTGCTCCCCTGTGTGTTCGGCAGCCGAGGTCTTGCCCCCCCCCCCCCGGCACCACCACGGCGGCCTCCTGAACCTCTCCCTGGCCCGGGAAGGTCCTTTGGGACAGTACCTCGTCACTTCCCTTGGCCTTGGGAGAGTGAGCGGCCGGCGGTGTCTCACTGGCCATTGCCTTTGAATCCAACAAGCCTCTTGACGAGGATCGCTGGGGGCTGTCATGGGCCGGACTGCAATAACACGGTTAACCATATAAATGCCATAGAGTGTAGAGGCCGGATGAATAAACGAGTGTGGATTCTTAGTACTCACGATGCTGCCAGGGGCTTCGTCCGGGGGATTAGCTCCAGGCTGCTGTCGACGTCCCATGCAGAGTTATCCACAAGGGGGCCTTTCCCCCTCTTGGGCGCCTCCGCCTCCAGATCTGTGGAGGCCTCCCTCTTCTTCCTCCCCCCATCAGGGGGAGAGTCGCTCTCCTCCTCCTCCTCCTTGTCGCCGTCTTTGGCGGCGGAGGAACGGGTCTTGTCTTCGGACATTACGTCTGAAGTGATCTTGCAACGGGGGCCACTCCGGACCCCCTTGGCCTTCACCTTGGCTTTCTTCTCCGGCGCCTTATAGGGCGTCGGGACCAGCATCTTCGCTAAATGTGGGATGACTGGTTCCTCTGGCAGCGGAGCTAGACACCGGATATGCTTCGCCCTCTCCATCCAGTCCTAAAGAAGCAATGATAAGGAAAGCTTAGATATCATCCTTGAGACAAGCAAGTAGGGGATGTGTTAAAAATAACATACCTCGTTGGCCAGATGGTTAATGTCTTGCCCGCGGTCCAAATCTGTGGCCGGCGGTGTCTCGTTGCCCTTGAAGAGCAACTTCCAGGCGTCTTCGTGAGTGGTCTCGAAGAGCCTCTTCAGGGTGTGGTGCTTCTTCGGATTGAACTTCCATAGCGGGAGGCTTCGGCTTTGGCACGGGAGAATCCGGCGAACTAGCATCACCTAGATTATATCGACAAGTTTGACATCCTTGTCCACCATGCTTTGAACGTGCGTCTGCAGCTCTATCAGCAAGTCTGGCGAACACCAGTTCGGGCTCTTCTCGACCCAGAAGGTGAGCCGCATTGGAGCGCCAGAGTTGAATTCGGCAGTTGTGGCCCAGTTGCTACCGCGGGGTTCTGTAATGTAGAACCATTGTTTCTACCATTCCTGGACAGTATCCACGAAAGTACCTTTCGGCCAGGAGACATTTATCAGCTTGCTCACCATGGCGCCCCTGCACTCTGCGTGCTAGCCATCCACCACCTTCGGCTTCACGTTGAAGACCTTGAGCCACAGCCCGAAGTGGGGTTGGATGCGGACGAAGGCCTCACACACTAAAATGAACGCCCAGATGTTGAGGAAGGAGTTCGGGGATAGATCATGGAAGTCTATCCCGTAATAATACATCAGCCCGCGGACGAAAGGGTGGAGAGGAAACCCTAGCCCGCAGAGGAAATGAGGGATGAATACCACCCTCTCGTTGGGCTTCGGCGTGGGGACAACTTGCCCCTGGACTGGAAGATGGTGGGCGATTTCCTTCGCCAAGTACTCGGCCGCCCGAAGCTTAGTAATGTCCTTCTCCTTGACGGAGGAGACCATCCACTTTCCTTGACCTCCGGATCCGGACATGGTTGAGTGCTAGCTTGAGTGGGAAGAAGATGAGAACTTGGGTGCTGGAGCTCAAGAGTGGAAGGGCAGAGGAAGAGAGAAGGCGTGGGAGAAGAGGGGGGAATCCTTATCTCCTTATAAAGGCAATGAATATCAAACGCCTCCCCGCTCGCCTTAAAATTCGCCTGTTCCCAAGGGCTGTGTAAACGGCACGGTTGGGTTACCCATGCCCGTATTAATGAGAATCCCACAATAAGGGGACACGATCTCTGCTTTGACAAGACGTGCCAATGGCAACCGCGTCTCGAAACGTGGAGCGACAGATGAAAAACGGTTCGAAATTATGACCGGGCAGACATGATGTCATGTTACAGAAAGTTGTCAGCGGCTTGGACTCGTGGAATATTATATTCTCTCTGCGGTTGTGTGTGGTGTGTGTGTTACAGGTCCGGACACGTTCAATACGTCCGAAGACTATCTTGGAGTTCGGAAGGAGGAACTCGCCTTGCAATGTCAAAGACAGATCTACGCGTCGGATGCCTTGTCATTGAAGCCAGGTTCAGGGGCTACTGACGGAGTCCTGGACTAAGGGGTCCTCGGGCGTCCAGCCTGTTAGCCATGGGCCGGACTGATGGGTTGTGAAGATACAAAGACCGAAGATAGCAGCCGTGTCCGGAAAGGACTCTCATTGGCATGGAAGGCAAGCTTGGCGACCAAATATGTAGATTCCATTCTTGGTAACCGACCCTGTGTAACCCTAGATCCTCTCGGTGTCTATATAAACCGGAGGACTTAGTCCGGAGAGGGAGAGATTCATTATCATAGTCATACAGGCTAGACTTCTAGGGTTTAGCCATTACGGTCTTGTGGTAGATCAACTCTTGTAATACTCATATTCATCAAGATCAATCAAGCAGGAAGTAGGGTATTACCTCCATAGAGAGGGCCCGAACCTGGGTAAACATTGTGTCCCCTGTCTCCTGTTACCATCGACCTTAGACGCACAGTTCGGGACCCCCTACCCGAGATCCGCCGGTTTTGACACCGACATAGGGTATTACACCACACGGTGGCCCGAACCAGTATAAACCTTTGTGTCTCGTGTTCTTTGGGTTCGTCAAGCTAGGCCATGGAATCATTGGGTAAGAAGGCTGGGGAGAAAGAGTCCTTCGTGCGCACCCCAGAGTTCGATCCTCTCAAGGGTCTGCGGAACCCTGAATCCGACATTTGGCGCGCCAGGTAGGGGTGCGCTGAAGCTTTCTCCTCCATCGATCGACCCTCCATCACCCCGTGGTTCTGATGTCTGACGATTCGGGGACCCATGCTGACCACTGGGCTGCCTGGCCCGCCCGGGCGCCATCGTCCGCTCAAGAAGACCTCAACTCTGCACTCGAGGCAGCTCGCGCACTGCCCAACACCCCCGGGCACGGGCGGCACGGACCGGCGCCCTCCGCCCTCACTCCGCGGCGCACGTGCGCCACCGCGTGATCTTCAGGCTATGCTGCGGCAACGGAACCACACACCCGACGGGAGCAGGCGAACATGCGAGCCGCGCTCATCGTGGCGTAGGAGCTATTGCGATGCAGGTTGGCGGAGAGCGGCCGCGATGCACTGCTGGAGCGCGTCGCAGAACTGCTGGATGTTGCCTACGGAGGTATGCCGCCTTTTTGCTCCTTGACCACGCCTCAGGTTGTGGCGGAAGCGCGCGCGAGGCCCCAGCGAGCTCGCGCGCCCCCTGGGGCGCTAGGGGGATCCGACAATACCAACACAGACCTTGGCGCAGGACGTCCTACCTCGACAGTGCCACCACCGGGAGGGACAAGTGCTGGCGGTCCGCCACGAGGACGCGCTGGAATGCCACCCAGCGGCCACCAGGGCCAAATTCCACGACTAGCGGCTCAAGGTGCGGGGCACCTGAGTGACGGTTCCGGCGGGGCGACCGCGGACACCTACGTGCCCTGCATGGTGAACCTGGAGTACTTGTCCTGGGAAGGACCCAACCCGTTCCCCGAACCAGGATGGATGGGTGGAACGCCTAAGGCGTGGCCCTTCCATAAGTCGCTCGGAGGCTTCGCTGACCCCTTCAGTGACGACGACGGCGGGGTACAGCCAATATCTCTGGAGCAAGCTTATGCTAACCATGAGCTGCAGGAGAAGCAGGCCACGGTAGCAGTTGGAGACCCCAGGGCGGTGGCTCTACCCCTGGCGGGAGTAGTGCTCTGGGGGCTGCACGGGAGAGGCCCGGAGCCAGGCACTCCCCCACGCCGCACGGAGCAAGGCGCTGCATGGAGGTAGGTCCTCTACCGGGGGAAGCGCCGGTGAGCCTCCCCCCTTCCCCCGGCAGAGGGCCCGTGGTTGCCAAGGGCGCCGCTAGCATCCTCCTTGCCCCTTGGTCTCGTCCTTGTTTCCGGACGCCCCAATGGTGGTCGGGGGTGGTGCAGGGCGGGGCCCTCGTTTGGCGATATGAAGCAAGGCTCGCGCCTGTGAATGTCTCCGCTCGTGACACTCTCACGTAATAATGAGTGGGGTTGTACATGCCCCAGAGTCTCCAGAGTGCCGCCCTTGGGCCTCGAGGGCTCCCGCCCACGTCCTAGTGGAAGCACCATGCTCTGCGCTGGCCGTCGGCACTGTCCCCCAATGGCTATGCTCACAGCCAGTGAAAGCACTTAGCTCCGTGCTGGTGGGAAGACAAGAAGACTAGCTAGGGCCAGACGTGACCATTCGCTTTTATCCCTTTTTCTGTAACTCGATTCGCCACCCCTTTTGAGCTGAACTTGAATTCGTATTTTTGTTGTCAAGCGTGGGGGGAGTCTTTTCTTGTTCGTGTTGATTTCTTGTGTTTTGGTTGCGTGCTTTATTTCAAGGCTCGCGCCTACTACCCCTTGAGGGAGTCCTGGACTAACGGGTCCTCGGGCGTCCAGCCTTTTATCCATGGGCCGGACTGATGTGATGTGAAGACACGAAGGCCGAAGACTGTACCCGTGTCCGGATTGGACTCTCCTTGGTGTGGAAGGAAAGCTTGGCGATCAACTATGAAGATTTCTTCTTATGTAACCGACTCTATGTAAACCTAGATCCCCCCGGTGTCTATATAACCGGAGGGTGTAGTCCGGAAAGGATATACTCATTACCATAGTCATACAGGCTAGACTTCTAGGGTTTAGCCATCACGATCTCATGGTAGATCAACTCTTGTAATACTCATATTCATCAAGATCAATCAAGCAGGAAGTAGGGTATTACCTCCATAGAGAGGGCCCGAACCTGGGTAAACATCGTGCCCCCCGTCTCCTGTTACCATCGACCTTAGACGCACAGTTCGGGACCCCCTACCCAAGATCCGCCGGTTTTGACACCGACATTGGTGCTTTCATTGAGAGTTCCACTATGCCGTCGACGAAAGGTTCGATGGCCCCTTCAATCGTCGATAGTGACGCTGTCCAAGGAGAAACCTTCCTCCCCGGACAGATTTTCGTATTAGGCGGCTTCGTACTGCGGGCCAACTTGCTTGGCCATTTGGAGCAGATCGATAGCTACGCCCCAGGCCACTAGGTCAGATTCGGAAGCTTGATCTACGTCACGATATCAGTGGAGACTTGATCTTCAACAGATTTGAGACCACGGCGAACGCTCCCCCTCGCTCTGATGAACATGACTTAAATCTGTCATCGGACCATAATTAGGAGATGGTTCCTGCAACTGCCAGGGCCTTAGATCCGGAGCAGATCGTGCCATCCGAAGCCACGGAGTCCGCGGTGTTGGAGCCGCACACAGACTCAACCCCGGGGGATATCTGCGTCTACGGAACTCCGGACTCATTTCCGGCTATAAGTTCCGAACCATGTACGCCTGCGGACACCGAGCCGGATCGGTTAGTGATCTTCGATTCAGCGCCGCGGACATCTTCCAACACTCGCCCTTGGGCGATGTGCTAAATTCATTGAAAAACCTGTCCTTGGCGGGGGACTCACAGCCGAACTATGTCCGGTTCAAACTAGAGGCTGATGATGGGGAATTTCGCTTCCCACCCGCCACCCACTTCATAGCCACTGTCGAGGACTTAACCGACGAACTTGATTATGGCTCTGAAGACATCGACGGTATGGAAGACGATGCCGACAAGGAGCAAGGCCAAGACCTGCCATTCACTGGACGTTGGACGGCCACCTCTTCATATGATGTGTACATGGTTGACACACCTAAAAAAGCTAGCGACGATGACAAAGAAGATCCAGTTGCGAATAAACCTTCTGAGACACAGTCCAAGCGTCGACACCCTAAAACGCCGTTCTAAGTCACGTCGCTCAAAAGATAGCAACACTGGCACCGAAGAAAATAGTACTCCGGATGACGACGAAAACAATGAAGACCCTGCAGGAGCAACATCCGAACAGGAGGAAGAAGACAACGGGCAAGTTAACCCTGATAATCAGGCCATGCCCAATGACCCAGATGACGATGGTTACCGTCCACTCTCCGAGGATGAGAGGAGCCTCGGTAACGAGGATTTCATCATGCCTGAGGCACCCCTCGAGCAGGAGCGCTTCAAGCGCCAGCTAATAGCTATTGCAAGAAGCCTGAAGAAAAAGCAGCAGCAACTTCAAGCTGATCAAGACCTACTCATTGACAGATGGAGTGATGTCCTGGCAGCCGAAGAATACGGCCTCAAGCGTCCAGCCAAGAGTTACCCGAAACGCAGACTGCTACCTCACTTCGATGAGGAGGCACCGGAGCCCATACCTCCCTCGCGTAATACGGAACAACCACCACGTGGTCGGGATAGTGCGGCAGACAGACCATCCCGCGGTCGGGATGAAGCGGCAACTCAGGCCGAACAGCAGCCCGCCCCACCGCCTTGTAAAAACAGAGACAAAACAGCTTGGGACTATACATACGACCTTCGGCAGGACCTGGACAGTAGAGCAGGACACACCAGATCAATCTACGGATCGTGAGGACGCCTTTCGACTCGCGACAATGGATACCTATTCGGACGTGACAAACCTAGTCATGCCCGGGCCGATAACCGCAAGCGGACTTCATCGGAGGTGCGCCGTGACGTGGCCCGATATAGAGGCGCCGCACACCCTCTCTGCTTCACAAATGAAGTACTGTATCATGAATTCCCCGAGGGGTTCAAGCCCGTCAATATTGAATCATACGACGGAACAACAGATCCCACAGTATGGATAGAGGATTTTATTCTCCACATCCATATGGCCCGAGGAGACGATCTCCACGCCATCAAATACCTCCCACTAAAACTAAAAGGGCCAGCTAGACACTGGTTAAATAGCCTGCCTGAAAATTCCATCGGCAGCTGGGAGGACTTGGAAGAAGCTTTTCTTGACAACTTCCAAGGCACTTATGTCCGGCCACCAGACGCCAATGACTTAAGTCATATAGTTCGACAACCTGGAAAATTCTGGACTAGGTTCCTAACCAAAAAGAACCAAATCGTTGACTGTCCGGATGCCGAAGCCCTAGCGGCCTTCAAACACAGCATCCGTGACGAATGGCTCGCTCGCCACCTCGGCCAAGAAAAGCCGAAATCCATGGCAGCCCTCACGGCACTCATGACCCGCTTTTGCGTCGGTGATGGTAGTTGGCTGGCTCGTAGCAAAAACACAGCCAGCGAGACAAGACCTTCCGAGGCCAAAAACAACACCGGCAAGCTCCGGCGCAATAGGCACAAACGCCAAAGTAATGGCGATAACACCGATGACACTACAGTTAACACCGGATTCAGCGGCTCCAAGTCTGGCCAGCAGAAGAAGCCCTGCAAAAGGGACAGTGAAGGACCATCCATCTTGGACCGCATACTCGACCGTTCGTGCCAGATACATGGCACCCCAGACAAACAAGCCAATCATACCAACAGAGATTGTTGGGTTTTTAAACAGGCTGGCAAGTTAAATGCCGAGAACAAGGAAAAAGGATCACCAAACGAGGACGATGGCGACGAGCCCCGGCAGCCAAACACTGGGGGACAGAAGAAATTTCCCCCTCAAGTCAAAACGGCGAACATGATATATGCTACACACATCCCCAAAAGGGAGCGCACGCGCGCACTCAGGGACGTATGTGCGGTAGAGCCAGTCGCCCCAAAATTTAACCCATGGTCGTCATTTCTGATAACCTTTGACCGTCGAGATCACCCAACTACCATCCGTCATGGCGGTCCGGCCGCACTAGTCCTCGACCCAATCATTGACGGATTTCACCTGACACGAGTCCTAATGGACGGTGGTAGCAGCCTCAACCTGCTCTATCAGGATACAGTGTGCAAAATGGGCATTAAGCCCGCACGAATCAAGCCCACAAAGACTACCTTTAAAGGAGTCATACCAGGCGTAGAGGCCCATTGTACGGGCTCAATCACGCTGGAGGTGGTCTTCGGTACCCCGGACAACTTCCAAAGCGAAGAGCTAATCTTCGATATCGTCCCCTTCCGCAGCGGCTACCACGCACTGCTCGGACGAACCGCGTTTGCTAGATTCAATGCGGTGCCACACTATGCTTATCTCAAGCTCAAGATGCACGGTCCATGTGGCATCATAACAGTCAATGGAAACACGGAACGCTCCCTCCGTACAGAGGAGCACACAGCCGCCCTAGCAATAGAGGTACAGAGTGGCCTTCTCAAGCAGAACTATAATCTGGTTGTCGAGCCCCTGGACATCATCAAGAGGGTCCGGACCACACTGCAACAGGACATCTCGGCTCGTCAAGAGCTCAATTAGAATTGCGGCCTCCATCCCAGTCCTGATGAGGTAGCGGCATTCGCACCACGCGTACATAATTACGCACTCAAAATCCCATGGGCATCGACAGAGGCACAACTAGCTTGCGGTGCACAGTTCGGCCACACCGATCCCGGACTCACTTGTATCTTTACTATTTCCTTTTTTTTTTCCTTTTTTCAGGTCTCTTTTATACAGGCCTCCTTGGATGGCCTGATTACTGGTCCTATCAAAGGACAAGTACACCAGATTGGCACAGAGCACAGGCATACAGGGGAAGCCCTAGAGGACAATCCAACGATCACTCTACCTGTTTTTCAGTACCCAAATGCAGCTCTCCTTTGGTTATGGCATGTTAAATAGCCGGTTGCTTCTCGCACCATCTATTATATATAAAAATTATTTGATGGGATCACTAGAAAAAAGAGAATATTTTAGAAAATCCCACAATAATTAGAAAGATCTGGCCGCTTAATTCGTAGGAAGAGAAAACATAACCGTTGGATGGAGCAATTTTTTTCCAACATAAATCAGTGAAAATTACCCACCATTGCCATTATAATTATAACTTTAGTGAAGAAAACGTTTCATGAGTTGATGTGGGGCCTACTAGATTGCTATATGCACGTACGTATAGAATCATCTGAAATAAAACGAGAATGCTATTTTCCTGCCGACTGGCAGTTAGCGACAGGCACGTACGATCGCTCTCGTCTGTTTTTTCCTTCGATCTTTGTTTACGATCGCTCCCGCTCCGCTCCCGATCCACAATTCCCGCACGGCTTACTCGTTCCAACTCGATCCGTAATTCCCGCTCATTCCCTGCCCAACGCCAAGACGCCTTTTTTGGGTTGTCTTCTTTTTATTTTCGTTAAAAAAAATAGGAGGGCTGGGGGAGTCGAACCTTGGATCTAACAGTAGATCCAGCAGTATTAGGAATCTACCAGCAACCACCTAAACGAACTCTATGTTGTGATTTGATTCATGTTAGATACTTTTCATACCTTCATATTGAGGTAGATTCTTCTACTACAGATCTGATCAAGTGTTATTCTGTTGTCATTTCGTTTTTCTTACAAACTTTTAACCAAAAAAATATGCAAAACGTACATTTTTATCAAAAATATATTAGAGATCACGATTTAAATAGAAGACTAGACTCTTGTACTCTTTTGTACATAGATGTGAGCTGAGTTCATGGTCTTAACATGATAATTTGTTCACCGCAACCTTGATAACTTATGTACAAATATTGTGGAAACCTCAATCAGGTGAAAAACAATTTTTGAAACACACCCTGGCAACTCGTGTGAAAATAGCATGATAATATAAGTACCGTATACATGATAAGTTTGGTCCAGTGGGGGAGTGTTGTTTGACTATAATTTATGTGTAAATAGCATGATAACTCACGCATAACAAACTTGATCACTTATATACAAACACCGTGATAACTTTTGTACAAAGAGCGTTATAGCGTGCTAGTGGTCCGGCCCACGAAAACGACTTGTTTTTGGCGAGATATAGATCTCATAACTTGATGAACAAATATTATGTTAACTTTGACCCAGAAAAAAATTGCTTAATATACTCCGGCATCTTCAGTGGTACGTAATACTCACGGTATTTTTGACCGACAAAAAATATTGGTTAAATACACAACTTGATGACTACAATATAAATAGCATGGAAATATGCGTACCATAGACCAGATAACTTAGGCAAAGACAATGCGATAACTTTGACCTGGGATTTTTCTTTCTTAAAATCATATCTTCAATTACTTATCCGGGGGGGGGGGGGGGGAATGTTGAAGACATATCCGCGATAACTTATGTATAAATAGCATGCTAATATACGACAACAAACCTGATAACTTAGGTACAAACACCCTGATAACTTTAATCTGTGGAAAATAGGTTGTTTAAAATGCAACTCCGGTAACTTTTGTGTGCCCACAACGCTGATAATTTATGTACAAACACCACAGTAACTTTTTACTTGGGCGAAATATTTGTTGTGCGTGTGTTATCACGGTGTTTGTGCGTGAGTTATCAGGTTCGTGCATATAAATTATCATGTTCTTTACACCGCTGCGTGAGTTATCAGATCTGTGGTGCATGGATTACCATGTACAAAAGGAAAGAAAATTTAGTAAATAAAAAGGAAAGAAAGAAAAACAGCTGTTTTTCTGGTCGCGTATATAGAAGTACAAATATTCATTGGCATTCTTTGTGGTCACAACTTGAAACTGGACGAGATGGATATGACAGGCGATCTTAAATTAAGAGGTAGTGAGTTCAAGTTCCACCTCTCACCACTTTTTACCACATTTTTTCTATCACGCCAGAAAATAAAAATGAAGCGGGAGAAGCGGTGGGATGGGATCGAGGACGGGAGAAGCGGGATCGATCGTTCGGATCTGTTGCTAACGTTCAGTCGACTGGACGTTAGCACAGTCCTAAATAAAAAGGGCGGCTTATTAGGATCGATCTCCCTAAAAAGAAGTTACCATCGATCAGACTTTTGCCTTGCAAGGTGCCTACGATCCAAGGAAACAGAACGTGCGTCCCTCCCTAAGGACATACTAGCCATATCCTAAAGAACACACACCCTTCCTTTAAAGAAAAGAAAACAAACAGTGCGCCCTTCCCTAAAAAAAGATAGCACGCCCTAGCTCCTAGCGTTAAAACCGGCGGCCATGTAGTGCGATCGCGTTAAGTGTGTGGGTGATCGGTCACCTCTCAACGGCGGCCTCATGCAACCCTCTGGGGCAAGATCCAGTGGACGGAGCTGCACGAAGTGATATCCAGGGACGAGTACGACGCAGTCTTTATGATAACAGATTGGCACTACAGGCTGCTGCTATAGCATCTCCCTGTGCATGTCGATCTAAAGCCATGCGATGCTCAGTAGCACCGGCTGCTGTTTCGGTGATGGGCGAAGTGTGGCGCAATGATTACATGGAGCCATAGAGACATATGTGCTCCTCCTCCACGTCATGCACCATGGCGTCCAGCCGGCAGCACACGTCACAGGGGTATGCCGTATGCATATATTATACGCGAGGTGCCGAGGTTGGCTAATCAAGATGTCTAGAACTGGACGTTGTATTGTTGTTCAGCACAATGAAGACACGAGCCTACCGAGGGATGCACATGAACGGCGTTGGGAGACTAGGACTTGCTCCATGCATATTAAAGAGCTTATAATTGACTGGTATACATATTCTTGAATGTGTGTTAAGGATTTATCATGTAGCTTTGCATAACGATAATTGTGTCTAATAAAGATCTCACTTTTTGTTCCATCTTTCTAATATTTCTGCAGCATAAGGAAGTTGATTCCAGTAAAACAACATCATTTGTCCATCATTGCTTCAATAAGGGGTAAATGCAAAATAAATGAATTGTTACTTAATGTAAAGCTGCCCTTGCTTGATAATGCACAATTACATGATCAACAAATTATTGAAGACCGCTATATTGTATTTCTCACACTTCTATTCATTGTTTCTTTGGTCAAAATGGACCATACTAGCTACAACCAAATTTTTCCGTAATCAGCATATCATGGGCGTGTAGACAATGCATAGAATAGGGGGGCAATAAAATCTGCATGCTGCATGCAGTGGCATGCTACTAGGACTAGCGCCTAACGAGCAAATGCAATATGGTGTGGCATACTAGGACTAGCCATTAGAATATTAAATTCACTTTGGGCAAATCATGCATTATAGAGGACAAGCGGCGCACTCTCATAATTCACTTTGTGTTTGCACCTGTTATTGATCTCCAAATTTCTTAGGCGCACTCTAACATGGAATGGAAGGATTATCATCTACAATATATACTATTATTTGTAAAAAAAATAGCATTATTGTTGTATTAAAAATATATTTACTAAAGTATACATACAAAAAATTTCACTAAAAAATAAAGATTCTTCAAGGTCTCTCAAAGCCAGCATATCAAGATTCACCGGTCATGTTATGATCCTCCCCATGTCTCCAATCATGATATAGCGGGATACAAATACAAAATCTGCAAAAACCAATCTTCATATTTCTCACGAACTATTTGAGCAGTTTGCTAAAATAGTGGGAATTTTCTTTTACTCGATGTGACACATGAACCGTTTTCACTTGGCAATGTTTTCTATATGTGGCAACCAATGAGTGAGTAGTGATCGAGAGACAAGCATGAAGTTGGTGATGTCATTGTCCGCGTTTTTATAATGAGGACTTACAAAAAAATGGACCATGAATTAGAAAGTTATGCAGTGACGGGGCCAAATGGAATCCGAGAATCCAACAAGTAATTTTTCTTTTCATATTAGATAATTATGTCATGAATGTGCCATCGTAAATACACAAGGACACGCAAAACATGGGCTAGGTCAATTGTGTTATGCGTGTTGATTGAGAGGGTCATGGGAAAAGGTTTGTAATGGAGGGTATACATGAGAGATAATTTATTTTTATAACTTCCATATTTAAAAATAGATACCGTGTAGAAATATTTCACCTAAACTTGCTTAACTTTGACAGTTGCATATCAACATAGAAATGAAATAACATAATTAATTAATGTAAAGACTAAATCCCAAGCTGTATATCAAATTTCGATAGTCCACTTTCATGGTTGGGACCTAATAAGAAGACGAGAAGACTCGAGAAAGGCGAAAGTGAAGGATCAGCATGGTGCCAACCATCAAAGCACAAGTGTTCTGTACATAGTAGATTGGACAATGTTCTTTTAGGCAAGTAGCTAGGGTGAACAATGTTTATATTCTAGAGAGTGGATAGTTATGTCATAGTTTGCTTAGATAAATATATGAGCTACCATCGCTCCTTCTTATTGCACGTGTCTTAACTCAACTAAATCAAATGATAATGTAAACAAATACCTACCACAAAATGAGAGTTTTAATAGATATATAGTATAAATTCTCTATAACTTCATAGACTAAATTCAAAATAAATCGCTTACAACAAAAATAATTAAAATAAAAATGTAACAATCTTGCACGTGTTAGAAAATTTATATATGCCTACATGAAACCAATCAAACTATAAAATATTTTACAAAGAAAAAATATGACAACACAACATGATAAAAAGGCTAGGGAAATTATACAAATATAATTTTAACGAGACTGGTCATAGAAATTACAATTGGTACAACATGCATAATTTCCAATTTCTCTTTAGACCCGCCAAATATATGGTCATATTACTAAAATTATAAAATTCTAGCCCGCGCATCGAGCGGGCCACTTTGCTAGTTTGTATAAATGCGCTTTGACGCATTAACCCAACTATAATGGAAACAGTTCATGACCCAAGTCAACGGGCCCCAGATACTACCTCTCCTCTCTTTCTATTTTCCTTCGCCATTAATTACTTATATTCTCGCACCCGTGCACTTTGGTACGTTTCATATTCGCCAGGGGCTCCCCATCGCCCCATAATACAGCAACAAAGTCCGAACACTTCTTATAGATAAGTTCGGCACCCCGAATTTAGCATTATATGCATTGGCTCCGAATCATGTCTTTGGCAAATAGTTGGATTGCCCGGCTCCTGTGCTTGCTACCCTACGTTCCGCTACATCGGCTAGGGTAGTAGAGGGAGAACTACTGCGATTGTGCCCTGGTCTAAACCGAATGAACACCTCAGTAGAGAAAGACGAAAACTGACTGTCATGATGCGGCGAGAGCCGGTCAGCTGTTCGGAGGTCACAAATCGTTGGAGATTTTTTCCGCATTCCGCGAAGGATCGGTACTTCTCGATCAGACGCTGATAGCACTCTGGTTCGTATACCAGGGGCTGCGCCCATGTTTTATTATAAAACTCCTATGGCTAAGTGAGGGCGTTTAAGCCACATAGTGTGATTGCCTGGTTCGTTGCGCTAAACAACTCCTTCAAGGACCATATAATTGGATCAAGATTGTTTAGATTCCATCCCGAACACCTCCGTACTACCTACGTGAGGGCAGAAGCCGACGACTGGCCAACCCTCAGATTCCATACAACACGGCCGCACACGAGGAAACAATTAAAACATAACAAACATTATATTAAAAACCGGCTTTGTTTTTATCATACAAGGCAGGGACAACACGAATGTATTCATTCGAACATAATGTCCTGACCACACTGCGCTGCTGCAAGTCGAGACCCCTCTAGAACATCCGCAAAATATCGTTCGGGTGTGCGGTGCTCCTTGCCCTCCGGCGGCCCCGTGGCCACCTCGACGGCGTCCATCTTCGCCCACCACATCTTGCAAAGAGCGAAGGCCATGCGAGCACCTTCGATGCAGACTGATCGCTTGACGATGTCTGGCCACGGACAAGCCTCCACCACCCGCTTCACCAGGCCAAATTAACTGCTAGGTATAGCTTCGGCTGGCCATAGCCGGATTATTAAATCCTTCATGGCCAGTACGACCACCCTATGCAGCTCGACCAACTGTTTTAGTTGATCGGCAAAGGGCACCTGATGTTCTGGCACAGCATACTGCGACCAGAACAGCTTGTCCGTGGAATTCCCTTCTCTGGCTCGGAAGAACTCCGCAGCATCGAACACGCTGCATGGCAGATCCGCAAAAGCCCCTGGGCAACTCCGAATCCGGGTTAGTAAAAGGTACTTCCTCTCCACATACTTGCTTTGCATGTTGAAAGCCTTACCCGATGCAATCTTCTTGGCCTCCAGGATCTCCTAGAGAGCGTCCCGGGCCTCATTCCATGCAGTCTCCGCGCTCTGGCGAGCCTTGGTACGTTTGGTCTCTCGAACCGACGACTCGCGCTCCAAGGCTTCGCACTTCTTCACCGCATCCTGGAGCTCCTGCTGGACCTCGCTGACTCGGGCCTTGAGCTTCTTACGGGCGGCTTGCTGCTGGACAGCCTTCCCCTCGGCTTCGGCCAGGGCATTTTTCAGGGCCTCGACCTCGGTCGCCGCCCCTACACACATTATGACACTCCGGTCAATACTCACCGCTTATTCTTTACGAATACATAGCAAGTCGTCACTCACCTTGCTTCTCCTGGAGCTAAATCTTCACCTCGCCGAGCTCGTTCTCGCTCCGCTCCAACCTCTGCTTCAGTTCAGAGACTTCGGCAGCATGCGAGGTCGCGGCCAACAGCGACGTCTGCTTATTCATACATATCAAGTTAGTCTCCTACAAAGGGTTGATCCTCTGTCCGTTCTTTCTTTCCGAACAGCGACGACAGTGTCTCAGGGGCTACTGTCAGCACGGGGTGTTCTCTTTCTATGTGACTTCCTCAAAACCTGTCAACAGATTGTTGCAGGACTCGTTTAGTCCGCTCTTGACGGGCTGAACCTTCTTGATCACCGTACCCATAAGGACACGGTGCTCGTCCACAATGGAGGTGCCTCGTAGTGCCTCCATCAGGTTATCCTTGCCCCTGGTTGGACTGGGGCCATCAGTGCAATTGGCGCACCCCCCTCCTTTGAAGGAAGGCACGCGCCGGATTCCGGGGCCGTATCGGTCCCTGGAATCATATTCGGCTGAGGGCCAAACTGAATACGTCCCTCCTTGCCAGTCTCCACGGGGATTTGCTCCCCCATGTGTCCGGCAGCGGAGGTCTCGCCTTGCGGAACCTCCTGGACAGCGTCCTGGGCCCCTCCCCGACTCGGAGCGGTCCTCCGGGACAACACTTTTGTGTCGTCCTTGGCCTCGGGGGAATAAGCGGGCGGTGGCGACATGCTGGCCATTTCCGCCGGATCCAACGAACCTCCAGATGAGGATCGCTGGATGCTGTCACGGGCCGAACTACAATAGCACGATTAGCCACGTCAAAACAATAAAAAGGAGAGGTCGAGCACACTTGTATACGTGAGTCATGGTACTTACGATGCGGCCCGAGGTTTAGTGTGGGGGCGTCGCTCCAGACAGCTGTCAACGTCCCACGCGATGTTGACCACAAGTGCGCCCTTCCCCTTCTTGGGCATTCCCGCCTCCAGATTTGTGGAAGCCCGCCTTTTCTTCTTTCTCTCCTCAGGGGGAGGGTTCTTCTCCTCCTCCTCCTCCTCTTCCTCGTCGTCGTCCTCAGCAACGGAGGAACGGGCTTCTTCGTCTTCAGACGTCACATCCAAAGCACCCTTGAGACAGGGGCCGCTTTTGGCCCCCTTAGCCTTCTTCTTGGCCTTCTTCTCTAGCGCCTTACAGGATGTCGGCACCAGCATCTTCATTAGACGCGGGATGACCGATTTTTCAGGCAGCGGAGCCGGACACCGGATCCGCTTCGTCCTCTCCATCCAGTCCTGAAAAGAGCAATGATGAAAGTTCAGACATCATCCTCGAAACAAGCAAGTAGGGGATACGTTGAAAATAACATACCTCACTGGCGAGGTGCTTAATGTCGTGCTCGCGGTCTGAATCTGCGGCCGGCGGTTTCTCGTTGCCCTTAAAGAGCAACTTCCAGGCACCTTCATGAGTAGCTTCGAAGAGCCTCACTAGGGTTTGGTGCTTCTTTGGATTGAACTCCCACAGGGGGCGGCTTCGGTGCTGGCACGGGAGAATCCGGTGAACCAGCATCACCTGGATTACATCGACAAGCATGACGTTCTTGGCTATCATGCTTTGAATGCGCGTCTGCAGCTCTATCAACTCATCGAGTGAACAGCAGTTTGGACTCTTCTCGACCCAGGAGGTGAGTCGCATGGGAGCACAGGAGCGGAATTCGGCAGCTGCGGCCCAGGTTGTGCCAGGGTTCTGTGATGTAGAACCACTATTTCTACCACTCCTTCACTGTATACACAAAAGTGTCTTTCGGCCAGGAGACGTTGGACAGCTTACTCACCGTGGCTCCGCCACACTCCGCGTGCTGTCTATCCACCACCTTCGGCATCACGTTGAAGATTTTGAGCCACAGCCCGAAGTGGGGTTAGATGCGGAGGAAGGCCTCACACACGACGATAAACACCGAGATGTTGGGGAAGGAGTTCGGGGACAGATCGTCGAAATCTATCCCGTAATAATACATCAGCCCGCGGATGAAAGGGTAGAGTGGGTGTAACGCCCCGAGACCGACGCTCCAGAAGACTTCCAGCTATTCCGAGTTTCGTCGTGTGTTTCTTTTGTGCTTGCTCTTTTACTTTTGCATTGCATCATGTCATCATGCCATCATGTCATTAACCTTTGCATCTCAACTCAACTAACAAATTGCATAGATGGTTGATCTATTTAAATCGAGGGAAGGGTGACTTCTCTTTATAGCATATCGTCCCAATATTAGGGAGCTATATTAAATATTTCTTTAATTTGGAAATCACCATAACACACTGGCATATTATCCCAATGCCTTTGTTATCTTAATTCTTGGTTTCCAACCTTGACATATATTTCTTTCATCATTTTTCAGAGCTCCACCAAAAATCCCAACCTTTTTGGACACCTCTAATTCCTAGTCCTTGTTCAAACCATTTGAATTAAATCCAAATGACTTTGATTTAAATTCTTGCAATCATGCCTCTCCTATTTTTCGTGGACCATGCACATTTTTACGAGTCCGTGAAAATTGTCCCCGTGCCCAACTCTTTCTCTAACCTTTCTTTTCTTCCCTTTTCTTTCTCTTTATTTTCTGTTTTGAAAAGAGTAAGAGAGAGAGAAGGAGCCCAACAGCCAGCAGGCCTCCTGATCTTTTCCCCTCCCCACCTAAGTGGCCTAAGGCCCAGCCGCCGGCCTCTAAGGCCCATCCGGCCCCTGTCTACCGAACCCTAGCCCCTCACCACGCTCTCTCTCGATCCCCATCTCTCCCTCTCGTCCCTCCCTGCGCTGCCACGCACACACACGCACGCATCGAGCCAGGGAGAGGAGCTCCCTTCTGCTCGCACCCCCTGGCCAGCCGTGCCCCTCCATGGCGCTGCCTTGTTGCTTCCTCTACAGCGCCAACCTCCCGAGTCCCCTGCATCAGCCCCGGAGATCACCGCTGCCGGAAATCGCCAGGTCCAGCGACCCCTCGTCCAGCAGGCCCTTTCCGTCCTCGCCTTGTACCCCGCCACCGCCGGAGCTGCTCCGTCCGCCCCGCGCCGGAGCCATCATTCCCGCGTCGCCGCCGTTGCCTCCTGCTGCGCGCCCCGACCTCAAGCTCGTCCGCGCGCTTCTCCTCCTGTTTCTCCTCGTCGCCACCTAGTACCTCGCCGTCGGCAGTAGCATCAGCTGCTACACCATCTCGACGCGCCCCTGGCCCTGCTTCTCCTTCGCGCGCCATGGCCTTGGCCCCTCTGCTCCGCCCGTCGCCTCTGCTACCCTCCTCGACGTCCTGCTCGACCTCTCCGTGGGCCACAGATGTGTGTTGTAGCCTGCCTTGTTGCTATCCACCCGAGGCCTCCTTGGTCTTGCTTCAATTTGGTTTTGACTGGCAAGTTCCTCTTCACCGGACGTCCACACGACCGCAACCGGGACCTTGTTCTGCTACGTTTGGGACACGCCGAGTTCCTCGAAGGCCACCGATGCCTAGTATGTCTCAAGACCCGGACCGACAAGTACCACGACGTCCGGAGCCCTCGGATCCATCAAGTTCGACTACCCTCGTGTGTACCACTACCGTCGCCCCGAAGACGTTGGAGTCATCAAGTACCTCGCCGAGCGAACGTGAACGAATACCATCGCAAGAACGGGACTGGCAAGTCCTCGCCGTGACCCCGAACATCTACGAAACGTGTACCACTACTTCCTCTACGACCGTCCCGAGAACGACTACTTCCCTCGACATTTGTGAACCGCCTCGAAACGCATGCTTCGAAGGTATAACCCCGAGACGATGACCCGTGGACGAATGCTTGTTGTCTGAGATGAGCCGTATGTTGGCACTGTGCCCGTTTGCTTCATGCACGTTACTCCTCGTTTGCCATGCCGTTGACCCGTGGGAACCCCGTAGCCGGGATCACCCCACCATCTTTTGCATGCTCCACACATCCGCACACTTGATCTTTTGCACCGGTATCTCAATGAGTTGTCGGATCATCGGAATGTTGCCGTGGCACCATTTCCGTTGTCGTTGCCGTGGCACCCCTTTTGTTTCCGCCACGATGACAAATGCTTCTTAATGCTCTTGTCAACTTTTAATAAAAAATTGCATAAACTTGCATATGTCATCCGCATCATAATAACAACATTTAAAATGTTTATATTTGTTGTTTCCATTAAATTTGCTAAATGCATATGGGGATTTACCGGATTTGTTGTTTGTTATATCCGGCCCCTTTTAAATTGTTTAGATGGTATAGTTTTGTTACGCTTCACCTCTTGTCATGTTTAACAACATTTAATATTGTTGGGTACATAACCAAGAGAGAACTAAATAAGTCATGTGGTGTTTCGTCAATATGCAACTCGTTGCATATTGAGCTCCACTTAATTTGTAGTGTTGTTTGTTGCACTTTGCCATGCCATGCTCATTAAACCGGACATGCATCATACTTGATTGTGCATCATGCCATGTTTATGTGATGGTTGTTTACTATGTTGCTTGCTTCTTTCCGGGTTGTTTCTCTTGTTAGCTTCGGTTTCGTTCCGGAGTTGTGAGGATTCGTTCGACTACGTCCGCTTGTCTTCTTCATGGACTCGTTCTTCTTCCTTGCGGGATCTCAGGCAAGATGACCATACCCTCGAAATCACTTCTATCTTTGCTTGCTAGTTGCTCGCTCTTTTGCTATGCCTATGTTGCGATACCTACCACTTGCTTATCATGCCTCCCATATTGTCAAACCAAGCCTCTAACCCACCTTGTCCTAGCAAACCGTTGTTTGGCTAAGTTACCGCTTTGCTCAGCCCCTCTTATAGCGTTGTTAGTTGTAGGTGAAGATTGGAGCTTGTTCCTTGTTGGAACATGGATATTTTTGTTGGGATATCACAATATATCTTATTTAATTAATGCATCTATATACTTGGTAAAGGGTGGAAGGCTCGACCTTATGCCTGGTGTTTTGTTCCACTCTTGCCGCCCTAGTTTCCGTCATATCGGTACTATGTTCCCGGATTTTGCGTCCCTAACGCGGCCGGGTGATTTATGGGACCCCCTTGACAGTTTGCTTTGAATAAGACTTTTCCAGCAAGGCCCAACATTGGTTTTACCATTTGCCTCACCACCACCTACCTTTCCCTTGGGAGTAATTAACCCAAGGGTCAACTTTATTTAGCCCCCCCCCCCCCGGGGCAATGCTTGTCTAAGTGTTGGCCCGAAACGAGTAGACTGCGGGGCCACCTTGGCAAAACTTGAGGCCTGGTTTTACTCGTAGGATGTCTCATCCGGTGTTGCCCTGAGAACGAGATATGTGCAGCTCCTATCGGGATTTTCGGCGCATCGGGCGGTTTTGCTGGACTTGTTTTATTACTGTCGAAATGTCTTGTAGCCGGGATTCCGAGACTGATCGGGTCTTCCCGGGGAGAAGGCATATCCTTTGTTGATCGCGAGAGCTTATCATGGGCTAAGTTGGGACACCCCTGCAGGGTTTGGACTTTCGAAAGCCGTGCCCGCGGTTATGTGGCAGATGGGAATTTGTTAATATCCGGTTGTAGAAAACCCGAAGTTGATCTTAATTAAAATACATCAACCGCGTGTGTAACCGTGATGGTCTCTTCTCGGCGGAGTCCGGGAGGTGAACACGGTGTTGGAGTTATGCTTGACGTAAGTAGTTTCAGGATCACTTCTTGATCATAGTTGTTCGACCGTGCTTTTGCCTCCTCTTCTCGCTCTCTTTTGCGTATGGTAGCCACCATATATGCTAGTCGCTTGCTGCAGCTCCACCTCATACCTTTACCCTTCCTATAAGCTTAAATAGTCTTGATCTCGCGGGTGTGAGATTGCTGAGTCCCCGTGACTCACAGATACTTCCAAAACCAGTTTGCAGGTGCCGATGAAACCGTGCAGGTGACGCACCCGAGCTCAAGGAGGAGCTCGATGAAGATCTTGTTCATTGTGTTGTTTCGTTTCAGTTGATCAGTAGTGGAGCCCAGTTGGGACGATCGGGGATCTGTGTAGCATTTGGGGTAGTCTTCTTTTATTTTGGTTCCGCAGTCGGACCTTGATTGTATCTGTTTGATGTAATGCTTTATTCATGTATTGCGTGAAGTGGTGATTGTAAGCCAACTATGTATCCCTTTCCCTTATGTATTACATGGGTCGTGTGAAGATTCCTCACTTGCGACATTGCTTTCAATGCAGTTATGCCTCTAAGTCGTGCTTTGACACGTGGGAGATATAGCCGCATCGAGGGCGTTACAAGTTGGTAATCAGAGCCTTCCCCGACCTTAGGAGCCCCCACTGATTGATCGTTTTTAGCGGCCGAGTTGTGTCTAGAAAAATGTTTTGAGTCATTTAGGAATTATATATCGGAGAGTAGGATTCTTTTTACTCCTCAGTCCCTTCGTCGCTGTGGTGAGGCATCCTGACGTAGAGTTTTGACTCTTCTCTTCTCTAATTTCACTAAAAAAAATTTAGGATCACGCGGGTATCTTAGAATCGTTCCGATGGTTTTGTGATGACAACATTGTCTTGGTGCCTCCTGTCAGCAGGGGTTTAGTGGAAGTGTCCCGGGGAGTTGAGCTCTGAGGTGTTGTCGTCATAATTTTATCGTTGCAGTTCTGGAATACCTGAGTTTAGTACGCCGACATCGAAAATCTCTCTTGTACGGTTGTTGGTGAGATAACCCTGATAGCCCAGTACTGAGGCGAGTGCGGGAGTATTGCCATAACTCGTATAACGGATGCTTTTCGAAGGTTGAGGTAGACGATTTCCGAAGGTTTCTTAGTTATGTGTTGAAGGATGGATACAGCTGGATCTAGGTATTGTTAGTTTGGGTGATATATTTTGTGTCCCCTGTATCCCCAACACCTGATTGCATAACCAGAAAGTTTTCGGGAGTTTATAGGTGGGAATTCAAGTAGCTCCTAGAATACCTTTCCAACAAACACATGATACAATATGGGATCTATCATATGTTTGTTTCCGGCTTATTCTGCAAGCCAAATCCTTTGTTTTGTTTTGTGGTATTCGAGTTGCTTCAATGCCAAGTGTTGATTCCATACCTTATTCTAAGCGATGGTCTCATATTTCTATGTGGATGCTAATCCTTCTTGTTCATCAAGGTTGTCTTTTCAATCCTTTCCAACCGGTGTGCTTTTCTCCAAGTAAATCCGATCATTTTCAACATCTGCAAGACCAATTCTTGGTTTTCTCAACGGTATCCGTTTCACCCATCCCCAAGTTGCCTTTGTTTTCCCGCCCTCCCACCCTTATTTCTTCAAGGACGCAGATTTCTTAATCAAGTATCCATTTTATTCTTGTGAAGTCTCCATTTTTTTTCTGTCAATGTTTCTTATCCGGTGATTCTCATGAAGATTCTAACGGAGCTTCAAGTTTATTATTCTTCGTTCTCTTTTCTTCTCCGGTGGACTCAATTCAAGCTTTGTCGATCATATCTTTCCTTGTTTCGAATGTTGTCTCATGCCGGTGTATCTCTTAATCATTCACCTCTCGCTATTCACTTGTATCCGGAGTGCTGAAGATATCTAAGAAGACTTGTGTCTCCATTATCAATCCATTCAAGCTATTTCGAGGTTGTTATCACATTCAAGCCATTTAATTCAACCGGTGCAATCTCTCTTCCAAGCGACCTTTTTAACGGTGTATCTTTGAGTGGGCCCTAACCCACAGGTTTTTTTCCAGGATCTTACCTGACTCTTCTAATCTTCCCGGAGCTATTCTCAAATTCATTTGAAAGTTTGACGTAAGAATGTATTCCATCAGTCATATGTCTTTCTCCAAGATCTTTCAAATTCTTTTCATCATTGGTTCAACCTTTCTATTCTTCATTCCGGAGTGCCTCAACAATTCATGGTGGTGGTTCTCGTCATCATTTTCAACATTTGAAGACCGAAGAAGAGTTTTTCTTAAATCTTGCTCCATTCTCGTCAAGATTCATTGTTCTAGCTTGTTGCCATCCTCTCATAATTGTTTTCGATTGTGAGAATAATTTTCACCCACCCAGAGCATTTCATGAGTTGTTTCCACTTCTTTTCTCCGGAGCCATCATCTCAATATTTTTTCATTCGAGCTTTCAGCTCTTGTTCTCCAAATCTTACCGGTGCATCATCCAATATTCTCTAATCAGTTCATGATCTCTTCGTTCTCATGTATCTAAATCCTAGCAAGCATCTTCGTTCATTTGCTAATTCTTCCCGGTGTTTCCTTATCTTTTCTTCGTTCATTTTCAATTTTTATGGTGGTTCATTCAACATTCCTCTTCCTTTGTTATCATATCAATTAATTCGTTCTTTCCGAATCCTACCGGTGGTTCGTTGAAGACCTTCTCAAGTTTGCGCGATATCTCTCTTAATCTTTTCTATGAGAATAAGTAGTATGCCAAATCCGTTGCTTGTCATCAATTTAAATTGGTGAAGGATAAGCATAATGTAATTCTTATTCTTGTTTCATCGAGTAAATTCTATTCCCTATTCCGAAGGTTCTTCAAATTCTTGATTTCAATTGTTTCATCTTTTCTTTTCCCGGAGTTCCAAGCTCTCATCACCATGAAGATCCATCTAAATCATTGCAAGGCTTCACCTTGTGTTTTCAACTTCTCTTTCTTTCTATCATCCTTTTATTACCGGAGTTCTTCATGGAGGCTCTACATGGTGCTTCGTCAAGGATTCCTTTCATTCTTTAATTGTTCTTCAAGATTTCTCTCGGAGTCAAGATCCGCCAAGCTATACTCTAAAATAAACATGGGGTTCAACACGTGTCTTGTTTTGAGGAGTTCAAGCATTTTTCATCTTCCATTCCGTGGTGCAATTCTTTCTACCTTATCTTTTGAGGTGGTGTTATGTCATTCTTGACAATTTCCCTTCGTGTTTCATGATTCACAAGTTGTCAAGAATGAAATATTTTAAACCCATCATTTCCAATTCGTTCGCGAGATCTTTTCAACCCAATAATTTCTTTGTTGGAGTTATCTTGTGTCAGATTTCAGCTAAAGCCTTTCCTTAAGGGTTGTTGCTATTTGTGGTGATATGCATGACCCAAGCTTGCTCTTTATCCTCTTGGTGGAAGAAGTTTTCATCTCTTCGTTGATCTCAAGCAAGCAATTGTTTTCGTTAGTGGCAGATTTTCACCTCAAGTTTTGAGATGTCTCCATAAGCCCACGAGGATCATATCCTTTTGTTGTTGGTTTTCCAACAACTCCGTTTTAACCTTCTAGGAAGGGTGCTCTCCAAGCTCTTTTGTGGCAGAAGTTGGCATTTTCTTCTCCATTCTTTCTTTCTTTCCAATGATCTATCTTCTATTCTTTCTTTCGGAGGCATTGTGTTGTTGCTCTCTTGTCAAATCATTTTGTTTTGTCAGGACCTTGTTCTTTCCTTGCTTATCGATTTAACCGGAGTGTTGTGGCTATCATTCCTCTTTTAACCGGAGGCTCATCTAAGTGCTTTCATTTTGCCAAGTTCATATTCTATTCCTTCCGTTTTCTACCAGAGTGCTGTCCAAATTATGTCATTCTTGTTCCTTGTTTCTCTTCCTCTACTGGTGTGCGTTCTTATTAATTTTTGATCCGTTAAGCTCTTGTTTCATGTCCTTCAACCTACAAGGTTCCCGCAATGTTCCTTGTTCCTCTTGATGAACAGAGTGTTTTAAATTTTGTTCACCTCCGTCGTGTCATTTCTTCAAGCTTTGCGACCTCTCAAGGTTCTTTGGTTTCACTCGTTTGTCAAAGAAGCAACTATGTTTTACCTCTTCCCCTTCCGTTTCCTTCCGGTGCCATCCTAGATCTCGGGACGAGATCCTCTTGTAGTGGTGGAGTGTTGTAACGCTCCGAGACCGACGCTCCAGAAGACTTCCAGCTATTCCGAGTTTTGCCGTGTGTTTCTTTTGTGCTTGCTCTTTTACTTTTGCATTGCATCATGTCAGCATGCCATCATGTCATTAACCTTTGCATCTCAACTCAACTAACAAATTGCATAGATGGTTGATCTATTTAAATCGAGGGAAGGGTGACTTCTCTTTATAGCATATCGTCCCAATATTAGGGAGCTATATTAAATATTTCTTTAATTTGGAAATCACCATAACACACTTGCATATTATCCCAATGCCTTTGTTATCTTAATTCTTGGTTTCCAACCTTGACATATATTTCTTTCATCATTTTCCGGAGCTCCACCAAAAATCCCAGCCTTTTTGGACACCTCTAATTCCTAGTCCTTGTTCAAACCATTTGAATTAAATCCAAATGACTTTGATTTAAATTCTTGCAATCATGCCTCTCCTATTTTTCATGGACCATGCACATTTTTACGAGTCCGTGAAAATTGTCCCCGTGCCCAACTCTTTCTCTAACCTTTCTTTTCTTCCCTTTTCTTTCTCTTTATTTTCTGTTTTGAAAAGAGTAAGAGAGAGAGAAGGAGCCCAACAGCCAGCAGGCCTCCTGATCTTTTCCCCCTCCCCACCTAAGTGGCCTAAGGCCCAGCCGCCGGCCTCTAAGGCCCATCCGGCCCCTGTCTACCGAACCCTAGCCCCTCACCACGCTCTCTCTCGATCCCCATCTCTCCCTCTCGTCCCTCCCTGCGCCGCCACGCACACACACGCACGCATCGAGCCAGGGAGAGGATCTCCCTTCTGCTCGCACCCCCTGGCCAGCTGTGCCCCTCCATGGTGCTGCCTTGTTGCTTCCTCTATAGCGCCAACCTCCCGAGTCCCCTGCATCAGCCCCGGAGATCACCGCTGCCGGAAATCGCCAGGTCCGGCGACCCCTCGTCCAGCAGGCCCTCTCCGTCCTCGCCTTGTACCCCGCCACCGCCGGAGCTGCTCCGTCCGCCCCGCGCCGGAGCCATCATTCCCGCGCCGCCGCCGTTGCCTCCTGCTGCGTGCCCCGACCTCAAGCTCGTCCGCGCGCTCCTCCTCCTGTTTCTCCTCGTCGCTACCTAGTACCTCGCCGTCGGCAGTAGCAGCAGCTGCTACACCATCTCGACGCGCCCCTGGCCCTGCTTATCCTCCGCGCGCCATGGCCTTGGCCCCTCTGCTCCGCCCGTCGCCTCTGCTGCCCTCCTCGACGTCCTGCTCGACCTCTCCGTGGGCCACAGAGGTCGTTTGATACTCCAACGGTTAACCGGGTAACCGTGAAGGCCTCATGTGTGTTGCATCCCAAAATCCCTCCAAAACAGCCCTATAACCCATCTAAGACACTCCCATGTCCATCGCCGTTCGATCACGATCGCGTGGCCGAAAACCGCACTCCATTTGGAGCTTCCTAGCCCCCTCTACCTATAAATACACCTCCCACTCCAAAATCCCGGGTCCAAACCACCCTAACCCTAGCCCCACTCCCCTCCGCCGCGCCGGACGTGTCCGGTCCGCGCCGGAAAACGTCCGACCCGCGCGCCCGGCGAATCCCAGGCCGCCACGTCAGTGTCCCGCGCGCCCACTTCGTCACCGGCCCGTGGGGCCCAGATCCGGCCCCCGCGGCCCGTCGCGCCTCGCCGCCTGGCCCGTCCTGCGCCGCCGCCCGGCCCGCGCGACGTGCCGCCGCGCGCCTCTCGCGCGCCCCCGCCGCCGTTCGTCGCCGGCCGCACCGCCTCGCCGCGCCGCGCCGCCCCGCGTCTCCGGCGCCGACCACCACCGCCTCCTCGGCGCCGGCGCCTCCGCCTCCTCGGCGCCGGCGCCTCCGCCTCCTCGCCCGGCGTGCCTCCGCCGCCTCCGCCCAGCGCGCATCCGCCGCCTCCGGCCGCCGCGCGCCCCGACTCCGGCGAGGCCGGATCTCAGATCCAAAACTCGGTTGACTTTTCTCCCCCCTCGAATCTGCTAAGTCCCGGAAATTTTGCATTATTGTCGCATGTTCATCGCATCATAACTTGTTGTATATTGCTCCATTTCGTGCGTACAATATGTAAAATTGTTCGCCTCGATGAGTATATAATTTCATTCCATTGCATCATTTTCATTTGATGTCATCTTGATGCCCGAAATGCTGTTGGAAGAGGGCCATGTGATGTTAGTTCCTGATTATTATCAGAACATGCACTTTTGTCATTTTTGCCATGATTGATGTGTGCATCCTATGAAGTTGAGTCCTATATGTGTTTTGTAATATGCCATGCTATATTTCCAGAGATTTATGCCATGTATTTTTTTGACCTCTGTGGTGACTAGCACAAGCATGCAAACTAGGGTACATAATGTTGCTGATTTCAGAGACTTAGTAATTTCAGTAAGTCCCTGCCTGCTGTTATTTTTATACCATGTGTTCATGTTATTTCAGAGAGATCTATGCCTCTTTTGAGCATGTTCAGTAAGAGTGCATATGGATTTTCCCTATCAATACGTGCCTTTGTTTGTATTTATGGTGTGCCATAGCTTGAGTCAATCGAGCTCTACTTTTGCTATAAAATGTTGCTGGCAGATTGTTTACATGTTATTCGATTTTGCCAAGCTTGTTGTCGTTGATCCCTGCATGCTATGATGTTGTTCTTGCCATGTATAGTTCCTATGCCATGTCTTCTTGATGTATGTATGCTTAGTTTATCAAGTAATGCTCTGTAGTGAGTGCATCGATCTCACGAACATGCCTACTTGTTATCTGTTTTTGACATGTCCAGTTTTCTGCTAAGTCTGAAACCTGTAACGAAACTTGCTTATTTGACATGGGTGCTATCATGTTTTCTGTTCCCTTTTGGCTCATGGTCATTAAGGGACTTTTGTTAAGTGCCTTGAGTAGATTCATGCCATGCCTTATTTTGCTATGTACTGTTCCTGTAGCATGTTGTTTGATTGCTATAAACATGTCATCCTGATGTTAATTTCTGGCATGTTGTTATTTTCACAAAGTCTGTGAACCTGTTATCTTTTGCACTTTTGTCATTCTTGTTTGAACCCGTTGTGGTGTGATTTAGCCGTAGCTCAGTGTTCATCTTTTGTCAAGCATCTTGAGTAGATTACTGTCATATGCTTTGTTGATATGTTTGGGTGCAGTAGCTTAATTTCTTGTTGCTTGCTAAGTAGCATCATGCTGTTAATGGCAGATTATTGTCATTCTTGTTTTGCTTGTCATTTGCAAACCGTGCATCCGATTCCGGTGATCTTTATATCGATTTCAACCGAAATCACCTCACTTTTCCAGTGGCATACTTGGTTTGCCAAGATTATGCCTTGTTCATCTTTATCCTTCCGAAGCACGCATATGCATTGCATATCACATCTCGCATATCATGTCATGTTTTGCATCATGTTGCTTGTGCATTGCATCGCGATTGATGTTTGTCCTCTTTGATTGTGTTCTTGTTGTGGGTAGAGCCGGGAGACGAGTACGTGAACGAGGAACCTGTTGAGAACGCTTACGAGGACCAAGCTTTCAACAACTCTGAGAACCTTGCAGGCAAGATGACCATACCCTCGAAATCACTTCTATCTTTGCTTGCTAGATGCTCGCTCTTTTGCTATGCCTATGCTGCGATACCTACCACTTGCTATATCATGCCACCCATATTGCCATGTCAGCCCCTAACCATCCATGTCCTAGCAAACCGTTGATTGGCTATGTTACCGCTTTGCTCAGCCCCTCTTATAGCGTTGCTAGTTGCAGGTGGAGGTGAAGTTTGTTCTTTGTTGGAACATGGAGATGTTGTTCCTTGTTGGAACATGTTTACTTGTTGGGATATCACAATACCTCTTATTTAATTAATGCATCCATATACTTGGTAAAGGGTGGAAGGCTCGGCCTTATGCCTGGTGTTTTGTTCCACTCTTGCCACCCTAGTTTCCGTCATACCGGTGTTATGTTCCCGGATTTTGCGTTCCTTACACGGTTGGGTGATTTATGGGACCCCCTTGACAGTTCGCTTTGAATAAGACTCTTCCAGCAAGGCCCAACTTTGGTTTTACCATTTGCCACCTAAGCCTTTTTCCCCCGGGTTTTCGCGAGCCCGAGGGTCATCTTTATTTTAACCCCTGGGCCAGTTCTCCTTCGATTGCTGGTCCAAACCGAGCGATGTCCGGCGCCCCTTGGGCAACCAGGGTTTATGCCAACCCGACGTCTGGCTCATCCGGTGTGCCCTGAGAACGAGATATGTGCAGCTCCTATCGGGATTTGTCGGCACATCTGGGAGGCTTTGCTGGACTTGTTTTCTTACTGTCGAGATGTCTTGTAGTCCGGGATTCCGAGACTGATCGGGTCTTCCCGGTAGAAGGAATATCCTTCGTTGACCGTGAGAGCTTATAATGGGCTAAGTTGGGACACCCCTGCAGGATATTATCTTTCGAAAGCCGTGCCCGCGGTTATGAGGCAGATGGGAATTTGTTAATGTCCGGTTGTAGAAAACCCGAAGTTGATCTTAATTAAAATACACCAACCGCGTGTGTAACCGTGATGGTCTCTTCTCGGCGGGGTCCGGGAAGTGAACACGGTTGTTGGAGTTATGTCTGACGTAAGTAGTTCAGGATCACTTTTTGATCATAGTTGTTCGACCGTGCTTTGCCTTCTCTTCTCGCTCTCTTTTGCGTATGTTAGCCACCATATATGCTAGTCGCTTGCTGCAGCTCCACCTCATACCTTTTACCCTACCTATAAGCTTAAATAGTCTTGATCTCGCGGGTGTGAGATTGCTGAGTCCTCGTGACTCACCAGATACTTCCAAAACCAGTTTGCAGGTGCCGATGAATCCGTGCAGGTGACGCACCCGAGCTCAAGGAGGAGTTCGATGAAGATCTTATCCTTTATGTTGTTTCGTTCTAGTCGATCAGTAGTGGAGCCCAGTTGGGGTCGATCTGGGACCCTTGTCGCTTTTGGGGTTTCTTCTTTTATTTTGGCTCCGTAGTCGGGCCCTGATTGTAACTGTATGATGTAATGTTTTATTCATGTATTTGTGGAAGTGGCGATTGTAAGCCAACTATGTATCTCTTTTTCCCTTATGTATTACATGGGTTGTGTGAAGATTACCTCACTTGCGACATTGCTTTCAATGCGGTTATGCCTCTAAGTCGTGCTTCGACACGTGGGAGATATAGCCGCATCGAGGGCGTTACAAGTTGGTATTCAGAGCCTTCCCCGACCTTAGGAGCCCCCACTGATTGATCGTTTTTAGCGGCCGAGTTGTGTCTAGAAAAATGTTTTGAGTCATCTAGGAATTATATATCGGAGAGCTTAGGAATTCTTTTTACTTCCCAGTCTCCTCAACGCTCTGGTAAGGCATCCTGACGTAGAGTTTTGACTCTTCTCTTCTCAAATTTCACTAAAAAAAATTTAGGATCACGCGGGTATCTTAGAATTGTTCCGATGGTTTTATGATGACAACATTGTCTTGGTTGCCTCCCGCCAGCAGGGTTTTTAGAGGAGGTGTCCCGGGGAGTTGAGCTCCGAGGTGTTGTCGTCATAATTTTATCGTTGCAGTTCTGGAATACCTGAGTTTAGTACGCCGACATCGAAAATCTCTTTTGTACAGTTGTTGGTGAGATAACCCTGATAGCCCAGTACTGAGGCAAGTGCGGGAGTATTGCCATAACTCGTATAACGGATGCTTTTCGAAGGTTGAGGTAGACGATTTCCGAAGGTTTCTTGGTTATGTGTTGAAGGATGGATACAGCTGGATCTAGGAATTGTTAGTTTGGGTGATATATTTTGTGTCCCCTGTATCCCCAACACCTGATGGCATAACCAGAAAGTTTCGGGAGTTTATAAGTGGGAATTCAAGTATCACGTAGGAATTCTTTCCAACAGACACATGATACGATATGGGATCTATCATATGTTTGTTTCCGGCTTATTTTTCAAGCCAATCCTTGTTTTGTTTTATTTGTGGTATTCGAGTTGCTTCGAAGTCAAGTGTTGATCCATACCTTCCCTAAACGGTGTTCTCATATTGCTATGTGGATACCAATCCTTCATGATAACTGAGAGTGCCATGTCAATTATTTTCTAACCGGTGTGTCCCTCTTGAAGTGGATCCGATCACTTCAACATCCGCAAGATCAATTATCAGTTCTTCTCAACGGTGTTTGCTTCATCCGTTCCAAGTTGTCTTTGTTTTCCCGCCCTCCCACCCTCTTTCTTCAAGGACTCAGATTTCTCAATCAAGTATCCTTTTTATTAATGGAAGTTTCTTCATTCTTTACTTCAATGTTCTTATCCGGTGATTATCATGAAGATGGTCAGGAGTTTCAAGTTCATCATTCGTCATTCTTTTCTTCTCCGGTGGTCCCAATTCAAGCTTTATCGATCATATCTTCCTTGTTTCTAATGTTTTCTCGTGCCGGTGCACCTCTTAATCATTCACTTCTCGTTATTCATTTGTTCGGGAGTGCTAAAGATATCTCAGAAGGCTCGTCTTGTCTTTCAAGATCAGTTCAACCTATTTCGAGATTGTTATCTCATTCTAGTCATTTAATTCAACCGGTGCAATCTCTCTTTTCAAGTAATCATTCAACGGTGTTTCTTTTGAGTGGGCCTAACCCACAGGCCTTTTCCCAGGATCTTACCTGACTCTTCTAATTTTCCCGGAGCGATTCCCAAATTCATTTCAAAGTTTGACGTAAGAATGAATTTCTCATCAGTCATGTGCCTTCTCCAAGATCTTTCAAATTCTTTCATCGTTGGTTCAACCTTTCCAATTCTCATTCCGGAGTGCCTCAACAATTCATGGTGGTGTTTCTCGTCATCATTCTCAACATTTGAAGACCGAAGAAGAGTTCCTCTTAAATCCTTACCCGTTCTTACCAAGTTGTGTGGTTCTAGCTTGTTGCCATTCTCTCATAATTGTTTTCGATTGTGAGAATAATTTTCACCCATCCGGAGCATTTCAGGAGTCTTTTCAGTTTGATTCTCCGAAGGCCATCATTTCAGAAGAATTATTCATTCTCAGCTTCATCTATCGTTCTCCAAATCTTACCGGTGCATCGTTCAAATATCCTCTAATCAGTTCATGATCTCTTTGTTCTCATGTATCTAAATTCTCTAAAGTATCTTCGTTCTTTTTATAATTCTTCCCGGTGATTCTTTATCTTTTCTTCGTTCATTTTCAATTTTTACGGTGGTTCGTTTAAGATTTCACTTCCTTCGTTATCATATCAATTCATTCGTCCTTTCCAACCCTACCGGTGGTTCATTGAAGACCTTCTCAAGTTTGTGCTATATCTCTCTTGATCCTTTCTACGGGAATAAGTAGTATGCCAAATCCGTTGCTTGTCATCAATCTAAATTGGTGAAGGATACGCATAACATAATTCTTATTCTTGTTTCATCCGAGTGATTAATTCATTCTTTCGTAGTTTATTCATGATGAATAAATTCTTGATTTCAATTGTTTCATATTGTCTTCCTCGGAGTTCCAAGCTCTCGCAATTCTATCACCACGGAGGTCCATCTAATCATCTCAAAGCTTTACCTTGTGTTTTCAACTTCTCGTTATTTTTATCATCCTTTTATTACCGGAGTTCTTTATGGAGGCTACATGATGATTCACAAAGGATTTAATTCCTTCTCGAAGTGTTCATCGAGATTCTTTTCAGAGGAGCTCAAGTATTCTTTATATTGCATTTTAAAGTGCAAATCCTTTCAACCGTATCATTCGAGGTGGTATTATGTCATTCTTGATAATTGGAGTTCATGTCTCATGACTCACATGTTGTCAAGAATGAGGTATTCTAAATCCATCAATCTCTTCATTGGAGTTATCTTGGGTTTATACTTCACCTAAAGCTTTCCCTAAGGAATGTTGCTATTTATGGTGCTTATAAATGACCCAAGTTCTTCATTTGTCTTCCCGGTGAAATAAGTTTCTCGTCTCCTTGTTGATCTCAATCCAATCTATTGTTTTCGTTAGTGGCAGAAGTCCACCTCAAGTTTTGAGATGTCTCTATAAGCCCACGAGGATCATACCTTTTCGTTGTTGGTTTTCCAACAACTCTGCTATAACCTTCGTGGAAGGGTGCTTCCCAAACTCATTTGCGGTAGAGGTCGTCATTTTCTGCTCCATCCCTTTATTCCAATGATCTAACTTCTATTTCTTCTTCCGGAGGCTTTGTGATATTGCTCTCTTCGAACCATCTTCTTGTTTTGTCAAGATCATCTTCTTTTCTTGCTTATCCTTTTAACCGGAGTGTTATGTCTATCATTCCTCTTCTAACCGGAGTCTCATCCAAGTGCTTTCATTTTTTCCAAGTTCATATTCTATTCCTTCCATTTCCAACCGGAGTGTTGTTGTAATTGTTCTTTATCGTTCCTTGTACATCTTGTTTCAACCGGAGTGGTTTCAACGTCTATCTTGTCACTTAAGCTCTTCTTTCTCGCCGTATTCCTTGTTCCTTGTCCAACGGAGTATTTCATTTCGTTCATCTCCATGTTATTCTTTCTTCCATTTTGCTCAACATCTCAAGGTTCTTTGGTTTCACTCTTTTGTCAAAGAAGCAAGTTAGCTTTACCTCTTCTCTTTCTCTTCCGTTTTCCCCTCCGGTGCCATTCTAGATCTCGGGACGAGATCCTCTCGTAGTGGTGGAGTGTTGTAACTCCCCGGGTTCATTGCGCCAGGTGTCCGCCAGTTATTCGCCGTCGTTGCCATGTCATGTGCTTGCGCGTTGCACTTTGCCATGTCATCATCTGCATTTCATATCATGTCATCATGTGCATCGCATTCGCATACGTGTTCGTCTTATGCATCCGAGCATTTTCCCCGTTGTCCGTTTTGCAATCCGGCGCTCCTATGTCCCCCGGCGTCCCCTTTTACGTTTCTTCGTGAGCGGGTATTAAACATTCTCGGAATGGACCGAGGTTTGTCAGGCGGCCTTGGTATAGCACTGGTAGACCGCCTGTCAAGTTTTGGGTCAATCGGAGGTCGTTTGATACTCCAACGGTTAACCGGGTAACCGTGAAGGCCTCGTGTGTGTTGCAGCCCAAAACCCCTCCAAAACAGCCCTATAACCCATCTAAGACACTCCCATGTCCATCGCCGTTCGATCACGATCGCGTGGCCGAAAACCGCACTCCATTTGGAGCTTCCTAGCCCCCTCTACCTATAAATACACCTCCCCCTCCAAAATCCCGGGTCCAAACCACCCTAACCCTAGCCCCGCTCCCCTCCGCCGCGCCGGACGTGTCCGGTCCGCGCCGGACAACGTCCGACCCGCGCGCCCGGCGAATCCTAGGCCGCCACGTCAGCGTCCCGCGCGCCCACTTCGTCACCGGCCCGTGGGGCCCAGATCCGGGCCCCGCGGCCCGCCGCGCCCCGCCGCCTGGCCCGTCCTGCGCCGCCGCCCGGCCCGCGCGACGCGCCGCCACGCGCCTCCCGCGCGCCCCCGCCGCCGTTCGTCGCCGGCCGCGCCGTCCCGCGTCTCCGGCGCCGACCACCTCCGCCTCCTCGCCGCCGGCGCCTCCGCCCAGCGCGCCTCCGGCCGCCGCGCGCCCCGACTCCGGCGAGGCCGGATCTCAGATCCAAAACTCGGTTGACTTTTCTCCCCCCTCGAATCTGCGAAGTCCCGGAAATTTTGCATTATTGTCGCATGTTCATCGCATCATAACTTGCTGTATATTGCTCCGTTTCGTGCGTATAATATGTAAAATTGTTCGCCTCGATGAGTACATCATTTCATTCCATTGCATCATTTTCATTTGATGTCATCTTGATGCCCGAAATGCTGTTGGAAGAGGGCCATGTGATGTTAGTTCCTGATTATTATCAGAACATGCACTTTTGTCATTTTTGCCATGATTGATGCGTGCATCCTATGAAGTTGAGTCCTACATGTATTTTGTAATATGCCATGCTATCTTTCCAGAGATTTATGCCATGTATTTTTTTGACCTCTGTGGTGACTAGCACAAGCATGCAAACTAGGGTACATAATGTTGCTGATTTCAGAGACTTAGTAATTTCAGTAAGTCCCTGCCTGCTATTATTTTTGTACCATGTGTTCATGTTATTTCAGAGAGATCTATGCCTCTTTTGAGCATATTCAGTAAGAGTGTTTTGAGCATATGGATTTTCTATATCCATCCATGCCTTTGTTTGTATTTATGGTGTGCCATAGCTTGAGTCAATCGAGCTCTACTTTTGCTATAAAATGTTGCTGGCAGATTGTTTACATGTTATTCGATTTTGCCAAGCTTGTTGTCGTTGATCCCTGCATGCTATGATGTTGTTCTTGCCATGTATAGTTCCTATGCCATGTCTTCTTGATGTATGTATGCTTAGTTTATCAAGTAATGCTCTGTAGTGAGTGCATCGATCTCACGAACATGCCTACTTGTTATCTGTTTTTGACATGTCCAGTTTTCTGCTAAGTCCGAAACCTGTAACGAAACTTGCTTATTTGACATGGGTGCTATCATGTTTTCTGATCCCTTTTCGCTCATGGTCATTAAGGGACTTTTGTTGAGTGCCTTGAGTAGATTCATGCCTTGCCTTATTTTTCTATGTACTGTTCCTTTAGCATGTTGTTTCATTGCTATAAACATGTCATCCTGATGTTAATTTCTGGCATGTTGTTATTTTCACAAAGTCTGTGAACCTGTTATCTTTTGCACTTGTGCCATGCTTGTTTGAACCTGTTGTGTGTGATTTAGCCGTAGCTCAGTGTTCATCTTTTGTCAAGCATCTTGAGTAGATTACTGTCATATGCTTTGTTGATATGTTTGGGTGCAGTAGCTTAATTTCTTGTTGCTTGCTAAGTAGCATCATGCTATTAATGGCAGATTATTGTCATTCTTGTTTTGCTTGTCATTTGCAAACCGTGCATCCGATTCCGGTGATCTTTATATCGATTTCAACCGAAATCACCTCGCTTTTCCAATGGCATACTTGGTTTGCCAAGATTATGCCTTGTTCATCTTTCTCCTTCCGAAGCACGCATATGCATTGCATATCACATCTCGCATATCATGTCATGTTTTGCATCATGTTGCTTGTGCATTGCATCGTGATTGATGTGTGTCCTCTTTGATTGTGTTCTTGTTGTGGATAGAGCCGGGAGACGAGTACGTGAACGAGGAACCTGTTGAGAACGCTTACGAGGACTAAGCTTTCGACAACTCTGAGAACCTTGCAGGCAAGATGACCATACCCTCGAAATCACTTCTATCTTTGCTTGCTAGATGCTCGCTCTTTTGCTATGCCTATGCTGCAATACCTACCACTTGCTATATCATGCCACCCATATTGCCATGTCAGCCCCTAACCATCCATGTCCTAGCAAACCGTTGATTGGCTATGTTACCGCTTTGCTCAGCCCCTCTTATAGCGTTGCTAGTTGCAGGTGGAGGTGAAGTTTGTTCCTTGTTGGAACATGGAGATGTTGTTCCTTGTTGGAACATGTTTACTTGTTGGGATATCACAATACCTCTTATTTAATTAATGCATCCATATACTTGGTAAAGGGTGGAAGGCTCGGCCTTATGCCTGGTGTTTTGTTCCACTCTTGCCACCCTAGTTTCCGTCATACCGGTGTTATGTTCCCGGATTTTGCGTTCCTTACACGGTTGGGTGATTTATGGGACCCCCTTGACAGTTCGCTTTGAATAAGACTCTTCCAGCCAGGCCCAACTTTGGTTTTACCATTTGCCACCTAAGCCTTTTTCCCCCGGGTTTTCGCGAGCCCGAGGGTCATCTTTATTTTAACCCCCGGGCCAGTTCTCCTTCGATTGCTGGTCCAAACCGAGCGATGTCCGGCGCCCCTTGGGCAACTAGGGTTTATGCCAACCCGACGTCTGGCTCATCCGGTGTGCCCTGAGAACGAGATATCTGCAGCTCCTATCAGGATTTGTCGGCACATCTGGGAGGCTTTGCTGGACTTGTTTTATTACTGTCGAGATGTCTTGTAGTCCGGGATTCCGAGACTGATCGGGTCTTCCCGGTAGAAGGAATATCCTTCGTTGACCGTGAGAGCTTATAATGGGCTAAGTTGGGACACCCCTGCAGGATATTATCTTTCGAAAGCCGTGCCCGCAGTTATGAGGCAGATGGGAATTTGTTAATGTCCGGTTGTAGAAAACCCGAAGTTGATCTTAATTAAAATACACCAACCGCGTGTGTAACCGTGATGGTCTCTTCTCGGCGGGGTCCGGGAAGTGAACACGGTTGTTGGAGTTATGTCTGACGTAAGTAGTTCAGGATCACTTTTTGATCATAGTTGTTCGACCGTGCTTTGCCTTCTCTTCTCGCTCTCTTTTGCGTATGTTAGCCACCATATATGCTAGTCGCTTGCTGCAGCTCCACCTCATACCTTTTACCCTACCTATAAGCTTAAATAGTCTTGATCTCGCGGGTGTGAGATTGCTGAGTCCTCGTGACTCACCAGATACTTCCAAAACCAGTTTGCAGGTGCCGATGAATCCATGCAGGTGACGCACCCGAGCTCAAGGAGGAGTTCGATGAAGATCTTATCCTTTATGTTGTTTCGTTCTAGTCGATCAGTAGTGGAGCCCAGTTGGGGTCGATCGGGGACCCTTGTCGCTTTTGGGGTTTCTTCTTTTATTTTGGCTCCGTAGTCGGGCCCTGATTGTAACTGTATGATGTAATGTTTTATTCATGTATTTGTGGAAGTGGCAAATGTAAGCCAACTATGTATCTCTTTTTCCCTTATGTATTACATGGGTTGTGTGAAGATTACCTCACTTGCGACATTGCTTTCAATGCGGTTATGCCTCTAAGTCGTGCTTCGACACGTGGGAGATATAGCCGCATCGAGGGCGTTACAAGTTGGTATTCAGAGCCTTCCCCGACCTTAGGAGCCCCCACTGATTGATCGTTTTTAGCGGCCGAGTTGTGTCTAGAAAAATGTTTTGAGTCATCTAGGAATTATATATCGGGGAGCTTAGGAATTCTTTTTACTTCCCAGTCTCCTCAACGCTCTGGTAAGGCATCCTGACGTAGAGTTTTGACTCTTCTCTTCTCAAATTTCACTAAAAAAAATTTAGGATCACGCGGGTATCTTAGAATTGTTCCGATGGTTTTATGATGACAACATTGTCTTGGTTGACTCCCGTCAGCAGGGGTTTTAGAGGAGGTGTCCCGGGGAGTTGAGCTCCGAGGTGTTGTCGTCATAATTTTATCGTTGCAGTTCTGGAATACCTGAGTTTAGTACGCCGACATCGAAAATCTCTTTTGTACAGTTGTTGGTGAGATAACCCTGATAGCCCAGTACTGAGGCGAGTGCGGGAGTATTGCCATAACTCGTATAACGGATGCTTTTCGAAGGTTGAGGTAGATGATTTCCGAAGGTTTCTTGGTTATGTGTTGAAGGATGGATACAGCTGGATCTAGGAATTGTTAGTTTGGGTGATATATTTTGTGTCCCCTGTATCCCCAACACCTGATGGCATAACCAAAAAGTTTCGGGAGTTTATAAGTGGGAATTCAAGTATCACGTAGGAATTCTTTCCAACAGACACATGATACGATATGGGATCTATCATATGTTTGTTTCCGGCTTATTTTTCAAGCCAATCCTTGTTTTGTTTTATTTGTGGTATTCGAGTTGCTTCGAAGTCAAGTGTTGATCCATACCTTCCCTAAACGGTGTTCTCATATTGCTATGTGGATACCAATCCTTCATGATAACTGAGAGTGCCATGTCAATTATTTTCTAACCGGTGTGTCCCTCTTGAAGTGGATCCGATCACTTCAACATTCGCAAGATCAATTATCAGTTCTTCTCAACGGTGTTTGCTTCATCCGTTCCAAGTTGTCTTTGTTTTCCCGCCCTCCCACCCTCTTTCTTCAAGGACTCAGATTTCTCAATCAAGTATCCTTTTTATTGATGGAAGTTTCTTCATTCTTTCCTTCAATGTTCTTATCCGGTGATTATCATGAAGATGGTCAGGAGTTTCAAGTTCATCATTCGTCATTCTTTTCTTCTCCGGTGGTCCCAATTCAAGCTTTATCGATCATATCTTCCTTGTTTCTAATGTTTTCTCGTGCCGGTGCACCTCTTAATCATTCACTTCTCGTTATTCATTTGTTCGGGAGTGCTAAAGATATCTCAGAAGGCTCGTCTTGTCTTTCAAGATCAGTTCAACCTATTTCGAGATTGTTATCTCATTCTAGTCATTTAATTCAACCGGTGCAATCTCTCTTTTCAAGTAATCGTTCAACGGTGTTTCTTTTGAGTGGGCCTAACCCACAGGTCTTTTCCCAGGATCTTACCTGACTCTTCTAATTTTCCCGGAGCGATTCCCAAATTCATTTCAAAGTTTGACGTAAGAATGAATTTCTCATCAGTCATGTGCCTTCTCCAAGATCTTTCAAATTCTTTCATCGTTGGTTCAACCTTTCCAATTCTCATTCCGGAGTGCCTCAACAATTCATGGTGGTGTTTCTCGTCATCATTCTCAACATTTGAAGACCGAAGAAGAGTTCCTCTTAAATCCTTACCCGTTCTTACCAAGTTGTGTGGTTCTAGCTTGTTGCCATTCTCTCATAATTGTTTTCGATTGTGAGAATAATTTTCACCCATCCGGAGCATTTCAGGAGTCTTTTCAGTTTGATTCTCCGAAGGCCATCATTTCAGAAGAATTATTCATTCTCAGCTTCATCTATCGTTCTCCAAATCTTACCGGTGCATCGTTCAAATATCCTCTAATCAGTTCATGATCTCTTTGTTCTCATGTATCTAAATTCTCTAAAGTATCTTCGTTCTTTTTATAATTCTTCCCGGTGATTCTTTATCTTTTCTTCGTTCATTTTCAATTTTTACGGTGGTTCGTTTAAGATTTCACTTCCTTCGTTATCATATCAATTCATTCGTCCTTTCCAACCCTACCGGTGGTTCATTGAAGACCTTCTCAAGTTTGTGCTATATCTCTCTTGATCCTTTCTACGGGAATAAGTAGTATGCCAAATCCGTTGCTTGTCATCAATCTAAATTGGTGAAGGATACGCATAACATAATTCTTATTCTTGTTTCATCCGAGTGATTAATTCATTCTTTCGTAGTTTATTCATGATGAATAAATTCTTGATTTCAATTGTTTCATATTGTCTTCCTCGGAGTTCCAAGCTCTCACAATTCTATCACCACGGAGGTCCATCTAATCATCTCAAAGCTTTACCTTGTGTTTTCAACTTCTCGTTATTTTTATCATCCTTTTATTACCGGAGTTCTTTATGGAGGCTACATGATGATTCACAAAGGATTTAATTCCTTCTCGAAGTGTTCATCGAGATTCTTTTCAGAGGAGCTCAAGTATTCTTTATATTGCATTTTAAAGTGCAAATCCTTTCAACCGTATCATTCGAGGTGGTATTATGTCATTCTTGATAATTGGAGTTCATGTCTCATGACTCACATGTTGTCAAGAATGAGGTATTCTAAATCCATCAATCTCTTCATTGGAGTTATCTTGGGTTTATACTTCACCTAAAGCTTTCCCTAAGGAATGTTGTTATTTATGGTGCTTATAAATGACCCAAGTTCTTCATTTGTCTTCCCGGTGAAATAAGTTTCTCGTCTCCTTGTTGATCTCAATCCAATCTATTGTTTTCGTTAGTGGCAGAAGTCCACCTCAAGTTTTGAGATGTCTCTATAAGCCCACGAGGATCATACCTTTTCGTTGTTGGTTTTCCAACAACTCTGCTATAACCTTCGTGGAAGGGTGCTTCCCAAACTCATTTGCGGTAGAAGTCGTCATTTTCTGCTTCATCCCTTTATTCCAATGATCTAACTTCTATTTCTTCTTCCGGAGGCTTTGTGATATTGCTCTCTTCGAACCATCTTCTTGTTTTGTCAAGATCATCTTCTTTTCTTGCTTATCCTTTTAATCGGAGTGTTATGTCTATCATTCCTCTTCTAACCAGAGTCTCATCCAAGTGCTTTCATTTTTGCCAAGTTCATATTCTATTCCTTCCATTTCCAACCGGAGTGTTGTTGTAATTGTTCTTTATCGTTCCTTGTACATCTTGTTTCAACCGGAGTGGTTTCAACGTCTATCTTGTCACTTAAGCTCTTCTTTCTCGCCGTATTCCTTGTTCCTTGTCCAACGGAGTATTTCATTTCGTTCATCTCCATGTTATTCTTTCTTCCATTTTGCTCAACATCTCAAGGTTCTTTGGTTTCACTCTTTTGTCAAAGAAGCAAGTTAGCTTTACCTCTTCTCTTTCTCTTCCGTTTTCCCCTCCGGTGCCATTTTAGATCTCGGGACGAGATCCTCTCGTACTGGTGGAGTGTTGTAACGCCCCGGGTTCGTTGCGCCAGGTGTCCGCCAGTTATTCGCCGTCGTTGCCATGTCATGTGCTTGCGTGTTGCACTTTGCCATGTCATCATCTGCATTTCATATCATGTCATCATGTGCATCGCATTCGCATACGTGTTCGTCTTATGCATCCGAGCATTTTCCCCGTTGTCCGTTTTGCAATCCGGCGCTCCTATGTCCCCCGGCGTCCCCTTCTACATTTCTTCGTGAGCGGGTATTAAACATTCTCGGAATGGACCGAGGTTTGTCGGGCGGCCTTGGTATAGCACCGGTAGAGCGCCTGTCAAGTTTCGGGTCAATCGGAGGTCGTTTGATACTCCAACGGTTAACCGGGTAACCGTGAAGGCCTCGTGTGTGTTGCAGCCCAAAACCCCTCCAAAACAGCCCTATAACCCATCTAAGACACTCCCATGTCCATCGCCGTTCGATCACGATCGCGTGGCCGAAAACCGCACTCCATTTGGAGCTTCCTAGCCCCCTCTACCTATAAATACACCTCCCCCTCCAAAATCCCGGGTCCAAACCACCCTAACCCTAGCCCCGCTCCCCTCCGCCGCACCGGACGTGTCCGGTCCACGCCGGACAACGTCCGACCCGCGCGCCCGGCGAATCCCAGGCCGCCACGTCAGCGTCCCGCGCGCCCACTTCGTCACCGGCCCGTGGGGCCCGTGAGTCATCTAGGAATTATATATCGGAGAGCTTAGGAATTCTTTTTACTTCCCAGTCTCCTCAACGCTCTGGTAAGGCATCCTGACGTAGAGTTTTGACTCTTCTCTTCTCAAATTTCACTAAAAAAAATTTAGGATCACGCGGGTATCTTAGAATTGTTCCGATGGTTTTATGATGACAACATTGTCTTGGTTGCCTCCCGTCAGCAGGGGTTTTAGAGGAGGTGTCCCGGGGAGTTGAGCTCCGAGGTGTTGTCGTCACAATTTTATCGTTGCAGTTCTGGAATACCTGAGTTTAGTACGCCGACATCGAAAATCTCTTTTGTACAGTTGTTGGTGAGATAACCCTGATTGCCCAGTACTGAGGCGAGTGCGGGAGTATTGCCATAACTCGTATAACGGATGCTTTTCGAAGGTTGAGGTAGACGATTTCCGAAGGTTTCTTGGTTATGTGTTGACGGATGGATACAGCTGGATCTAGGAATTGTTAGTTTGGGTAATATATTTTGTGTCCCCTGTATCCCCAACACCTGATGGCATAACCAGAAAGTTTCGGGAGTTTATAAGTGGGAATTCAAGTATCACGTAGGAATTCTTTCCAACAGACACATGATACGATATGGGATCTATCATATGTTTGTTTCCGGCTTATTTTTCAAGCCAATCCTTGTTTTGTTTTATTTGTGGTATTCGAGTTGCTTCGAAGTCAAGTGTTGATCCATACCTTCCCTAAACAGTGTTCTCATATTGCTATGTGGATACCAATCCTTCATGATAACTGAGAGTGCCATGTCAATTATTTTCTAACCGGTGTGTCCCTCTTGAAGTGGATCCGATCACTTCAACATCCGCAAGATCAATTATCAGTTCTTCTCAACGGTGTTTGCTTCATCCGTTCCAAGAAATGGGGGATGAATACCACCCTCTCGTTGGGCTTCGGCGTAGGGACGACTTGTCCTTTGGCCGGCAGACGGTGGGCGATTTCCTTCGCCAAGTATCCGGCCGCCCGAAGCTCAGTAATGTCCTCCTCCGTGACGGAGGAGACCATCCACTTGCCCTGACCTCCGTATTCGGACATGGCTGAGTGCTAACTCGAGTGGAAAGGAGATGAGAACTTGGGCGCTGAAGCTCGAGATTAGAAGGGCGGAGATAGAGAGAAGGCGTGGGAGAGGAAGAGGGAATCATTATCCCCTTATAAAGGCAGTAAATATTGAACGCCTCCCCACTCGCCTTAGAATTCACCTATTCCCAAGGGCTGTATAAACGGCACGGTTGGGCTACCCATGCCCGCATTGATGAGAATCCCAGTATAAGGGGACACGATCTCTGCTCTGACAAGACGTGCCAATAGCAACCGCGTCTCGGGAGGTGGAGCAGCGGACACAAAAATGGTTCGGAATTATGACCGGTCGGAAGTAATGTCATACTACAAAAATTTGTCAGCGGATGGGACTCGTGTAGAATTATATTCTCTCTGCGGTTGTGCGTGGTGTGTGACAGGTCCGGATACTATCATCGTGTCCGAAGACTATCTTGGAGTTCGGATAGAAGGGAACCTGCCTTGCAATGCCGAAGACAATCTGCGCGTCGGACTCCTCGTAATTGAAGCCACGTTCAGGGGCTACTGAGGGAGTCCTGGACTAAGGGGTCCTCGGGCGTCCGACCTGTTATCCATGGGCCGGACTGATGGGCTGTGAAGACACGAAAGCCGAAGACTGTACCCGTGTCCGGATTGGACTCTCCTTGGCGTGGAAGGCAAGCTTGGCGATCAACTATGAAGATTCCTTCTTATGTAACCGACTCTATGTAACCCTAGATCCCCCCGTGTCTATATAAACCAGAGGGTGTAGTCCGGAAAGGATATACTCATTACTATAGTCATACAGGCTAGACTTCTAGGGTTTAGCTATCACGATCTCGTGGTAGATCAACTCTTGTAATACTCATATTCATCAAGATCAATCAACCAGGAAGTAGGGTATTATCTCCATAGAGAGGGCCCGAACCTGGATAAACATCGTGTCCCCCGTCTCCTGTTACCATCGATCTTAGACGCATAGTTCGGGACCCCCTACCCGAGATCCGCCGGTTTTGACACCGACACCCCTCCCCTTGCGAGTGCCTCACAAGCGGGGGCCTGGGTGGCAGCAAACCCCCCAGGACCAAGAGTGCAATCGCCACAGGACCACCGCGCGCACACCCTGCCATAGTCTGCCATTCGCTCCTCGCGAGGCCCTCCCGGGCGGACTAGCAGGCTCCTCGGTAAATCTAAAACCTCACGAGCCCCCGGAGGGCTCCCCTCAGGAGAAAAGCACATTGGCAACCACCAAAACTAGTTCAAGTCCTGCTTGGATCGAGGTAAGTTGCAGCAGCAAGCCCGCTGAGGGGCTCGTGAGCTTGCAAAAGTGTGTTTCAAGTCCGGCCTAAAAAATAGAACGTTAATTTACATACACGAGGGGCTCCCCCTCCAAAATGCTCTTACACCTTGCGGGGTCGTGTCCAAGTCTTTGCGTGCAGGTTCAAGTGAAGGAACGCGGGATCAATTGGACATGCCGCTCACAGCGTCGTCCTGGTCGCTCTCGTACGCGCTGTTGGCACTGCCGCTGGCGTCGTCTTCGCCGTCATCAACCGCACCGCCTTCGTTCGCCACGAACACCACCGCGTCGTTCTTGATGGTGAACACCCTGACCAGAGCATCCATGTGATCGTCCACCCAGTGCGGCAGGTTGTCCTGGATAGCCCCGGGCACTGGGGCAATAGCGGCGTCCAATTCAAAGTTGGGGTCGAGGTTCTGGAGATGTCTGAAGACGCATGAGAACGCGCTCCCAAGGAGGCCTCGGCTCCTCTCCTCAACGAGCTCGCGAGCCCTCGCAGCCTGGTCCTCCAGGTGCATCACGACTTAGGTGAAGAATCAGAGATGGCTGGCATAATCTTCCACGCGGGGATGAGGGACATGCTCTCCGCAGATGGCGCCCAATGCTCGGTTGGCCCTCACCATGAGGGTGTAGGATCGGAAGTATGTCTAGAGGGGGGTGATTAGACTACTTGACCAAATAAAAACTTAACCTTTTCCCAATTTTAGTTCTTGGCAGGTTTTAGCAACTTTAGGACAAGTCAAGCAATCATCACACAATTCAAGCAAGCATGCAAAGAGTATATTGGCAGCGGAAAGTAAAGCATGCAACTTGCAAGAATGTAAAGGGAAGGGTTTGGAGAATTCAAACGCTATTGGAGACATGGATGTTTTTCCCGTGGTTCGGATAGGTGGTGCTATCCTACATCCACGTTAGTGGAGACTTCAACCCATGAAGGGTAACGGTTGCGCGAGTCCACGGAGGGCTCCACCCACGAAGGGTCCACGAAGTAGCAACCTTGTCTATCCCACCATGGTCATTGCCCATGAAGGACTTGCCTCACTAGCGGTAGATCTTCACGAAGTAGGCGATCTCCTTGCCCTTACAAACTCCTTGGTTCAACTCCACAATCTTGTCGGAGGCTCCCAAGTGACACCTAGCCAATCTAGGAGACACCACTCTCCAAGAAGTAACAAATGGTGTGTTGATGATGAACTCCTTGCTCTTGTGCTTCAAATGATAGTCTCCCCAACACTCAACTCTCTCTCACAGGATTTGGATTTGGTGGAAAGAAGATTTGAGTGGAAAGCAACTTGGGGAAGGCTAGAGATCAAGCTTCATATGGTAGGAATGGAATATCTTGGTCTCAACACATGAGTAGGTGGTTCTCTCTCAGAACATATGGGTTGGAAGTGTAGATGTGTTCTGATGGCTCTCTCCCACGAGTGAAGAGGAGGTGGAGGGGTATATATAGCCTCCACTTAAAATCCAACCGTTACACACAATTTACCAATCTCGGTGGGACCGAATCAACAAACTCGGTCGGACCAAAATAGTAAACCTAGTGACCGTTAGAGTTTTTCGGTGGGACTGACATGCATCTCGGTAGGACCGATATGGTTAGGGTTTGGGCATAACGTAATCTCGGTGAGACCGATTACACAAACTCGGTGAGACCGATTTGGTAATTAGCTAACCAGAGAGTTGGTCAGGCAAACTCGGTGGGACCGATTTGCTCTTTCGGTGAGACCGAAAAGTTACAAAAGGGAAACAGAAAGTTTGCATTGCAATCTCGGTGGGACCGATCTGCTCTTTCGGTGAGACCGAAAAGTTACGAAAAGCAAACAGAGAGGTTGCAATCCCATCTCGGTGAGACCGAGATCCCTATCGGTGAAACCGATTTGCTAGGGTTTTGGCAGTGGCTTATGACATATGAAACTCGGTGGTGCCGGATAGAAAGAATCGGTATGACCGAGTTTGGCTTAGGGTTTAGGTCATATGTGGATATGGTAAAGTAGTTGAGGATTTTGGATCATATCATTAAGCACATAAAGCAAAGGGCTCATTAAGCAACACCTCATCCCTCCTTGATAGTATTGGCTTTTCCTATGGACTCAATGTGATCTTGGATCACTAAAATGTAAAATGAAGAGTCTTGAGCTTTTGAGCTTGAGCCAATCCTTTGTCCTTAGCATTTTGAGGGTTCCACTTTCACCATCCATGCCATGCCAATCATTGACCTTTCCTGAAATAGTTGTCTTGGAATATCATTAGCTCAATGAGCTATATGTTGTTATCAATTACCAAAACCACCTAGGGATGGCTGCACTTTCAATCTCCCCCTTTTTGGTAATTGATGACAACATATAGATCAAAGCTTCGACAAATGATAATAAGAATGAATTACATCGTCGCTTTGAGAAGTATGTGATAAGTAAGAGCTCCCCCTAAATTTGTGCATATATAAAATTTGCTTTGGACTGTAAATGCACAAAGAGTTAGAATTATGGGTTACTCTTCCATGTCACATACATCTTGGTGGAGCGCTCAAAATTATTAATAATGAAATACATGCACTCATCACCAAGGCAAAAGTGAATGACCACATAAAATAGATAAGATATATCAAGCATGCATAAGTGTAGCTTATGATCAAACACATGATCATCAATGTCTCACAAGCGCATATCAAAGTATCTCAACCAAAAGCAAACAAAGTATCAAAGACCACCAAATAAAAGCAAGAGAGAAAAGCAACACTCTCTCTCTCTCTCTCGAAGCCTATGATCTATACATTTCTCTCCCCCTTTGGCAACAAGTTACCAAAAAGTTCCTAGAAAATGCATAGTGCTAGAGCGACACTCAGGCTTGATCTTCAGGTGGTGGTGGAGTCTGGATCACTCCAAGGACGAAGGCTTCCGTTGATGTAGTTGGAGTTGGAGCTGAAGTGGATGCTGGAGCAGGTTGGGCTGGTGCTGCGGCTGGAGCTGAGGCGGTGGCTCTTGTGTCAGGAACTGGCACTGCACTGGACCTCTGAGCTCGTGGCACTCGGGCAAATGCATCAGTGGTTGTCTTTCCTCTCCTCTCCTGCATGTCATCTTGGAGCTGCTCCACTGCAGTCTGAATCTCTGTCACCTTGATATCCAAGTCATAGAACTTCTATTCTACGATTCTCTCTAAGCTTGCCTGGTTCTGAGTTAGGTTGGCCAAACCTTTCTCAATCCGCAGGGTGGATGCAATTAGGTAACTAAGCTGCTCTTGCTTGGTTTTCAAAAAGTATTCTAATGCCTCCTCTTGAGTTGGCATCCTAGCAGCTTTCTCCTTTCTTGCCTTCTCCTTCTATGCTTGTGCATGGGCTGAAGATGGTTCATCTTTATTCATCACAACCTCATTGTCTTCAAAATCAGGATGAATAGGCAGATGTTCCTTATCCAAAAGATATATTCCTGTGCCCATCTTGGAGTTGATCAGTTCCTGGATCTGAGGGGCATATCCACAGCTCCTCTTCTGGTCTGGTGTTGTCCTCTTGATTGTCTCTATCATAAGGCTCATGACCTTGAACTTCTGAGGCACATCAAAGATATGAAGCAAATTGATTGCATGGCCTCTGATCATCTTGTGATCTCCTGACTTGGGCAACAGAGTGTGCCTTAAGATCCAATTGATTGTTGGCAATCCTGACAGAAGATAGTGTACAGATCCATACTTGAAAGTTTCAAGTGCCTTGTCAGGGATCTCTTTGTACATGTTGATCATGGAGTTGTGGTCCATCTTCTTCTTGGAATAGACATCCAAGTCATCTTCACTTTCCTCTGGGGCATTGATCAGCTGTGCCCACTCAGCAACTGTTGATTGGTACCTCGTACCTTCAGACATCCAGACAATCCTCCCATCTGGGTAAAAGTGTGCTGTGGAGTAGAACTGCATGATAAGTTCCTCATTCCACTTTGTGAGCTTTTGCCCAACAACGTCTGCTACTCCACATGCCTTGAAGCTGTCCTGCACTCCTGGGTAGTGCTCTTCGTTGTCCTTGATGTATTTCCAATTGACCCATCTCATGTCACAAACAATGGGCTTCTTGTCTAACAAGATTGTCTCATAGAAGTCCTGCTGTTCCTTAGTATGGAACCTGTAGTCTACAGCAATCCTTCTCCTGGTAGCATAGGGATCCTCTGCTCAACATTTTCTCAATCCAGAGTCTCTCCTGATTTTCATATCCTCAGCCACAGGATGAGCATCATTGTGGTCGGGGATCTTGGGCTTCAATTTTCTCAACACTTGGCCTTCCTCTTCATCTGCAGGTTCAGGCACTGGGGCCTTGTTCTTCTCAGCAGCTGGGATGTTTCTTGTATTCCTCTTGGGTTTTGGCTTTGGAGCTGTCTTGGGGGCTTCCTTGGGCTTGGATGCAGCTGCCCCTGATCTAATGGCATCACCCATCAGCTTGGGTGCCTTGGGTGCTGGTGCAGCACCTTCCTCTTCCTCTTCTTCTTCTTCATCAGAAGAATGTTGTTCAAATTCAGCCATAGGATCTACTTTCTTGCACCATCTGCCTCTTTTCCTCTCTTTCTTCTCTTCAGCAACCACTGGCTCTTTGGGAGTGGGCTTGTCAGGAATCTTGGTTGAGGCTCTGGCCTTTGGCATTGGCTGCCTGCCTGCTGCCCTTTTGATCTTCAATCCTGGCTTGGTGGCTGCAGCTGAGCCATATTCCTTCTTCAGCACAACTTTCTTGGAGGTTGCCTCCTCCTCTGCCACATAATCTTCATCCTCTGAATCTGAGGTTTTCTTCTTTCTCTGTCTTGTGGCAGCTTTTGGCAGATTGCTAGGAGTGCTCCTGCTGCCATCATCTGAGGAACTGGAGGGACTAGTGCCCTCACTCATGTGCACAGGCTGCTCTGACTGATTCTGACTATCACTTTGATCTGACATGATGTGCAAGCTGACTGCTGACCCTGTGAATAGTTTATAGATGAGGTAGAGTGGATGAGCATCACAAAATGCAGAGATTTTTGCAAAAGAATGATTCAAAAACTTAGTTTTAGTTTCCCACTGAAAGCATCTCGGATCTACCGATTTCTAAACTCGGTGATACCGAAGTAGCATTTGGAACCTAAACTAGTGAACTCGGTCAGACCGAGTCACAGTTCGGTGGCACCGAGACTGCTAGGGTTTCACAAAGTTCCAAAATCGGTCACACCGATCAGTTACACTCGTCAGACCGAGTTTCACTTGTGCAATGGCATAGGCCAAATCGGTGGGACCGAGTTTTTCAACTCGGTGGGTCCGAGATGGTTTCGGCGGAAACCTAACCCTAAAATTTTCGAATCAGACCTAATCTACGAGTTCTTTGACTGGATAGAAGTTTATCAATCGTGGCAAGAATCATTATGATCACAATGTGCTAGGAATCGGATTGGGAATAGCACAAAGATCGAGTCCATACCCTACTTCGGCGGAGACTCGCTACGGTGGCAACGGCGGGGTTGATTCCCGTTGACGGCGACGGAGACCAGCGATTGGAGGCGGCTGGCGGCGAGGAGACGATCCGGAGACCACGTCGGCAGAGCGAGCTATGGCGCGGGCGAAGGGGTTCGGAAAAATTTCCAAAATTTTGCCGTGTCAATATATAGCCCGACCCTATCGGTGTGACCGAGTGGAACAACTCGGTGGCACCGAGATGCAAAACTGTATACAGTTAACTCGGTGTGACCGAATGGTTCAAATTGGTTGCACCGAGATTGAAAACTTAGATCAACTTGATGATCTCGGTAGGACCGAAAGTTTGGTATCGGTCAGACCGAGAATCACAAAGAGGTTTTGGAAGTTTAAGTCTATGACGAATCGGGGACTCCAAGTGCTCCTCACACAGAGTGGTTCGAATTTGACTTGATCAATTTTGTGATGTAGCATGAATAGAGTTTGAGACGAGAAAAGCATAGATAGCTAGAGGGGGTTCTTAGGCATTCTTGTCCATCCACTTGGCAAAAGAACGATAAAACCAAACAATCAAAACAACAAGTGGATGTCCTTGAATGAGTAAAATATGCAACCAACATGCTCACACAATAAAATGGCAATTGAAATATGTTACAAAGCATGAACAACCAATTCTAGCATCCATCAAGCAATTGGCGATGACTAGGTCATCTATATATGAGTATATTGACTTAGGAGTCAAATGAGAACATTTGATCATAGGTCATACTCATCGTTTAAGCTCAAGTGGGGTTACCACTTTTACATAAAGCATTGTTGTGTTCACATCATTAGAGTTGCTTTAGCTCAAATCTTAGAGTAAAGCTCCCCCTAGATGTGATATCCCCCCTAAGAGGGATGAACTAACCTTGGGTTTTGTCGATGATGACTTCATGTAGATGTTGAAGATGTGGATGCTCAATGTTGATGTAGATCACTTGGAGCTATCCTTTTGAGTGAATTGCACTTTCAATACCTACATGGGTTAGTCCCACAAGGAACAAACAAGTATATCCATAGACATAGAGTGATGCACACACAAGATGATGTCTATGAAAGCTTTTAGGTTACCTTGTCCATTGACTTACCAACAAGAGGGTTTGTGACTCCTCGAACTAGTGCAAGATGTGGAAGTTGATTGCACTTGTTCTTGCCAAAATGATAAGAGTGACGTTTGTTGGCGGTGTCACCCTCAAGAACTCTCTAGTTCTTCTTCTTTTGGATCCACACCATCTTGATGGGAATCCTTGGAGTTGTAGTCATACTTGATGAAGTGGAACTTGAAGTAGTCTTGGGAATCCACTTGACTAAGGTCTTAGGAGCTTCTTCAAATGCATCTATTTCCTCTTGAAGCTTGTCCTTGCCTTTTTGCTTGTAGTCTTGTGGTGGAAGATCATCTTGAGTTTGTGTCCCCTTGAAAGAAGTTGGATCATACTTCTCTTGTTGAGGAACAAACTTTGTCTTGGGGTATTGATCTTCTTCCCACTCAACTCCATTGGCATTGAACTTTCGTTCAAAACCAACACCTTGATTCTTCCGGTGCCTTCCTTGCTTGCGTACAATCTCCTCGAATTGCTTACTTCCGGCAAGGCTTTTGTACACTCCTTTCTCTATGATTTCCTTCAATATACTATTTTCTTGCTCAAGTGTAACTTGGCTAAGAGAATCATTAGTGGAATCAAGAGAACTACTAGAAGCAACAATATTGGATTTGACATGATCATTGTTACTACTAGAGGAAGAATCTTTCTTGTTCTTATTACTAGACTTGACTTGAGGCATGTAAGTAGATAAGCGTAAACGTTTGGCAATGTAAGAAGAACTTTTCTTGCGGAGATCATCATTGATTGCCTTTAAAAGCTCATGCTCTTGCTCAAGATTTGTAACATCCCAAATTTTGAATTTGGAATGTTATACATTAGATCAGCATGCATATCATATTTTTCTTGCATTTTGGTCGATCCTAGAAATTTCACGCAACTCAAGGACCCTCGGAGAGAGTCGGAGATTTCGTTATTTTCATATTTGAGATTTTCTCAAATTTTGAAAATGAGGATCATTTGATTTTATTTATTTCATCTTCGATTATTTTTCCAATATTAAAAATATGAGAGGGAATAATATGACTTTCCCAAATTTAGGAAAAATGAAGATTTAATAAATAAATCAAATTTTGGATTTTTCCGGAGTTTATTTGCATTTTATTTGCATAGGGAAAAATGCGTATTTTCAAAATTTGCATCTAGGCCCCGAGGAAAAGTTCATTTTGTTCGACTCATTTTTAGGAGTCGGGGAAAATTTACTTTGTAAATTTTGGAGCTCGTTAGATTTTATTTTTGTTTGTTTTTCTGCTCGCGAAATTATTTATAAAAAAATCCGCAGCGCCGACTGGGCCAAGGGCCCAGCCGAGCCGGCCGGCCCAGCCGCCCGCCTCCCCCCCGCGCGCGCACGCCAGCACCGCCGCAGCCGCGCCTGCCGCCGCCGCGAGTCCGACTCCGACTCGGACTCTGTTTTTCTTGCCCCCTCCCCCTCCCCCTTTAAATACCGTGCCACCCCCCCCCCCTCTCCTCCACACCGCCGCCGCACCCCTCCCGTGCAGCAGCAGCAGCAGCGCGCCACCGCAGC